>CM077673.1:187780477-189111727 GCA_039707655.1 Elymus sibiricus
GAATAAATGGTAAGTATATAGGTCACTTTAGAGCTATCCTAGGTTAAATAGGTCATTTTTGAGCTAATTAAGGTTATTATGTCATTTTTGAGCTACCTAACCATATAAATTCATTTTTGGAGGAAAAAATGCTAAGTATAGGTCATTTTAGAGCTTTCCTAGGTTAAATGGGTCGTTTGAGAGCTAATTAAGGTTGTTATGTTCTTTTTTAGCTAGCTAAGCATATTAAGTCATTTTGGAGGAATAAATGCTAAGTATAGGTCATTTTAGAGCTATCCTAGGTTAAATGGGTCATTTGAGAGCTAATTAAGGTTATTATGTCATTTTTGAGCTAGCTAAGCATATAAATCCATTTTTGGAGAAATAAATGCTAAGTATACGTCATTTTAGAGCTATCCTAGATTAAATAGGTCATTTTGGAGCTAATTAATGTTGTTATGTCATTTTTTAGCTAGCTAAGCATATTGAGTCATTTTGTTAAGCTAAACACTTGGGAAAACTTACCGTCATCACTTAGATGTAGGTGAAGGACCGGTCGCGCCAGTGGCAGACGGAGAAGCATCGGTCGATGCTTGTCGGGAGTTATGCTGCACCAAAGATCATTTGCAGTGTATCGTTAGCATGATGCAACTCAAATGTGAAGACTAGTAACTAATGACCATTCAAATGAAACTCACCGTGCCCGCCGGAGCAATGACTGGCATCGGCGGAGGGGTCGTGCCATTGTTTTCACACATGCTCTGCACATTTGGTTTTCTCGAGTCAGTCATATTAGTTAGTAATGAAAGGAAGGAACATTACGTGCATGATTTGGCTAATATGCAGAAGAAACTTACCACGAAGAGCTCGTATAGGGCCCGTTGACCTGCCTCGTTCCGGTTCCTTTCCTCCTCCAATAGCTTAGCCGTCCTCTCCTCCGCCTCCCTCTCCCTCGCCGCCGCCTGCCATCTCTCTTCATCTAGAAGTGCCTGGGTCCTCGCTTCTGCTTCCTCAAGAGCAGCCTGGGTCTTCGCTCTCTCTGCCTCAATAGTAGCCTGCAACACCACTCGTTAGCATTGTAATCATCGACGGCCGCACACACAATGTAATGGAGTCCGTATAACTAACCTGGAATTCGAGCTCCATTGGCCGTGCACGAGGCCTTATCTCAGGATCGGAGCTGGTCTGGCGCTTCTTGATCTGCGGGAGAGTGCTGGTACAACGTATCAGTCCATCCCCAATGGCTAACAAGCCATGGTGCCTCCCGCCACCAGATATCATCACCAGCTCTGGATCAAGAGGTTGCTGGCTCGGGTTAAACTCCGGCCCTTTCCTCGCCTTCCCCTCGTCTCTGTACCTCACAAGCTTGTTGTGGGAGGCGCGGTTGCTGAATTTCTCTGGATCATCGAGGTCAGACTCAGAGAATGCCTTGGCCTTCTTGTACGAGGCAGTATTGGACATGGCATAGAGGTCGAACAGCTCTGGCACTGGAGCCTTGTTGTGCCGCGCCTAAAAGAGAGGAACAGAGTATTAGTTAAGGGCTCAAGCTAGCATGAAGAATGAATTTGCATGAATCATGAAGCAAACCACATACCCAGTTTTCCCCGAACCCACGTAGGTTGACGCTGCCTAGATGGTGTGGGACACCTTTCATTTGGGCACGCTTCTCCTTTGCACCGTCGTGGACGTTGCGCCATTGGGGAGTGCACCACTCATCCACCAACGCCTCCCAACAGTCCATCCTATCCGCACACCATCTCGGGGGCACCTAAGTTAAGCAAGAGAAATTTGAGCGCTACGCATACGAATCAAATCAAGGAACTAAGTACAAGGCCTTAAGAATAGGTAATTACCTTCATGTACTTCTCCTTACTCAGATAGTTGAGGCGGCACTTCTCTTTTTTCCTCCGAATACCAGTCGAGGCGTAGTAGTCTCGAATAGCCTGCGTCCGAGCCTCGTGCCGAAAGTTTTGAAGTAGGCGCCTGCACTCGTTGCCGATAACCCGAGCCGCGGCCTCCTCCTGTCCCTCAGCACACCTGTAGAAGGTCTGCAATCAAACAAGAAAACACGGATTAGTACAATCACTAGGGTTGCCAATCAAAGAAGAAAACACAACGTAGACGGCAAAGGAGAAATTACCCAAGACGTCTGGATCACAATGTCGGCGACCGTGTGGCACTCGACATCGCCGATCCTATGCCCCGGCGGGGCCGGGGCAGCCAAGTAGTGCTCCCAGGTCATTCCTAGCTCTGGAACCCGGCCCTCACCGGGCAACGTGACCCACCCCGGGAAGCTCTGGCGACAAATCACGCCAAGGACACTGTTGGGCTTGCGGCAACCAGGCCCGTGTGTCCAAGACCTGCAGTATGACAAGGCCAACGCATTAGATATTCGAAGAAACGTGAAGACAAAAGGTTAAAAAAGAGTAAATGCACTTACTTCTCCCCTTGCGGCGCAATCAACCACCTCTGGTCGGGGGTCGCCGGGGTGGGCGGGAGCTTTGTACCACCACGCTGGTAGACTTTGCGCCCCTCAACCCACTCACTCTCGCTATAGCTATCAGAACTATAGCCACCCTCAGCACGGCCACTCGACGAGCCCGCACCTGTGTTCTGCTGCGACTCATGGTGATCCCCAGTCTCGTGGGACGAAGGCTCGGCGGCCCGACGCTCGTCGGCCCCAGGCTCGTCGGCCGTAGGCGCGTCTGTCGTAGCCTCGTCTGTCGTAGGCTCGTCAGCCTGAGGCTCGTGGACCAGAGTCCGAGACGGCTGCACCTCAGGCTGCTCCATCTCAGACGGAGCACTCCTGTGGTCAGGTGAATCAGCTGGGGGTGGCGGCGAGGAAGGCATAGTAGCAGCCTTCCTACCTCTCCCGCCGCCACGTCCACCTCTACCAACCTTCTTCCCCCCCGACCACTCCCGGTCGAAGAAGAAGCGCCCGCCGGTGTCTGCATACTGAGATCCAGCACTCTCCGGAGGTGGTGGGGTGGGATGGAAGTACCCCTCCCACCACGCGCCGAGGAAGGAGCCTCGGAGCGCTCTCGACCCGCGCCCACCATCTGTTAACACCTGCAATGACAAAGAGTAAACGAAGTTAGTACAACATTAAAAAAATGAATACCTGACATGAATATAATTTAAGTGTATCATCATCATGAACATAATAAAAAATTGAATACCTAACATGAACCAATTAATAATATATATGTACATAATAATAATTGAATACCTGACATGAACTATAATATTAATCTTCATCGTCATCATTAATAAATGCATCATCATCGTCTATATATGCTTCGGGGTCAATAAATGCATCATCATCATCACTATCAGTAATGACGTGCTCATCATCATCATCAATAAATGCATCAACATGTGGAAGGCCTCCTGTACGTAATCGGTCAAGCATTGACAGGTCATCCGCAGCAGTAACCTCTTCTTGTTCCGGCTCTTCTTGTTCCGGTTCAGGCTCGGATTCACTGCCGCTGTCTACTTCAATGTTCTGAGGTGAAGTAGAGTGCTTCTTGAAACGTTTTTTGGAAAGACGTGTTTCTTGTAAGAATTCTCCTTCATATGTGTCTGGGTTAATGTGAGGTTCATAATCCTCTTCATTGGGGGGAGGTGGTCTAACATGTGGCGGCACTTCATAAACGACATCCCAACCTTTGAGATTTGGATCACTTTGGCAGGCCCACGGTAGATAGAAAACTTGGGTTGCCTGTTGAGCCGTAATATAGACATCGGGAACATCCAAATGGGTGCTTTGTTTGATTTCGACTAGCCCTAGATGTTCATGAGTCCTTCTAGTCTCCTTCAGCTGGAACCAATAACATTTGAAGACTACGACTTTCGGTGGGTTTGCACCATAGAATAGAAGTTCATAAATTGCTTCAACTCTTCCATAATACTCGGTACCTCCTTCGCCGATAGCAGAGACACAACAATTTGTAGACTTTCGGTCGGCCATAGATAGCTCTTTGCCATAGGTACGAAAGCGATACCCGTTGATGTCGTATTTGTCAAATGAACGGACCTTATAGTCAAAACCATTAGCGACTTGTCTCAATTCGGTGTCCATAGACTCTGAACTAGCCTACAAGTTTAATACGAAAGGATTGTTGCATTAGCCGGAAATTAGACGAAGAAATGAAATGGTCTAATGGAAATTACCGTTTGTTTGAACCAAGAGATGAAACCGGGATAGCTGCCTCCATGCATTGCCAGAAGCTCATACTCTTCGACGGAATCCTTTTGGATCACCGCTCGATACGAGAATTTGGCGACGTATCGACTGTATCAAATATCCGGGAATAAGAGCAGTTCAAAGGAATTAGAGGTTGCGAAACAATGTACCGAGAACTTACTCGATGTACGGCCGCACTTCTGTTAGGTTGTTCAAGATATACAACGTAATGGTCCGCCATTCGTCGACATCCAGCGATAAGGAAGTATAAGCACCGGCTGGTGCGAGCTTCCCTTTGAATAGGCTGAGGTTGGATCCAGCCTTTTTAGGGTCGCCAGCATTGTACCGAGGCTTCGGATTATGCAAATGACGATTTTTGGCTTCGTAGTGTGCTGTCACGAAGTTTGCCGCCTCCTCAGTAATGAATGCCTCGGCCATCGATGCTTCAATTCGACGTTTATTTTTACATTTTTCTCGAAGCGTCTTCTGCATCCTCTCAGTTGCGTAGCACCAACGATTCTGCACGGGCCCCCCCAATCGTGCCTCGGTCGGGAGATGCAAAATCAAATGCTGCATTGGATTAAAGAAGCCCGGTGGAAAGATCTTCTCTAACTTGCAGATCAACTCCGGCGCCAACTCTTCCAGTTCTTCTAGCAAGCCAGGCGATAGTTCTTTCGCACAAAGAACACGGAAGAAATAGCTCAGCTCTGCCAGTACTAGCCATTCATCCTCAGGGATAAAGCCACGCAACATCACCGGCATTACCCGCTCAAGCCATATGTGCCAATCATGACTCTTGAGACCAAATATTTTCAATTTTTCAAGGCTCGCTCCCCTCTTTGGATTCGCTGCATACCCATCAGGGAACATCAACTCCTTTTTCACCCACAGGATAATTTCCCTCATAGCTGGCCTTCCAAGATTGCACCATGCCTTTGGCTTCGTCCAGTTCTGCTTTCCTTTCAGTTGTCGCATATTTTGTAGCGGTCTATCACATAGAGCCTCCTGATCAACTCTAGCCTTAGGATTATCCTTTGTTTTCCCCTCTATGCCGAACAATGTACCAAAGAGGGCCTCGCCGACATTCTTTTCAATGTGCATCACGTCGATGTTGTGTGGGCAAAGGAGGTCTTTGAAGTAAGGCAGATCTCACAAGCATGTCTTGTGAGTCCAGGCATGTTCGGAATTATACCCCTTGAAATACCCTGGACGCTCCGGATCCGGCTCGAGAGAGTTGAACTGATCCAGGGTCTGTTGGCCTGTCAACGCAGGTGGTGCAGAGTTTTTGACAACTCTACCTTTGATGAAGTTCTTCTTGTCTTTTCTGAACTTATGGCGAGGATCTAGGAACTGTCTATGCATGTCGAAGCAAGAAAACTTGTCACCCGCCTGCAGCCGACGAAACTCAAGAGCTGCCTTGCATGTGGGGCACGGGAACCTTCCATGCACACACCAGCCAACGAATAGCGCATACGCCGGCAAGTCATGCATCGAGTACATGTACCACGCACGCATTAGGAAGTTTTTTTTGTAGCGGCGTCATATGTCTTGATCCCATTATCCCAAGCTTCTTGCAGTTCATCCTTAAGCGGCTGCATGTACACATTCATATTCTTCCCCGGATAGTTGGGCCCCGGAATTATCAACGTCAGGAAAATGTTCTTTCTTTGCATAATCTGTCCGGGGGGGAGATTGAGTGGAATGACAAATACAGGCCAACAACTGTATTGAGCTGCCATCATACCAAACACATTGAACCCATCCGTGCTTATGGCGATTCGAGGATGCCTTGGATCTGCCGCTTTAGCATGATGTATTGCATCGAAGCGCTTCCACGCAAAAGCGTCCGATGTGTGTACCAACATCGGCTCCCCATCTGCATCTAGTTCGGTTCTTTTGCCCAATTTGTGCCATGTCATCTGTCTGGCCGTCTCTTCGACCATGAAAAGACGTTTAAGTCTTTGTATGATTGGCATATACCGAAGAACATTAACTGGGATTTTTGTCTGACTCTTCTCACCCATACCGTTGTCTACCTCAACATACCTGGAAGACTAGCAAACGGGACAATACTTCAAGTCCGCATACTCAAGCCTAAATAAGGCACATCCTTTCTCACAGGCATCTATCTTCTCATAGGGCATCTTAAGTGCACGGAGGATTTTGTCCGACTGGTACAGGTTTGTAGGCATTACATGGCCTTTGGGTAGAAAGCGTCCAAATAGTGTCATCATCACGTCGTTGCATTCTCTGCCCAAGTTGAATTGAGCCTTCAGAGCCATTACTTGTGCGATGGCATCCAGCTGACAAAGCTCAGTGTGCTCGTGGAGAGGACGTTTTGAACACTCCAACATATCATTGAAGGCCTTTGCAGATTCCTCCATCTCATCGTCCGAATCCCGAGCATCATCAAAGTCTTCCACCATGTCTTCCATCCCGGTACCATGCTCGTCGGTGCGACGAGCACGTTGGGCAGACTCACCATGAAATGTCCAGACCGTATAATCAGGCGTAAAACCCAACTTCTGCAGGTGTTTGATCATTTCAAACTCGGACTTCTTATGAAAGTTGTCGCAGTCGACACAGGGGCACCAGTTTGTTTCCTGTCCATTTACAAATGCGGCTCTCACAAACCCCTTGGTTTTTCTTAGCCATTCATGGGTCATGTCTTTCTGACTAGTGTGATCGGTGTACATCCACGCACGATCACTCATCTTGCCTAGCTACTGGACACACAAGAAATATATACATAATTCAGCAAACCATATTCATCAGTTAATAGAGTTTGTCAGTTTTATTACGTCCATGCAACCTAGACGCTAGTAGGTAAAGATAGGTCCTAATCCCACCCGAGTATGTTCAGATTGGGTTCGTTTTCCCATGCTCTGCTCCGGATCCGACGCAAAATTTCGGCAGCACCTCCCCGCTGTTCTCCTGATACACGTCTCGGCAATAAGCAGAGAGGATATGTACCCGGAGAACAACAGGGAGGCACTGACGAAATTCTGCATCGGATCCGGAGCAGAGCATATGGGAAAACGAACCCAATCTACACATACTCGGGCGGTCCATGGATAACGTTGGACAATTCGAAAGAATCACGGTTATAAATATGCAAATGCATGCATATTTATAGATGTAACCCTTTCGAACGGGAGGCGCATAGTGGTCACGCATACTGATGATTGACACCTATAGCTAGCAAGTTTCATCGGCACGAAGAATGGAACAGAGCAAATGAAGGGGGGAGGAGGAGATGTCATTTGTGCTCACCCACGAACGCAGGGGCGGAGCTCGTCGAACGCACGGGGAGGTCGTCGAACACCAGACCCTCGCAGGCCCGAAAGAACTGCACATTTAAATCCACCCGATCAACACAAATATATATGATGTTTTTCTTAACAAAATCGGGAAATATACTTCCTAACTCATAATTCACAAATATATGACCCCATCGGCCTCTGAAAGGCCGAAGAGCACCTTTTCGGTCAACAGGAGGCCGAAGAGGTGTCGGGGGTCGGGGGTGTCGTGTCTGGGTGGCGTGGTGTCGGGGTGTCGTGGTGTCGTGGTGTCGGGGTGTCGTGTCGGGGTCGGGGTGTCGGGGGGTGTCGTGTCTGGGTGTCATGTTGTCGGGGTGTCAGGGGTGTCGGGGTGTTGGGGTCGGGGTCGGGGTCGGGGTGTCGGGGGGTGTCGTGTCTGGGTGTCGTGGTGTCGCGGTGTCAGGGGTGTCGGGGTGTCGGGGTCGTGGTGCTGTGTCGGGGTCGGGGTGTCGGGTCGGGGTCGGGGTGCCGTGTCGGTGTCGGGGTGTCGGGTCGGGGTCGGGGTCGGGGTGCCGTGCCGGGGTCGGGGTCGGGGTCGGTGTGTCGGGGTCGGGGTGTCGGGTCGGGGTCGGATTGTCGGGTCGGGGTCGGGGTGCCGTGTCGGGGTCGGGATCGAGGTCGGGGTGTCGGGGTCGGGGTGTCGGGTCTGGGTCGGGTTGTCGGGTCGGGGTCGATGTGCCGTGTCGGGGTCGGGGTTTTTTCTCTTTTTTTCTTTTCTTCTTCTTCCTCTTCTTTCTTTTCTTCCTTTTCTTCCTTTTTTTTCCTTCTTCTTCTTCTTCTTCCTCCTTTCCTTTTTCCTCTTCTTCTTCTCCTCCTCTCCTCTTTTTTCTTCTTCTTCTTTTTTCTTCTCCTCCTCCTCCTCTTCTTCTTCTTCCTTTCCTTTTTTGCTCTTCTTCTACTTCTCCTCCTCTCCTCTTTTCTTCTTCTTCTTCTTCTTCTTTTTTCTTCTCCTCCTCCTCTTCTTCTGTTTCTTCTTCTTATTATTATTTTTTGTTCTTTTTCTTTTTTATTTTTCCTTTTTTTTCATCTTCTTTTCTTCTTTTTTTTCTTCTAGGTTTTTTTTCTACCTAAATGTCTAAATATTTTTTCCTATTTAACCAAACACCTAAACAACTATTTGCAAAACATCTAAAAATAGAAAACTAAAAATCTAATTAGAAAAACAGAAAAAAAAATTAAAAGGGGGGCAGGGGAAGCTCACCAGAGAGGGGCAGGGGGCAGGGCGGCCGGCGGCGAGGAGAGGAGGCCGGCGGCGAGGAGAGGAGGCCGCCGGGGAGGGGGTGGCGGCGGCAGGAGGGCCGTGAGGAGGGGGCGGCGCCGCGGTGGTGGAGGTGCGCCATGGGGAGGGGGGCAGGCGGTGGTGGAGGGCGGGGAGGGGGCGGCGGCGGCGGTGAGAGAGGGGGGAGGGGGCGGCGGTGAGAGGGCTGGGAGGGGGCGGCGAGAGGGCGGGGAGGGGGCGGCAGCGGCGGCGGCGGTGAGAGAGGGGAACGGGCGCGGGTGTGAGAGAGAGAGAGGTGAGAGAGAGAGAGAGGCGGGAGGCGCGGGGGGATGGCGAAAATTAAGCCCCCTCTTTGCCGTCTGCTGGCAGACGGCAAAGTTCTTTGCCGTCTGCCAGCAGACGGCAAAGAGGGGGGCCGTTAGCCCGTCCCCGCCGTTACACTGTGGGCCCTCCCCCTCACCTCTTTGCCGTCTGCCGGCAGACGGCAAAGAGTTCTTTGCCGTCTGCCGGCAGACGGCAAAGAAGTGGCCCGTGTGACCTGGCAAGGGCAGTACCAAGTGGGGCCCACTTTGTTCTTTGCCGTCTGCTGGCAGACGGCAAAGAACTCTTTGCCGTGTGCCAGCAGACGACAAAGAAGTGCAGATGGCAAAGAGCCTCTTTGCCATCAGCATGTTCTTTGCAGTCTGCTTTATAAAAGCAGACGGCAAATATCCTCTTTGCCATCTGCCAGCAGACGGCAAAGAGCTGGCAGATGGCAAAGTCCCTGATTCCAGTAGTGCACCCTGCCGCAGGGGGAAACCATCACCGGAGGCCATCTTCATCATCCCGACGCTCTCCATGACGAGGAGGGAGTAGTTCACCCTCGGGGCTGAGGGTATGTACCGGTAGCTATGTGTTTGATCTCTCTCTCTCGTGTTCTTGAGATGGCACGATCTTGATGTACCGCGAGCTTTGTTAATAAAGATGAATCATATGGAGTGTTTCCCCTCTCTATTTAGTTGTGATGAATTGAGTTTTCCCTTTGAAGTTTACTTATCGGATTGAGTCTTTAAGGATTTGAGAACACTTGATGTATGTCTTTCGATGCGATATCTATGGTGACAATGGGATGTTCTATTGATCTACTTGATGTATGTTTTGGTGATCAACTTGCGGGTTCCGTGACCTTGGGAATCTATGCATAGGGGTTGGCACACGTTCTTGTCTTGACTCTCCGGTAGAAACTTTGGGGCACTCTTTGAAGTTATTTGTGTTGGATTGAATATGATGAATCTAAAATTATGTGATGCATATCGTATGATCAAGCCCATGGGTACTTGTGGTGACATTGGAGTATCGAGGTGACATTAGGGTTTTGGTTGATATGTATCTTAAGGTGTTATTTTAGTACGAAATCTAGGGCTGTTTGTGACACTTATAGGAATAGCTCATATGATTGATCGGAAAGGATAACTTTGAGGTGGTTTCGTACCCTACAATAATTTCTTCGTTTGTTCTCCGCTATTTGTGACTTTGGAGTGAACTCTTTGTCGCACGTGAGGGATTTATATATGATTCAACTATGTTAGTATTGTTGAGAGAACTTGCACTAGTGAAAGTATGAACCCTAGGCCTTGTTTCTAAGCATTGCAATACCGTTTTTGCTCACTTTTGTTACTTGCTACCTTGCTGTTTTTATATTTTCAGATTACAAAAACCTATATCTACCATCCATATTGCACTTGTATCACCATCTCTTCGCTGAACTAGTGCACCTATACAATTTGCCATTGTATTGGGTGTGTTGGGGACACAAGAGACTCTTTGTTATTTGGTTGCAGGGTTGTTTGAGAGAGACCATCTTCATCCTACGCCTCCCACGGATTGATAAACCTTAGGTCATCCACTTGAGGGAAATTTGCTACTGTCCTACAAAACTCTGCGCTTGGAGGCCCAACACGAGTCTACAAGAAGAAGCTTGTGTAGTAGACATCAACCTCCCAAGCAGAAGACCAAGCAGGCTGCAACCAAAACCAGGAAGACTCCGTCGATGGCTGGATTACCAAGCAAAGAGTTCTGCATTCTCCGCCATCGCAACCCCTATGTAGAACCACAAGAATCAGCTCTTCAGAACCGTCCCTTCTGGACGAGGCAGCAAGGCTCTATTTATCATGATGTTCTCAAGTAGAAGAAGAACCTGTATGTTCCTCATGTCAAGTCCATTGACATGGTCTATCTGTAGAAGAATGCTAGATACTTTGGTGAAGCTCTTGACCTCTGTGAGAAGCTTGGTATTTGTCGCAATCGGGGCTCCGGGGACCCTAGAGAGGTTCAAACTCTTGGGTGCACCGGCTCTACAACCTCACTCTCTCACTCTAACCTACGGCGATGCTCCGGCGTGCTTGAGCATGGGGGAGGAATGATGAACACACGATCTACCCAGGTTCGGGCCACCTTCTGGCGTAAAACCCAACTCCTGTTTGTCTAGATCGCATAGTGGTGGAGAGTAAATACAAGATGTCCTCTACAATTGATTCCTTCTCCCCTTTATACTAGCTTCGGTCCTCTTCCCCCAAAGTGTCCGGCGGGAAGGGTTGCCACAAGCGCCGATTTTGAAAGGGGACAGGACTGCGTCCCATCCTGACAAAAGTGGTCTCCGCCTGCCAAAGCTTCCCTCCATGATGTGCTGGTGGACTCGGGGATGACCTCCCTCCTAGCGAGCCCCCAGCTTTGGCTGTCTAACACCAAACGGGAAACCTTTGAGGGCCACTTCAGGAACCGGCAGGCAGGGCCTGCTCCGTTAACACCAAAGAAGAAAGGTCTTCCTGTCGTAACCCCGGATGACGTTAGGCAGGGCGCGTATTGCCCTCGGGATGGGTCAGGCTGCGCGCCCCTGCAGAGCCACCGAGGGCCTGTGTCTCGTGAGAGCACCACAGGGGGCGGCCTCCCGGGGCCTCCTTCAGGGGTCGACGGGGGGCCTTCCAGCAGGTCGCCTCCAGAGGCGGGGGCCTCACGAAGCCCTTCTCCGCGACGCTCCTAGGGCGGGCTATTCCAGACCCGGGCCCTGCGTTGTGACATGGGCCTTAGGCAAACGGGCCTGGGTACCCCCTGTCCCAGTGGCCCGACAGTAGCCCCCGAGCCTGCAGCGCGCGTGCCCATGCCAGCTGGGGGGCCGATGCGGTGCAGGCTCCAACCGCCTGTGGGCCAATCGCGACACGTGGAGCGCGTCGGGGTGTGGGATGCCCCCACCCCCATGTGATGCCTCGACAACCGCCAAGGGTAGCAAAAGGATGGCCCGTGGCGCTGGGCCATCATTACCTTTCCTTGCCCGGCGTCTGTCTCGTTGTGCCTCTTTCCTCCACCTGAGATTCCACCAGATCCAAATTCGAGCGAAGCGCTCTCCTCCGCACCTCGCTCGCTGCTCTGCTGCTCGGATGGCCCCGGGCGGGAAGAGGTGAAGGCCAAGGCTCCAGCCGCCAGCCCCCAGGAGATCCGGGCAGCTCTACTGCGCTCCTCCGTCGCCAAGGAAGGGGACCTAGACCCGGTGCGCCCGCTGATAGAGGGCGACCGGAATGAGTGGAAGAGAACCATGATCTCCCCGGGCACGACGGCACAGAGCGATCTGGGGGCGTCCGCCTATGCCTTCTTCCTCTACAGCGTCTACGCCGGGCTGGTCCCGCCGTTCTCCGAGTTCTTCTACGCCATCCTCACCCATTACCAGATACACGCCCTGCACCTCCAACCAAACTCGATTCTCCTCTTGTCCATCTTTGCTTTTTACTGCAAAGCCTTCGTGGGCGTGAGGCCCTCGGTAGCGCTCTTCCCCATTTCTTCAGCCTGCGGTTTACTGCACGGGACCAGCTCTCAGCGTGTGTCTCCTTTGTAGATGTCAAAGGCGCCAGTACCCGCCTGAAGGCCGGGAAGAAGGTGGAGGGCTACCGGCAGCGCTGGGTATACCTGGACGCTCTCCGAGTCCACCCGCTCCTGAGGATCCCTACTGCCCTCCCGGTGCAACACTCCGGATGGAGTCATGCGCCGCTCTCCGATCCGGGAGTGGGGCCCGTCTTGGAGCGGATTGCTTCGCATGGGAACACCCAACTGTCGGGGGGCAATAATCGTCAAGGAGCTCCTGGGGCAGCGCATCGCACCGCTCCAGGCACACTCGCGGCCCATGTGGGAGTTCGAGGGCACACGGGACCCGATGAGGCTACACCCCACCGGCCTGTCGCGCGCCGAGTTTGAAGGGGCCGTGATGGCCCTACTCGACTCCATGCCCGGCGATCCTCCCGAGGCCGCGGGCCCGCTGTATGGCCAAGATGACCGGGCGGATCTGGTCACACTTATGCCTGCCTTCAACAAGTAGGGGCTCATGTTGAGTGGCAACAAGGGGTCGCGGGGGAAATCCCCCGTCAAGGCATCGTCCTCCACCGAGGATAGCGGCAGCGAAGACTCCGAGGCGACCGTCGGGGAAGGGGAGGAGGACAACGCCGGCCGAGGGCTACCGCCAGGCCACCACCAGTCCCTACGTGGCTTCGAGGATGATGATGACGATGCCGACGTGCCACCTCGGGCAATGGCTCCTCGGCCTTCCGACCCGGCTGTGGCAGCGGAGGTATGCTCCATTGGCTCCTAGGCACCGGGGCCCCAGCCGGCGAGGCTGCGAACGCTCCCGAAGCCATCACTCTTCTTCGAGGGGCCCCCAGGCCCTTGGGAAGAAATCTGACCCGGCCGGCCCTGCCAGGGTTCATGCCGAGCATTCTCCTGGCCTCCCCAAGGGGGCGCCTGAGAGCGGCGGGGGCGCGCCCTCCGCCGCCGAGAAGAAGCAGAAGTGCACCGCCGAGGATGAGTAAGTGCTCGAGCTTGCGCTCAAGCCTTGCGCCTGTGAATTGCTTGCTCATGCTAATTCTTTGTCTGCGCAGGCGCCGGGGCGGTGGCGATGGGAAGAAGAAGAAGGCCAACGCCATGACGAAGGTGACATGCGCCCCGGAGGCAATGTCGACGCCAGGCCACAATCTTCGAGGGCGTGGGGGAGCTCCACGCCAGGCCGACGCAGTGCCTGGGCGCACAGTGGGCGCAGCGACACTCAGTTTCTCCTCTGTGCAACCGGGGGAAGCGACCATCGGGGCAGCGGGGGGGGGGGGGGGAGCCCCCGGCGCCTTCCTTTGTAGCCGCAGCCCCCCAGCGTATGGGGCCGGAGCTGGCGTGGTAGTCCACCTCAAGCACCCCCTCTCCCACAGCCGAGCATGGTGTGGGGAATCTCCAGGGGCCATCCCAGACCGGGCTTGCCTCCGGGGCCGATGGGGCTGGCGCAGCGGCACCGCCCAACGCGTCGCGGGGACCGGCCGCGGAGGAAAAGCCAGAGCCCCCGGTGCTCAAGTTGGAGAACACTGGGGGCCTTTTGGCCGAGGTGGCGACCAGTGCTGAGTTCGACGAGGTGACAGGCCCCGTCCCTAAAGAATCTCACGACCGCCTGGATGCGGCTGTGGAGAGCCCTGTGAGCACGCTGCTTGAGAAGTTTACCTACAACAACTGCGACGACGGCGGTGTCGATACTCCTTTCGTCGACCTGCAAGACCGAATCTGCCTCGCGGCAGTGTAAGACAATGATTTTAATGTATTGAACATCATGAGCTTGTAATGACCGCTAGCTATCTGTGGGCTTTCCTTTCATGTCTGGTTCTCCTCAAGCTTGCCTTTGTGCTCTGTGTCGGCAGGGCCCAATCCCGCACATTTCTCAGCCGTCGCTGGGTTGTCAGGTCGCGGTGCCTAGACAAGGCCAGGGGGTGAGGGGCTTCGGGAACCAGTGAAGGCTCCTGAAGCGTGATGCTGAAGAGCCCCCCTTGACGTACGAGCGGTCTTCGAGAGGAAAAACGCAATAGCCAGTTTGTGCCTGGGCGTCGCTGATACTCGTGATCTGCGTTGGGTTTTCCGTGAAGAGGAACCGGTAATCGCAGCACAAAGTGGGTAAGTATTTCCCTCAGTTATGAAACCAAGGTTTATAGAACCAATAGGAATACCAATCATAAACCGTCTTCAGCAGCTCCACACAAAAGAACAAACAACTTTCACCCAACGCCGGCAAGAGGGTCGTCAATCCCCTTGATCTCGTTATTTGCAAGTAAGTGAGTTGTGTAGATAATTGTAGATAATAGTAAAGTGCAAAATAAAATAAAAGGTAATAAATAACAACTAGGTAATGATAGCATTTGTGAATTTACAAGTGAATTAACCCGGGGGCCGTGGAGTTCTCTAGTGGCATCTCTCATAAGCAAAGCATACGGTGGGTAGACAAATTACTGTTGGGCAATTGATAGAAAAGCGAATAATTATGCGATGTTCACGGCAATGATCATGTGTATATAGGCATCACGTCCATAAGCAAATAGGCCAACTCCTGCCTGCACCTAGTTCTATTACTCCACTTCAATAGCGCTTCTATGGTTGCCTCTCTACGTATTAACTTCATGACAAACGGAGTAATGCTTGGAGAACGATGACATGATGTAGACAAAGTATACTCAACTAATGTGAATAAACCCCATCGTTTTATCCTTAGTAGCAACAACACAAAGATGCAACTTGTCCCCTTCTGTCATTGGGATATGGAATCTCGTCAGGTTGAACCTACTACAACGCACCACTCCCACCGAAGAAATATCAATATAGTTGGCCAGACTATCTCAATAGATCTGAGAGCATTACAAAGCTATAATGATCATGCAAATAAGAATCATAGTAATCAAGTTTGACTCAAAGACTTTTCATGAATAATCCGAACATAAACTCATAATTCATCGGATCCCAACAAACACACCATACAAAGGGATTACATCGGATAGATCAAGGCAAAGATGCGATGAACATTGTATTGAAGATCAAGAGAGAGAGAGAGATTGCCATCTAGGTACTACCTACGGACCTGTAGGTCTGTGGTGAACTACTCACACATCATGGTGAGGGAAGCAAGGTTGATGAAGAGGCCCTCCGTGATCGATCTCCCTTCTGGCAGGGTGCCGGAACGGAGGTGTAGATGGCCTCCCGTTGGAACAGAGACTTGCGGCGACGGAAAAAGTGTTTCGGGAGCGCTTATGGTATTTCTAGGGTATTTGTGAATTTATTGGCCAGAGAACGACGTCGGGAGGCGCTCCAGGGGGCCACCACATATCTGGCCGTGCCCTCCCTAGGGGCGTAGCTGGATATGTGGTGGGGCCCTGGTGCCTCTCCTGGCCCTCCTCTGAAGCTTCTAGGTCTTGTATTGGTCCAGAAAAATCACCAAAAAGTTTCGTGGCAATTGGACTCCGTTTAGTATTGTAACTCTGAAAAGGCAAAAACACGCAGAAAACAGGAACTGGCACTGGGCATTGGGTCAATAGGTTAGTGCTCAAAAATATTATAAATTGGTAAATAAATACCCAAAAAGTATCCTAGAATGATAATATGTCAGCATGGAACAATAAAAAATTATAGATATGTTGGACACGTATCAGCATCCCCAAGCTTAATTCCTGCTCGTCCTCGAGTAGGTAAATGATAAAAACAAATTTTTTGATGTGACATGCTACCCATTATGTAATCTTTGGTATGTATGTTCATTGAGAAATGATGAATTAACAAACAGCAAACTAGTAATATTTATAAGTATAAGAGACAAAATTATTATTTTTTCAAAGTATACGATCCAAAAAGAATGCTTACCCCTATTCATCTTATTATATTAGCAAGGCATGACTCCATCTTCACCACATAGATACAAATGTTAAGCACCACGGTGTCCAAGTCAGGTAATTGGATGATACTTTTTAATATGCATTAACTTTTTATTCTTCACGCAATATATGAGCATGAACCATTGGACATAGCATATAGGTGGAATAGAATATGGTGGTAGGTATCAAAGGGATAAAATGTGGAGAAGATAGTCTCGCATCAACTAGGCGTACCAACGAGCTATGGAGACGCTCATCGATAGATATCAATGCGAGGAGTAGGGATTTCCATGCAAATGATGCACTAGAGCTATAAGTTTATGAAAACTCAACTGAAGCTAAGTGGTGTGTGCATAAAACTTGCTTGCTCATGAAGACCACGGGCATTTGACGAAGCCCGTTATAGGAATATACAAGCCAACTTTATTATATGAAAAGGTAATTCCCACTAGCATATGTAAGTGTCAACATAGGAGACTCTCTATATGAAGAACATGGTGCCACTTTGAGGCACAAGTGTGGTAAAGGATGGTAGTAAAGTCCCTTCTCTCTTTTCTCTCATCTTTTTTATATGGTGGGCCCTTTTTTTATGCCACCCTCATTTTCTCTTTTTTATATGGTGGGCTCATTTGGCCTCCCCCATTTTTATTTCATTTTTTGTCCGGAGTCTCATCCCTACTTGTGGGGGAATCATGGTCTCCATCATCCTTTCCTCACTGGGACAATGCTCTAATAATGATGATCATCACACTTTTATTTACTTACAACTCAACATGAAGAACTGATAGGAAGATATGACTCTGTATGAATGCCTCTGGCAGTCTACCAGGATGTGCAATGATCTAGCATGACATGTATCAAATATATGAAGAACTGTGGCTTTGCCACAAATACTATGTCAGCTCTATACGATCGTGCAAAGCATTATGATGATGAACGAACTAGTCATATGAAGTGACGATGGAATTTGCATGGCAATATATCTCGGAATGGCTATGAAAATGCCATAATAGGTAGGTATGGTGGCTGTTTTGAGGAAGATATAATGAAGCTTGTGTGCAACAGAGTGTATCATGTCACGGGGTCTGGATGCACTGGCGAGTATTTGCACCGATCCTCGAGGTGAGAATGGGCTATGCACGGTACCGAGGAGGCTAGCAAATATGAGAAGGTGAAGATGCGTATGTACATGGTGTCACATTGGTCATAAAGAACTCACATACTTATTGCAAAGATTTATTAGTTTTATCATAAATCAAATTACTCCACGCATGCCCCGAGGGAGGAGGTTGGTAGGAGTTAACCATCGCGCGCCCCCGACTCAAAACAACACTAGGATTTTAATGAGGAATATAAATGCTCACACATCATCACCATGCCTCTTTAATTTCTAGATGAATAACAAGTTAACACCTTTTATCTCGACATTTCTACGAATTAAATTTTTTGGACTCACACCTTTTTCATATTACTACATAAATGTCATTAATCCACAACTTCTCTACATGTGCTACACGATGGTTTTGATTATCATTCATTGAATACCTAATATTATTGGACTAATCTTATGACCCATGCAAATTACCATCACTATTACTCATCTCTCAAACAAATATAAGTGAAGAACAAGAGCATATTATTTCTATGAAATCTACACGCCACCGTGCTAAAAAAGATATAAGTGAAGTACTAGAGCAACTGCCTAGCTCAAAAGATATAAGTGAAGCACATAGAGTATTCTAGCAAATTATCATGAAGGTGTGTCTCTCTCAAATAGTTGTGTCCAGCAAATGATGATTGTGACAAACTAAAAGTAAAAGCAAACAAAAGCAAACGACGCTCTAAGCAAAAGACATATCATGTGATGAATAAAAATATAGCTCCAAGTGACATACCGATGGTTTGAGACAAAAGAGAGGATGCCTTCCGGGGCATCCCCAATCTTAGACGCTTGAGTCTTCCTTAAAATATTACCGTGGGGGTGCCTTGGGTATCCCCAATCATAGGCTCTTGTCACTCCTTATTCCTTTGTCCATTGTGATAACACCCAAAACTTGAAAACTACAATCACACAAAACTCAACAAAACTTCGTGAGATCCATTAGTATAAGAAACATATTGCATACTTGAGGTACTGTGATAAATTGTTTCAAATTAATTTATGCAGAATAGGTACTGTATTCTAACTTCCCCATGGCTTACAGCCCCCGATATAGTCCATGGCATAATCAAAACAAGCAAACTATGCAAGCAAAACAGAATCTGTCTAAAACAGAACAATCTGTAATGAGCCCATACTTCTGTAACTCTAAAAATTCTGAAAAATTAGGACAACATACAGAATTTGTATAGCACACTACTGCAGGATGGTCGAAAGATGACACATAAATCAAAGACCCTTCGACGAAACTA
Organism: Elymus sibiricus; assembly: GCA_039707655.1. Lineage (NCBI taxonomy): Eukaryota > Viridiplantae > Streptophyta > Magnoliopsida > Poales > Poaceae > Elymus > Elymus sibiricus. Next base: position 187,799,279 of record CM077673.1, read on the forward strand.
TATGCGATCCATCAATCGCAAACGGTATAGTTCAAGCTCCGCCGCCAATGACGAAAACCGTGCGGTAGAGGATCCATCAAATACGATTCAGAAAATAGTTGCGTGTGCAATATAGGGCAGATGGTTTGTTCTTATGAACTGTTTGTGATTATGGAACATAACAGAAACGGTTAACAAACTACATACGTGTGCGTAGTGCAGCATACAGTTCACTCGGCCAAACTGTTTGTGCTGATCCAGCAGAACACAATCGAGTTAGCCTAAGAAGGCGTGTCTGATACCCGGCAAACAGTTCATTCATTAGAATTGTTTGGGAAGACCAATAATAACCCAAACGTTTCATCCTGACAACCGTGTGTGTTGTGCGTATCCGGCAAACAGTTCATTCATCAGAATTTTGTGGGAAGACCAAAAATAACCCAAACGATTCATCCTGACAACATGTGTGTGTTGTGGGCAGACGATTGCTGCTAATAATTGTATGAGATGTGATTTGCTCTATTTGCACATCTACATGCTTTGTCTATAGAACACCTACATTAATGTTGCATAACCAACTTGAACATCCAGTTACATAAGTGACTACACAACACATGTACATTCCTCAATATAAATTTACAAGAAGTAGATGATCAGGAAATCATACTATTCTTCTGACGACGGTTGCCGACACTGCTCTGCTTGTGGCTATCCCTCGCCGTCTGCAGGAAGGAGGCACTTCCTCATGTCAATGATCCTTCTATACATCTCGTAGCTTGTGTACACGTTCTTTGCCGCGTACTAGACGTGTTCTTCATCCAGTTCGTTCACCCAGGCCTTGTGCTAGGAAGACTTGTCCTTGTGGCATTCAGCCTTCATGTCTTTGTAGTAGGGGTCAATGAAGGCTGCGGCGAGGTCAACCGGGGAGTCCTTCTGCTTCTTCTTCTCGCCGCCCCAGACCCTGTACTGACCTTGGATGTTGACAAGCTTCTAGCAGGACAAGCCCGAAGTCTTGAGCACCTTTAGATCGTTCGTGGTGTCCACCATGGCGAACCTGTAGTCGGGGCTGTTGACAAACCTGGCGAAATGCTCGCAAGGACTTGTGGCCAGGCAGTAGTGGTAGATGAGCACGTGATGGCGCACACACAACTGGGCGACGACAACCTTCTGATCATGCTCGGCACGACCGCCGGTATACTCGAGGTCGAAGCCGACCACTTTGTACTTGTCATCCTCAGCAAGCAGCTGCTCCAACGTGTTGATGGAGTTCACCACCACGACCGGGTCGTTGGTGTACACCACCGAGAGGTCCATCTTCCTGATGTGGGTGTCTACTTTGACAATTTTGGCGAACAACCGCTCGGCGCAGGCAGCCGCCATTGGATCCGCACTGGAAGGTTGAATCGATGAAGAGATCGTGGGTGTGTTTCTTGTGTTGTGTGGCGTGATTGGAAGGTGGAAGAGACAAAGGTAAATGGCCGCGGGAATAAATTGCGCCGGACGGCCTGGAATTTTGGCACGTCCGCATGGCAGTTTTTGCAGCGCTTAACTACATGGTGGCGCCGGGAGCGGCACAACCGCGTCCGCATGCATATGGCGCGCCGAACATATGTGACCGTTCGCGCGTGGACACCGGTAGAGCGAGCGCGCACGGACGCGAGCACAGCGCGCCGTGGCCGCATCAACCGCCTCTTGCGTAGACTAATTCACAATGGTGCGTACAGAACGACCGTTTGCTTTGTAGTAAAACATGAACGTTTTTTTATCATTAACCGTTTGTGTACTAGTTATTTCTCCCACCTCCGCCCCGTCTTGTCACCATGTTGCCGCCTGAGGATTCTAGTGCACGCTTCGGGAACGCGCAGGTTCCCGCGCAAGCTTCCCGCCCGGCTCGCTGAAATCCCCCAATCACCCAATGCTTCGGGAGCGCGCATCGTTTCTTTTGGGCTTCCCGTTCCCGCGCAACCGCGCAAGAACGCGGGCAAGCATCCCGCCCGGCTCGCCTTGGCCGCTTGCTTTATAAACCCTCACGGTCGGTGCCTCCACATCGCATTCATCCCCTCCCTGCCCATAGCTTCCCAAGTTTGCTTCTCCCCCAATCGCCAATGGCACCTGTCCGTTGTCGTCGCTCCGCCACTCTGCCAGAGGGCAACTCCAGCTGGGAGGCTGCACCTAAACCTGGGCATGGGCAGCCCGGCCCGAAGACCCGGCCCGAAAAACCCGGGCCGGGCCGGGCTTTACGTTCGGGTCGGGCTCAGGCTTCAAAACTAGGCCCGGTAGCCATTTCGGGCCGGGCTCGGGCTTTGGAAAAAAGCGACTTTACACGGAGGACCGGCCCGGCCCGGCCCGAAATCCATCTTTATAGTCCATTTGGGCCGGGCTCGGGCCTGAAAAAATGATTTTTTGGTCAGGCCGGGCCGGGCTTGGGCTTGCGAATTTCACTTCGGGCTTTCTGAAGCCCGGCCCGGCCCGGGGAAATCCCAGGTTTAGCAGCACCACATCGGCGGCGCAGTACCCAGAACCGTGTAGTGCATGTGGCGTCCTTGTTGGTTGTGCACACGGCACCCACCACACGCTCCTCCACATTTGCCCGAAGGTAGCTGCTGTCGGCGACCGCCGTGGATCCCACCCCATCGCCGGCCGCCGTTTTAGCCACCCCACCAGCTGCCTCCTTGGCCGCCACCACACCAGCCTGCGCCTTGGCAGCCACCCCATGGTCAGCCGCCGGGGCCATCACCCGCTCCGCCACCGCGGCCTGAAGGCGGGAGGAGGAGGCCGCCGCCGAAGCACAGCCGCTCGGCTTTTGCGTCAGTCATGCACGCAAAGAGGCTCACCGCCGCCGTGGCCGCAGCAGACGCCGCAGCTATGGCGCGGAATGAGGAGATCTACGTCGAGTCCCGCTGCTTCGAGGAGGCATGTCAGGAGCAGCGGCAGCCGACGAATTCGACTCCTCCAGGTCGTCGGTTGGATTCTCCTCCTCTGCCTCTTACTGAACGCGCTCGGCAGAGGAGAAGGCTACTGGCAGTAGCACGAAGCCCCTCTGGAGTAGTATTTAGGGACTATTTTGTTCAGTTCATCTAACTATAGATATGGTTGAACTCTCCCACCTACTTAAAATTAGCTAGTATATATAGTTGAACTAGCTATTTCAGTACGTGGTTGGCAACAAATGGGGAAAAGTTTGTTCGATTCAGGTGTCGAGTTGAACTATTTGTACAAAGACCAATGCTTGATCTATGAATGAAATCTATGTTTACTGAATTTTAGTTGCAAAATTGCACCGTAATAGTGATTTTGTTCCTGCAAAATTGGACAAATCTCAGTGTTTCCAATTTGACAAATGAAAATTTACCCAATATGACAGATTCGAATCTTACCTGACTCCTGCTGCCAATGCATCGATCGGTGCTTACTTGGGGTGCTTAGTGTATTAAATGTCTTAGCAACTCAAGTCCACAATGCACAATGCATTATTGCTGAGGTCCCTTCATTTAATGATTTAGCAACTAAACACTTGCATGCTTTGGTGAGTTTCCTTCATTTAAGTGTTTTGCCAAGGTTCACGCGCTTGGCATTGTTTCTTCATGTGGTCACCAAACTCATATCTCTCCTTAATTACCTTCCCACATCAGATTTTTTTTCATGCATGGCAACCTCAGCAGTTAGCACCAGTACAAGGTGTAGCATTGGGAAGGGCACACGGGTCATCATTCACAACCGTTTGCGATGAAGCAATGAAAAAATTCCTTCGCGCTAGATTTTCGCTTGGCTTAGTAGGGAAGGAACAATTGCCCTTGGTTTGCATATGAGTATTCAGTCTGAAACGTCTTTGACGACTAGCAAAGGACACGCCACCCCGATGAGCGTGCATGACACTGCTCGCACGCCACCCGTCTACTCAAACACCTGTCCGCACGCTACCTCCTTGCCAACACAGATAGTTACACGGGCCCGCACGTAAATGGTCTGTAGAACGTCCATGAATTATAAATAATACACCCGTCTGCGATGGTAACGCGATAGATTTTTGTTCCAAAATGCCTTTGTTGGCTATTAATAATGCTTGCTCTTTCACTCAAAGTGGACACTAAAAATACCACAACATATTTGTGTTTTATATGATGAGGCCCTGCCCAACATAGACCTTGTGACTGTAGTTCATATTTGAATTATGTACATTAAATGCACATAAAACTCAATTAATGTATAAAAAAGGCATAAGAACCCTTAATAATTTCATATTTTTGCAGTACACACCTATTGCTTTATGCTGTTTCTAGAAAAAAATGAAGGAGAGAAGAGGCATCGGATGTCGTTTCACCCGCAGATATGACATGCATATGTGACATTACGGAACCACTGGACATAGCTTATTGTGTGAGAACCTCCGGTTTGTAAGAGGTTTGTGACAAAACATGTCCAAGTTGGTATTTTTTACCATGGCATATGTGTGCCTTGTCATGACACCATTCCAAGTTTCATGAATTTCTGACGGAGTTTTGGATTTACGAGAATTTGGAAACCAAGTTTCTCGATGTTTGAGGTCGAGCCAACATGCTTAGATGTTTGAAATTCATCCTCATTTCTTGCATGTGACCTAACACATGCATCCAAGGACACACACACACACACACACACACACACACACACACACATATATATATATATATATATATATATATATATATATATATATATATGATTTTTCAACCCATTTTGCCGCCCGGACCTTGTGATTGTAGATCAAATTTGAATTATGCACATTAAATAATGCACTGAAAACTTAATTAATGTATTTAAAAGCCAGATGATCCCTTAATTTATTCTTATTTTTGCACTTCGCACCAACATGTCTATGTTGTTTCTATAAAGAAAATCAAGGAGAGAAGAGGCATCAGATGTCTTTTCGCCCGCATATGTGACATGCATATATAATGTTCCCTATCGAAACCACAAAGAATCTTGTGAGGAGCTCCGATTTGTAAGGGGATTGTGCAAGAACATGTCCAATTTGGACAATTTTTTTACCACGGCATATGTGTGCCCTTGTCACCACACCATGACAAGTTTCATGAATTTTTGACGAGTTATGGATTTACGGGAATTTGAAAACCAAGTATCTCAATGTTTGCGGCCGAGCCAACTGTCAATGAGATGTTAGAAGTCCATGCGCATTTCTTGCGTGGGACCTAAACATGCATCCAGGGAAAGGCATATATTTTTTCAACCTATTTTTCCTGTGTTGGACCTTGTGATTGTAGTTCAAATTTGAATTATATGCACATTAAACGGCTAGAAAACTCAATTAATGTGTTAAATAGGTCTCACAAACCCTGGGAAAACTCCACAGTTTAGCATGACTATCATGTGTTGCTCTATGATGACTCCAGAAATAAATTCAAGGCGAAAAAATACAACGGATGTTGTTTCGCACATAAAATGTGAACTTTCCCTATCGGAACACACGACTTTCTTGTGAGAACCTTCGGTTTGTAAGAGGCTTTGTGCCAAAACTTGTCCAAAATTGGGCAATTTTTTTACCGCAACACACACAACAGGGCAATTGATGGCACCATGCCCAAATTTCATCAATTTCTGTCGAGGTTTGCATTTACATGAATTTAAAAACTAAGTTTCCCGATGTTTGCGGTCGAGCCAAGATGATGATATGTTTGAAATTCATTCCCATTTCTTGTGTGGGACCTAAACATACAGCCACAGAAACGTATATGGTTTTTCGACATATTTTCATGAGCTGGACCGTGTGATTGTAGTTCAAATTTGAATTATGCACATTGAATGCCTAGAAAACTCAATTAATGTACTTAAAAGGCCAAACGAACTCTGTAAGATTCCATTGTTTCGCACGACACATTCATGTTACTCTATGGAGACTCTAGAAATAAATTAAAGGCGAGAAGAGACATCGGATGTTGTTTCGCACATAAAATGTGAACTTTCCATACCGGAACCACATGACTTCTTGTGAGAATCTTCGGTTTGTAAGAGGTTTGTGCCAAAACTTGTCGCGAACTAGGCATTGTTTTTACCACAACATGCATGCGCCATGACATGACACCATGCCAAGTTTTATGAATTTCGCACGATATTTGGCTTTGCTAGAATTTGAAAACACGGCTTCTCAAAGTCTACGGCCGACCCAAAATACCGAGATGTTTGGAAATCGTTTAATTCCATTTCTTGCATGGGACCAAAACATGTATCCAGTGACAAATAGATGATTTTCAACCCATTCAGGTGCACTCTAGTATGTGCTTAACTGCAGTTCAAATTTGAACTATGCACATGAAATGTCTAAAAACATCTTTAAATGTTTAAAAGGGCCCAAACAAACCCGAATAATTCCATATTTAACACACAGTCCGATAGTTGCAAGTTCACTGCAGATAAATGTTATTGCCATCCAAACACCTTCAATTGCCAATGTAACTTCATTTTTCGTTTCAAAGCAATATGAAAATCAAATACATCGCAAGCAGTTCTTGATCATGAAACGTGTGTGGTGTGGTATAAAAATATTTTGGGCCAATCCTCATATATGGCTTAGGACGAAAGCTTCAGTCCACCGCCGGCGCGTCAACCACACAGTCACACTAGTTCCCCAAGATCACTGTACTGTTCGTGCGTCGCCGGTGAAAGATGGGGACGTGGATCCGTGTCGTGAGGGCAACTTCGGCGACCCACTCCGGACCAAGCGTGCCTGCATCAGCCATGACACGCTCACAAGATCCTTGAGCACGGCTGCACTCTCCGACAGGGCGGCTGCGGCCGCCGAAAGGGCAGCTGCTGCATCTGAGATGCCGGCAGCAACATCTGCGAGCGGGATAGCAAATGGCAAGAACGGCACAACAGCTATCCGTTCCTCGACGGCCGCCATAGCCCTGATGAAGGCTGCCCACACCTATGCCGATGCCGCCCACGCCCAGCTCATGTCGGTCACCACACAAATAGCAGCGGCCTTCTCCGACAACGGTCGGCAACCTTCGTCCGAAGAGTTAGCAATCGCTGAGAGTGCTCAGGCAGCCGTCCATTCGTCGGCAGTCTCCCTTGCCGAGATGGAGGCCGTCAATGCCCGGACCGCGGCCGCCCACACCAGACTCGTGACGGCCTTTTCCAAAGAGATGGCGGACGCGGACTGCGAGATGCTTGCAGAGTATGTGGCGATGGATGCCATTGAGCCCCTTCCCCTGGAGGTTGTCGAGCGCGAGCTGGTGATGGAGGATGTGGCAGAGATCGCCGAGCGTCAGGCGGAACATTAGTCTTTGTTTAGAGCGCTAGTCTATTGTTAGAGTAATGTTTAGGTCAACCAGCTCTGTTTAATTGCTCGATTAAGTAAGTGCGGGTTGTGGTGTAGGCTCTTTTGTGCAGTACCCAAATTAGCAATTCATGTTAAATTATGCGATGGCGTGGATGACCACTGTAACCAAGGAAATTCGGACCAAAAATTTGCCGCTATATCCCCATTCCATCTTCCAATTGAAATTCAAATTGAAGTTCATCACACACAATTTTTTGGAATGAACCGTGTGCAATGTAGTACCCAATCTTATGTTGGAAGCTTGGAGACAAACATTTGCACGTCCAAGTTCATCACACACGGGGTATAGCAGAGGCTTCGTTTGTGATGTGTTGATATCGAGAACTATTCTACACCAAATGAAAATTTTGGGCTGCCGCGGAAATATCTACCTCCCTCGCCCCCCAGTATCAATCAAAAGCCACATTTCCCCCTTTTCCTCTACCTTTCCTAGTTCAAACCTTCAATGCTTGCTTGCAGCGCTGCCTCCTCGCCGGCGACGCTCCTTCCTACTGCTCGGCCTCCTCCATCTAGTCAGGTAATCCACACCCCCAATACCCCTCACTCCCTCCTCCATCCCAGATGGCCCGACCGGTGCGACACCTTCCACCCAAATCACCGCCCCATCCTCCAAATAATCGCCGCCGAAAGCCATGGTGCACGTAGTATAACCAGGATCTCAAAGAGCATTTGGCTGCGGAGAAGCAAATCGCGGCTGCACGCGCAGATGAGGAAGCTATGGCTTCCATGGGTGCCGACCCCCAGATCTTGGAGGAGCACCTCACCATCGAGGCCACCGTCGACGCCTCGCGCACTGACGCCGCCACGCGGTTGGCTACTATAAATGACAGATCGTGGTCTTTTCTCGAGGGCACCACCGGTGCATTCGACGAAGACTTCGATGTGTTTTCTCAGTGTTCCCGTGCTTACCTCAACTCCAGAGCCGGCATGTTCGTGTCAGGGAAGGATCAGGCCACTCACCACTACGAGGGGTGCACCCACGGTGCGGAGGCTTCGTCCTCTTCCAAGTTGAAGGATCCCATCATCATCGATATCCCCGATGATGAGGAATAGCTTGTTTTTCTTAGCTTTATCACTAAGGACCTATGTTCACCTAGCTACGCCGGTTAAGCATGTTTCGTTTACCTGTTGCGTGTGCCGCTACTACCTTTCATTTAGAAATTCTAATGAAATGTCCAATGTAATGCTACTGTAACCTGACCTTCTAGTATGTTCTATTGTGCAATGTGGTACTTAGTTAACTGTTTCGTTCATTTGTTGTGGTGATCATTTAACTATTTAATTCAATTTTGAAATGTGATGTACGATTGTTGTTGGTACAATTTTGTATTGTTATGCATGTGACGAATAAATCAAATTTAGATGTACTAAATACTGTGAAACATATAGAATTACTATATTTCCTAGTTCTTACCACGCTTTGTTTAGATAACTCGCTTTTCCATGTGACTCGAACTAATCTGTTGGATCCGCAATGTGTTTATTTTCCATTAACATATTTCACTGATAGTATGCCAAATATCACTTGTAACCTAATCAATATTTGTCTTAAATATGTTGGAGGGGGAAACAATGGGGGACACTGAAGTTTACCATCGAGGTTTGCACATCCATGGTCATTTGGCTAATAGCACATTATTGTGCAATTGCAGAAACCATTGTAATATTAATGTTTTTAATAATTTGTTCTTGCACATGTAGGTCCTGCTGTAAGAGCTTTAGACCCACTGTTCGACCCTTTTTGCATGTGGGCAAATGAGGTGTCCTTGAATATCAGTCAAATCAAGAATGTCAGAAAGATTGTTAAGATAAAGAAACTAGCTACGAAAAACAACAAGATGTTTGTCTGCACAATGAAGGAGACATCAGTCAACTATAGGATGGTACCATCTCTTTCACCTTGTCCTTTTCCCTTTGCGCCATTTCAAATTTTAGAAAAAATATTTATGTGTATGTTTGTTTTCAGTCCTTCTGAAGGCAGTTCATCGATGATTACATCTCAAACCACCTGTATGATCAAGAGGCGAGGAAGGTATTCATACAACACCCACGGTATAATCTTGAAGTCTTCCTCAAAAGGACGAAGGATGGGCGGGCAATCATCCACATGCACTGGCCTAAAGTTGCGAGGACCTTCAACATCATTGAAGGCTCAATATTTTCCTTCCGCTTTAATAGTTTGCTAGATGAGACTCATCTTTCTATTTACCATCTATGATAATACTTAATTTCCAAAGGTTTTAGATGTTGCATTTGAAACTTTGTCCTGTTGTGCTTGGGTAGCTAGGCAGTATATGCCTATATGATGTTGTACCCTGATGTAATTCAATTATGAAATCCTGGTTGCCGTACTACGAATAAGAAATATATTTTTGCTTGATATGAAATGTTAATTTGATTACTAAATGGATTATAAATAATAGAGCAATTAGGCTTATTATTGGGGTTCCCATTCCTGACGGTTTCTAGGACTACACCGTGGGCGATGACCTCAACAAACCCACACGGTTTCTACGAAGTTGGCGTGTTGGATCGGTGAGGAATCACACACGAATTCTGCTCGACAACTTTGTGCGTTAGGACACCAAATCACAAACGTTTTCTTATAGCATTTGTGTGTGATGGGCAGCCCAATGCAACACAGTTTCATCTAGATACCGTGAGTGATGTTTTGAATAACGCAAACGACATAATTATAACTATCATGTGTGGTGACCAGCCCTATCACAAACGATGTTATGCAAAAAATTGTGTGTGATCTGCAATACGAATGGAGACGTAACCTTGGGATTCCCTGTGTTGGATGATAAACTCATCTCACATGTCTTCCCCCATATGTTTGTTTGTGATGGCCCTTCGAATCGCAAACGATATATTTTTTCCCATCGTGTGTGACCGGGTGCCGGCATCGCCGACGGGTTTTGCATGTCGTGTGCGATAGCCCCCCCCCCCCGATCGCCCACACATGCAAGACGACGGTTTAAGACTACGTCACAGAAAGGGGTTAAAAACCGTTTGTATAGCGCGCGGCTGCACTAGTGGCAATACTGTGTTAAAATTTCAGATCATTATCACGCTCCGGTAAAAATTGAAAATTCCTACACCGGAGTCAAAGTTTATGTTTTAGATTCAGCATCGTTTCTACTCATCTTGTGAGTCATCCCAAAGGCTTTACTTGGCACAAACACTAATGAAAACATAAAAACATAATCATTAAAGAGGCAACAATCATGTTATCACACAAAACAAGAAAGTAAAAACAAAAATAAAGATACATATTGGGTTGCCTCCCAACAAGCGCTATTATTTTATGCCCCTAGCTAGGCATAATGCATAGTTTCAAGTGTTGTCATCTTTGACATTCAACCCATAGGTATCTCTCATGATTGATTCATAAGGTGGTTTAATTCTCTTCCTAGGGAAGTGTTCCATCCCTTTCTTTAATGGGAATTGGAATCTTATGTTTCCCTCTTTCATATCAATAATTGCACCTATAGTTCGTAAAAATGGCCCTCCAAGTATTATGGGACAAGAAGGACTGCAATCAATATCAACAACAATGAAATCTACAGGCACATAATTTTTTTTTTGCATTAGTGTAAGTCTATAAATTATGAAAACTTAGGACAAGCTCGAAATTTTTTATAGCAACACTTTGTGAAAATTTCAGATCATTATCACGCTCTAGTAAAAAATGAAAATTCTTGTACTGGAGTCAAAAGTTTCTGTTTTGTTTCAGCATTGATTCTACTCATCTTGTGAGTCACCCCAAAGGCTTTACTTGGCACAAACACTAATTTAAACGCAAAAACATAATAATTACATAGTCAATAATCATGTTATTAAAAACAAACAGAAAGTTTAAAGCAAAAAATTAAAGATAACTATTGGGTTGCCTCCCAACAAGCGCTATTGTTTTATGCCCCTAGCTAGGCATAATGCATAGTTTCAAGTATTGTCATCTTTTCCATCAAGCTCCTCAATAACACAACCATGGGTAATAGGGGAAATAGGAGTCTTGGCAATAGGATACTTTATCAAATTTATAAAGTTGGGATGAACACTAATCATCTTTAGATCCTTGTTCCTTTTGGTAGGAGGTGTACTAGTACTCTTCGGAATATATATGAACTTGGGGTTTTTGTTATGGGAGGTACTAGCATTGGCTTTAGAAGGTGTGAAGGCGGAACCTACTTTTTCAATGAACTCTTCCATTTTATCAATTCTATTCAAACCTTGTTCTATCCTCTCATCAATAGTAGTGTCTTCTTCCTTTAAGGTTTTCAAAGTCATTCCTACCCATGACCCAAGTTGAGTGATATGATTATGAAGTTTTTTATCCAACTCCTCAATTGGTTTATTTGTGATCATATTCTTTTCAATAGCATCAAGCCTTTGCATAACATGTTCCAAGGTCAAAAAAAATTCATTAACAATGATGGGTGGTGTCCCAACAAGATTTTTAGTTGCAGTGTAGGCATCCAAGGTGTGACACATTAAGCAATTCCCACCGGTGATGGTGTCAGGTACAAACCTATACCAAGTGGTCACACCAACATAGAAATTGTGAAGCAAGGTAGTGGTGGATAACTTTTTAGTTGCTTTATTTTGACCAAATCCAATCCTATACCATGCATCTTTGAAAGTTTCTCCTCCCCTTTGTTTGAAATTTACTACATCATCATTGGGAGTAAAGCGAGTGGAAGAAGAACTAGCCATGACGTCGAGCAAACTAGTAACAAGCAAAGATAAATATTTTTGTATTTGTGATTTTTATGAGACAAGCTAAATATAAAAACAAATAAAAAGAAGAACAAGTGAATGAATTTTTTTGTGAAGTTACTTGATAGTTAATGATGAGATTCCCCAGCAACGGCGCCAGAAATCCTTCCTGATAGTTGTGATCTGCGTTGGGTTTTCCGTGAAGAGGAACGGGTAATTGCAGCACAAAGTGGGTACGTATTTCCCTCAGTTATGAAACCAAGGTTTATCGAACCAATAGGAATATCAATCCTCAACCGTCTTCTGCGGCTGCACACACAAGAACAAACAACTTGCACCCAACACGAGCAAGAGGGTTGTCAATCCCCTTGATCTTGTTATTTGCAAGCAAATGAGTTGTGTAGATAATTGTTGATAAATATAAATTGCAAAATAAAATAAAATATAAATAAAGGCAGCAAGGTAATTGTACCATTTGTAAATATATAAGTGAATAGACCCGGGGGCCATAGTTTTCCCTAGCGGCATCTCTCATGTAGGCAGCATACGATGGGTAACAAATTACTGTTGGGCAATTGATAGAAAAGCGGATAGTCATGCGATTTTCACGGCAATGATCATGTGTATATAGGCATCACGTCCATAAACAAATAGGCCGACTCCTGCCTACACCTATTACTATTACTCCACTCATTGACCGCTATCCAACATGCATCTAGAGTATTAAGTAAAACAGAGTAATGCATGGAGAACGATGACATGACGTAGACAAAGTAAACTCAAGCAATATGAATAAACCCCATCGTGTTATCCTTAGTAGCAACAACACAAAGACGCATCTTGTCCCCTACTTTGTCACTGGGATATAGAAACTCGCCAGGTTGAACCTACCACAACGCACCACTCCCATCGATGAAATATCAATCTACCTGGCCAAAGCACATCAATAGATCGAAGAGCATTATGAAGCTATAATGATCATGCAATTAAGAGACAATATATATCAGAGGTATCTCAAATACTTTTCACGAATAATCTAAACATAAACCCATAATTCATCGGATCCCAACAAACACACCGCACAATAGGATTACATCGGATAGATCAAAGCGAAGATGCGATGATCATTGTATTGAAGATCAAGAGATAGAGAGATTGCCATCTAGGTACTAGCTATGGACCCGTAGGTCTGTGGTCAACTACTCACACATCATCATGAGGGCAGCAAGGTTGATGTAGAGGCCCTGCGTGATCGATCTCCCCTCCGGCAGGGTGCCGGAACGGAGCTCCAGATGGCCTCGCGATAGAAGAGAGACTTGAGGCGGCGGAAAAAGGGTTTCAGGACTGACTCCAGGGTTTTTGCAATATTAAAGAATTTATAGGCCGAAGAGGGACGTCGGGAGAGCCACGAGGGGGCCACAACATATCATGGCGCGCCCGCCAGGGCGCGCCCTGATGTGTGGTGGGGCCCTCGTGCGCCTCCCAACCTCCTTCCGAAGCTTCTAGGTCTTCTTTTGCGTTATTCAAAATCATCAAAAAGTTTCGTGGCAATTGGACTTCGTTTGGTACTGTAAACCTGAAAAGGCAAAAACATGCAGAAAACAGCAACTGGCACTGGGCACTGGGTCAATAGGTTAGTGCTAAAAAATATTATAAATTGGTAAATAAAGACCCAAAAAGTATCCTAGAATGATAATATATCAGCATGGAACAATCAAAAATTATATATACATTGGAGACGTATCAATGTCCTGCACGTTTCCCATGCCATGTGGTCTGAGCTCCTATCAGTAGTTACGGGGCGCAAATGTCCTATTTATGCCCCTTATCTGATGCATCTGATTGAGAGGACCTGGTAAAACACCTTTCCAGGCATCCTATTGTGCAGCTGAGACAGAAAGACAAGTGGAGCACTCATGCTGCTATGGAGACAAATCTTCCAGATGCTGAGGATGATGAGGATGAGGTAGAGGGTGGCGCTGATCCTAGTTATGCGCCATCCAGCGGGGAGCCATCTTGGGTAAAGAATCTAAAAGAAAAGATGAAGAAGCTGTTCTACATGCAGGCTCACGGTCAGTACGAAGCTCATGTGGCAGAGAAGGCGGCTAGGAGCTGTCACAAGGCTATGGGCAGGCACCTTGTCATGGATATTCCCAGCGGATCTGAGGGCAAGGTCACTGATGAGGAGACTTGGACTTCCAAGAACTTCAAGTGGGACTCAGATGGTAATCTGCCAGGCACAGCAGCTTCCAGCTCCAATGAGTTCGAGGATTAAGTGATGGATATCCCGTGTGTTGGTACCACCTCGGATCTTTTTTAGTACTCGTTGCCCTTTTGGTGTCTCGATGCCAAAGGGGGAGAGAGTTTAGGGATTTGCCGAGTCACGAGTGTGTCTTAGTTGCTTGCTTTTTTTCACTCATGAATTCTTTTATCATTTGCTTTTGTTTGGTTTGCGAGACTTAAAAACCGAGTCATATGGTGTGAGACATATGCTACCCTCTTATTATCTCTATTTGTCCTCGCAGTACTCTATTAATATGTGAGTTTATGCTTATCTTGTGCCCTATGTTTATGCCCACATGCCATGTCTTCCATTTATGCTTATCTCCTTTCATGTTAATGCAAGTATTGCATGTCTATAATATATAGGGGGGGTGCTGATCCTAGTGTGTGTGCTTTGCATTCCAAAAGCATATCTAAAATAGTGCACACATCTAGGGGGAGCCCGTCTATATTTTGTAGGTCTTGGGGTTTGCTTTCTATCTCATGGTATTTCTTGTGCAAATCCCGTGTTGTCATCAATCCACCAAAAAGGGGGAGATTGTTAGGGCATATTTCTCCCTGAGTGGTTTTGGTAATTGATGACAATGCATTTGCGGACTAGTCATGTGCATTAAGCCTTTCAGATATTTCTACATATGGCACAAGACGATTATAGCCCCTCGGTGGATTATAGTGAAGACAATTTGTTTCCTGCGTTTCATTTTCGGTGGATTTGAGTCATAGGAGAACCGTACTATTAAAAGGGGGTGCGCATCGCAAAGGTTTGGGTGGAATCAACACGTACACTTTCATTTGCACCCTTGCTTCCTTTCCCACATCAATGTAGCCGTTCCATCTATGCCTCTATCCTGGTCCTGAAGGAACCAAGCGACAGTATCGTGCCGGCAAGCTGTAGTACTGCTCTGCCAGCGGTAGTGCCGCCTAGTACCACTGTCCAGCGCAGCGTGATGTACCGCTGGCTGTGGAGTCTCGACTTTTCATTCGGACTGAGCGGTTGTTGGAACGGTAGTACAGTGCGGTAGTACCACTTATAAGCGGTACTACCGCCTGTTATTACCGCTCCGACTAACACCCTTCCTCCTAGTCCTAGAACTCTCAGCGAACTCCGGGCGACAGTAGGGAAAGGTAGTACCGCCTATAAGCGGTAGTACCGCTCTCACAAGCGGTAGTACCGCTTAGGCGAAACTACCTCTGCCCCTACCCCTGCCCTGCGTTCGTAGAGCTGCTACACTGCAACTCCAGTGGTAGTACGGATGGGGCAAGCGGTAGTACCGCTCCGGTGGCACTACCGCCTCGCGACCTTGTGTCACTGTGTTGTGTGGCTGGCTCAGCCGCCCAAGCGGTAGTACCGCTCCCCCTGAGCGGTAGTACCGCTTGTGTGCGGGTTGAGAGGGGATACCGGTTGGATTTGTTCCCCCTGTATAAAAGGGGGTCTGTTTCTCCTAGAAGAGCACCTCTTCCATCCCCAAGCTTCATTGTTGCTCCAAGCTCCATCACCCGATCTCTCTCCCTAGCCAACAAAACTTGTTGATATTCTGGGGTTTGGTTGAGAGGGCCTCGATCTACACTTCCACCAAGAGAAATTTGATTGCCCCCACTAATCCCTTGCGGATCTTGTTACACTTGGGTATTTGAGCACAATCCATTGTGGTGAAGCTTCGTGGTGGTGTTAGGAGCTCCAATTAAGTTGTGGAGATTGCTCCAACCTTGGTTGTAATAGTTCGGTCACCGCCTTCAAGGGCACCACTAGTGGAATCACGGCATCT
This sequence comes from Elymus sibiricus, assembly GCA_039707655.1. Lineage (NCBI taxonomy): Eukaryota > Viridiplantae > Streptophyta > Magnoliopsida > Poales > Poaceae > Elymus > Elymus sibiricus. The sequence goes on from CM077673.1 coordinate 187,815,368, forward strand.
TGCATTGTGCGAGGGCGTGAGAAGAATACGGTGGCCTTAGTGGCTTCTTGGGGAGCATTGTGCCTCCACACCGCTCCAACAGGGATGTACTTCCCCTCAAAGGGTAGGAACTTTGGTAACACATGCTCGTGTTCACTGGCTTCACTTGTGGTTGTTGTTGTTGTTGTTGTTGTTCTTGTTCTTGTCGTTGTCATTGTCGTTGTCGTTGTCGTTGTCGTTGTTGTTCTTGTTGTTGTTGTCGTTGTCATTGTCGTTGTCATTGTCGTCGTCGTCGTCGTTGTTGTTGTTGTTGTTGTTGTTGTTGTTGTTGTTGTTGTTGTTGTTGTTGTTGTTCACCTCGTTGTATATCAATTGGTATCAAAGCTACATCTCTTTATTAAGGGCTTTACCGCCCGAAGAGTATCATTAACTACGGGGATAGGGTTAATGATTTACCCGAGGCCGAGGGAGTGAACACAGTCTCTCGTGAGGATTTAAATGAGGAAATTGCCTCACTTAAATCTTCTATGACGAATGAGGTCAAATCCTTGTTTAAAGAATTCCTTGATGGTCTCAAACTTTCTATCGACCAGTTGCTAGTGGTTAATCCCACTAACTCGGAGTCGGATGTCAACTCCGGCAAGGAGGGGGCTAGTAGTGATAAGGATAAGTTGCCTCAAGGAAAGAGTGGGATGGGAACCTTTGCCTCGGTTCATCCTCCCCCGGTCTATGGAGGATCGGTCCACACACCTCATATTAATAACCTAGGTCTTCCTCCTAAACTTGTGAAAAATGATTTCGCTAATTGGGTTATTCGTATCAAGTCTCATTTGGATCATAGCTCAACTAATCTTTGGATAATCATTGAGCAAGGATACTACCCGCATGATCCAAACAATCTCATTCCAAGAGAAGAGACGGAAAATCAATACAATCACTCCGCCTTGTTCATCCTTCGAACCGCAGTGCCCCCTGAAGATCTAGCTCACTTGCGTCCTTTCACTTGTGCAAAGGATTATTGGGATCATATTGTCTCTTTATATAAGGGAAGCTCGAGTATTCAATGGTCCAACTTTGAGGTGGTTCTCGATGAGGCCGATGAGTTTGTGATGAATGAAGATGAGGACCCTCATGAGATCTACCGGAGATTGATAACTCTCGCGGTCTCCCTTCAAGATCACGGGTGTAAGGATACATATGAAAATTGGATCAAGCGTAAGTTTCCCAAGGCCATCATGCCATTCAATAAGGCCATGTCCTCCGTGATCCGTCAAAGACCGGACTGATACGTATTCGTCGTATCTATAATTTTTGATTGTTTCATGCCAATATTCTACAACTTTCATATACTTTTGGCCACATTTATACTATTTTTGGGACTAACTTACTTATCCAGTGCCCAGTGCCAGTTCCTGTTTTTTGTGTGTTTTTTGTTTCACAGAAATTCCATATCAAATGAAGTCCAAACGCGATAAAAAATTTCGGAGATTTTTTTGGAATATATGTGAGTTTTGGGAAGAAGAATGAATGCAACACGGTGCCCGAGGGAGGCACAAGCCAACACGGCGCGACCAGGGGGTTGGCCGCGCCCTGATAGCTTGTGCCTCCCCCCTTAAGTCGGTTGGGGTCCTACTTTCGCCGCAAGAAAGATATTTTCACGATAAAAATCACCTCAAAATTTTAGCACGATCGGAGTTACGGATCTCCGGATATTTAAGAAACGGTGAAGGGGTCAGAAAACAGTCGCGAAAATAGGAGAGAAACAGAGAGAGATCCAATCTCGAAGGGGCTGCTGCCCTCCGGGAGCCATGGCGGCCATGGACCAGAGGGGAAACTCTTCTCTGACCTAGGGAGGAGTCCAAGGAATTAGAAGAAGAAGGGGGGCTCTCTCCCCCCTCTCCCGGTGGCGCCGGAGCGCCGCCGAGGCAACCATCGTGACGACAATCTACACCAACAACTTCGCGGCCGTCATCACCACAACCATCACCTTCCCTCGTCTATGTACAACGGAACACTGTCTCGCATCCCGCTGTACCCCCTAATTTAACATGGTGTTTTATGCTACATATTATTATCCGATGATTTGTCACTATCGTACGATGTTTGAGTAGATCCCTTTTGTCCTATGGGTTGATTGATGATCTTGATTGGTTTGAGTTGTATGCTGATATGGTGTTGTCCTAAGTTTCCCTCCGTGCCTCACACATGTGAGGGATTCCCGCTGGAGGGTGTTGCAATACGTTCATGATTCGCTTATAGTGGGTGTCTAGAGTGACAGAAGCTTACACCCGAGTCAAGGGATTGTTGCGTATGGGAGTAAAGAGGACTTGATGTTTAATGCTATGGTTGGGTTTACCTTAATGATCTTTAGTAGTTGCGGATGCTTGCTAGAGTTCCAATCATAAGTGCATATGATCCAAGTACGGAAAGTATGCTAGTGTATGCATGTCCCTCATATAAAACTGCAATAATGATTACCGATCTTGTTATTAATTGCCTAGGACAATCTCGTAAATCCTACCTCCACTTTACCACACTCTCTATATTTACTTCATTGTTCTTTTATTAAAACATCACCTAATTTTTATTTCCACATTCTTTATTATCTTGCAAAACTATCTACGAAGTACTTCTAGTTTTATTCTCGCAAAATAGTTTCATACTTGTTCTAGGTAAAGTAAGCGTTGTCATGCGTAGAGTTGTATCGGTGGTTGATAGAACTTGGGAGAATATTAATTCTACCTTTAGCTCCTCGTTGGGTCTGACACTCTTACTTATCGAAAAAGGCTACAAACGACCCCCTACACTTGTGGGTTATCTAGACCTTTTTCTGGCGCCGTTGCCGGGGAGCAATAGCGTAGCAGGTGATATTCTTGTGTGTGCTTGTTTGCTTTACCACTAAGTAAATTTATTTTCTGTTATAAGTTGTTTTATATCTTTAGTTATGGATATGGAACACGAAACACAAAAAAAATTAGTTGTACTGTCTACTCATGGAGATGGGGAACCTCCTAAAACTGTCGATGCTGGTTATGTGAAAAAAATTAAATACTACTTTGATAATCCTGAGAAATCCCCATTCAACTTGATAATGGGAGACACGTTGGATCAACGTGAGTACTTTAGGGATTATCGCTTGTCTCAAAAAGGTAAACACTTATGGGATCAAATTAAAATGTTGAGTTGGTATGCTTGGAACTTATGCTTGAGATGTGATTATACTTCTTGCTCTAAGATTAAGGGTCTACACATTCCCTTTCAATGTTAATTTAATGATAATGAAACCTTGGCTTCTTATGCTAAGGTTATATATGATTACTATGATGGGGAACAAATAGAAGAATTTGTTGCTTTTAAGGGTGCTTATGAAATTGAATCGTTCTTTGAAAAGTATGATAACCATGATGATGCTGTTTACAGATCTGAAATTTTTGCCATACTTAAATATTGCTATGAGAATTATGAATACAATGCATATATTAATGAATTTATTGAGAGAATGTCTGCTGCCTTGGAAGAGACTAATATTTTGCAGGAATCTGTGGAAGAAGAAATTATTGAAATTGTGATCTCATTAGATGAAAAAGATGAGGAGGAGAGGGAAGAACAAAAGGAGGAAGAGCGGATAAGCTACCTATGCCTACCTTCTAATAATAGTAACTCTTCAACTCATACATTGTCTAATTTCCCTTCGCGCATACCGAAGGATGAATGCTATGATGATTGCTGTGATCCCTTGGATTCGTTTGAAATATCCCTTTTTGATGAGCTTGATGCTTGCTATTCTTGTGGCCATGATGCCAATATGAAATATGCTTATGGAGATGAACTTGCTATAGTTCCTTATGTTAAGCATGAAATTCTTGCTATTGCACCCACACATGATAGTCCTATTATCTTTTTGAATTCTCCCAACTACACTATATTGGAGAAGTTTGCACTTATTAGGGACTATGTTGATGGGTTGCGTTTTAATATTACATATGATGATTTTGATGAATATAATATGCATCTGCTTGCTGCTCCTACTTGCAATTATTATGAGAGAGGAACCAAATCTTCAGCTCTCTATGTTTCCAATACGATAAAATTGCAAGAAACTACTTATGCTATGTATTGGCCTTTGCTTGATGTGCATGAATTGTTCTTTTATGACATGCCAATGCATAGGAAGAGAGTTAGACTTCGTTGTTACATGATATATGTTGCTTTGTGCTCACTACTAAATTACAAATGTTTGTGAATTAAAATTGGCTTTGATATACCTTGGGATCCGGGTGGATCAATTACTTGAGCACTATATGCCTAGCTTAATGGCTTTAAAGAAAGCGCTGCCAGGGACACAACCTAGAAGTTTTAGAGAGTCATTTATTTGTTTCGTGTTCTTTTAAAATTTAAAAACAAAAAAAATAAAGTGGGGAACCTAAAACCTTTTCAAAAAGAAAAGTGGAAGTGAGAAAGACGAGCATCATTGAAGTGGGGGACGTCCTTTAACTTTTGTTCATGCCCATGGAAACTTTGTGAATCTTGATTACAGCAACTTTTCAACAAAAATAATTATCCCCTTGTACAAATCCATTGTATAAAAATAATTTGCCAAGATTTACCTTTAGGATGTTTGAATTGCTTGTTTGATCTGTGCCATGCAAAAACAGAAACTTTTGCTGAAGTAATTTTCATATTTTACTGGAGTGTGCAAGAATTCTGAAATTTTTACACAACACTTTTATGCAAATTTTAGTTTACATACTAATTTTTCAGAATTGTTTGAGTTAGGGAAGTATAGGTTTCATCTTCATCTTTAAAGACTATCCTATTTTCACATATTGCTGTTATAGTTGCTTTGCCTGCTTATGTTTGAGTCCTTGTTGAGCCCCATTGACTTGGGAGCCATAGAATTTTGATAGCATACAGCAGTTAATGTTATATTATAATTATACAATAATGTTATGGCAGGACATGATGAGATTTGATGATTATATGTACTAACCTTTCTAATAAAAGTTTTGTTAAGTTTTGTGTGGATGAAGTGTTTGAAGATCGAGCAGGTATCGATGTGAGAGGAATAAGGAGAGGCAAGAGTTAAAGATTGGAGATGCCCAAGGCACCCCAAGTAAATATTCAAGGAGACTCAAGCGTCTAAGCTTGGGGATGCCCCGGAAGGCATCCCATCTTTCTTCTTCAACAATTATTGGTATGTCTCGGTTTTTGTTTTGTTCACATGATATGCGTAAATTCTTGGAGCGTCGTGTGCCTTTTATTTTTCCTTTTATTAATGCACCATGCTGGTTTGGGAAAGTCCATGGTTGATTTACAGAATGCTCTTTGCACTTCACTTATATCTTTTGAGTATGGCTGTATAGAATGCTTCATGTGCTTCACTTATATCATTTTAAGTTGGATGCCTCTTTCTCAATATATAGAAAACCGTTATTTGTAGAATGCTCTTTTGCTTCACATATATTTATTAGAGCATGGTATCTTATAGAAATAAATAAACTATCATGCTTCACTCATACCTATTTAGAGAGTCAACAGGAATTGGTCATTCACATTGTTAGTCATAAAATCCTACATAAAACTTGTAGATCACTGAATATGATATGTTTGATTCCTTGCAATAGTTTTGCGACATTAAGATAGTAATATGTGGGGGTACTAGTGGAGGATTGTGGATTAGTAGGAATATCGGTGTTAAGGTTTGTGATTCCCGAAGCATGCACATATAGTCTCTAGTTATGCGATGAAGTTGGAGCATAATTTATCCTTGATTGAAATCCTTTGTGCTGTTGAATCGGGGGGCACGCGCTGGTTAACTCCTACCAACCTCCTCACTAGGGGCATGCGAGTAGTACTTTTCTTCGAGAGAACTAATATAACCTTGCAATAAGTATGTGAGTTCTTTATGACTAATGTGAATCCATGAATGTACGCACACTCACCTATTTGTTAGCCTCTTCGATACCGTGCATTGCCCATTCTCACTTCGAGGATTGGTGCAGCCTTCGCCGGTGCATCCAAACCCCGTGATATGATAAGCTCTATCACACATAAGCCATGATATGTCTCCAGCGTATCTATAATTTTTGATTGTTCCATGCTGACATTTTATAATTCTAGGATACTTTTTGAGTATTTATTTAACAATCTATATTATTTTTTAGCACTAACCTATTGACACAGTGCCCAGTGCCAGTTGATGTTTTCTGCGTGTTTTTGTCTTTTCAGGTTTACAGTGCCAAACGAAGTCCAATTGCCCCCAAAACCTTATTATGATTTTTCCCGGACAAAAAGAAGACCTAGAAGCTTCGAGAGAAGACAGGAGGCCGCACGAGGGAGGCACAAGCCAACAGGGCACGCCCAGGGGGGTCGGCGTGCCCTGATGGCTTGTCCCTCCGTGGTGAACCTCGTAACCGTGTTCTCTGGCCTATAAATTCACATATATTCCAAAAACCCCAGAGGGCATCCCAAAATACTTTTTCCACCGCCAAAAGTCTCTATTCCGCCACGATCCCATGTGGAGCTCCATTCTGGCACCCTGTCGGAGGGGGGACAGATCACTGAGGGCTTCTTCATCAACCTTGCTGCCCTCATGATGATGTGTGAGTACTTCACCACAGACCTATGGGTCCATAGTTAGTACCTATATCTATCTCTCTCTATCTCTCTCTCTCTCTCTTGATCTTCAATACAATGATCATCGCATCTTCGCTTTGATCTATCCGATGTAATTCTTTTGTATGGTGCGTTTGTTGGGATCCGATGAATTGGAGTTTATGTTCAGATTATTCATGAAAAGATATTGAATACTTGCTTGTATTTTATTTGCATGATTGTTATAGCTTCGTAATCCTCTCCGATTTATTGAAATAGTTTGGCCAACTAGATTTATACTTCTTCGGTGAGAGGGGTGCGTTGTAGTGGGTTCAATCTAGCGTTGCTCTATATCCAAGTGACAGAAAGGGACAAGACACATCTTTGTTTTGTTGCCACTAAGGATAAAACAATGGGTTTAGTTCATATTAATTGAATTCTCTTTGTCTACATCATGTCATCGTTCTCCAAGCATTACTCTGTTTTACTTAATACTCTAGATGCATGCTGGATAGCGGTCGATGGGTGGAGTAGTAGTAATAGGTGCAGGCAGGAGTCGGCCTATTTGCTTATGGACGTGATGCCTATATACATGATCATTGCCATGAATATCACATAACTATGCGCTTTTCTGTCAATTGCCCAAGAGTAATTTGTTTACCCGCCGTATGTTGCCTACATGAGAGATGCCACTAGGGAAAACTATGACCCCCGGGTCAATTAACTTATATATTTACAAATCCTATCATTACCTTGCTGTCATTATTTATCTTTTTATTTTTTTTTGAAATTTACAATTATCTACTATTATCTACACACTTCACTTGCTTGCAAATAACGAGTCCAAGGGATTGACAACCCTCTTGCCCGCGTTGGGTGCAAGTGTTTGTTCTTTTGTGTGCAGCTGCTGAAGACGGTTGTTGATTGATTTTCCTATTGGTTTGATAAACCGTGGTTCTTAACTGAGGGAAATACTTATCCATATTGTGCTGCAATTACCCGTTCATCTTCACGGGAAACCAACACAGATCACAAGTATCAGGAAGGATTTCTGGCGCCGTTGCCGGGGAATATCATCACCAACTATCAAGTAACTTCACACAAATTACCATTCACTTGTTCTTCTTTTTATTTGTTGTTATATTTAGTTTGCTTCATAGAAACCAAACATACAAAAATATTTATCTGTGCTAGTCACTAGTTTACTTCTTTGCTTGCTTGAAAGTCGCTATCGTGTCTAAGTTTGAAACTAGTAAAACTCCCACCTGTAGTGCGGAAGCCTTAGAACATTCAACTTCACCTCTTAATGATAATGCTAAAAGAAATCTTGATGAAGTTGTTAAGGAAAAACTTGATAACCTTGCAGATAATGATCCTTCTAGGGAGGAACCTATTATGCAAACTAAGAAATTCCGTATTGGTAGTGGCAATATCATTGGAAAAAGTGTGATCCAAGACTTTTTCACTTGTACGGGTTCTCTACCCTTGATAGGAGGATATATTCTTACTAGAACCACTAGTTATGCGGATGCTATATCTTTGCTCATAGTTGAGTTGGAGAGACAATTTATTCATATGCATCCCTCCATACAATGGTTGTTTCTTGAGTTCTCTAATATTGAACACGCTCGTACTAAACGGTTGGCTACAATATTTCTCGCTCATGAATTCAATCACATTATGTAGCAAGCAAGAGAAATATTTGCTTACTATAGGATCGATAGTGAGTGCCCACCAATAGAGGGAATCCTTTATGAGTTGGAAGAAATAAGGAGATTAAGATCAACGGACTATGTTGCTTATAATGAAAACCTTAGGAAAAAGGTTCCACCTAATTTCTTGATTGATAATTTTTTTCAAATTAAATGATCAAATTATTGTTACAAATCTTGAATTGTACTATGAGCTTGATATTAAATTAAGGAAATATCTTTATCGGAACCTATACAATGAAGAATTTACTATCACCTATGAAAAGTCTAAGGATGAGCCTCCTTCTCCTCCGAAGATAGATCTCACCGATCCTTGTGTTGTGAAGTTTAGTCCCTTAAATTAATTTTTATTTCCCATGAGAAAACTTGCTGCTGAGAGAAAGGAATATGAATATAGAATGGTGAATCTTTCTTATGGTTATGACAATACTTGAAACTTTGCATTATGCCTAGCTAGGGGCATAAAACAATAGCGCTTGTTGGGAGGCAACCCAATGGTTATCTTTCATTTTTGCTTTTTAGTTTCTGGTTGTTTTTGATAACATGATTATTGACACTGTAATGATTGTGTTTTTACATTTTAATTAGCATTTGTGCCAAGTAAAGACTTTGGGATGGCTTACAAGATGAGTAGAATTGATATGGTGCAAAAACTGACACTTTAACGTCCAGTGCAGAATTTCTCTGATATTATTGGAACGTCTTTTTGATCTGAAATTTTTACACAGTATTCTTATACAAATTATTCAGGTTTTAATAATTTTTCAGAATTGTTAGAGTTACAGAAGTATAGGTTCTTTACAGATCTTTACAAACTATTCTGTTTTAGACATATTCTTTTTGCTTGCATAGTTAGCTTATTTTGATGATGCTATGGATTGTATCGGAGGGTATAAGCCATGGAGAAGTTATAATACAATACCTATTATGAAATATGAATCAATTTATAACAGTACCTAAAGTGTTTGATATGTTGCTTATACTAACGGATGTCACGAAGTTTTGTTGAGTTTTGTGTGATTGAAGTTTTCAAGTTTTGGGTGTTATCACGATGGACGAAGGAATAAGGAGCCGCAAGAGCCTAATCTTGGGGATGACCAAGGCACCCCAAGGTAATATTCTAGGAATACTCAAGTCCTAAGCTTGGGGATGCCCCGGAAGGCATCCCCTCTTTTGTCTCAATCCATCGGTATGTCACTTGGAGATATATTTTTATACGTCACATGATATGAGTTTTGCTTGGAGCGTTGTTTGCTTTTGCTTGTTTTTGATATTATTTTTAGTATGCCACAATCATCATTTTGCTGGACACACCTTTTTGAGAGAGACACACCTTCATCATAATTTGTTAGAATACTCTATGTGCTTCACTTATATCTTTTGAGCTTAGTAGTTGCTCTAGTACTTCACTTGCATCTTTTTGAGCATGGTGGCATATAGATTTTGTAGAAATAATTGCACTCTCATTCTTTTCTTATATTTTTTGAGAGTTAATAAATAGTGAGGGTAATTTGCATGGGTCATAAGACTAGTCAAAAAACAATGGGTATTCAATGAGTGATAATCAAAACCATCATGTAGCACATTTAAGAGAAATCTTGGGTTAATGATATTGATGTGGTAATGTGAAAGGGTGTGAGTTCATGATTGTCGGTTAGTATAAGTATCGGTATTAAGAGGTGTTAATTTCCCGTTTGTCTAAATATTAAAAAGGCATGATGGGGATGTGTGAGCATTTATGTTCCTAGTTAAAATCCTAGTGTTGTTTTGGGTCGGAGGCGCGCGATGGTTAACTCCTCCCAACCTCCTCCCTCGGGGCATGAGAGTAGTACTTTGGTTTGTGATAAAACTAATAAAACTTTGCAATAAGTATATGAGTTCTTTATGACGAATGTGAACCCGTGGACATACGCAATCTCACCACCTCATATTTCGCTAGCCTCTTCGGTACCGTGCATTGCCCATTCTCACCTTGAGGATCGGTGCGAACTTCACCGGTGCATCTAAACCCCGTGATATGATACGCTCTGTCACACATAAGCCTTCTTATATCTTCCTCAAAACTGCCACCATACCTACCTATCATGGCATTTCCATAGCCATTCCAAGATATATTGCCATGCAAATTCCACCGTTACATCATATGACTAGTTCATTCATTATCATATTGCTTTGTGTGATCATATAGAGCTGACATAGTATTTGTCGCAAAGCCACCATTCATCATATTTTTGATACATGTCACGCTAGATCATTGCACATCCTGGTACACTGCCAGAGGCATTCATATTGAGTCATATTGTTTCATAGTTCTTCATATCATTTTCATCTTGAGTTGTAAGTAAATAAAAGTGTGATGTTCATCATTAGAGCATCATCCCATTGAGGAAATAAAAATGGGAGAGACCAAGTGGGCCCACCATAAAAAAAAGAGAAGGGACTTTGCTACTATCCTTTACCACACTTGTTCCTCAAAGTGACACCTTGTTCTTCATATAGAGAGTCTCATGTTATGTCATTTCATATGCTAGTGGGAATTATTTTCATTATTAAAAAATTGGCTTGTATATTCCGATTACGGGCTTCATCAAATGCCCGAGGTCTTCATGAACAAGCAAGTTGGATGCACACGCCACTTAGCTTCAGTTGAGCTTTCATACACTTATAGCTCTAGTGCATCATTTGCATGGCAATCCCTACTCCTCGCATTGATATCTATCGATGGGCGTCTCCATAGCCCATTGATACGCCTAGTTGATGCGAGACTTTCTTCTCCACTTTTACCCCTTTAATATCTACCACCATATTCTATTCCACCTTTATGCTATGTCCATGGTTCACGCTCATGTATTGCGTGAAGAATAAAAAGTTGATGCACATTTAAAAAGTATGATCCAATTGCCTGACTTGGACATCGTGGTGCTTGACATTTGTTTTAATGTGGTGAAGATGAAGCCATGCCTTACTAATATCATAAAATGAATGGGGGTAACCATTCTTTTAGGATCGTATACTTTGAAAGATTGATGATTATGTTGCTTGTGCCTATAAATATTACTATATTGATGTTTGTTAATTCATCATTTCTCAATGAGCAAACATGCAAAAAATTACGTATTCGGTAGGATGCCACATCAAAAATTCTATTTTTATCATTTATCTACTCGAGGACGAGCAGGAATTAAGCTTGGGGATGCTGATACGTCTCCAACGTATCTATAGTTTTTGATTGTTCCATGCTGACATATTATCATTCTAGGATACTTTTTGAGTATTTATTTACCAATTTATATTATTTTTGAGCAATAACCTATTGTTCCAGTGCCCAGTGTCAGTTGCTGTTTTCTGCGTGTTTTGTCTTTTCAGGTTTACAGTACCAAACAAAGTCCAATTGCCCCAAAACTTTTTTATGATTTTTATGGACCAAAAGAAGACCGTAGGCCGCATGAGGAAGCCACAAGCCAACAGGGTGCGCCCAGGGAGGGTCGGCACGCCCTGGTAGCTTGTCCCTCCCTGGTGGACCTCCTGACCCCGTTCTCTGGCCTATAAATTCACATATATTCAAAAAAAATCCTAGAGGGCATCCCAAAATACCTTTTTCGCCGCCGCAAGTCTCAGTTTCGCTGTTATCCCATCTAGAGCTCCGTTCCGGCAGCCTGCCGGAGGGGGTATCGATCATGGAGGGCTTCTTCATCAACCTTGCTGCCCTCATGATGATGTGTGAGTAGTTTACCACAGACCTACAGATCCGTAGTTAGTACCTAGATGTCTCTCTCTCTCTCTCTCTCTCTCTCTCTCTCTCTCTCTTTTGATCTTCAATACAATGATCATCGCATCTTTGCTTTGATCTATCCGATGTAATTCTTTTGTACGGTGCGTTTGTTGGGATCCGATGAATTGTGGGTTTATGTTCATATTATTCTTGAAAAGATATTCAATACTTGCTGGTATTTTATTTGTATTATTGTTATAGCTTCGTAATCCTCTCCAATTTATTGAAATAGTTTGGCCAATTAGATTGATACTTCTTCGGTGAGAGGGGTGCATTGTAGTGGGTTCAATCTGGCGGTGCTCTATATCCCAGTGACAGAAAGGGACAAGACACGTCTTTGTATTGTTGCCACTAAGGATAAAACGATGGGTTTAGTTCATATTAATTGAATTCTCTTTGTCTACATCATGTCATTGTTCTCCAAGCATTACTCTGGTTTACTTAATACTCTAGATGCATGCTGGATAGCGGTCGATGGTTGGAGTAATAGTAGTAGGTGCAAGTAGGAGTCGGCCTATTTGCTTATGGACATTGTTGGAACATGCTGCTGGAAATTGTAAATGCATCAAGTGCCACCCTTATTTTGTTTTGGAGTATTGAAGACAAACGTGGTTGAGGGACTAATGTGTTTGTGAGAGTTCACGGGTTAACACAGATAGAAGTCCCTGGAGATTCGGTTTAACCGTCGAAGACGACGACCCCTAAAAATGTCCGAAGACATTGATGATGGCCGAAGCTATTAGTGGTACGCGAAGATAATCGCTTGAAGATAATGAAATGCGAAGACGAAGTATTTTGGTAGTTTTGTTTCTTCTTTCCTGAGTCATAGGAACCACCATACTGTTAAGTGGGGTCGCTATGATCGAAGTCTGACGCTAACGTGATGCTCAACCCATACCTACGTCTTCGAGTGAAGACAATGAGAGGAAATCTCTTCCAGAGTTGGTTGAGTCAGCTTTACTTGTAGCCCAAGTAAATTTGCCGCGTGTGTTTGAAATCTGACCATTGGGACACGTGTCGGTTGGCCATTGACCCAGGGTCATTTCGGTCATATTAGGTCGGGTTGCCTGTTGGCTATAAATAGCTCCCCCCACCTCCACCATAAGAAGGTGATTGCTCAAAGAGAGATACGGTTGTTGTCGTTTTGGAGCAACCCATCTCGAAGACATTGAGAGAGAAAAATATCCTGCGAGGATAAACCTAAACACCTAGAGCTAGAGTGTTTGAGCATCACCGAAGTCTTTCTGTTCTGAGTGAACTGAAGACTTATTACACTTGAAGACTGTGATCTTATAGACAGTTAGGCGTCTGGGTCTAGAGCATCCAAGAGTCATTGTGGATTAGCGGGTGACCAAGTTTGTACGGGTTTCGGAAGTCTCCCCTGAAGACTTACCTGAGTGATTGGGCATTGTCTAAGTGACTTCGGCTCAAGGGGAACAAGGTGAAGACGAGGTCTTCTGAGTTGAATCTCAGCCTCCCTAACCAGACGTATAGTTGTCACAGCAACTGGAACTGGTCCAACAAATCATGTTTCTTCATCAAGCTACTGGTTCTATCCTTCACTCTTTTACATTCTCGTTTTGAACAGTGAAGCCATTGCTTGAACGCTACTGTTTGAAGACATACCACGGATTTTGTTGTTTATCTTCATACTGTCTAAGTTTTTCTTCGACTCTTCTTAGTGTGTATGATGATAATGCTCAACTTGCTTGCATGTCTTCGTTGTATTGCATGCCTTGCCTAGATCCTTGATAGTTATCCCTGCGTGATCCTGTTCCATTTCCGCATATTTCGAATACATTCATTGTTTCGAAGCCTTTCATAAAAATCGCCTATTCACCCCCCTCTAGTCGATAACTAGCACTTTCAATTGGTATCAGAGCAAGGTACTCCCTTGTTCTGTATTTCGGTTTAACCACCTGGAGTTTTAGCTATGTCGACTGCAGGGATTATCAAGGTCTACGCTGCATGCCCTGTCTTCGATGGCACCGATTACCCATCATGGAAGAATCTAATGTGTGATCTTCTACAAGCTTCAAAGGATGATCTATGGAGTATCACTGATAAGGGCATCTCAGAGCTCTCCAAAGAGGCTACAGATGAAGACATTCGTTTGTACACTCAGGCTGGACGCCCGCGCCAAGAATATCATATGTTCACACCTATCCAAGACGTGGTTCAAGTATGTATGCCATCTGTGCTCTGCGAAGCTAATCTGGGACAGAATCTCAGATATCTTCAAGGGAGCCTACACTCGTCAAGATCCCTTCATCACCGACTTCAGGAAGTGTCTAGATGATGAGAAGGAAAATATCATCGAAACTGATCCTGCCGTTTGCCTCATGGCAAGAGGTTCTAAGGTATCTTCTTATGACTCATTATCTTCAAGTGAAGGTGATTCTTATAGCGATGATGATTTTGAATACGAATCCAAACCTAGCTATGCTAAACTTGTAAAAATTGCCACTAAGCAACAAAGTGTCAAGGAGAAAATGCAAACTACTCTAGAGAAAAGCGATGACCTGTTGCGCGACGAGATGAGTTTGATTGAGACTATGGCTGAAGATATGTGAAGTCTTCGTTCAAGGTTTGAGGATTTCCAAAGTCGTCATGATGCCCTCTCAACTGAACATGAGAAGCTTTCTCTTGAATATCTTCAAAGAAAGGTTGAGCTAGAGAAATTGAGAGAAGCCCATGATGATCCGCGGAAGGAAAATGACTCACTCCTAGTAGAACAGATCAGTACCGCTCAGGATGAATTTAATGCTCCATGCTTAAAATGTCTTGGTCGTGAAGCTAATGATTTAACTGCTGAATGTTCAAATACTTCTGAAAATGCATTATCTTCAATTGTATCTGTGGTGATTAACCCCTCGTCCGAGGAAACCACTGCTATCATTGATGAAAATGACAGGTTGAACATTGCTTGAAACATGCATGTACACGAGTCTGAAGGGACATCAGATTGTTTGTGATGTCCTGAAGAAGACTATCCTGAACAAAAACCCTAGGAAAGAGGGTGTAGGTTTCGAAAAAAACATCAATGTTGATGGTTCCTACTGGACGCCTAAGCAGTATCCCAAAACCACATGCGTTGCAGCAAAAGGCCCTTCAGTTGACCCATCCACATTATCTGGCTTTAACTGTGCTAACCCTTTCATCATTGACGAGTCATTTTACTCCAACTACAAGTTGTTCAAATCTATGAATGGTGAAGTGTTTGCGAGGTATATTGGAACTAACTGCAGGAATGGTTCACCTATGAAGAGGATCTGGGTTCCCAAATGTCTTCTCGAGAAGCTTCCAGTCAATGTCATGACACCACCAAGGAAGAAGACAAACCCCAGACTAAAGTCTTCATATGGACCCAAATCTTCATATGATCATTTTAACACCTATGTTTCGCAGGGTAGAGCTGAAAGGGCTCATGAATATCTGCACTATGGCATGGACCGATAGGTTCATCCTACTAAGAATTTTTATGCATATTCATTCGAGTACTCTAACCCTCATGTGAAACGTACAATTAGGGCATCTTTGCCTAAATTCTCTGATGCTTCCTTGCGCCTGATTGCTTCTAAGCCACCCCTGCGCATGTGGGTAGTTAAGAAGAACTAATATCTTCATGAAGCCTATCTTGAAGATTATCTCTGGACACCCGAAAACAGTCTTGTCTGGACGCAAGATAATTAATGCAAATGGTGTTACCATTTATATCGTCCAAAATTTACTTACAATTGTGTACTGCAATATCTTCATCAATGCATGTTACAGTTGCATGCCTTGGTGAACTAGACTAATTCTCAATGTAGGAAGACAAATCCAATGCCAGCGAATGGATTATGGACAATGGATGCACCGGTCATATGACTAGTGATCGAAGCCTATTGATGGAGCAAACTCTTCGACCTCCAACAAAAGACCACATCGTCTTTGCTGACAAGAGCAGCAGCAAAGTACTGGGACTAGGTAGAGTTGCTATCTCAAGGGACCGGCACATGGAAAATTTCATGCTTGTCGAATCCCTTGGTTACAACTTAATGTCTGTCTCAATGCTCTATGACTTAGATATGCTTGTCATATTTTACAAATTTCGATGTGTTGTGCTAATGGCCTCTGACAAAACCAAAGTCTTCGAAGATTTTCGAGAAGGTGATCTGTATATGGTAGACTTCACTGCAGGCCCACAGGTTGCCACATGTCTTCTAGCAAAGGCTTTGGAATGCTGGTTATGGCATAGAAGGCTAGGACGTGCTGGGATGAGGAACTTGCACACACTCGCCAAGAAGAAGCTCATCATTGGCTTCGAGGGTGTCAAGTTCAAGAAGGACCACCTATGTGGTGCCTGTGAAGCTGGGAAGATGACTAGGGCCAAACATCCCTCGAAGACAATTATGACGACTACTCGTCCCTTCGAGCTGCTACATATGGACTTATTCGGCCCTACTCACTCTTCCACCTTCTCTACCACTTCAAATCTATATGGCTTCGTTATTGTTGATGATTATTCTCGATTCACCTGGGTGCACATCATACTCTATAAAACTGAAGTGCAGGATGTCTTCAGACGCTTTGCCAACCGGTGTATGAACAACTACAACATCAAGATCAAGCACATCAGGAGTGACAACGGCACTGAATTCAAGAACACATGCCTGGATACCTATCTTGATACACTCGGTATCACTCATGAGTTCTCTGCTCCATACACACCTCAGCAGAATGGCGTTGTGGAGCGCAAGAACCGGCGTCTCATTGAGATGGCTCGCACTATGCTTGTTGAATACAAGACACCACGGAAGCTATGGCCTGAAGCCATAGACACTGCATGCCAATAGAGTATATCTTCACAAGTTCTTCAAGAAAACATCATATGAGCTACTCACCGGTAAGAAACCCAATGTAAGTTATTTCAAAGTCTTCGGTGCAAGATGCTGGATAAGGGATCCACACCACACTTCTAAATTTGCACCGAAAGCACATGAAGGTTTCATGCTTGGTTATGGAAAGGATTCGCACAACTACAGAGTCTTCAACACTTTCCACAATAAAGTTGTTGAAACTGTAGATGTGCGATTCGATGAAACTAATGGCTTGCAAAGAGAGCACCTACCTCCTGTACTAGATGAACTTCCACATGAAGAAGCTACCAGATTGATGGGCACTGGAGAAATCATGCCTGAAGAATCGGAAGGAGAGGAAGTCATCATTCCACTATCCACTCAACATGAAGATAATTCTGAACCTGAAGACAATGCTGCTGATGAAGACAATGCTCAGCAGCCGGAACAAAGCCATCGCCCTGCTCATCCACGTGTGGCTAATGAAGTCCAAAATGAGAAAATGCTTGACAGAATAAATGCACCACGTCCACTCACTCGCTAAAGAGATACTCAATTGGTTAACTTTTGTGGGCACTTTGCTTTTGTGTCTATCTCAGAGCCCACCAAAGTAGATGAAGCCTTCAAGGAATCAGAATGGATTCAAGCTATGCAAGAAGAGCTTCACCAGTTCATGCTCAACAACATGTGGGAACTCGTGAAGCGCCCTGATCCAAGGAAGCACAACATCATTCGCACAAAGTGGATCTTTCGCAACAAGCAAGATGAGTCTGGCCAAGTTGTCAGAAACAAGGCTCGACTTGTGGTTCAAGGCTACACACAGGTTGAGGGTATTGATTTCGGTGAAACATTTGCACCTATTGCTAGGCTTGAAGATATACATATATTGCCTGCTTATGCTAACCATCATGACATATGCCTATATCAAATGGATGTCAAAAGTGCATTCCTCAATGGTAAGATTGAGGAAGAAGTATATGTTGCTCAATCACCAGGTTTTGAAGATCCAAAGCATCCTGACAAAGTCTACAGGCTCAACAAGGCACTATATGGCCTCAAGCAAGCACCAAGGACTTGGTATGATACACTCAAGGAATTTCTCAAGGAGAAAGGCTTCAAACCTGGTTCACTCGTACTAAATCCTATGATGGTGAACTGTTTGTATGTCAAATCTATGTGGATGACATTATCTTCGGCCGTACTAACAATCGATACAGTGATGAGTTTGCTTTTATGATGCAAGAGAAGTATCAAATGTCGATGATGGGAGAACTGAAATTCTTCCTAGGGCTTAAGATTCGACAACAACCCAATGGCATCTTTGTATCTCAGAAGAAGTACCTTAAGGACCGCCTCAAGAAATTTGGCATGAACGAAGCCAAAGGCTACAAGACGCCAATGCCTACCAATGGTCACCTTTGCACTGACGAAAATGGTAAAGATTTCAATCAGAAGGTATATCATTCCATGATTGGCTCTTTATTGTACCTATGTGCATCTAGGCCAGATATAATGCTTAGTGTTTGCATGTGCGCCCAATTTCAGGCGGCACCAAAGGAGTCGCATCACCTAGATGTGAAGCGAATATTTAGATATCTGGCTCGCACCCCAACACTAGGATTATGGTATCCAAAGGGTTCGAAGTTTGAGCTCATTGGCTACTCAGATTCTGACTTTGCTAGCGACAAAGTTGATCGCAAGTCTACATCAGGCACATGTCACTTTCTGGGACGATCTCTTGTATTTTGGTCTTCAAAGAAGCAGAACTGTGTATCACTCTCCACTGCTGAAGCCGAATACATTGCTTCTAGCACTTGCTGCACTCAACTTCTCTGGATGAAGTAGACCCTCAAGGACTACGGCATCAACCTGAAGCATGTTCCTCTCTACTGCGACAATGAGAGTGCGATCAAGATCTCCTGCTACCCAGTACAACACTCGAAGACAAAGCATATACAGATACGACATAATTTTTTTTGAGATCATGTGATGAAGGGCGACATCAACATCAAGCATACTGATATTGAAGATCAGTTGGCGGATATCTTCACGAAGCCTTTGGATGAAAAGAGGTTTTGCAAGTTGCGGTGTGAGCTAAATATCTTAGAATCCTCAAATGTCCTTTGAATGGGAATACATCCTAACGCTTATGCATGTTGATGACTTTGATGCACAACACACGAAGTAACGTATGTCTTCAAACTCATGAAGACTTTCACTCTATGTGTGAAAATATTAACGAAGAATATGACTACAGAGCGCCATGATAATTTTGCACCGTGTCTAGGTCAAACATTCTTATACGGTGGGTAATGCCACCACACAACCTGAAGACCTTGCTTTTTATCTTCGCATTTGTCTATGTCTTCAGGAAACAGAGTTTGTCTTCGAGTAAAATGTTCTTCTCAAATTTGCATATACTTCAGTTGAATATACTTGCATATTGTGAGGAGTTATGTCCTCTACAGCATTGTGCCTATAGCTTTATCTTCGGGTTTTCTTTTTTCTAGGATAATGTGATCGGACCCACTATCCTCATCTATTCTATTCTCTTCTAACTCTGTTTAGCTCCAGTCATATGCATTCTACTTGACACGTGTTGATTGTCTTCACTGCATCCTTTATAGTCAAAGACAAACTCAACCAAACGTTTAAAATTCCGATTTGTTTTTACCGCACTTATCGCAACAACTTCCCGCATCGTCGCTTCCGGTCATGTAGTGGGCTGTCAGACGTGTTGCATGCTCGCCACGTGTCCCACTAAACCGAAGAGTCAGGGGCATATCCCTCCAAAAAAAATCAGATGTTCTAGTCCTTATAAATACATCTGCCCTGGCACATTTATTGCTCTTCGTCGCCACCTCCACCGCTCGAGCTCTCAAACCCTAGCACCGTCGCTGGATTCCATCGCTGCCGGAGACAAAGCACTTAGCTGCCGCGACTTCTCCGACGACGTACTCACGCCGGCCGCGATCATCTCCGATTCGCCGCCATCGTAGATGTCTACCACCACCGAGTTAGGGTGTGGCAGATCGAACCTCTCGGCTTCTCTGCCTCGTTGAGCTATTCATCGAGTTCTTCACTGCGGTAAATAAATCGCTATTTTTACCGTCCTTTTGATCAAAAAAGTTACCAAAATTCTTCGATTACTGTTTTTCCATCTTTTCCCTCAACAACACTCGGATCTTGAACTCAATCTACCTAATGCCTTCACTTTTTGGCCTAAATTGGTTTGATTTCTCACTTGTACAAATTCTCGGATTTGTACAAATCTGAAATCACCATATCCTTTACAAAAGTGAATGTCTTCGGTGAACGCGGTCAATGTCTTCAAACTGTGATTTATCTTCAAAATCTTCTGAGAATGCATATGACCTCTTCTCTTCCCTCGCATCTCTAATTCTTTCACTGGTACATGTCCGCAGCAGAATCGCTTGGATCTCATAGTCTGAATTCATTTGCCGACTACTTGCAGATTCATCTGGACTCTTCAGGAGCCTGCTCTTATTTGCGCTCACCTGCGAAGCTTTTGCCGAAGCCAATGGCCACCGAGAAATCATCAAAGAAGGGCCGTCGGCAAAGGCATGTAAATACTGCCAAAGATCTTCCTCCAGAACTTTATGAAAAGTACAAATCTGATGAAGATGAGACCTAAAGTCAGCCCAAGACTCGAATCCAGTGGATCCGAAGATACTGGGCAGAAAAGTGGTACAACTATGAGTTTGTCACAGATGAATACGCAGAGAAGAATGCTGAGAAAGCTCCATGGACTGACATCATTTAAAAGAATCTACATCCGAAGACTAAGGCTGAAGCCATGAGAATTGGGTTCTTCTCGTGCATGGTCAGGCCTCCAATGCCAATGAAACCAGATCCATCCAGTATTCGTGGATGCCCAGAGCTTGATGAGGCTGTTGAAGTTGATGCAGAATGACCATCGATTACTGGTCCGAAACCTGTGAAGAAAGCAAAGGCTTCAAGGCCAAAGGCTTCAAAGGCTTCGAAGCCTATTGTCACAACTCCTCAGGCTTCACGATCACCCTCTGCTGATCCAGATGAGACCGAGGATGAATCTCACCTAGTCAGGCGGATGAAGAGAAAAGTTGTTGCTGCCCATGGATCGAAGCCATATGTCTCCTTGATGGACGCTGCTAATATGATTGAGCTATCATATGATGAATTTGAAAGCACAACTTCTCCCTAGGTGGTTTTGGTAATTAATAACAACATATATTTCATTGGACTAATGTTTCCACTAAGTGTATCTTAGGAAAATGTTCAATGATGGGTTGGCTAAAAGATTGTGTGGAGAACCTCCCCTAGTAAAGGAAGGAATGGGATTGGCCATGCTTCAAGAATGAGGACTCTACATTTTACATTTTGTGATAAATCACTTTGAGTCCATAGGAAAGCCAATACTATTAAAAGGGGATGAGGTAAATATGATGATATGGTTTCTCAAGTGCCTAGAGATTAGCCACCAAAAATACTCACCCACTTTCCCACACATATCCTCTGTCCAAAGCCAAAAGTCAAAATTCAGTGACACCAACTTCCCATTCGGATCCATCGAGTTTATCCAAGACAGAAGCCAAACCAAACCCTAGCATCTCGGTACTACCAACATTCCATTCGGTGCAACCGAAACCAGTGACCAACTTTCTGGTTAGCCATTTTCTAGAATCTGTCCCACCGAGTTCTGAGAATCGGTCTCACCAAGAAGTTGGACCAACTCTTTGTTAACCCATTTCTTGAAATCGGTCCCATCGAGTTTGAGGAATCGGTCTCACCGGCATTTGGTAATTGCCAAGGTCACCCATATCGGAACCAACGAGATTCATATATCGGTCTCACCGAAAACGCCAAAGTTGCCACATTTTGAACTAGTCTGTGCCATCGAGTTTCACTTTGCTTTCACTGAGTTGGGCAATAATGTTGTAACAGTTGGATTTTTGGAGATGCCTATATATACCCCTCCACCACCATTCACTCGCAAGAGAAGCACTCAGAACATACACCCACTTGCCACATCCAATTTTCTTAGAGAGAGGCACCTATCCTTGTGTTGAGGTCAAGATCATCCACTCCAACCATATGGATCTTCATTTATAGCCTCCCCAACTTGCTTTCCACCGAATCAATCTCTTCTACCCATGCCAAATCTATGAGAGAGTGATAGAGTGATTGAGTGTTGAGGAAATTATCTTCTGAAGCACAAGAGAAAGGAGTTCATCATACTACCACATCTATTACCTTTTGGAGGGTGGTGCCTCCTAGATTGGTTAGCTGTCGCTTGGGAGACGCCTTCTTCGTGATTGTGGAGTTGAACCAAGAGTTTGTAAGGGCAAGAAGATCGCCTACTTCATGAAGATCTACCCCGAGTAAGGCTAGTCCTCCGTGGACGTAGGCCATCATCGAATAGACAAGGTTGCTACTTCATGGACCCTCTGTGGGTGGAGCCCTCCGTGGACTCTCGCGACCGTTACCCGCCGTGGATTGAAGTCTCCATAAACGTGGACGTACGATAGCATCACCTATCGGAACCACGGGAAAAATCTTCGTGTCTCCAAATTGCGTTTGATCTTCTTATCCCTACCCTCTTACATTTGCATGTCTTTACTTTCTGCTGCTATACTCTTAGACTTGCATGTGTAGGGTGAACTTGACTTGCTACAATTGCTAAAATCTGCCAACAACTAAAATTGGAAAAATGTTAGATTCTTATTTGGTCAAGTAGTCTAATCACCCCCCCTCTAGACCTACTTTCGATCCTACAAGTGGTATGAGAGTGTTCGTCTCCATTGCATTGGTCTCATAACCTAGGAGAGTATGGCGTCTAGTGAGGGAAATTATCATCATAGAGGTCCATATTTTGATGGTACAAACTTTGCTAGTTGGAAGCATAAGATGAAAATGCATATTCTTGGTCATAACCCCGCCGTATGGGCTGTTGTTCGTGTTGTCTTGCAAGGTGAATTCTTTAGTGATGGAAAGAAACCAGATCCTGAAGGGATCGCAGAAGAATTGAAGATGTTACAATACAATGCTCAAGCATGTGACATTCTATTCAACTGCCTATGCCCCGAAGAATTCAACAAGATTAGCCGTCTTGAGAATGCAAAGAAAATTTGTGATACTTTGATTGATATGCACAAAGGTACCAAATTTGTAAGGTAATCTAAGTTGGATGTGCTACAAAGTCAACTTGACAAGTTCAAGATGAAGGATGGTGAAGGAGTCACCGAAATGTACTCTAGGCTTGCTCTCATCACCAATGAGATTGCCGGCTTAGGAAGCGAAAAAATGACCCACAAATTCATAATCAAGAAGATCCTTAGAGCCTTGGATGGAAAGTATGACACCGTGTGCACATTGATCCAAACGATGCCAAACTACAAAGATCTCAAGCCTACGGAAGTCATTGGAAGGATTGTTGCTCACGAGATGTCACTCAAGGCAAAGAAGAACTTCACACCAAGTCAAGCGGTGCATACAATGCTACAAGTGACACTCCCGCTACATCAAGTGACAACCTTGTAACCAATGAAGAGATAATCTTCATGGTCAAGAAATTCAACAAGTTCTACAAGAGTAGAGGCAAAGAAAGAAGCTCCAATTCAAGATACGAAGAGAAGCATTCATCTTGTCGTGACCGGAATTTTTACAATTCTGGAAGGCCCAGACACTACTCCAATGAGTGCACGCCCCCCACAAAAGAAGAGAAGAGTCACCTAGAAGAAAGAGGTCAAGAGATGAGTCACCTAGAAGAGATGGAAGGAGTAGAGATGATCGTTATGAACGAAGACCCTCAAGGAGAAGTAGGGACTCGGAGAAATAGGACAAGTACACCAAGAGATACACAAGAAGAAGACATCAAGCTCATGTTGGTGAATGGGTTTCCGACTCCGAATCCGACAACTACTCCGAGAGAAGCTATCACTCCGACTCCGACTATAGTAAAGATGAAGGTGTTGCCGGACTTGCACTCGTTTCTTCCAACTCCTATGACATATTTGATTCAACAAATGAAGGGAGTGGAAGTTGCTTCATGGATAAAGGCCCCACCAAGGTATCACACCCTGAATACATTGACTTCAAAAGTGATGAGGATGACTTACTTGGAGATGATGACTTGCTATTTGACAAAACTAGTGATATTAGTCAAAATGAGCTCGAAAATGATCATGCTAGTCAACATAAGTTGCCTGATGATGATAAGAAGGAAATAGAGCGACTAACCAAAGAATTAAACACTCTCAAGTTAGCCCATGAATCTACTCTATAAGATCATAGAGATCTTGTAAGAACTCATGAGAAGCCACGCTTCGAGAAGCTCAATTTGGAGCAAGAACATGAGTTTCCTAAAGCAATCAATGACGATCTCCAAAAGAGGACTTCTTCTTATCTAACCAAATGACTACTATTGTCTACATTTATTCCACAAGTTAAGACTAATCAATCTAGTAACAAAGGCAGGAAAGGATCTTCAACTAGTAGCAATAAAAATGATAAATCTAACGATATTGCTTCTAGTAGTTATATTGATTCCACTAATGATTCTCTTAGCCAAGTTACACTTGAGCAAGAAAATGATCTATTGAAAGGGATTATAGAAAAGGGTATCTACAAAAGTCTTGCCGGATGTAAGCAATTTGAGGAGATTGTACACAAGCATGGAGGATACCAGAAGAACCAAGGCATTGGCTACTTCAACGTCATCGGAGTTGAATGGGAAGAAGGTCAATACCCCAAGCCAAAGTTTGTTCCTCAAATGGAGAAGTATGAACATACTCTTCCCAAGGGAACAAAAGCTCAAGATGACCTTCCACCACAAGACTACAAGCTCAAGGGCAAGGGCAAGCTTCAAGAGGAGATTGACTCATATGAAGAAGAGTCCCAAGCTTTGGTCAAGTCAGTTCCCAAGACTACTCCAAGCTCTACTTCAACTAGTGCTACTTCAACTCCAAGGATTCCCATCAATTTGATGTGGGTCCCTAAGAAGAAGAACTAGAGAAGTTCTTGAGGGGTGACTCCGCCAATGAAATTCACTCACATTCATTATTGGCAAGGACTATTTGCAATCAATTCCAACTTTATGCAATAGTACAAGGAGTCACAGATTCCCTCAAAGGTAAGCAAGGGACAAGGTAATTAATGAATCCATGGACATCATCATGTGTACATTGCACTCCATGTCCATAGATATCCTTGTATTTGTCTCTTGTGTGGGACTAACCCATGTAGGTGACAAGAGTAAGAAAACAACGAGGATTGCTCCCAACTCAAGATGATCTTCATCAACAATGAGCATCCACTACTACCTCACCCACATGAAGTCTTCTATGACAAACCCAAGGTTAATTTATCCCTCTTAGGGGGGATGTCACATCAAGCGGGAGCTTTACTCTAAGACTTGAGTTAAAGCATCTCTTAAAGATGTGAACACATTAAATGCTTTATGTAAAAGTGGCAACCCCACTTGTGCTTAAACGTTGAGTATGACCTATGATCAAGTTTCCTTACCTGGATCCTAAGTGAATATACTCATATATAGATGACTCTGTCATCGCCAAAGTGCTTGGTAGATACTAGAGTGGTTTTGCATGTTTGCCATATTTCATTTGACAATTTATTGTGTGAGCATGTTGGTATGCATATCTTTTCTCATTCGAGGATATCCAATTGTTGTTATTTGGCTTTCATTTTTCTTTGGCCAATTGGATATGCAAGAATGTCTAAGTACCTCCCTCTAGCTATCTATGCTTTATCGTCTCAAATTATATTCATGCTTCATCACAAAATTTGAGCAAGCACTTCTCGAACCCTCTGTGTGAGTAGCACTTGGAGTTCCGTTTCGTTAAGAGCTGACTTCCAAAACCTCCCCGTGCAATCTCGGTGTAACCAACTTCTAAATCTCGGTTCCAACGAAGTCTAGGGTTGATCTGATTTTGAGAATCTCGGTAGCATCGATTCCATAATCTCGGCTTCACCGAGTTTCCGTGTCAACTGACAGTAGAGGAACTCGGTGGCATCAATATTTTAGAACCGGTGTCACCCACAGCTATGGGGTACATATACTCAGCGAAACTGGTTTTTGAAATCGCTTCTTCAAAACACGTGGTCCCCACAAACCCTAGCTGCCGCTCAGCATCTAAAGACTTCTCCTTTGCTCCCGTGTTTCTGCACCATAGGAGGTTCTCGCTGTCGATGGAGATCGCCCCCGCTATCGCCGCCGTAGGAGAGCATTGCCAAGTTAGGGTAACGACCTCAAAATTCTTTGCACTCCCTGTCCGATTCATGTGCAAAAGAATATGTTCCATTTTCTTCCCACCGTGTGAACAATCTCCATCCTCAAGAAACACCATTAGATTAGAGAATGATGGATTTTTTAGGTTTAACCGTCCGCAGATTGAATCTCGGTGTCACCGAGTCATAGAAATTGGTTCTACCAATTTTGGTTTTAGGGTTATTGAGAACAGCTTCGGTGAGACCGAGTGGCTCTTTTCGTTGAAACCGAAAAGACTGCCAAGTCTCTGTTAAGGAAGCTGTCTATCTCGGTGGCTCCGAAATTTTGGACTCGGTGGAACCGAAATCCCTTCTGTTGAAGTTTAAACTTAAGATTCTAAGTTCAAATTTGAGAAAATTGTCTGTGTTTTGTGATGCTCAACCCCTCTGCTCTTCTATACTCTATTCAAAGGGTCAGCATGTCAGGTTCTGATGATAGCCAGAATGATCTGAGGGAGAGGGAAGTTGACATGAGTTCAGACACAAGCCTAGATGCCAGTTCTTCATCTTAGGAGATCCATGCACCCCAAGTTCTCGTGGGCTACCCAAGGCTGCCACCAGGGCAAAAAGGAAGCTGAATTCAGATGAGGAGGATTCAGACTTTGTGCCAGAGGAAGTTCTTGCCAAGAAGCAGCAAGAAAAGAAAGAGAAGGCTGCAAACTTGTCTGCTTCAGAGGCCACCTCAGCTAAGAGGACTGTCAGAAAAGAGTATGCCACCTCTGAGTCTATGAGAGCACCTGAGAGTGCCAGAGCAAACACTTCATTATCAGTTGAGCCTCCAAGGAAATCTTTGCCTAAGAAGGCAGGAGAGAAGAAGAGGGAAATGACAAGATATGTCAAAGCTACAGTTCACCCTTCTACCCCAGAGTATGTTGATGAGGAAGAGGAAGAGGAGGAAGAGCCAGCTGCCAAAGCTCCTCCATCCAAGAGGAAGAAATTGCTTGCTGATGCTATGCCCAAGCAAGCTCCTTCAAAGAGCAAGAAATTTGAGCCCAAGAAGCCTGCAACTCCTAAGTCTAAGAAGACTACCAGGGACATCCCTCTTTCAGCTAAGAACAAGAGATCTTCCACCATGGAAGAAGAGGATGATCTTTCAGTTATGAGGAAGCTAAGACCACATTTGCCATTGCATAGTGATGCTCACCCAGTAGCTGAAGATATGAAGAAGAGAAATGATGCATGACTAAGATTGTGGAGAGCTAATGATCCCTATGCCTCCAGGAGGAAGACTGTTGTAGATGACAGATTCTACACCAAGGAACAACAGGATTTCTATGAGACTGTCCTTTTGGACAAGAGCCCAGCAGTCAGTGACATGAGATATGTTGACTGGGCCTATATCAAGGAGAATGAGGATTACTTTCACAGTGTGCAAGATAACTTCAAGTGTACTGACATTAAGAGATTTGTTGGGAGAGAGTTCACTGCCTGGAACGATGAGATGATCATGCAGTTCTACTCTACTGCTCACTTCTATCCAGATGGCAGAATCATATGGATGACTTAGGGAGTCAGGTACCAATCCATTGTTGATGAGTGTCTACCATCTTAGGAGCCCCACAGGTAGAAGAAGGAGACTTGGATGTCTATGCTGAAGCCAAGATGAGTCACAATTCTATGGCAAATATGTACAAGGAGATTCCAGCCACTCATGTGCATTCACATAAATTTGGCTCTGTCTATCATTTGCAAGCAGGACTACCCACTACCAACAATATCTTGAGGTACACTTTGATGCCCAAGTCTGGAGATGACAAGATGATTAGAGGGTACTCCATCAACATGCTGCACCACATAGACACCCACACCAGGATTAGAGTGATGGATCTGATTGTTGAGACAATCAAGAGGACAGCTGCTGACCAAAAATGATCTTGTGGATATGCACCTTACATTCAGATGCTCATCAACTCGAAGTTGGAGAAGAATGTATATGCACTTGATCGTCCTCATATGCCACTTCAGCAAGACTTTGAGGATAATGTTGTGGTGATGGATCCCAGTCATCCCACTTCATCTACTGCATAGGCAGAGGCAGAAGTAGATAGAGCCACTAGTGCTTAGGTTCCAAGGAGTAAGAGCGAGAAAATGGATCTGCTCATTAGCACCGTCCAAGGTATGCAAAAGGATATCAAGAACATCTTGTTGAACCAAGAAAGTCTTGAGAGGATAGTGGAAGATAAGTTCACCACGATGAACAACAAGGTGGACGGGCTGACGAAGACTGTGGACGAACTCAAGAAGGAAGTGGATGCAGTGCCTAGCCCTCATTCCTCTGATGATGACGATAGTCCACCTCTCAGGGCTAGCACTTAGTTCAAGACCCAGGCAGGCCTCCTACCGTGCCAGCTCAAGAGATGAGGCCTACCTCATGAGCACATGTCACAGTTCCATCAGTTCCTCGAGCACCTCCAGTGTCTACACCACCACCTCAGAGGACTTTAGCCGAAGCGTTTGCGGATGCTCTTCTCTCGACTCCTTTGACATCCACCGGAGTAGCTTCATCGTCTCATGGAGGAGATCATGCCCAGAGCGACGATTAGCTCTATAGCTTTAAACTTTTTGGTAACTTATTGCCAAAGGGGGAGAGGTTATAGATCATAGGGCTTCGAGAGAGAGTGTGTTGCATTTTGATTCCTCTATGCAATTTTAAAACATTTGGTTTATCATCTGTTTAAAACTTTGTCGGTGTTTGATCATATACTTTTGTGTGATGCTACTATTTCCTATCTTTGTGATATATCTATGAGATGATCATTCACTTGTTTGGTGTGATGTGCTTATGCAATTCATTCATATTAATTTTTGCGCACCACCAAGTTGTATGTGACATGGAAGAGTGACCCATGATCCTAATCGATTGTGCATTTGCATTCAACCGCAAATTTAAAATAATGCACAAATTTAGGGCGAGCTCTTGCTTATCACATACTTCTCAAAGCGACGATGCTATTCATTGATTATATCTTTTATCGAAGCTTTGATCTATATGTTGTCATCAATTACCAAAAAGGGGGAGACTGAAAGCACACCTTCTCCCTAGGTGGATTTGGTAATTAATAACATCATATATTTCATTGGACTAATGTTTCCACTAAGTGTATCTTAGGAAAAAGTTCAATGATGGGTTGGCTAAAAGATTGTGTGGAGAACCTCCCCAAGGAAAGGAAGGAATAGGATTGGCCATGCTTCAAGAATGAGGACCCTACATTTTACATTTTGTCAGAAATCACTTTGAGTCTAGAGGAAAGCCAATACTATTAAATGGGGATGAGGTAAATATGATGATATGGTTGCTCAAGTGCTTAGAGATTAGCCGCCCAAAATACTCACCAAGTTTCCCACACATATCCTCTGTCCAAAGCCAAAAGTCAAAATTTGGTGACACCAACTTCCCATTCGGATCCACCCAGTTTATCCATGACAGAAGCCAAACCAAACCCTAGCATCTTGGTACTACCAACATTCCATTCGGTGCCACCGAAACCAGTGACCAACTTTCTGGTTAGCCATTTTCTAGAATTGGTCCCATCGAGTTCTGAGAATCGGTCTCACCGAGAAGTTAGACCAACTCTCTATTAACCCATTTCTTGAAATCGGTCTCACCGAGTTTGAGGAATCGGTCCCACCGAGATTTGGTAACTGCCTAGGTCACCCATATCGGCACCATCGAGATTCATATATCGGTCTCTCTAGAAACGCCAAAGTTGCCATATTTTGAACTAGTCGGTGCCACCGAGTTTCACTTCGGTTTCACCGAGTTGGGCAATAATGTTGTAATGGTTGGATTTTTGGAGATGCCTATATATACCCCTTCACCACCATTCACTCGCAAGAGAAGCACTCAGAACATACACCCACTTGCCATATCCAATTTTCTGAGAGAGAGCCACCTACCCTTGTGTTGAGGTCAAGATCATCCACTCCAACCATATTGATCTTGATTTCTAGCCTCCCGAAGTTGCTTTCCACCCAATCAATCTCTTATACCCATGCCAAATCTGTGAGAGAGTGATTGAGTGTTGAGTGAAAGCACAACTTTTCCCTAGGTGGTTTTGGTAAATAATAACAACATATATTTCATTGGACTAATGTTTCCACTAAGCATATTTCAGGAAAAAGTTTAATGTTTATTTGGCAAAGGATTATGAGGAGACCCCAAGATGCAAGGAATAGGATTGGCCAAGCTACAAGCATGAACACTCTACATTTTACTTTGTGAGAAATCACTTTGAGTCCATTGGAAAGCCAATACTATCAAAAGGGGGTGAGGTAATAATGGTGAATGAAATGCTCAAAATGATCAAGTGTTAGCCACCAAAAACATTCACAAACTCTCCCACAAATATTCTGTCTTAGACCCTACCACTCAAAATCGGTGCCACCAACAATTTCCTATTGGCTACACCGAGTAAAAACCCTAGACAGAAACCCTAGCCAAAACCTACCTCTCGATACTACCAAGTTTCATATCGGTGCAACCGAGTTTCAGTGACCAACTTTATGTTGCCTCATTCACAAGAATCGGAATTTTCGAGAATTGTGAATCGGTCTCACCAAGTTGTGTAACCGCCCTCAGCCACTCATATCGGTACCACCGAGAATTCTATATCGGTCTCACCAAAAACGCCAAAGTTGCCACATTTTGCACTAGGTGCAACCGAGTTTTCATTTCGGTTTCACCGAGTTGGGCAATAATGTTGTAATGGTTGGATTTTTGGAGATGCCTATATACACCCATCCATCACATCCCACTCGAAATAGAAGCACTCAGAACAGACCCACACTTCCCATATCCAAATTTCTGAGAGAGAACCACCTATGGGTCAAGATCATCCACTCCAACCATATGGATCTTGATTTCTAGCCTCCCAAGTTGCTTTCCATCCAATCAATCTCTTCTACCCATGCCAAACATGTGAGAGAGTGATTGAGTGTTGAGGAGACTATCACATGAAACACAAGAGCAAGGAGTTCATTGTTACTATCGTATCTATTACCTTTTGGAGGGTGGTGCCTCCTAGATTGGTTAGGTGTCTCTTGGGAGCCTCCTACTTCGTGTTGTGGAGTTGAACCAAGAAGTTTGTACGGGCAAGGAGATCGCCAACTTCGTGAAGATCTACCCATAGTGAGGCTAGTCCTTCGTGGACGGAAGCCGTTATGGACTAGTCGAGGTTGCTACTTCGTGGAACCCTTCGTAGGTGGAGCCCTCCATGGACTCTCGCGACCATTACCCTCCGTGGGTTGAAGACTCCATAAACATGGACGTACGATAGCACCACCTATTGGAACCACGGGAAAAATCTTCGTGTCTCCAAATTGCGTTTGATCTTCCTACCCTTATCCTCTTACATATGTTTGTCTTTACTATCCGCTGCAATATTCGTAGACATGCATGTGTAGGGTGAACTTGATATGCTAGAAATGCTAAAATCTGCCAACCAATTTTCTTGGGAAAAGGTTAGGTTTTTATTTGGTCAAGTAGTCTAATCACCCCACCTCTAGACATACTTTCAATACCTACAAGTGGTATCAGAGCTTTTGTTTCCATTGCATTGGCCTCACAACCAAGGAGAGTATGGCGTCTAGTGAGGGAAACTATCACCGTAGAGGTCCATACTTTGATGGTACAAACTTTACTAGTTGGAAGCATAAGATGAAAACGCACATTCTTGGTCATAACCCCGCCATATGGGTTGTTGTTCGTGTTGGCTTACAAGGTGAATTTTTGGTGATGGAAAGGAACCAGATTGTGAAGCGACCATGGAAGAATTGAAGATGTTACAATACAACGCTCAAGCATGTGACATTCTATTCAACTGCCTATGCTCCGAAGAATTCAACAAAATCAACCGTCTTGAGAATGCAAAGGAAATTTGGGATACTTTGGTTGATATGCACAAATGTACCGAATCTGTCAGGGAATCTAAGTTGGATGTGCTACAAAGTCAACTTGACAAGTTTAAGATGAAGGATGGTGAAGGAGTTGCGGAAATGTACTCTAGGCTTGCCCACATCACCAATGAGATTGTCGGCTTAGGAAGCGAAGAAATGACCGACAAATTCATCATGAAGAAGATCCTTAGAGCCTTGGATGGAAAGTATGACATCTTCAATTCTATAAAGATCTCAAGCCTACGGAAGTGATTGGAAGGATTGTTGCTCATGAGATGTCACTCAAAGACAAGGAAGAACTTCACACCAAGTCAAGCGGTATTTACAAAGCTACAAGTGACACTCCAGCTACATCAAGTGACAACCTTGTAACCAATGAAGAGATAAGCCTCATGGTCAAGAAATTCAACAAGTTCTACAAGAGTAGAGGCAAAGAGAGAAACTCCAAATCAAGATAGGAAGAGTAGCATTCGTCTAATCGTGACCGGAATTGTTACAATTGTGGAAGGCCCGGACACTACTCCAATGAGTGCACAGCTTCCCACAAAAGAAGAGACGAGTCACCTAGAAGAAAGAGCTCAAGAGATGAGTTACCTCGAACAGAGAGATAGAGTAGAGATGATCGTTATATACGAAGACCCTCAAGGAGAAGTAGGGACTCAGAGAAGAAGGACAAGTACACCAAGAGCTACACAAGAAGAAGACATCAAGCTCATGTTGGTGAATGGGTTTCCGGCTCCGAATCCGACAACCACTCCGAGAGAAGCTATCACTCCGACTCCGACTATAGTCAAGATGAAGGTGTTGCCGGACTTGCACTTGTTTCCTCCAACTCCTACGACATATTTTATTCACCAAATGAAGGGCATGGAAGTTGCTTCATGGCTAAAGGCCCCAAGGTATCACACCCCGAATATATTGACTTCAATAGTGATGAGGATGACTTACTTGGAGATGATGACTTGCTATTTGATAAAACTAGTGATATTAGTCAAAATGAGCTAGATAATGATCATGCTAGTCAAGATAAGCCGTGTGATGATGATAGGAAGGAAATAGAACGACTAACTAAAGAATTGAAAACTCTTAAGTTAGCCCATGAATCTACTTTAGAAGATCATAGAGAGCTTGTAAGAACTCATGAGAAGCTACGCTTCGAGAAGCTCAATTTGGAGCAAGAACATGAGTTTCTTAAAGCAATCAATGACAATCTCCGACAGAAGATGTCTTCTTATCTAGCCAAACGACTACTCTTGTCTACATTTATTCCACAAGTTAAGACTAAGCAATCTAGTAACAAAGGCAAGAAAGGTTCTTCAACTAGTAGGAATAAAATTGATAAATCTAGTGATATTGCTTCAAGTAGTTCTATTGATTCCACTAATGATTCTCTTAGCCAAGTTACACTTGAGCATGAAAAAGATCTATCGAAATGGATTATAGAAAAGGGTATCTACAAAAGTCTTGCCGGATGTAAGCAATTCGAGGAAATTGTACGCAAGCATGGAGGATAACGGAAGAACCATGGCATTGGCTACTTCAACACCAATGGAGTTGAATGAGAAGAAGGTCAATACCCCAAGCCCAAGTTTGTTCCTCAAAAGGAGAAGTATGAATATACTCTCCCCAAGGGAACAAAAGCTCAAGATGACCTTCCACCTCAAGACCACAAGCTCAAGGGCAAGGACAAGCTTCAAGAGGAGATTGACACATTTGAAGATGAGTCCCAAGCTTTGGTCAAGTGGGTTCCCAAGGCTACCACAAGCTCAACTTCTACAAGTGCTACTTCAACTCCAAGGATCCCCATCAAGTTTATGTGGATCCCAAAGAACAGAACTAGAGAAGTTCTAGAGGGGTGACTCCGCCAATGAAATTCACTCACATTCATCATTGGCAAGGACTATTTGCATTCAAATCCAACCCTATGCAATAGTTCAAGGAGTCACACATTCCTTCAAAGCTAAGCAAGAGACAAGGTAATGAAAGAATCCATGGACATCATTATGTATGCATTGCACTCCATGTCCATAGATATCGTTGTATTTGTCTCTTTTGCGGGACTAACCCATGTAGGTGAAAAGAGTAAGAAAACAACGAGGATTGCTCCCAACTCAAGATGAGCTTCACCAACTATGAGCATCCACCACTACATCACCCACATGAAGTCTTCTGCGACAAACCCAAGGTTAGTTTATCCGTCTTAGGGGGGGTGTCACTTCAAGGGGGAGCTTTACTCTAAGACTTGAGTTAAGCATCTCTTAAAGATGTGAACACATTAAATGCATTATGTAAAAGTGGTAACACCATTTGTGCATAAATGATGAGTATGACCTATGATCAAGTATTCTTACTTGGCTCCTAAGTCAATATACTCATATATAGATGACTCCGTCATCGCCAAAGTGCTTGGTAGATACTAGAGTGGTTTTGCATGTTTGCCATATTTCATTTGACATCTTATTGTGTGAGCATGTTGGTCTGCATGACTTTACTCATTCAAGGATATCCAATTGTTGTTACTTGGTTTTCATTTTTATTTGGCCAATTGGATATACAAGAATGCCTAGGACCCCTCTCTAGCTATCTATGCTTTCTCGTCTCATATTCTATTCATGCTACATCACAAAACTTGAAAAAGCACTTCTCGAACCCTCTGTGTGAGGAGCACTCGGAGTTTCGTTTTGTCAAGAGCTGACCACCAAAACCTCCCCAGTGCAACTCGGTGCAACCAACTCCAAAATCTCGGTTTCACCGACGCCTAGGGTTGATCTGGTTTTCCCATCTCGGTAACACCGATTCCATAATCTTCCAACCAATTAACTTGGGAAAAGGTTAGGTTTTTATTTCACTACTGGAATCAGCAAATTTGCCGTCTGCCAGTTCTTTGCCGTCAGCTGGCGGACGGCAAAGAAGCTCTTTGCCATCCGTTTCCAGAAAACAGACGACAAAGAACTAGCTGACGGCAAAGAAGCTCTTTGCCATCAGCCACCTCTTTGCCGTCTGCTAGCGGACGGCAAAGAACCTTTGCCGTCCGTCAGCAGAGGGCAAAGAGGGAGGTGGGCCCACTAACGAGCTGCTTACAAAAAACCCTAACGGCCCCCCTCTTTGCCGTCTGCTAGCAGACGGCAAAGAGTAAAAAGGCAGATGGCAAAGGCGGGGCAGACGGCAAAGAATTGAGTTAACTAACGGCAGCGCCCACCCCGCCCCTCTCTCTGTTTCTCTCCCTCTCCTCCCCGACGAGCACCGCACGCGCGCCGCCCCCACCACCCGCCGCCGCCCCACCACCCCGCCCCTCTCTCTCTCCCCGATGCCCCCGACGCCCCACCGCCACCGCCACCGCCCCCGCCGCGCCACCCGCCGCCCCCGACGCCCCACCGCCCCGTCCCCCATCCCCTCTCTCTCCACTACTCTCTTGCGCGCGCCGCCGTCCCCATCTCGCGCCGCCACACCGCCCCGTGCCGCCATCCCCGTCCACCGGCGCCACCCCGTCCCCGCGCGTCGCCCTCCTCCAACGCCGCCACCCCCTGCCTCCTCCAGCCCACCGCCGCCGCCGCCGGCCTCCTCCACCTACACCGCCGGCGTCGGCCTCCTCCACCTCCACCAACGCCGGCTTCCACCTCCCCCACTCCGGTGAGCCCCCTCCCCCTCTCTATTTTTTCATTTTTTTATCTGTTTTAGTAATTTTTGTGTTTTGTTTTAGTATTAGTTAAATCTAGTTTAGTTGTAGTTAGGTTAATTAGTTGGAGTTAGTTGTAGAAGATGTAAAAAATGTAGTTTAGTTGTAGTTAGTAAGATTTTAGGAATTAGGGTTACTTAGCTTATTTAGTTAGGTCTAGCATTAGTTAAAGGAGAGGAGGAGAAGAAGAAGAGGAGGAGGAGAAGAAAAAAAGAAGAAGAAGAAGAAGAAGAAAAAAAAAGAGGAGAGGAGGAGGAGAAGAAGAAGAAGAAGAAGAAGAAGAAAAGGAAGAAGAGGAAGAAGAAGAAAAGGAAAAAGAGGAAAAAAAGAAGAGGAATTGCCATGACGCATCTGTTTTTTGAATGCCCGTTTTCCAGGGAGTGTTGGGATGCCGTTGGAATCGTGTGGCCCAACTCGGATGAAACATTTGCATTGTTGCATCAACGCAGAACGTCTGTTCATGGAAGTTTTTATCATTGCAGCATCGGGGGTCTGGAAAGAAAGGAATAACAAATACTTCGAGGGATCCATCCATCTTTTGCGTTGTGGCGCACAAGGTTCAAAGAAGATTTTCACCTTCTCATCCACCGAGCAAAAAATAGACTAGCTAGCTCCCTTTATAAACAGCCTGGTGGAGACCCTGTAGTGGTCTCTGATGTAGTTCATATTAGTATATTTGAAGTTTTGTTTCTCTGGTTTGTCATCTAACCCCTCACTAACCCCCCTCCCCCTCTTTTATCTAGTTTGTACAAAAACTATGTAACTGCAGTTTGATCTGATTATAGAAAGTCAGTAGGGAGGCTTTTCCCTACTGTCCCTTGGCCCTAAAATAACTTTTTTATCTATTTTAGGAATTTTTGTGTTCTGTTTTTGTATTAGTTAAATCTAGTTTAGTTGTAGTTAGGTTAATTAGTTGTAGTTAGTTGTAGAAGATGTAAAAAATGTAGTTTAGTTGTAGTTAGTAAGATTTTAGGAATTAGGGTTACTTAGCTTATTTAGTTAGGTCTAGCATTAGTTAAAGGAGAGGAGGAGAAGAAGAAGAGGAGGAGGAGAAGAGGAGAGGAGGAGAAGAAGAAGAGGAGGAGGAGAAGAAAAAAAGAACAAGAAGAAGAAGAAAAAAAAGAGGAGAGGAGGAGAAGAAGAAGAAGAAGAAGAAGAAGAAGAAGAAGAAAAGGAAGAAAAGGAAGAAGAGGAAGAATAAGAAAAGGAAAAAGAGGGAAAAAAGAAGAAGAGGGGAAGAAGAAGAAGAAAACGACACCCCGAAACCCCGACCCGACCCCGACACGGCACCCCGACCCCGACACAGCACCCCGACACCCCAACAGCCCGACCCCGACACGGCACCCCGACCCCGACCCCGACACCCCGACCCCTACACGGCACCCCGACCCCGACACGACACCCCGACAGCCCGACACCCCGACACCCCGAAACCCCGACACCTCGACACCCCTACACCACGACACCCAGACATGACACCCCCGACACGACACCCCGACCCCGACACGACACCCCGACACCCCGACACCCAGACACGACACCCCCGACACCTCTTCGGCCTCCTGTTGATGAAAATTGCCGGTCTTCGTGCCGATGAAACTTGCTAGTTATTTGGTATTCAATTTTTTTATGTTGTACTAATTTCATTTACTCTTTGTCATTGCAGGTGTTGACAGATGGTGGGCGCGGGTCGAGAGCGCTCCGAGCCTCCTTCCTCGGCGCGTGCTGGGAGGGGTGCTATTATTCCGCCCGAGCACCTCCGGAGAGCGCTGGTACACAGTATGCAGACACCGGAGGGCGCTCCTTCTTCGGCCGGGAGAGGTCGGGGGAAGACGAAGAGGGGTGCTAGAGGTGGACGTGGCGGCGGGAGAGGTAGGAAGGCTGTTGTGCCTTCCTCGCCGCCACCCCCAGCTGATTCGCCCGACCACAGGAGTGCTCCGTCTCAGGTGGACCCATCTGACTTGGACCCGTCTCGGACTCCGGTCCACGAGCCTCGGGCCGACGAGCCTCGGGTCGCCGAGCCTTCATCCCAGGAGACTCCGGTCCCAGAGTCTTCGTCCCAGGAGACTCCGGTCCCAGAGTCTTCGTCCCAGGAGACTCCGGTCCCAGAGTCTTCGTCCCACGTGACTCCGGAGGCTAGTGGCCATGTTGATGGTGGCGAGGACAGATTTTCTGAGGATAGCTATAGCGAGGGCGAGCTGGTTGAGGAGGGCAAGAAGGTCTACCAGCGTGGTGGTACAAAGCTCCTGCCCGTGCCGGCGACCCGCGATCAGAGGTGGTTGATTGAGCCTAATGGGGAGAAGTAAGTGCATTTACTCTTTTTTAACCTTTTGCCTTCATGTTTCTTCAAATTAATATCTAATGTGTTTGCCTTGTCATACTGCAGGGGTTGGAAACACGCCCCTGGTGTCCGCAGGCCCAACCAGGTCCTTGGTGTGCTTCTCCGGCACCACTTCCCAGGGTGGGTCACGTTGCCCGGTGAGGGTGAGGTTCGACAGCTAGGACTGAGCTGGGAGCAGTACGTGGCTGCCCCGACCCCGCCGGAGGAGAGGGTCGACGGTGTCTTGTGCGAGACGGTGGCCGACATTGTGATCCGGCGGTTTTGGGTAATTTCTCCATGACAGAATTAAAAATCAACAGCACCTAGTGATTGTACTAATCAGTGTTGTCTTGTTTGATTGCAAACCTTCTACAGGTGTCTTGAGGAACACGAGGCGGACGCGGCTATTGTTCTCGTAGCCGAGTGCAAGCGCCTATTTCAGAACTTACGACACGAGGCTCGGGTGCAGGCTGTTCGAGACTACTACGCCTCGACTAACATTAAGAGGGCCAAGAAGAAGTGCCGCTCCAAGTTTCTGAGTAAGGAGAAGTACATGAAGGTAATTACCTATTCTTAAGGCCTTGTACTTAGTTTCCTTGATTTGATTCGTAGGCGTAGCGCTGAAATTTCTCTTGTCTAACTTAGGTGCCCCCGAGATGGTGTGCGGATAGGATGGACTGTTGGGAGGCGTTGGTGGATGAGTGGTGCTCTTCCCACTGGCTAACCGTCCACAGCAAGGCCAAGGATAATCGTGCCCAAATGAAAGGTGTGCCACACCATCAAGGGAGCTCCGACCTGTTTGAGTTTGGGGATCACTGGGTATGTGGTTTGCTTCATGATTCATGCAATTTTATTCTTCATGCTAGCTTGAGCCCTTAACTAATATTATGTTCCTCTCTTTTAGGCGCGACACAACAAGAAGGAGGTGCCACCGCTGTTCGACCTCTATGCCATGGCCCATACTGCCCCGTACAAGAAGGCCAAGGCATTCTCTAAGGATGACCTCGATAATCCAGAGAGCTTCAGCAACATCTCCTCCCACAACAAGCTCGTGAGGTACAGAGATGAGGGGAGGAGGAGGAAAGGGGAGGACTTCAACCCGAGCCAGAGTCCTTTTGATCCAGAGCCCGTGATGATATCTGGTGGCGGGAGGCCCCATGTCTCGATAGCCATTGGGGGTGGACTGATACGTTGTCCTAGAACTCTCCCGGAGATCAAGAAGCGTCAGACGAGCTCCGATCCTGAGATAAGGCCTCGTCCACGGCCAATGGAGCTCGCCATCGAGGCTAGGGCCCAGGAGCTTCTGGCGGAGGCAAACAGGCAGGCGGCGGAGAGGGAGAGGGACATGGAGGAGAGGACGGCTAGGCTGGTGGAGGAGGAGAGGAACCGGAACGACGCGTCTCACCGGGCCCTATACGAGCTCCTCGTGGTAAGTTTCTCCTGCATATTAGTCAAATCATGCACGTAATGTTCGTTTCATCACTAACTAATATGACTGACTCGTGAAAACAAAATGTGCAGACCGTGTGCCAGAACAACGGTCAGACCCCTCCGCCGATGCCCCAGATTGGTATAGCGCCCACGGTGAGTTTCATTTGAATGCTCATTAGTTACTAGTATTCACATTTGAGTTGCATCATGCTAACGAGACATTGCAAATGATATTTGGTGTAGCATGCCTCCCGACAAGCATCGACCGATCCTTCTCCGTCTGGCGCAACCCCTACCGGTCCTTCTCCGTCTCACACTGGCGCAAGCCCGACCGGTCCTTCACCTCCGTGATGATGGTAAGTTTTCCCAAGTGTTTTGCTTAACAAATGCATACTTAGCTTAAGAAATGACCTATTTAGCTCCAAAATGACCTATACTTAGCTTATTTTCCTCGAAAATGACATAATAACATTACTTAGCTCCAAAATGACATATTTTACCTAGGATAGCTATAAAATGACCTATACTTAGCATTTTTCCCTCCAAAATGACTTAATATGCTTAGTTCGCTAAAAAATGGCATAACTACCTAGGATAGCTCAATAATGATCTATACTTAGCTTAGCTTGTTCATTTATGACATAATTAGCTTACTTAGGTAAAAAATGGCATAATAACCTTGGTTTAGCTCCAAACTGTCATATCATTAGTTTATTTTCCTCCAAAATGACAAAATAACCTTACCTAGCTCCAAAATAACCGATTTTAACTAGGATAGCTCAAAAATGACCTACACTTACCATTTTGTCCTCCAAAATGAATAAATATGCTTAGTTAGCTCATAAATGGCATAACTACCTAGGTTAGCTCAAAAATGACCTATACTTAGCTTCTTTAGTTCATTTATGACAT
The DNA here is from genome assembly GCA_039707655.1 of Elymus sibiricus. NCBI lineage: Eukaryota > Viridiplantae > Streptophyta > Magnoliopsida > Poales > Poaceae > Elymus > Elymus sibiricus. Next base: position 187,855,785 of record CM077673.1, read on the forward strand.
ACTTAGCATACTTAGGTCAAAAATGGCATAATAATCTTGGTTACCTCCAAAATGACATTGACTTAGCTTATTTTCCTCGAAAATGACATAATAACCTTACTAACCTCCAAAATGACCTATTTACCTAGCTTAGCTGTAAAATGACCTACACTTAGCATTTTTACCTAGCTTAGCTAAAAAATGGCATAATTACCTAAGTTACCTTTGTTAGAAGAAGAAGAAGATAAAGAAGAGGAGAAAAAGAAAGAGAAGAAAAATTCTTCTTCTTCTACTTCTACTTCTTCTTCTTCTTCTTCTTCTTCTTCTTGTTCTTCTTCTAACTTTCTTCTTTCCCAATTTGCAGATTTGCTTTAGATCACGGAAGCTTGCGTTGATGGAGTCTACTCTTCTCCTTGTCCTTCCTTTTTGTTTTGATTTTGTAGGATGAACAATGTGAAACTTGCTACCTATATATGTATGTATGGATGAAACCATTGTATGCTTGTTGTTGGATATATGTTGGCTATATATATATGTTGCATATGGACTTTTGAGTTGGTATGTATATGTGTTGGATGATCATATCCATATGGCAGGGATATGTATGCTTGTTGAAAGTATTTTCAAATGTATATATATATCTGTGAAATTGATTGAATTTAAGAAAAAACAGAAAAAACAGGGGCAGTACAGGCACTTTGCCGTCCGCTAGCAGACGGCAAAGAGTTTTGCCGTCTGCCAGCAGACGGCAAAGCTGCCACGTGGCAGCTACCTGTGCAACCTGGGGGTTACTGGGCTGGCCTATGTGGTTGCTTTGCCGTCTGCTGGCAGACGGCAAAGAACTTTGCATCTTTGCCGTCAGCCAGCAGACGGCAAAGCACGCCGTTAACCCCTTAACGGACCTAAGCTGCCACGTGTGCCGTCCATGCCCTTTGCCGTCTGCTGGCAGACGGCAAAGACATTTGCCTCTTTGCCGTCGGCCAGCAGACGGCAAAGTGGCCTTTACCGGAGCTTGTTCAGCCGGATGTGGTGCCGTCTGCTGGCTGACGGCAAAGACCTTTGCCGTCCGCAATGCATGCCTTTGCCGTCAGCCATGGCAGACGACAAAGTTGCTGATTCCAGTAGTGTTTGGTCAAGTAGTATAATCACCCCCCTCTAGACATACTTTTAATCCCTACATTTAGGAGACTATCTTTTGAAGCACAAGAGCAAGGATTTCATCATACTACCACACCTATTACCTTTTGGAGGGTGGTGCCTCCTAGATTGGTTAGGTGTCGCTTGGGAGCCTCCTTCTTCGTGATTGTGGAGTTGAACCAAGAGTTTGTAAGGGCAAGGAGATCGCCTACTTCATGAACATCTACCACGAGTAAGGCTAGTCCTTTGTGGACGTAGGCCATCATGGAATAGACAAGGTTGCTACTTCGTGGACCTTCGTGGGTGGATCCCTCCGTGGACTCTCACGACCGTTACCCTCCGTGGGTTGAAGTCTCCATAAACGTGGACGTACGATAGCACCACCTATCGGAACCACGGGAAAAATCTTCGTGTCTCCAAATTGCGTTTGATCTTCTTATCCCTACCCTCTTACATTTGCATGTCTTTACTTTCTGCTGCTATACTCCTAGACTTGCATGTGTAGGGTGAACTTGACTTGCTACAATTGCTAAAATTTGCCAACAACTAAAATTGGGAAAAGGTTAGATTTTTATTTGGTCAAGTAGTCTAATCACCCCCCCTCTAGACCTACTTTCGATCCTACAGAATTTGATGATGAAGCGCTGGTGAAGCTTATCCGGCAAAAAGAGGAAGAAGCTAAACGTCTTGAAGACTTACCTCTTTTCGATGCACAAATTCTCGACAACTTCATTGATGAATAGTTTGATGATCCCTCCCTCACCATTGATGCCTTACAGCTACCCATTGGAATGAGCGTCACCTTCCAAGGACTGGTGAATGAGGAGCTTACTGTGGCTCAGAAGGTTATTCAGCAACGAGCAAAAATTAGCCATGAGAAGGCACTATTCAAGGAAAATATTCAGAAGCTCACAGCTGATCAAATTCATGGCTACCAGCTTCTGACGAAAGACCTCAAAGCTGAGTTTGAGAAGAGATGTGAAGCTATCAAAGGCGCCCTAGTGCGTCTGGAGAAGAAAGCTACAACCATGGTTCAAGCACACAATGAAATGCTGAAGAGAAAAGCTCTTGGAGAGCCTGCACTTGATCCAAGGATCATTGAGAGATCCAGGTAGGCTTCAATGTCTTCGAGTCAACCCGCTCCCTCAAGATCAGAGGCATTGTCTTCCCAGTTGGCTTCTTGATACGTCCATTTTGCATCATGATTTCCTACTGATATTTACTTTGTTTTGTTGAATAATAATACTTTGGGGAGTGATTCTAATGCCTTTTCTCTCATAATATGCAAGGTTTACACAAAGAGGGAGATTACCGGCAGCTGGAATTCTGGACCCAAGAAAAGCACGTCAAAGATACCTATTTTGCACAACTCCAATGAAGCTGAAATTTTACGGAGATTATTTTTGCATTTAATAAAAAATACTGGAGCTGAAAACTACCGGAGGGGGCCTCCCAGGTGGGCACAACCCACCAGGGCGCGCCAGGCCCCCCTGGGCGCGCCCTGGTGGGTTGTGGTCACCCAGACCCACCTCCGGTGCCCATCTTCTAGTATAAGGTCACTCTTGACCTAGAAAAAATAAGAGGAGGACTTTCGGGATGAAGCGTCACCGCCACGAGGTGGAACTTGGGCAGGAGCACTTTTGCCCTCCGGCGGAGTGATTCCGCCGGGGGAACTTCCCTCCTGGAGGGGGAAATCGAATCTATCATCATCACCAACACCCCTCTCATATTTGGGTGGACAATCTTCATCAACACCATCTCCTCTCAAACCGTAGTTCATCTCTTGTGTTCAATCTTTGTACCGGATCCTCAGATTGGTACCTGTGGGTGACTAGCAGTGTTGATTACCTTGCGTAGTTGATTACTATATGGTTTATTTGGTGGAAGATTATATGTTCAAATCCATTATGCTATTCAATACTCCTCTTATCTTGAGCATGATTATTATTTGTGAGTAGTTACCTTTGTTCTTGAGGTCACAGGAGAAGTCATGTTGCGAGTAATCATGTGAATTTGATATGTGTTCGATATTTTGATGATACGTATGTTGTGATTCCCTTAGTGGTGTCATGTGAACGTCGACTACATGACACTTCACCATTCATGGGCCTAAGGGAATGCATAGTGGAGTAGCTATTATATGATGGGTTGCTAGATTGACAGAAGCTTAAACCCTAGTTTATGCGCTACTTCGTAAGGGGCTGTTTGGATCCACATGTTTAATGCTATGGTTAGACTTTGTCTTAATACTTTTCTCGTAGTTGCGGATGCTTGTGAGGGTGTTAATCATAAGTAGGTTGTTAGTTCAAGTAATAACAGCACCTTAGCACTGGTCCACCCACATATCAAATTATCAAAGTAGTGAACACGAATCAAACCAACATGATAAAAGTGACTAGACGAAATTCCCGTGTGCCCTCAAGAACACTCTGCCTATTACTAGTGATTGTTCTGGCCTGTCCTTTGCCTAAAAAGGATTGGGCTACCTTGCTGCACCTTGTTTACCATTACCGTTACTGGCTCGTTACCAATTATCTTGCTATCAAACTATCTGTTACCTACAATTTCAGTGCTTGCAGAAATTACCTTGCTGAAAACCGCTTGTCATTTCCTTCTGCTCCTCGTTGGGTTCGACACTATTACTAATCGAAAGGACTACGATTCATCCCCTGTACTGTGGTTCATCAAGACTCTTTTCTGGCGCCGTTGCCGGGGAGTGAAGCGCTCTTGGTAAGTGGAAATCGGTAAGAAAAAACTTATACTACGTGCTGAAATTTATTGCTACTTGCTACTATGGAGAACAATCCTTTGAGGGGTTTGTTCGGGGTATCTTCACCTCGACCGGAACCACAATTAGTTGCCCCTCAACCTACAACACCTACTGAAAATGTTACTTTTGAAATTCGTTCGGGTATGCTAGAACAACTGCTTGCTAAACATTATGCAGGAGATGGAACTGAACATCCTGATATGCATCTTTTATATGCGAACAAAATTTGTGGATTATTTAAGCTTGCAGGTTTGCCCGGGGATGAAGTTAAGAAGAAGGGTTTCCCTTTATCTTTGGAGGGAAAAGCATTGCCATGGTATAGGCTATGTGATGATCTTGGATCATGGAACTGGAATCGTTTGCAATTGGAATTTCACCAAAAGTTTTATCCCATGCATCTAGTTCATCGTGATCGGAATTATATATATAATTTTTGGCCTCGTGAAGGAGAAAGTATCGCTCTAGCTTGGGGGAGGCTTAAGTCAATGTTATATTCATGCCCCAATCATGAAATTCCGAGGGAAGTTATCATTCAGAATTTTTATGCTCGGCTTTCTCATAATGATCAATCCATGCTTGATACTTCTTGTGCTGGTTCTTATATGATGAAGACTATTGAATTCAAGTGGGATCTCTTAGAAAGAATTAAACGCAACTCTGAAGATTGGGAACTCGGCGAAGGTAATGAGTCATGTATAAAGCTTGAATTTGATTGTGTTAAATCTTTTATGAATATCGATACTTTTCACAAGTTTAGCACTAAATATGGACTTGACTATGAGATAGTAGCCTCTTTCTGTGAAGCATTTGCTACTCACGTCGATCTCCCTAAGGAGAAGTGGTTTAAATATCATACCCCTATTAAAGAAGAAATTAAAGAACCGGTCATAGCTAAAGAAGAAACCATCTTTTACAATGTTGATCCAGTTGTGCCTACCGCTTATATTGAAAAACCACCTTTCCCTGTTAGGATAAAGGAACATGCTAAGGTATCAACTGTGGTTCGTAAGAGTAATATAAGAGCACCTAAACCCCCTGAGCAAATTAAAGTAGAACCTAGTGTTGCTATGGTCAAAGATCTCTTGGTAGAAAATATTGATGGGCATGTTATCTACTTTTGTGATGAAGCTGATAGAATTGCTAAACCTGATGAAAAAGATAAACATAGACCCATAGAAGGCTTGCCTGTTGTCTCAATTAAAATAGGAGATCATTGCTATCATGGTTTATGTGATTTAGGTGCTAGTGTGAGTGCTATCCCTTTTACCTTATACCAAGAAATTATGGATGAAATAGCACCTGCTGAAATGGAAGATATTGATGTTACTATTAAACTTGCTAATAGAGACACTATCACACCACTTGGGTTTTTAGAGATGTTGACGTCTTGTGTGGGAAAGTAAAATATCCTACTGATTTTCTAGTCCTTGGTTCCCCACAAGATGACTTTTGTCCCATTATATTTGGTAGACCTTTCTTGAGCACCGTCAATGCTAAGATAGATTGTGAAAAACAAACTGTCGGTGTCAGTTTTGGTAATGTGTCTCATGAGTTTAATTTTTCCAAGTTTAGTAGACAACCCCATGATAAAGCGTTATCTAGTAAGGATGAAATAATTGGTCTTGCTTCTATTGTTGTGCCTTCTACTGATCCATTAGAACAATATTTGCTCGACCATGAAAATGATATACATTTGCGCGAAAGAATTGAAATAGATCAATTTTTCTTCGAACAACAACCTCTCTTGAAACAAAATTTACCTATTGAAACTCTTGGAGATCCTCCTCCACCTAAAGGTGTTCCTGTGTTTGAATTGAAACAATTGCCTGACACTTTGAAGTATGCTTATCTTGATGAGAAAAAGATATATCCTGTTATTATTAGTGCTAACCTTTCAGAACATGAAGAAGAGAGATTATTGAAAGTTCTAAGGAAGCACTAGGCTGCTATTGGATATACTCTTGATGATCTTAAGGGCATTAGTCCCACTCTATGTCAGCACAAGATCAATATGGAACCTGATGCTAAACCCGTTGTTGATCACCAACGGTGATTGAATCCTAAGATGAAAGAAGTGGTAAGAACTGAAATATTAAAGCTTCTGGAAGCAGGTATAATCTATCCCATAGCTGATAGTAGATGGGTAAGTCCCGTTCATTGTGTCCCTAAGAAAGGAGGTATTACCATTGTTCCCAATGATAAGAATGAACTCATTCCACAAAGAATTGTCACTGGCTATAGAATGGTAATTGATTTTAGAAAATTAAATAAAGCTACTAGGAAAGATCATTACCCTCTACCATTCATTGATCAAATGCTAGAGAGACTTTCTAAGCACACATACTTTTGTTTCTTAGATGGATATTCTGGTTTCTCTCAAATACCTGTGTCACAATCCGATCAAATGAAAACTACCTGTACTTGCCCTTTTGGAACCTATGCTTATAGACGTATGCCTTTTGGTTTATGCAATGCACCTGCTACCTTTCAAAGATGTATGACCGCTATATTCTCTGATTTTTGTGAAAAGATTGTGGAGGTTTTCATGGATGATTTTTCCATTTACGGAACTTCTTTTGATGATTGCTTAAGCAACCTTGATCGAGTTTTGCAGAGATGTGAACAAACTAATCTCGTCTGGAATTAGGAGAAGTGCCACTTTATGGTTAATGAAGGCATTGTCTTGAGGCATAAAATATCTTAACAAGGTATTGAGGTGGATAAAGCTAACGTTGATGCAATTGAGAAAATGCCATGTCCTAAAGATATTAAAGATATTCAAAGTTTCCTTGGTCATGCTGGTTTTTATAGGAGGTTCATTAAAGACTTCTATAAAATTTCTAGGCCTCTTACTAATCTTTTGCAAAAGGATATTCCTTTTGTTTTTGATGATGATTGTGTGGAAGCCTTTGAAACACTCAAGAAAGCCTTAACCTTTGCACCTATCGTTCAACCACCTGATTGGAACTTGCCTTTTGAAATTATGTGTGATGCTTGTGATTATGTTGTTGGTGTTGTTCTAGGACAAAGAGTTGATAAGAAATTGAATGTTATCCATTATGCTAGTAAAACTCTAGACAGTGCCCAACGAAACTATGCTACTACTGAAAAAGAATTTTTAGCAATTGTGTTTGCTTGTGATAAATTTAGATCCTATATTGTTTACTCCAAAGTTATTGTTCACACCGATCATGCTGCTATAAAATACCTTATGGAAAAGAAAGATGCTAAACCTAGACTCATTAGGTGGGTTCTTTTGCTTCAAGAATTTGACTTACACATCGTTGATAGGACAGGAGCTGAGAACCCCGTAGCTGATAACTTGTCTAGGTTAGAAAATATTCTTGATGACCCACTACCTATTGATGATAGTTTCCCTGACGAACAGTTAGTTGCAATAAGTGTCTCACAAAACATGCCTTGGTATGCTGATTATGCTAATTATATTATCGCTAAATATATACCACCCAGCTTTACTTATCAACAAAAGAGAAAAAAATCTATGACTTGAGACATTAATTTTGGGATGACCCACACCTTTATAAAGAAGGAGTAGATGGTATTATTAGACGTTGTGTACCTGAGCATGAACAGGAACAAATCCTACGGAAATGTCATTCCGAAGCTTATGGAGGGCATCATGCGGGAGATAGAACTACTCATAAGGTATTGCAATCTGGTTTTTATTGGCCTACTCTCTTCAAGGATGCCCGTAAGTTTGTCTTGTCTTGTGATGAATGTCAAAGAATTGGTAATATCGGTAAGCGTCAAGAAATGCCTATGAATTATTCACTTGTTGTCGAACCATTTGATGTTTGGGGTTTTGATTATATGGGGCCTTTTCCTTCCTCTAATGGGTACACTCATATTTTGGTTGCGGTTGATTATGTCACTAAGTGGGTAGAAGCTATTCGAACTAGTAGTGCTGATCACCACACCTCCATTAAAATGCTTAAAGAGGTTATCTTCCCGAGGTTTGGAGTCCCTAGATATTTAATGACCGATGGTGGTTCACACTTTATTCATGGTGCTTTCCGTAAGATGCTTGCTAAATCTGATGTTAACCATAGAATTGCATCACCCTATCATCCTCAATCTAGTGGTCAAGTTGAACTTAGCAATAGAGAAATAAAATTAATATTACAAAAAACTGTCAATAGGTCTAGTAAGAATTGGTCTAACAAATTAGATGATGCACTTTGGGCCTATAGAACAGCTTATAAAAATCCTATGGGTATGTCTCCATATAAAATGGTGTATGGGAAAGCTTGTCATTCGCCTCTAGAACTAGAACACAAAGCACTTTGGGCAATTAAAGAACTCAACTATTATTTCAAACTTGCCGGTGAGAAGAGGCTATTTCATATTAGCTCACTAGATGAATGGAGAACCCAAGAGTATGAAAATGCCTAGCTATTCAAAGAAAAGGTAAAAAGATGGCATGACAAAATAATCCAAAAGCGGGAATTCAAAATAGGAGATTATGTTCTTTTGTTCAACTCTCGTTTAAGATGTTTTGCAGGGAAGCTTCTCTGCAAATGGGAAGGACCATATATTATCGAAGAGGTTTATCGTTCTGGACCTATCAAGATTAATAACGCCGAAAGTACTAACCCGAAGGTGGTCAATGGACAAAGAATTAAGCATTATATCTCAGGTACGCCTATTAACGTTGAAAGCAATGTTATTCAAACCATGACACCGGAGGAACACATAAAAGAAACCTTTCGGAACACTCTAGAATACTTAAAATAGGAGGTATGTGATACGGTAAGTAAACGGACTCCGAAAAATCCGCAAAAATATTTTTTGTCAGTTTTGGAATATTTTAGAATTTTGGAAATAAAAAAATAAACCGGAAGGTGATCGAGGTGAGCACGATACACCAGGGCGCGCCAGGCACCCCTGGGCGTGCCCTGGTGGGTTGTGCCCACCTCGGATGCCTTCTCAACTCCGTTTTCCTTCCAAATACTTGTTTCCCAAGAATAAAAATTCCTTATATATACCCCCGACTGTTTTGACGACCGCATCACAGAAAAATCCTCTGTTCTTGTTTCTTGATGTTTTCTCGTCAGATCTAGATCTCCATGCCTCCACCAAGCTCCTCCAAGGACAAGTTCTTCGAGAAGGTCATCAACCCGTACTTGCCGGAGGTGATGAACCACCCTCAAGCCATTGAGATGCATGAGGGGGTGCTCCACATCCAGGATGTTCAAGGACCCAAGAAGACTGGAAGCATGGAGGCTAGGCTCGAAGTGGTGGAACAGGAAATCTTCAAGTGCCAGAAGATGGTGGAGCGTGGACTTAGTGCCAATCACTCCATGATCACGGAATTCACCCGTGATTAGACGATGGATGGCTGGTCCGTGAAGGACATCATCTCCACCCTCAACGAGCAAATTAATTTTCTACAGAGCCAAGTTTATGATCTTCAAAACCAAGTCTTCGAATATGAAGCGAGATTTAAAGGTATGAGTTTAGCTGCCAGTTGCAGGACTCAGGGGACTCTCGCGTCAACCTTTGATGGGGAGCCCTTGCCCTGGAAGCTGGAGGATAAGCGTACTACATCATCACCACCACCTACATCAACACCTCCACCTTCTTCATCACCACCACCAAAGGAGACTTGAGCACATGGGTATGGGCACTCCCCTTGGCTTGAGCCAAGCTTGGGGGAGGTGCACCAGTATCGTATCACCACCACTTTTATTCACCTTTACCTATTTTAGTTCGATCCTTAGTTTCCCTTTGCTGTAGTTGAATAAAAGTTTAGCATGATCTATTTTCGTGTGTTAGTTTCGTGGCCTATCTATCTATGTAATCGAGTGAAAGTCATATAATAAAGTTTAGTTTGAGTTTTTGCCATTCTACTTTCTTTTTGCAATCAAATAAAGGAAAAGAAACAAATGAAAGAATCATATGCTAATCTTATGGTGAGTAATGACATCACATAAGGAAAAGTATAAGTAGTAAAATTTATTGGAAATTGACAAACATAGCATTGGTCAATGATGCAATTCATGAAAGAATTAATTAGGGAAGAGAAGATTCACATGCAAATACACTATCTTGGACATCTTGTATGATTGTGAGCCCCCATCAACTATTATATGTCAAAATTGTTGACGTTGGACGAGGAAGACAACGTAATGATTTCTGTTTGTTTGTATCCACATAGAAGTTATATTGTCATAGATCCTTTAACATGTGGTGCTTGCCCAATATCTTTGCTAGCCAAAATTTTTGCACTAAGTAGAGATACTACTTGTGCATCCAAAAACCCAAACAAACTCTTTCCTTGAGTGTCCACCATACCTACCTATGGATCGAGAAAGATCCTTAAAGTAAGTTGTCATCGGTGCAACAAGGCAATAAAAATTGCTTCTAAAAGTGTTTTGATCAATTAGTTTAAGAGAAAATTGAGCATTATACGAACTTATGATGGCAAAGTAATAAAAGCGACGGACTGCATAATAAAGGTTGCTATCATAGGGGGCAATATAGTGTGACGTTCTTTTACATTAAGGGATTGTGCATACAAACCAATAAGCGCATGACAACCTCTGCTTCCCTCTGCGAAGGGCCTAACTTTTACTTTTATGCACTTACTTTTATGCAAGAGTCAAAGTATGCTTCCCTATTCCTTTTTACTTTTTATTTTGCAAGCATCATGTGTGGAGGAAAGATCTAGGCACATATATCCAGTTGGATATGGGTGGGCATGAGTTATTATTTTTGACATCACCCTTGAGGTGAGTGAGTTGGGAGGCGAAACTATAAGCCCCTATCTTCCTACGTGTCCGGTTGAAACTTTTTGTTCATGGGTATACCGTGAGCGTTAGCAATCATAGAAGACTAAATGATTGTTGAGTATGTGGACTTGCCAAAATGCTCCGACATGAGACCCTTCCTGAAAATATGATGAATTGTAATTGCAAAGTTGACTGAGAACATAGTTTGTTGGTTTTCAATAAGGTTTATGCTTCATACTTCTATCTTGTGATGAATTGTTACTTGTTCATGAGAAGCTTTATGATAAAAATGTATTGAAATAAGTTCTTATGTTAGAGTTTGTTGTTGTTATGTTAATAAGCATGATGCTTCTATGTCTATATTTTGTTTTTATCGACACCTCTCTCTCAAACCATGTGGACATGCTTTTCAATATCGGCTTTTGCTTGAGGACAAGCGAGGTCTAAGCTTGGGGGAGTTGATACATCCATTTTGCATCATGATTTCCTACTACTATTTACTTTGTTTTGTTGAATAATAATACTTTGGGGAGTAATTCTAATGCCTTTTCTCTCACAATATGCCAGGTTTACACAAAGAGGAAGAATACCGGCAGCTGGAATTCTGGACCCAAGAAAAGCACGTCAGAGATACCTATTCTGCACAACTCCAATGAAGCTGAAATTTTACGGAGATTATTTTTGCATTTAATAAAAAATACTGGAGCTGAAAACTACCGGAGGGGGCCTCCCATGTGGGAACAACCCACCAGGGCACGCGAGACCCCCTGGGCACGCCCTGATGGGTTGTGGTCACCCAGGCCCACCTCCGGTGTCCATCTTCTAGTATAAGGTCACTCTTGATGTAGAAAAAATAAGAGGAGGACTTTCGGGATGAAGCGTCGCCGCCACGAGGCGGGACTTGGGTAGGAGCACTTTTGCCCTCCGGCGGAGCGATTCCGTCGGGGGAACTTCCTTCCCGGAGGGGGAAATCGAAGCTATCGTCATCACCAACACCCCTCTCATATTTGGGAGGCCAATCTTCATCAACATCTTCAACAACACCATCTCCTCTCAAACCCTAGTTCATCTCTTGTGTTCAATCTTTGTATCGGATCCTCAGATTATTACCTGTGGGTGACTAGTAGTGTTGATTACCTTGCGTAGTTGATTACTATATGGTTTATTTGGTGGAAGATTATATGTTCAAATCCATTATGCTATTCAATACTCCTCTGATCTTGAGCATGATTATTATTTGGGAGTAGTTACCTTTGTTCTTGAATTCACGGGAGAAGTCATGTTGCGAGTAATCATGTGAATTTGATATGTGTTCGATATTTTGATGATATGTATGTTGTGATTCCCTTAGTGGTGTCATGTGAACGTCGACTACATGACACTTCACCATTCATGGGCCTAAGGGAATGCATTGTGGAGTAGTTATTAGATGATGGGTTGCTAGAGTGACAGAAGTTTAAACCCTAGTTTATGCGCTACTTCGTAAGGGGCTGATTTGGATCCACATGTTTAATGCTATGGTTAGACTTTGTCTTAATACATTTCTCATAGTTGCGGATGCTTGCGAGGGGGTTAATCATAAGTAGATTGTTAGTTCAAGTAAGAATAGCACCTTAGCACCGGTCCACCCACATATCAAATTATCAAAGTAGCGAACACGAATCAAACCAACATGATAAAAGTGACTAGACGAAATTCCCGTGTACCCTCAAGAACACTTTGCCTATTACTAGTGATTGTTCTGGCCTATCCTTTGCCTAAAAACGATTGGGATACCTTGGTGCACCTTGTTTACCGTTACTGTTACTTGCTCCTTACAAATTATCTTGCTATCAAACTATCTGTTACCTACAATTTCAGTCCTTGCAGAAATTACCTTGCTGAAAACCGCTTGTCATTTCCTTCTGCTCCTAGTTGGGTTCGACACTCTTACTTATCGAAAGGACTACAATTGATAACCTATACTTGTGGGTCATCACTTCTCAGGCTCAAGGTCACCTCCTCCTTCCTCTGCTATATCCAGCAAGAATACAAAGCAGGCAGAAGCTCAAGCCAGAAAGCGCAAGAGAGCTCAGCCCACTGAAATCCAACACTCAACTCAGCCGAAGCCCAAGAAATCAATGTCTTCGCGCTCTGCCCGAGTTTCTTCTGTTACTCCTCCTGCTCAAGAGGAGCCCCTCCGTGTGAAGCCTATCTCTGTGGCTCCCCCCGCCGATGAAAATACTGAGAGGCAAGTTATACTTCATGAGTCTGCTCCCACAGAGGCTCCAAGAACTGGAGAGATACCAGCTGCTGACCCAAATGCAGCTGAAGAATTTGCTCCGAAAGACAATGTTGATGTAAGTGCATCTAGTGCCACCCTTGTTTGGTTTTGGAGTATTGAAGACAAACGTGGTTGAGGGACTAATGTGTTTGTGAGAGTTCACAGGATAACACAGATAGAAGTCCCTGGAGATTCGGTTTAACCGTCGAAGACGACCCCTAAAAATGTCCGAAGACATTGATGATGGCCGAAGCCATTGGTGGTATGCGAAGATAATCGCCTGAAGATAATGAAACACGAAGACGAAGTCTTTTGGTAGTTTTGTTTCTTCTTTCCTGAGTCATAGGAACCACCGTACTGTTAAGTGGGGTCGATGTGATTGAAGTCAGACGCTGACATGATGCTCAACCCAAACCTATGTCTTCGAGTGAAGACAATGAGAGCAAATCTCTTCCAGAGTTGGTTGAGTCAGCTTTACTTGTAGGCCAAGTAAAGCTGCCGCGTGTGTTTGAAATCCGACCGTTGTGACACAGGTCGGTTGGCCATTGGCCCAGGATCATTTTGGTCATATCAGGTCGGGTTGCCCGCTGGCTATAAATAGCCCACCCCCTCCACCATGAGAAGGTGGCGGCTCAGAGAGATACGGCTGTTGTGGTTTTGGAGCAACCCACCTCGAAGACATTGAGAGAGAGAAACATCCTGTGAGGATAAACCTAAACACCCAGAGCTAGAGTGTTTGAGCATCACCGAAGTCGTTCTGTTCTGAGAGAACTAAAGACTTATTACACTTGAAGACTGTGATCTTCCAGACGGTTAGGCGTCTGGGTGTAGAGCAATCCAAGAGTCATTGTGGATCGCCGGGTGACCAAGTTTGTACAGGTTTCGGAAGTCTCCCCTGAAGACTTACCTGAGTGATTGGGCATTGTCTAAGTGACTTCGGCTCAAGGGGAATAAGGTGAAGACGAGGTCTTCTGAGTTCAATCTCAGCCTCCCTAACCACACGTACAGTTGTCACGGCAACTGGAACTGATCCAACAAATCCTATGTCTTCAGCAAGCTACTGGTTCTATCCTTTACTCTTTACATTCTATACTGAACTATCAAGCCATTGCATGAATACTTCCGACTGAAGACAATCCCCGAAGACATTCATATCTGATGTTTATCTTCATACTATCTAAGTTTATCTTCGACTCATCTTAGCGTGTACGATGATAATGCTTAACTTGCTTGTACGTCTTTATTGTATTGCATGTCTTGCTTAGGTCCTTGATATATTTCCCTACCTGATCATGTTCCCCTTCTGCATACTTCGAATACTTTCACTGTTCCGAAGCCTTTCATAAAAATCGCCTATTCACCCCCCCTCTAGTCGATAACTAGCACTTTCAATTGGTATCAGAGCAAGGTACTCCCTTGTTCTGTGTTTCAGTTTAACCACCTAGAGTTTTAGCTATGTTGACTGCAGGGATTATCAAGGTCTCCGCTGCATGCCCTGTCTTCGATGGCACCGACTACCCCTACTGGAAGAACAAGATGCACATGCATCTCAAAGCCATTGACAATGACCTATGGTATGTCGTCATGGCAGGCTTTCCTGAGGTTGGCGAAGGTGTTACTGCTGCTGATGTGAAGAGGTTCGCACAACTGGACTCCACCGCCAAGAACATTATTTGTGATCACCTGACCAAAGTACAGTATGGCCGTGCGAGTGCACCGAACACTGCAAAGCAAATCTGGGAATGGCTGTCCAAAGTGAATGAAGGTGTCTCATCTCAAAGAGACTCTCCTGTTGATGTGCTTCACAACCTGTTCAACCGCTTCAAGAGACTTGACAACGAAAATGTCCAGCTCATGTTTGATCGACTCACCGACATCTCAAATGAGTTGAATGCACTTGGCGCCACTGATATCACCAAACATGAAGTCGTGAAGAAGCTACTCAGATCACTCGACAGTTCCTTTGATACTCTCACACTCATGATCCAAGAGCGCCCTGACTTCAAGAGTTTGGATCCCGCCGATATCCTCGAGAGGTTGAACACACATGAATTCCAACAAGCTAAGAAAAGGGATATCTACGGTCCCAGTTACAGTCGCTCTCGTGCCCTGAAGGCCAAGGTTGTGTCTTCATATGAAGACGACTCTGAATGGAGTTCTGATGGTGCTGAAGACATTGGAAAAGAACTCGCTCTGCTTGTTAGGAAGTTTAGGAAGTTTGCCAAGTCAAAACGCTCTGCAAAGTCGTCAAAGCGTGATTCCCAGAGGTCTGGTGAAATGTCTTCAAGAGACAGCAAGAAGCAAACCTGTCACAAGTGCAAGAAAGTTGGCCATTTCATTGCTGATTGTCCTCGATGGGAAAAGGAATCCAAGAAGAAGAGCAAGGACTATGACTCAGATGACAAGAAGAAGAAGAAGTATGCAAAGTTTTCATCACACAAGAAGAGTTCGTCTGGCAAGGCACATGCTTTTATCGGAAAGGAGATGGATTCATAGTCTGAATCTGGTTCTGAAGCTGAGGAAGCATCTGAGGAGGAATCTGACGCTGAAGTAGCTGGACTAGCAATGGCTTCGGCATACCTCTCCACTTCTGTCTTCGAACCTGAAGACAATGGCTCCTTCTTCAACACTGAAGCCAGTGATGATGATGTTGCTCCTGCCTACTGCTTCATGGCGAAAGCCTCCAAGGTATCCTCAAAACCCTCACGTCATGACTCTGAATCTGAAGCTGAATCTGATGGTGACATGAAACCTAGCTATGCTAAACTTGTAAAAATTGCCACCAAGCAACAAAGTGCCATGGAGAAAATGCAAACTACGCTAGAGAAAAGCGATGACCTGTTATGCGAAGAAATGAGTCTGAACGAGACTATGGCTGAAGACATGCATGGTCTTCGTTCAAGGTTTGAGGATCTCCAAAGTCGTCATGATGCCCTCTCAACTGACCATGAGAAGCTTTCTCTCGAATATCTTCAGAAAAAGATTGATCTTGAGAAGTTGAGAGAAGCTCATGATGATCTACAGAAGGAAAATGACTCACTCCTAGCAGAACAGATCAGTACCGCTTTGGATGAATTTGATGCTCCATGCTTAAAGTGCATTGCTCGTGAAGCTAATGATTCAACTGCTAAATGTTCAAATGCTTCTGAAAATGCATTATCTTCAACTGTATCTGTTGTCAATAACCCCTCATCTGAGGAAACCACTGCCATCACTGATGACAATGATAGGTTGAAGACTATCCTGAACAAAAACCCTAGGAAAGTACAAGAGTCTTAAGGGACATCAGATCCTTTGTGATGTCCTGAAGAAGACTATCCTGAACAAAAACCCTAGGAAATAGGGTTTGGGTTTTGAAAAAAACATAAATGTTGTTGGTTCCTACTGGACTCCTGAGCAGTATCCCAAAACCACTTGGATTGATGCAAAAGGACCTTTGGTGGATCCATCCACATTATCTGGCTTTAACTGTGCTAACCCTGTCATCATTGACGAGTCATTTGACTCTAATTATAAGTTGTTCAAATCTATGAATGGTGAAGTGTTTGCCAGGTATATTGGAACTAACTGCAGGAACGGTTCACCTATGAAGAAGATCTGGGTTCCCAAATGTCTTCTTGAGATGCTCGCTGTCAATGTCATGACAACAACAAGGAAGAATACAAACCCCAGACCAAAGTCTTTGTATGGATCAAAGTCTTCATATGAACCAGAGTCTTCGTATGACCACACTAACATCTATGTTTCACAGGAAAGAACTGAAAGGTCTCACGAATATGTGCACTATGGCATGAATCGTTATGTTCACCTCTCTAAAAATTACTTTGCATATTCATTTGAGTACTCTCACCCCCTGTGAAACGTACCATTAGGGCATCTTTGCCTAAATTCTCTGATGTTGCCCTACGTCTCATTGCTTCTAAGACACCCCTTAGCATGTGGGTGGTTAAGAAGAACTAATATCTTCATGCAGCATCGGGTCTCCAGATGGGATGAAACCTATCTTGAAGATAATCTCTGGAGACCCAGAAATGATCTAGTTTGGACGCAAGAAAACTAATGCGAATGGTGTTACCATTCATATTGTCCAATATCTTCATACAATTGTGCACTACAATATCTTCATCAATGCATGTTACAGTTGCATGCCTTGGTGAACTAGACTAATTCTCAATGTAGGAAATCAAATCCAATGCCACTGAATGGATTATGGATAGTGGATGCACCAGTCATATGACTAGTGATCGAAGCCTATTGATGGACCAAACTCTTCGACCTCCAACAAAAGACCACATCGTCTTTGCAGACAAGAACAACAGCAAGGTATTGGGACTAGGTAGAGTTTCTATCTCAAGGGACCGACACATGGAAAATGGCATGCTTGTCGAATCCCTTGGTTACAACTTGATGTCTGTCTCAATGCTTTGTGACTTAGATATGCTTGTCATATTCGGCAAATTTCGATGTGTCGTGCTAATGGCCTCGGACAAAACCAAAGTCTTCGAAGGTTTTCAAAGAGGTGATCTGTATATGGTAGACTTCTCTGCAGGACCACAGGTTGCCTCATGTCTTCTAGCAAAGGCTTCGAAATGCTAGTTATGGCACAGAAGGCTAGGACATGCTGGGATGAGGAACTTACATACACTCGCCAAGAAGAATCTTATCATTGGCGTCGAAGGTGTCAAGTTCAAGAAGGACCACCTCTGTGGTGGATGTGAAGCCGGGAAGATGACTAGGGCCAAACATCCCTCGAAGACAATCATGACGACCACTTGTCCCTTCGAGCTGCTACACATGGACTTATTCGGGCTTACTCACTACTCCACCTTCTCTACCACTGCAAATCTATATGGCTTCATAATTGTTGATGACTATTCTCGATTCACTTGGGTGCATATCATACTCTATAAAACAGAAGTGTAGGATGTCTTCGGGCGCTTCGCAAATAGGTGTATGAACAACTACAACATCAAGATCAAGCACATCAGGAGTGACAATGGCACTGAATTCAAGAACACAGGCTTGGATACCTATCTTGATACTCTTGGCATCACTCATGAGTTCTCTGCTCCATACACTCCTCAACAGAATGTCGTCGTGGAGCGCAAGAACATGACTCTTATTGAGATGGCTCGCACCATGCTTGACGAATACAAGACACCACGGCAGCTATGGTCTGAAGCCATTGATACTGCATGCCACATCATCAACAGAGTATATCTTCACAAGTTCTTCAAGAAAACACCATATGAGCTTCCCACCGGTAAGAAACCCAATGTATGTTATTTCAAAGTCTTTGGTGCAAGATGCTGGATAAGGGATCCACACCACACTTCAAAATTTGCACCGAAAGCACATGAGGGTTTCATGCTTGGTTATGAAAAGGATTCGCACACCTACAGAGTCATCAACACTTTCCACAACAAAGTTGTTGAAACTATAGATGTGCGATTAGATGAAACTAAAGGCTCGCAAAGAGAGCACCTACCTCCTGTGATAGATGAACCACCGCCTGACGAAGCTATCAGATTGATGGGAACTGGAGAAATCATGCCTGAAGAGCCAGAGGTTGAAGAAGTCATCATTCCTCCATCCACCCAGTGCAAAGACAATGCTGAAACTGAAGACATTGCTGCCGACGAAGACAATGCTCAGCAGCAAGAACAAAGTCTTCACCCTACTCAACCACGCGTGGCTAATGAAGTCCAAATCGAGAGAATGCTAGACAGCATAAATGCAACAGGTCCACTCACTCGCTCAAGAGCAACTCAACTGGCTAACTTTTGTGGGCATTTTGCTTTTGTATCTATCACAGAGCCCACCAAAGTAGATGAAGCTTTCAAGGACTCAGAATGGATTCAAGCCATGCAAGAAGAGCTTCACCAGTTCAAGCTCAACAATGTGTGGGAGCTCGTGAAGCTCCCTGATCCAAGGAAGCATAACATCATTGGCACGAAGTGGATGTTCCGCAACAAGCAAGATGAGTCTGGCCAAGTCGTCCGAAACAAGGCTCGACTTGTCGCCCAAGGTTACACACAAGTTGAGGGTATTGATTTCGGTGAAACATTTGCTCCTATTGCTAGACTCGAAGCTATTCGCATATTGCTTGCTTATGCTAACCATCATGACATATGCTTGTATCAAATGGATGTCAAAAGTGCATTCCTCAATGGTAAGATTGAGGAAGAAGTATATGTTGCTCAACCACCAAGGTTTGAAGACCCAAAGCATCCTGACAAAGTCGACAAGTTCAACAAGGCACTATATGGCCTCAAGCAAGCACCAAGAGCTTGGTAGTACTTCGCTCTGACCACATCAAGAGGAGTAGTTTGTTTTTCTTTTGTAAAGCGAGCCCAAGGAAATATATAGGAGAACATAGCTTGTTTTGTAGTAAGTAAATTCAAAGAGGCATGGTTCTCTCTAGTTAGTGGAAGAGTGTACAACATAGGGATTGGTATCAGTCACACATTTAGGAAAGAAAGTGAAAGGGGAGGGCAAGAGCGGTTCGAAGGTCAATGAAATGATAAAAAACCACCAGGTCGAGTTCGCTTCTCCCTTCCTTTTGGTGTTTTGTATGTGAAGTTGATATAAGAAGAGAGGACTCAAGGAGTTCCTCAAGAAGAAAGGCTTCAAACCTGGTTCACTCGATCCCACTCTCTTCACTAAATCCTATGATGACGGACTGTTTGTATGTCAAATCTATGTGGATGACATTATCTTCGGCTGTACTAACAATCGGTACAGTGATGAGTTTGATTTTATGATGCAAGAGAAATACCAAATGTCGATGATGGGAGAACTGAAATTCTTCCTAGGGCTTCAGATTCGACAACAACCAAATGACATCTTTATATCTCAGGAGAAGTACCTTAAGGACTGCCTCAAGAAATTTGGCATGAATGAAGCCAAAGGTTACAAGACGCCAATGCCTACAAATGGTCACCTCTGCACTGACGAAAATGGTAAAGATTTCGATCAGAAGGTATATCGCTCCATGATTGGCTCTTTATTGTACATATGTGCATCTAGGCCAGATATAATGCTTAGCGTTTGCATGTGCGCCCGATTTCAAGCGGCACCAAAGGAGTCGCATCACCTAGCGGTGAAGTGAATACTTAGATATCTGGCTCACACCCCAACATTAGGATTATGGTATCCAAAGGGTTCGAAGTTTGAGCTCATTGGCTACTCAGATTCAGATTCTGCTGGCGACAGAGTTGATCACAAGTCTATATCAGACACTTGTCACTTTCTGGGACGATCTCTTGTATGTTGGTCTTCGAAGAAGCAAAACTGTGTATCACTCTCCACTGCCGAAGCCGAATACATTGCTGCTGGCGCTTGCTGCACTCAGCTTCTCTGGATGAAGTAGCCTCTCAAGGAATACGGCGTCAACCTGAAGCATGTACCTCTCTACTACGACAATGAGAGTGCAATCAAGATCTCCTACAACCCAATGCAGCATTCGAAGATGAAGCATATTCAGATTCGACATCATTTTTTTCGGGATCACGTGATGAAGGCCGACATCAACATCAAGCATGCTGACACTGAAGATCAATTGGCGGATATCATCATGAAACCTTTGGATGAGAAGAGATTTTGCAAGTTGCAATGTGAGCTTAATATCTTAGAATCCTCAAATGTCCTTTGAATGGGAATACATCCTAACACTTATGCATGATTGATGACTTTTGATGCACAACACACGAAGTAACATATGTCTTCAATCTCATGAAGACCTACACTCTAAGTGTGAATACATTAACGAAGAATATGACTACAGAGCGCCACGATAATTGTGCGACGTGTCTGAGTCAAACATTCTTATATGGTGGGTAATGCCACAACCAAACTCGAAAACATTGCCTTTATCTTCGCATTTCTTCATGTTTGTCTTCGAACTGATTTGAATTTGCATATCTCTTCACGTTTGAATATATTTAGTATACTACTTGGACTTTGTCCTCTACAACATTGTGCCTATAGCTATATCTTCGAACTTTCCTAGGCCAATGTGATCGGACCCACTATTCTTGTCTATTGTAATCTCGTCTTACTCTATTCAACTCTAGTCATATGCATTCTACTTGACACGTGTTGATTGTCTTCTCTGTGTCCTTGTCAGTTGAAGACTAATCCAACCGACCGTTTAAAATTCCAATTTTTTGTCATTACCGCACTTATTGCAACAAACTTCCCGCGCCATCGCTTCCGGTCGTGTAGTGGGCTGTCAGTCGTGTTGCATGCACCCCACGTGTTCCACTAGAGCCGAAGAGTCCGGGGCATAAATATCCAAACTATTCGGATGTTTCCACCCTTATAAATACAAGTGCCCCAGCTCAATAATTACCTTCCACTTCCTCCGCCACCTCCAAGCTCCAAACCCTAGCACCGTCGCTGAATCTCATCGCCGCCGGAGAAGGAGTGCTTAGTTGTCGTGACTCCTCCGTCGACGTACTCACGCCAGCCGCGACCATCCTCGTCCGCCGCAGCCGTAGGTGTCTGCCACCACCAAGCTAGGGTGTGGCAGATCGAACTACTCGGCCTCTCCGCCTCGTCGACTAGTTCAATCCGTTCATCACCGTGGTAATAAAAACTGAATTTTTACCATGCTTTTGATCTTTGCAAATTACCAAATATCTTCGAGATCTGTTTTTCCACTTTCATTCCAATGGATCTCACACTTGTGCCTCTATTTGCTCAATTCTTTTACTTATGTTGCAAATCTGGGTTGATTTCTCACTTGTGCGAATTCTCGAACTTGCACAAATCTGAAACCACCCTATCTATGTGCAAAAGTGAAAGTCTTCGGTGAAAGAGGTCAATGTCTTCATATCACGATATCTAGTTTTAAAAAATCTTCTGAGAATGCCTATGACCTCTTCCACTCCCTCGCATCTCTAACTCTTTCACAGGTACATGTCCGCAACAGAATCGCTTGGATCTCATAGTCTCAATTCGTTTGCAGACTACTTGCAGATTCATTTGCACTCACCAGGGGCAAGCTCTCACTTGAATCTGTCTTCGAAGCCTTTGCCCACCTTGAAGCCTTTGAAGACTATGGCCAGAGATGATGCTCCAAAGAAGGGTGGTAGACAGAGACATCTGAACACAGCCAAGGATCTTCCCCCGGAGCTGTATGAGCATTACAAGTCTGATGAAGATGAAACCTATGCACAACGCAAAACTCAAATCCAATGGATTCGAAGATATTGGGTAGAGAAGTGGTTCAACTACCAGTTTGTTACAGATGAGTATGCTGAGAAAAATGCTGAGAAGGCACCGTGGACAGATATCATCTATAAAAATCATCATCCAAAGACTGAGGCTGAAGCAAGAAGGATTGGATTCTTTCCGTGCATGGTCAGGCCTCCAATGCCTAGAAACCCACATCCCTCCAGCATGCGTGGCTGCCCTGAACCTGCTGAGTCTGAGGATGGAAATGAAGAGAATCCTCCAGCTCCTGATCCGAAGCCTAAGAAGATGTCAAAGGCTTCGAAGCCAAAAGCTTCAAAGACTTCCAAGGCTGTTGGAACAACGTCACAGGCTTCAAGGTCCCCATCTGTTGATTCTGAACATACAGAAGATGAGACTCGCCTAGTTCGGCGAATGAAAAGGAAGGCGGCTGCTTCCAGAGGACTGAAGCCATCTGTCTCACTAATGGATGCTGCAAATATGATCGAGCTCTTCGATGATGAGTTTGATGATGAAGCGCTGGCAAGACTGATCCAGCAAAAGGAAGAGGAAGCTAAACGTATTGAAGATTTACCTCTCTTCGACCTAGCAATACGAGCATTTCATTGACGAGTGGTTTGCTGATCCATCTCTCACCATTGATGCCCTACAGCTACCCATTGGGCTCAGCGTCACCTTCCAAGGGCTCGTGAATGAGAAGCTCACTGTGGCTTAAAAGGCCGTTCAACTCAAGGTGAAGATCAGCCATGAGAAGGCACTCTTCAAGGTAAACGTCCACAAGCTCAAGGCTGACCAGATCCAAGGTTATCAACTGATGATGAAAGACCTCAAGGCCATGTTTGAGAAGAGATGTGAAGCTGTCAAAGGCGCCCTTGTGCACCTCAAGAAAAAGGCCAACACCATGATTCAAGCTCACAATGATATGCTAAAGCGCAAGGCTCTTGGCCAACCTGCTCTTGATCTACGGATCATTGAAAGATCCCGACAAGCTTCAATGTCTTCGGACCAAACCGCCCCATCAAGGTCTGAACCACGAGGCATTGAGTGTCCACCTGGCTTCTCTGGCTCTCGCGCACCTCCGCCTTCTTTTGCTTTCTCTAGCAAGATGACAAAGAAAGCCGAAGCTCTAGCCAAGAAGCGCAAGGCTACTGCTTTTCAAGCCCAACCTCCGAAGAGGCAGAAGACAAAGAAGCTCATGCCCCCTGTGTCCGCTCAGGCACCTCCACCTATTACATCATCCACCCCTGCCACTCAATAGGAGCCACTGCAAGTGACGTCTATCTCCATGGCTCCTCCTGCCTCTGAGAATCAAGAGAGGCAAGTGATACTACACGAGTCTGCTCCTACAGAGACTCCTGCTACTGATGACATTCTAGCTGCTAAAGACATCCCAGCTGAAGACATTGCTCCCGAAGCTCATGATGATGATGCCAATGTAGAAGGAGAAAACCCCATGTTGAACACTAATGCTCCTGTGATCCAAACACCAACACATGATGAGAGTGAGTATGTTGATATTGGCACTCCTGTGAGGCCCTCAGTGCCAGAGAACATACCAAGTACTCCACCATCTGTATTTTCAACTCCTATGCCCAAAACACCCGAGTCTCCATTTGTGGCCATAGAAGTTGAACCTACTGAGCATGCGTCGCCTCTCAAAAGGCTTTGTCGTGGACCCATATTGGACACATCTTCGATGCAGAGCATCCCAGAAGATGAGGTCTGCATGTCTCCCACTGCACCTGTTGATGGAATCCTCGGAATAAGAGACATTGCTCATAACATGCCAGAGAACAAATCGCCCGCCTCTGAAGACAATGCTGCTGAAAACATTGTGGGCGAAGTCAATGCCCCATCCCCTGATGGTCCTCCAGTTCCTGCGACGCCTTCCTCCGACGACAATGGTGACAACATTGTCCAGGCTCGCAACAGAGAAGGGCAAATGCATCCCACCAAATGGCCCAGGCTGGTAGCTCCACCAAGGATGGGTCCGCAATATGAATATCATCTTCAATGGCGCCCCAATGTTCTGAACCCTATGCCAAGGCTCCCTATGCTTCGCCAACAAGGGCGTGCTCGTCCTCATGTCTTTAGTGTCAAATCCTTCTGGCTCAACAACACTTTCTTCGACTTTGACCGCAATCCATATGCTCGTTCGAAGACTCGGTCTGATAGGTTTTAGAGCATCCCTCAAAGGGAATACTATACATGTGTGCTCTATGACTAGAACCGGATCTTCCCACACAAAAGGCTCAGTCTTGAAGCCATGAAGGGACTGCCATGTTTTGACTATGCTATTGATTGTCTTCAGGATGTTGGACTCCTGGATTTTGTCACAGATCATGAAGATTGGAATGAGGAGCTCATTCTTCAGTTCTACACCACCCTCCACATCTCTGGCTTCGTGCGAGACCTGAAGACATGGAAGTTGCACTTCATGATTCGAGATGAATATGTCACGGCTGATGCTGCAGAATTCTTCCTAGCAACACCTCTTGCATCCTCTGATGAAGACATGCCTAGTATCTTCCAACTGCCCTTGCCAAATACGACTGATATGCTTACTATGATGGAACCGTTGGCACCAGAAGCAGATCTGCCACACTCATTCTTCGTCGATGATCTTTAGTATATTCTCAAGACTATCTACCACATTCTTCGTCACACCATTTGGCCGATCAAAGGGCATTCATCTTCGAGCAAGATTGAAGGAGCTCTGAAGACATTGCTCTATAACATCGTCTATGGCATCAGGTTTGATCTTCAAGATCCCTTCCTGCGCAAAATGGCTGCTAATGGCATCACCTTGTTTGAACCCAAGATCTATGCACCATGGATCATGCGTTTCATCAAGTACAGATCCAACACAAGGTTCTTGCCATCAGCTCGCAATCATGGCATATATCTTCCAAATGTCGAAGTCATTCACACTGACATCTACCCTCCAAAGAGCAAGAATTCCCTGATGCAAGGCATAAGTGGCACAGCTGATGAAGAAGGACTTCACATCCCATATGATGCATCCCGTGCAAGTATCATTGGCTCCATTCGACAACCTCAACCAAGTGCAACAGCCACTGAAGCCACAGCCAGCACTTTGCCTCGCCAAGCACGGACCAGGACTGAACGTGCCATGACAGATAGAGAGCTTCTTGTCTCTCTCATCCAGAAACAAGATCGTCATCATGAGTGGACTGGACGACAAATGGCTTCTATGGTTCAAGACATCAACAGAATCCACAATCTCACAACCAAGAATGCTTTTGTTGCTCATGAGACCAGCCGCCGTGCCTGGAGGACATTGACAATGCTCGCACCTGAGGATGAACTTCGTGAAGATGGTTATAGGCAACATTTCCATTTCAGTGCTCCACCACCTCGCACTGAGAAATGGCGTCAGACGCCTTCTCTCGAAGACAGTGACTTCTCCTCTGAAGCCCCATCCGTCAATGCGCGTCTTGCCAATGATGAATCTGATGACGTCTCCTCTCTGTCAACTACACATCGCGACACCGCACCAAGCTCTCCTGCACCAACCAACACCGACCCTACCGCATCGTCATCTTCAACTTCTGTCGGGGATGCGTAGTGCCCAATGTCTTCGTCCTTTTGATCATTCGATGACAAAGGGGGAGAAGCATTGGCTGATAGTCTTCAAACGGGTCTACTAATAAGGGCTGGGTGCTGTTTTTTTTAAGTTTACAACTCTCGTTTCTAAACATTTGCTATTTGGGTTGTAAAACTTAAGTCATGATGGACGTCTGCACACTTTATGTTTACCATACCTTTGGCGCTACTTCAAGTCTTTATCATATGCGCTCGAAGCCATACTACAGACGCCCATTTTTCATTATGCATTTCATTATCTTCGAAATATATTTTTAATGCATAGTGATTGCATTACATGATATAGGGGGAGATCTCCACAAATTATAACCTGCCATGTGCTTTTGCATTCCAAGCAAAATCTTCATAAGCACATATTCAGGGGGAGCTCTCTATATCTTGTAATCATAATCTCCAAGTGTTTATCTTCACATATATTATTCCCGTTGAAAACTTCAACCAGTTTGTCATCAATCACCAAAAAGGGGGAGATTGTAAGTGCATCTAGTGCCACCCTTGTTTGGTTTTGGAGTATTGAAGACAAACATCGTTGACGGACTAAGGTTTGTGAGAGTTCACAGGATAACACAGATAGAAGTCCCTGGAGATTCGGTTTAACCATCGAAGACGACCCCTAAAGATGTCCGAAGACATTGATGATGGCCGAAGCCACTGGTGGTATGTGATGGTAATCGCCTGAAGATAATGAAACGCGAAGATGATGTCTTTTGGTAGTTTTGTTTTTTCTTTCGTGAGTCATAGGAACCACCGTACTGTTAAGTGGGGTCGATGTGATCAAAGTCAGACGCTGACGTGATGCTCAACCCAAACCTATGTCTTCGAGCGAAGACAATGAGAGCAAATCTCTTCCAGAGTTGGTTGAGTCAGCTTTACTTGTAACCCAAGTAAAGCTGTCACGTGTATTTGAAATCCAACCGTTGTGACATGTGTCGGTTGGCCATTGACCCATGGTCATTTTGGTCATATCAGGTCGGGTTGCCCGCTGGCTATAAATAGCCCACCACCTCCACCATGAGAAGGTGGCTGCTGAGAGAGAGATACGGCTGTTGTCGTTTTGGAGCAACCCACCTCTGTCGGAAATCGGGGCTCCACAGACCCACGAAGGTTCGAGCTCTGGGGCGTGTGCGAAGACCCTTTCCAGCTCAATTCACAAGCTCGCCACACCATAGCCAAGCCTTGTCGAATGCG
This sequence comes from Elymus sibiricus, assembly GCA_039707655.1. Taxonomy (NCBI): domain Eukaryota; kingdom Viridiplantae; phylum Streptophyta; class Magnoliopsida; order Poales; family Poaceae; genus Elymus; species Elymus sibiricus. The sequence continues at coordinate 187,882,699 of CM077673.1, forward strand.
TGCAGCGAACAAGAAGATGGACACAGGGATTTACCCAGGTTCGGGCCACCTTGCGGTGGGAAACCCTACCTCTGCTTTTGGTGGATTGGCCTCACGAGGAGGTTTGGGGATGAACTAGGACAGTGGTTGAGTGACCTCGCGAGGGCTCTTGGGTGAGAGTGGATTCGTCCCCCAGCTACGGTGGATGCTGGTGCCTATTTATAGCGGCCTTGGTCCTCTTCCCTTATCGTGCAGGCGGGAAGGGCTCCCACAACGGCCAAATTTGAATGGGGACAAGAGGTACATCTTATCCTGACTAAAGGTGGTCTTCTCCTGCAAAGCTGCTAGGTGTGACACAGAGGTGGGCTCGGCAATGACATCTGTCCTGCCAAGCCCGTGAACTTGGTCTTGTTGCACCTGAGTGGAAACCTTTGGGGGATTCCTTGGGAACCCGCGTACGTCCCTGCCTCCTTAGCTCAAAGGAGGAAACTGTCCCCTCTGCGCCCACTGGCGCCCACCTAGCCTTGGTTGTCATGGCTCACGTCATCCCAGCCTCATGAGGCCGGGTACCTGCATAGGAATCTCTGCCCCTCATGAGGCAGCCTGGGGAGGCCACTCCTCAGGAGGAGTTGGCGTTGTTCGCCTCGCGAGGCTGGGGCCCTCGCGAGGGTCTTGTCTTGGGGGGCTTGCCGACAGGCCGTACCGGGCCGTCGAGGTGGGCCACGCGCTGGGTCGCGGGTAGGTAGGTCTGGGTACCCCAATCCCAGAACACCGACAGTAGCCCCCGGGCCCAAGGCACGCTCGGGTTGGCTTCGGGGCGAAGCCAAGGAAGCAGGGCCAAAGCGCCACGGGCCCCGATCGCCTGCGGGCCAGGCTCAATGCGTGGCACATGACGGTATGAGGACGCCTCCACTTCCCTACATCGCCTCGGCAACCGCTCTTGCTGACAAAAACCTGGCGCACGCAGCAGGGCCATCATTGCCCCACCTCGTGCCTGCCTTCTGCTCCTCCTTCCTCTGCAATCTCGCTCCTTCCTCGCCGGATCTCGCGCTTGTTCCAACTTGCCCCTCCACCATGGCTCCCAAGAAGAAGAGGGGCAGGACCTCGATGACGTCGGAACCCCGGCCGGGACCAAAGCCCGCGCTGGGCCGGTCCTCCGTGCTCAATCTCGAAGGGCTGGACAAGGTCCGGCCGGTAATCGCTGCCAATACCAATGAGTGAAGGGTGACGAAGATCTGGCCCGCCTCTCAGCTTTAAGTTGATCTGAAGGCCACCAACATCCCCCTTCATCTCCACACCCTCTTCTCTGGCTTGCTGCCGCCGTTTTCAGACTTCTTCAATGCCGTGCTCACGCACTACCAGGTCCACGCATGGCATCTCGACCCAGGGTCCATCGTCCTCCTCTCCGCCTTTGCGTTCTTGTGCGAGGCCTTCGTGGGCATCTCCCCGTCTGTGGCCCTGCTTTGCCACTTCTTCTCCCTCCAAATGGTCACCAGTGGGCAATGCTCGGGGTGTGTGCGGAGCGGCTGACGCGTCGGCGGGTGCTGCCCTTGATATCGATCTTCATCCGAACGTGGAGGGGTTCCGGAGGCAGTGGGTGTATGTCAACGACGCCGCGTACAGCCCTCTGCTCCAAACTCCGGCGGCCCCTGTGGAGCCGAGTCCCGGTTGGGAACATGCGAAGCTTGTTGACCCGCGGCTCGCGCGGGTTATGGCCATGTTGGCCGACTTGAAGAAAGCGGGTGTGACGATGGCGATGGTGGCGAGGGAGTTCATCCGTCGGCAAATTGCTCCCCTCCAGCGCCATTCTCGCCCCATGTGGGCCTTTACCAGCCCTGATGACGCCATGAGGCTCCAGGTGCCTTCATTTCCTTCCAACGTGTTGCGTGAGGTGCTCCGCCTCTTGATCGGCGGAGAGCCCGCAGTAATTCCTCCGGAAGGGCTCCCCTTGTATAATTATCCGAACGGGGGAGCCTTCACCAAGAAGATGCCGCACTTCGACGAGTGGGGCTGCTTCCCGAGGACCACGTGGGGCCTCGCGACAACTCCCTCTTGGCGGCCCCGAGCCCTAGGGGCCCTAAGGTCAGTGCCCCTCATGCAACTGCGGAGGAGCGCCCTGAGCTGCGCATCCCCCAAACATCCGCCTTAGCCCCTCCGAGCAGTGGAGGTGACGCCTCACCCGAAGGTTTGACCACCGCCCCTACCGCAGCGTGCCGCGTGCCTGACGTCAGCGTGCCGTCCCCTGATCCCCGCACATACCGGAAGAGGAAGGAGCCCGGGGGCCGCATCAGCCCGGCCCCGAGGGCCCTGAGGAAGAGGAAGTGGATCGCCACGCATGAGTAAGCGCTCGACCCCCCTTGATTTCTGCATGATGTGCACCTCTGAATTTTTTCTCCTCAGGTCCACTCTTGACGAAGGAGAAGGTGCACTTCCGCCACCACCTCCCGAAGGCGCTGGTCCTGTGGCGGTCTCGTGCCCGCGAGCCGTGTGACTGTGCGCGAGGAGGTACCCGTACTTGAGCCCAAGTCGTCCATGGGGGCAAGGCCAAGGCTTCCCCTGACGATTCTTCCCGGCAACTGGACGGCTGGGGCATCGGCGCCTTCTTCGAGCATGGGGGCGGGTTCCCATGGTGCCCCGCCCCGAACTGGAGGGCCGGACAATGGACCTTCGGCCCCCGGACCCCCGCTGGAGATGGGTGGGCCTTCACGTCGAGTGCTAGAGCTCGCTTGCGGTCGCAGCGTCGCCCGGCACAGCCTCCTTCAAGGCGCGGTGAATGCGCTAGGCCGCATCGGGGCCGAGCTTAACGACGTCGACGCATGCCTTGAGACAGAACGCTTGCGCCTGGCGCGCGAATGGCGCCGGCTCGAGGTCGCCATCTGTCACGCCCAAGATGCGATCCTATCCTTATTTTGGCACGAGGGCCTCGACAGGGATAGAAGCGCATCTTGTCGTTTCGCAAGAATGGATATCATTACAAGTACATGTAAAGAAGAGCTGAGTATATGGAATTGGCTTACACTCGCCACAAGCTACATCAATATCACATCAATACAGCAACATATCCAAACATCATACAGAAGAGCAGGGTCCGACTACGGATGAAAACAAATGATAAAATGACATCCATCCTTGCTATCCCAGGCTGCCGCCTGGAACCCATCCTAGATCGATGATGATGAAGAAGAAGAACTCCAAATCAAACAAGCATCGCTCTCACGTCAATTCATCGCATTACCTGTACCTGCAACTATTGTTGTAGTAATCTGTGAGCCACAGGGACTCAGCAATCTCATTTGCAAGGGTATCAAGACTATTAAAGCTTAATGGGTGAGGTATGGTTAAGTGGTGAGGCTGCAGCAAGCAATATGCATTTATTTGAGTGGCTAACTTATGAGTACAAGAATAAAGGGGGATGATTGTCGAATAAACGGTCGTGAACTAGTAATGATCTCTAAGAGATACTGAACACCTACTTACGTCAAACATAACCCCACCATGTTCTCTCTCGGATAAGGACTCACGAGAAGAGACAGTCACGGTTATGCACACGGTTGCTGTATTTTATTTGAGTTTACTTCAAGTTTGCTATGACCGTGTGTTAAACAAAGTTTCCAAGTTGCCACGTAACCGCGGGCACGGCTTTCCGAAAGATTTAACCCTGCAGGGGTACTCATCCATCACAAATTAACCACACGCCGCGGGAATAACCTCGACCACGAATCTCGTGATCTTCCTAGGCAATTCCATTGGAAAACCTCAACCTCGAGATAGCCCGAAGTATTATCGGAATTCCTCATGCAAGACGTTCGAGAAAGGTAAAACAAATCCAGCAAGGCCGGCCGACGTGTCGACGAACCCGATAGGAGCCGTGTATCTCGTTCTCAGGACACGACCGGATGGGACTAGCTACGGGGAAAACCAATCCCCGAGTTTCCTCGAGGCGGCCCCGCAGGCAGCCCGTTTGGGACCAACACCATCAGCAATGGCCCCCCCTGTATTATGTTAAATTAATCCACGGGTTCATGACGTCCTATGCATTACTAACGGTGTACAATATTATTATGTTGAGAAAATGTAGTACCAAAGTTGGGCCTTGCCAGACAAGTTTTATCCTAAAACGAAAGTCAAGGGGGTCCCCATAACAACCCCGAGCATGTTAGGAGCGCTCAATTATGGAACATAACACCGGTACACAAGTAACTAGGGCGGCAAGAGTGGAACAAAACACCGAGTAAAAGGCCAAGCCTTCCACCCTTTACCAAGTATATATGTGCATTAAATTAAATAGCAATAATATTGTGATAGCTGGAAACAAATGCACCTGCAACTAGCAACGCTATAAGAAGGGCTGAGCAAGCGGTAACATATCCAACACAATGTTTGCTGGGATGTGGAGGGGTTAGAGGTTTTCATGGCAATTTGGGAGGCTTGACATACAAGTGGTAGGTAGCAAGACAGCGATAGAAACAAGAAATCTAGCATGGCAATGATAGTAATGGTATCCAGGGAAATGATCATCTTGCCCGAGATCCCGCTTGGAAGAAGAACGAATCCATGAAGAAGACGATCCAACGTAGTCGAACGAATCCTCACACTCCGAACGCTTTCGGAACTCTATCGAGAAGAAGCAATCCGAAAACAAACAATCAACACATGATAACACCGCAACATATGCATGACATGATGCACTTCAAATATGATGCATGTTATGCATGACATGGCAAGCACATCAAACAACTACTACACATTAACTGAAGTTCAATATGCAACGAGTTGCATATTGACGAAACTCCACGTTCAAATATTTAGTTCACTCTCGTTAGGTACTCATCAATATCAAATGTTGTTAACATGGGTGGTCATGGCATAAGGTGAAGATGGAATTACGCAATTTTAAATGGAGAAGGAGAACACACCTACAACAAAATAATAAATCTCCATGTTACGAGAAATGTGGCTAATGTTGTTTAACTAACCAATCATTTTAAATGTTGTTTATCATGGCAAGAGGTGAAGCTTGAACAACCAGATCGTCTAGGCATTTTAAATGAGGCCGGAAACAACATATAGCATTTTCGAAACAACCCCATATGCATATATTGAATTTGGTCCAGATCTGCCTAAACACAATTTTATAGTTGTTAAACAGCAAAAGTAATGTCACCATGTGATTCTACACGTTTTTCTAGTCAAGTTACATATATAGATCATGAAAATCGGAGCTACGATTATTTACTTATGAGACAAACCGTTTTAGCATGGCATTTGCGCAAATTAATGCAAATAACAAGTTTAAACATTTCGAACATGGATGAAAGTTGGAAAAATGTGAAACTACATGAAATTCCACCAATTTTGCATATATGACATGTTTTAATTTTGAATCATGTACATTTCGTTATTAAAAATTCCAATCAATGGCAAATCTGCAATTATGTATGCACTAGAAAATAGCTACATCACAATGGACAGATTGAAAAAAAAATGGGCCAGAAGCAGCACAGTGCAACGTCCCAGGAGTAGAATCGGCCCAAGCAGCCATGCGTGTGTGTGCACAAATAATAAATAGAAACAGGGCAAAAATGGGATGGCTGGGGATCGAACCCAGGATCCCTTGCTTGCAGACCAACGCAATGACCGGCTGGACTACTAACGAATTGTGATTAAACAATGGGTCTTCTGCTAGATGAACCATACCTTGACGCTAACTGAACCAAACTGAAAGCGGGCAAAGCAGGGGATGGGGAGGTCGATCTGGTGCTCAGGCACCATGGCCATGGCGGACAGAGGGTTGCAGGGGAGGTCACAGGCGAGGGCGCGGGGTCGTGGGGGCTGGTTCCGGCGAGGGGAGGTGGAGACCCGGCGGCTTGATTCCATGGGGTCGTCGGCGACCTGCAGAGAGGCGGCCACGGCGGGGGAAAAAATTTGGAGAAACAGAGAATCAAGGGAAGGAAGAAGGAGCAGCTCGGGTCTTGACCTGCGGCGGCCTCGGGGACGACGGCAGGACAGCGCTGGTGCAGCCCGGCGGCTCTGCTCGCCGGTGAGAGGAGGAGGTCGAGGCGCTCGGCGCGGGGAGCTCCTGGATCGGGCAAGGAGGCAGGCCCGGGCATCCATGGCATCGCTTGGCGTCCATGGCGTGGCTCGGCTGCGATGTTCCATGGCCGGACTTGGTGAGGGCAAGGGACGCCAGAGGCTCGCGAGATCCCGCCGACGAGGAGGTCCATGGCGATGCTCGGGACGACAGCTATCCATGGCGTCGGCCACAACTCCTGTTGGTCCTGAAGAAAGAGGGAGAGCCTGCGAGGTGAGGGAGAGAGACAGGAAGATGGGGAAATGGAGGAAGCAGGGAGAGGGACGCGGTGCTCATCTGCGGGTCCGATGAGGCTGGAGGAGTTGACCGGAGCGTCGAAGACGCGGCGAGGCTTGCGGGAACGCGTGCAGCGGCTCACTGGGCTATGGGCGTTGGACGCGTCCAGGGAACAGAGGGAGGAATGGAGCGGCTGTGGTTGGTTGGATGGATCTGGAGCTGATCCCGAGGTGGGGGAAGACAGAGGCGGCGGCGCGAGTGGGAGGATGGGACAAGCGTCCTCGATTCTAGGGTTAGGCTAGAAATGGACATATATATAGCAGGTGGATTTTTGGTAGGGGCTATCTGGACCCTCCGATCGCAATCGTACGGTCGAGAAATATAGGCTAGGGAGTCCAATTCAAAAACGGATGATGGTTTGGGGTATTACGGGGTTGATCCGGACCCACTGGTCACGGACAGGAGTTTTGGGTTAGGGGAAGCTATCGGACACGTGCGGGGTCTGTGTACTGTGCAGAGGGGCTAGACATAGCAGAGAGGAAAAACGGGTAGCCCGGCATCAAGTTTTGAAAATCGAAACATGTGTGCGATTTGACCGGCTATAGTGCCGCTATAGGTTTAACGGTTCGGGTAAGAAACGGACTCCGGTTGCAACGAAATTTGACAGGCGGTCTAGCTACACTATATTGAGACCGCTCGCCAAGTTTCGACCCAATCCGAGAAAGTTTGAAACACACTTTGAAAACAACATTTTAACGATGCCGCGGGCGCGTGCGTGTGTGGTTGGTGTCGAAACGGCCGTCGACGAGAACGGAGAGAACCAGCGACTACGAACGGATGCCAGTTTTCGAAAACGAGTGACGATGCCATGCAAATGATGCGAATGATGCGATGATGAATGCGACAAACAAACGAATCACACGACGACAATGGAATAAAGCGGGAATCTTCTGGAGCGTCGGTCTCGGGCTGTTACACCATCAACCTTGGTCATGTGCAACGTGAGCACGCTCGCGCGGAAGCCGAAGGATCCCTCGTCGCGGCGAGGGAGGCCCGCGATTGTGCCCTTGAGGAGGCCTAGGCCGTGGACTGCCGGCGTGAGGCTGTAGAGAAGCACGGGAAAGAGCTTCAAGCTTCCAATGCCGCCCTCGGGCGACAAGTCCAGGCGAGTAAGGCCGCGCTCGCCGCCTCGACGGGTGGGCCATCCACGGGCGAAGTGAGGCTCCGCACACTTGAAGACACGCTGATGCTGGAAGCACTGGAACAAAGCCTGGAGCGCGAGCGGCTGGAGGTGATGGAAAGCCAAGTGGCTGCCGCCGAGGACTCCCTCGCCTCCCGGGAGGCGATGATCCGGGGAGAGGTCGACGAGAGGGTGGTGGAGGTTTGCTGGGCCCTCGCGAACGACTACCGCGAGAAGATGAAGCTTCAGGAGTCCCATTTCTACAAGCGGCACGACGACCTGAAAGGTGAGGCTGACGGCCTCAGGAAGAAGTTAGCCGCGGCGGAGCAATGTGAAAAAGCTGCGATGGACGCCCAGGCCAACGCCGAGGCCGAGCTGTCTTTCCTCTACAAGCAAGTGGAGGATGTCACTTCCCTCGTGGAGAAGGCCTCGGACGAGGCGGACCGTGCCCGGGCGCTGCAGCACACGCGCTCCCAGATGTTCCAGGCCCTTGAGAGGAGGGCCCACCAAGCCCTGAACAGTATCTGCAATGAGAGCCTCTCCTGTCCGCTCGTTCCTGATGACGCCGGCTACCTTGGCTTCTTCACCAGGATTGTGGAGCGCCTTGAAGGGGGCGCGGAGAAGGTCCGCCAACTCGTGGAAGAGAAGCGCCGTGACCTCCTCGCGTGGGCATCTCCGCGTGTCTTCAGCCACCTTTTTCTCTTCGACCCCAACTTCGACTTTGAAGCTGTGATAGCCCCAGTGCCTGAGGTGATTCAAGGTGCCCTCGAGGACTGGGTGGAGGATCATGTGGATGACCTGATCGCAGAGTTTTCCCTCGCTGAGGGCGAGGGCCAGCCTTTGGTCGAGGGGCGCGGGTCTGATGGCGGTTGTAGCGACAGCAGCGACGGCGACGGCACATCTCCCTAGGTTGTATTTTTCCTGTTTTACCTGTCAAGATTTTGAATGTGACCCCGCGGGGGTGTGAAAGTATTTTGGAAAAAACTCCTTTATGATGTATCAAGTAACGTTGTACTCCCTTGCGTTGCCTTTCCTTTGCTCGTCGTGGGCCCGCAATCCCTCAGGAGTGGTGGTCATTACCATTATACCGAGACGCGGTGCCTGGCCAAGGTCGGGAAGCGGATGTTTCGACAGAAGCCTCGGGCCACGTGTGCCCGCTGGCTCGTTTGAGAGCGTCGCGCGAGGACACGAATGCCAAAGCCTTGGCGAGGTGTGCGCATGGGTAGCCCCGCGGCCGTTGTGACCTGGGCCCTCGGGGGAGGCTCTCAATGCCGCTGGGGCTGGCTCAACGTGCACACCGTGTCCAGCCCCCGCTCGCGGGGCGCGCGCGCGAGAGAGAGGGAGAGGGCTGGCAAATAGAAACGAGACTCAAGACAAGAAATGCTGCAAGGAGAAAAATTCCCACCCCTTTTTCCGAATAAAGACGTGAAAACTTCAAACTTTATTCCGAAAAACGGCAAATTCGGTTACAGAAGAGAGCAAAGAACAGCCGTGTCCGGCACCTAAGCTAGTCTTCCCACCAGCGCGGAGCATGGGGCTTCCACTAGGTATGGGCATAGTCATTGTAGGACCGTATCATCCGCCAGCGCGGAGCTTGGGGCTTCCACTTGGGTGTGGGTGGGGGCCCCTCCTCGTCCTCGGGGGACCCCAGGCGTATACAACCCACTCATTATTACGTGAGAGTGTCACGGGTAGAGCCTGCGGAGGCGTAGGGTGCTCCATGCCTCCGGGGTGCGGACCCCCTCCCTTGTCCCCAGGCGCGCGGCGGCGGGCCCGGGGCGCGTCAGGCTCCGAGCGGGTCCTTGCCTGGGTGTCCGGGCGTCTTGCACGGGCACTCCACCCTCCGTGTCCAAGCAGGCAGCGCCGAGCCTGGAGACATGGGCGAGTGCTCCACCTTCCGTCTCCAGGCAGGCAATGCCCGGCCCGGAGACATGGGCGCCTGATCCACCCTCCGTCTCCAGGCAGGCAACGCCCGGCCCGGAGACATGGGCGCCTGTTCCACCCTCCGTCTCCAGGCAGGCAACGCCCAGCCCAGAGACATGGGCAGCTGTTCCACCCTCCGTCTCCAGGCAGGCAACGCTCGGCCCGGAGACATGGGTGCCTGCTCGTGATAGCCCCTAGCCTGATGGCCTCCCTCGTGAGGTTGCTCACGCCAGGCAACCTCACAAGGCTGACCACGCCAGCTCTCCTCGCGAGGCTGCTCGCGCCAATCCTGGTGGAGGCCGCCCGCGAGGACGCGGCCGTTTCACGGGGTGTCGACATAGACGTGCAGCTCGCCGCCCACGTCGGGGGCAGCAGCCTCATCGGGTGGTGCAAGGCGACACTCGCCACGCATGGCCCGCGCCTCTCGAAGCTCCTCGATCGTGCTGGTGATGAACCCCTGCGAGCCTGGCGCCTTGCGTTGTGCTCCTTGCTTGTGAGGGCGTGCATCGAAGAACGCCTCCCAGCAGTGCTCGAGCGCCTCCCTCGTCACCCCCGTCAGGTTGGGAGCTCTCCAGGCGGAAGCCCCCGAGCTCGCCCCAGTGTAGAGTACCGGGGTCTCGTCGGTGGCGTTGACGGGCTTGGCGAGGCGACCCAGCCAGTCGTCGTAGCACTCGTCGGCGGGGCGGTAACGCAGCAGCTCGCGCACTACGAGCAGCGTAGTCTGCGCATTCGACGGCCTGCGGCGAGCGCGGGAGGGTGACGCCGCGAAGAGGGCGAGGGACGGAGCAGCGGAGCGGCCATCGCGCCGTTCGGTGGGCAGCGGCGACGAGTCCTGCTGTCCGTGAGTAGCCGGATCTGTGGCTGCGTTAGCTGCAGGAGGGGCGGGGCAGCGCGGAACGTCGTGGCCCGCGGGTGTCGTCTAGGTGACGAGAGCAGCCCGGCGCTCAGCGCGAGCCTGGCGAGCCTTGGCCATGAGAGCGACGAAGCGGAGACGAAGCGGAACTGGAGGGAGGATTCTGACACGCCCCTACCTGTCGCGCCAAATGTCGGAAATCGGGGCTCCGCAGACCCGAGAAGGTTCGAACTCTGGGGCATGTGCGAAGACCCTTCCCAGCTCAAGTCACAAGCTCGCCACCCCACAGCCAAGGCGAGGCGGAGCAACGTGAAAGAGCTACGATGGACGCCCAGGCCAATGCCGAGGCCGAGCTGTCTTTCCTCTACAAGCAAGTGGAGGATGTCACTTCCCTCATGGAGAAGGACTCCGATGAGGCGGTGTTGGAACACGCGGTACGCTATGCTAGCGCCAAATAAAATTTTCTACCGCGCACCCAAGAACATGCTGCTGTAAATAGATTACGGGATCTGGTTTACCACTAGACGCGCAGTCACCGCAGTAGAAGTAGAGTTGATGATGCGTGTAGTTGATCAGCCAATTCGTCTCCTCCTCGTGTAGCCTATCTCCCACGAACAGCGATCTCCCACGAACAGCTCCTCGCGGATCCCTCGAACAGTTCCTCACGGATCCTTCGAACGGTTCGTCCAAGCATCGCAGATGCGATGCCTCCAAGGTATCCACACGTACGGGGGCAGCGTCGGGCGGCGGACTGCTAGGTCCGATCGCACGGCATGGTGGCGTGGGGAGTGGCCGTGGCTGTCGACGGGAGGAAAAGATCAACCCTGAAAGGTGCGCCCACTCCCCTTTATATACACCTCCGAAGTGGGCTCAACACTTGAGGCCCACGACGAGTCTAGTCCAATTTTCCATTCGGATCCAATCCGAATGGGCTGCAATCCCTTAAGTGTGCGACCCTATAGGTTCACGTACACATGGACACGACCCGAGTCGATAGTCGGTAGCGGCTCCTTGCAGAACGTGCCAACTCCCATGTGTGCGCAAAGTCGTTAGACAAACCTTGACAATGTGTCATATACAACATTCCTTTTGCCTCATGATGTAGGCTGTAGAGCTCAAGGTGAGTACTTGTCACCCTTGTGGTAGCTCGACATCTCTTCTTGAAACCGTGATGCATATTCCCGAACTGGGTTAACAGTTAACCCATGTCGCATGGCCATGCTTTCTGAATCTGATCACACGAGAGGGCCCAGAGAATATCTCTCCTCACGGAGGGGCAAATCCCATCTTGGTTAACCATGTCTCGCGGCATGTCTCACGACTCACCCGAAATCTACCTTTATAACTACCCAGTTACGGAGTAGCGTTTGATAGACCCTAAGTAAGTCGATCCTCATCCCGAGAACATGCGATGACCTCAGGTCTAGGACATGGCATATACATTGTGCTTGAGACTAATAGATGACATTATCTCGCTGTGTCTGAAAGTGGGTCTGTCCGACTCGGTGATCTCAATCCCCGAGTCCATACTATCAGTTTAGCATCTCTATGCACATGACTTGTGAAACGTAGTCATCAACTGAATCGTACACTAGTAAAGGATATGTGTCCGCATAACCTTAACAACTAGGGACAATTAGAACAATCATCATACTATATATAGTCTCACAAATAAGTCACATACTTATTGATACATATCACTGATGATGTTCAAGGACAATACAAAATACTCATGAATACATAGGAAACGAAATCATCACATGATTGCCTCTAGGGCATATCTCCAACAGTCTCCCACTTGCAATAGAGTCAATCATCTAGGTATCGTATGCCCATGGACCTCATGTGCATCTCATGCTTCGACTGTGGGAGAGGCTTTGTTAATGGATAAGCAACATTTGCATCCGTGTGTATCTTGCATATGTTTACATCGCCTCTCTCGACAATGTCGCGAATGAGGTTAAAACGCCTGAGTATGTGTTGGGTTTTATGATGGTTCCGTGGTTCCTTGACTTGTGCAATAGCACCAATATTATAACAATAGAGGTCCAACGGATTGGACGAGTCCTGAACCACTCCAAGATCAGAAATAAAATTCTTCACCCAAACACCTTCTTTTGCAGCTTCAGAAGCCGCAATGTACTCAGCCTCTGTTGTAGAATCAGCTGTCGTATCTTGCTTGGCACTCCTCCAGCTCACTGCTCCTCCGTTCAGAATGAACACAAACCTAGATTGCGATCGACTATCATCCCTATCGGTTTGGAAACTAGCATCAGTGTAAGTCTTTACAATGAGCTCATCCTCACCTCCATAAACTAGGAACATATCCTTTGTTCTTCTCAAGTATTTAAGGATATTCTTTACCGCTGTCCAGTAACTCTCACTTGGATCAGCCTGGTATCTTCCTACTACGCTTAGAGCAAAGCTAACATCGGGACGAGTACATACCATAGCATACATGATGGACCCGACAGCCAAAGCATACAGAATCCCATCCATGCGTGTTCGCTCACCAGGAGTCGAAGGACTCTGAGTCTTGCTAAGACTAATGCCATGTGACATGGGCAAGAACCCTTTCTTGGCATCTTGCATGTTGAACCGCTTCAACACCTTGTCTATATACGTACTTTGGCTTAATCCTATTAGCCTTCTCGATCTATCTCTATAAATCTTGATTCCCAAAATATGAGCTGCTTCTCCCAAGTCTTTCATCGAAAAACTATTTTTCAATGAGTCCTTGACAGATTCAAGCATTTGAACATCATTTCCAATCAACAATATGTCATCCATATACAGGATTAGAAATGCAACTGAGCTCCCACTTGCCTTCTTGAATACACAATGATCATAGTCGTTCTTGATGAAGCCAAACTCTTTGACTGCTTCATTAAAACGAATGTTCCAATTCCGAGATGCTTGCCTCAATCCATAAATGGATCTCTGAAGCTTGCATACCATGCCAGCATTCTTTGGATCGACAAAACCCTCGGGCTGTGTCATATACACGTCCTCAGTTAAATTTCCATTAAGGAAAGCCGTTTTGACATCCATCTGCCATATCTCATAGTCGAAATATGCAGCTATAGCAAGAATGATCCGAATTGATTTAGGCATCGCTACCGGTGAATAAGTCTCACCGTAGTCAACTCCTTGAACTTGTCGATAACCTTTAGCGACAAGTCGAGCCTTATGGACTGTAACATTTCCATCCATATCAATTTTCTTCTTAAAGACCCATTTGCACTCAATGGCTCGAACGCCATCTGGCGGATCAACCAAGTTCCAAACTTTATTGTCATCCATGGACTTTAATTTGGATCTCATGGCCTCAAGCCATAACTCGGAATCAGGGCTCACCATCGCTTCCGCATATGTGGTCGGTTCATTGTTCTCCAAGAACAACACATTGTAGTCGTGCATATTGCGCAACCTTTCCGACCTACGTGGAACCGGCACCGATTCCACTATGGGTTCCCTGACTAACTCCGACGTGATGGAATCACCTGTCGGAACGTCCCCATGTGGCTCTCGAATTTCTTCGAGTCGGACCGACCTCCCACTAGCCTTCCGATTGAGAAACTCTTTCTCAAGGAAAACTCCATGTTGAGCGACAAACACTTTACCCTCTTCACAGTTGTAGAAATAATATCCCAACGTTTCCCTAGGATATCCCACGAATATGCACTTGTCCGACTTGGGTTTGAGCTTGTCTGACTGGAGTCGCTTGACATATGCTTCACAACCCCAAATCTTTAGAAAAGACAAGCTATGACTCTTTGCAGTCCAAATCTCAAATGGTGTCTTATCTACGGACTTTGATGGTACCCTATTTAGTGTGAAAGCTGCGGTTTCTAGAGCGTATCCCCAAAATGACAAGGGTAAATCCGACTGACTCATCATCGATCGGACCATGTCTAACAAAGTCCGATTCCTCCGTTCCGACACACCATTTCTCTGTGGCGTACCTGGAGGAGTGAGTTGTGGAACTATTCCACGGTTCTTCAGATGATCATCAAACTCCTGGCTCATATACTCACCGCCACGATCAGATCGTAGAAGTTTGATTGTCTTGCCGAGTTGATTTTCCACTTCGTTCTGAAACTCCTTGAACTTTTCAAAAGTTTCTGACTTGTGCCTCATCAAGTAGACATATCCATATCTACTAAAGTCGTCGGTAAAAGTCATGAAGTATTGGAAACCACCTCTAGCTGTCGTGCTCATTGGTCCACATACATCACTATGTATAAGTTCCAATAGCTCAGACACCCTGTCACAACTCTTTGCAAAAGGAGTCTTAGTCATCTTGCCGAGTAGGCAGGACTCACATGTCTCAAATGATTCAAAATCAAATGAAGTCAGAATTCCATCATCATGGAGCTTCTTCATGCGCTTTTGACTAATGTGTCCTAGTCGACAATGCCAGATGTAAGTTGGATTTATTTCGTTAGGCTTATGCCTCTTGACATTTATGCTATAGACCGATTCACCTTCAACATCTAATATAAATAACCCATTCTTAACAGGTGCAAAGCCATAAAACATTTCATTGAAGTAAATAGAACAACCATTGTCCTTAATACTGAATTCATAACCTTGCCTCATCAAACATGAGGCCGAAATAATGTTTCGACTCAATGCATGAACATAATAACAATTATCAAGTTCCATTGCAAATCCCGAAGGTAAATTAAGTTGCATGGTGCCGACGGCTAATGCAGCAACTCTTGCCTTATTCCCGACGCGTATGTTAACTTCTCCTCTTGCAACATTCCTAGTCCTTCTTAGCCCCTGCATCGAGTTGCATATGTGAACAACCGATCCGGTATCATATACCCAAGAGCTACTAGAAATATCAACCAGAAAAATGTCTATAACATATACAACAAGTGTACTGAAGAAGAAGTCACACTTCCAGTCTTCTTGCCTATCTGGGCAAGCCACTTGCTGCAGTTCCTCTTCCAATGACCGGTTTCCTTGCAGTGAAAGCAAACGGTCCCCGTGTTTGGTCCGGACTTAGGCGCAGCGGCGACAGTAGGAGTTGCCTCCTTGCCCTTTGCCTTAGTCTTTTTCTTGGACCAGCTCTTCTTGAACTTTGTCGTGTTCTGCACCATCAACACTTGATGCGTGCCTTTCTTGATATCCTGCTCTGCCACTTTTAGCATCCCATGCAACTCAGTGAGCTTCTTTTCCATGCCGTGCATATGGAAGTTCGAGATGAACGCCCCATAGCTAGTCGGAAGAGAAGCCAGAATTGTATCCGTGGACAATTCGTCCCCAAGTGGGAAGCCTAACCGATCCAAAGCTTGCATGTATCCGATCATCTTGATCACATGCGGGCTCAATGGATCACCCTCTTTCAGCTTACAATCCATCAAGGATCGCCAGACGTTGAACCTTTTGGTCCTTGCCTGCATCTGAAACATGCTCTTGAGGTTCTCGATTATATCGAAAGCCTCCATGTTTTCGAAATGCTGCTGCAGACCGGGCTCCATAGAAGCCAGCATGAGACAGCTGATCTCGTTTGACTCATCAACGAGTTTCTGGTGGGCATTCCTGGCCGTGGCATTAGCATTCTCGGTAGGTTCCTCTGGAAGGGGTTCCTCTAGAACATGTTCCTTTTTATCATGCCTGAGAACAATTCTCAGATTTCTATACCAGGTGGTAAAGTTTGATCCATTCAGTTTATCCTTTTCTAGGATTGATTTCAACAAGAAACTGGGTTGAGCAGGTGGTGCCATTTATCTACAACAGAAATATGCAAAACACTAAGACATGTATTCATAAAGAGTAATTCAAATTAAACATTTTAATAAGAACATTACTCCCACTAAAATCAACATCCCTCCGTTGATTCTTAGTGATTCAAGATCCAAGATCCACATGTCAACTAGTGAGCTTTTGCATCACCGCTAGAAGACTAGATCATTCGGTAAGCAACACTTGCTAACCGTATCTCTAACGACTCTTGTTTGTTGGGGACATCTCATGCCACGCCAACTCTTATGCCTCGAGGCCCAAAACTATTTTGATAGCCATGACAAGTTAACCAATGCTTCGCTCGTAAGTGTCCGACACAAACACACCACGTTAAGGAGAATTAGCAACACCCTAATTTTATAGGCCCACCACTAAAAATACTTAACATGTGATGTTGCAGCAATTGGGGAGGCAATTTTACTTGACATTCTTTGAGGGATCACCCTACTTAATAACATCTATCATGCAAAAGAAGGGCGCATAAAAGGGATAAACTTTCACATGCAGTTTATATATGTGTGATATGGTATAGCCCCTTTCATCAACGCATGGTGATCTCCATCTCCACGTGCGCTGCATGCCCATGGCGATCTCCATCTCCATGCATGGTTGCCCTTGTGGTGATCTCCATCTCCACACATGGTGTCAACCGCCAAGTGTTACGTAAGATACTATGCTATTACAAACTAATAGCTATGTGAGTAAATTACATTACAAGGCATCTCATGTTGACACGCAGGTCATTAATACAATAAAGGGACAACCATATGGCTCCAGCCGGTTGCCTCACTCATGACACGCAGATCACGATTTAATAATTTACAAGCAACATTCATGGGCTATACCAAATCACAAGCATTCCCTGCAAAAACAAGTCAGACGTTCTATCTCCGAAAATAAAAATGTCCGAAACTCTATTTTCCAAGAGGATTTTGACCTTGAAAATATCGCTGAAAACAGTGAAACATTGAAGGTCAAATGCATCTTTTCGTGCCCTTCAGTTTGACAGGTCGTGGAGCGAACACGGAGTTCGTATGCAAAAGTTATGCCCGTTTTACTGTGACCCCTCCAACAGATTTCAGCACTGCGGAAATCACATTTCCACGGTGTCGATCTTTGCTCCGGTTCGATCAATCTCATTGATCTTCGCATGCTGCAGCTGGATTTACATTCCAATGTCTACCCCGATGGTGGAAACCGACCGGTAGGGGTAATTCGTGTCACGACCTCTGCATCACGATCACGGAATCAAGATCACGATACCAACCGTCAACACTGACGTGCACAGCCGATCTCATCGACCCGCACCTCAACCGATCTACATATCTCATATGCAAATCACCGAATCTATCAACACACAGCGGAGGCTCTGATACCACTGTTGGAACACGCGGTACGCTACGCTAGCGCCAAATAAAATTTTCTACCGCGCACCCAAGAACATGCTACTAGAAATAGATCACGGGATCGGGTTTACCACTAGACGCGCAGTCACCGCAGTGGAAGTAGAGTTGATGATGCGTGTAGTCGATCAGCCAATTCGTCTCCTCCTCGTGTAGCCGATCTCCCACGAACAGCTCCTCGCGGATCCCTCGAACAGTTCCTCAAGGATCCCTCGAACGGTACGTCCAAGCACCGAAGATGTGATGCCTCCAAGGTATCCACACGTACGGGGGCAGCATCGGGCGGCGGACTGCTAGGTCCAATCGCACGGCATGGTGGCGTGGGGAGTGGCGGTGGCTGTCGACGGGAGGAAAAGATCAACCCTGAAAGGTGCGCCCACTCCCCTTTATATAGACCTCTAAAGTGGGCTCAACACTTGAGGCCCACGACGAGTCTAGTCCCATTTTCCATTCGGATCCAATCCGAATGGGCTGCAATCCCTTAAGTGTGCGACCCTATAGGTTCACGTACACATGGACATGACCCGAGTCGGTAGTCGGTAGCGGCTCCTAGCAGAACGTGCCAACTCCCATGTGTCCGCAAAGTCGTTAGACGAACCTCGACAATGTGTCATACACAACATTCCTTTTGCCTCATGATATAGGTTGTAGAGCTCAAGGTGAGTACTTGTCACCCTTGTGGTAGCTCGACATCTCTTCTCGAAACCGTGATGCAGATTCCCGAACTAGGTTAACACTTAACCCATGTCGCATGGCCATGCTTTCTGAATCTGATCACACGAGAGGGCCCAGAGAATATCTCTCCTCACGGAGGGGCAAATCTCATCTTGGTTTACCATGTCTCGCGGCATGTCTCACGACTCACCCGAAAGCTACCTTTATAACTACCCAGTTACGGAGTAGTGTTTGATAGACCCTAAGTAAGTCGATCGCCATCCCATGAACATGCGATGACCTCAGGTCTAGGACATGGCATATACATTGTGCTTGAGACTAACAGATGACATTATCTCGCTGTGTCTCAAAGTGGGTATGTCCGGCTCGGTGATCTCTATCCCCGAGTCCATACTATCAGTTTAGCATCTCTATGCACATGACTTGTGAAACGTAGTCATCAACTGAATCGTATACTAGTAAAGGATATGTGTCCGCATAACCTTAACAACTAGGGACTATTAGAACAATCATCATACTATATATAGTCTCACAAATAAGTCACATACTTATTGATACATATCACTGATGATGTTCAAGGACAATACAAAATACTCATGAGTACATAGGAAACGAAATCATCACATGATTGCCTCTAGGGCATATCTCCAATAGGCGGACCGTGCCCCGGGGCTGCAGCACACGCGCTCCCAGATGTTCCAGGCCCTTGAGAGGAGGGCCCACCAAGCCCTGAGCAGTATCTACAACGAGAGCGTCTCCAGTCCACTCGTTCCTGATGACGCCGGCTACCTTGGCTTCTTTACCAGGATTGTGGAGCGCCTTGAAGGGGGCGTGGAGAAGGTCTGCCAACTCGTGGAAGAGAAGCGTCGTGACCTCCTCGCGCGGGCATCTTCGCGTGTCTTCAGCCACCTTTTTCGCTTCGACCCCAACTTCGACTTTGAAGCCATGATAGCCCCCGTGCCCGAGGTGATTCAAGGTGCCCTCAAGGACTGGGGGGAGGATCACATGGATGACCTGATCGCCGAGTTTTCCCCCGCTGAGGGCGAGGGCTAGCCTTTGGTCAAGGGGCACGGGTCTGACGGCCTGGTGGAGGCCACCCGCGAGGACGCGGCCGTTTCACGGGGTGTCGACGTAGACGTGCAGCTCGCCGCCCATGTCGGGGGAAGCAGCCTCATTGGGTGGTGCAAGGCGACACTCGCCACGCATGGCCCGCGCCTCCCGAAGCTCCTCGATTGTGCTTGTGATGAACCCCCGCAAGCCTGGCGCCTTGCGCCGTGCTCCTTGCTTGTGAGGGCGTGCATCGAAGCACGCCTCCCAGCGGTGCTCGAGCGCCTCCCTCGTCACCCCCGTCAGGTTGGGAGCTCTCTAGGCAGAATCCCCCGAGCCCGCCCCAGTGGAGAGTACCGGGGCTCGCCGGCGGTGTTGACGGGCTTGGCGAGGCGACCCAGCCAGTCGCCGTAGCGCTCGTCGGTGGGGCGGTAACGCAGCAGCTCGCACGCTACGAGCAGCGCAGTCTGCGCATTCGTCGGCCTGTGGCGAGCGCTGGAGGGTGACGCCACGAAGAGGGCGAGGGACGGAGCAGCGACGCGGCCATCGCGCCGCGCGGTGGGCAGTGGCGACAAGTCCTGCTGCCAGTGAGTAGCCGGGTCGGTAGTTGCATTAGCTGCAGGAGGGTCGGGGCGGCGCGGAACGTTGCGGCCTACAGGTGTCGTCTGGGCGACGCGAGCAGCCCGGCGTTCAGCGCGAGCCCGGCGAGCCTTGGCCATGAGAGCGACAAAGCGGAGATGAAGCGGAACTGGAGGGAGGATTCTGACATGCCCCTACCTGGCGCGCCAAATGTCGGAAATCGGGGCTCCGCAGACCCAAGAAGGTTCAAACTCTGGGGCATGTGCGAAGACCCTTCCCAGCTCAAGTCACAAGCTCGCCACCCCACAGCCAAGCCTTGTCGAATGCGTGCAGCGAACAAGAAGATGGACACATGGATTTACCCAGGTTTGGGCTACCTTGCGGTGTAAAACCCTACTCCTGCTTTTGGTGGATTGGCCTCATGAGGAGGTTTGGGGATGAACTAGTACAGTGGTTGAGCGACATCGCGAGGGCTCTTGGGTGAGAGTGGATTCGTCCCCCAGCTACGATGGATGCTGGTGCCTATTTATAGCGGCCTTTGTACTCTTCCCTTATCGCGCAGGCGGGAAGGGCTCCCACAACGGCCAAATTTGAATGGGGACAAGAGGTACATCTTATCCTAATTAAAGGTGGTCTTCGCCTGCAAAGCTTCTGGGCGTGACACAGAGGTGGGCTCGGCGATGACATCCATCCTGCCGAGCCCGTGGTCTTGGTCTTGTTGCACCGGAGTGGAAACCTTTGGGGGATTCCTCGGGAACCCGCGTACGTCCCTGCCTCCTTAGCACAAAAGAGGAAACTGTCCCCTCTGCGCCCGCTGGCGCCCGCATGGCCTTAGTCATCATGGCTAACGTCATCCCAGCCTCATGAGGCCGGGTACCTGCATAGGAATCTCTGCTCCTCGGGAGGCAGCCTGGGGAGGCCACTCCTCCGGAGGCCTTGGCGTTGTTCGCCTCGCGAGGCTAGGGCCCTCGCGAGGGTCTTGTCTTGGGGGGCTTGCCGCCCGGCCGTACCGGGCCGTCGAGGTGGGCCACGCGCTGGGCCGCGGGCAGGCAGGTCTGGGTACCCCCAATCCCAAAACGACGACAACCTCAAAGACATTGAGAGAGAGAATCATCCTGCGAGGATAAACTTAAACACCTAGAGCTAGAGTATTTGAGCATCACCGAAGTCATTCTGTTCTGAGAGAACTGAAGACTTATTACACTTGAAGACTGTGATCTTCCAGACGGTTAGGCGTCTGGGTCTAGAGCAATCCAAGAGTCATTGTGGATCGACGAGTGACCAAGTTTGTACGGGTTTCGGAAGTCTCCCCTGCAGACTTACCTGAGTGATTGGGCATTGTCTAAGTGACTTCGGCTCAAGGGGAATAAGGTGAAGATGAGTTCTTCTGAGTTCAATCTCAGCCTCCCTAACCAGATGTACAGTTGTCATAGCAACTGGAACTGGTCCAACAAATCTTGTGTCTTCATCATGCTACTGGTTCTATCCTTTACTCTTTACATTCTGTACTGGACTGTGAAACCATTGCATGAAGAAATTCCCCGTAGACATTCATATCTGCTGTGTATCTTCATACTATCTAAGTTTGTCTTCGACTCATCTTAGCGTGTACGATGATAATGCTTAACTTGCTTGTATGTGTTTATTGTATTGCATGTCTTGCTTAGATCCTTGATATATATCCCTACGTGATCCTGTTCCGCTTCCGCATGCTTCGAATACTTTCACTATTTCGAAGCCTTTCATAAAAATTGCCTATTCACCGCCCTCTCTAGTCGATAACTAGCACTGTTAGTTGAGCAAGATCCGGTGCCTGAAATTGATGCACCTATGGTATCATCGCCACCGCAAGAGAGTGAGTTCGTGGATATTGGCACCCCAAGTAGGCCAGAGATTCCTGAAGCTGATCCCGGCACTCCTTCACCGCCGTTCTTTCCACTTGTACCAAGATCCCCTGAATCACCCTTCGCCGCCAGGGAGATTGAAGCCTCTGCTCGTGTGTCTCCACTCAAACGGCTTCGTCGAGGACCCATAGCTGTTATGTCTTCCATCCCTGAAGATGAAGTACGTGTTACTCCGACTGCATCAATCGATGAAGTGCTCAGGATTGAAGATGTTCCTCGTGATCAACTTGAGACTGAAGCCAAGGCAGCCGTAGACATTGCTGCGAACAATACTGTGGGCGAAGTCAATGCCCCATCCTCAGATGGTCCTCCTGTTCCTGCTACGCCATCCACTGACGACAATGCTGATAATATTGTCTTGGCTCACAAGATGGTGCCTACAAGATGGCCCAGGCTCGTTGCTCCACCAAGGATGGGCCCTCAGTATGAATTCAACATCCATCGCCGCCCAAGTGTCAAGAACCCAATGCCCAGACTTCCAAGTCTTCGACAGTCTGGCCCTGCAAGACCTTTGGTCTTTGATGTCAAAAGCTTCAGATTGAACAACACCTTCCTTGACTCAGATAGAAATCCATACAATCGTCTGAAGATACAATCTGACAGATTCTGGAGTGCACCACAACGTGAGTACTACATGTGTGTGCTCTATGGGCACTGGATTGTCTTCGGGATGTTGGTCTTTTGCCGTTTGCCACTGATCACGAAGACTGGAATGAAGAACTCATTCTTCCATTCTACGCAACTCTCCACATCTCTGGATTCGGAAGGGATTTGAACACTTGGAAGATGGGTTTCATGATATGTGATGAGCACATCACTGCCTCTGCATTGGACTTCTTCCCTGCTACACCTCTTGCTGCCTTCGGAGAAGACTTAGACCCAAGATCTAAAGCCTATGTTGTTGCCAATAGAAGCATTTTTCAAACGCCAGAGCCCGACATGTCTGCCATGCTAACACTGATGAAGCCTTTGGTTCCAGATGCAGAGTTTCCCACGTCATTCTTTGTTGATGATCTTCAGTATCTGCCGAAGAAAATCTATGACATTCTTCGGCATACCATCTGGCCAATCAAAGGGCATAATTCTACACGCAAGCTTGAAGGGGCTCTGATGACATTGGTCTACAACACAGTCTATGGCATCAGGTTTAATCTTCAAAACTTATTCCTGCGCAACCTGGCAGCAAATGGCATCAATCTGTTTGAACCGAAGATCTATGCACCATGGAATATGCGCTTTATCAAGTACAGAACCAACAACAGGATTTTACCTTTTGCTCCCAACCATGGTATTTATCTTCCAGATGTCGAAGTCGCTCATCCAGATCTCTATCCATCCAAGAGCAAGAATCCCATCGTGGAAGGCACTAGTGGTACGGCTGCAGATGAAGGGCTTCATATTCCTTCTGATCCAACCAGAGCAAGGCTGATTGGCTCCATTCGTCAACCTCAGCCCAGTGCTACTGCAACTGAAGCCACAACTACTAAAGCCACTGATAACCCACAAGTATAGGGGATCAATTGTAGACTTTCTCGATAAGTAAGAGTGTCGAACCCAACGAGGAGCTAAAGGTAGAACAAATATTCTCTCAAGTTCTATCGACCACCGATACAACTCTACGCACGCTTAACGTTCGCTTTACCTAGAACAAGTATGAAACTAGAAGTACTTTGTAGGTGTAACGGGATAGGTTTGCAAGATAATAAAGAACATGTAAATAAAATCTAGGGGCTGTTTAGATGAAGAAACAACTAAGTTAGTCTTAGTAGAGAGCTTTTTGTCACAAGAAAGTTATTTGTCCCTAGGCAATCGATAACTAGACCGGTAATCATTATTGCAATTTTATATGAGGGAGAGGCATAAGCTAACATACTTTCTCTACTTGGATCATATGCACTTATGATTGGAACTCTAGCAAGCATCCGCAACTACTAAAGATCATTAAGGTAAAACCCAACCATAGCATTATAAGGTATCAAGTCCTCTTTATTCCCATACGTAAACAACCAACTTAACCGGGTCTGTGCTTCCGTCACTCATGCCACCCACCATAAGCGAATCATAAACATATTGTGAACCCTACAGCGGGGATCCCTCACGCTTGCGCGACATGGAGAGCACCATAGGACAGCACCAATAATAAAACATGCAACTCAAACCAATCATGATCATCAATCAACCCATAGGACAAAACGGATCTACTCAAACATCATAGGATAGCCATACATCATTGGGAAATAATATATAGCGTTGAACACCATGTTTAAGTAGAGATTACAGCGGGGAGAACAGGTGTTACACCGCTGCATAGAGGGGGAGAGAGTTGCTGATGACGGCGGCGAAGTTGTTGGTGTAGATCGTCGTCACGATGATGGCCCCGGCGGCGTTCCGGTGCCACCGAGAGAGAGGGGGAGAGAGCCCCCCTCCTTCGTCTTCTTCCTTGGCCTCCCCCCTAGATGGGAGGAGGGTTTCCCCTCTGGTCCTTGGCTTCTATGGCGGCGGAGGGGCGAGAGCCCCTCCGAGATTGGATCTCTCTCTCTGTTTCCTTCTATTTCTGCCTTCCCAGATTCTGGCCTTTCACCGTTTCTTAAATTCCCGGAGATCCGTACGTCCGATTGGGCTGAAATTTTAACACGATTTTTATCCGGATATTAGCTTTCTTGCGGCGGAAGAAGGGCACCAACCGCCTTAAGGGGTGACCACAAGCCACCCTGGCGCGCCCTACCCCCTAGGGCGCGCCCCTATGGCTTGTGGGCCCCTCGGGCACCGCCTTCTGTTGATTCCAATTCCCAAAATTCACATATATTCCAAAAAAATCTCCGTAAGTTTTTATCCCGTTTGGACTTCGTTTGATATGGATTTTCTGCGAAACAAAAAACATGCAACAAACAGGAACTGGCACTGGGCACTGGATCAATATGTTAGTCCCAAAAATAGTATAAAAAGTTGCCAAAAGTATATGAAAGTTGTAGAATATTGGCATGAAACAATCAAAAATTATAGATATGACGGAGACGTATCAGCATCCCCAAGCTTAATTCCTGCTCGTCCTCGAGTAGGTAAATGATAAAAAGGATAATTTTTGATGTGGAATGCTACCTAGCATAATCTTGATCATATAATCTAATCTTGGCATGAATATTAAGACACGAGTGATTCAAAGCAATAGTCTATCATTTGACATTAAGACAATAATACTTGAAGCATACTAATAAAGTAATCATGTCTTCTCAAAATATCATGGCTAAAAGAAAGTTATCCCTACAAAATCATATAGTCTGGCTATGCTCCATCTTCATCACACAAAGTATTAAATCATGCACAACCCCGGTTTTAGCCAAGCAATTGTTTCATACTTTAGTATTCTCAAACCTTTTCAACTTTCACGCCATACATGAGCGTGAGCCATGGATATAGCACTATAGGCGGAATAGAATATGGTGGTTGTGGAGAAGATAAAAAAGAAGGAGATAGTCTCACATCAACTAGGCGTATCAACGGGCTATGGAGATGCCCATCAATAGATATCAATGTGAGTGAGTAGGGATTGCCATGCAACGGATGCACTAGAGCTATAAGTGTATGAAAGCTCAAACTGAAAACTAAGTGGGTGTGCATCCAACTTGCTTTCTCACGAAGACCTAGGGCAATTTGAGGAAGCCCATAATTGGAATATACAAGCCAAGTTCTATAATGAAAAATTCCCACTAGTATATGAAAGTGACAATATGGGAGACTCTCTATCATGAAGATCATGGTGCTACTTTGAAGCACAAGTGTGGAAAAAGGAATAGTAGCATTGCCCCTTCTCTCTTTTCTCTCAATTTTTTTTGTTGTTTTTTTTGTTTTTTTTGGTGGGCTTCTTTGGCCTCTTTTATTTTTTTGTAAAGTCCGGAGACTCATCCCAACTTCTGAGGGAATCATAGCTTCCATCATCCTTTCCTCACATGGGACAATGCTCTAATAATGATGATCATCACACTTTTATTTACTTACAACTCAAGAATTACAACTCGATACTAGAACAAAATATGACTCTATATGAATGCCTCCGGCGGTGTACCGGGATGTGCAATGATCTAGCATAGCAATGACATCAAAAAATGGACAAGCCATGAAAACATCATGCTAGCTATCTTACGATCATGCAAAGCAATATGAAAATGATGGTGCATGTCATAATAAACGGAACGGTGGAAGTTGCATGGCAATATATCTCGGAATGGCTATGGAAATGCCATAATAGGTAGGTATGGTGGCTGTTTTTAGGAAGGTGGGTTTAATGCACCGGCGAAAGTTGTGCGGTACTAGAGAGGCTAGCAAAGGTGGAAGGGTGAGAGTGCGTATAATCCATGGACTCAACATTAGTCATAAAGAACTCACATACTTATTGCAAAAAATTATTAGTCATCGAAACAAGGTACTACACGCATGCTCCTAGGGGAAGGGTTGGTAGGAGTTAACCATCGCGCGATCCCGACCTCCACACAAAGGATGTCAATCAATAAATAAATCATGCTCCGACTTCTTCACATAACGGTTCACCATACGTGCATGCTACGGGAATCACAAACTTTAACACAAATATTTCTACCAATCCACAATTACTCACTAGCATGACTCTAATATCACCATCTTTATATTGCAAAACTATTGCAAGGAATCAAACATATCATATTCAGTGCTCTACAAGTTATATGTAGGATTTTATGACTAACCATGTGAATGACCAACTCCTGTTAACTCTCTAAATAGATATAAGTGAAGCATGAGAGTTTAATTCTTTCTACAAAAGATATGCCCACGCTCTAACAAATATAAGTGAACCAAAAGAGCATTCTACAAATGGCGGTTTTCTATGTGTAGAGAAACAGGCAATCAAAACTTCAAATGATATAAGTGAAGCACATGAAGCATTCTATAAAGCCATACTCAAAAGATATAAGTGAGGTGCAAAGAGCCTTCTATAAATAAACCAAGGAATTTCTCATACCAGCATGGTGCATTATTAAAATAAAAATAAAAATCACACGACGCTCCAAGATTTACGCATATCATGTGACGAATAAAAATATAGCTCCAAGTAAAATTACCGATGGTTGTTAGAAGAAAGAGGGGATGCCTTCCGGGGCATCCCCAAGCTTAGTTTCTTGGGAGTCCTTGAATATTACCTTGGGGTGCCTCGGGCATCCCCAAGCTTAGTCTCTTTCCACTCCTTATTCCTTCATCCATCGTGATCTCACCCAAAACTTGAAAACTTCAATCACACAAAACTTAACAAAACCCTTGTGAGATCCGTTAGTAATAATAAAGCAAATTACAACTTTAAGTACTGTTGCCAACCAATTCATATTTTGTTTTTGCATTTTAGATACTGTAATATAACTTTTCCATGGCTTATACCACCGATACAATCGATAGTTTCATCAAAACGAGCAAAACAATGCATCAAAAACAGAATCTGTCAAAAACAGAACAGTCTGAAGCAAACTGAACATTTACTATACTTATTTAACTCTAAAAATTCTGAAAAATTAGGAAAAACTAAAAAATTTGCATAGAAGTACTGTGTAAAAATTACAGAAACTTTTTAAATTCCAGTAAAAAATGTAAATTCACGCACTACAGCCAAAGTTTCTGTTTTTCCACTGCACACACGAAACAAGCAATCTAATCATCCTAAAGGCAAATCTTGGCACATTATTTTTATAATACAATGGATTTATACAAGGGGATAATTATTTTGTTGAAAATTTTCTGTAATTAAGATTCACAAGGTTTCCATGGGCATGAACAAAGTTCAAGGCATGCTCCCATTTTAACAATGCTTGTCTCTCTCACTTTCACTTTTCTTTTTGAAAAAGTTTTAGGTTCCCCTCTTTATTTTTTTGTTTTTTTAAACTATATAAAAGCACACAACAGTATAAAATGACTCTCTAAAACTTCTGGGTTGTCTCCCTGGCAGCGCTTTCTTTAAAGCCATTAAGCTAGGCATAAAGTGCTCAAGTAATTAATCCACCCGGATCCCAAGGTATATCAAAGCCAATTTTAATTAACAATGATTTGTAATTTAGTAGTGAGCACAAATTAACATATATCATGCAACAACGAAGTCTAACTCTCTTCCTATGAATTGGCATATCATAAAAGAACAATTCATGCACATCAAGTAAAGGCCAATACATAGCATAAGCAGTTTCTTGCAATTTTATCATATTGGAAACATAGAGAGGTGGAGATGTAGTTCCTCTCTCATAATAATTGCAAGTAGGAGCAGCAAGCACATGCATATTATATTTATCAAAATTATCATGTGCAATAGTAGAACGCAGCCCATCAATATAATCCTTAATAAGCGCAAACTTCTCCGATATAGTGTAGTTGGGAGAATGCAAAAAGATAATAGGACTATCATGCGTGGGTGCAATAGCAACAATTTCACGTTTAACATAAGGAACTATAGCAAGTTCATCTCCATAAGCATCATTCATATTGGCATCATGGCCACAAGCATAGCAAGCATCAAGTTCATCAAAAAGGGATATTTCAAACGAATCCAAGGGATCATAGCAATTATCATAGCATTTATCCTTCGGTAAGAACGAAGGGAAATTAAAAAATGTATGAGTTGAAGAGTTACTCTCATTAGAAGGTGGGCACGGGTAGCTAATCCGCTCTTCCTCCTTTTGTTCTTCGCTCTCCTCCTCATCTTTTTCATCCAATGAGCTGACAGTGTCATCAATTTCTTCTTCCATAGATTCCTGCAAAATATTAGTCTCTTCTTGGATAGCGGAGACTTTCTTAATAAATTGATCAATATGGGCATTATATTCATAATTGGCATAACAATAACGAAGCATAGCCAAATTTTGAGATCGGTAAACAGCATCATCATAATCTTCATACTTTTCAAACAAAACTTCAATTTCGTAAGCACCTTTAAAAGCAACAAACTCTTCTATTTGTTCCACATCATAGTAATCATATATACCATTAGCATAAGAAGCCAAGGTTTCATTATCATTAAATTTACATGAAAAGGGAAGGTGTTTAGCCTTCATCCTAGAGCAACAAGTAATATCATATCTCAAGCATAGATTCCAAGTATACCATTTCAACATATGAATTTGATCCCATAACAGTTTCCCTTTTTGAGTCAAGCGATAATCCCTAAAGTATTCACGTTGATCCAACGTGTGTCCCATTATATAATTGAATGGGGTTTTCTCAGGATTATTAAAGTAGTGCATAATATCTTTCACATAACGAGCATCGAGGGTTTTAGGAGGTTCCCCATCTCCATGAGTAGCAAGTACACCTAGTTTTTTTGGTATTTCGTGTTCCATATCCATAACTAAAGATAGAGAACAACTTAGAACAGCAAATAAAGTCTACATAGTGATAAAGCAAACAAGAACACACGAGAATATTCACCCCACGCTATTGCTCCCCGGCAACGGCGCCAGAAAAAGGTCTTGATAACCCACAAGTATAGGGGATCAATTGTAGCCTTTCTCGATAAGTAAGAGTGTCGAACCCAACGAGGAGCTAATGGTAGAACAAATATTCTCTCAAGTTCTATCGACCACCGATACAACTCTACGCACGCTTAACGTTCGCTTTACCTAGAACAAGTATGAAACTAGAAGTACTTTGTAGGTGTAACGGGATAGATTTGCAATATAATAAAGAACACGTAAATAAAATATAGGGGCTGTTTAGATGAAGAAACAACTAAGTTAGTCTTAGTAGAGAGCTTTTTGTCACAAGAAAGTTATTTGTCCCTAGGCAATCGATAACTAGACCGGTAATCATTATTGCAATTTTATATGAGGGAGAGGCATAAGCTAACATACTTTCTCTACTTGGATCATATGCACTTATGATTGGAACTCTAGCAAGCATCCGCAACTACTAAAGATCATTAAGGTAAAACCCAACCATAGCATTATAAGGTATCAAGTCCTCTTTATTCCCATACGTAAACAACCAACTTAACCGGGTCTGTGCTTCCGTCACTCATGCCACCCACCATAAGCGAATCATAAACATATTGTGAACCCTACAGCGGGGATCCCTCACGCTTGCGCGACACGGAGAGCACCATAGGACAGCACCAATAATAAAACATGCAACTCAAACCAATCATGATCATCAATCAACCCATAGGACAAAACGGATCTACTCAAACATCATAGGATAGCCATACATCATTGGGAAATAATATATAGCGTTGAACACCATGTTTAAGTAGAGATTACAGCGGGGAGAACAGGTGTTACACCGCTGCATAGAGGGGGAGAGAGTTGGTGATGATGGCGGCGAAGTTGTTGGTGTAGATCGCCGTCACGATGATGGCCCCGGCGGCATTCCGGTGCCACCGAGAGAGAGGGGGAGAGAGCCCCCGTCCTTCTTCTTCTTCCTTGGCCTCCCCCCTAGATGGGAGGAGGGTTTCCCCTCTGGTCCTTGCCTCCAGTTTGCGGATGCGTGTAGTCGATGCCGTGCAGGCCACCCAGGACGAGGCGGCCCACGCGAAGATGCTGGAGGCACAGCGCGCCAAGTAGTATCGGGGCGTCGCCCTCCATGCGGTCGGCGCAGTGAGCCAGTTCGTCGGGGAGGCCCCTGCACTGCCGTGAGCGCACGGTGACGGGGGCTACCTCAACTTCTTCGACAAGGTGGTGGAGGCGCTGGAGACCGGCGTCTCCCGGGTTGACGAGGACAACGTGTCCAGTGCGCGTGACCTCCTGGACCTCGCGCTGACACGCGTCTTCTCCAACCTTCGCCGCTTCGTCCCCGAGCACGACCTCCTCCGCGTCATGGAGCCGGTGCCCAAGGAGCTCCAAAGGCCCCTCAGGGACAAGACGTGCCCGCACGTGGAGTCCTTGGTGGAGTGGTTCGTCCAGGAGCCCCTCCCCGACGAGGGCAACGACTCCGGCGCCGCGGCGGGCGACGGCCTGGGCGGCGACAACGACTCCTCTGCCTAGTCCTCCTCTGTTTTCTCTTCCCAGCTCCTGTCATGTCAAGGAGCACCTGGCCCCTGGGGGCGTTAACTTTTGCGTTTTTACCTTCGTGTTCCTCCTCCTTTTTGAGTTGTTGATTGTTTGTTTCGCGTGGCGCGTCCCTGCTCTCTTGCGGGGCCTTGCGTCATCGTCGACATGCCGTAGCGCCCCCTGAGAAGTCCACGAGGGTATTGCGCTAAGACCGGCGACGGCGTCCGGTCGGGCCCTCGTGGGGCGGGCCCTCCTGTGGGGGAGTGTGCCACCCCCAAGGACAGGCCCTCAGCCCCGCCGCCTAGAGTGGCTGGGCTCCTTCCCTCGCGCTGCTCTCCCTTGCTCCTGGAACCACAAGTCCCGATGGGGTCACGTAGCGGACGTAGCTCCTGCATTTTCACGTTAGCGCTCATGCCTCCTGCCCGGCATTGGGGCCATTAATTGACTAGAAGGTTTTGCCCTTGTTAGGCGTGTGTACTTAGCTCATTGGGTCGCGGCAAGCCCGAGTGTAGCGAAGCGTAGGCGGAGCGTCCAGGGAGGTCGAGGATCGCGCCTGGGAGAGCTTCTTCCTTGCTTTCGGGGTGGTTCGGGAGCCCTTTCTGCACTCTGTGTCGACGGCGCCCGATCCTGAGCAGACCTCGACCACCGTTGGGACGTCCGGATCACCAGGACGAGACCAAGGGGGCGAGTCCTCGGCCGCAATTGGAGCGTCCGGATCACCAGGACGAGACCAAGGGGCGCGGAGCTGCACGATCGGTGAGGTTCCCGAGACGCATTGCCTGGGAACCCCCCCCTTTAACACTCAAGTGGCGCTCTACGTCGGCAGGGCCCGATCCCGAGCAGACCTCGACCGCCGTTGGGGCGTCCGAATCACCGGACAAGGGCAAAGGGAGCGAGGCCTCGGCCACAATTGGGGTGTCCGGATCACCAGGACGAGACCAAGGGGCGCGGAGCTACGCGATCGGTGAGGCTCCTGAGGCGCGTTGCTCAGGAGTCCCCCTTGACGCTCAAGTGGCGCTCTGCGTCGGCAGGGCCCGATCCCGAGCAGACCTCGACCGCCATTGGGGCGTCCGAATCACCGGACGAGACCAAAGGGAGCGAGGCCTCGGCCACAATTGGGGCGTCCGGATCACCAGGACGAGACCAAGCGGCGCGGAGCTACGCGATCGGTGAGGCTCCTGAGGTGCGTTTCTCAGGAGTCCCCCTTGACGCTCAAGTGACTTCCTTACCTTTCCATGGGCTACCGCCTCGGGCGGCGCCTGAGCCTCCCGAGGTTTCGTGATGTCATGCCGGGCCGTGGCTGGAGCCCCCGAGCAGGGGGTTGACCGTTTAAGCGATGAGTGCCCCCGAGGCGACAGACCCTTGCCGGCCTGCTCTGAGGGGCCACGAGGAGAGGCAAAAGGGCGCGAGCAGTGCTTGACATGGTGTCAATCCAAAAGGAAAAAGACTTCAAGACCAGAAGGAGGAATCGCGAAGAGAGAAAAGTTCCCGCCCCTTTTCAAATAGATTTGCGAAATCTTCAACTTCATTTCAAAAAGTGGCAATACGAACACAAAAAAAGAAGCAAGCAACAGCCGCGTCCGGCACCTAGGCTAGTATTCGCCTTCGTCTTCCCCCAGCGTGGAGCGTAGGGCATCCATGTTGCGTGGGCATAGCCATTGGAGGGCAGTGTTGTCCGCCAGCGCGGAGCATGGGGCTTCCACTTGGGCGTGCGATGGAGCCCCTCCGCGTCCTCGGGGGGCTTCGGGCGTATACAGCCCATTCATTATTACGTGAGAGTGTCACAGGTTGAGCCTGGGGGTGCGCTGAGGGCCCCATGCCTCCCTGGCATGGAGCCTGCTCCCATCCCCCAAGCGTGGTGCGGCGACGTGGGGTGGGTCCCGAATGGGCCCTCGAGCGTGGGGCGAGCCCCCCATGCCCTTCGCAGGGAGAGCCCATTCCGGAGCAGGGCCTCAGGCCCTCCAAAGCCCGGGGATGAATGTCATCATTGTAGCGGCGCCGCAGCCCCCTGTGCCGCGAGCGGGGCTCGGCGCTGGAGCCCTCCATCGCGTGCGGGGCGTTCACCCAAGGCGGTGCCCCAGCGCACCTCGCTGGGGTGCCCGGGAGCCCCGCGTGGGTACCCCACCGCCCATCCCCGGGCGGGGCGAACAAGGCCTGGAGACATGGGTGAGTACGTGAGCTCTCGCCGCTGGTCGAGCGAAACCCGGCCCGGAGACATGGGCGTATGTTCCACCCTCCGTCTCCGGGTAGGAGTCGCCCTGCCAGGGGACATGGGCGTGTGTTCCACCCTCTGTGTCCTGGCTGGGGGCACCTGGCCTGGAGACATGGGCGTGTGTTCCACCCTCCGTCTCCAGGTTGGAAACGCCTGGCCTGGGGACATGGGCGTGTGTTCCACCCTCTGTCTCCTGGCTGGTGCCGCCCTGCCTGAGGACATGGGCGTGTGTTCCACCCTCCATCCCCAGGCAGTCGACCCCCGGTCCACGGACCCAAGCGCTTGCCAAGGGTAGCCCCCTACCAGCGGGTGCGCCTCACGAGGCTGCCTGCTCCTGGCATCCTCATGAGGCCGGCCCCGCCAGCCGCCCTCACGAGGATGTTCGCACCAGCCTCGACGAGAGCCGCTCGCGGAACCGCGCACGCTCCTCCTGCTGTCGCGGTAGCTGGCATCGTTCCCGTCGTGGCCCGAGCGCTCGCTGACATGGTCGTGGTAGAGTCGCGCGAGCCCCCAGGCGTTGGTGTAGGTGAGTCGCCGGACGCCCCGCCTCAATCCACCGGGAGTGCCGGGGGCCGCGTTATGGCGCCTACCCCCCGCGGCCGGCAGCTCCTGTCGGCCCACACCTGCACCAA
Organism: Elymus sibiricus; assembly: GCA_039707655.1. Classification (NCBI taxonomy): domain Eukaryota; kingdom Viridiplantae; phylum Streptophyta; class Magnoliopsida; order Poales; family Poaceae; genus Elymus; species Elymus sibiricus. The sequence goes on from CM077673.1 coordinate 187,916,140, forward strand.
GGGCCAACTCCTGCGTGCCCGACGAGCCAGGACGCACTTCCGGCCGGTGTGGGTCGCGTCGCACGTCTCCGGCGAGCCCACACGCCCCCGGCTCCTCGGCGGCTGGTTGAGCGACCTCATGGGCGCGAGCCCGCTCCTGGGCCATCCCAAGGGTGAGCGCCTGGGCCGCGCCTATCGGGGTGGTGCCTATGGCCGCGCGGCATATCCAACTGTCACAGCATCCGTGAGCAACGCGGAAAGGCTGCAGCTCATGGGCTAAGAGGAGCGCGATTCACCCGCGTGCCGGGTCACGGCGAGCCCGACGAGATGATGCCGCGACGTGGGCGATGGGGAAGTTCAGGGCGGTGAGGGCTCGTCGCGCGGTTGACAAGGGCGACAGCCCCCGGTGCTTGTCCAAGGCCGGGCTGGAGATGGCCCCTTCCGACGGGGAAGCGGGGCAGCGCGGGATGCCGAGGTCTGGTGGCGTCGCCCGAGCAACACGGGCAGCCCGTCGTTCGGCGCGGGCTCGGCGTCCCTTGGCCATGGAAGCACCGAGCGGAGGCGAGGCGAAGTTTCAGTGAGGACCCCGACACGCCCCTACCTGGCGCGACAAATGTCAGATTTCGGGCTCCGCAAAACCCTAAGGAATTCGAACCCAGGGGCGTGTGCAAAGATTCCCCAACAGCTTCACACCCTCCAAGCTCACAACGCAATACCCCGCTCGATCGCGAGGAAGACGATGGCACACGAGAGTTTACCCAGGTTCGGGCCGCTGCGAAGCGTAAAACCCTACTCCTGCCTTTTGGTGGATTGCCTCGCGAGGAGGTTTGTGGATGAACTAGTACAGCGATGTGTTTGCGGGGTGGTTGTTGTCTCTCTTCTACCGGGCTACCTCGTCTCTACTTATAGCAGCCCGTGTCCTCTTCCCTTATCGCAGTGGCGGGAAGGGATCCCACAACGGCCAAATTCGAAGGGGGACAGGAGGTACACCCTATCCTGACGAAAGGTGGTCTTCGCCTGCAAAGTAGTCGACAGTGATGCAGTGGTGGGCTCGGTGATGACGTCCGTCCTGCGGGGCTTGGGATCTTGGTCTTGTTGCACCGAAGTGGAAACCTTTGGGGGGCGCTTTGGGAACCCGCGTGCGTTCCTGCCTCCTTTGCACCAAAGGGGAAACTGTCCCCTCTGGCGTACTGGCGCCCGCCTGGCCGGGCTGGCATCACCCTTGGCCTCCTGAGGTCGTGTGTTGCATAGGAGTCTCTGCCGCTCAGGAGGGGGCCTGGGGAGGCTTACAGCCCCACGGGTCTTGGCGCTGCTTCCCTCACGAGAACGGGGTCTCGCGAGGGCCTTGTGTCGAGAGAGGCCGCGCCGGGCCGTAATTGGTCGTTGAGGTGGGCCACGCCTGGCACCGCAGGCAGGCAAGTCTGGGTACCCTGGTATCCAGAACGCCGATAGTTTTACCTCCATAGGAGGGCCCGAACCTGGGTAAACACCGTCTCCTTCGTTTCCTTTTACCCATCGATCCTAATCTCACAGCTCGGGACCCCCTACCCGAGATCCGCCGGTTTTGACACCGACATTGGTGCTTTCATTGAGAGTTCCGCAGTGTGATCACAAGAGGGATTGAAGGCTCACCTCATCATCAGCGATGAAGTCCGCTCAAGGACGTTTTCGTCCCTGGTCAGATTTTCGCGTTCGGCAGCATCGTATCGCATGCCGATCCGACCAGCCATCTAAAGCAGGTCGGAAGCTTCATCCCCGATCAGGAAGTCAGGTTCGGGAACCTTGAGTTCGACACCGACTCCCGGGGAGATCTTGTCTTAACAAAATTCTCAACCCTCATGGAGGAGCCTACAGACCCCGACGCCTTAACGCCAGAGGCAACAGGTCCTGCCGTGGAGGTGGCCCCTATCCCTGGGCCGGTCATAACGCCTGACCCGTCTGATATGCCCGGAACTGCCACGACCGAATACAACCCGGGCCCGCCGTCGAGCGACCCTGGGACAACGGCGCTGCGGGTCGACCCCATGCGCTCCAACGACTTAGATCCCGCCGACATCTCATCTTTAAACGAGTTATTTGGTCGGATTCAAACTTTGGACGTTACCGACGGCCAAACCTCAGTCTATGACCGGATCGGGTTTAAACCCGATGATAGGGAGATTCGTGTCCCACAGATCACTCACCTGGTCGCCACCGTCGAGTGTCCAGCCGAAGGCTCGTCCTCTCAGCTACCAGAATTAAAAACAGTTTATATCCCGGTTTCCGATTGTCAGGACTTCTCCTGCAATCCGGAATCCAGAACCCTGACCGGAAATAGTTCGGAATCGGCCGCCGATCGAGTGCGCGACCTAGAACTCGCGCAGAGGGGTCCTGTTGGCGATATGGACTCCAAACCCACCACGCCGAACTCCGCGATGGCACGGGAGGCAAATGCCGTGATCCCGGGCTCTGATCCTGGCGAGAAACCAAAAATTTCCCCGCCCACCACCCAAGTCGAGCGCTCCTCAGGCAGCGCAGGATAACCCAAGTTATCGGGCTTATGGGAAGCTAAACAACAGCTAGGGGAATCAGTCCATCACTTCTGGGGTAGACTCCTCCTTTTTAAAGACAAATTACCAGACACTAGTGGCCAGGAGATAATAGCAACCTTCAGGCGCAATTGCCATAATGAAGGATGTCAGCATTCTGGATACCGGGGTACCCAGACTTGCCTGCCTGCGGCCCAGGGCGTGGCCCACCTCGACGACCGGGTACGGCCCAGCGCGGCCCCGCTCCACACAAGGCCCTTGCGAGTCCCCAAGCTCGCGAGGGAGACAGTGCCAAGACCCGCAGGGGGGTAGGCCTCCCCAGGCCTCCTCCTGAGCGGCGGAGATCTCTAGGCACGCTAGGCCTCACGAGGTCAAGGATGACGCCAGTCAGGCCAGGCGAGTGTCAGCGTGCCAGAGGGGACAGTTTCCTCTTCGGTGCAAAGGAGACAAGGACGAGCGCGGGTTCCCAAAGCGCCCCCAAAGGTTTCCCTTCTGGTGCAACAAGATCAAGACCCCAAGCCCCACAGAACAGACGTCATCACCGACCCCACCTCTGCATCACCACCGGCTGCTTTGCAGGCGAAGACCGCCTTTCGTCAAGATAGGGTGTACCTCCTGTCCCCCTTTGAATTTGGCCGTTGTGGGATTCCTTCCCGCCATTGTGATAAGGGAACAGTACCCGGGCCATTATAAATAGAGGCTAGGCTGCTCAGAGGAGAGGAACAAACGCACTCGCGGAGCAACACACCACTGTACTAGTTCATCCACAAACCTCCTCGTGAGGCAATCCACCAAAGGCAGGAGTAGGGTTTTACGCTTCGCAGCGGCCCGAACCTGGGTAAACTCTTGTGTGCCATCTTCTTCCTTGCCTTCGTGCGGGGTTATCGTGTTGTGAGCTTGAACAGGGCGAAGTAGTTGGGGATCTTCGTACACGCCCCTGGGTTCGAACTCCTTAAGGTTTTGCGGAGCCCAAAATCTGACATTTGGCGCGCCAGGTAGGGGGCGTGTCGGGACCCTCATTCGAGCTTCATCTCGCCTCCGCTCGCCATCTCCATGACCAAGGGACGCCGAGCCCGCGCCGAACGACGGGCTGCTCGCGTTGCCCGGGCGACGCCGACGGGCTTCGGCACCCCGCGTCGCCTTGCCCCCCCGTCGGGGGATACTGTCTCCAGGACAACCATGGACAGGCACCGGGGGCTGTCGCCCTCGTCGACCGCGCGGCGCACGCTCTCCTCCTTGATCCTACCCCGCGCCCGCGTCGCAGCGCCATTCCCCCAGGCTCGCCGCGACCCGACGCGCGGGCGGATCGCACTTCTCGTGGCCCGTGGACCGCAGCGTTTCTACGTTACCAGCAAACGCCACGACGGCGGGATGTGCCGCACAGCTGGACACACCACCACGACAGGCAAGGTCCAGGCCCTTCCTTATGGGGCGGGCCAAGGGGCTCGCATCCCTAGGGCCACTCGACCAACCGCCGAGATGCTGAGGACGTGCGGAAGCCCGTGAGAAACGTGTCGCGACCCGCACCCGTTGAGGGCGGGGCCAGGCTCGTCGGCCACGCAGGAGTTAGCCCCGGATGCAGGCGGGGGCCTGTGGGCACTGCCAGCTACGCGGTGGAAGCGCCGTGGCCTACCTCTCGGCACCCCTGGCGCGTCTGGGGAGGACGCCTGGCGACTCGACTACACTAGCACCCGGGGGCTCGTGCAACTCTACAACAACCATGTTGGCGAGCGCCCGGGCCATGATAGAGGTAGCACTGACCACTTAGACAACGGGAGGAGCATGAGAGGCCTCGCGAGTGGCTTTCGCCGGGGCTGGTGCGAACAGCCCCGCGAGGGCAGCAGGCGGGGCCGGCCTCGTGAGGATGCCTGGCATTGGCAGCCTCATGAGGCATGCCCGCTGGTGGGGAGCTGCTCTTGGCAAGCACCTGGGTCCGCGGACCGGGGGTTGCCTGCCAGGAGACGGAGGGTGGAACACATGCCCATGTCCTCAGGCCAAATGCTTCCAACCTGGGGACAGAGGGTGGAACACACGCCCATGTCTCTAGGCCGGGTGTTCCCAGCCTGGAGACGGAGGGTGGAACATACGCCCATGTCTCCAGGATGGGCGTCGCCTACCCGGGGACGGAGGGTGGAACACACGCCCATGTCTTCGGATAAGGCCTCGCTCAACTAGCGGTAGGAGATTACTCACTCACCCATGTCTCCGGGCCCGGCCAGGTCCACCCGGAGACGGGCGGTGGAGTACCCACGCGGGGCTTCCGGGCACCTCAGCGAGGCGCACAGGGGCCTTGCGCGCGACGGTGGACCCTTGCGCCGGGCTCCGCCCGCGGCCCGGGGGGCTACGGCGCCACTACAACGGTGACACCCATCCCATTGCTTCAGAGGGCTCGAGGCCCTGCTCCTGGGAGGCCCCTCCCAGCGAAGGACGTGGGGGCTCACCCCGCGCTCGGGGGCCCGTCCAGGGCCCTCCCCGCGTCACCGCTTCGTGCTTGGGGGACGGGGGCGGGCTCCATTCCAAGGAGGCATGGGGCTCTCGGCGCACCCCCAGGCCCAACCCGTGACACTCTCACGTAATAATGAGTGGGCTGTATACGCCCAGAGCCGCTCGAGGACGCGGAGGGGTTCCATCCCACGCCCAAGTGGAAATCCCATGCTCCGCGCTGGCGGACAGCACTGCACGCCAACGGCTATGCCCATGCAACGTGGAAGCCCTACGCTCCGCGCTGGGGAGAAGACTAAGACGAAGATTACACTAGGTGCCAGATGCGGCTGTTCCTTGCCCATTTTGTATTCGAATTTGCCGCCTTTTTGGAATAAAACTTGAAGTTTTTGCCATTTTCTTCGGGGACTAGGGGGGCGTTCTTTTTGGTAACGATTTCTATTTGGCATCTCGTTTTCTTTGGGAAGTTCGGCATCTGCCGGACCCTTCCTCCCTTGCGCATGACCCGAGGCAAGAGCTGGGCACAGTGGACGCATTGCTGCGCATACCATGCGAGGGCATAAACGCTCGGATAACTCACACAACACGACCTTCATGACCAACAAGAATTTTTGTCAAAAGAAAATAAAAACGTGCAGCACTGTGCGCCTCCTCGCACGGGAGCATCTCCGCAGGTTCTTTCAAAAATACATCCGAGCCGCCGCGGGGCTGCGTTCGTAACCTTGACAGGCGAGCGCGAAGACTGCTTATGGGGACGTGCCGCCGTCGTCATCACCACCATTGTCGGGCTCGCGCTCCCCGGACCCGTCGCGGCCCTCCAGTTCATCAGAAGAAAATCCCGCGATCAGGTCCTCCACGTGATCTTCCACCCACTCGGCGAGGGCGCCTTGGATTACTTCGGGCAAGGGGGCAAGCACCGCCCCGAAGTCGAAGTGCGGGTCGAGGCGGAGGAGATGGCTGAAGACGTGCGAGGCCGCCCGCGTGAGGAGGTCCCGGCGCTTCTCCTCCATGAGCTCGTGGATCTTCTCCACGCTCCCTTCAAGGTGCTCCACGACCCTGGAGAAGAAGCCCAGGTACCCGGCATCGTCAGGAACCAGAGGGCTCGAGACACTCGTGCCGCAGATGTCGCTCAAGGCCCGGTGAGCCCTCCTCTCGAGGGATTGGAACATCTTGGAGCGCGTGTGCTGAAGGCCGCGGGCACGATCCACCTCGTCCGAAGCTTTCTCCGCGAGGGAAGTAACGCCCTCCACCTGCATGTAGAGAAAGGATAGCTCGGCCTCGGCAGCAGCCTAGGCATGCATTGCGGCTTGCTGACGTCGCTCCGCCTGATCTAACCTTCTCTTGAGGACGTCGACCTCTCTTTTCAGGTGGTCGCGACGCATGCAGAAACGGGACTCCTGGAGCTTCAGCTTCGCGCGGTAGTCCTGAAGGATGGAGCGCCAAACCTCCACCACCCTATCATCGACCTCCTCCTGAAGTTTCGCCTCGCGGGAGGCAAGGGAGTCCTCGGCGAGGGACACCTGGAGCTCTCTCACCTCCAGCCTATCGTGCTCCAGGCTCTGTTCCAACGCTTCCATCGTCAGCGCGTCTTCGGGTATGTGGGGCCCCATACCACCGGCAGGCGGCCTGGTCGTCATGTCGTCAAGAGCGGCCCTGTGTACCTGACTTCGTTTTTCAAGAGCGGCGTTAGAGGCTTCAAGCTCTTCCAGGGGCTCCTCCGAGGCCTTTCATTGACTGTCAGCAGCATGGGCCTCCGCGAGGGTGCGGTCGCGGGCCTCCCTCGCCGCGGCGAGAGACTCCTCAGTGACGGCACGGGCATGCTCACGCTGCAGGTGGCCAAGGTTGACAGCAACCTCAAGACGATGCCACTCGCACGCAAGGCGTTGGCGCTCTGCCTCGAGATGGGTGTCAGCGGTGACGAGCTCCGCCCCCAGACGCCCCAGCGCGCTCACCACAGTCTGGAGCAAACCGCGCCGCACGGCGCTCCGGTCGCACGCAGGCTCAAGGGCCCACCCAGGGTCCTCGCCTTCCTCTAGATTGGTAGGGAGAGCATGCAGGGGGCCACCCGGCTACGGTGTGTGCCCGGGGGCTGGGGGCTCCTCCTCCCTCTCCTCAGAGGGAGGCCGCACCCCGCGGGGACCGGCGTCGATGCTCAAGGAAGGCCCCCGGGCGCGGCGCGGCTGACCCCTGGAGAAGACCATCTGTGGAGGATGTAGCCCCACCCACGCGGGATGAGGGCCAAGCATGAAGAAGTTCGCTGGAAGCTCGCGCTCAGGACCCTGCGGGTGGCGCATGGGCTCGAGCGCGGGCGCCTCCCTGTGAGGAGCCTCGATGACCGCGGGAGCCAAGGCTGTGATGGGCCCGGCGATCTCAGGAGGCGGCGGAGGTGTCGCGCCTTTCTCTTCTTCGGAGGGGAACCTGCGGAACAGAGATTCAGAAGGGGCACGCCGAGGGAAGACCGAGGGGACGCGGGCACTTCCTCGTCCAAGGCGACTCACTTCCTCTTCATCGGCACCCACGGCGACGGGCGGCAGCCGCTCCCAGGCCCCTTCCTCTTCCGACGAGCGCGGGGGCCTGGGGACGACGTGTCGGCGCCTGACGCCAGGCATCCTGCAGCAGAAACAGAAGCCACCTCCACCAGCGAGGCGTCATCTTCGCTCCTGGGTAGAGCCGCGGCAAGGGCCCAGGGAATGGGCACCGTAGGATGCCCCACCGCGGCCAAAGGGGGAGCCACGGCCTCAGGACCCCCAGGCCTCGAAGCCCCCGCGGAAGGATCGCCTCGGTGACCTGCACCCATCAAAGGAAGAAGCCCCCACTCGTCGAAGCGCGGCACCTTCCCGGCAAGTGTCTCCCCGTCCTTGCGGCTGTACAAGGGGAGGCCGGCCCGAGGAAGCTCATCCGGTTCCCCGCCGGTCAGGCGACGAAGCAGCTCGCGCAGCACGCCGGGAAGAAGAGAAGGAACCAGGAGCCTCATGGAGTTGCAAGGGCCCGCGAAGGTCCACATCGGGCGGGAATGGCGCTGGAGAGGAGCAATTCGCTAGCGGGAGAACTCCCGCACCACCATCGTCATTGTCACCCAGACTCCTTCAGCTCCACCAGCCTGGCCAGAACCGGCGCGAGCCGCGGGTCGACAAGCTCCTCGCGTTCCCACCTGGAACTCGGCTTTGCAGGAACCGAGGGGAGTTGGAGCAGGGGCCGGCCTCAGCGGCATTGACGTACACCCACTGCCTCCGAAAACCCTCTGCATTCGGCGAAAGCCGGGCGTCCTGGGCCCCTTTAGCCGTCGCGTCGACAGTTCTCAGGGACACACACCCAGAACAGTGTCCCCAGGGTTCAACTGAAGGGAGAAGAAGTGGCGAAGCAGCGCCATGGAAGGGGAGATGCCGATGAAGGCCTCGCACAGGAACGCGAAAGTGGAGAGGAGGACGATGGAGCCAGGGTCAAGATGAAGGGCATGAACTTGATAATGCATGAGCACGGCAGAAAGAAGTCCGAGAACGGTGGCAGCAAGCCAGAGAGGAGGGCGTGGAGATGACGGGGGATGCAGGAGGCCTCCAGCTCGGCCTGGTGCCATGAGCCCAGCCAGATCTTGGTCGCCCCCCACTCGTTGGAGCCGGCGGCGACCGCCAGTCGGACCTTCTCCAACCCCTCCAGACTGACCACCAAGGATCGACCCAATGTGGGCTCCGGCATCGGCGAGAGTTCCGGCGCCTTCGGGGCCTCCCCTCCTCTCTTCTTGGGAGCCATGGCGGACGGCCAAGCCTGGTGAACGCAAGATCTAGTGGGGAAGTGTGATCCAAGGAAGAAGGAGGAACGGGCGACTAGATTGATGGAGAACGGTGACGGCTCAAAAGCCTGCGCCAGACGGTTTGTCAGCCAGGGCAGTCGCCGAGGCTGCAGGGAGGAGAGTAGGCGCCAGCGTCTCGGAGGGCGCCGCGTGTCAAGCCTGGCACGCAGGCGATTGGGGCCCGTGGCGCTGTGGGCCGCCCTCCATGGCTTCGCCCGGAAGCCAACCCGAGCGCGCCTTGGGCCCGGGGGCTACTGTCGGCGTTCTGGATACCGGGGTACCCAGACTTGCCTGCCTGCGGCCCAGGGCGTGGCCCACCTCGACGACCGGGTACGGCCCAGCGCGGCCCCGCTCCACACAAGGCCCTCGCGAGGCCTTGAGCTCGCGAGGGAGACAGTGCCAAGACCCGCAGGGGGGTAGGCCTCCCCAGGCCTCCTCCCGAGCGGCGGAGATCTCTAGGCACGCTAGGCCTCACGAGGTCAAGGATGACGCCAGTCAGGCCAGGCGAGTGTCAGCGAGCCAGAGGGGATGGTTTCCTCTTCGGTGCAAAGGAGACAAGGATGAGCATGGGTTCCCAAAGCGCTCCCCCCCAAAGGTTTCCCTTCTGGTGCAACAAGATCAAGACCCCAAGCCCCGCAGAACAGACGTCATCGCCGAGCCCACCTCTGCATCACCACCGGCTGCTTTGCAGGGGAAGACCGCCTTTCGTCAGGATAGGGTGTACCTCCTGTCCCCCTTTGAATTTGGCCATTGTGGGATTCCTTCCTGCCCTTGCGCTAAGGGAAGAGGACCCGGGCCATTATAAATAGAGGCTAGGCTGCTTAGAGGAGAGGGACGAACGCACTCGCGGAGCACCACACCACTGTACTAGTTCATCCACAAACCTCCTCGTGAGGCAATCCACCAAAGGCAGGAGTAGGGTTTTATGCTTCGCAGCGGCCCGAACCTGGGTAAACTCTTGTGTGCCATCTTCTTCCTCGCCTTCGTGGGGGGTTATCGTGTTGTGAGCTTCAAGAGGGCAAAGCAGTTGGGGATCATCATACACGCCCCTGGGTTCGAACTCCTTAAGGTTTTGCGGAGCCCGAAATCCGACAAAGGAATCCTCAATGCCCTAGCCCGTCCAAAACATTCGTGATTGCACCGAGCTATCGGACCTAGTGCAAAAATATTGCGCCATGGAAAGCACCTGGCAAGCCAAACGTTTGTTTTCGGAGCCGGTCCCCTCCGAACACCTTAGAGGAGCTCAGAAAAAGCAAATACCTGCGCAACGGCCAAACATGAACCCACCGAGAAAAAGAATAGATCCCCCACGGGAGACAAAACTGTCCTTGACGGACTATTAGACAAGCCATGCCCTATACACTCTGTGTTACTAAACACAAACCCGACTCACAGCCTTAGAGCTTGCTGGGTCGTCAGGCAGGTGGCAAAAAGTGGAGAGGCCATCCTTGAGGCCCTACCTCCAGTCAGACGTTCAACAGCACCACCCGAATACAACGACGAGATCCTGTCGATCTACGAAACATTTTCCTCCAGGAATAAGGGGAAGAGATCTTTTCGAGAACTCAAACAAATCTATCAGATTGCAGCAACAAATTCATGGACAGACACACCGATCACCTTCGGAGAAGCTGACCAACCAATCACACGCCCCGCCCGAACACCTGCCGCACTGGTCCTCAACCCTATTGTTGACGGCTTCAGGTTACAGAAGGTGCTAATGGACGGCGGCAATGGTTTAAACCTCATTTACGAGGATACGTTGGAAAAAATGCAGTTCGACCGATCCCGCGTCGAACATAGCAACACAACCTTTCGTGGGATCATCCCTGGGAAAGAGGCACGTTGTTCCGAACGCGTTACCCTCGATGTGGTATTCGGCACGCCTGAGAACTACGGATCCGAAGAACTTCTCTTCCATATCGTGCCCTTTCACAGTGGCTACCACGCCCTGTTGGGACGTGACGCTTTCACAAGATTTCAGGCTATACCACATTATGGGTATATGAAGCTCAAAATTCCATGCCCAAACAGGGTTATCACAATAACAAGTGACCCGAATAGATCCCTTCGAGCCGAAAACAGAACAGCAGCACTCGCACTCGAAGCAGTAGCCGAGACCCTGGTAGCAGAGGAACTGACCGCACTTTGGTCAACAGTGGAATAGGTCGATGTGGTCCTTAGCAAGAGGCCCAAACCCACGTCCTTTAAACCCGCTGACAAAATCGTCAAGTTTCAGGTGCATCCAACGGACCCCAATAAAACAGCATCCATCGGAGCTCAGCTGGACCCCATGGTGGATGAAGCGCTATGAACATTCTTACGAGAAAACTGGGATATCTTTGCCTGGCATCCTTTAGATATGCCGGCAATCCCACTACGGCTAGCAGAACACAGCCTGAACATAATCGCAGGCTTCAAGCCCGTCAAACAGGCCTTACGCCGATTTTCCCAGCCCAAGCGACAAGCTATGGGCGAAGAACTCGCAAAATTGCTGGAGGCCGGATTCATAAGAGAAATCAAACATCCCGAGTGGTTGGCAAACCTGGTGATGGTACCAAAGAAAGATAAATCCTGACGGTTGTGTGTCGATTTCAAAGACCTCAATAAAGCTTGTCCCAAGGACCCTTTCCCCCTACCACGCATAGACCAGATTATTGATGCCACAGCCGGACATGACTCATTGTGCTTCCTCGACACTTATTCCGGATACCATCAGATCAAAATGAAGGAATCCGATCAAGCTGCAACTGCATTCATCACCCCCTACGGGCCATTCTGCTTTAACACAATGCCTTTCGGGCTAAAGAACACAGGTGCTACATACCAGCGTATGATCCAGACATGTCTCGAAAAACAAATCAGGAAAATAGTCGAGGCATACATGGATGACGTGGTCGTTAAGACCAAAAACGTCAGCCAGCTCATAGACGACCTCAGGCAAACTTTTGCTATTCTGCGGGAATATGATATACGGCTCAATCCGGACAAATGTGTGTTTGGAGTTCCCACCGGTAAACTACTCGGATTAATTGTTTCCCATAGAGGAATAGAGGCGAATCCTGCTAAAATCCGAGCCCTATCTCAACTTGCGATCCCTACAGTGCTAAAGCACGTCCAAAGGCTGGCAGGTTGCGTGGCGGCCCGGAGCCGCTTTATCTCTCGCCTTGGTGAAAAGGCTTTGCCACTCTACAGGCTGCTGAAATGGACCAAAAACTTCGAGTGGACCAATGAAGCAATGGCTGCAGTAGAGGAAATCAAAACACTGTTGGCCAACAACCCCATCCTCACGGCGCCAGGCGCCGGTGAACCAATCCTACTGTACATCTCGGCCACCAATCAAGTGGTCAGTGCGGTACTCGTCGTCGAACGAGATGATGAGGGTCACAAATTCTAGGTGCAAAAGCCAGTCTACTACGTGTCAGAGGTGCTAATGCCATGCAAGTCTAGATATCTGCACTACCAGAAGATAGCCTATATAGTGTTTATGGCATCAAGAAAGCTCAGACACTATTTTCAAGAATGTTCGGTCACGGTGGAATCCGAAGTACCCCTGAACGATATAATCAATAATAGGGACGCCACCGGCCACATAGCCAAATGGGCCATCGAACTCCTTCCTTTCAAAATCGCCTATAAGCCACGACGAGCTATTAAATCTCAGGTTTTGGCCGATTTCCTCGCCGAATGGACAGAGGCCGAGCTCCCCAGAGAATATAGCACATACTCCCATTGGACGATGTACTTCGACGGATCCAAGACCCTGGCTGGACAGGGGGATGGAGTTATCCTCACATCCCCCATGGGAGACAACGTCCGGTACGTGTTGCAGATCATGTACGCAGATTCCAACAATGCGGCCGAAATTGAAGCTCTATTGCACGGGCTTCGGATGGGCAGCATCGATGGGCATACAATGGCTTGAAGTATGGGGAGACTCTAATCTCGCCATCTCCCAAATCAACGGAGAATTCGATCCTAAAAACCCAAAGATGGCAGCATACAGAAATGCCGTCCTTAAAATATCCGCACGGTTCGAGAGGCTAGAATTCCACCACGTCACTACAGATAGCAATCAGACTGCTGACATACTCGCCCGTATGGGGGCCAAGCGCGACCCCGTCCCGAGAAACACCTTCCTCGAACGGCTTTTCTAGCCATCGGTGGTATGGCAGGACGAGAATAAGGACGCCGGAGCCGTCAGTACGGAATAGATTGTCCCTCCTTCAACTGAACCAGACAAGCAAATCATCGGCGGCTCCATAATTGAAGAAACGCCTTCAGCTCATGAGGTCATGGCAGTCATCGCACCATGGACCGAGCCCTTCCTGGCCTACCTTCTTCGCCAAGAACTCTCCGATGACCAGATAGAGGCGAGACGCATAATTCGGCGGTCCAAGGCCTATAAGGTCCATGAGGGAGAGTTATATAAGAAAAGCACTACGGGGATACTCCAATGGTGCATATCTGAGGAAGAAGGAAGACAACTTTTGGCCGAAGTCATCGCGGTCATGGGCGGCCACCACGCCGCAGCACGGGCCTTAGTAAGTAAAGCCTTTCGAGCCGGATTCTTTTGGCCCACCGCTCGAGCAGACGCCCAAGCACTTGTCCAACATTGTGTTGGATGTCAACTATTTGCAAATCAAAGCCACATGCCCCCGACAGCTCTTCGGACTATTCCGATCACCTGGCCTTTCGCGGTCTGGGGGCTGGATATGGTCGGACCACTTAAAGGGGGGACCAAGAAAAATAAATATCTACTAGTCATGGTGGAAAAGTTCACCAAATGGATCGAAGCGAAGCCAGTAAGATCGGCTAAGTCCGGACCAGTCGTCGACTTTATATCCAGCGTGGTACACCATTATGGTGTCCCACACAGCATAATAACGGACAATGGATCCAATTTCACCGCACAAGAGGTGAAGGACTGGTGTGCAATCATGGGCATTAAGCTCGACTACGCCTCGGTGTATCACCCGCAGACCAATGGACAAGTCGAACAGGCCAATGGCTTAATCATGAGTGGCATCAAGCCACATCTGGTCCGATCTCTTCATGAATCCGACTGCAATTGGATAGAGGAGCTTGACTCCGTTCTGTGGGGTTTGCGTACCACCCCGAATCGATCAACGGGATACACGCCGTTCTTTATGGTCTACGGGGCAGAAGCAGTCCTTCCCTGTGACATCATCCACGACGCACCGAGGGTGCGCATGTATGAAGAAAAGGAAGCCGAGTTAGATCGGCAGGACGACTTAGGCGCCTTGGAAGGAGAGCGCGATATAGCTTGGCCCGATCTACTTTCTATCAACAGCAGGCTCGGTGCTACCAGAGCAAGGAGGTTAGAGCGAAGGCACATAATGTGGGCGAACTCGTCTTGCGACTCCCAGAAAAAACAGAAGCATAAACTCAATCCCAAGTGGGAGGGCTCTTTCATAATTGATGAAGCACTTACAGGAGGGGCTTACCACCTCCGCAACCCGCCGGAGAACCGCCTCGAACCAAACCCATGGAACGCAGCTCGTCTTCGGCGCTTTTACGGCTAGACCGGTGTCGTCATATTCCTTACTTTTAGTTTTCTTTTTCCTTTTTATTCTTTTGTATTCTTTCCTTTCCATTTTAGCTTTACAGGATCGGGTACCATTTCCCAGTATGTGTTCGGCTAAACCGAGCTTGTGTTAAGTTTTTAGGCATACATCTTCAAATGTCCTATCCGACAAAACACCTGGGGGCTTCTTCTCGAAGCCGACCATTATATATTATGTGCATCGATTCACATGTATTGTGCATGCACACTTCCACCCATCGATTTTAAGCCAGTATATGCATCAATTGGACCTAAGATTTTGGCCATGCTGGGTTGCCTCGCTCCTATGCTTACCCTCTACGTTCCCGATTGTTCGGCTAGAGGGTAAAGGGAGCACCTCTACGATTGTTACGACCGGGTCATCCGGATACGTACCTCAGACGGATAAAGCCGAAAGCTAGCTATCTTACGAAGAAAATTGGTCGGCCACGACGGAAGTAAAACAAACTTGTGGTGATTATCACCATTGCTTGGGGTTATTTTTCCCCTAAGAAACCATTATCCGCATACTATCAGTATACGGACTTGATATCTACGATCTACGTAGCAACCTGAAGGAAGGAACCGATATAGGGACTATTTTCTTTGGCAGATGTTTCTTATGTTAAGATGTAATATAACATATCTCCCTATGCACGTACTGTCTGTTTGCACCGAATGGCTGGATTGCCTGGTTCCCCGAAATAAGTTCTTTTTATTAAGTACATTAGATGCGGAGCACTCCCACGCTCTTAGCAAGGGAGGTTGAAGCAGATGGTCGGTTAAGACAACGTTTATAGCATAGACAGAGCAGATTTTGATCTAAAGTACATAGTTACATAGAATCAAAGACCCGGCTGCTGGTCAAGATTATCTATTAAGGTATCCACGGTGCAATCTTCTTGCGACAGACGAGCGGCAGGCATAACTTTATTGTAAACCAAATGAAGTGGCACTTCTTGCCCATTCGAGCCTACCGGCCCAACCCGAGCCATATGCTCTTGGTTAAGTTTGGTAAAGTGGGTCTTGATCATTGCCCATGCATCCCGCGCTCCCTCTCAACAAGCCGATGTCTTCCATAACTCAAAACGACATCGGGCTCCTTTAAATCGACCAGCCAGTTCGCACATCCCTTATGGAGGTGTCTCGGCAGGCCAGAGCGCTTTGGTCATGCTCCTCATGGCTCTCCGAGCCCGCTCATGTACGGCGGACAGTTCCTTCAGTAAGTTCCCTCGGAATGATCCGATCTCTTCCTCGGGCCACCCAGTTAGGAGACCTAGACATGAGATGAAGCATGTCCCTTACACTTAAAATAAAGGTACTTTTCGGAATTACGAAGATGTAAACACACTTACAGAACTTGCTCCTCTGTAGTCTCTGGTGCTCTTCCTGGGTTTGAGCCAATTGAGTTTTCAAATTCTCAAGCTCTTCGGCCTGCCGCTGGTTTTCCGCCTTAAGTTGGTTATTTTTCTCAAGACTTCGGGTCAACACACGGTGGCCAGCCTCTAGCTGAGATTCGGCATACCTCTGAGATTGTCGGGCTGCATCCAAATCTTTCTGCAATTGCCCTATGGATTCAGCTGCTATAAAATACTCTCTCATTAGTACGGAAATGTCGCATTAAATTCGGCAAGTTAACGTACTCACCGTGCGCCTCTCGGGTGAAATTCTTCATTTGCTCAAGCTCGGCCTTCACGGTTTGCACCTGTGTTCGGCTAACCTCGAGTTCCTTAGCCAACTTCTCATTTTGCTGCCTTAAAGCCTACATTGTGCATGAAAACAATATTCAGATCCTTAACTTGGCCATTCCGACGAAATCAAGGCTCGGGGGCTACTGGATTAATATTTCTGTTCGGTCGCTAAAACCGATTACTCACCTCTAGATTCGACGATATCAGTTTGGTGGCTCCCTCAAGCCCCGCTCGGGCAGCTCCGATGTGTGCGTCCACCGAACTTAGGGCATTAAACTCTTGATCGGAAAACGCTTGATGACGCAGGGCTTACTTACGCCACCGGTGGTTCATCACACTCTCTACCTCGGAGTTAGTAACCGAAACGTCCCCGCAATCTTCGGGGGGGGGGGGGCTGATCCGTCGCAGGGGCCTCCGCGGTGAGTTCGGGCTGAGCAGAAGACCTTGATTCATGATGGTTACCCGGCGCCTCGGCAACGTCCCCGGTAGGAGGCAGCTGCACTCGCCTCCTGAGTATTTTCGACATAAGATTTTGGTGAGTACTTACTGCAATCATGACAATGGCCGAACCATAACGGTTAAATAAAATACCTCTTGGATGAGTGCACGATTGAGGTGGTCCCCGCGGCTTGCTCACAAGGAGGATTCCTGCTATTGCTCGGTACGGGCCCTGCCACGGTCGACGACGTTCGGCGCGTGGACCGACGGCCCTTGGGAGTGGAGGTTGGCACACCCGGGTTGGCAGGGGCGCTCTCCCTTTACGGGAAGGGGCCCTCCTTTTACCAGTGGTGGAAGAAGGAAGTGGTCTGGGGTAATCGGCTAAAAGAGCCACCTTGGAGCCGTCAAGGCTCTCTTGGTAAAAGACCCCGTCCTCATAATCAATTGATAGCTTCGGATCATCGTGGAATCCGGGATCGTCGTCGTGAGAATAACTCTCTGGTTGAGGCGCCGGACAGCTAACATTCTCGACCCAGCGCCTCCAATACTGTTCGGACAGATTAAAAGTTTCGATCAGAGGAACTATACATGAATATCCGAACTCGGGAAAGAAAGCCAAAGGCTTACCCATTCGATGGGGTTATGACTCGAATAGCCTTCCTTGGTTGACAGTCGAGCAAAATCTTCATTTTCTCCCTTGAAAAGATCGGCTAGTATGGACGCCATAGCCGCCTGATTGGCTGGGCCCTTTCGTTGGGAACGGGTGGAGTCTTTTGTTCCGTTGTAACGCCACAGGGGGTGTGTCCTTTGCTGAAGGGGTTGAACGCATCTAGCAATAACGGTTGCCATCACGTCTATGATGGTTAGCTTACTATGAACCAGTAGCCTCACTTGGGTGGCTAGGCATTTTACTTCAGCACTTTCCTCTTGGGACAAACTCTTCGGTCGCCAGTTGAACCTTTTCTTCAAGGGGGCGTCAGAGTACTCGGACAGACCCCTCCGAGCTGGGTTGAAAAGTGGAATGTCCTCAATATAGAACCATTCCGAGGTCCATTCTTCGGACTCTTTGTTTGGAGTCCCCACAGGATACCCCGTCCCGGCTATACGCCATACTTCGGCTCCGCCCACTTCCCGAATTGTCCCGCCCCGAGTGCGGGGGACGATGCAGAAGTACTTCCTCCATAAACCGAAGTGGGCCTCGCAGCCCAAGAACATCTCGCAGAGGGCAACAAAGCCCGAAATGTGCAGAATTGATCCGGGGGTGAGATGATGGAGCTGAATCTCGTAAAATTCCAATAGTCCCCTCAAGAAGGGGTGAATGGGGAATCCTAGGCCCCGCAGGAGGAAGGACATGAAACATACCCGCTCTTCCTTGCGTGGAGTAGGGAAATTCTCTGCGAAGGCCTCGCCGTTCGAAGAAGTTAATCCTGTTCGGGTGAACGCCAGATCTGAGGCGGGAAGATAACCATGGGTCTCGAGGTTGCGCAGCCAGAGGAGGGATACTAAACAGCTTGCCCAATCTCCAGGAAGAGGGTCGTGAGGGCGCGAGGAGGAGCCGGGGGCGCTCGCCATGTTTTCAAGTTCTCTCGCTTGGGGCTTTTCGATGGTGAGGAAGGGGAGAGGTTTGCCTAAGCCACGGTTTAGCCTGCTTAATATAGGTGGTTCCTCCCCTTCGCGTGTAGGAAGGGCAGTCCTGTAAAAGGTTGCTGAGCCGCCCATCTCCCATTGGCGCACAGGAATCGAGGCGCGTCGTTAGCTCTGGACAGCGAAGTTAAAGATGTGGGCCCTGTGACGTTTCGGCGATCGAGAGCTCACTGATGGCTGGATTATTGTTTACCGAACATAGAGAAGAGAAGAACTCGCCTCGCAAGCCGAAGACTTTGGGAGCGCGGGACTGTTCGGACTATATACCTCGGCATTGGAGGCTAGTTCGGGGGCTACTTAGGGAGTTCGGGATTAAGGGGTCCTCGGACTGCCGACCTATTCCTTATGGGCCGGACTCGTGGGCCACTCGTTGGAGGATTGGACTGACCGAATACCTCGTTACTAGGGGGGAGGATCTCAAGAGCCGTGGCGTGCCCTTCAAGCTTAAGGCGATAGAATAGGCATGTTTATTCCTTCGATAGGCAACCGACTATGTGTAACCCTAGGACCCCTGGTGTCTATATAAGCCAGAGGGTTTAGTCCGCAGAGGCAGGTGAACTCATCTAGGGTTTAGTCATTCGATATCATGGTAGATCAACTCTGTAATATTCATACACATCAATACAATCAAGCAGGACATAGGGTTTTACCTCCATAGGAGGGCCCGAACCTGGGTAAACACCGTCTCCTTCGCCTCCTGTTACCCATCGATCCTAATCTCACAGCTCGGGACCCCCTACCGGAGATCCGACAGTTTTGACACCAACACTTGCTATACTTGGTTTGAGAGATGAAAGTTCCTTCTCTCGTTTGCTTGATTTGCAAACCAAGGAAAAATTTCAGCTCAGACATCATGGACATCTCATACTTCTCGGACATCAACCTTCCAAATCTTTCACTAAATTGTGGGTTATTAGATCCAAAGATAATATCATCCACATAAATTTGACACACAAATAATTCATCATTAACTCTTTTAGTGAAAAAGGTTGCGTCAATTTTACCAATTTCAAAACCCTTTTCAATGACATACTTCGTTAAGCATTTATACCAAGCACGTGGGGCTTGCTTAAGATCATAAAGAGCTTTACGAAGCTTGTAAACGTGATTAGGTTTCTTAGGGTTCACAAAACCAGGGGGTTGTTTAACATAGACCTCTTCTTCAATCTCACCATTTAAAAATGCACTTTTAATATCCATTTGATAAAGAGTGATATCATGGTGATTAGCATAAGCAAGAAGAATGCAGATAGCTTCAAGTCTAGCAACGGGGGCATAGGTCTCACCATAGTCCATACCTTCGACTTGGGTGTAGCCTTGAGCCACGAGACGCGCCTTGTTGCGTATGACTTGACCGTCTTCATCTTGTTTGTTCCGAAACATCCATTTGGTTCTGATGATGTTTTGCTCGTCTTTGGGCTTCTCCACTAGTGTCCACACTTCGTTCCTCTCAAAGTTGTGTAGCTCCTCGTGCATAGCATTCACCCAATCCAGGTCCTGAAGATCTTCTTCTACCTTCAAAGGCTCAATACTAGAGATGAATGAATACTGCTCACAAAAGTTAGCCAATCGAGTTATCCTCCCGGTTTGTATGTGACCGAAGATTTGATCAAGAGGATGATTTTTGTTCACTCTTGCTCGAACTCGGGGTAGATTTTGCTTGTTGGATGGCGGAGCTTCTTCTTCATCATCTTCTTCTTCGTTCTGGTTGTCGGGGCCCCGATCCTAAGCCATATGAATCCAGCCTGTAACATGTCACACCACTTTGTGGCCTCACGCACGGTAACCCACGGCTGCCACCTTACCTTGGCCGGGACCGTTTGCGCCTTTTGGCTCACGGACATGAACATGTCGCTAGCATTCACAAGTCAAAGAACCTGTGTTGACATGACTAGTCATAGACACAAGTGGCACAACCGTACAGGGACATGCATACGTAACCTAGCAATGCAGGTGTAGGTCATCAACGTGTGTAGACGAGTCGTAGCAAGCTACATGGACCCCATTACGTCGTGAGACATATCTGTCATCAACGGCACGTCGACGAGTCATAGCAGGCTACAGGGACTCCATTACACCGCGAGATATTTCCCCTTAGGGACAGACACAGCAGCAAAGAAGGATACACACCGGTCAATCAATGTGTCCGGAGCAGTAGCAAGCTACCAAGGCTCGGTGGAAGCACAAAGAGGCATTTCCCCGTAAAGCAGGCTACTAAAGGTATACAGCTAGGTGTCGAATCCCACACATACCCATGCATTTCAACCATACATGCATTATGCACGATATGCGTAGATACAACATGGCATCACAACAAAACTCTACAACATAACATTTATTTAGAAGGCTCCGAAGAGCCAACATAGTATAATGTTACAAGCAGGGGGCTCACATGACCCAACATTCAGAGCATACAAACAACAAGTGGAAGTTACATGTCTGGGTACAGACATCTAATAAAAGCGGCTAGAAGAGCCTGAAAAGCTACAACGACCCTACCAAAGGAGCCAGACCTCTGTTTGGGATTCCCAAGCTAATCCGGTCAACATCGAACTTCACGTCGTAAGTAACACTAATGAGACTGAGGTCTCATCTGCAAAAACATAAATAAGCAAACATGAGTACAAAGGTACTCAGCAAGACTTACATCAGAACTATCTACATATGCATCATTGTCAACAAAGGGGGGTTGTCGAGTTTATTGCAGCAAGCCAGCTTTGACTCATGGCTAACCTGTACTATGACTATGAGTACTTTCTTTGAGGTGGCGCAACACACACAAGTCCACATATTCACCACATCAATACACCACTATGTATCCTCTCTCATCTTCCTACGAGAAGCCATCCATAGCACTCACACTTATCTGGAGCATTTTAGAGTATCCATTTAAAGTTATCTATGAACAATTCAGGTCTCCAAGTAGTCCATATCCGCGGACGCGGCTATTCGAATACATAGTTTACCCAGCAGGGGTGTACTTCATCACACATGCTCCCACCACTTATCGCCATGTGCACGTAAAAAGGCACCTCGGCAACCTTCAAGCGGAAGCCAGCCAAGGGAGTCGGCCACGGACATTAACTTACAACGACTCACGTCCAAGGCAGTCGCCTATCTAAGTTGGAACCCATAATGGAAGTCCGGCCGAGGTTTCCAACATGGCCTCAAACGTTGTGAGCAGGGCCCCAAGCCGGTCCCGACTTGGCCGTTCATCCACTTCGCAGGCCGTGCCACACCTATCAACGTTTCGAATTACTACGACTCCTGGACTGAGAATAGGGTAGGTTAATAGGCCGAGAGAGCTCGAGTTACCGGAGCCCAATGTGCGGTAGTAGCTAGTCTTGGAACACAAACACGGAACTCAGTTCCTATGAGCGGTTTCAATGAGACAACCCACCATGTACTCCTACATGGCCTCTCATCGCTACCTTTACCAAAACAGGTTTAACACTTAACCCTCATCATCAGGACACAATCGTTTCACTCCGGTTCAGCACTGAGATGAATTAGACCTGACACAACTCTAAGCATAGCAAGCATAACAGGGTGATAGCACAACATGGCTCAAGCATCTACCAGGTATGCGAGGTTGTTTGGTTCAGCTATTTACTGTGACAAGGACAGGTCATGCAAAGGAGTGGGTTCATCTACCGCAACTCAAGTAGTAGTTGAATCACATTGTCCTAATGCATTGAAATGAGAGCAAGAGCGAGAGAGTGGGATTGTATCGAATATGCTCAAGGGGGGGTTGCTTGCCTGACACTTCTGAAGACAACAATGAGTCTTCATCGGTGGCATCGATCTCAACATCGAAATAATGTCTACCGAGAGGGAACAATACTGGCAGACAAGGAAATGAACACATTCAATGCAATGCAGCAGACATGATGTATGACATGGCAACTTAAGATACTGAATTGACCTAAGGTTATAATTAACCAAGTTAATTGAAGTGGAACTCAAACAAGTTTGAATTCTAACTCCAAATGATATTTCATACATTGCCCTAATCATAAAATGTCCTAGTTGGTGATGTTAACTGGTTCAAACATGCATGAGAATGGCATAAACAGATTCATTGGATTTTTCTGATCATTTTTCATATATAAATTATTTCAATCTGAGTTACAGATTAATTACTATGAATTTTTGAAGTTTTAAACATTTTCTGGATTATTTAAAATCCATAAATCAATTACTGCGCCAGCTTGACGTCATGCGTGCGTCAGCAAGTCAACTGACCTAGGTCTAGGACAAACCTGATGACCAGAGGCCACACGTTAGTGACACAGAGTTAACCAGGGGGTTTAATTAGCTAATTCTAGGTTAATTAGCTCGTGGGTCCCGGTGTCAGTGGGTCAGGGTGGTGGTTAAGGGGTTAATTAGCCGGCTAATGACGGCCACGTGATCAGCTTAATGACGGCGACACACAGCGCGGTGGCGGCGTTCTGGGCGGCGGCACCGGCGACCAATCGGCGGCGGACAGGCAAGCCGAGGCCACCAGGGGGTAGCCCATAGCCGCGTGCGTCCGTATGACCCAACACGGGTCAAGGGATGGCCGGAGCGAGGCCGGCGACGACACCGTGCGGCGGCCGGAGCTCGGCCTTAGCGGGGAGCATCGCTGGAGGGCGGGTTCACACGGGGGCGAGAGGGAAAACGGGCGATGGCTCACCGCGGTTGAGCTCGTGGGGACGGAGGGCTCGGGGGAGCGAAGACGGCGGCGAATCGGCGCCGGGGAGCGGCGGTGACCGGAGGGGAAAACGGCGATGATGACGACGGTGAAGGGCCCTCGGGCTCGATTCCTTCGGCGCGAGGAAGAAGTGCTCGACGGAGGAGGTGATGGGCATGGCTGCGGGGCTCGTCGAGGCCGGTGGCCGCATGGGCAACGAACAGCGGCGACGGCGGCCTTCGGATTACGTGTGGGGGGGGGGAGGAGCAAAGGAGAGGGAGATAGCAGCAGGGGGAATGAGATCGGGGAGAAGAGCGGGGGCTCTCAACGGCTCTCCTGGCGGGGAAATGAGGATGCGGGGGAGGCCGCCAGCACGAAGCAGGAGGTGGAGCTCCCGCTCGTGCGCTGTCTCTCCCTTTGCCTACTGGCAAGGGGAGGGAGACGACTGACAGCTGGGCCAGATGGGCCGCCCAGTGCCAGGCCTCAGGTAAGCCAGGTTTCTTTTTTCCTTTTAGTTGTTTCCTTTCTAATTTCTGACATTTATTTAATTTGGTTTGACTACCAAATTATTTAATAAAATTCGGATATTTTGCAGCTGAGCTCAATGGGTTAAACCCAAGCACCACAAAAAGTTTCAGAATTAATGGACGTATATTATATATATAGTAAATATAGATCCAGTGCAATTATTTATTGGATTAATTCAAATGCCCAATATAAAATGTGTCCGTGACTCCAAAATATTGGATGGCATTTTTACCTCAGCCCAATATTTTATTAGAATACTAGGGACATTTACTTGGAACTATTTGAAACAATTTTTATATTGCCTATTTGACAAAAATTTGAATGATGAGGCTTGATCACTCCTCATTTCATTTTCAAAAGAAATTAAAAATGCATGCATGAGTGCATTAACAGGCAAAATGAAACTAGGGCTGTGATAGTGGTTGCCTTGAGGTGGTGGTGAAGTTGGTTGTGGTGGATCGTCATGATGAACTTCTTACTCCTCTTCATCTTGGCGTGTACCGCTTGTGGATGCCTCCATGTCGTGTTGAGGTTCGCCTTGACGCGAAGTAGGGGCTTCCACTTGGGTTGATGAAGTACTTTCCTTCACCTCCATGGGACAAATCTTGCCGATGGACAAGTCTTGGATAGCTTCCAAAGGTTCCTTATCTCCTCCATCATTTGGCAATTGTTCGACTTGCGAACCATTAGATTCATCAAACTTCACATCTACCGTCTCTTCAACTTTTCGAGTGAAGTAGTTGTAGACACGGTAAGTGTGAGAGTTTGATCCGTAACCGAGTAGGAAACATTAATGCGATTTAGGAGCAAATTTAGAACAACGATGCTTATCAAGAATATAACACTTGGAGCCGAATACCCGAAAGTATCCAACTTGGGGCTTGTTACCAGTGAGTAGCTCGTATGCCGTTTTACCGAGAAGCTTGTGAAGATAGAGTCGGTTCGTAGCATTACAAGCTATTTCCACGGCTTCCGCCCAAAAGTTTCTTGGCGTCTTGTATTTGTCGAGCATCGTTCTAGCCATCTCTATAAGAGTTCGGTTTTTTCTCTCAACAACTCCATTTTGTTGAGGTGTGTACGTAGCCGAGTACTCATGTGAAATCCCTTCTTCATCAAGAAAGGAATCCACATTTGTGTTCTTGAACTCCGATTCGTTGTCGCTCCGAACTTTCTTGATCTTCACTTCAAATTGATTTTGCACTTTGCAAGCGAAGTTCTTGAAGATCTTTTGCACCTGCGACTTATCATCAAGAAATAATACCCACGTAAATCTGGAAAAATCATCAACTATAACTAGACCAAATGAATTTCCACCGAGGCTCTTGTAAGCATTGGGACCAAAAAGATCCATATGAAGCACCTCGAGTGGTCTCCTAGTAGTCATGATATTCTTTACAGGATGACTTCCACCTACTTTCTTTCCAGCTTGACAAGCACTACAAAGTCTATCTTTGTCAAATATAACATCTTTAACACAAAGTATGTGATCATCTTTGATGAGCTTGTCTAGATTACGCATACCAACATGTCCTGGCCTTCTATGCCAAAGCCAACCTGTAGAAGATTTTGCAATAAGACAAGTACGAAGTTTGGATCTCTTAGTGAAATCAACAATGTATAGATCACCTCTAGGGAAACCGGTAAAGACCATGCTATGATTGTCTTGACGAAACACTTGGCAATCTACTTTAGTAAATAGCACATTAAAACCGAAGTCGGCAAGTCTAGATACGGAAAGAAGATTGTAGCCAAGGGATTCAACAAACATGACATTTTGAATAGAGCTATCATGAGATATGGCCACTTTACCAAGACCAAGTACCTTACCCTTGGAGTTGTCTCGAAAAGTCACATACCTTCATGATCCATGGTTTGGTGTGATTTCTTGAAACATGTCTCTATCTCCGGTCATATGATCAGTGCATCCACTATCGAGAATCCACTCTTTTCCCCCGGACATGTAATCCTTGAAGTTTGCCATGAGACTTAGATTCTTCATAGTCTTCTCAAAGTCGATGTCGAACAACTCATCTTCATCATAGTAGCCATGTTCCACATTGTCATCATCAAGTGGAAAATCCTCGTCATAAGAAACAAGAGATTCGTTAGAGTTGTGATCATGACAATGTTCAAGATTATGAACGCGAATGGCTTCAACAATGATGATGTTGATAGTTATGACATCTCCCTTAGCACGCATGAGGTCTCTAAGCTCAAATAGATAATCATCAAACTTAGGATCACTAGGCATCATTTTTTGAAAAGCAATAGATTTATGAAGAATTTCATCAAGATTACTCAATGAATAATTTGGATATCGTTTCTCCAAATCATTCCACAAAGTATAAGCACATTCAAAATTCTTCATTTGATCAAACACAATTCTAGGCAATCCTCTAATGATAAGATTAACAGTTCTAAGATTGCGTCGCATATCAATTTCCTCTTCGTGTGTGGGATGCAAAGGATAAATAGGAGGTACATTGGGTTTCTTAACATACTTGCTCAAATTGAATTCATTGAATAACTCAAGCATCTCATATTTCCATTGACTATAGTACTCCCCATCGAGAATGGGCACTCTACAACTAAGACTCCCCAAACTAGACACATCCATCTTCCTCCAACGGTGATAAAACCGAAGCTTTGGAGACCAAAGCTCTGATACCAATTGTGGGATCACTAGAAGGGATGTCTAGAGGGAGGTGAATAGACTACTTGACAAATTTAAAACCTAACAATTTCCCAAGTTAATTGGTTGGCAGATTTTAGACATTCTAACAAGTCTAATGCACCCTACACATGCTAGTCAACAAGTATGGCAATGGAAAGTAAGGACAAGCATATGTAAGAGAGTAGAGCTAGGAAGATCAAATGCAATATGGAGACACGAAGATTTTTCCCTTGGTTCCGATAGGTGATGCTATCGTACATCCACGTTTATGGAGACTTCAACCCACGGAGGGTAACGATCGCGAGAGTCCATGAAGGGCTCCACCCACAAAGGGTCCACGAAGTAGCAACCTCGTCTATTCCATGATGGCCAACGTCCACGGAGGACTAGCCTTACTGAGGGTAGATCTTCACAAAGTATGTGATCTCCTTTCCCTTACAAACTCTTGGTTCAACTCCACAATCACGAAGAAGGAGGTTCCCAAGTGACACCTAACCAATCTAGGAGCCACCACTCTCCAAAAGGTAATAGATGTGGTAGTATCATGAACTCCTTGCTCTTGTGCTTCAAAAGATAGTCTCCTCAACACTCAATCACTCGCTCATAGATTTGGCATGGGTAGAAGAGATTGATTGGATGGAAATCAACTTGGGGAGGCTAGACATCAAGTTCCATATGGTTGGAGTGGATGATCTTGACTACAACACAAGGTTGGGTGGTTCTCTCTCAGAATATTGGATATAGGAAGTGGGTGTGTGTTCTGAGTGCTTCTCTTGCGAGTGAGTGGTGGTGAAGGGGTATATATAGGCATCTCCAAAAATCCAACCATTACAACATTATTGCCCAACTCGGTGAAACCGAAGTAGAATTCGGTGGCACCGACTAGTTCAAAATGTGGCAACTTTGGTGTTTTTGGTGAGACCGATATATGAAACTCGGTGGTACCGATATGGGTGACCTAGGCAGTTACCAAATCTTGGTGAGACCGATTCCTCAAACTCGGTGGGACCGATTTAGAGAAATGGGCTAACAGAAAGTTGGTCCAACTTCTCGGTGGTACCGATTCTCAGAACTCGGTGAGACCGAATCTCGAAAATGGCTAACCAGGAAGTTGGTCACTGATTTTGGTGGCACCGAAAGAAAAGCTGGTAGTACCGAGATGCTAAGGTTTGGTTTGGCTTATGTCTTGGATAAACTCGGTGGATCCGAATGGGAAATATTGGTGGCACTTAATTTTGACTTTAGGCTTTGGACAGAGGATATTTGTGGGAGAATGGATGAGTATTTTTGGTGGCTACCTGTAAGCACGTGAGTAACTAGATCATCATATTTACCTCAACCCTTTTAATAGTATTGGTTTTCCTATGGACTCAATTGTGATTTCTCACAAAATGTAAAATGCAGAGTCTTGAAGCTTGAAGCTTGGCCAATCCTATTCCTTTCCTTCTTCTTCTTCTTCTTCTTAGGATTCTCCTCACAATCGTTAGCCAACACTTCTCTGTGGACTATATCTGAAATAAGCTAGATAAAACTATTAGTCCAAGAGACAATGTATGTTGTCATGAATTATCAAAACCACCAAGGGAGCATATGTGCTTTCAACCCTTGTGGTAGCTCGACATCTCTACTCGAAACCGTGATGCAGATTCCCGAACTAGGTTAACACTTAACCCATGTCGCATGGCCATGCTTTATGAATCTGATCACTCGAGAGGACCCAGAGAATATCTCTCCTTACGGAGGGGCAAATCCCATCTTGGTCAACCATGTCTCGCAGAATGTCTCACGACTCACCCGAAAGCTACCTTTATAACTACCCAGTTACGGAGTAGTGTTTGATAGACCCTAAGTAAGTCGATCCTCATCCTGAGAACATGCGAGGACCTTAGGTCTAGGACATGGCATATACATTGTAGTTGAGACTAATAGATGACAATATCTCGTTGTGTCTCAAAGTGGATCTTTCCGACTCGGTGCTCTCAATCCCCGAGTCCATACTATCAATTTAGCATCTCTATGCACATGACTTGTGAAACATAGTCATCAACTGAATCGTATACTAGTAAACGATATGTGTCTGCATAACCTTAACAACTAGGGACTATTAGAACAATTATCATACAATATATAGTCTCACAAATAAGTCACATACTTATTGATACATATCACTGATGATGTTCAAGGACAATACAAAACACTCATGAATACATAGGAAATGAAATCATCACATGATTACCTCTAGGGCATATCTCCAACAGTCTCCCACTTGCACTAGAGTCAATCATCTAGGCATCATATGCCCATGGACCTCATGTGCACCTCATACTTCGACTGCGGGAGAGGCTTCGTTAATGGATCAGCTACATTTGCATCCGTGTGTATCTTGCATATGTTTACATCGCCTCTCTCGACAAAGTCACGAATAAGGTTAAAACGCCTAAGTATGTTTTGGGTTTTATGATGATTCCGTGGTTCCTTGACTTGTGCGATAGCACCACTATTATCACAATAGAGGTCCAACGGATTGGACGAGTCCTGAACCACTCCAAGATCAGAAATAAAATTCTTCACCCAAACACCTTCTTTTGCAGCTTCAGAAGCCGCCATATACTCAGCCTCCATTGTAGAATCAGCTATCGTATCTTGCTTGGCACTCCTCCAGCTCACTGCTCCTCCGTTCAGAATGAACACAAACCCAGATTGTGATCGACTATCATCCCTATCGGTTTGGAAACTAGCATTAGTGTAACTCTTTACAACGAGCTCATCCTCACCTCCATAAACCAGGAACATATCCTTTGTCCTTCTCAAGTATTTAAGGATATTCTTTACCGCTGTCTAGTGACTCTCACCTGGATCAGCATGGTATCTGCCCACTATGCTTAGAGAAAAGCTAACATTGGGACGAGTACATATCATAGCATACATGATGGACCCGATAGCCAAAGCATACGAAATCCCATCCATTCATCTTCGCTCATCAGGAGTCAAAGAACTCTGAGTCTTGCTAAGACTAATACCATGTGACATGGGCAAGAACCCTTTCTTGGCATCTTGCATGTTGACCATTTCAACACCTTGTCTATATACATACTTTGGCTTAATCCAAAAAGCCTTCTCGATCTATCTCTATATATCTTGATTCCTAGAATATAAGCTGCTTCCCGAAGTCTTTCATCAAAAAACTATTTTTCAATGAGTCCTTGACAGATTCAAGCATTTGAACATCATTTCCAATCAACAATATGTCATCCACATACATGATCAGAAATGCAACTGAGCTCCCACTGACCTTCTTGAATACAGAATGATCATAGTCGTTCTTAATGAAGCCAAACTCTTTGACCGCTTCATTAAAACAAATGTTCCAATTCCGAGATGCTTCCCTCAATCCATAAATGGATCTGTGAAGCTTGCATACCATGCCAGCAATCTTTGGATCGACAAAACCCTTGAGATGTGTCATATACACATCCTCAGTTAAATTT
This sequence comes from Elymus sibiricus, assembly GCA_039707655.1. Taxonomy (NCBI): domain Eukaryota; kingdom Viridiplantae; phylum Streptophyta; class Magnoliopsida; order Poales; family Poaceae; genus Elymus; species Elymus sibiricus. The sequence goes on from CM077673.1 coordinate 187,945,577, forward strand.
CCGTTAAGGGAAGCCATTTTGACATCCATCTGCCATATCTCACAGTCGAAATATGCAGCTATTGCAATAATGATCCGAATTGATTTAGGCATCGCTATCGGTGAATAACTCTCACCGTAGTCAACTCCTTGAACCTGTCGATAACCTTTAGTGTCAAGTCGATCCTTATGGACTGTAACATTTCCGTCCATATCAATTTTCTTCTTAAAGATCCATTTGCACTCAATGGCTTGAACGCCATCTGGCGGATCAACCAAGTTCCAAACTTGATTCTCATCCATGGACTTTAATTCGAATCTCATGGCCTCAAGCCATAACTCGAAATCAGGGCTCACCATCACTTCTGCATATGTGGTCGGCTCTTTGTTCTCCAAGAACAAGACATTGCAGTCGTGCATATTGCGCAACCTTTCAGACCTACGTGGAACCGGCGCCGATTCCACTACGGGTTCCTTGACCAACACCGGTGTGATAGAATCTCCTGCGGAACGTCCCCGTGTGGTTCTTGAATTTCTTTGAGTCGGACCGACCACCCACTAGTGTTCCGATTGAGAAACTCTTTCTCAAGGCAAACTCCATGTCGAGTGACAAACACTTTGCCCTCTTCACGGTTGTAGAAGTAATATCCCAAGGTTTCCCTTGGATATCCCACAAATATGCACTTGTCCTACTTGGGTGTGAGCTTGTCCGACTGGAGTCGCTTGACATATGCTTCACAGCCCCAAATATTTAGAAAAGACAAACTATGACTCTTTGCAATCCATATCTCATATGGTGTCTTATCTACGGACTTTGATGGTACCCTGTTTAGTGTGAAAGCTGCGGTTTCTAGAGCGTATCCCCAAAATGACAAGGGTAAATCCGATTGGATCATCATAGATCGAACCATGTCTAACAAATTCTGGTTCCTCTGTTCCGACACACAATTTCTCTGTGGCGTACCTGGAGGAGTGAGCTGTGGATTCCACGGCTCTTCAGATGATCATCAAACTCCTGGCTCATATACTCACTGCCACGATCAGATATTAGACGCTTGATTGACTTGGCGAGTTGATTTTCCACTTTGTTCTGAAACTCCTTGAATTTTTCAAAAGTTTCTGACTTGTGCCTCATCAAGTAGACATATCCATATCTACTAAAGTCGTCGGTTAAGGTCACGAAGTATTGGAAACCACCTCTAGTTTTCGTGCTCATTTGTCCACATACATCACTATGTATAAGTTCCAATAGCTCAGACGCCCTCTCGCAACTCTTTGCAAAAGGAGTCTTAGTCAGTCGGGCACGTGGGACTGGGGGTACCCAGGCCCGTCTGCCTGCGGCACAAGGCGCGGCGCCTACCATGAGCCCAACACGACCCACCTCTGGGCTTCATGAGCAAGACCCTCGCGAGGGCCCCTGCCTCGCAAGGCGTATGTCAGCAAGCACCGTTAAGAGTCTCGTGAAGCCCCCTTCGCGAAGGCCACCACCTACGGCTATCCCCGAGGCCTTCGTGGGAGTTGTGCCAGCAGGCGCGGATGAGGAGGCTTTGCCCTTTTGCGCTAAGGGAGCAGGGCCAGCTCACCGGTCCCCAAAGCAATCTCTAAAGGTTTCCTGTTTGGTGCAAGAAGACCAAGGACAGGGGCTCACGAGGACGGAGGTCATCCCCGAGCCTACCGGCACGTCATGACAGGAGGCTTTTTGTGGGCGTAGACTACTTTTGTCAGGATAAGCAGCAGACCTGCCCCCCTTTGAACTGGCCGTTGTGGCAACCCTTCCCGCCTTGTGTTTTCGAGGGAAGATGACCAAGGCCAGTATAAGATAGGCAGGCATCCACCGTAGAGGAGCATCGACCCGAGGTAGCCAGAACACACCCTTGTATTCGCACCCTCAAGCAATCCAGACAAGCAGGAGTAGGGCTTTACACCGCGAGGTGGCCCGAACCTGGGTAAACTGCCATGTCCATCGTTCTTCTTCCTTAGCTCGAGCACGCTGGAGTGTCGCCGAGAGGTTGCAAAGTAGAGTAGGGCGAGAGAACCTGCGCCCCCCAGAGTTCCAAGCTTCTTGGGTCCCCGGAGCCCCGATTCCAACATTTGGCACGCCAGGTAGGGGTGCGCCGTTATTCTTCAGCTCCGTTTCAGCTCCGGTTTTGCCAACCTTATGGCTGACGCTCGCCATGCGCGTGCCGTGCGCCGGGTGGCCCACATCGTTCAGACCGCGCTTGCGGGCGTTACGGTCGCCGCCACTCTGCCGGCGCTGAAGCTGCCGCCACCACTGACCCCGCTACTCGCGACCAGAAGGAATCCTCCATGCACCCCTTCGTGCAGCAGGACGGCCGCACCGCCACAGCTTCCTCCTTCCACGCCAGCCTTGGGCCCGTGAATGCGTCGGACACGTTGCTCTTGGCGCGCGAGCTGCTGCGCTACTGCCCGGCGGACGCTAGCTACGACACCTGGCTGGGCCGCATCACCGAGCTCTTCACCGTCGCCGAAGAAGCCCCGACACCCTCTCGCTCGCTTCGCCCTCCATCGTCTCGCGCTGGGGACGTGGCGTACGGAGCGCCACCACCACCTCCCCTGCACAATAACCCAGTCAAGCCTCGCGGAGCACCTCCGCAGGCCCAGGACGAAGCCAGCTGCCAGATCATACGCCATGCGCCGCCAGACACGCGCGTGATCCTTGAGCAGCAGCGCCAGTAACAGGACCGGATCATGAAGGATGTCACGGCGGCCGGGCGCCAGAACCGGGCAGCCCTTGCGTGCGGAGTCCCTTCGAGCAGCGTAGGCTGCCAGGCCTTTACTTGCAAGCTGTGCCGGGTGGTTTGGCCCGTCAAGTTCAAGACTGAGCTGCCCCCGTGCTATGACGGCATCCCCGGCCCCACAGAGTTCATCCTGCTGAGCATCGAGGTGGCAAACGACAATGACAATGTCGTGGCAAATTGGTTCCCCATGGCCCTTAAGGATGGCGCGCGCTCCTGGCTCATGAACCTTCCCGAGGAGTCGATCTTTTCGTGGAGCGAGCTCTGCGGGAAGTTTGTCGCCAACTTCAGGGGCACGCACGACCGCCCTCTCTCCATCAATGACATGCGGCGTGTGAAACAGCGCCCTGGAGAGACCTTGCGCAAGTACATCTAGCGCTTCAGCCAGGTGTGCAACAAGATCCCGTGTGCCTCGGACGAAGCCATCATCATGGCGTTCACCAATGGGTCAAGGACGTCTAGATGTGCGAGAAGCTCGTCATCAACGACAGCCTAAGTGTGGGGACCCCGACTCATATGTCGTGATCACCGAATTTACCTGCACAGTGATCCCAGAGATCAATGCTCACTAAACACACAGAAACTGAATAACAAGAGTCTTACATCCGTTACATACCGTTTTACTCAAATATGGCCTTTATGGCCAAGTCTTCATAAACTTGCAGCAGCAATCTTCAACTATAGCGTGAACCCATGCCATCTGCCTTAACCCTATAGGCATTCTGACTGGGAAGTGTCCTAGCTCGCATGTTCGTCACAAAGGTAATCTTCATCATGACCTGATCTTTCATGCCTGGCCAATAAAATAACCAGTGACAAGCCAATGAGTACTTTGAATGTACTCGCAAGCAACCCATGTTTGGAACAAGGTTCAACAGAGCATGATATAGCACTAAGTAGGTAATTTGCAGAAAGCTAATTTTGAGTGCAGTGACATGATCAAATAACCTTTGTAAGCATGCGTCAACAGTTGGCAGATATCCACATGAACAAGTTATACATATCATCATAAGCAAGGGTTGAACATCTCATGTTCAGTCATCATGTCAAGTCATCCGACTTAACTCAAGTATCATCTTTGTCACACACACATCAAGTTTTGTGAAAACATCTCGACGTAGTTTAAGCAGCACCACCCAACTGTCCTTGACCGTGGACACGGCTATTCGAATAGTTTTACACTCTGCAGAGGTTGCACACTTTACCCACAAGACTCGGGGAACCTCTGTGTCATCCACGACTCGCGGTATATTACATACCCGAGATAAGCACCCGAACAATGCCTTTCCCCTAGCGATACTAAACAAAGAGTCCACTCGTTGGTGCCATCCCTCATGATATACATCACACGTATCATCCATGAGGGCACGCAACGGTGTGCCCGGTGCCTGTAAAGACAACGCATGGTCGCCCTGCCAGGCACGACCCCGTATCGAGAGTGACCACGTCACTCCTGCCACTAGTAATGCGGGCTCTATGCTAGTACCTACTGATGTCTACTACACAACCTTCTTCTTGTAGACTCGTGTTGGGCCTCCAAGCGCAGAGTTTTGTAGGACAGTAGCAAATTTCACTCAAGTGGATGACCTAAGGTTTATCAATCCGTGGGAGGCGTAGGATGAAGATGGTCTCTCTCAAACAACCCTGCAACCAAATAACAAAGAGTCTCTTGTGTCCCCAACACACCCAATACAATGGTAGATTGTATAGGTGCACTAGTTCGGCGAAGAGATGGTGATACAAGTGCAATATGGGTGGTAGATAAAGGTTTTTGTAATCTGAAAATATAAAAAAGCAAGGTAACTAATGATAAAAGTGAGCACAAACGGTATTGCAATGCTTAGAAACAAGTCCTAGGGTTCATACTTTCACTAGTGAAAGTTCTCTCAACAATACTAACATATTTGAATCGTATGTAAATCCCTCACGTGCGACAAAGAGTTCACTCCAAAGTCACAAATAGCGGAGCACAAACGAAGAAATTATTGTACAGTACGAAACCACCTCAAAGTTATCTTTTCCGATCAATCTTATGAGCTATCCCTATAAGTGTCACGAACAGCCCTAGAGTTCGTACTAAAATAACACCTTAAGATACACATCAACCAAAACCCTAATGTCACCTAGATACTCCAATGTCACCACAAGTACCCATGGGCTTGATTATACGATATGCATCACATAATTTCAGATTCATCAAGTTCAATCCAACACAAAGAACTTCAAAGAGTGCCCCAAAGTTTCTACCGGAGAGTCAAGACAAAAACATGTGCCAACCCCTATGCATAGATTCCCAAGGTCACGGAACCCGCAAGTTGATCACCAAAACATACATCAAGTAGATCAATAGAACATCCCATTGTCACCACAGATATCCCATCGCAAGACATACATCAAGTGTTCTCAAATCCTTAAAGACTCAATCCGATAAGAAAACTTCAAAGGGAAAACTCAATTCATCACAAGAAGATAGAGAGGGGAACACTCCATATGATTCATCTATATTAATAAAGCTCGCGGTACATCAAGATCGTGTCATCTCAAGAACACGAGAGAGAGAGATCAAACACATAGCTACTGGTACATACCCTCAGCCCTGAGGGTGAACTACTCCCTCCTCGTCATGGATACCGCCGGGATGATGAAGATGGCCTCCGGTGATGGTTTCCCCCTCCGGCAGGGTGCCGGAACGGGCTCCCGATTGGCTTTTCATGGCTCTGGAGGCTTGCGGCGGCGGAACACCCGATCTAGGTTTCTTTTCGGAGGTTTCTGTATTTATAGGAGTTTTTGGCGTCGGTTTCACGTCAAGGCGGTGCCCGAGGAGTCCACAAGCCAGGGGGCGCGCCCCCCGGGCTTGTGGCCTCCTCGGTCACTTCCTGGCCCAGCTTTCTGCTCCAGTATTTTTTATATTTTCCAAAAATATTCTCCATAAATTTTCAGCCCATTCCGAGAACTTTTATTTCTGCACAAAAACAACACCACGGTAGCTCTGCTGAAAACAGCGTCAGTCCGGGTTAGTTCTAATCAAATCATACCAAAATCATATAAAATTATTGTGAACATGGCATGAATACTTCATAAATTATAGATACGTTGGAGACGTATCAGCATCCCCAAGCTTAATTCCTGCTCGTCCTCGAGTAGGTAAATGATAAAAGAAATAATTTATGAAGTGTGAATGCTACCTAACATATTCATCGTATTCTTTTCTTCTTTTTATAGCATGGAAATTGGACTTGTAAATGATTCAAAGCAATAGTCTAGTTTTAACATAATGACTTCAATACTCAAGCATGTCAACAAGCAACCATGTCTTTCAAAATATCAACACTAAAGAAAGTTATCCCTAGCCCATGATGCTCAATCATTGATCCATTCATGAAACACACTCAAATATTAGCTATGCCCAATGCTCAAGTACGATCATAGTGCCCCCTAGTTGGTGCTTATAAGAGAAGATGGAGACTCAAAGCAAAGATAAAAATTGCATAAAGTAAATAGATAGGCCCTTCGCAGAGGGAAGTAGGGATTTGTAGAGGTGCCAGAGCTCAAGGTTTAAATTGAGAGAGAAAAATATTTTGAGTGGCATGCTTTTCCTGTCAACGAAAACGACAAAGTAGCTCACAATACTTTCCATGCTAGATACATTATAGGCGGTTCCCAAACAGAATGGTAAAGTTTTTACTCCCCCTCCACCAATCAATCACACTCCACGGCGAGCCGAATCCACGGGTACCGTCCATACAAACAAGAATCTTGGGGGAGTTTTGTTTCATTATATTTTGATTTGATTTTTGAGCATGGGACTGGGCATCCCGAATCCCAGCCACTTTCTCGTGAATGATAGTGAATCAACACATATCGTGGGAATAACCCACCTAGCATGGAAAAATATTGGATACTCCCCACCGTTTCATGAGCGGTACGGGCACACAAGAGAGAAAATTTATTTTGAAAATTTAGAGATGGCACATACAAATTTGCTTGGAACGGCATGGAAATACCGCATATAGGTAGGTATGGTGGACTCATAAGGCAAAACTTGGTTTAAGGATTTTGGATGCACAAGTAGTATTTCTACTTAGTACAAATGAAGGCTAGCAAATAGATTGGGAAGCAACCAAACCAAGGAATGAAAAATCACATAAGTGAGCATTGAGTCATAACTATCACCGAATAATGCACCACAAGTAGGATGTAACTTCATTGCATAACTATTGACTTTCGTGCATGCATAGGGAATCACAAACCTTAACACCAATATTCCTACTGAGCATAATTACTTACTAACATGACTCACATATTACTATCATCATGTTTCAAAACTATTACAAAGAATCAAGTTTAATTTGTCCCATGATCTTCATGAAAGTTTTTATTATATCCTCCTTGGATATCTATCACTTTGGGACTAGTTTAATATATTGCTATTGCTTTTTCGACAAGCTCAAACAAATTTAAATCAAGCACATGAGCATAAAGATTCCATCCCTCAAAAAGGTATAAGTGAAGCATGAGAGGAGATGACAAGCTACTCTCAAAAGATATAAGTGAAGATCAATGAGTAGTCAAACAATTAAGTAGCTATGTGAGGACTCTCTCTCTCTCAATAAATATTTTCAGATCTGAGTATTTTATTCAAACAGCAAACTAAACAAAAATAGAACTCCAAGAATAGCAAGCATTATGTGAACGAATAAAAATTTAGGCTCAACATAGGCTAACCGATAGTTGACGGAGAGAGGTGGGATGCGTAACATCCCCAAGCTTAGATGCTTGAGACTTCTTGAAATATTTACTTGGGGTGCCTTGGGCATCCCCAAGTTTAGATGCTTGAGACTTCTTGAAATATTTACTTGGGGTGCCTTGGGCATCCCCAAGCTTGAGCTTTTGTATCTCGTTCAATCCTCTCATATCATGGTTTCACCTATTCTCAAAAACTTCATCCACACAAAACTCGAAAAGAACTCGTGAGATAGGTTAGTACACATAATAATAAATCAACTCTTTATGTACTGCCAAGACAAGTTGCATAATAATTTTCCAACATTAGGTACTGTATACTATCATTTCCACCATTTATATCTACCAATATAGGCTATGGAAACTATAGGATAAGTAGATAACAGAACTATGACAGCAATCTGTTCAAACAGAACAGTCTGTAGCAATGTATGAAAACAGTGTACTTATGTAACTCAAAAAATTATGAAACTTTAGGAAATTCTAACTAATTTATATGACAATACTCTGTAAAAATATCAGAAACTTTCCACGTTCCGGTAAAATATGAAAATTCAAACACTACAGCAAAAGTTTCTGTTTTTACACAGCACACATCAAACATGCAATGCACGCATCCTAAAGGCAATTCTTGGAACTTTTTATTGAAAAACAAGATTATAAATAACACCTAACAGATAACATCAAAATAAAATGACGCTCCAAGCAAAACTCATATTATGTGACGAATAAAAATATAGCTCCAAGTAAGATATACCGATAGTGTTGAAGACGAAAGAGGGGATGCCTTCCGGGGCATCCCCAAGCTTAGGCGCTTGAGTATTCCTTGGATATTACCTTGGGGGTGCCTTGGGAATCCCCAAGCTTAGGTTCTTGTCACTCCTTATTCTTATCATATCGGTGTCTCACCCAAAACTTGAAAACTTCAATCACACAAAACTTAACGGAACTTCGTGAGAAGGGTTAGTGTAGTAAAGATAAATCATTCACTTAGGTACTGTCAAGACAAGATTCATAATTGTTCCCACATGATACCTACTGTATTCTATCATTCCTATAATTTATATCACTGAATATAAGCTATGGGAACACTAAAACAAGCAAACTATGCATGCAAAACAGAATCTTTCAAAAACAGAACAGTCTGTGAAGATCTGTAGTGTAACCATACTTCCCTGTCTCTAAAAATTCTGAAAAATTAGGAAAATCTAGGCAATTTGTATATCAATTATGTGTAAAAAATTAAGATCAAAATCACGTTCCAGTGAATTTACAAAATTCCTTGACTGAGAGCAAAAGTTTATGTTTTTGCACAGAATCAAGTCAACTGTCATCCACACTATCCCAAAGGCTTTACTTGGCACCTTATTGAAACAAAAGCTACAAAACATGATTACTACAGTATCTTAATCATGTGAACACACAAAAACAGTAGGTATAAATATTGGGTTGTCTCCCAACAAGCGCTTTTCTTTAATGCCTTTTTAGCTAGGCATGATGATTTCAATGATGCTCACATAAAAATAGTAATTGAAACATGCAAGAGAGCATCATGAATATCATGACAAGCACATTTAAGTCTAACCCACTTCCTATGCATAGGGATTTTGTGAACAAACAATTTATGGGAGCAAGAATCAACTAGCATAGGAAGGCAAAAGAAGCATAACTTCAAAACTTTGAACACATAGGGAGGAAACTTGATATTATTGCAATTCCTACAAGCATATGTTCCTCCCTCATAATAATTTTCAGTAGCATCATGAAGGAATTTCACAACATAACTATCACATAAAGCATTATCTTCATGATCCACAAGCATAGAAAATTTGTCACTCTCCACATAAGCAATTTTCTTCTCATTCATAATAGTGGGAGCAAACTCAACAAAATAACTATCATGAGATACTTGATTGACATAACCACTTTGAATATTAAAATTATGATGACAAGTTTCATGGTTACTATCACTCTTTATAGCATACATTTCATCATCATAATCATCATAGATAGTAGGAATGTCATTATCATAAAAATTTGCTCATCAAAACTTGGGGAACTAAAAATATCATCTTCATCAAACATAGCATCCCCAAGCTTGTGGGTTTGCATATCATTAGCATCATGGATATTCAGAGAATTCATACTAGAAATATTGCAATCATGCTCATCATTCAAGGAATTCTCATTAAGTATTTTCATAAATTCTTCCTCTACCAATTGAGCATAATTTTCCAAACCATCATTTTCACGAAAGACATTAAAAAGGCGAACCAATTGATGCAACCTAAACTCCATTTTTTTTTGTAGTTTTCTTTTATAAAACCAAAGTAGTGAAAAACAAGAAACTAAAAGATTCAATTGCAAGATCTAAAGATATACCTTCAAGCACTCACCTCCCCGGCAACGGCGCCAGAAAAGAGCTTGATGTCTACTACACAACCTTCTTCTTATCGACTCGTGTTGGGCCTCCAAGCGCAGAGTTTTGTAGGACAGTAGCAAATTTCCCACAAGTGGATGACCTAAGGTTTATCAATCTGTGGGAGGCATAGGATGAAGATGGTCTCTCTCAAACAACCCTGCAACCAAATAACAAAGAGTCTCTTGTGTCCCCAACACACCCAATACAATGGTAGATTGTATAGGTGCACTAGTTCGGTGAAGAGATGGTGATACAAGTGCAATATGGGTGGTAGATAAAGGTTTTTGTAATCTGAAAATATAAAAACAGCAAGGTAACTAATGATAAAAGTGAGCACAAACGGTATTGCAATGCTTAGAAACAAGGCCTAGGGTTCATACTTTCACTAGTGCATGTTCTCTCAACAATACTAACATAGTTGAATCATATGTAAATCCCTCACGTGCGACAAAGAGTTCACTCCAAAGTCACAAATAGCGGAGAACAAACGAAGAAATTATTGTAGGGTATGAAACCACCTCAAAGTTATCTTTTCCAATCAATCTTATGAGCTATGCCTATAAGTGTCACGAACAGCCCTAGAGTTCGTACTAAAATAACACCTTCAGATACACATCAACCAAAACCCTAATGTCCCCTAGATACTCCAATGTCACCACAAGTACCCATGCGCTTGATTATACGATATGCATCACATAATTTCAGATTCATCAAGTTCAATCCAACACAAAGAACTTCAAAGAGTGCCCCAAAGTTTCTACCGGAGAGTCAAGACGAAAACATGTGCCAACCCCTATGCATAGATTCCCAAGGTCACGGAACCCGCAAGTTGATCACCAAAACATACATCAAGTAGATCAATAGAACATCCCATTGTCACCACAGATATCCCATCGCAAGACATACATCAAGTGTTCTCAAATCCTTAAAGACTCAATCTGATAAGAAAACTTCAAAGGGAAAACTCAATTCATCACAAGAAGATAGAGAGGGGAAAACTCCATATGATTCATCTATATTAATAAAGCTCGCGGTACATCAAGATCGTGTCATCTCAAGAACACGAGAGAGAGAGATCAAACACATAGCTACTGGTACATACCCTCAGCCCCGAGGGTGAACTACTCCCTCCTCGTCATGGAGACCGTCAGGATGATGAAGATGGCCTCCGGTGATGGTTTTTCCCTCCGGCAGGGTGCCGAAACGGACTCCCGATTGGCTTTTCGTGGCTCTGGAGGTTTGCGGCAGCGGAACTCCCGATCTAGGTTTCTTTTCGGAGGTTTCTGCATTTATAGGAGTTTTTGGCGTCGGTTTCACGTCAAGGCGGTGCCCGAGGAGTCCACAAGCCAGGGGGGTGCGCCCTAGGGGGGCGCCCCCCAGGCTTGTGGTCTCCTCGGTCACTTCCTGGCCCAGCTTTTTGCTCCAGTATTTTTTATATTTTCCTAAAATATTGTCCATAAATTTTCAGCCCATTCCGAGAACTTTTATTTCTGCACAAAAACAACACCACGGTAGCTCTGCTGAAAATAGCGTCAGTCTGGGTTAGTTCTAATCAAATCATACCAAAATCATATAAAATTATTGTAAACATGGCATGAATACTACATAAATTATAGATACGTTGGAGACGTATCACCTACCAAAGTAGTCAACAAAGCCCCGTCCCATAAGGGGTATCGTGGTTGTGCATGTAAGGTTGGGACGGTCGACAAATCTTAAATCTAATCCGTTTTTGAAAACACACACACTCACTTGCTCCGGTACACCACTTCTTTATCAAGTGGTTACCTAGCTCAACATCATCTCCCTCGGGCATTAGTGGCACCCGACAGGGTTTTCCTAAAGTCTTTGAAAACTCTCTAGTTTCCAACACCATGCATATTCCCGTCCCACATTGCGTAGCGTCTACTAAGCAACCTAACTACTCCCACCCGCACAACCCTCATAAGGAGGTAGGGTCATGCACGATGCAAGTATCAACGGTAAAAGTGTCGGAGGCATCCCACCGAAGGGGATACCACATCAACATGATCATCATCAAGAAATAATGTGCTATATGCCATGCAATAAGAGGTTTCATAGTCATGGTCAAAGGGCTACTTGCCTGGCTTATCCAAGTCTTCGAGGTCTTCACACGCTTCTCATCCATTCCGAGAACTTCGTCTACTTCATGAACTATCGTCGGAAACAACCACAATAAGCAACACAACAAGCAGAGAGATAAAAGTGCTCTATAAATAGGAGTTTTATTTTTCTAGGACATCTCTGGTCATACGAAAAATACCTAAAGTGGCTCTACTGGAGTTGGATCAATGAGGCTCGTCGAATGGTGGAAATGGAAAGAATGATGATCCTATAAGAAGTCTACAAAAAATACTTTTGTAAAAATGAGTGAATGCACCTATTAAATAGGGCATGATTTTAGAAACATGTAGGAAGCGGTTTCACTGGATCTGGATTTGAGATGAATTTCCTAAGATGGCAATAATGAAAAATGGGGCTATTTATTTGACCCAACAGAATAAATGCATGGTAAAAATTCTAACCATGGCTTGATAAATAAGGCATGATATTTAGAGAACCTAGAAATTGGAATCACTCCATTTGGAGTTGATTTGGATGTCCTAGGAATTTTGCAAAGTGGGGTTTTCAAAGTTCAAATTCAAATTTGAATTTGAACACAACAGAAAAGTTTTGGGGAAATTGTTTAATGCATATATTTGGTTAGGCCACGATTTTAGGAATATGTAGGAATTTGAATCATCAAATTTGGAGTTACTATGATTTTTACTAGAGATTTTACAAGCTTCTGAAAAATAGAAAATGGGAAAGATTTTACCCAATGGGCTAAAACGCGCTCAGGGCGCGGGATAGGGACTGGGCCGGCCCAGTGGCCCAGCCATGCGGGAGACCGGGCTGACATCGAAGGCGCACCGGGAAAGTGCGCTTTCAACGCGGCAAGACGGAAAGGCTGACGCCCGTCTCCACTTAAGCAACGGGCCCGACTAGGGGGTCGCTTCCAGGCGGGCCCCGCCTGCCAGGGTCGTCCCCTCCTCCCGCCCGAATAGGGGAGAGCAGGGGAGGCAGGGACGAGCAGGCACCGGCGCCGTTCCGGCGGCTCAGGCCGCCCCCGGCGAGGCCCCGGCCATCTACGTGCTCGGGGCGAAAGGCCGAACTCGCCTGGGGTGGCCCCTGGCCCTGGGGAGGTCGAGGTCGCCTGCAGCGTTGGCCATGGCGGAGTTAGTCGACGGTGGCGTTGGGCCCGGCGTCCTAGCGACGGGAGGAAGGGGAGGGAGCTAGGGAGAGGATAGTGGCGGTGCTAGAGACGCTCTTGCGGGACTCGGGGAAGAGAAGGGAGGCCGGGGAGCTCTAATTCGAGCGGGAGCCGACGGCAAGGCCTCGGCCATAGGGGCGGATGCCGAGCATGATAGGGCGAACGGGGACGTCCAGGAGGTCCAAGGAAGGGAGAGAGCTAGGGGGACAAGTGGGGGGGGGGGGGGGTCACAGGAACGGTCTTGAAAGCGGGGCGACGAAGGGGGAGCTCGGGTGCGCCTCGGATGCCCTCGGGCGCCGAGCTTGCACGTGCCTGGGCTCCTTTGGCTGCATCCCGACGTCAGGGAGAGGTGTGGGAGGTTGAGAGGGAACCCCTGGCATGCGTGGGCATCCTCCCGTTGCCGGACACGAGCTACAGGACGATGACAAGTGACAGAGCGCCGGTTTTGCATCTCAACTGCGTGGTCACCACGCTAAGGCATGTCCAGGGCATCTTTTTGGTGGGGAAAAGTTGTCTAACGTGTGAGGAACGTATGCAGGAGAGCACTGGAGGAGGTTGGACTCATCTGGAGCTGGGTAGAAGAGGTTTCTACTAAGGGTAAGTTTTGAGTAGCAAACTTGGGGTTGATATAATGAGGTTTTATTGTAGGGCACCATGGGTAAAATTTTGTCTAGAAGCCATAGGTATGGAAGGACTACATTCCCACCAATTTCCAGCTCAGGGAGATGATTCTACAGAGTACTTGCAGTACAAAGGCACTATTTCTGCCATAATGTAAGTTCAGATGATTTGCTCATATTTTCCATATGAGCATGCCATCTTTGGGTGTTCCAAGGTATATTAGTATGCAAATGAGGTTGTAGAAAAGTTTGGGGGAAATTTCATGAACAAAATAGTGGGAGAGAGGTGAGAGAGGGGCTGCCATGGTAAAAAGAGGGAAAGAATGAGGGTATCACCCCCCAAATAATTGAGAAGAGGCCATGGCAAAGTTACTGGAGGTAGAAGGGGGTTATAATATGTTGTGGTAGAAAGTTGGGGGCAAGGGGAATCTTTCTGGGTCAACTTTGCGTGTCCACTAGTTTATGCCAGAAGGTGTTTGTGCTGTGGTTGGGCTAGGTAGAAGAATCCTACGGTCTTGAGATTTACCAGGGGTAAATGGTAAGTCTATTTGGTCCTAATCATAAGTTTTCAGCTCATTTGAAGAAACTTGATAATGCAAACTTGGTAAACCCTAGAATTGTGCAGAAATGGGTTTCATTGGATCTAGCTACGCAAATCCATTCTCCTTGATGCACCACTTTGTGTGGATGCATTATTGGAGGATTATATCATGTCCACAAAGTTTGAGCTTAAGGGGAGACAGTTGGCAATGTAGAGTTGCTCTAATTTGGATCTGGACAAAGAGGGTTTTGGGATATTTTGGTGAACCAAATAAATTGGGATTGAGATGAAACTTGGCAAGATGATCACATATGTCATATGTGACATGCTAGAATTTTCCTGGATTTATTTGATAATATTTCTTATAGAAATATTTCAAATGCTTGAAATAGGCAGAAATGGTTTTGAAGGGTTTTGTCCAATATTTTGAACATGACCATGTGTTTAAACTCTTATATATGGACAATATATGTCCACTGAGTTTCCCTAAATTTTCTCAAATATTTTGAAAGCATAAAAATAATTTTTCCCTATAAAAGACCATTTATGGCCTTAAGAAAAGGCCTTTAAATAAAATAAGAAAATAATCTTTAAAAATAATATTTTGTGGTTTTGGGGAGTTATATATATAGTATGTTCCAAATAAATCCTTTGGGGCAAAACAATCCACCCAATTTGAGGACTTGTAGTACAAACCTCAATTTAGGGGTTTTTGAAAACCTAAATTGAATAAATGGTTTTTGGCCAAATAAAATTTGATAAAAAATAGTTTTAGGTACTATACACATGGTATGATCATTGGACAAGAGTTTAGATCAAGGAAAAGAGTTTTGAGAGTAGGAGGAATTTTTATGAATATAGAGCACTAGCAAGCAATCAAACAAGCAAGCAAATAACACACAAGTCAAGCATTCATATGCACTCAAAAAAATTTAATTGGCCCTAATTTTTGAGTTATGTTAACTTAGTTATGAGGCAAAACACAGGGTGTGACAGACCTACCCCCCTTACAAGAATCTCGTCCCCGAGATTCCTAGGCTAGGCATGGGAAAGATGCGGAAATTCAGAGGTGAGGTAGTTTTCACGTTTCCGTGTGGCTTCCTCCTCGAAGTGGTTGCTCCATTGGTCCTTGAAGTGCTTGACGATATGGCTTCGAGTGCATCGCTTGGCTTCGTCTGAGGGTTAACGGGGTTCTCGTAACATGCTAGGCTTGCCTAAAGCTCAAGGGTTTGGTGAACGAGGTCCTGGCAAGGGCCTGGCTTGCGTGTGCATTCCAAAGTAAGAATACGTGGCAAAGTAGTGGGTCTGCAAGTTGATCCTAGGGCCGCTCATGTTGGTTAGTGACATCTAGATGTCTCACATTAGAATAGAAGGGTCGAGCCTTGGTGTAGCTTCTTGTTGACGGGGAAGTCCTCATCTTCCTTAAAGCAGGAGATCTTCAGTCGCAGGTGGTCTTCATCCTTGAGAGTGTTGAAGCGCGTCATCGTCGGCTTCTCGTCGAGACCTTCTGCTTGAGTAAGTTGCCTAGGTAGATTCTTCATTCTTCTTTGGCTGTTTGCCTCGTTGTCGCAGACGCGCATTTCTGGCGGGTCTTTGAGTGTTTGGTCTACTTGTCTGCCAGTAGCCAGTGTGGCAAGGGTTTGGGCTGAGTCTCGTTTCTAAGACTAAGCTTAGATTTCGGGTGGCTAAATGGATTCCTTCCCCTAAGGAGGTCTTAGCGGGGAATTTAAATAAGCTGTCTATCCAAAAGTATTGATCAGCCATCCAATCCCCAAGGTCTGAGGCTTGGCAAGCGGGGTGGACTACCTTTGACAGGTGGTTCACCATGATCGAGTCAGGGTTTACGACCTAGATTGTCAAAAAAGGGGCAAGTAATGAAGTCATGACAGTCGCCCACTCCATTCCAGGCATCTGAAGGGACTAGGGACGTTATGCTCACCGTACACCATCAAGGTGGTGGAGTGAGAGGTGTTATCAACTTCTCGGTTCCTTCCTAGTCAGGAACTGATAGGTGATTGTTAAAACAAGGGGCTCTATAATCCTCTTGATGTGCAAGGGCTTCATCGCGCTTGGACGGCGGTGCTTTTTGGTACAGTCTAGTTGATGTAGTCGGTAGAGGAGCGGTGGTTGACTTCTCTTGCTTCTTCTTCTTCGTCGTGGTTTCTCAATCGTAGTGGCTCTTCATTTTGCTTGGGCAGGAATGTCTTCTGTTGTAGGGTGGGTACTTCAAGTAGTCCAACTCTTTTCAAGGTGAAGCCTTATACTTGAGAGGCATGGTAATTGGTGTTCCTGGGGCTGGTCCAAACAGGACTAAGGTGTTCTTTCTCTTATTGGGTAAATAAGTATGTCATCCCGGAGGGTAACAACCTATTCCCCCAAGTATCGCATAAACGCATTGCTCATGGGATAGGTGAGAGGAGCGGGCATTTGTTCCGGATGGTCACTAGTTCAAGGGGTCGTGATCCAAGTAATCTAGTTCCTCGTGTCCACCTCCCTTTTGAACAGGATTGCTGGTGGTTGAGGTGGAGTATTGGCCATAGTCTAATGACTTAGAGCCAAGACCTAAGGTCATAATCCGACCATATTATGGCTCGGTAAAGCTTTGGGTTTTCAAGGAGCTTAGGATGCGAGTGAACGTCTATCATCTTATCCTCGAGCACAATTCTTTAGATGCCAATAGTACTACCTACTGCACCAAACAAAATCACCATATCTCATTGAAGGTATCATCTCATATAAGTCAACTCCAACATCACTCATGCTATTCAACTCCAAAGTTTGAGAGAAGGACTAAACCAAAATCTCATATGTTATTCTACAGCTAACTCAAATATATCCGTATGTGAAAATCCTCAGGAAGCATACAAGCTGCTAAGCTTGATTGTGATACTACAAATCCAAGTATTCAGCTAATATATCCAAGGTCTAAGGTGTTGCATCTCTATGCTAAGGAAACACATAATATATAAATCCAAGATCTTGTTTCCTTCCTAATGAATCCGGTTTAATCGTTCCACGAATACTATCCACTATTACATGGCCTATTACTGCTATAAATCCAATACTGGTGATGTTCCAAAAATCTCCAAATTTCCTAAATCCCCAAATTCCAGAAAGAACTATCTCATCACAGTATAACCAGCAATTCCCATCATGATGATCTAGCAATCTCCGATGTTAGGTGCATATGGATCCTTGAATCAATTCTGAC
This sequence comes from Elymus sibiricus, assembly GCA_039707655.1. Taxonomy (NCBI): domain Eukaryota; kingdom Viridiplantae; phylum Streptophyta; class Magnoliopsida; order Poales; family Poaceae; genus Elymus; species Elymus sibiricus. Next base: position 187,963,122 of record CM077673.1, read on the forward strand.
AACCATCCAATATTCCTGGTTTGTCTTCCACCGGGAAACATGGTATCAAGATCAAGATCATCAGACTAAATCCAAATTACTCCGAACCAGGTAGTTTGATTAATCCTGAGCACCTATTAGAATCACCTATTTAAATCCAAGGTTTACATCTAGTAAGAATTCCCTAGTAGTTACTCCAGTCACTATCATATCACCATCAATCCACTATCAACATTACTTGCCAGAGTCAAGTCATTAATCCACCAAGAATTTCAGCTTGTGATCATATTTGTCCTACTAAATCCAAGTTACTCAAGGGAGAAACAAGTTATGCTACCCTATCAACTTTGATCCACCAAGTTCGTTTACCAACATAAGGGTCTTATGATACACCAAGGGGTCTCAACTGCTTCCTCAAGATATCTATTACAACCTCGTCAAATTATCAGCCTACTAATTACGTATCCCCAAAACAATCTTCCCTATGGCATCATCAGTTCAAGTGCTGGCTTAGGAATGAAAGGCGTTTGTCCACTATGATCACTAGTCCCATATTGAACCCAGTGCTAAGCAGGGTTTATAGAGGCTCAACTAGCGTTCTGGCAAATCCGTGTATTAAACACGAGATCAGAGGCTTGAGCTGGGGAAGCTTGTGAGGTCTAGGTTGGGCTAGGGAGGGGTTTCCAATCTTGAGGGAAACACATATCTCTACGGGATTGCATCTGGTTGAGTACGTTGTAGTTAAAGTCTTCAGCGCTAGTTGTCTACCAAGGTGGATCCTTGGTGCATCTTGTCTTGCTAGTCTTCAGTTGACGAGAGGGGGAAGAGGGAAAGTAGCATGGAGAAGAGTGCCGAAGGAGGTGGTATAGTGCAAGTGCAATCAAACAAGTGCTGAAAAGGCCAAACACAAACATTAAGGTAAGGTAGGTGATATAGTCGCGTACTTGTTGCCTAGGGCAAAAGTGCGAGTTTCACCAAAGCACAAACAAGCAAAAACAAGCAACACACAATTATGGTTCTATCTGAACCATCATACGGACTCGACTTTGCATAGGGGACACACGACCTATCCTACCCTAGGGGTTCTCGGACTCAGTAGTCGTGCTTGCTTCGTGTCTTGGAGAGGAGTCTGCTCGGTCTTCTGGGTCTTCTTAAGGTGTCGCCATGTCTCTTGTTGCTGTTCGTCGAAATGACCCTGGTTGTGCCTGAAGAGTCCTTGGCAACTTCGCATCTGGTGAGTTGACGATGAAGGTCGTTCTTCAGAGCTGTTGTTGACAGGGTCTTCTGGTGTCTTCGTAATCGTGACAAGGCCTTCTTGCCTTCTGAGACGTCGAGGGTTCCAGGTAGGCAATCTTTTATGCAATGACATTAATAAGGCATGGTAGAGTTGTACCCCGCCGGTCACGTTGACGATATCATCGGCACTAAGAGCGGGGTATGATGAGAACCGTTTTCCTGCTCACTATTGTAACGCCCAAGATGCGGTCCTATCCCTATTAAGGCACGAGGGCCTCGACGGGGATAGAAGCGCATCTAATCGTTTCGCAAGTACAGTAAACATTGCATACATGTAGGAAGAGATGAGTATATGAGTTGGCTTACACTTGCCACAAGCTATCTTACAAGTTCACATGAATTATTCATACATCAACCAGAAGACAGGGTCCGGCTACGGACGAAATCGAACGATAAAAGAAGCAATGATAAACTGTCTTGCTATCCCAGGATCACCACCATGAAGCTCCCTACTCGTCTGGATACGTAACATACATCTGACCACATTCTTCATCATACTCCCACTGGAGCTGCGACACGTCATCTGACACGTACTCGTCAACACCTGTACCTATATTTGTTGTAATCTGTGAGCCACAGGGACTCAGCAATCTCATAACCCGGGTACCGAAACTATGTAAGCCTTTGGGTGAGGAATTGGTTAAGTGGTGAGGCTGCAGCAAGCGCTAAGCATGTATTTCGTGGCTAACTTACGAGATAATGAATGTAAATATGGTGGCCTACGAAAGACGGTCGTGAACTAGCATGATCACTAAGTGATCCTGAACACCTACTTATGTCCATCATAACCCCACCGTGTTCTCTCTCGGTTCATGTTCACGAGCAGAGACAGTCATGGTTACACACACAGTTGGTGTATTTTATTGAGTTTACTTCAAGTTTACTATTACCGGGTGTTAAACAAATTTCCAAGTTGCCACGTAACCGCGGGCACGGCTTTCCGAAAGATTTAACCCTGCAGGGGTGCTCCAACTCATCCATCACAAACTAACCACACGCCGCGGGAATAACGTCAACCACGAATCTCGTGATCTTCCTAGGCAATTCCACTGGAAAACCGCAACCTTGAGATAGCCCGAAGAAAAATCAGAATTCCTCGCGCAAGACATTCGAGAAAGGTAAAACAAGTCCAGCAAGACCACCCGACGTGTCGACGAACCCGATAGGAGCCGCATATCTTGTTCTCAGGACACGACGGATAAGCGAAGCGTACGGTGGCCTGATAGAAATCACCCAAGTTGCCCTGGGGTGGCCCCGCACAGTGCTCTAGGTTGGACCAACACTCACGAGGAGCACTGGCCCGGGGGTTGATTAATTATACACGGGGTAGCTATGCCCTATGCAATTTTATTAAGTTGTTTAGCAAATGTAGTACCAAAGTTGGGTCTTGCCAGACAAGTTTTAATCTAAAACGAATGGTCAAGGGGGTCCCCATAATAACGCTGAGCATGTTAGGAGCGCAAAATATGGAATACAACACCGGTACTCGGAACTAGTGCGGAAAAAGCAGAACAAAACACTGAGCAAAAGGCCAAGCCTTCCACCGTTGCCAGATATATATGTGCATTAATTTAAATAACAATAAATAGAGTGATATAAACAAATCCATGTTGACACATGGAAAGCTTGCACCTGCAACTAGCAACGCTATAAGATAAGGGCTGAGCAGCGGTAACATAGCCAATCAATGTTTTGCTAGGTAGTGGAGGGGTTAGAGGCTTTCATGGCAATATAGGAGGTTGACAGTTTAAGTGGTAGGTAACGAATCATAACAGTAAAAGTGAGACAACTAGCAAGGCAAAAATAGTGTCGGGATCTGGGTATGATCATCTTGCATGTTGGGTCTTCAGAGGGACAAAGAGCTGGGTCCTCGTAATTGTACTCTCCGGGATCCTCGTACTCAGGCTCAACACTCGCGTCTACCCAAGAGAAATAGCACCAAATAAACATACAAACAAGGTGCAATGCACAAACAAGATGATGCATGACCAATTTGAAGTATTTAGCATGCAACCCTATGCTAGCCGTGTTTCTCATGCATTCATTAAGTTCTTTAGTATTCTGGACAGAACCTCAAGTTTAGTTATTTGAACATGCATGATCATGGCAAATATGAATGCTTCATGCAAAATCGATGCAAATGCATATGTAGAACATTGCAAACGGAGTAACATAGCTCACGGTACACTCACGGCAAGGTATGAACATTAACGGAGACAAAACTCAAGATGAGGGAGGCCATGGGTTATTCCTTGGTATTCCAAGGATGTAACTTGATAGGACATGAAAATCTAGCAAGAATAGAGCTAAATATTATGCAAAACAATGGAGTATAGCTCCCACAGGTCACAAAACAATCCTAAACACAATCTGTCCACAAACAGCAACATGTCAACTTGCCACACACATATCCAGAGCTACAGACAGTTTTAAATCACAACCAAGGCATGGGTATGAAGTACACAGCATGGTTAACAAATCATCTATCTACAGCAACATGAAAGGAAGCATGGATCAATGGCAAATATGCTCACAAGATGGCATGTTGAATCAGTTTTTTTAGGGACTTAGTGAAAATTCCAGTTTTATCGAATCTGAGTTAACATGACAGCAACTTGACAGCAACTTTTATATATGCTAGAGGGCATTTCATGGCATGAAAATTAACAGGCTGACAGAGGGCATCAACTACAACAAAACACTAGCACTGAGCATGAGCTAAAACATCACATATCACTTGGTATCATCCCCTAAACATGGCATGAAAATAACTACAGATTCTAAGACTTGCTCAAATTTCACTAAGAGAATAGCAGCAGTTTATAACACCATAGCATCTTTGACAACAAATAACTCTAAGATGTAAAATCTCTTTGGCAAGGTGAAGGAACCAAATGACAGAGGTTGACAAGCACAACAATTCATGGCATTGAACCAACCCCAAAGAAACACTATATCCCTGGGAATCATCTAGAGAACATGGCAACAAAATAACAGATTTCCAACACTTAGAATATTTTGGGCATGTGGAAACAGAATTTTAGTGGCATGTTGGCATCCAGAATCCTAGTCATAACATGATCTATCATGGCAAGCAAAAATACCAGGGGCTAGAGCACACCCAAATGAACATATTTCATGTTGACAAGTTTTCCATATAGTGCAAGAATTAATTCATGTGAAAAAGACAAAATGGCACAATATCACAAAATGACATTTTTGCAAACATGTCCAAATGACAAAACCAGCCACACCATTGGATTCTCTGGATTTTTCTACCCCAAAATCATATATCACATGCCTATCTTCCTGTTGGTAAAACTCCACAATTGCAAACACAAGAAATGCCATAGCCACTTATAGTCACTTGTATGCCAAATAAGGCATGTACTAGGATGCTGACAGATTTGGAAACAGACAAATCTAGCAATATTTCCCTAAATGGAAAATCACTGAAAACATTGGAAAAAACAACACAAACAAAAATGAAAAAAAAACAAGGACCCACCTGGCAGTGAGCCAGGGGCCCTGGACCCACTGTCATACACACATTAGATAAATAACATGGAAATTAAAATGGGGGCATGGGGGGATTCGAACCCCAGACCTTGTGGCCTGAACATGGAGCGTTGACCACTATGCTGGGCCAGGGTGTTTGAACAAAATGAGGGGGTTATGATATTTGGATGGCACGCGCGTGTTGGACTAAAATCAAAAAACGAAACAAAACCAAATAAAAAGGGGGCGCAGGGATTCGAACCAGGGACCTCTCAGTTGCATAGCAGGGGGCTAACCACTGTACTATGCTGACTTCGTGCTAAATCCAAGGGCGGTTTCAATATAACCTAACAAAACGCGAGGCTTTCTTCTACCTTGGACACCAGAAACTTGGTGACGACGCCGGCGAGGCAGGCAGCGACCATTTCGGCCACTAACATGTTGCTGTTTGTGCACAGATTGTGTGTAGGATTGTTTTGTGACTTGTGGGAGCTATACTCCATTGTTTTGCATGATCTTTAGCTCTATTCTTGCTAGATTTTCATGTCCTATCCAGTGGCATCCTTGGAATACCAAGGAATAGCCCATGGCCTCCCTCATCTTGAGTTTTGTCTCTGTTAACGTTCGTACCTTGCCGTGAGTGTACCGTGAGCTACGTTACTCCGTTTGCAACGTTCTACATATGCATTTGCATCGATTTTGCATGAAGCATTCATATTTGCCATGATCATGCATGTTCAACTAACTAAACTTGAGGTTCTGTCCAGAATACTAAAGAACTTAATGAATGCATGAGAAACATGACTAGCATAGGGTTGCATGCTAAATACTTCAAATTGGTCATGCATCATCTTGTTTGTGCATTGCACCTTGTTTGTATGTTTATTTGGTGCTGTTTCTCTTGGGTAGACGCGAGTGTTGAGCCTGAGTAAGAGGATCCCAGAGAGTACAACTACGAGGACCCAGCTCTTTGTCCCTCTGAAGACCCAACAGGCAAGATGATCATACCCGGATCCCGACACTATTTTTTCCTTGCTAGTTGTCTCGCTTTTACCGTTATGATTCGTTACCTACCACTTAAACTGTCAGCCTCCTATATTGGCATGAAAGCCTCTAACCCCTCCACTACCTAGCAAAACATTGATTGGCTATGTTACCGCTGCTTAGCCCTTATCTTATAGCGTTGCTAGTTGTAGGTGCAAGCTTTCCATGTGTCAACATGGATTTGTTTATATCGCTCTATTTATTGTTATTTAAATTAATGCACATATATATCTGGCAACGGTGGAAGGCTTGGCCTTTTGCTTAGTGTTTTGTTCTGCTTTTGCCGCACTAGTTCCGAGTACCGGTGTTATATTCCATATTTTGTGCTCCTAACATGCTCGGGATTGTTATGGGGACCCCCTTGACCATTCGTTTTAGATTAAAACTTGTCTGGCAAGACCCAACTTTGGTACTACATTTGCTAAACAACTTAATAAAATTGCATAGGGCATAGCTACCCCATGGATAATTAATCAACCCCCGGGCCAGTGCTCCTCATGAGTGTTGGTCCAACCTAGAGCACTGTGCGGGGCCACCCCAGGGCAACTTGGGTGATTTCTATCAGGCCACCATACGCGTCGCTTATCCGTCGTGTCCTGAGAACGAGATACGCGGCTCCTATCGGGTTCGTCGACACGTCGGGTGGTCTTGCTGGACTTGTTTTACCTTTCTCGAATGTCTTGCGCGAGGAATTCCGATTTTTCTTCGGGCTATCTCGAGGTTGCGGTTTTCCAGTGGAATTGCCTAGGAAGATCACGAGATTCGTGGTCGAGGGTATTCCCGCGGCGTGTGGTTAGTTTGTGATGGATGAGTTGGAGCACCCCTGCAGGGTTAAATCTTTCGGAAAGCCGTGCCCGCAGTTACGTTGCAACTTGGCAATTTGTTTAACACCCGGTAATAGTAAATTTGAAGTAAACTCAATAAAATACACCAACTGTGTGTGTAACCATGACTGTCTCTTCTCATGAACATGAACCGAGAGAGAACACGGTGGGTTTATGATTGACGTAAGTAGGTGTTCATGATCACTTAGTGATCATGCTAGTTCACGACCGTCTTTCGTAGGCCACCATATTTACATTCATGTTCTCGTAAGTTAGCCACCAAATACATGCTTAGCGCTTGCTGCAGCCTCACCACTTAACCAATTCCTCACCCAAAGGCTTACATAGTTTCGGTACCTGGGTTATGAGATTGCTGAGTCCTTGTGGCTCACAGATTACAACAATACAGGTACAGGTGTTGACGAGTACGTGTCAGATGACGTGTCGCAACTCTAGTGGGAGTATGATGAAGAACGTGGTCGGATGTATGTTTCGTATCCAGACGAGTAGGGAGCTTCGTGGTGGTGATCCTGGGATAGCAAGACAGTTTATCATTGCTTATTTTATCGTTCGATTTCGTCCGTAGCCGGACCCTGTCTTCTGGTTGATGTATGAATAATTCATGTGAACTTGTAAGATAGCTTGTGGCAAGTGTAAGCCAACTCATATACTCATCTCTTCCTACATGTATGCAATGTTTACTGTACTTGCGAAACGACTAGATGCGCTTCTATCCCCGTCGAGGCCCTCGTGCCTTAATAGGGATAGGACCGCATCTTGGGCGTTACAACTATAGTGAGGCGGACCAAATGGCGAGGTTCTCATCCACCGGTAGTTGCCGACACAACAACAAAAAGGACAGGGTTGCTCTATTAGCGATGCATATCATGACATTGCATGTCTTGTGCCCTGGTCATCGAAGGCCAAGGTGGCATCATCCTAGGGCAGTGTCGAGGATGTCACCATCTTCTGAGTCTTGATATCCTCATTCCTCGAGAAGGTATCTTCTGTCGGTATCTTCTTGTCTGGTGTCGCCAACTTGTGTCCAAGGTATGTGGGAAAATGTTTGGCAAGGTGGTTTCCTTCTGGTTTACCCATAAGGATTTCAAGGAATCCAGTGGTCAGGGGCATAAAGGTACTAACGACCGTTGCAAAGTTTTGAAAAAGAAGACAAGGAGAGTCAAGAGAATAAGGGTGGAAGTGCTAAGGAAAAAAAACCTTTACTTCCTTTGAAAGTCAAGAGAATAAGGGTGGAAGTCTTTGCAAGTGATTTGAAGGGTCTGGGGTAAACAGTTTTGTCCTAACTAATGTCCATGCTAACTAAGGCTTCCTACAGTCAGGATGGCTCTGATACCAGCTCTGTGGGGACCCCGACTCATAAGTCGTGATCACCGAATGTACGTGCACAGTGATCCCAGAGATCAATGCTCACTGAACACACAGAAACTGAATAACCGTTTTACTCAAATATGGCCTTTATGGCCAAGTCTTCATAAACTTGCAGCGGAAATCTTCAACGATAGCGTGGACCCATGCCATCTGCCTTAACCCTACAAGCATTCTAACTGGGAAGCCTCCTAGCTCGCATATTCGTCACCAAGGTAATCTTCATCATGACCTGATCTTTCATGCCTGGCCAATAAAATAACCAGTGACAAGCCAATGAGTACTTTGAATGTACTCGCAAGCAACCCATGTTTGGAACAAGGTTCAACAGAGGATGATATAGCACTAAGTAGGTAATTTGAAGAAAGCTAATTTTGAGTGTAGTGACATGATCAAATAACCTTTGTAAGCATGCATCAATAGGTGGCAGATATCCACATGAACAAGTTATAGATATCATCATAAGCAGGGGTTGAACATCTCATGTTCAGTCATCATGTCAAGTCATCCGACTTAACTCAAGTATCATCTTTGTCACACACATATCATGTTTTGTGAAAACATCTAGACGTAGTTTAAGCAGCACCACCCAACTGTCCTTGACCATGGACACGGCTATTCGAATAGTTTTACACTCTGCAGAGGTTGCACACTTTACCCACAAGACTTGGGGAACTTTCGTGTCATCCACGACTCGCGGTATATTACATACCCGAGGTAAGCACCCGAACAATGCCTTTCCCCTAGCGATACTAAACAAAGAGTCCACTCGTTGGTGCCATCCCTCATGATATACATCACACGTATCATCCATGAAGGCACGCAACGGTGTGCCCGGTGCCTGTAAAGACAGCGCATGGTCGCCCTACCAGGCACGACCCCGTATCGAGAGTGACCACATCACTCCCGCCACTAGCAATGCGGGCTCTATGCTAGTACCTACCAAAGTAGTCAAAAAAGCCCCGTCCCATAAGGGGTGTCGTGGTTGTGCATGTAAGGTTGGGACGGTCGACAAATCTTAAATCTAATCCGTTTTCGAAAACACACACACTCACTTGCTCCGGTACACGACTTCTTTATCAAGTGGTTACCTAGATCAACATCATCTCCCTCGGGCATTAGTGGTACCCGACGGGGTTTTCGTAAAGTCTTTGAAAACTCTCTTGTTTCCAGCACCATGCATATTCCCGTCCCACATTGCGTAGCGTCTACTAAGCAACCTAACTACTCCCACCCGCACAACCTCATAAGGAGGTAGGGTCATGTACGATGCACGTATCAACGGTAAAAGTGTCGGAGGCATCCCACCGAAGGGGATACCACATCAACATGATCATCATCAAGAAATAATGTGCTCTATGCCATGCAATAAGAGGTTTCATAGTCATGGTCAAAGGGCTGCTTGCCTGGCTTATCCAAGTCTTCAAGGTCTTCACACGCTTCTCGTCCATTCCGAGCACTTCGTCTACTTCATCAACTATCACCGGAAACAACCACAATAAGCAACACAACAAGCAGAGAGATAAAAGTGCTCTATAAATAGGAAATTAATTTTCTTGGACATCTCTGGTCATAAGAAAAATAGCTAAAGTGGCTCTACTGGAGTTGGATCAATGAGGCTCTTCAAATGGTGGAAATGGAAGGAATGATGATCCATAAGAAGTCTAAAAAAAATACTTTTTTTAAAAATGAGTGAATGCACCTATTAAATAGGGCATGATTTTAGAAACATGTAGGAAGTGGTTTCACTGGATTTGGATTTGAGATGAATTTCCTATGAATTTCCTAATATGGCAATAATGAAAAATGGGGCTATTTATTTGACCCAACAGAATAAATGCATGGTAAAAATGCTAACCATGGCTTGATAAATAAGGCATGATATTAAAAGAACCTAGAAATTGGAATCACTCCATTTGGAGTTGATTTGGATGTCCTAGGAATTTTGCAAAGTGGGGTTTTCATAGTTCAAATTCAAATTTGAATTTGAACACAACAAAAAAGTTTTGGGGAAAAATGTAGCATATATTTGGTTAGGCCATGATTTTAGGAATATGTAGGAATTTGAATCATCAAATTTGGAGTAACTATGATTTTACTAGAGATTTTACAAGCTTCTGAAAAATAGAAAATGGGAAAGATTTTACCCAATGGGCTAAAACGCGCTCAGGGCGCGGGATAGGGACTGGGCCGGCCTAGTGGCCCAGCCGCGCGGGAGACCGGGCTGACGTTTAAGGCGCACCGAGAAAGTGCGCTTTCAATGCGGCAAGGCGGAAAGGCCGACGCCCGTCTCCACTTAAGCAACGGGCCCGGCCAGGGGGTCGCTTCCAGGCGGGCCCTGCCTGCCAGGGTCGTCCCCCTCCTACCGCCCGAACAGGGGAGAGTAGGGGAGGCGGGGCCGAGCGGGCACTGGCGCCGTTCCGGCGGCTTAGGCCGCCCCCGGCGAGGCCCCGACCATATGCGCGCTCGGGGCGAAGGGCCGAACTCGCCTGGGTGGCCCCTAGCCCTAGGGCAGGTCGATGTCGCCTGCAGCATCGGCCATGGCGGAGGTAGCCAACGGCTGCGTTGGGCCTGGCGTCCTAGCTATGGGAGGAAGGGAAGGGAGCTAGGGAGAGGATAGTGGCGGTGCTAGAGACGCTCCGGCGGGAGTCAACGGCAAGGCCTAGGCCATAGGGGCGGATGTAGGGCATGATAGGGCGAACGGGGATGTCCAGGAGGTCCAAGAGAGGGAGAGAGAGCTAGGGGGACAAGTGGGGGGTCTCGGGAACGGTCTTGAAGGCGGGGCGACGAAGGGGGAGCTCGGGTGCGCCTCGGATGCCCTCAGGCGCCGAGCTCGCGCATGCCTGGGCTCCTTTGGCTGCATCCCGATGTCGGGAGAGGCAAGGGAAGTTGAGAGGGAACCCGTGGCATGCGTGGGCATCCTCCCGCTGCCGGACACGAGCTACAGGACGACGACAAGTGGCAGAGCGCCGGTTTTGCATGTCAGCTGCGTGGTCACCACTCTAAGGCATGTCCAGGGCATCTTTTTGGTTGAGAAAATTGTCTAACGTGTGAGGCACGCATGCAGGAGAGCACTGGAGGATGTTGGACTCATCTGGAGATGGGTAGAAGAGGTTTCTACTAAGGGTAAGTTTTCAGCAGCAAACTTGGGGTTGATCTAATGGGGTTTTACTGTAGGGCACCATGGGTAAAACCTTGTCTAGAAACCATAGGTATGGAAGGACTACATGCCCACCATGTAAGTTCAGATGATTTGCTCATATTTTCCATATGAGCATGCCATCTTTGGATGTTCCAAGGTATATTAGTATGCAAATGAGATTGTAGAAAAGTTTGGGGGAAATTTCATGAACAGAATAGTGGGAGAGAGGTTAGAGAGGGGCTGCTATGGTAAAAAGAGGGAGAGAATGAGGGTATCACCCCCCAAATAATTGAGAAGAGGCCATGGCAAAGTAACTGGAGGTAGAAGGGGGTTATAATATGCTGTGGTAGAAAGTTGGGGGCAAGGGGAATCTTTCTGGGTCAACTTTGCTTGTCCACTAGTTTATGGCAGAAGGTGTTTGTGCTGTGGTTGTGCTAGGTAGAAGAATCCTATGGTCTTGAGATTTACCAGGGGTAAATGCTAAGTCTATTTGGTCCTGATCACAAGTTTTCAGCTCATTTGAAGAAACTTGATAATGCAAACTTGATAAACCCTAGAATTGCGCAGAAATGGGTTTCATTGGATCTAGCTATGCAAATCCATTCTCCTTGATGCACCACTTTGTGTGGATGCATTATTGGAGGATTATATCATATATAGAAAGTTTGAGCTTAAGGGGAGACAGTTGGCAATGTAGAGTTGCTCCAATTTGGATCTGGACAGAGAGGGTTTTGGGATATTTTGGTGAACCAAATAAATTGGGATTGAGATCAAACTTGGCAAGATTATCACATATGTCATATGTGACCTGCTAGAATTTTACTGGATTTATTTGATAACATTTCTTATAGAAATATTTCAAATGCTTGAAATAGGCACAAATGGTTTTGAAGGGTTTTGTCCAATATTTTGAACATGACCATGTGTTTAAGCTCTTATATATGGACAATATATGTCCACAGAGTTTCCCTAAATTTTCTCAAATATTTTGAAAGCATAAAAATAATTTTTCCCTAAAAAAGACCATTTATGGCCTTAAGAAAAGGCCTTTAAATAAAATAAGAAAATAATCTTTAAAAACAATATTTTGTGGTTTTGGGGAGTTATATATATAGTAGGTTCCAAATAAATCCTTTGGGGCAAAACAATCCACCCAATTTGAGGACTTGTAGTACAAACCTCAATTCAGGGGGTTTTGAAAACCTAAATTGAATAAATGGTTTTTGGCCAAATAAAATTTGATAAAAATAGTTTTAGGTACTATACACATGGTATGATCATTGGACAGGAGTTTAGATCAAGGAAAAGAGTTTTGAGAGTAGGAGGGAGTTTTATGAAGATAGAGCACCAGAAAGCAATCAAACAAGCAAGCAAATAACACACAATTCAAGCATTCATATGCACTCAAAAAGTTTTAATTGACCCTAATTTTTGAGTCATGTGAACTTTTTTATGAGGCAAAACACAGGGTGTGACACTAAGATCGGCCCTGGAGCTGTTGAACATCGCTGACAAATGTGCCAAGGCCGAAGAGGTCCGCCTATTCATCCACGACGACCCAGACACCACGCCCGACGATAGCAAGGCAAAGGGCAAGGTGGTCAAGCGCAAGGGCCCTGCTGTGCTCTCGGCGGAGCCTGAGAAGAAGCACGGTCGCGACCATTATGTGCCCGAGAAGGACCGCCGTCCGCTCTGCATCTACCACAACGTGCGCACCGACAACAACGAAGACTGCCACGAGCTCAAGGCCCTCCGCGATGAACGCGTCGGCCGGCGCCCAGACTGCAATGACCGCGGCACCGGCCGCGGAGGCGGCAGGTGGGACAACCGCAATGGCCACCCCCGCTAGGGCTGTCGTGAGTAGCCTCATGAGGACGGCTCGCATGATCAGCCGTGTGAGGGCACCTGGCGTGAAAAGCCTCGTGAGGCGCATCCTTAGGACAACGCTACTGTCCCGCCGTTGCCGCCGCCGCCCAGGAGGAATGACAACAACCAACACAACGAGGGGGCTGGGGGCTATCAGGAGCCTCGAGCGGTAGCATGTATCCTTGGCGTAGCCCATACCCCCGCGTCGAACCTCCTATTCAAGTAGTTCTCTCGTGAGGTGAACGCTGCTCTCCCGAAGCTAGAGTCCGCGCGACCCCTCAAATGGTCGCAGTAAGCCATCTCCTTCGATGCCAGGGACAACTTCTAGTCCACGGCTGCTGTGGGCGCGCTCCCCATTTTGTGCACTCCCACCATTAGCAACGTCTTAGTCACCAAGACCCTCATTGACGGAGACGTCGGCCTCAACGTGCTCTCTGTCGAGACCTTCGAGACACTCCAGGTGCCTTACGACCAGTTGATGCCCACCAGACCATTCTCTAGGGTGATCGATGGTTCCACCATTCCCTTGGGGCAAGTCCGCCTCCCCGTCACCTTTGGCATGCGCGACAACTACCACACCAAGCTCATCGACTTCAACGTGGCGCACATTCGCCCCCCGTACAATGTGATCCTGGGGTACCCGGTGTTGGCCAAATTCATGGCGGCAACTCACCACGGCTACAACATTCTCAAGATGCCTCGCTGAAGTGGCGTCATCACCATCGCCTGCGATGAGAAGGATGTAGTTTTTTCCCTTGAGCGTGCCTACAAAGTTGTCGTGGTTGAGCATTCAGATGACGAGGTAGGTGTTGGGCCCCGCGATGCCGTGCCCCCAAGGAAGAAGCAGTCACTGCCCGTCCAATGCCCCGCCAAGACGAAGGATGTCACGCCCGGCACCAGCGCCGTGAGCCCCATGCCCGCTGCCAGCGCCCGCCTCCCTCCAGCATAGGAAGGCGTGCTTAGCGCCCACCTCAGCCAGGCTCAAGGGCTTCCACCTGGAAAGTGTCTGACCTGACCAGCATGACATAGGAGGTGCTCGGGCACCACCTGGAGGCGTGCCTCAATGCATGCCCCCGCAAGCAAGGAGTACGGCTCCAGGTGCCAGGAGCACAGTTCATCACCCAAGAGATTAGCAAGCTGTGTGAGGCACGGGCCATGCGCGGCGAGAGTCGCCCGGGGCGTCCTACCAACCCGGCTGGTGTTCCCGGGGAGGAAAACAAGGTGCGCATGTGCGTCGACATCGTGGGCCTCAACAGGGCCGGCTCCCAGGACCTCTTCTGGCCATTGCGCACTGGCCTAAGCAGGGGCGTCACCACCAACTATGCCCGCTTGCCCTTTGGCCTGGAGAACGCTGGCGCTACCTTCCGCAGCTCGCGATGGCGCCTCGCGAGGCGTCAGGCCCTCGTGGGCCCTCAAGGCCACAGGAGCCAGTCGGCCCCTGAGAGGTGAACCCCCGTGGCACGCTCCGCCAAGCAGCCCGACACTTCCGCAACAACATGATTGCCAGGTGACCTTTTGGTTTGTTCAAATCAAGGGCACCCTTTGGGCTGCATTATCCACAATAAAATCCAAGCCTTGCGCATGGTGTTCGTCACCACCTGCAATTGCCGCGCCCTCGCGATTCTTCTCTTGGCCATCCCATGACTGGGGCTAGACACGGCGTCTGTGCTCGGGTCCGTCCCTGGAGCATTGATAAATCCAAGCGATCGAGGTTTGTCTCGCGGGCCTGCTCCCATGCACGTCACCTCACGGAGGTCCTTGGTGTCTCGCCATTTCATGGAACCGTCGCGCGCAAGCGAGTAAGGGTGCGGCCCAATATTGTATGACTACCAGTGTGGTGCTTCGCCACCTCGGGCGCCACGTGTCCGATGACCTTTCCCTTGATCATCCTATGGAGGAACTCGACATAGCGTCTGTGCTCGGGTCCGTCCCTACAGCGTCGCTAAACCCGAGTGACCGAGCTCTGTCTGGCGGGCCAGACCTGCACATGTCACCTCATTGGTTCCTCGGTGTCCAACCTCTCCATGTGGTGTCCTCGGGACGGCCGTCCGACGCACGTCGCCCCCATGTATCAGGTTACATGAGCACACAACTGCGTCAAGAGCTAGGCGCAAACCGCCCGAAGACCAAGGAAGGAGCTCCTGAGCCATGTGCCCAGAGCGCCCGACACCTCCGCAAACACCGCCTGTGACCTTCTCACGTAAGAATGAGGTTGTAGCTGTACATGCCCTGGAGACTCTGAAACAGAGCTCCCGCCCACGCCAAAGTGGAAGCCCCATGCTCAGCGCCGGTGGAACGGTCGAACCGCGACGATGCCGACACCGAAGTGGAAGCCCCATGCTCCGTGCTGGTGGAACGATCAAACTATAATCATGCCCATGCCCAAGTGGAAGCCCCATGCTCCATGCTGGTGGATAGTCAACTGAGAGCCTCACCCTCTCCCGTGACACGCACTCGCTGGTTTCCCCTTGTGCCTCACGCGAATGGGGGCTGGACACGGTGCTTGTGCTCTGGTTAGTGCCAGCAGCGCTCAAAAATCCAAGGGACCGGGCTCTGGCTCGTGGGCCTGCTCCCGTGCATGTCACCCCACCAAGGCCCTTGGTGTCTGGTCTCCTCGCGTGACACCCAAGCGCAAGCTAGCAAGCGCGCGTCATGAGAAACAAAGCTGTTTGTGTGCAGGATTTCCCCTCGGGACGGATCACTCGAAGGGTCTCACAAGGCGTCCGCTCCCGACAAGTGACAACCTATTGGTGTTGTGAGGAGCTAAGTATGAAAATCCCCCCGGGATAGCCTCGCCATTGCCAGCGTCTTCC
This sequence comes from Elymus sibiricus, assembly GCA_039707655.1. Classification (NCBI taxonomy): domain Eukaryota; kingdom Viridiplantae; phylum Streptophyta; class Magnoliopsida; order Poales; family Poaceae; genus Elymus; species Elymus sibiricus. The sequence goes on from CM077673.1 coordinate 187,978,970, forward strand.
CTCACGCAGGCCGCTTGCGCGTCAAAGGGGGGCCCTTGAGCATCGCACCTCAGGAGCCTTCACTAGCACCCGAAGCCCCTCACCTCCTGGCTTCGTCTAGGCACCGGGACCTGACATTCTAGCGACAGCTGAGGTATGCGCGGCGCTGGGCCCTGCCGATGTAGAGCACGAAGGCAAGCAAGAGAGAAACCAAGCATGGAGGGGAAACCCACGGATCATGAACTATTATTACAAACTTCAAGTGTTTCACAAATTATACCGTTGCCTTAACACCTCCGCGGCGCCGACTCGGTCTATTACAGGAGGACAAAAGGAAGCTTCAGGAAGAAGGGTCGCCGTTGCCATCGCCGTCGCCCACCATGGCCTCGTCGGTCTCCTCGTCGTCGCCACAGGAGAACTTCCCAAGCAGCGCGCTCACATGGCTCTCCACAGCTTCCGCCAGGTTGTCGCGAGATTCTTCGGGGACGGGGCCTATCACCTCGTCGAAATTGAAGCCAGGATCACAGAGGAGGAGGTGGCTAAAGACGCGGGTTGCCACCATGAAGAAGAGATCGTGGCATTCTTCCTCCAAGATGCCATCCACCTTCCGGGCCGAGTCCTCGAGCTCCTCCACGAGCTTGGAGGAGAGCTTGGCATAGCCGACATCGTGGGTGGCAAGAGGAGCCTCGAATCCCCCTGCATATAAAACTTAGGGCCTTGTGGGCCCTAAGCTCGAGAGAGGAAAATGCGGTGTGGTCCGCCGCTGCCTTCGCGTCGGCATCGGCGTGAATCTCCTTCTCCCTTGCGTCCAGCCTAGCATTGGCCTCAGAGACATGCTTGGCGTGGGCCTCTTGGGCCTTGGTCACCTCGCGTTGCAGCATCTCCAGGCGCCCGCACTGTGCGGCCTGATCCGCCGCTGCCTTCACCAACTCGGAGTCACGGCCTGTGACCTTCGCCTCGCGGGCCTTGAGGTCGTCTTCCCGCAGTTGGAGTTGCCGCGCCTCGGTGGCTCGCTCGTCCTAAAGCGCCTTTAGGCTGGCCTCCGCTTCTTCGTAGCGCTTGGCAGTCGCCATCGCCCCGGCAAGAATGCTCTGACGAGCTGCCTTCGCATCGGTGGCCTCTTTCTTAATTTCAGCGATGGTGGCATCGGCCCTGCCTTGGGCCTCTTTGGCGGCAGTGTCGAGCTGGCACCACCCCGCGGCAAGCCTCAAACGCTCCGCAGCAAGGCGCGCCTCAACGTCCCGGAACTTTGCCCCAAGTCGGTCGACTGAGGCCCGGGCGTTGGTCCAGGCCTCGCGTCTGAGCAAGGCGCTGCAATCCACAAGGGAGAGAGCTTGGCGAGGGGGCGGCGTCTCAGCGCTTGTTGTCGCTGATACGTCCCCAACGTATCTATAATTTTTTATTGTTCCAAGCTGATATATTATCATTCTAGGATACTTTTTTGGTATTTATTTACCAATTTATAATATTTTTGAGCACTAACCTATTGACCCAGTGCCCAGTGCCAGTTCCTGTTTTCTGTGTGTTTTTTCCTTTTTAGAGTTACAATACCAAACGGAGTCCAATTGCCACGAAACTTTTTGGTGATTTCTTTGGACCAATACAAGACCTAGAAGCTTCGGAGGAGGGCCTACCACATATCCAGCCGCGCCCCCTTGCGGGGGCGTGGCCAGATATGTGGTGGCCCCCTGGAGCGTCCCCCGACGTCGTTCTCTGGCCTATAAATTCATATCTACCCTAAAAACATCAGGAGCGCTCCCGAAACACTTTTTCCGCCGCCGCAAGCCTCTGTTCCGAAGGGAGGCCATCTACACCTCTGTTCCGGCACCCTGCCGGAGGGCAGATCAATCACGGAGGGCCACTTCATCAACCTTGCTGCCCTCACCATGATGTGTGAGTAGTTCACCATAGACCTACGGGTCCGTAGGTAGTACCTAGATGACAATCTCTCTCTCTCTCTTGATCTTCAATACAATGTTCATCGCATCTTTGCCTTGATCTATCCGATGTAATCCCTTTGTATGGTGTGTTTGTTGGGATCCGATGAATTGTGAATTTATGTTCAGATTATTCATGAAAAGTATTTGAGTCAAACCTGATTACTATGATTCTTATTTGCATGATCATCATAGCTTCGTAATGCTCTCCGATCTATTGAGATAGTTTGGCCAACTAGATTGATATTTCTTCGGTGGGAGTGGTGTGTCGTAGTAGGTTCAACCTGACGAGTTTCTATATCCCAGTGATAGAAGGGGACAAGTTGTGTCTTTGTATTGTTGCTACTAAGGATAAACGGTGGGGTTTATTCATATTAGTTGAGTTTACTTTGTCTACATCATGTCATCGTTCTCCAAGCATTAGTCCGTTTGTCACGAACTTAATACGTAGAGAGGCAAGCATAGAAGCGCTGTTGAAGTGGAGTAATAGTAGTAGGTGCAGGCAGGAGTTGGCCTATTTGCTTATGGACGTGATGCCTATATACACATGATCATTTCCATGAACATCGCATAATTATTCGCTTTTCTATCAATTGCCCAACAGTAATTTGTTTACCCACCGTATGCTTTGCTTATGAGAGATGCCACTAGAGAACTCTACGGCCCCCAGGTCTATTCACTTATAAATTCACAAACGCTATCATTACCTTGCTGTTATTTATTACCTTTTATTTTATTTTTGCACTTTACTATTATCTACAATTATTTACACAACTAACTTGCTTGCAAATAACGAGATCAAGTGGGTTGACAACCCTCTTGCCGGCGTTGGGTGCAAGTTGTTTGTTCTTTTGTGTGCAGCCGCTGAAGACGGTTGAGGATTTTTATTCCTATTGGTTCGATAAACCTTGGTGTCATAACTGGGGGAAATACTTACCCACTTTGTGCTGCGATTACCCGTTTCTCTTCACGGAAAACCCAACGTAGATCATGACTATCAGGAAGGATTTCTGGCGCCGTTGCCGGGGAATACCATCACCAACTATCAAGTAACTTCGCACAAAATTTCATTCACTTGTTCTTCTTTTTATTTTCTGTTATATTTAGCTTGTCACATAAAAATCAAAAATACAAAAATATTTATCTTTGCTTGTTACTTGTTTACTCCTTTGCTTGCTTGCCTAGCTATGTTATCTTTATCTTTATCAAAAACAAACAGAAAGTTTAATGCAAAAATATAAAGATAAATGGATCCTCATCCACTTGCTAATCTTTTCAAAAGACCTGATTATGTTGAACCTATTACTAGTGAGTTGAGTGCACTAGAATTTCCTTATGAGGTCTGGCTTGAAAATGATGAATCTAAAAATTATGATGAAGTGTTAAAAGAAATTTATAAAGTGATTCATGATAGTTCCTTGAATGAAAAGCATGATTGCAATGTTGCTAGTATAAATTCTATGAATATCAATTGTGCTAACAATCATGATTGGGGTGATAATCATGATTTTCCTTGTGACCTTGATAATTCTAGCCTTCATGATGAATTTATTATTGAGTATGATATTCGCAACACTACTAAAAGTGGGGTTGCAAGAGTGTCAACTTTAGGTAATAATGATCCCACTACTTTGGAGAATGATCAATATTATGATAGTTATATTGTTGAGTTTTATTATGATCCTACATATAATGAGATAGGCAAACGTGGTTATAAGAATTTGGATGTTACTCAATTACCTCGCTTTGTGTTGAAATTGTTAATTCTTCACTCTTTCTACTTGCATATGTTAGACACTTCTTGTCTTGATAAATTGTTTGCTTATAAAATTCCTATGTATAGGAAGTATGTTAGACTGAAATGTGTTTGTCACATGTTTTTGTGATGCTCTCTTTGTGCTTTAACTCTTGTCTTTTATGTGAGCATCATTATTATCCTAAGCCTATCTTGATGGCTATAAAGAAAGAGCTTGTTGGGAGACAACCCAATAGTTATCATTTCTTTCTGTTTATTTTTAATAACATGATTATTGCCTCTGTAATGATTATGTTTTTATGTTTTAATTAGTGTTTGTGCCAAGTAAAGCCTTTGGGATGACTCACAAGATGAGTAGAAACGATGTTGAATCTGAAACAGAAACTTTGACTGCAGTGCAGGAATTTTCATTTTCTACTGGAGCATCATAATGATCTGCAATTTTAACACAGTATTTCTATACAAATTATATACGTCTTCCTAATTTTTCAGAATTTTTAGAGTTACAGAAGTATGGTATCTTTACAGATTGCTACAGACTGTTCTGTTTTAAACAGATTCGGTTTTGCTTGCATAGTTTGCTTGTTTTGATTATGCCATGGACTATATCAAGGGGGTGTAAACCATGGGGAAGTTAGAATACAGTACCTATTATGAAAAAATGAATTTCAATCAATTTATCACAGTTCCTCAAGTATGCAATATGTTTCTTATACTAACGGATCTCACGAAGTTTTGTTGAGTTTTGTGTGAATGAAGTTTTCATGTTTTGGGTGTGATCACGATGGACTACGGAATAAGGAGTAGCAAGAGCCCAAGCTTGGGGATGCCCAAGGCACCCGAAGTATAATTCTAAGGAGACTCAAGCGTCTAAGCTTGGGGATGCCCCGGAAGGCATCCCCTCTTTCGTCTCAATCCATCGGTATGTCACTTGGAGCTATATTTTTATTCATCACATGGTATGTGTTTTGCTTGGAGCGTTGTTTGCTTTTACTTTCAGTTTGTCACAATCATCATTTGCTGGAAACACCTATTTGAGAGAGACACACCTTCATGATAATTTTCTAGAATACTCTATGTGCTTCACTTATATCTTTTCAGCTAGGCAGTTGCTCTAGTACTTCACTTATATGTTTTTGAGCACGGTGGCGTGTAGATTTTATAGAAATAATATGCTCTTGTTATTCACTTATATTTTTTTGAGAGCTGAGTAATAGTGACGGTAATTTGCATGGGTCATAAGACTAGTCCAAGAATATTAGGTATTCAATGAATGATAATCAAAACCATCTTGTAGCACATATAGAGAAGTTGTGGGTTAATGACATTGATGTGGTAATATGAAAAAGGTGTGAGATCAAAATTGTTGATTTGTAGAAGTGTTGAGATTAAGATGTGTTAACTTGTTATTCATCTAAAAATTTAAGAGGCATGGTGATGATGTGTGAGCATTTATATTCCTCATTGAAATCCTAGTATTGCTTTGAGTCAGGGGCGCATGATGGTTAACTCCTACCAACCTCCTCCCTCGGGGCATGCGAGGAGTACTTTCATTTGTGATAAAACTAATAAAACATTGCAATAAGTATGTGAGTTCTTTATGACTAATGTGACACCATGGACTTATGCATATTCACCTTCTCATATTTGCTAGCCTCTTCGGTACCGTGCATAGCCCATTCTCACCTCGAGGATCGGTGCAAATATTCGCCGGTGCATCCAAACCCCGTGACATGATACGCTCTATTGCACATAAGCCTCATTATATCTTCCTCAAAACAGCCACCATACCTACCTATTATGGCATTTCCATAGCCATTCCGAGATATATTGCCATGCAAATTCCATCGTCACTTCACATGACTAGTTCGTTCATCATCATAATGCTTTGCATGATCGTATAGAGCTGACATAGTATTTGTGGCAAAGCCACCATTCTTCATATTTTGATATATGTCACACTAGATCATTGCATATCCTGGTACACCGCTAGAGGCATTCATACAGAGTCACACCTTCTTATCAGTTCTTCATGTTGAGTTGTAAGTAAATAAAAGTGTGATGGTCATCATTATTAGAGCATTGTCCTAGTGAGGAAAGGATGATGGAGACTATGATTCCCCACCAGTCGGGATGAGACTCCGGACGAAAAATGAAATAAAAATGGGAGAGGACAAATGACCCACCATATAAAAAGGGAGAAAATGGGGGAGGCAAAAAAAAGAAGAGAAAAGCCCACCATAAAAAATAAAATAAAATGAGAGGAAAGATAGAAGGGACTTTGCTACTATCCTTTACCACACTTGTGCCTCAGAGTGGCACCATGTTCTTCATATAGAGAGTCTCCTGTGTTGACACTTCCATATGCTAGTGGGAATTACCTTTTCATATAATAAACTTGGCTTGTATATTCCTATGAAGGGCTTCCTCAAATGCCCGAGGTCTTCATGAGCAAGCAAGTTTGATGCACACCCCACTTAGCTTCAGTTGAGCTTTCATACACTTATAGCTCTAGTGCATCATTTGCATGGCAATCCCTACTCCTCGCATTGATATCTATCGAGGAGCATCTCCATAGCTCGTTGGTATGCCTAGTTGATGCGAGACTATCTTCACCACTTTTTACCCCTTTGATACCTACCACCATATTCTATTCCACCTGTATGCTATGTCCAATGGATCACGCTCATGTATTGCGTGAAGAATAAAAAGTTGATGCATATTGAAAAAGTACGATCCAATTGCCTGACTTGGACACCGTGGTGCTTAACATTTGTATCTATGTGGTGAAGACGGAGTCATGCCTTGCTAATATAATAAGATGAATAGAGGTAAAACATTCTTTTAGGATCTTATACTTTGAAAAAATAATGATTTTGTTTCTTATACTTATAAATATTACTATGTTGATGTTTGTTAATTCATCATTTCTCAATGAGAATACATACCAAAGATTACACAATGGGTAGCATGTCAAATCAAAAATTCTATTTTTATCATTTACCTACTCGAGGACGAGCACGAATTAAGCTTGGGGATGCTGATACATCCCCAACGTATCTATAATTTTTGATTGTTCCATGCTGATATATTATCATTCTAGGATACTTTTTGGGTATTTATTTACCAATTTATAATATTTTTGAGCACTAACCTATTGACCCAGTGCCCAGTGCCAGTTCCTATTTTCTGCGTGTTTTTGCTTTTTCAGAGTTACAATACCAAACGGAGTCCAATTGCCATGAAACTTTTTGGTGCGGCCAGATATGTGGTGCCCCCCTGGAGCGTCCCCTAACGTCGTTCTCTGGCCTATAAATTCACATCTACCCTAAAAACATCAGGAGCGCTCCCGAAACACTTTTTCCGGCGCCACAAGCCTCTATTCCGACGGGAGGCCATCTACACCTTCGTTCCGACACCCTGCCGGAGGGGAGATCAATCACGGAGGGCCTCTTCATCAACCTTGCTGCCCTCACAATGATGTGTGAGTAGTTCACCGCAGACCTACGTGTCCGTAGGTAGTACCAAGATGGCAATATCTCTCTCTCTTGATCTTCAATACAATGTTCATCGCACCTTTGCCTTGATCTATCCGATGTAATCCCTTTGTATGGTGTGTTTGTTGGGATCCGATGAATTGTGAGTTTATGTTCAGATTATTCATGAAAAGTATTTGAGTCAAACCTTATTACTATGATTCTTATTTGCATGATCATCATAGCTTCGTAATGCTCTCCGATCTATTGAGATAGTTTGTCCAACTAGATTGATATTTCTTCGGTGGGAGTGGTGCATTGTGCTACTTCTTGAGCTTGCGTTGGTTTTCCCTTGAAGAGGAAAGGGTGATGCAGCAAAGTAGATAAGTATTTCCCTCAGTTGTATAGAACCAAGGTATCAATCCAGTAGGAGATACAAGCAAGTCCCCAATAGATGTACCTACACAAATAATCAAACACTTGCACCCAACGCTATAAAGGGGTTGTCAATCCCTTCACGGTTACTTGCAAGGATGAGATCTGATAAAGATAGATATAGAAGATTACTAGAACGAAAAGTAAAACAAAAGTAAAAAGATTGCAGCAAAGTATTTTTGGTATTTTTGGTTTATAGGTCTGAAAATATAATATGTAAAATAGACCCGGGGGCCATAGGTTTCACTAGAGGCTTCTCTCTTGAAGGAAAATAATACGGTGGGTGAACAAATTACTGTCGAGCAATTGATAGAAAAGCGCATAATTATGATGATATCCAAGGCAATGATTATGCATATAGGCATCACGTCCATGTCAAATAGACCGAAACGATTATGCATCTACTACTATTACTCCACACATCGACCGACTCCTGCCTACATCTAGAGTATTAAGTTCATGAAGAACAGAGTAACGCATTAGGTAAGATGACATGATGTAGAGGGATAAACTCAAGCAATATGATGAAAACCCCATCTTTTTATCCTCGATGGCAACAATACAAATACGTGCCTCGCTACCCCTACTTTGTCACTGGGTGAGGACACCGCAAGATTGAACCCAAAACTAAGCAGTTCTCCCATTGCAAGAATTACCAATCTAGTTGGCCAAACCAAACCAATAACTCGAAGAGACTTGCAAAGATATGAAATCATGCATATAAGAATTCAGAGAAGATTCAAATAATATTCATAGATAATCTGATCATAAACCCACAATTCATTGGATCTCGACAAACACACCGCAAAAGAGTATTACATCGGATAGATCTCCATGAAGATCATGAAGAACATGGTATTGAAGAACATAGAGAGAGAAGAAGCCATCTAGCTACTAGCTATAGACCCGAAGGTCTGAGGTGAACTACTCACGCATCATCGGAAGGGCAATGGAGTTGATGTAGATGCCCTCCGTGATCGAATCCCCCTCCGGCAGATTACCGGAAAAGGCTCCAAGATGGGATCTCACGGGAACAGAGGCTTCCGGCGGCGGAAAAGTATTTTCGTGGCTCTTTTTTGGTAGTGGGGGAATATTTGGGAATTTACAGGACAAAGATTAGGGTTGGAGGGCCTGCTGGGGGGGGCACAAGCCAGGGGGGGCGCCTCCCCCTAGGGCGCGCCCTGGTGGCTTGTCGCCTCCCGGCAGGTCTCCTGCCTTCATCTCCAAGTCTGGTAGGTTTCTTCTGGTCCAAGAAAAATCACCCCGAAGATTTTATTCCGTTTGGACTCCGTTTAATATTCCTTATCTGCAATACTCAAAACAAGGAAAAAACAGAAATTGGCACTAGGCACTAGGTTAATAGGTTAGTCCCAAAAATAATATAAAATAGCATATTAATTCATATTGAACATCCAAAACAGATAATATAATAGCATGGAACAATAAAAAATTATAGATACGTTGGAGACGTATCAAGCATCCCCAAGCTTAATTCCTGCTCGTCCTCGAGTAGGTAAATGATAAAAACAGAATTTTTGATGTGGAATGCTACCTAACATATTTGTCCATGTAATATTCTTTATTGTGGCATGAATGTTCAGATTCATAAGATTCAAAACAAAAGCTCAATGTTGACATAAAACAGTAATACTTCAAGCATACTAACAAATAATTGTGTCCTTTCAAAATAACATGGCCTTAGAAAGTTTATCCCTACAAAATCATATGGTCTGGCTATGCTCCATCTTCCCCACACAAAGTATCTAAATCATGCGCACCCCCGATGACAAGTCAAGCAATTGTTTCACACCTTTTATGTTCTCAAACCTTTTCAACTTTCACGCAATACATGAGCGTGAGCCATGGATATAGCACTATAGGTGGAATAGAATATGGTGGAGGTTGTGTGGAAAAGGATAAGATAGTCTCACATCAACTAGGCGTATCAACGGGCTATGGAGATGCCCATCAATAGATATCAATGTGAGTGAGTAGGGATTGCCATGCAACGGATGCACTAGAGCTATAAGTGTATGAAAGCTCAAAAAGAAACTAAGTGGGTGTGCATCCAACTTGCTTGCTCACGAAGACCTAGGGCAATTTGAGGAAGCCCATCATTGGAATATACAAGCCAATTTATATAATGAAAAATTCCCACTAGTATATGAAAGTGACAAAAATAGGAGACTCTCTATCATGAAGATCAAGGTGTTACTTTGAAGCACAAGTGTGGAAAAAGATAGTAGCATTGTCCCTTCTCTCTTTTCTCTCATTTTTTTGGTGGGCATCTTTGGCCTCTTCTTTTTTTATTTGGGCTTCTCTGGCCCCTTTTATTTTTTGTGAAGTCCGGAGACTCATCCCTACTTGTGAGGGAATCATAGCTTCCATCATCCTTTCCTCTCATGGGACAATGCTCTAATAATGATGATCATCACACTTTTATTTACTTACAACTCGATACCTACAACAAGATATGACTCTATATGAATGCTTCCGGTGGTGTACCGGGATGTGCAACGATCTAGCATAGCAAACGACATAAAAAAACGGACAAGCCATGAAAACATCATGCTAGCTGTCTTACAATCATGCAAAGCAATATGACAATGATGGTGCGTGTCTTAAAAAAACGGAATGGTGGAAGTTGCATGGCAATATATCTCGGAATGGCTATGGAAATGCCATAATAGGTAGGTATGGTGGCTGTTTTGAGGAAGGGTATATGGTGGCTGTTTTGAGGAAGGTGGGTTTAATGCACCAGCGAAAGTTGCGCGGTACTAGAGAGGCTAGCAATGGTGGAAGGGTGAGAGTGCGTATAATCCATGGACTCGCATTAGTCATAAAGAACTCACATACTTATTGCAAAAATCTATTAGTTATCGAAGCAAAGTATTAGACGCATGCTCCTAGGGGAGAGGTTGGTAGGAGTTAACCATCGCGCGCTCCCGACCCTGACACAAAGGATGACAATCTTTAAACAAATCATGCTCCGACTTCGTTACATAACGGTTCACCATACGTGCATGGTACGGGAGTCACAAACTTTAACACAAGTATTTTTACCATTCCACAATTACTCACTAGCATGACTCTAACATCACCATCTTTATATCTCAAAACTATATGCAAGGAATCCAACTTCTCATAGTATTCGATGCACTTTATATGAAAGTTTTTATTATATCCCTCTTGGATGCCCATTATATTAGGACTAAATTCATAACCTAAACCAATTACCATGCTGTTTGAAGACTCTCAAAATAATATAAGTGAGGTATGAGAGTTCAATTATTTCTATAAAATAAAGACACCACCGTGCTCTAAAAAGATATAAGTGAAGCACTAGAGCAACATTGCCTCGCTCAAAAGGTATAAGTGAAGCACATAGAGTATTCTAATAAATTCACGATTAATGTGTGTCCCTCTCAAAATATGTGTGCAGCAAGGATGATTGTGCCAAACTAAAAAGCAAAGACTCATATCATACAAGACTCTCCAAGCAAAACACATATCATGTGGTGAATAAAAATATAGCCTCAAGTAAATTTACCGATGGATTGAAGACGAAAGAGGGGATGCCTTCCAGGGCATCCCCAAGCTTAGGCTCTTTGGTATCCTTGAATATGGCTTGGGGTGCCTTGGTCATCCCCAATCTTAGGCTCTTGCCACTCCTTATTCCATAGTCCATCAAATCTTTACCCAAAACTTGAAAACTTCACAACACAAAACTCAACAGAAAACTCATGAGATCCGTTAGTATAAGAAAAATAAATCACCACTTTAGGTACTGTTGTGAACTCATTCTTTATTTATATTGGTGTAATATCTACTGTATTCTAACTTCTCCATGGTTCATACCCCCCGATACAACCCATAGATACATCAAAATAAGCAAACAACACAAAGAAAACAGAATCTGTCAAAAACAGAACAGTCTGTAGCAATCTGTAAACTTCGAATACTTCTTTAACTCCAAAAATTCTGAAAAATTAGGAAAATCAGAGAAATTTGTATATAAATCTTGTGTAAAAAATTCAGATCCAATTTACGCTCTGGTGAATTTATAAAATTCCTGGACTGAGCGCAAAAGTTTCTGTTTTTCAGCAAAACCAAATCAACAATCACCGTAAACCATCCCAAAGGTCTCACTTGGCACAAACACTAATTAAAACAATAAAACACAATTACTACAGAGGTAATAATGTGCAAAAGACTCAAGAACAGAAGCAAAAAAACAGAAACATAAAATAAAATTGGGTTGCCTCCCAACAAGCGCTATTGTTTAACGCCCTTAGCTAGGCATGATGATTTCCATGATGCTCACATAAAAAGTAGTAATTGGAATATGCAAGAGAGCATCATGAATCTTATGACAAGCACATTTAAGTCTAACCCACTTCCTATGCATAGGGATTTTGTGAGAAAACAATTTACGGGAACAAGAATCAACTAGCATAGGAAGGCAAAGCAAGCATAACTTCAAAACTTTGAATACATAGGGAGGAAACTTGATATTATTGCAATTCTTACAAGCATATGTTCTCCCTCATAATAAATTTCAGTAGCATCAAGAAGGAAATCAACAATATAACTATAACATAAATCAATACTCTCTTTATGATCAACACACATATAGTTTTTATGATCTTCCAAAATAGTGGGATTATCATCAACTAAAGTTATGACCTCTCCAAACCCACTTTTATCAAAAAATTCATAAGATTGAACACTCTCCAAATATGTGGGATTCTTTTTAGCTAAAGTTGACGCTCTCCCAAACCCACTTTCGATACTATTGCAAACATATTCAACATGAGGCTTAAATAAATTTTCAAGATCATAAGAAGCATTATCACCCCAATCATGATCATTGCAATAAGAAGTGGACATGACAAAATTAGCATCCCCAAGCTTCTAGTTTTGCATATCATTAACATAATTGACATTAATAGAATTTATAGTAACATCATTGCAATCATGCTTTTCAATGAAGGAGCTATCATGAATCACCTTATAAATTTCTTCTTTCAACACTTAATCAAAAATTTCAGATTCATGATTTTCAAACAAAACTTCATAGAGATAATCAAGCGCACTCAACTCACTAGCAATAGGTTCATCATAATTTGGTCTTTTGAAAATATTAGCAAGTGGATGAGGATCCATATCAAAAGATTTTTAGCAAGCGAAGATGCAAGCAAATAGAAGGCACATGGCAACACAAGCAAACAAAAAGAGATCCGGCGAGAAAAAGGCAAATAAAACGGCAAATTGGTGAAATGGGGGAGAGGAAAACGAGAGGCAAATGGCAAATAATGTAAATGCAAGAGATGAGTTTGTGATGGGTACTTGGTAGGCTTGATGTAGATCTCCCCGGCAACAGCGCCAGAAATCCTTCTTGCTACTTCTTGAGCTTGCGTTGGTTTTCCCTTGAAGAGGAAAGGGTGATGCAGCAAAGTAGATAAGTATTTCCCTCAGTTGTTGAGAACCAAGGTATCAATCCAGTAGGAGATACAAGCAAGTCCCCAATAGATGTACCTACACAAATAATCAAACACTTGCACCCAACACTATAAAGGGGTTGTCAGTCCCTTCACGGTTACTTGCAAGGATGAGATCTGATAGAGATAGATATAGAAGATTACTAGAACGAAAAGTAAAACAAAAGTAAAAAGATTGCAGCAAAGTATTTTTGGTATTTTTGGTTTATAGATCTGAAAATATAATATGGAAAATAGACCCGGGGGCCATAGGTTTCACTAGAGGCTTCTCTCTTGAAGGAAATAATACGGTGGGTGAACAAATTACTGTCGAACAATTGATAGAAAAGCGCATAATTATGACGACATCCAAGGCAATGATTATGCATATAGGCATCACGTCCGTGTCAAGTAGACCGAAACGATTCTGCATCTACTACTATTACTCCACACATCGACCGACTCCTGCCTGCATCTAGAGTATTAAGTTCATGAAGAACAGAGTAACGCATTAGGTAAGATGACATGATGTAGAGGGATAAACTCAAGCAATATGATGAAAACCCCATCTTTTTATCCTCGATGGCAACAATACAAATACGTGCCTCACTACCCCTACTTTGTCACTGGGTGAGGACACCGCAAGATTGAACCCAAAACTAAGCACTTCTCCCATTGCAAGAATTACCAATCTAGTTGGCCAAACCAAACCAATAACTCGAAGAGACTTGCAAAGATATGAAATCATGCATATAAGAATTCAGAGAAGATTCAAATAATATTCATAGATAATCTGATCATAAACCCACAATTCATCGGATCTCGACAAACACACCGCAAAAGAGTATTACATCGGATAGATCTCCATGAAGATCATGAAGAACATGGTATTGAAGAACAAAGAGAGAGAAGAAGCCATATAGCTACTAGCTATGGACCCGAAGGTCTGAGGTGAAGTACCCACGCATCATCGGAGGGGCAATGGAGTTGATGTAGATGCCCTCTGTGATCGAATCCCCCTCCGGCAGATTACCGGAAAAGGCTCCAGATGGGATCTCACGGGAACAGAGGCTTCCGGCGGCGGAAAAGTATTTTCGTGGCTCTTTTTTGGTAGTGGGGGAATATTTGGGAATTTATAGGACAACGATTAGGGTTGGAGGGCCTGCTGGGGGGCCACAAGCCAGGGGGGCGCCCCCCCCTAGGGCGCGCCCTGGTGGCTTGTCTGCTCCCGGCAGGTCTCCTGCCTTCATCTCCATGTCTGGTAGGTTTCTTCTGGTCCAAGAAAAATCATCCCGAAGATTTTATTCCATTTGGACTCCGTTTAATATTCCTTATCTGCAATACTCAAAAACAAGGAAAAAACAGAAACTGGCACTAGTCACTAGGTTAATAAGTTAGTCCCAAAAATAATATAAAATAGCATATTAATGCATATAAAACATCCAAAACAGATAATATAATAGCATGGAACAATCAAAAATTATAGATACGTTGGAGACGTATCACGTTGTAGTAGGTTCAACCTGACGAGTTTCTATATCCCAGTGATAGAAGGGGACAAGTTGCATCTTCGTGTTGTTGCTACTAAGGATAAAACGATGGGGTTGATTCATATTAGTTGAGTTTACTTTGTCTACATCATGTCATCATTCTCCAAGCATTACTCTGTTTGTCATGAACTTAACACGTAGAGAGGCAAGCATAGAAGCGCTCTTGAAGTGGAGTAATAGTAGTAGGTGCAGGCAGGAGTCGGCCTATTTGCTTATGGACATGATGCCTATATACACATGATCATTGCCATGAACATCGCATAATTATTCGCTTTTCTATCAATTGCCCAACAATAATTTGTTTACCCACCGTATGCTTTGAGTATGAGAGATGCCACTAGAGAACTCTACGGCCCCCGGATCTATTCACTTATAAATTCACAAACGCTATCATTACCTTGCTGTTATTTATTACCTTTTATTTTATTTTGCACTTTACTATTATCTACAATTATCTACACAAATCACTTGCTTGCAAATAACGAGATCAAAGGGATTGACAACCCTCTTGCCGGCATTGGGTGCAAGTTGTTTGTTCTTTTGTGTGCAGCCGCTGAAGACGGTTGAGGATTGGTATTCCTATTGGTTCGATATACCTTGGTTTCATAACTGAGGTAAATACTTACCCACTTTGTGCTGCGATTACCCGTTCCTCTTCACGGAAAACCCAACGTAGATCACGAGTATCAATCTCCATGACCGAAGAAGGCCCCGCGCCCTCTGCTTTTGGCGCAGGGGGCTCCGGGTCCTCCCCCGCGCCCAGCTCCTGCGGTGCACTTGGTGGGACTGCCGCGCTGGCCTCCAGAGGCCCGGAAGTGGGCATAGCCTGAGGTTGCCCCGTGGCAGGGGTAAGGACAGCCGCTCGAGGCTGAGGCGCCCGCTGCTCCCCCATGGGCCGAGCCGTCGCGGCCTTGGCGGATAGCGCCAGGGGCTGGGCCACCACGTCCTCAGCAACCAGACCCCCTCGCTGTACGGGAGAAGCGCTAGGCACTGTCGTGGCACCTGCGTGCCTGGATGTGGTGGCGCCTAGGCGCCCAAGCGCAGCGCCGGTCCGGCGCGAGGCGCCCCCACGCTCGCCGAGGCTGCGGCCGAGTGTGGATGCAGCCCTCTGGACGGGGGGTCACCTTTGCCCTAGCAATCACCTTCTTCTTCTTCTCCTCGCCGCTGCTCTGGCGCCTGCACAAGTGAGGAACCAACATCAATAGATGGATCACAGGTGCGCGACATAAGGATGGACTGGAGCGCTTACTCATCCCCGGCGGCCCACTTCCTCTTTTTCTCAACGGCGGGTAGCGTGCCCATGCCGCCGTCGTACGCCACCCCAGTGCTTCTTGAATGGCACTCAGCGCGGTCCTGGTGAGCCCAGCCAGGTCTCCCTCCTTCCCGAGGGCAAAGGGAGCCTCCTGAGGGGATGCGGCGCTGCGGGTGTGACTGCCGCCTTGCTGACAAGGGCCTTCGCTGCTAGTGCCTGGGCGGCCGCGGGGTTGGGCCCCGCTCCCCCCATTGTGTCGGAAGGCCGAGGAGCGTTGCTCGGGGCTGCTCGCCCGCGCCGTCTTCTTCATCCCCGAAACTATGCAGGGATTGGCGGTGGTCGGGCGGCGGCACCCGACCTGTGTCTTCATCCTCCTTCGTCGCCTCGGAGTCCACACTGCCGTCACCTTCGCTAGAGGATGACACCACGACGGAGGAGCTCCTCTGAGACCCAGTGCGACCGCTTGGCACGAGCCCCCATTCATTGAAGGCAGGCATGTCTACAATCAGCTCTGCTTTGTCGTCATAGCTGTAAAGCGGGGACGCGGCCTCAGGAGGATCCTCGGGGGTGAAGCCGAGCAGAGCCCCCAGGGCCCCGTTTAACTCGTCGGCTGTCAGGTCGGCGATGTGCAGCCTCGTCGCATCCCCCGCCCCGGTGTACTCCCACATGGGCCGTGAGTGCGCCTGAAGTGGCGCGATGCGCTGCCCCAGGAACTCCTTGACGACCATCGCCCCTGTCAGTTGGGCCTTCCCGTGCGCGGCGATCCGCTTCAGGATGGGCTCTGCCTAGGGCCGGTGAGCTTCACGTGAGCCCACACGGGGTTCTGCTCAGGATGGGTCGTGGGGATCCTCAAGAGCGGGCTGACCTGGTGCGCGTCCATGAAGACCCAATATTGCCAATAGCCCTGCACCTTCTTCTCGGCCTTCAGGCGGATATTCTCGCCCTTGACGTCGATGAAGGAGACGCACGCGGAGCGCTAGTCCGGGGTGGTGAACCACGGGCTGAAGAAATGACGAAAGAGCGCCACTGAGGGCCAGGAGGATGATGGAGTTGGGCTGAAGATGCAGGGCCTAGATCCGGTAATGGGAGAGGATGGCGTAGAAGAACTCAGAGAACGGCGGGATCAACCTCGCGTAGATGTTGTGGATGAAGAAGGAGTAGGCGGATTCCCCAAGGCCACTCCGCTCCTCAGAACCCGACCATATTTTGGTCACCTCTCCCTCATTCTTGTCGTCAGCTATCAGCGGAAGCTCCGGGCCCAAGTCTTCCTCCGCGGTGATGGCGGAAGGCAAGAGAGCCGGCCCGATAGCCGGAGGACTCGTGGCTGGGATCGCTGTCTTCGCCTACTTGCCTCCCGGCGCCATCTGCGTATTGGGACCACGAATGAGGTAGGAGGGGTGCCTCGTCTAAGGTCGGATCGGGAGGAGTCTCACGCAGAGGAGGGAGGCGCAGCGAGAGGGATGCAAGGCGAGGAGGAGCAATGATGGCACCACGCCGAGCGCAGGCTTTATGCCAGCCTGGGCAGTTGCTGAGGCGTCGTGGGGAGGTGGGGGCGCTATCGGATTTCGGGCTCCGCAAAACCCTCAAGGTTCGAACACAGGGGTGTGTGCGAAGATTCTCTGCAGCCTCGCCCTACCCAGGTTCGCTACTCGATGGTTACTACGGCGAACTCGCACGATGACGAGGAAGAAGATGAACAAGGTGGTTTACCCAGGTTCAGGCCGCTGTGAAGCGTAATAACCTACTCCTGCTTTGGTGGATTGCCTGTCGGGGAGGTGTGGTGGATGAACTAGTACAGTGGTCTCGAGCCTCGCGAGGGCGCTCGAGTGGTGTTCTTGGCTCTCGGCCTTGTCTTGTGTTGGTGTGTTCCCCCTCTACGGCGCAGCCTAGCCTTTATATATAGCAGTGGCCCGGGTCCTCTTCCCTTATCACAATGGCAGGAAGGGATCCCACAACGGCCAAATTTGAAGGGGGATAGGAGTACATCCCCGCCTGTCCAAAGGTGGTCTTCGCCTGCAAAGTAGCTGTCGATGATGCAGAGGTGGGCTCGGCGATGACATCCGCCCTGCGGGGCTTGTGGTCGTGGTCTTGTTGCACCAGAATGGAAACTTTTGGGAGGCGCTTTGGGAACCCGCGTACGTCCTTGCTCCCTTTGCACCAAAGGGGAAACTGCTCTGCCTGACGCGCTAGCGCCCGCCTGTCCTTCCTTGCGTCATCTTTGACTCCTGAGGCCGGGTTCTGCATAGAGATCTCCGCCGCTTCTGAGGGGGCCTGAGGAGGCCCACTCCTTGCTGGTCTTGGTGCCGTTCTTCCTCGCGAGCCTGGGGTCCTCACGAGGGCCTTGTCTTGAGTGGAATCTCGCCAGGCCGTGTTTGGCTGACGAGGTGGGCCATGCCCTGGGCCGCAGGCAGGCAGGTCTGGGTACCCCCGTTCCCAGAATTCCGATAGTAGCCCCCGGGCCCAAGGCGCGCTCGAGCTGGCTTCTAGGTGAAGCCTTGAGGACGGCCCGAAGCGCCGCGGGCCCCAAACGCTTGCGGGCCAGGCTTTACACGCGTCGAATGCCTGGGCGGCGACGCCCCCGCTCCCCGAAGGCATCAGGAACTGCCCCAAGTCAAACTGACGCGACGCCCGCGTGCAGCACCGGCCATCATTGCCCTTCCTTGAATGCTGATGTTCCCTCGGCCTTCTCTCCTTGGGCCGCGCGGACGTGATCCTTCGGAGGCTGCACGCCTCCCGGGACGCGAGGGGGCGCCGGTTGGCCCTTGGTCGTACATAAGCAGGCAAGGGCGAGAAAGCCCTCAACACATCTTCGTCTTCTTCACCTCCCAACTTCCAAGCCACCGCTCTCCCAGTAATGCCTTCAGTGTGGAAGTTCTCCGCCGCCGAGAAGGGGAAGGCCTCCGAGGAGAGCCCAGCCTCATCGCCGCCCAGGAGGGGCCTTGGTCGTCCCCGAAAGCAGGCCGCGACGCCGGCGGTGGTTCCCTGTGGGCGCAGTCGTGCTCCAACGCGGCCCGGGGTTGCCATAGGCGGCCGCGGTGGGGCTCCGTCCAGCGCGGGCGGCCGCAGTAGTCGTGGAGGTGGCGCTCGCGGTGGGAGGTCGGCGGTGGCAACCGGGCCGCCACACCTGCGGCTCCATACGGCCGACACGGCCCAGGAGTTCGTGGTGTGGGCGGAGAGGCCGGAGGCCGCCTGGTTTCAACTTCCGCGCTTCTTCGCGGGGGCGCTGTCGGCCGGGGGGCCTGACGGCCTATGGCTGCAGGGCGACAGCTGCTGCAGCGCGGCATCGTGGGTGGAGGTCGAGGTCACCTTCGGGGGTTACGTCTACCTGAACCGCGGGTGGCAGACGTTTGCCCGCACCCGTGGCCTGGTGGGGAGGCGCACCCTTCACTTCAAGTACGACGGGGTGGCGACTGTCGGATTTCGGGCTCCGCAAAACCCTTAAGATTCGAACACAGGGGCGTGTGCGAAGATCCCCGACGGCTTCACCCAACCTAGCTCGCTACTCGATGAACACAGCAACAAACTCGCTCGAAGACAAGAAAGACGATGAACACAACAGTTTACCCAGGTTCGGGCCGCTGCAAAGCGTAATACCCTACTCCTGCTTTG
This sequence comes from Elymus sibiricus, assembly GCA_039707655.1. NCBI lineage: Eukaryota > Viridiplantae > Streptophyta > Magnoliopsida > Poales > Poaceae > Elymus > Elymus sibiricus. Next base: position 187,998,444 of record CM077673.1, read on the forward strand.
GGTGGATTGCCTCTAGAAGAGGTGAGGTGGATGAACAAGTACAGTGTTTTGGGGCCTCCTGAGGTTCGGTGGTCGAAGGGTGGTGGAGTTAGTGGATCCAGGGGTCCGTCCCCCGCTATGGTGCAGCCTACCCTCTATATATAGCGCCGGCCCGGGTCCTCCTCCCTTATCGCAATGGCGGGAAGGGATCCCACAACGGCCAATTTTGAAGGGGGACAGGGGTTCGTGCTCGCCCTGCCCAAAGGCGGTCTTCGCCTGCAAAGTGGTTGTTGACGGCGCAGGGACGAGCTCAGCGATGACGTCCGTCCTGCGGAGCTGGTGGTTGCGGTCTCCTTGCACTAGAATGGAAACCTTTGGGGGTGCTTTTGGGACCTGCGTACGTCCTTGCTCCCTTTGCACCAAAGGGGAAACTGCCCCGCCTGGCGCCCTGGTGCTCGCTTGTCCTTGTGCGCGTCACCTTTGACTCCCGAGGCCGGGCCTTGCATGGAAACCTCCGTCGCTCCGGAGGGGGCCTGAGGAGGCTCGTCCCTTGCCGGCCTTGATGTTGTTCCGCCTCGCGGGGCTTGGGCCCTCGCGAGGGCCTTGTCCTGAGTGGGGCCACGCTAGGCCGCGTTTGGTCGATGAAGTGGGCCACATCCTGGGACGCAGGTGGGTCTGGGTACCCCCGTTCCCAGAACACCGACAGTAGCCCCCGGGTCCAAGGCGCGCTCGAGATGGCTTCTGGGCAAAGCCCTGAGGACGGCCCGAAGCGCCACGGACCCCAGTTGCCTGCGGGCCAGGCTTTATATGCGGCAGCCCGGGGACTTGCTACCCCTTCTTCTCTGCGCTGGGCCGGTCACAGCGAGGTTTGCCGAGCTCCCAGACTTTCGCCCCTGATTCGCCTTCGTCTCCCGTTGATTCCGCCAGCTGTTCTCCCTTCCAGCGCGACTCCAGCCTCCGCTGTCGAATCCCCGTGTGCCGCGTCGCTTCCCCCCTATTCCTTCTTGCCATGTCTCCGAAGGGGGCAAAAGGCGGGGGCTTGAAAGGCTCGGCCTCCGCCATGACGCCCCAACCTGCGCTGGGCCAGTCGTCGGTGGTGAACTTCGAGGGGTTGGAGAAGGTCCAGCTAATAGTCGCAACCGGCTCCAATGAGTGGGGGGCACCAAGACCTGGCCGGGTTCGTGGCCCAGGGGCAAGATGGCGGCTTCTGCTGTTCCCCTTCATATCCATGCCCTCCTCTCCGGCGTTCTTCCGCCGTTCTCGAGCTTCCTCACCGCCTTGCTTTCGCATTACCAGATCCGTGTGCTCCATCTTGACCCCGGCTCTCTCGTCCTCCTCTCGGCCTTCGCGTTCCTGTGCGAGGCCTTTGTTGGCGTTCCCCCTTCCGTGGCTTTGTTGCGCCACTTCTTCTCTCTTGAGTTGGCCTCTGAGGAGCAGTGTTCTGGATGCGTGTCCTTGAGAGTGGTAGACGCATCGGCCCCGGGGGCCCTCGACGCCGAACTTTCTCCGGAAGCAGAAGGGTTCTGGCGACAGTGGGTGTATGTTGAAGCTACCGAGGCTGAAGCTCTTTTCCAACCCCCGCCGACCCCCGCGACGCCGAATCGAGGGTGGGCGCGCGAGGAGCTTGTCGACTCAGGGCTTGCACCGGTCCTAGCCCGGCTAGCGAGGCTGAAGCAGGCGGGCGTGGCGATGGCGATGGTGGTGCGGGAGTTCACTCGCCGGCGAATTGCTCCTCTTCAGCGCCACTCCCGTCCGATGTGGGCCTTCGCGGGCCCCCGCAACCCGATGCGGATCCAGGTCCTGCCTCTCTCCCCTAACGTCATGCGCGAGCTCCTTCGCCGCCTGACCGGCGGTGACCCTGCCGAGCTTCCTCGAGACGGCCTCCCCTTGTACAATTTCAAGGCTCGGGAGGCTCTTGTCGCGAAGATGCCGCGCTCCGATGAGTGGGGGTTTCTTCCCGTGGGGAAGGCGCGCTCTCGGGGCGGCGCGCCCCCGGGGGCTCTGGCCCCCGAGGACCCGTGTCACGCCGCCCTCCCTGCGGCCGGAATGGGCCGTGCCTCGCCGCCCACTTCCCCGGCCCTCGCCCCGGGTCGAGCCGGGGTTGGGGTCGGCTCCCAGCCATCGGTGGAAGTCTCCGTTCCCGTTGCCGATCCCCGATCGTCAGCCGTCAACTCCTTGCCCCTGCGCCCCCGCGTCGGCCGGAAGAGAAAGGCGCCCAGGGGCGGCCGCTCCTCGGCGCCGTGGGCTCCGGTGAAGAAGTGGGTCGCCATAGACGAGTAAGCGCATGTGCCCTCCCCCCTTCATCCTTCTCCCCCGCGCCCTTCTTCTGACCTTTTATTTCGCAGGCTCCCCATCGACGATGAGGAAGGCGGGTCGGCGTTGCCCGCTCCTGAGGTCGCCGAGCCTCTTGTTGTTTCTTCCCTCGTGCGCCGCGAGGCGCAGTCCTCCGAGGTGCCTACGCCTGATCCTGTCTCGACGCCTGGTGGCCCCGAGCGTGAGCTTCCCACGGTCCTCCTCGCGCACGGCCTCTCGCTCCCCGGAATGGGGCCGCTTCCCTTGCCCAGGGCTCCTTCCGGGGTCATGCCGCGCCGCACCCCTGGACCCCCTTTGCTTGGCGGTGTGGGGCCCTAGGAAGCGCGTCCTTCTTCTGGGATACCCATGCGGGAGCCCCCAGCCCCCGAGCCTAGGTCGAGGCTGGGAGGCCCCTCTCACGCCTCCCCCGTTCGCCATGGGGAAGGTGGAAGTTCTGGTTGGCCGCTTGGGCCCGCTGAAGGCCTGAGCGCCGCGCCGTGGGGTTTGCTCCACACCGCGACGGACGCGCTTCAGCGCCTAGGAGCGGGGCTCGCCAGCAATGATGCCCGCTTGGAGGAGGAGCGCCATCGCCTTGCGCAGGGATGGCATCAGCTTGAGGTTGCCGTGAACCTTGGCCGTCTGCAGCCTGAGTGTGCCCGCATGAAGGTTGAAGGGTCCCTTGCCACGGCGGTGGAGGCCCTCGAACGCGCTCTCGCCGAGGCTCAGGAGGCCGATTGCCGGCGTAGGGCCTCCGAGGATCGCCTCAGTGAGCTCCTGGCCCTCAACGCCGACCTTGAGAGGCAAATTCAGCTACGGGAGGCCACGCTCGGGGGTCTGCCGACCGAGCTCCTCCCCACCGGCGTGAGCTCCGGGGTGCCTGTCGACGCGCTGGCGTTGGAAGCGCTGGAGCAGATCCTGGAACAGGAGAGGCTGGAGGTGAGGGAGCGCCTGGTGTTGCTAGCCGAGGAATCCCTTGCCTCCCGCGAGGCGAAGCTCCAGGAGGAGGTCGACGACAAGGTGGCGGAGGTTTGGCGTTCCCTTCTTCAGGACTACCGCGCGAAGCTAAAGCTCCAGGAGTCCCGCTTCTACGAGCGCTGTGACCACCTGAAAGGCGAGGTTGATGTCCTCAAGAAAAGGTTAAATCAGGAGGAAAAACGTCGGCGGGCCGCAATGGACGCCCAGGCCTCCGCCGAAGCCGAGCTGGCCTTTCTTTGTAAACAAGTGAAGGGCACTGCTTCCCTGGCAGAAGAGGCTTCTGAGGAGGTGGTCCACGCTCGCGGCCTCCAGCATGAGTGTTCCCTGATGTTCCAGTCCCTCGAGAGGAGGGCCACTCGGGCCCTGAGCGACGTCTGTGGCGGGACCGTCTCGAGCCCCCTGGTCCCAGACAACGCTGGGTACTTGGGCTTCTTTTCAAGGATCGTGGAGTGTCTTGAGGAGGGTGCGGAGAAGATCCGCGTGCTCATGGAAGAGAAGCGCTGTGATCTCCTCGAGCGGGCGGCTTCAGACATCTTCAGCCACCTCCTGCGCCTCAACCCGCGTTTCGATTTCGGAGCTGTGCTGGGTCCTGTGCCTGAAGCGGCTCGAGCTGCCCTTGCGGAACAGGTCAAGGACCATGTAGACGACCTGATGGCGAGGTTTGTTTCCGACGAGGCCTGAAGGCGGCACCTGTGCCGGGACGCGCAGGGCCGTCTCCGGATGGCGGTGGCGAGGGTTCCGACGACGGCATGTCCCCTTGAGCGGCCTCCTTGTTCTCCTGACAGGGTTACGCGCGAGGTTTAATGGCGACTCGTACGTATTTCGGAAGTACCTTTAAGTGTGTTCCTTGATGACGGGACGCGCAGCTCCGTGTTCCCGTTGACTGGGGTCGCTGCCAGTTCGGTTGTAACGACTGCAAGGTGGCAACGATCTACCTCGCGCTCGCGGTTCCGCCTGACGCGCTTCCTCCTTGCTTGTGGAATGGTTTGGGCGCCCTTTCGGCACTCTGTGTCTGCAGGTCCCAGTCCCGCGCATTTCCCGACCACCGTTGCGTACGACCGGATAACCAGGACGCAGCCGCGGGGTCAGGCCCCGACACCCCTGATGCCGACCGGAAACCAAGGACGACATCAGGGTGGTCGAGTGGCTATATGACCGGTAAGGCTCCTGAGGCACGATGCTCAGGAGCCCCCCTTGACGCTCAAACCGCTCTACGTCGACAGGTCCCAGTCCCGCGCATTTCCCCACCACCGTTAGGTACGACCGGAAACCAAGGATGCACTTCACGGGGCGAGGCCCCGACACCTCCGACACCGACCGGAAACCAAGGACGGCATCAGAGGGGCGAGTGGCTATGTGACCAGTGAGGCTCCTGAGGCGTGCTGCTCAGGAGCCCCCTTTGACGCTCGAGCGATCCCCCATTCCATTCCTCCGGTAACCGTCCCTGGAGGCCCAAGGGCCTCCCGAGGCTCCATGCTATGGTGCCGCGATGTGGTCCGGGCCCACAGCTTTTCGCGAAATGTCAATCCAGAAAGAGAGAAAACTCAAGATCGGTAAAACGAGAGAACACAAAGAAAAATCCCCGCCCTTCTTTTCTTTTTAAATTGTTGGGTCACAAAATCTTTGAGCTTTTGACAAGGTCAAGCATAAAAAAGGGGCCATCGGAGGCCGCAACTTGAAATGCAAAAAGGAGCGAGAAAACGGCCGCGTCCGGCTTTTTTATGGTTGTCCCCGCCTTCGTCTTCCCCCAGCGCTGGGCGTAGGGCATCCACGTTGCGTTGTCATAGCCATTGATGGGCAGTGTTGTCTTCTCCGCCAGCTCTGGGCTGTGGCTGCCACATTGCGTGGGAGGAACCCCTCAGCATCCTCGGGTGGCTCCGGGCGTACACAGCCCGCTCATTATTACGTGAGAGTGTCACGGGTTGATGTAGGTCCCGGGGGTGTATAGGGAGCCCCATGCCCCGTAGGCACAAAGCCCTCTCCCAGCCCCCGGGCTCGTCGCGGCGAAGTGAGGTCTGCTTTGGGCGAGCCCCCGAGCGTAGGGGGAACCCCCTGCGTTCTCTAGCCAGAGAGCCCGCCCCTGCAGAAGGTCCTGAATTCCCCGGGCATTGCCCCAGCGCACCTCGCTGGGGCCCCCGGGGTTTCCAAGCTGGTACTCTGGGCCCTGCCCCCAGGCCGGGCGAGCCAGGCCTGGAGACATGGGCGAGTACATGTTCACCCGTTGGCGATCGAACGAAACCCGACCTGGCGACATGGGCGTATGTTCCACCCTCCGTCCCCAAGCGAGTGTCGCGCGCCCCAGAGACAAGGGTGCATGCTCCACCCTTTGCCTCCAGGTTGGGATCGTCCGGCCCAGCGACATGGGCGTGTGTTCCACCCTCCGTCCCCAAGCTAGGGCCCCCCGGTCCGGGTACGAGGGTGCATGTTCCCCCCTCCGTTCCCGGGCGAGTGACCCCCGGTCCCCAGACCCAGACATCTGCTCGAAGCAGCTCCCTGCCAACGGGCGTGCCTCGCGAAGATCTCCGCACCGGGCATCCTCGCGAGGCCTATTCCGCAAGTCGCCCCCGCGAGGCCGCACGTACCTGTCCACGCGGGGGCTGCTCGTGCGGTCGCGTGTGCGCCTCTTGCCATCGTGGTGGCCGGTGCTACTCTCTCCATGGCCCGGGCGCGCGACAACATGATCGTTGTTGAGTTGCACGGGCCTCCGGGTGCTGGCGTAGTCGAGCCTCCGGTGCTCCTCCCTGGTTCCGGAAAGCGTGCCGGGAGGCGCGAAACCACGTCCCTTCGCGCGGCCGGGTCCCGCGCCCCTGGCGGCCCGAGCCAGGTCCCCGGCAAGGGCGGGCCGACGTAGCCGTCTCGAATGTGCCCGCGTGGTCCAGGCGCCGTGACCCCCGGTTGTGCGCGTCCCCGAGCGTAGGCCCCGCGGAGGTGCACGTGGGCTTCACCGGCGGCGGTATCGCGCTCGGGAGCTCGCTCGGGCTCGTTGGTGCGGTGGCGACGGGTGGCCCATTGGCGCCGAAGCTCGTGCGCCACAAGAAGCGCGACATGTCTGTGCGTTGGGTCTTGACAAACTTGGAAGAGCGGCGGCGCGGTCTGAACGCGAGGAAAAGCCGGGGGGCAGGGGTGTGATGTATGGCGGATGAAGGCGACAGCCCCCAGCGCCCGTCGGGGTCCGGCCGGTGTCGACGCCCGCTGACTGGGTGGCAGGGCACCACAAGGCGCTCCGGCACGCCTGCGCCGGCCGCGCCACGCGGGCAGCTCGCCGCTCCGCACGGACTCGTCGCCCTCCCGCCATGAGTACAACGAGCGTCGGCGAGGCGAGACCTGAGGGAGACTTCGACACGCCCCCTACCTGGCGTGCCAAATGTCGGATTTCGGGCTTCGCAAAACCCTTAAGATTCGAACATAGGGGCGTGTGCGAAGATCCCCGGCGGCTTCACCCAACCTAGCTCGCTACTCGATGAACACAACAACAAACTCGCTCGAAGACGAGGAAGACGATGAACACAATAGTTTACACAGGTTTGGGCCGCTGCGAAGCGTAATAGCCTACTCCTGCTTTGGGCGGATTGCCTCTCGAAGAGGTGAGGTGGATGAACAAGTACAGTGTTTTGGGGCCTCCTGAGGTTCGGTGGTCGAAGAGTGGTGGAGTTAGTGGATCCAGGGGTCCGTCCCCCGCTACGGTGCAGCCTACCCTCTATATATAGCGCCGGCCCGGGTCCTCCTCCCTTATCGCAATGGCGGGAAGGGATCCCACAACGGCCAATTTTGAAGGGGGACAGGGGTTCGTGCTCGCCCTGCCCAAAGGCGGTCTTCGCCTGCAAAGTGGTTGTTGATGGCACAGGGACGGGCTCAGCGATGACGTTCGTCCTGCGGAGCTGGTGGTTGCGGTCTCCTTGCACCGGAATGGAAACCTTTGGGGGTGCTTTTGGGACCTGCGTACGTCCTTGCTCCCTTTGCACCAAAGGGGAAACTGCCCCGCCTGGCGCCCTGGTGCTCGCTTGTCCTTGTGTGCGTCACCTTTGACTCCCGAGGCCGGGCCTTGCATGGAAACCTCCGCCGCTCCGGAGGGGGCCTGAGGAGGCTCGTCCCTCGCCGGCCTTGATGCTGTTCCGCCTCGCGGGGCTTGGGCCCTCGCGAGGGCCTTGTCCTGAGTGGGGCCACGCCAGGCCACGTTTGGTCGATGAAGTGGGCCACATCCTGGGACGCAGGCAGGCAGGTCTGGGTACGCCCGTTCCCAGAACGCCGACAGCGACACTCTTCGTCAAGGTCTTCAGGGGAGAAGGCGAGCGCCTGGGGTGCTGCCCGGTAGACGTCGGCCACGGCGATCTTGGAGATGAGCTTGCCCTTCGTGACGGGCGCCGCCCCTCCAGCACCAGCGACACCCCCTCCGAGGGGAGCCCGAGCGACAGTAGCGACAGCAACTACGACGCGCCACCGCGGTGGCGCGCCCGGACCTTGGGGCGTACCCAGCCGCTGCAGCGTCGCTCCTTCGCTCCAGGGGCGTCCGTGCTGGCGCGCCTTCACGGGCCCGTGAAGGAAGAGGAGGACACCGACTGAGCGCTGGTGCGCCGATGCCGAGGCTCCTGGAGCGGCAGCCCTCGTGGGGGCTTTCTCACTTTCTTTCTCCTCCTCTTTTCCTGCTCCTGCAATCAAAGAACCAAGGGAGGCCCTGTGGGCGTGTAAAGAATTTGGGCGCTTGCCTCTTTTTATCAGCCCTTCTAACACGTGCCCTGGCCTTTGCGTTTTTGTTAGTTGGGACCGCCTTCCGGTTGCGATTAGGGTACTTAGCTTGACATGCTCGCGGTAGGCTCCAAGGTCAGGGAGGCGTGGCTATGGCGCTTGGGAAGTTCGGACGTTCTGTGGACCTCTTCTTCGTACGGGTGAGACAGGTTGGGAGCCCTTTCGGCACTCTGTGTCTGCAGGCCCCAGTCCCGCCATTTCCCTACCAGCGTAGTGTACGACCGGATCACCAAGGACGCAACTACGAGGTGAGGCCTCGACACCCTCGATGCCGACCGGATCACCAAGGACGACATCGAGGGGCGAGTGGCCATATGACCGGTAAGGCTCCTGAGGCATGCTGCTCAGGAGCCCCCTTTGACGCTCAAGCAGCTCTACGTCGGCAGGTCCCAGTCCCGCACATTTCCCTACAACCGTAATGTACGACCGGATCACCAAGGACGCAACTACGGGTCGAGGCCTCGACACCCTCGATGCCGACCGGATCACCAAGGGCGACATCGAGGGGCAAGTGGCTATATGACCGGTAAGGCTCCTGAGGCGTTCTGCTCAGGAGCCCCCTTTGACGTTCAAGCGGCTCCCCCAAGAAAATTTTTGTTTCCTGCCCCGGGTGGGGTGGGCCTCCCGAGGTTCCGAGATGGTGCGTCGGGCCGTGAGTGGAGCCCCCGAGCGAGTATGAAGCGCCACACGCCTGCAAACTCATACGGGAGTACCACGCGAGGATCTGGGCGCCAAGGCCTTGGCGAGGTGCGAGCACCGTGCCCCCCAGCCCCCACTCGCGGGGTGCGAGGGGGAGGGGAGCAGGCGAGCGCTCGACCTGAAGAGAGAAAACCCAAGATAGGAAATAGCGATGAAAACAAATCCCGGACCCGTTTCGTTAAAACATGATTCGGAAAAACCCCGAGTTTTGTTCCAGAAAAGTTGGCAAATCCAAACATGAGAAGAGCAAATAATAGCCGCGTCCGGCACCTAGACTAGTCTTCGTCTTCCCCCAGCGCTGAGCGTAGGGCATCCACATTGCATGGGCATAGCCATTGGAGGGCAGTGTTGTCCAGCAGCGCGGAGCTGTGGCTTCCACATTGCGTGGGAAGGAACCCCTCCGCGTCCTCGGGGGGCTCCGGGCATATACAGCCCACTCATTATTACGTGAGAGTGTCATGGGTAGAACTTCCGGAGGTGCTGGATGTTCCAGGCATTCTAGATGGGGACCCGTCCTGAGTCTCCAGGCGCACGGCACCAGGCCTGGAGACATGAGCGACCTTGAACGGGCCCTCCCACATGGGCGAGAGCTTATGCAAGCCCTCCCTGGAGAGAACCCGCCTGAGGACGAGGTCTCTGACTTCGAGGGTCCTGGAGCGGATGTTACGACAGTGGTAGCGCCGTAGCGCCTGCTGGTACCTCGCAGCTCGGAGCGAGGCTCGGCGACGTGTCTCCTCCCCGAGCACGAGGTCCGTTCCTCGCGCGGCACTCTGACGCTCCTCGTCAAATGCCAAGACCCGCGGGAAGCTGTGCTTGACCTCTTGGGGGAGGACAGCTTCGGCTCCGTAGATGAGGAAGAACGGGGTCTCGCCGGTGGGATTAGTCACGGTGGTGCGGATGGACCACAGCACAGACTGGAGCTCATCGACCCAACCCCTGCCGCAAGCCTCCAGCTTCTTCTTGAAGCTCCTTGTCTTGAGGCCTCGCAGGACTTCCGCGTTGGCGCGCTCCGCCTGGCCGTTGCTCCTTGGGTGGGCTACCGAGGCGTAGCATATCTGCGTTCCAAGGTTAGCGCAATAGGTCTTGAAGAGGTTACCTGTGAACTGCGAACCGTTGTTGGTGATGATGCGGTTGGGGACGCCGAATCGGCTCACGATGCCCTTGATGAACTTGACGGCCGATCCAGCTGGGATGGTGCGCATGGGCTCCACCTCTGCTCACTTGGTGAACTTGTCGATGGCGACATAGAGGTAGCGGTACCTGCCCGCTGCCCGTGGGAAGGGCCCCAGTATGTCCAGCCCCCAGACCGCAAAGGGCCAGGAGAGCGGGATGGTCCGGAGGCCCTGGGCGGGCTGGTGAATTTGTTTGGCGTGGAACTAGCAAGCCTCGCAAGACCGGACCAGCTCGATGGCGTTGTTAATCACCGAGGGCCAGTAGAAGCCTGATCGGAACGCCTTCCCTGCAAGGGTGCGCGATGAGGAGTCGTGCCCGCAGTCCCCTCCGTGGATGTCTGCCAGCAGCTCGCACCCCTGCTCCTTGGAGATGCATCGCAGCGTGACGTCGTTCGGGCGTCTGCGGTACAAGTCGCAGTCCTGCAAGCAGTAGGCCGTGGCCTGCCGTGCTATGCGCTCCGCGTCTTCCTCCTATTCCGGTAGCGTGCCGTGAAGTAGGTACGCCCTGAACTCCTGCATCCAGTCATCGTCCTGAGGCTCCAGTGCCAGGAGCAGTCGAGCTCCTGAGGCCTGGCCACAGTCCAGAGCCCCCAAGGGCGGCGCTGGGGGGAGCACCTCGCTTCGGGGCGCCAGGTCCTCGGTGGGTGGTGCCGCGGAGGGTTTGAAGAGCCGCTCCTCGAAGACGCCCGGCTCCTGGGGCTCACGGCGTGACGCCCTCTTGGCGATGTCATCGGCCTCATTGTTCGCGCTGCACGGGATGTGCTGCAATTCCAAGCCCTGAAAACGTTTTTCAATCTTACGTACCTCTTCCAAGTACGCCTCCATATGCTCGTCCTTGGGTGTATACTCTTTGTTGGAGAAGTTGACGAGGAGCTGGGAGTCACCCATGACGGTGAGGCACCGAACCCCCAAGGCCGCCGCTGCCTTGAGGCCGGCGATGAGGCCCTCGTACTCCGCGATGTTGTTGGAGACCTTCTCTCCATGCTGGAAACAGAGCTGCACAGCGTATCGGAGCTTGTCTCCTGCCGGGGAAGTGAGCACGACCCCTGCCCCTGCTCCCATGCGCGTGAAGGCTCCATCGAAATGCATGATCCAACCCTCAGGTGTCTCATCGCCAGGGGTGAGGGACTGGCTTCCATCCAGCCCCCGGTCAGGGACGTCCGTCCACTCTGCCACGAAGTCTGCCAGGGCTGCCCCTTTGATGACCCTGGTCGTGCTGAACTCTATATTGAAGGCCTGCAGCTCGATGTTCCATTCGGTCACTCTTCCTGCCGCGTTGGGGTTGCGCAGGACCTTCTCCAGGGGGTATGCGGAGACGACCTTGATGGGATGTCCCTGGAAGTAGTGGCGCAGTTTCCTCGAAGCGACAAGAAGCGCTAGAAGGAGCTTCTGTTGCATGGGGTAGCGTGAGCGCGCGTCCCGTAGCACTGTACTGATGTAGTACACCGGGTGCTCGACGAGGGTGAGGTCTCCTGCGGTGTCCTGCCCCGTGGCGGTGCCCCCTGCAGCGGCGGCTGGGGCCTCATGAGGGCTGGGCACTTCAGGGGCTGTAGGAGCGGCTGGGGCCTCATGAGGGTTGGGCGCTTCAGGGGCCGTCGGAGCAGCTGGGGCCTCATGAGGACTATGCGCCTCGGGGGCCGTCAGGACGGCTGGGGCCTCATGAGCATCGACTTGGGGAGAAACGGACTCCTTGGGATCCTGCGAGTCCCCTTGTTCCATGCGTGGGGGCCCGCCGGCGCCCGTCGATGTGGCGCGGGTGTCGGCTCGCTCCTCCCTGACCACCACCAACACAGCGCTGGCGGAGTGGGGGTGGCAGCCAGGTATAGCAGCAGGGGCTCCCGAGGGCGAGGCGCCACCATCACCGGCAGGGCTCGCGAGGTACTGCTTGAGTTCCTCGAAGGCTGCGTCCGCCTCCGGGGTCCACTCAAAGGGGCCCTTCCTTTTCATGATCTTGAAGAACGGCAGGGCCCGTTCACCGAGTTTGGAGATGAAGCGCCCCAAGGAGGTCACGCAACCTGCCAATTTCTGCATTTCCTTGAGGGTCTAGGGCGCGCTCATCTTGCTTATGGCCTTGACCTTCTCCGGGTTCGCCTCGATTCCCCGGTGCGACACCAGGAAGCCGAGCAGCTTGCCCGAGGGGACCCCGAAGACGCACTTCTCGGGGTTGAGCTTCAGGTTCACCTCCCTCAGGCTGGCGAATGTCTCCTCTAAGTCCTCGATCAGGGTCTTGGCCACCCTGGACTTGACCACGATGTCGTAGACGTAAGCTTCTGCATTCCTCCCGAGCTGTGGCCCTAGTGCGATGTGCATTAGCCGCTGGAAGGTTGCCCCGGCATTCCGCAGCCCGACGGGCATGCACGTGTAGCAAAACACCCCGCACGAGGTGAGGAATGCCATCTTCTCGACGTCTTCCACTACCATTTTGATCTGATGATAGCCCGAAAAAGCGTCCAGGAAGCATAGGAGGTCGCACTCCGCGGTCAAGTCCACGATCTGATCGATGCGCGGCAGCGGGAATGGGTCTTGGGGGCAGGCTTTGTTGAGGCTCGTGAAGTCGACGCACATACGCTCCTTCCCACACTTCTTCGGGACGACCACCGGGTTGGCAAGCCACTCCGGGTAGCGCACCTCCCGGATGACCTCGGCCTCCCTCAGCTTGCCGACCTCCTAGGCAATGAACGCCTGCTTCTCCTGAGCTTGCCTTCTTGCATTTCGCTTCATCGGACGTGCGTTCAGGCACACCATGAGGTGGTGCTCGATCACGTCCCTCGGGACCCCCACCAGGTCAGAGGCGCTCCACGCGAATGCGTCCTTGTTCGCATGAAGGAAGGCCACCAACGCCCTCCCTTGATCTTGGGGCAAGTCGGCGCTGATGGTGAAGGTAGGGCCAGGGTTTCCTTCGTCCACAGGCACCTGCTTCGTCTCCGCTCGACTCTGGGAGAACAACTGCCTCTTCTTTACCGGCGCGACGTCGAGGACACCTCCGGAGTCCTTCGTGACCTGCGCGGCGTCCTCGGCACCGGGGCACGCCGCGGCCGCCGCTTTGTAGGTGAGCTTGAGCGCGTGGGACGCGTCCTTGACATTTCCCACGATGGTGAGGATGCCGCCGCTCCCGGGCATCTTGACGACATTGTAGCCCGCGTGCGTTGCCGCCATGAACTGGGCGAGGGCGGGGTAGCCAAGTATCGCGTTGTACGGGAGGTGGATGTGGGCGACGTCCAAGTCAACTTGCTCGGTGGGGAAGTTGGAGCGGGTGCCGAAGGTGACGGGGAGGCGCACCCGCCCCACGGGGACGACGGACCCCCCGACCACCCCAGAGAAGGGCCTTGAAGGCGCGAGTTGGTCACGGGGTAGCTGCAGCGCGTCGAAGGCCTCCACGGAGATGACGTTGAGGACTATGCCGCCGTCTATGAGGGTCTTGGAGACGGCCACGCCGCTTATGGTTGGCGTGCACAACAAGGGGAGCGTTCCGGCAGCTGTCGTCGTCTTGGGGTGGTCGTCGGGACCGAAGGTGATGCCGGTCTCCGGCCACGTACGGGGCAGCGCAGGCTCGGATCGTGGCCGAACCGCTCCTACGCAGCGGAGGAACTGCTTGACCTGGCGGTTGGAGGAGGGCGCCTGCGACCCGCCGAGGATGCAGGCGACCACGGGGCTGGCCATGCGCGTCCCGGCGCCACCGCGCGCCAAGGGCCGGCCGGCGTCAGGGATCTCGTCTGCCATGGGGTTGCCGAATCTGGGCTCGACTATTGCTGTGAGTGGGGAAGCTTCGACACGCCCCCTACCTGGCATGCCAAATGTCAGATTTCAAGCTCCGCAAAACCCTCAAGGTTCGAACACAGGGGCGTGTGCGAAGATTCCCTGCAGCCTCGCCCTACCCAGGTTCGCTACTCGATGGTTACTATGGCGAACTCGCACGATGACGAGGAAGAAGATGAACACGGTGGTTTACCCAGGTTCGGGCCGCTGTGAAGCGTAATACCCTACTCCTGCTTTGGTGGATTGCCTCTCGGGGAGGTGTGGTGGATGAACTAGTACAGTGGTCTCGAGCCTCGCGGGGGCGCTCGAGTGGTGTTCTTGGCTCTCGGCCTTGTCTTGTGTTGGTGTGTTCCCCCTCTATGGTGCAGCCTAGCCTTTATATATAGCAGTGGCCCGGGTCCTCTTCCCTTATCACAATGGTGGGAAGGGATCCCAGAACGGCCAAATTTGAAGGGCCACAGGAGTACATCCCCGCCTGTCCAAAGGTAGTCTTCACCTACAAAGTAGCTGTCGATGATGCAGAGGTGGGCTCGACGATGACATCCGCCATGCGGGGCTCGTGGTCGTGGTCTTGTTGCACCGGAATGGAAACCTTTAGGAGGCACTTTGGGAACCCGCGTACGTCCTTGCTCCCTTTGCACCAAAGGGGAAACTGCTCTGCCTGGCGCGCTGGCGCCCGCCTGTCCTTCCTTGCGTCATCTTTGACTCCTGAGGCCGGGTTCTGCATAGAGATCTCCGCCGCTCCTGAGGGGGCTTGAGGAGGCCCACTCCTTGCTGGTCTTGGTGTCGTTCTTCCTCGCGAGCCTGGGGTCCTCGCGAGGGCCTTGTCTTGAGTGGAATCTCGCCAGGCCGTGTTTGGCTGACAAGGTGGGGCATGCCCTGGGCCGCAGGCAGGCAGGTCTAGGTACCCCCGTTCCCAGAACGCCGACAGGCGCCCCGCACCCCGTCGTGCACCACGCGTCGCGCCTGACCCGCAGATGGTTGGAGCCCGCACCGTTTTGCCTCCTCCAGTTGGCGGAATCGTGCACGCCGCGGGCCCGGGGGCTACTGTCGAGCCCGTGGGACTGGGGGTACCCAGGCCCGTCTGCCTGCAGCCCAAGGCACGGCGCCTGCCATGGGACCAACGCAGCCCACCTCTGGGCTTCACGAGCAAGACCCTCGCGAGCCCCACGCCTCACGAGGCGTACATCAGCTAGCGCCGTTAAGAGTATCGCGAAGCCCCCTTCGCGAGGCCACCGCCTACGGCTGTCCCCGAGACTTCGCGGGACCTGTGATAGCAGGCGCGGATGAGGACACTTCCCCTTTTGCGCTAAGGGAGCAGGGCCAGCTCGCTGGTCCCCAAAGCAATCTATAAAGGTTTCCTGTTTGGTGCAAAGACCTAGGACGGGGGCTCACCAGGATGGAGGTCATCTCCGAGCCCACCGGCACATTACGACAGGAGGCTTTTTGCATGCGTAGACTACTTTTGTCAGGATAAGTTGCAGACCTATCCCCCCTCGAACTGGCCGTTGTGGCAACCCTTTCCGCCTTGTGTTTTCGGGGGACGAGGGCCAAGGCTAGTATAAGATAGGGCAGGCTGCCACCGTAGAGGAGCATCCACCCAAGGTAGGTAGAACACACCCTTGTATTCGCATCCACAAGCAATCAAGACAAGCAGGAGTAGGGCTTTACACCGCGAGGTGGCCCGAACCTGGGTAAACTGTCGTGTCCATCGTTCTTCTTCCTTAGCTCGAGCATGCCGGAGTGTCACCAAGAGGTTGCGAAGTAGAGTAGAGCGAGAGAACCTGCGCACCATAGAGTTCGAACCTTCTTGGGTCCCCAGAGCCCTGATTCCGACATAGTCATCTTGCCGAGTAGGCACGACTCGCATGTCTCAAAATATTCAAAATCAAATGAAGTTAGAATTCCATCACCATGGAGATTCTTCATGCATTTTTGACTAATGTGTCCTAGTCGACAATGCCAGATGTAAGTCGCATTTATCTCGTTAGGCTTGTGCCTCTTGACATTTATGTTATAGACAGTTTCACCTTCAAGCTCTAAAATAAATAACCAGTTCACAATAGGTGCAAAGCCATAAAACATTTTATTCAAGTAAATAGAATAACCATTGTCCTTAATACTGAATTCATAACCTTGCCTCATCAAACATGAGGCCGAAATAATGTTTCGACTTAATGCAGGAACATGATAAAAATTATCAAGTTCCATTACAAATCCTGAAGGTAAATTAAGTTGCATCGTGCCAACGGCTAATGCAGCAACTCTTGCTTTATTCCCGACGTGTATGTCAACTTCTCCTCTGCAACATTCCTAGTCCTTCTTAGCCCCTGCATCAAGTTGCATATGTGAACAACTGATCTGGTATCATATACCCAGGAGATATTAGAAATATGAGAAAGAAAAATGTCTATAACATATACAACAAGTGTACCTGAAGAAGAAGTCACACTTCCAGTCTTCTTGCCTATCTGGGCAAGCCACTTGCTGCATTTCCTCTTCTAGTGACCGGTTTCCTTGAGGTGAAAGCAAACAGTGCCCGTGTTTGGTCCGGACTTGGGTGCATCTGTTGGGTAACGCAGCAGAAAACAAAAATTTCCGACCTATGCACCAGCCCAGGACCACTATGAAGACTGCATACAAGGTTTGATCTTTATGTTACCGACTCTTAGCGCAGCGGAAGTAGAGTCGATGACGATCAGCGGTGCAGATCCCCGCAGCTAGGATTTACAACCTCCCAACCGCGAGGATGTATACCCTCATCCGCCCCTCGGACAGCCCTCCGGGAGGCGGTCGGACAGTCCCCCGGACGGTGTCACGGACAGCCCTTCGGGAGGACCTTCAAAACTCGGACAGTCACTCGGACAGCCCTTCGGCAGGCACTCCTTGCATATCCTTGCGTTTTCACGCTTTCACAAAATTCATATTTTGTGTGGATTTGGCTTTGTATATATGTGAATCATAGGTCAAACCTTGATTCCTCAGACTGAGCTATGGAGCAACTATCTGCAATAGTGTCCCATCGACCAAAGCCATCTTGGAACCATACTAAGTTCATGAGTGAACTATATGATTCAACATCTTCTTTGTCGCTTCTAAAGCGTCAACATACTTAGCCTTTGTTATAGAATTCGCCACAGTATCTTGTTTGGAACAATTTCCAACTACCGTGTCACTATGTTGTGTATTACACAAAACCCTTTACTTAAATCGAAAATCGCATGGAGCATTGATGAAGATTGTATCGATGTAATTACTTACAACGAGCACTTCATAATCTCTGCTTGCAAGAAAACATGTCATCAGTACTACTCTAGTACCTAATGACATCTTTTACTGTTGTCCCATGATCAGTACTTTTGATCACTTTGGTATCTATACTCGCAACAACTTTGGAGTATTGGACATATCTGGTTGTTTTTACATACCATGGAATACATGATTAATACAAACACAGGAGTGTGTGGAATCACCATCATGTATTTTCCTCATCAGTGTTTTGGGACACCAAGTCTTGCAAAAACTCTTTCCATGTGACTTCGGCAAGAATCACTCCTTGACGGTTTTTCAATGCTAAAAGGTTTTAGCATTTTGTCAATATGTATCTTTGCTCAGCCCCATTAGGTAAATCTATCTCCATAGATCATCATGCCTAATATCAAGGCTACTTAGCCCAAGCACTTCATCGAAAAAACTATTTTCAAATGAAGTCCTAATTCGTGTCAAGATATTTATTTCAAATTAACAATGTGTCAAGTACACAAGGTTTTTAGAAATATTATTATGCTCCCACTTACTTTCTTGAATCACAAGCATCTTCGATACCCATTTGATGAAGTCAAACCCCTTTGACCATTCCATCAAAAACGAAGATTCCAACTCCACTTTGCTCTCTTCTGTCCATCGCTAGAACTCTGAAGTTTGCATACTTACTAGCATCCTCTGGATCGACAAATTACTTTGGACTGTATCACATACAAGTCCTAGGTTTCATTTCCATCAGATGGAAATCCTTTTGTCATCCATGTTTCATATCTCATGATTGAAATATGTATTAATTGCTAGTTCAACCCGAACCGACTTTAAGCATCGCTACGGTGAGACAATCTCATCGTAGTCAACTCCTTGAACTTGTTATTGCAACAAGTCGAGCTTTATGGATAAAACATTTTTATCCGTATCAGTTTTTAGTTCCATAAATATTCATTAGACTCTAAGTCTTCCGAAAGGTGTATCAAGATCTTAATCTTGAATCACTTATCACTACTGGAATCAGCTTCTTTGCCGTCTGCCATACCAGACGGCAAAGGCATGCCTGGCGGACGGCAAAGCCTTTGCCGTCTGCCAGCAGACGGCCAACAGTCCGGGCGAACAGCTAACGGCAAAGGCCCCTTTGCCGTCTGCCGGCAGACGACAAAGACCCTGGATGGCAGACAAAAGGTGCCAGCCCCGTTAGGGGGCTAACGGCGCTCTTTGTCGTCTGCCAGCAGACGGCAAAGAGCTGCAGCTGACGTCAACTGACGTCAGGCGTCAGCTGGGCCAGCGCAGGCTCTTTGCCGTCTGCCAGCAGACGGCAAAGAAGCAAAGGTCTTCGCCGTCTGCCAGCAGGCGGCAAAGAGGCCAAATAGGCCAGCCCAGGTTGCACAGGCTGCTGCCATGTGGCCTCTGTGCCGTCTGCTAGCTGACGGCAAACCTCTTTGCCGTCTGCTAGCAGACGACAAAGTGGCTATATTGCCACTGTTTTTTTTTCTTAAATTCAATCAATTTCACAGATATATATATATATATTGATTTCAAAATATTTCAACAAGTACATATAGCCAACATATCCCTGCCATATGAATATGATCATCCAACACATATATACACCAAATGAAAAGTCCAACATATCCAACAATTAAGCAAAAGGTCCATATAGTTTCATCCATACATACATATATAGGTAGCAAGTTTCACATTGTTCATCCTACAAAATCAAAACAAAAAGGAAGCACAAGAAGAAGAGTAGACTCCATCAACGCAAGCTTCCTCATTGAAAGCAAATCTGCAAATTGGGAAAGAAGAAAGTTAGAAGAAGAAGAAGAAGACTAGAAGAAGAAGACTAGCTGGAAGAAGAAGAAGAAGAAGAAGAAGAAGAAGACTAGAAGAAGAAGAAGAAGAAGAAGAATTTTTCTTCTCTTTCGTTTTCTCCTCTCCTCTTATTTATCTTCTTCTTCTTCTAACTAAGGTAGGTAAAAATGCCATTTTTTAGCTAAGCTAGGAAAAAATGCTAAGTGTAGGTCATTTTAGAGCTAAGCTAGGTAAATAGGTCATTTTGGAGCTTAGTGAGGTTATTATGTCATTTTCGAGGATGATGCCATTTTTGAGCGAACTTACGTAAGTATAGCTCATTTTTTATCTAACTTAGGTAATTATGCCATTTAGGAGGAAAATAAGCTAAGTATAGAGAAAACGTACCCTCATCACAACAAATGCGATGAAGATCGCAACTAAGGTAACAATTGATCCAACAGCATAATGATACCAAGCCTCATTATCAATGGCATATTTTCTAATCTTCTTAATCTTCAAGCGCATTGCATCCATCTTCGAGCGCATTGCATTCATCTTCATCTTGTGATCATCGATGACATCGGCAACATACAACTCCAATGTCATCTTCTCTTTTTCAATTCTTTTAGTTTTTTCTTTCAAATACTCATTTTCTTTTTCAACTAAATTTAACTTCTCGACAAGAGGGTCGGTTGCAAATTCCGGTTCACATACCTCCTAGATTAAAATATCTCTATGTCAACTTGATGGCCATAATTGTCATAAATGCGAAATGCAACAAATAGTTATAAAAGAGAATTTACCACATCCGAATCATAAAGCGGGCGAGGGCCGACGGGGGCGGATTTCAAGATCATGGCACTATGTATAAGAAACAATCATACAGAGTAAGAAAATTATACAAGTAACTATATAAATCATACAATCATACAAGAAAATGGCAAGTGTAGGTCATTTTAGAGCTATCCTATGTAAAATCGGTCATTTTGGAGGTAGGTAAGGTTATTTTGTCATTTTGGAGGAAAATAAGCTAAGTCAATGTCATTTTGGAGCTAAACCAAGATTATCATGCCATTTTTTACCTAAGTATGCTAAGTATGTCATAAATGAACTAAAGAAGCTAAGTATAGGTCATTTTGGAGCTATCCTAGGTAGTTATGCCATTTTTTAGCTAACTAAGCATATTAAGTCATTTAGGAGGAAAAATGCTAAGTATAGGTCATTTTATAGCTATCCTAGGTAAAGTATGTCAGTTTGGAGCTAAGTAAGGTTATTATGTCATTTTCGAGGAAAATAAGCTAAGTCAATGTCATTTTGTTGAATACCTAATAACATGAACTAATTAATAATATATATGTACATAATAATAATTGAATACCTGACATTACTAATATTAATCTTCATCGTCTATATATGCTCCGGGATCAATAAATGCGGAATCATCATCACTATCAGTAATGACGTGCTCATCAGCATCATCAATAAATGCATCAACATGTGGAAGGCCTCCTTTATGTAATCGGTCAAGCATTGACAGGTCATCCGCAGCAGTAACCTCTTCTTCTTCGGTCAACAGGAGGCCGAAGAGGTGTCGGGGGTCGGGGGTGTCGTGTCAGGGTGTCGGGGTGTCGTGGTGTCGGGGTGTCGTGTCGGGGTCGGGGTGTCGTGTCGGGGTCGGGGTGTCGGGGTGTCGGGGGTGTCATGTCTGGGTGTCGTGGTGTCGGGGTGTCAGGGGTGTCGGGGTGTCGGGGTCGGGGTGCCGTGTCGGGGTCGGGGTGTCGCGGTCGGGGTGCCGTGTCGGGGTCGGGGTGTCGGGTCGGGGTCGGGGTGTCGGGTCGGGGTGTCGTGGTGTCGTGGTGTCGTGGTGTCGGGGTGTCGTGTCGGGGTCGGGGTGTCGGGGTGTCGTGTCGGGGTCGGGGTGTCGGGGGTGTCGTGTCTGGGTGTCGTGGTGTCGGGGTGTCAGGGGTGTCGGGGTGTCAGGGTCGGGGTGCCGTGTCGGGGTCGAGGTGTCGGGTCGGGGTCGGGGTCGGGGAGCCGTGTCGGGGTCAGGGTGCCGTGTCGGGGTCAGGGTCGGGGTCGGGGTCGGGTCGGGGTCGGGGTCGGGGTGTCGGGTCGGGGTCGGGATCGGGGTCGGGGTTTTTCCTCTTTTTTTCTTTTCTTCTTCTTCCTCTTCTTCCTTTTCTTCATTTTCTTCCTTTTTGTTCCTTCTTCTTCTTCTTCTTCTTCCTCCTTTCCTTTTTCCTCTTCTTCTTCTCCTCCTCTCCTCTTTTTTCTTCTTCTTCTTCCTCTTCTTCTTTTTTCTTCTCCTCCTCCTCCTCTTCTTCTTCTTCCTTTCCTTTTTTCCTCTTCTTCTTCTCCTCCTCTCCTCTTTTTTTCTTCTTCTTCTTCTTCTTTTTTCCCTCTAAGTTTTTTCTACCTAATATATACTAACTAATATGAACTAATAACTAACTAATATAAACTAACTAATATGAACTAATAAAAACAGAAAAAAAACATAAAAAGGGGGGAGGGTGGAGCTCACCGGAGGGGGGGTCAAGGCGGCGGCGCGGGGCGGTGGAGGGGGAGGGGCGGAGCTGGGTCGTCGGGGGTGCCTGCTCGCCGGCGACCCGACGCGGCGGAGCGGCGGGGCAGGGGGCGGCGGGGGCGACGGGGCCGAGCTGGTGGAGGAGGGCCACGGGGAGGGGGCGGGCGGCGCCGCGGCCTGGCTCCGGCGGTGGTGGAGAAGGGCCGCGGGGAGGTGGCGGTGGTGGAGGAGGGCTGCGGAGAGGGTGCGGCGGCGGGAGGGCGGGGCGGCGGCGCTGAGAGAGAGAGGGAGAGAGAGATGTGAGAGAGAGAGAGAGAGGCGCGGGGCGCGGGGCCGAAAGTTAAGTTCATTTCTTTGCCGTCTGCTGGCAGACGACAAAGAATTCTTTGCCGTCTGCCAGCAGACGGCAAAGACGGCGACCGTTAGCCCGCCCCCGCCGTGACATTTTGGGCCCCACCCTCACCTCTTTGCCGTCTGCTGGCAAACGGCAAAGAGTTCTTTGCCGTGTGCCAGCAGACGGCAGAGAGTTCTTTGCCGTCTGCCAGCAGACGGCAAAGAAGTGGCAGATGGCAAAGAGCTTGACCTAGCCAGTGCCGTGCCCCGTGGGGCCCACTTTGGTCTTTGCCGTCTGCTGGCAGACGGCAAAGAATTCTTTGCCGTCTGCCAGCAGACGGCAAAGAAGTGCAGATGGCAAAGACCCTCTTTGCCATCAGCCAGATCTTTGCCGTCTGGTTTGACAAAGCAGACGGCAAACAACCTGTTTGCCATCTGCCAGCAGACGGCAAAGAGCTGGCAGATGGCAAAGAAGCTGATTCCAGTAGTGTATATGGAAACTATCTCGGATTGTATTGGCATTTAGCCAATTCCGGAGTCAGGGCCCATCAACGCTTCCTTGTGTATCGTAGGTATACTGTTGTCTAACAACAATATCTCGTTTGCGCACCTGATAGGTTTGCACGAGCTTTGCCTACGTGGTTCAGCTGCAAGTTCGACCGAAGTCCATACATTTTATTGTAGAGACTTCCGTATCAGTCGCAGTAGGAAACTCCGGAATTACTTCCAAGGTCTCTTTCCTTTGATCTGATGACGAAGATATTGTTTATCTCGTCGAGTTGCACTGTTCTCCCACTCACCTTTTTGAAAGAACCATTTTCTTCAAAAAGCATACCGTTCTTTGTGGCAAACCTATTTGCCTCGGTATAGTGGTGGGGAAATACCCAATGACTTGGGATAACCTACAAAGTAGCACTTGTCTGATTTGGAATAGGTTTGTAACCTTTTATACAAGCCCCATATTCCAAATGTTAAGAAAAGATATAACATGGTTGGGCGTACCATACCATGGCGTCATTTCAACAGACCTGATGGAGCTCTTTTCAGTGTAAAAGTCGCAGTCTCTAAAGCATCACTTTAAAAGGGATAATGGCAAATTTATTTATGTCATCTTTGATCTTACCATGTCATAAATGGTTCGATTACATCTTCACGGACTTTTCACTTGCAGTGGTGTTCCGGGAGGTGCAAGTTATGAAACCCCTTTCACAACTCATCAGACATTCGCTAAACTTGTAACTCAAATATTCCTTTCTGCAATTGAATTGTAGAAACATAATTTTCTTGTTACAATAACTTCTACTTCATTTTTGAAAACTTTTCGAATGATTTCAAAAGATCCAGACTTACGTCTCATCAAGTAAATATTCATATATCTACTTGAGTCATTTTTGAAGGTAGACAAATCCACTGTTTGCAACAACATTTATCGGACTACATACATCAAAATGTATGATCACCAATAAGTTCTTTGCTCGTTCCTTATGGCCTGTGAACGGTATTTTAGTCACTTCACTTTTCGGACGAAAGATGCAAGTGTCAGATGATTTAAAATCAACCGACATCAAAATCCATCGTAATGGAATTTTCCATGCGGGTTTCTCCAATGTGACAAAATGCAGTGCCACACTTGTGTGGTATTCTTTTAGTCTTGCGACATTTAGCGTCAGTGTTATGGATGTATCATATTTCCATCAATATTCAGAACATACATCCCATCTAGGATGGAAGCATGGCCCTTCATATTATTCATAATACTGAACAACAATTGTTGTTTTTAGGAACAACTCTTTTGCAACAAACATTGTGCAAATGGGCTAGAGTGTATGAAACTCTAAAATGAATTATGAAAGTAAACCCAGAGGTAATGTATTATTATCAATATTCATAACATACGTCTCATTCATAATGAAAGTATGGCCCTTATGTTATTCATAACACCGAACATCAAAAGTTCTCTTATGAACAACCTTCTTGCAAGATACCTTATGCAAAGGGCTAGAGTGTGAAACTCTAAAATGAATTATGAAAGTAAATACATAGGGAATACACCTATGGAAGGCATAGTAACATTTACTATGTTCCCTGCGTGTATCTAAACATCATTCCTGGCTAGTCTTTCAGGCCATAGTAGTTCTTACATCGAGTTGCAACAGAATGCAATCGAGCGGGTATCTTTGTGATTAACTCACAATACCCAAGAATTAGTGATTAACATGTTTAACCATAATTCCCAAGAACTATATCTTTGACCAGCCTTCTATACATCAAAAACCTGTATGACATTCATACATGAGCTGGATATTCCAGTCTTCTTTCCTTTTGCCTTTATACTTCTAACAGTTTAATTAACTTTCAGTATTTCTCCTACTCTCAGAAGAAGCATCCAACTTAAGAGTGGCGTTAGCCCCGGACTTCCTAGGCGTGAAAGTCTTACTAACACCCTTCGGACACTTCCTTTCTCTTTAAGTTCTTGTTTTATTCACCTTTCATCATATGACATGCATTCTCCTGGATCCCTCTCTTATCAGTCTAATGCATAGTAAACTCCTTTACTAATAGTTTGCAAACAAACATTGCTTTGGATATCTCATATCTTTAAGCCTTTGTCTGTCTCTGAAAATGATTTTCAGATTCCATGAATATCACATAACTATCCAAACTTTCGAAGTTCGGGTCTCATGGAAGCAAACATATTGCACTTTGACTGAAAAGGAATTCTAGCTTTTGGATCGAAGGACGAGAGTCATATGATCCATAGCATTAGCGGGAGAATACCAAAAGCATGCGATAGGACAAAGTCCTTCTCGGCACTCTTGAGGACAATCCTCATATCACGTTACCAACCGTAAAGTTTTAACCAGATATTTAGCAGCTATTCAATTTTAATAGGGAAGGTGGAAACGCGAGCCATTATTCTACAACTATTATGCAAATCACACTTAGACAGTGTTCATAATTAATTGCACCGAGAATTAAACAAGGTAATTCTACAGTGCGCTCCCACTCAAATCAATATCTCTCATAATTTATTGTGAGTGATACAAGATCCGCATTTCAATTCGACGCCATTGACGGGTTCATCACTGATGACGTAAATTTCAATCGGTAGGCCAACTTGCCAATCACATCTCTATGTGACTCTTGTTCATCTTTCGATGCGTGTGTTCCGAGCTCGGGACTGTCCTGCCTGAACGTCAAGACAACCAAGTGATCTCGCTGCGAGGTCTGACCTCACCCGCCTCACACATCCCTAATCGTTCGTACTCATGTGTACATGTCGTACCCCGAAAAGTTAGGTGCCGTGACGGTGCTACACTTGGGAGAACACTAACTACTTGATATTTTTGTGAGAGATCACCCTAATAAAAAGCGACAACCGCGCAATCAAGAAGGGTGCATTATAAGGGATAAACATCTCAGGCAATTCATAATAGCATGATATGGTATAGCCCTTTCTGACGGAGAAGTCTTTCATTTCTTCGTCTTCGGCATTCGCATCGGTGTTCACCTTCGCGAAGATTGCCACCACCTTGTCGATGCACCAGATAATATTGCTATCTCTATAGCTAATAAAATAAGTGCATTACATAAGGTTGACACGCAGGTCATTAAAGTGCAATCATATGGCTCCAGCCATCATGCAGAATCATGACACGCAGGTCATGTTAATTACATCATATAGTCATCTCATACATAATCAAATTAATATGAGCACTGCTATACCACATCATATGCACATGCAAACCATCCTGCAAAACCAAGTTAGACGCCTCTAATCGGTTCATGTAAAAACTTGTTTTACGTGGCTTCTAAGGTTTCGAAACAAACCGAAGCTACCAACGTCCATCATCAAGCATGATAATCCAAGTCGCTAGATTAACATTGCGGGGTTTATGAAACACGAGATAATAAAATCTCGAGCCCCATACTGAACTTCGTCATACGCGTGACCCCCGTGCAGATCATATCTGCATTGCCCTTTCGTCTGCAAAATTTCATCTTTCTTTTTAACTACGGTGGAATTCAATGAACTGTTAGCACTTCGTTGATCAATCAGGATCGCGGATTGCCAGAACATTGAAACTACACCATACTGTTATCAAGATCAGAAATATGCAAATTCCAGGGAAGCAACAAGAACATCGGGTAACAGATTTCATCTGCTACCCGCACAAATAATTTTCAGTAATAGAACTCATCTACTACCTAATTATATTGTGCAACACCCATACATCTCTATGTATTCTAGATCGCAACCTGCATCTACGCATAGGACGGCTCATGATGCCACTGTTGGGTAACGCAACAGAAAACAAAAATTTCCAACCTACGCACCAGCCCAGGACCACTATGGAGACTGCATACAAGGTTTGATCTTTTCGTTACCGACTCTTAGCGCAGCGGAAGTAGAGTCGATGACGATCGGCGGTGCAGATCCCCGCAGCTAGGATTTACAACCTCCCAACTGCGAGGATGTATACCCTCATCCGCCCCTCGGACAGCCCTCCGGGAGGCGGTCGGACAGTCCCCCGGACGGTGTCACGGACAGCCCTTCGGGAGGACCTTCAAAACTCGGACAGTCACTCGGACAGCCCTTCGGCAGGCACTCTCGAACTAAGACCGAAACTACGATCTCTCTACAGAGTTGCACACATACGGTGTCATCTATCCGGCAGGGCTTCGCCGTCCATAACTAGTTCCCACCGGAACCCAGACAACCTTTCGGCTCTACGAAACTATTTCGCTGGGAGGGAGAGAGAAGCCAGATAACATCAGATGGCATGTGTATGTGAGAAAGAGTGAGTGTGGAGAGTGCATCTCCACCTCTATTTATAGGAAAACCCAAGGGGTAGGGTGACACTTGAAATACCCAAAATGCCCTTCACAAGGGCACAAAGGTAAAAGCAAGTGGGCAGCCCATATCCTTCCAAGTCATCCCTAGAGATATTTGTGAGTAAAGCCCCAAAAGGTGGATTTCCATAAAGTAATCCAAAAAGCACTTTCACTATTCACGATGACATATTTCAGCGTCCGTTCGAACTAAAAATATTTATGTGGGCTTAGAACATTTCCAGAACCCACTAAAATAATTTTCAACGTCTTCCGAAACAATTCCGGTTTAGTGATTTTCATCGGCGAAAAGCATCTGAAGCGGTTCCGGCAGCTCCGGAACATTTCCGGTTTTCATCCCGGAAAATTCCAGAAAGTTTCCAGAACAATTCTGGCACCCTCCAAGAATTATCAGGCATGTGCCGAAACCAATTTGACTTTATGGTGTACTCCAAAACAACTTTTCGGTTTAGTGATTTTCATCTGTGAAAAGCAACTAAAGCGGTTCCGGCAGTCCGGAACATTTCCGGTTTTTGTCTCTGAAAAATCTCAGAAGTTACCGGAACAATTCCGGTACCTTCCAATAATTTCCAGGCATGTGCCGAAACCAATTTGACTTAATGGTACACTCTGAATCAACTTTTTGGTTTTACCGAAACTCTTCCGGTGCTCTCTCTCCGGAACTCTTCCGTTGTCTCCGAAACTTTTTCGGTGAATTTCTCTCAGACTCCCTGTCTAGTATTCAACAGATAGATGACCCTTAAGCGTGTGACCCTACAGGTTCGGTGAAGCATAGACATGACCCGAAACCTCTTCCGATCAATGATCAACATCGGAGCCGTGGACACCCATATTGACCCCTATACCCACACGAATGAATATTCGAGTGAACCTCCAGTTGCCGTGTGCTATTCCTGTTGCTTCGCGATATGTTACAAATACCCGAGGTGAGACATGTTGGCATCCCCATGGATCAACAACTTGTCCACTATGCCAGTTACCTCGTTACCGGTATTGTTCTCTTTTCTCGTTCCCTTATTTCGGCATCCCCGTGATGAAATCACAAAGTGTCTGGCCAGACGATGATGGATACCGTAACACCGAGAGGGCCCAGAGATATCTCTCCATCGTTGGAGGAGCAAATCCCAATCTTGAGCTATCAAGTTACTTGACATACTTTTCCATGAACCTGTAAGCCGCCGTAATAGCCACCCATTTACGGATGACATTTAACAAACCCCAAAGTTCATGAAGCAAGCATGAAGAAACTCGATACTCTCATGGTCTAAGGAATCATGCAAACGTAAACCATCTCTGTGTTATAAACCATTTAACTAGTGATGAATGTATCTCATAGCATAACATCAATTCGGGTCGATTCAACACAAATGTTCTTCTAACATTGTGCCCTCAAAATTGCCAGCATAGCCATGCCCATGATCAGGAAAACAGGATCATCATGCAATACTTGAGCCAGTCTTAGAGGCCAGACTAGGAATACATTTTACTGTTTATTATTCCACACGTGCATATGAGTCTACCTCCGAGCCTCGTGGTTATTGCAGACTCGAGAACCATAGCAGTTATAGCATGGAACATAAACCTAATTATGAACAGGGAGATAATCAATAACATTTATTATTGCCTCTAGGGCATATCTCCTACAGCATCGACGATAGTAGGAGTTGCCTCCTTGCCCTTTGCCTTAGTCTTTTTCTTGGACCAGCTCTTCTTGAACTTTGCCGTGTTCAGTACCATCAACACTTGATGCGTGCCTTTCTTGATATCCTGTTTGCCACTTTTATCATCCCATGCAATTCAGTGAGCTTCTTTTCCATGCCGTGCATATGGTAGTTCGAGATGAACGCCCCGTAGATGGCCGGAAGAGAATCTAGAATTGCATCCGTGAACAATTCGTCCCCAAGTGGGAAGCCTAACCGATCCAAAGCTTGCATGTATCTGATCATCTTGATCACATGCGGGCACAGTGGATCACCCTCGTTCAGCTTACAATCCATCAAGGATCGCCAGACATTGAACCTTCCATTCCTTACTTGCATCTGAAACATGCTCTTGAGGTTCTCGATCATATAGAAAGCCTCAACGTTTTCGAAATGCTACTGCAGATCGGGCTCCATACTAGCCAACATCAGACAGCTGATCTCATTTGATTCATCAATGAGTTTCTGGTGGGCATTCTTGGCCGTGGCATTAGCATTCTCGGCAGGTTCCTCTGGAAGGGGTTCCTCTAGAACATGTTCCTTTTTATCATGCCTGAGAACAATTCTCAGATTTCTATACCAGGTGGTAAAGTTTGTTCCATTTATTTTATCCTTTTCCAGGATTGATTTCAACGAAAAACTGGGTTGAGCAGGTGGTGCCATTGGTCTACAATAGAAATATGCAAAACACTAAGACATGTATTCATAAAGAGTAATTCAAATTAAACATTTTAATAAGAACATCACTCCCACTAAAATCAACATCCCTCCGTTGATTCTTAGCGATTCAAGATCCAAGATCCACATGTCAACTAGTGAGCTTTTGCATCACCGCTAGAAGAAGATCACCCGGTAAGCAACACTTGCTAATCGTATCTCTATACGACTCTTGTTTGTTGGGGACATCTCATGCCACGCCAACTTTTATGCCTCGAGGCCCAAAACTGTTTTGATAGCCACGACAAGTTAACCAATGCTTTGCTCGTAAGTGTCTGACAAAAACACACCACGTTAAGGATAGTTAGTAGCACCATAATTTTATAGTCCCACCACTAAAAATACTTAACATGTGATGGTGCAGCAATTGGGGAGGCAATTTTACTTGACATTCCTTGAGGGATCACCCTACTTAAAACATCTATCATGCAAAAGAAGGGTGCATAAAAGGGATAAACTTTCACATGTAGTTTATATATGTGTGTGATATGGTATAGCCCCTTTCATTAACGCATGGTGATCTCCATCTCCACATGCGCTGCATGCCCATGGAGATCTCCATCTCCATGCATGGTTGCCCTTGTGGTGATCTCCATCTCCACACATGGTTGCCCTTGTGGTGATCTCCATCTCCACGTCATGATGTCAACCACCAAGTGTTACATAAGATACTATGCTATTACAAACTAATAGCTATGAGAGTAAATTACATTACAAGGCATCTCATGTTGACACGCAGGTCATTAATACAATAATGGGACAACCATATGGCTCCAGCCGGTTGCCGCACTCACGACACGCAGGTCATGATATAATAATTTACAAGAAACATTCATGGGCTATACCAAATAACAAGCATTACCTGCAAAAACAAGTCAGACGTTCTACCGCCAAAAATAAAACCGTCCAAAACTCTATTTTCCAAGAGGATTTTGACCTTGAAAAGTTTACCTAAAGTGGCAAGGCCGCTAAGATTAAATGCATCTTTTCATTCCCTTCAGTATGACAGGTCGTGGAGCGAAAACGGAGTTCGTATGCAAAAGTTATGCCCGCTTTACCGAGACTGCTCTAACAGATTTCAGCACTGCGGAGATCACATTTCCACGGTGTCGATCTATGTTCCAGTTCGATCAATCTGATTGATCTTTGCGTGCTGCATATGAATTTACGTTCCACTGTCTACCTCGATGGCGGAAACCGACCGGTAGGGGTAATTCGTGTCACGACCTCTGCATCACGATCACGGAAGCAAGATCACAAAACCAACCTTCAACACTGTCGTGCACGACCGATCTCATCGACCCGCACCCGAACTGATCTACACATCTCATATCCAAATCACCGAATCTATCACCACATAGCGGAGGCTCTGATACCACTATTGGAACACGCGGTACGCTATGCTAGCGCCAAATAAAATTTCTACCGCGGACCCAAGAACATGCTGCTCGAAATAGATCACGCGATCGGGTTTACCACTAGACGTGCAGTCACCGCAGCGGAAGTAGAGTTGGTGATGCGTGTAGTCGATCAGCCGATTCGTCTCCTCCTCCTGTAACCGATCTCCCATGAATAGTGATCTCGCACGAGCAGCTCCTCGCGGATCCCTCAAACGGTTCATCCAAGCACCACAGATGCGATGCCTCCAAGGTATCCACACGTACGGGGAAACATTGGGAGGCGGACTGCTAGGTCCGATCGCACGACATGGTGGGGTGGGGAGTGGCGGTGGCTGTCGAGGGGAAAAGAGATCCACCCTGAAAGGTGCGCCCACTCCCCTTTATATAGACCTCCAAGGTGGGCTCAACACTTGAGGCCCACGACGAGTCTAGTCCCATTTTCCGTTCGGGTCCAATCTGAATGGGCTACAATCCCTTAAGTGTGCGACCCTATAGGTTCACATACACATGGACATGACCTGAGTCGATAGTCGGTAGCGGCTCCTAGCAGAATGTGCCAACTCCCATGTATGCGCAAATTCGTTAGACGAACCTCGACAATGTGTCATATACAACATTCCTTTTGCCTCATGATATATGTTGTCGAGTTCAAGGTGAGTACTTGTCACCCTTGTGGTAGCTCGACATCTCTTCTCGAAACTGTGATGCAGATTCCCGAACTAGGTTAACACTTAACCCATGTCGCATGGCCATGATTTCTGAATCTAATCACTCGAGAGGGCCCGGAGAATATATCTCCTTACGTAGGGGCAAATCCAGTCTTGTTCAACCATGTCTCGCAGCATGTCTCACGACTCACCCGAAAGCTACCTTTATAACTACCCAGTTACGGAGTAGCGTTTGATAGACCCTAAGTAAGTCGATCCTCATCCCGAGAACATGCGAGGACCTCAGGTCTAGGACATGGCATATACATTGTACTTGAGACTAACAGATGACAATATCTCGTTGTGTCTCAAAGTGGATCTTTCCGACTCGGTGCTCTCAATCCCCGAGTCCATACTATCAGTTTAGCATCTCTATGCACATGACTTGTGAAACATAGTCATCAACTGAATCGTATACTAGTAAACGATATGTGTCTGCATAACCTTAACAACTAGGGACTATTAGAACAATCATGATACAATATATAGTCTCACAAATAAGTCACATACTTATTGATACATATCACTGATGATGTTCAAGGACTATACAAAATACTTATGAATACATAGGAAATGAAATCATCACATGATTGCCTCTAGGGCATATCTCCAACAGATGTGATGCCTATATACATGATCATTGCCGTGAATATCACATAACTATGAGCTTTTTTATCAATTGCCCAACAGTAATTTGTTTACCCGTCGTATGTTGCCTACATGAGAGATGCCACTAGGGAAAACTATGGCCCCCGGGTCTATTCACTTATATATTTACAAATCCTATCATTACCTTGCTTCCATTATTTACTTTTTATTTTATTGTGCAATTTACAATTATCTACTATTATCTACACACTTCACTTGCTTGCAAATAACAAGTCCAAGGGGATTGACAACCCTCTTGCCCGCGTTGGGTGCAAGTGTTTGTTCTTTTGTGTGCAGCCGCTGAAGACGATTGGTGATTGATATTCCTATTGATTCGATAAACCTTGGTTCTTAACTAAAGGGAAATACTTATCCATATTGTGCTGCAATTACACGTTCCTCTTCACGGAAAACCCAACGTAGATCACAAGTATCAAGCCATCTTATATCTTCCTCAAAACAGCCATCATATCATGTCATTTCCAAAGCCATTCCGAGATATATTGCCATGCAACTTCCATCATCATCATATACATGACTTGAGCATTCATTTTCATATTGATTTGCATGATCGTAAGATAGCTAGCATGATATTTCCATGGCTTGCCGTTTTTCAATATCTTTGCTAGGATAGATCATTGCACATCCCGGTACACTGCCAGAGGCATTCATATAGAGTCATATTGTTTAGTAGTTTTTCATATCGAGTTGTAAGTAAATAAAAGTGTGATGATCACCTTTATTAGAGCATTGTCCCAGTGAGGAAAGGATGATGGAGACTATGATTCCCGCACAAGTGGGGATGAGACTCCGGACGAAAAATAAAAAGGGGGGAGGCCAAATGAGCCCACCATAAAAATGAAAATAAAAAATAAAAAAAGGAGAGAGAAAAAGGGGGAGGCAAAAGGTGCCCACCTAAAAAATGAGAGAAAAGGACAAAAGGGACTTTGCTACTATCCTTTATCACACTTGTGCCTCAAAGTGGCACCATGTTCTTCATATAGAGAGTCTCATGAGTTGTCATTTTCATATGCTAGTGGGAATTTTTCATTATAGAACTTGGCTTGTATATTCCCATGATGGGCTTCCTCAAATGCCCGAGGTCTTCATGAGCAAGCAAGTTGGATGCACACCCACTTAGCTTCAGTTGAGCTTTCATACACTTATAGTTCTAGTGCATCCGTTGCATGGCAATCCCTACTCCTCGCATTGATATCTATGGATGGGCGTCTCCATAGCCCGTTGATACGCTTAGTCGATGCGAGACTTTCTTCTCCACCTTTTACCCCTTTGATATCTACCACCATATTCTATTCCAACCTTATGCTATGTCCATGGTTCACGTGCATGTAATGAGTGAGTAATAAAAAGCTGAAGCGCTTTAAGAAGTACGATCCAATTGCTTGGTTTGACACCGAGGTGCTCATGATTTATACTATATGCTAGGAAGACCAAGCATGACTGTAAGATCACAAATTTTTGGAATGTTATATTATTTAATTGTTTGTTTGTTTGTTTGATTGATTGATTGAATTTGAAACTTTTGAAAACTTTGAATGAGAGGGACTAACAGGACTTTCCCAAAACTTTCACTTTTTAATTACTCTCTTATATTCAAATCCATTTCAAATACAAAACCCTAGAGAGAAGATGAAATGACTTCTTCCATTTTGAAAAAGGGATTTGAAAAGATTTGAATTCCATTTTGGAAACTTTTCAATTTCAGAAACTTTATGCAACTCATGGAGTTTCAAGAGAGGAGATAACATGACTTCTTCCAATCAAAAGAAAGAGAGTTGGAAGTTTCAAAGAAATGAAGTTGAAATCCCCTTTCAAAGTTTTATGAAACCCAAGCATTCATCTTGGAGTTATTTGAATTTCCAAATTTCAAAACCCCTGGAAGTTATTCATAATGAGAGGAGGAACATGACACATCAAATTTTCAGAGGGGTTTGAAATATATTTGACAAAAACAGAAAAGAATTTGGAAAAGATTTGAATTTCAAATTCATAGCCATTATTGAGGTAGTTTTTAAAAATATTTTTATCCAAAAATATATATATGGAAAATAGGGTAAAATGATTCCCTACAATATAAAAATGGAGAAAAATGAATTTCAAAACATTTTGGTATTTTTAAAATGTTTTATTGGCATTTTAATTGCAACAACAACATTGTTTGAATTATCTGATTTTGTGAGAATTTTATTTGAACTTGAAAACATGTTCAAGTTATAGATTATTATTTTCCTGATCATTTTGATATATTACATACCTATAATTGGATTAGTTTTCATTTTCTTTTCCATCCTTTACTTTCTGTTTTAAAAAGAAATTAGAAAAGTCTTTTATATTTGACTAGACTAAAGGCCATAGTGCACCGAAGCCCACTAGCCACCGCCTTCCCCTTTCCTGATTTTACTAAGATCCGACCGATCGCCCGCGTATCACTTCGTTACTCCCACTGACCAAGGGCCCCACCCGACCGAATCCCGCTCCCGTCGGTCATTGTCTCCAGGATACCTTCCGTTTCCTTGAGCTCGCCGGACCCGGATCTTCTCCGATCCCGCGACGATTTCCACTGCTCCCCTGCCTTTTTCTCACATCCGAACACGGCCATAAATAGACCTCATCTTCCGCGCTCCGTTTCGCCCATAACCCCCTCTCCAGAGCCCGTCCCTGCCACAAATTTCGTCGCCGGAGTCCCTGCAGCCACCGCTATCGTTTGGCTCGCCGCGCTCAAACCGACACCCCCAACGCCGTCAGACACGATCTTCGCACTCGCCTTACTCCGCCACACCTCCTGGTAGCCTCGCCCACGCTGGAGACGCCAGGCGCACCCGCTTCGGACCTCGCCGAAGTTGCAGCACGCCCGAGCATCGACGTCGTCATCCTGCTCGGTCCCGATGCCCTCGACCACCATTACCACCACTACCAGATCCGCCTCACCGCGCCGCGTCTGCTAGTGCTCTCACCGGAGCTCGGCGACCACCGGAGCCACACCGGCGACGACCTCGACCGCCTCGGCCTCGACAAAACTCGCCGATGAGCTCGCAACCTTTCCTCCTCCGTTAGATCACGTAGCAACGGTCTAGTTTAGATCGTAAGGGAACGGCTAGGTTTATTTTCTTTAGATCGGTTTTTAGTGCGGTGTAGTTAAACCGAGCCGCCGGTTTTTCTTTTATTGTTTTAGTCGAATCATTTTTCTTTAAGTCGTAGCCGTCCGCTAGTTTACACCCGCAGCGCACGCCTCTAGTCCAGTAAGGAGCTGCCATGTAGCCCCCTGTTCGTTAGTTTAGATTTTTCTTTTTTCTATTTTCAGTTTTTAAACAGAATTGAATCTGTTTTTAGTTTTGCTATATCTTTTATGGTTTTAATTTTTTTTGAGTGAATCTTTTTGCATTAGGTCACAAAAATTATGAAGTTTCTATTAGTTCCATTAGTTTTCAAATTTGAGTAGTTTAAATTTGAATTCATTGAAAAAAATTTGAATCACTATTTTGTGAATAACTTTAGTTTAAAAATAAATTTTTGAGTGATTCTTTTTCCTGATGTTTCTTATTAGTATGCTTTATCGTTATGTTCAATTTGGGAATTATTAGTATATATTAAATTAAGGTTTTAAGAAAAACAGTTCTTCTTTTAGTTCTTATTAGGTTTATTGTTATTTCTTTTGTTATAATTGTTTTTATTTGTTTTCTTTTGTATTTGTTGACAAGTTTTGTTTTGTTTTCTGTTAGTTAGCAGTAGTATTTCAACAAAATATTTTTATTTTGTTTATTATTATTTGATTGCATGGAATCAATTCTAGTTCAATAATAACTTGCAAATTGATTTCATTGCTAAATTAATTCCTATTTGAAAATACTTTATATAAATTGTTTTATAAGCTTTTTTTATGTTAACTTTAGTTTAGATCATAAACAATTTGTATTAAAGTTGAAATTGTTTTTGGTTTAATTCAAGGTTAACCTTGTTTAGGTCATAAGTAGAGTGTAACAAAAGCTTTTCAATTACTTCTTTTTGCTAATAAAATTTTATTACAAATACTTTCTGTTAATTTAGTTATTTTATATTTTGTTTTCTCTTATTTTATTATTTTAGTGTTTTCTTGCTGTTAAGTTTATTAAGACAAAAACTAATGTTTGTTTAGTGTGTTGTTCTTCATAGTTCTTAGTTGTTCCTCAAAAGTAATTCTTTTGCTAGTAAAAGATTTACTAAAATACTTTTGTTAGATTTTATTTTGTTGTTAATTTGTTGCTGTTGATAATAGGTTATTTATAGGAAAAATATCCTTGGTTGTTTTGATGAAGTTTTGTTGTTTTAACTTTTGTCTTAAGTATTTCCTTCATCACAACACTTTTGTGTTTAGTAATTGTTTTGTTTTTTGTTTGATAGTACTGATTGATAGAATTGTTTGCTTATATGAGTGCAATGTTTGACTATATAGATTTTCATCGGAGAGTGACGAATAGTTCTATCAAGTTATTTTCTGAGAGCGATTTTATCTTCATCAACCTTACCAGGTAAGTTCACTTTGACCATTTATTTCATACCTATGTTTTATTGCATTTAGTGACATCAACTAACAAAGCCCTCCAATAGTGATATTGAATTCTTGTAGTTGAGTAAAATGCATGAGGTAGGAACCCACCCCTTGTTACTAAAGCCCCGGGAACTTTATTTATTTTAATGCTACGCCAAAGTAGACGGGGTTGGTATGAGTGTTCATGAGTGATGTGAGAAGGAGGACTCTACATCAATACGACAACTTCATGATGGCAACTTCAAGGTCTGGAGCTTCACGACCTCAAGATTTCAAGACTCGAGACAAGATTTCAGTACACACTACTGGGTGGAGAATGGTTGTGCGACACCCTGGAGAACCCAATGGATGCGTTGCGAGCTAGAGTAGGCCAGTACTCATGCAGAAAGCTCCACCCAGACTCAAAGAGACGGATGGATACTTCATGCCCGGAAGCTTACCTGTGCATCCACATGTCATTATGGGCTATGGCTTGGTTGATCATCGTGGTGACTGTAACTGGACCAGTGCTACGAGATGTAGAACTACGTTAGGATGGATGGGCACTGGCAGTAGTTAGGGAAGCTCTTTGAAAGAACATGTTTCGTTCGTCCTGTTCTCAAACACCTGGCAGTGCGAGGACTTACAAGGAGGGAATGATTCTTGTGGGTAAAGTGCACAACACTCTGTAGAGTTAAACCTAATCGATTAGGCGTGTCCCCAGTTACAGACAATTTGAGCCTCTGGACTTGGATCTATCTCTGAGCTCTCAACACCAAACTGATAATTAATTGTGGGCAACTTATGTTACTTGTGGGCTATGAGACATCGGTTGGCGAAACCATGTCATATTAGGTAACTCCTTAGTAAAGATTTCCTGATATTCCTTTGTTGTAGGAAAAAGATGATAAAACCAGCTTTTATGCAAAAACTCAGACACACTGCGTCAAAGCCTTATTGCATATAGAATAGTCCTTATCATCTGTTCTTCTTATTGTGATCTTGCCGGTACATTCAATGTACTGACCTACACGACTTCAATGTATCATGTTGCAGGTATAATTTCTACGACGAGTAAGAGTACGATTTAGGCTTACAGTCTACACTCAACCTGTCGTCGGTGTTGATGGGATTCCTCTCCCGTTTGATGGTTTCCGCTAAGACTCATGATGTATATATCAGTTTTACGTTATTTACATGTGATTGCACTTTGATATATTCATTGATGTACTGTGTGTGCCAGCATACTGATCCAAGGATGGCACAGTCACATAGAGGCTTGACTCGTTTTGAGTCGGGTCGCTATAGTGACAGGCTATATGATTTTGTAGGGATAGCGTTCTTTGGCATTGTTATTTTGAAAGGACATGATTGTTTGCTAGCAAACCTGAGTATTAATGTCTTTATGTCAAATGATAGACTATTGCCTTGAATCACTTGTATCTTAATATTCATGCCATGATTAGACATTTGTTCAAGATTATGTTAGGTAGCATTCCACATCAGAAATTATCTTTTTATCATTTACCTGCTCGAGGACGAACATGAATTAAGCTTGGGGATACTAATACGTCTCCATCGTATCTATAATTTTTGATTGTTTCATGCCAATATTCTAGAACTTTCATATACTTTTGGCAACATTATATATTATTTTTTGGGACTAACTTACTTATCCAGTGCCAGTTCCTGTTTTTTGTGTGTTTTTTGTTTTGCAGAAATTCCATATCAAACAAAGTCCAAACACGATAAAAATTTACGGAGATTTTTTTTGGTATATATGTGAATTTTGGGAAGAAGAATCAACGCAACACGGTGCCCGAGGGAGGCACAAGCCAACAAGGTGTGGCCAGGGGGTTGGCTCCACCCTGATAGCTTGTGCCTCCCCCTTAGGTTAGTTGGGGCCCTACTTTGGCCGCAAGAAAGATATTTTCGCGATAAAAATCCCCTCAACATTTGAGCCCGACCGGAGTTACAGATATCTGGATATTTAATAAACGGTGAAGGGGTCAGAAAACAGTCGCGAAAACAGGAGGGAAAATAGAGAGAGATCCAATCTCGGAGGTGTTGCTGCCCTCCGGGAGCCATGGCGGCCATGGACCAGAGGG
The DNA here is from genome assembly GCA_039707655.1 of Elymus sibiricus. NCBI lineage: Eukaryota > Viridiplantae > Streptophyta > Magnoliopsida > Poales > Poaceae > Elymus > Elymus sibiricus. Next base: position 188,036,631 of record CM077673.1, read on the forward strand.
GAAACTCCTCTACCACCAAGGGAGGAGGCCAAGGAAGAATAAGAAGGAGGAGCTCTCTCTCCCCCCTCTCTCTCGGTGGCGCCGAAGCACCGTTGGGGCAACCATCATGACGACGATCTACACCAACAACTTCGCCGCCATCATCACTACCAATATTACCTTCCCTCATCTATCTACAATGGTCCACTCTCCCGCATCCCGTTGTACCCCCCTACTTGAACATGGTGTTCTATGCTACATATTATTATCCAATGATTTGTTGCTATCGTATGATGTTTGAGTAGATCCCTTTTGTCCTATCGTATGATGGGTTGATTGATAATCTTGATTGATTTGAGTTGTATGTTGATATGGTGCTGTCCTAAGGTGCCCTATGTGCCCCGTGCACACATGAGGGATTCCCGCTGGAGGGTGTTGCAATACGTTCATGATTAGCTTATAGTGGGTGGCTAGAGTGACAGAAGCTTACACCCGAGTAAGGGGATTGTTGCATATGGGAGTAATGAGGACTTGATGTTTAATGCTATGGTTGGGTTTACAGTAATGATCTTTAGTAGTTACGGATGCTTGCTAGAGTTCCAATCATAAGTGCATATGATCCAAGTACAGAAAGTATATTAGCGTATGCCTCTCCCTCATAAAAAACTGCAATAATGATTTCCGATCTTGTTATTAATTGCCTAGGACAATCTCGCAAATCCTACCACCACTTTTCCACACTCGCTATACTTGCTTTTTTTCTTTAACAACACCTAATTTTTATTTCCATGTTCTTTATTATCTTGCAAAACTATCTACAAAGTACTTCTAGTTTTATTCTCGCAAAATAGTTTCATACTTGTTCTAGGTAAAGTAAGCGTTGGCGTGCGTAGAGTTGTATCGGTGGTCGATAGAACTTGAGAGAATATTAATTCTACCTTTAGCTCCTCGTTGGGTTTGACACTCTTACTTATCAAAAAAGGCTACAAACGATTCCCTACACTTGTGGGTTATCAAAGACTTCCACACCTTGTCCTTGAGTGATGTGTTGGATGAATTTATTGCTATGAACATCTTAAACAACACCGCCGACAACGCTCTAACTCGTGTCCAATGGTCAAAGAAAGCTTCACCCAACCTTGCTTTGAAGGCCAAGGCAAGTCCGGAAGAGGAAGAAGATGAAGAATAGGAGGGTTGCCCCAAAGACACCAAATATGCATACCACGAGCACATGGCTCTTGCGTCAAGGCAATTTTGGGGCAAGAAGAGAAACTCAAGGCCAAACTTCTCCAAGAACAACTCAAGTGGCTCTTAAGGAAAGCAACGTGTGAGAACTTGCTATAATTGTGGCAATGCGAGTCACTTTGTGATGGATTCCTCGTATGAGCAGAGGGAAGACAATGGAGGCAAGCTCATCCGCAAAGACAAGACCAAGTCTTTCCCCAACAAGAACAACTTCACCAAGAAGGTGCCTCAAAAGTTGTTGGTCGCTCACGAATAGTACGTCTCCGATGATGATGATGATGATGATGATGATGCTGATGAAGATTCAAGTGGTGAAGGAATGGTGATGTCCACGGTGGCCATTTCAACCTCTTCCCCAACCAAGGTGTCTCTCTTCAACTCCCCCAACGAGAACCGCATTGCCAAGTGTCTCATGGCCAAAGGTATCAACAAGGTAACCTCTGATACCTCTCCAACGTATCTATAATTTTTGATTGTTCCATGCTATTATATTATCTGTTTTGGATGTTTTATATGCATTAATATGCTATTTTATATTATTTTTGGGACTAACCTATTAACCTAGAGCCCAGTGCCAGTTTTTGTTTTTTTCCTTGTTTTTGAGTATTGCAGATAAGGAATATCAAACGGAGTCCAAATGGAATAAAATCTTCGGGATGATTTTTCTTCGACCAGAAGAAACCTACCAGACTTGGAGAGGAAGGAAGGAGACCTGCTGGGAGGCGACAAGCCTGCAGGGCGCGCCCTAGGGGGGGCGCCCCCATGGCATGTGACCCCCTGCAGGCCTCCTAACCCTAATCTTCGGCCTATAAATTGCCAAATATTCCCCCAATACCAAAAAGAGCCACGAAAATACTTTTCCGCCGCCGGAAGCCTCTGTTCCCGTGAGATCCCATCTTGGAGCCTTTTCCGGTAATCTGCCAGAGGGGGATTCGATCATGGAGGGCATCTACATCAACTCCATTGCCCCTCCGATGATGCGTGAGTAGTTCACCTCAGACCTTTGGGTCCATAGCTAGTAGCTAGATGGCTTCTTCTCTCTCTAAGTTCTTCAATACCATGTTCTCCATGATCTTCATGGAGATCTATCCGATGTGATACTCTTTTGCGGTGTGTTTGTCGAGATCCGATGAATTGTGGGTTTATGATCAGATTATCTATGAATATTATTTGAATCTTGTCTGAATTCTTATATGCATGATTTCATATCTTTGCCAGTCTCTTCGAGTTATTGGTTTGGTTTGGCCAACTAGATTGGTAATTCTTGCAATGGGAGAAGTGCTTAGTTTTGTGTTCAATCTTGCGGTGTCCTCACCCAGTGACAAAGTAGGGGTAGCGAGGCACGTATTTGCATTGTTGCCATCAAGGGTAAAAAGATGGGGTTTTCATCATATTGCTTGAGTTTATCCCTCTACATCATGTCATCTTACTTAATGTGTTACTCTGTTCTTCATGAACTTAATACTCTAGATGCAGGCAGGAGTCGGTCGATGTGTGGAGTAATAGTAGTAGATCCAGAATCGTTTCGGTCTACTTGACACGGACGTGATGCCTATATGCATAATCATTGCCTTGTATATCGTCATAACTATGCGCTTTTCTATCAATTGCTCGATAGTAATTTGTTCACCCACCGTATTATTTGCCTTCAAGAGAGAAGCCTCTAGTGAAACCTATGGCCCCCGGGTCTATTTTCCATATTATATTTTCAGATCTATAAACCAAAAATACCAAAAATACTTCGCTGCAATCTTTTTACTTTTGTTTTACTTTCCGTTTTAGCAATCTTTTATATCTATCTCTATTAGATCTCATTCTTGCAAGTAACCGTGAAGGGATTGACAACCCCTTTATAGCGTTGGGTGCAAGTGTTTGATTGTTTGTGTAGGTGCAAAGATTGGGGCCTTGCTTGTACCTCCTACTGGATTGATACCTTGGTTCTCAACAACCGAGGGAAATACTTATCTACTTTGCTGCATCACCCTTTCCTCTTCAAGGGAAAACCAACGCAAGCTGAAGAAGTAGCAAGAAGGATTTCTTGCGCCGTTGTCGGGGAGGATACATAGCAAGTCAAGACAAGAACTCTCCCATCAACTTGTCAATTTCTGACGTGGTTGCCGGAGAAGTCTACATCAAGCCTACCAAGTACCCATCACAAACTCATCTCTTGCATTTACATTATTTGCCATTTGCCTCTCGTTTTCCTCTCCCCCACTTCTAAAACGATTTTCAGACAAAACCAAAAAGATTTGCCCTTTTATTCGCCCTTTTTCCGTTCGTCTTGTCGTTTGCTTTTTGTTTGCTTGTGTGCTAGATTGCTTTCTTTGTCACAATGACTCAAGAGAATACCAAGTTGTGTGACTTCTCCAATACTAATAATAATGATTTTATTAGTACTCCGATTGCTCCCGCCACTAGTGCGGAATCTTATGAAATTAATGCCGCTTTGCTTAATCTTGTTATGAAAGAACAATTTTCCGGCCTTCCTAGTGAAGATGCCGCATCCCATCTAAATACTTTCGTTGAGTTGTGTGATATGCAAAAGAAGAAAGATGTGGATAATGATATTGTTAAATTGAAGCTATTTCCGTTCTCACTACGAGATCGTGCTAAAACTTGGTTTTCATCTTTGCCTAAAAATAGTATTGATTCATGGAATAAGTGTAAAGATGCTTTTATTTCCAAGTACTTTCTGCCCGCTAAGATCATCTCCCTTAGGAACGATATAATGAATTTTAAGCAACTTGATCATGAGCATGTTGCACAATCTTGGGAGAGGATGAAACTAATGATTAGAAATTGCCCCGCACATGGTTTGAGTTTATGGATGGTTATACAAAATTTTTATGCGGGATTGAATTTTGCTTCTAGAAATCTTTTGGATTCCGCCGCGGGTGGTACTTTTATGGAAATCACATTAGGAGAAGCTACTAAACTCCTAGATAATATTATGGCAAATTACTCTCAATGGCATACCGAAAGATCTCCTACTAGTAAAAAAGTGCATGCTATTGAAGAAATAAACACTTTGAGTGAAAAGATGGATGAATTAATGAAATTGTTTGCTAGTAAGAGTGCTCCTATTGATCCTAATGATATTCCTTTGTCTTCTTTGATTGGAAATAATAATGAATCTATGGATGTGAATTTTGTTGGTAGGAACAATTTTGGTAATAACGCGTATAGAGGTAATTTCAACCCTAGGCCGTTTCCTAGTAATTCCTCTAATAATTATGGTAATTCCTACAACAATTCTTATGGAAATTATAATAAGATGCCCTCTGATCTTGAGAATAATATTAAAGAATTTATTAGTTCGCAAAAGGTTTTCAATGCTACGATTGAAGAAAAATTGCTCAAGATTGATGATTTGGCTAGGAACGTTGATAGAATTTCACTTGACATTGATTCTTTGAAAATTAGATCTACTCCACCCAAGCGTGATATTAATGAGTCTTTAAAAGCTATGAGAACTTCTATTGATGAGTGTAAGGAAAGAACCGCTAGAATGCGTGCTAAGCGTGAATGGCTTGAAAAAGTGTGTTCTCGTGATAATAATGATGAAGATCTTAAAGTGAATGATGTGACTCCTATTGAATCTTTGTTTTCTAATACAAATCTTGATAAATATGGGACTGGAGATAAGTCAACTTTAGTTAAAAGTCGTCCCAATGATTCGGAGTTTATAGATCTTAATGCTAAGATTGATAAAAGTGGGATTGAAGAGGTCAAAACTTTAAATAGCAATGAACCCACTCTTTTGGATTTCAAGGAATTTAATTATGATAGTTTCTATTTTATTGATTGTATTTACTTGTTGCAATCCATGTTGAATTATCTGCATGCTTATAATCAAAACAAAGCTTTTACTAAACATATCGTTGATGCTATGATGAAATCTTTTGAAGAAAAACTTGAGTTGGAAGTTTCTATACCTAGAAAGCTTTATGATGAGTGGGAACCAACTATTAAGATTAAAATTAAAGATTATGAGTGCCATGCTTTGTGTGATTTGGGTGCTAGCGTTTCCACGATTCCGAAAACTTTATGCGATGTGCTAGGTTTCCATGATTTTGATGATTGCTCTTTAAATTTGCATCTAGCGGATTCCACTATTAAGAAACCTATGGGAATGATTAATGATGTTCTTATTGTTGCCAATAGGAATTATGTGCCCGTAGATTTCATTGTTCTTGATATAGATTGCAATCCTACATGTCCTATTATTCTTGGTAGACCTTTCCTTAGAACGATTGGTGCAATTATTGATATGAAAAAGGAAACATTAGATTCCAATTTCCGTTAAGGAAAGGCATGGAACACTTTCCTAGAAAGAAAATTAAATTACCTTATGAATCTATTATGAGAGCTACTTATGGATTGCATACCAAAGATGACAATACCTAGATCTATTGCGTTATGCCTAGCTAGGGGCGTTAAACAATAGCGCTTGTTGGGAGGCAACCCAATTTTATTTTTTTGTGTTTGTTTTTGTTTCTGTTTTTGAGTGCTTTACACATTATTACCTCTGTAGTAATTGTGTTTTATTGTTTTAATTAGTGTTTGAGCCAAGTAAGACCTTTGGGATGGTCTACGGTGATTGTTGATTTGATTTTGCTGAAAAACAGAAACTTTTGCGCTCAGTACAGGAATTTTATAAATTCACCAGAGCGTCGAATGAGTCTGAAATTTTTACACAAGATTGATATACAAATTTCCCAGATTTTCCTAATTTTTCAGAATTTTTGGAGTTACATAAGTATTCGAAGTTTACAGATTGCTACAGACTGTTCTGTTTTTAACAGATTCTGTTTTCTTTGTGTTGTTTGCTTATTTTGATGTATCTATGGGTTGTATCGGGGGGTATGAACCATGGAGAAGTTAGAATACAGTAGATATTACACCAATATAAATAAAGAATGAGTTCACAACAGTACCTAAAGTGGTGATTTATTTTTCCTGTACTAACGGATCTCACGAGTTTTCTGTTGAGTTTTGTGTTGTGAAGTTTTCAAGTTTTGGGTAAAGATTTGATGGACTATGGAATAAGGAGTGGCAAGAGCCTAAGCTTGGGGATTCCCAAGGCACCCCAAGCCATATTCAAGTATACCAAAGAGCCTAAGCTTGGGGATGCCCCGGAAGGCATCCCCTCTTTCGTCTTCAATCCATCGGTAAATTTACTTGAGGCTATATTTTTATTCACCACATGATATGCGTTTTGCTTGGAGCGTCTTGTATGATATGAGTCTTTGCTTTTTAGTTTGCCACAATCATCCTTGCTGCACACATCTTTTGAGAGGGACACGCATTAATCGTGAATTTATTAGAATACTCTATGTGCTTCACTTATATCTTTTGAGTTACGCAATGTTGCTCTAGTGCTTCACTTATATCTTTTTAGAGCACGGTGGTGTTTTATTTTATAGAAATAATTGAACTCTCGTACCTCACTTATATTATTTTGATAGTCTTTAAACACCATGGTAATTGGTTTAGATTATGAATTTAGTCTTAATACAATGGGCATCCAAGAGGGATATAATAAAAACTTTCATATAAAGTGCATTGAATACTATGAGAAGTTTGATTCCTTGCATATAGTTTTGAGATATAAAGATGGTGATATTAGAGTCATGCTAGTGAGTAATTGTAGATTGGTACAAATACTTGTGTTAAAGTTTGTGATTCCCGTAGCATGCACGTATGGTGAACCGTTATGTATCGAAGTCGGAGCATGATTTGTTTAATGATTGTCATCCTTTGTGTGAGGGTCGGGAGCGCGCAATGGTTAACTCCAACCAACCTCTCCCCTAGGAGCATGCGTCTAATACTTTGCTTCGATAACTAATAGACTTTTGCAATAAGTATGTGAGTTCTTTATGACTAATGTGAGTCCATGGATTATACGCACTCTCACCCTTCCACCATTGCTAGCCTCTCTAGTACCGCGCAACTTTCGCCGGTGCATTAAACCCACCATATACCCTTTCTCAAAACAGCCACCATACCTACCTATCACAGCATTTCCATAGCCATTCCGAGATATATTGCCATGCAACTTACACCGTTCCGTTTATTATGACACGCACCATCATTTTCATATTGCTTTGCATGATCGTAAGACAGCTAGCATCAAGTTTTCATGGCTTGTCCGTTTTTTGATGTCATTTGCTATGCTAGATCGTTGCACATCCCGGTACACCACCGGAAGCATTCATATAGAGTCATATTTTGTTCTAGGTATCGAGTTGTAAGTAAATAAAAGTGTGATGATCATCATTATTAGAGCATTGTCCCATGAGAGGAAAGGATGATGGAAGCTATGATTCCCTCACAAGTTGGGATGAGTCTCCGGACTTTACAAATAATAAAAGAGGCCAATGAAGCCCAAATAAAAAAAACAGGCCAAAGATGCAACCAAAAAGAAAAAAATGAGAGAAAAGAGAGAAGGGACAATGCTACTATCTTTTTTCCACACTTGTGCTTCAAAATAGCACCATGATCTTCATGATAGAGAGTTTCCTATGTTGTCACTTTCATATAGCTAGTGGGAATTTTTCATTATAATGCACACCCACTTAGTTTCTTTTTGAGCTTTCATACACTTATAGCTCTAGTGCATCCGTTGCATGGCAATCCCTACTCACTCACATTGATATCTATTGATGGGCATCTCCATAGCCCGTTGATACGCCTAGTTGATGTGAGCCTATCTTCTCCTTTTCCTCACAACCTCCACCATATTCTATTCCACCTATAGTGCTATATCCATGGCTCACGCTCATGTATTGCGTGAAAGTTGAAAAGGTTTGAGAACATAAAAGGTGTGAAACAATTGCTTGACTTGTCATCGGGGGTGTGCATGATTTAAATACTTTGTGTGGGGAAGATGGAGCATAGCCAGACCATATGATTTTGTAGGGATAACTTTCTTTGGCCATGATATTTTGAAAGGAAACAATTGCCTTGTTAGTATGCTTGAAGTATTATTGTTTTTATGTAAATATTAAGCTTTTGTTTTGAATCTTATGGATCTGAACATTCATGCCACAATAAAGAATATTACATGGATAAATATGCTAGGTAGCATTCCACATAGAAAATTCTGTTTTTATCATTTACCTACTCGAGGACGAGCAGGAATTAAGCTTGGGGATGCTTGATACGTCTCCAACGTATCTATAATTTTTTAGTGTTCCATGCTATTATATTATCTGTTTTGGATGTTTTACATGCATTAATATGCTATTTTATATTATTTTTGGGACTAACCTATTAACCTAGAGCCCAGTGCCAGTTTCTGTTTTTTTCCTTGTTTTTGAGTATTGCAGATAAGGAATATAAAACGGAGTCCAAACGGAATAAAATCTTCGGGATGATTTTTCTTGGACTAGAAGAAACCTACCAGACTTGGAGAGGAAGGAAGGAGACCTGCCGGGAGGCGACAAGCCTGCAGGGCGCGCCCTAGGGGGGGCTGGCTTGTGGCCCCCCTGCAGGCCTCCTAACCCTAATCTTCGGCCTATAAATTCCCAAATATTCCCCGAATACCAATAAGAGCCACGAAAATACTTTTCCGCCACCGGAAGCCTCTGTTCCCGTGAGATCCCATCTTGGAGCCTTTTCCGGTAATTTGCCGGAGGGGGATTCGATCACGGAGGGCATCTACATCAACTCCATTGCCCCTCCGATGATGCGTGAGTAGTTCACCTCAGACCTTCGGGTCCATAGCTAGTAGCTAGATGGCTTCTTCTCTCTCTATGTTCTTCAATACCATGTTCTCCATGATCTTCATGGAGATCTATCCGATGTAATACTCTTTTGCGGTGTGTTTGTCGAGATCCGATGAATTGTGGGTTTATGATCAGATTATCTATGAATATTATTTGAATCTTGTCTGAATTCTTATATGCATGATTTCATATCTTTGCAAGTCTCTTCGAGTTATTGGTTTGGTTTGGCCAACTAGATTGGTAATTCTTGCAATGGGAGAAGTGCTTAGTTTTGGGTTCAATCTTGCGGTGTCCTCACCAAGTGACAAAGTAGTGGTAGCGAGGCACGTATTTGCATTGTTGCCATCAAGGGTAAAAAGATGGGGTTTTCATCATATTGCTTGAGTTTATCCCTCTACATCATGTCATCTTACTTAATGCGTTACTCTGTTCTTCATGAACTTAATACTCTAGATGCAGGTAGGAGTCGGTCGATGTGTGGAGTAATAGTAGTAGATGCAGAATCGTTTCGGTCTACTTGACATGGACGTGATGCCTATATGCATAATCATTTCCTTGGATATCGTCATAACTATGCGCTTTTCTATCAATTGCTCGACAGTAATTTTTTCACCCACCGTATTATTTGCCTTCAAGAGAGAAGCCTCTAGTGAAACCTATGGCCCTCGGGTCTATTTTCCATATTATATTTTCAGATCTATAAACCAAAAATACCAAAAATACTTCACTGCAATCTTTTTACTTTTGTTTTACTTTCCGTTTTAGCAATCTTTTATATCTATCTCTATTAGATCTCATCCTTGCAAGTAACCGTGAAGGGATTGACAACCCCTTTATAGCGTTGGGTGCAAGTGTTTGATTGTTTGTGTAGGTGCAAAGATTGGGGCCTAGCTTGTACCTCCTACTGGATTGATACCTTGGTTCACAACAACTGAGGGAAATACTTATCTACTTTGCTGCATCACCCTTTCCTCTTCAAGGGAAAACCAACGCAAGCTCAAGAAGTTGCAACCTCCAACATCAAAACATCCATTACCACTACTCCTTCTTTGTTGAATTGTGTGGATGAACATGAGAAGGAGAAAGTTGATGCGAATGAGTTTGACAAGTTCATGGGTAAACTCAAAGGTGAGACCAAGAAGCACTTTGTTGCTCTCTTGGAACAACTAGGTGAGGCTAGTGATCTCATTGAGTCTCATGAGCAAACCATCTCTAAATTGGAGGGGCATAGTCGTGACTATGCTGATGAGATAGCGGATCTTTCCATTGCTCTTGAGGAAGAGCGAGGTCTTCATTTGACTCTTGAGGAGTCACACAGCGATGACCTTGCTAAATTACGAAAGATCATGATCATGCTCTTGTTCTTACCCGTGTCCTCAAATCCGAAAAGTTTGCACTTGCGGTTGACCATGATAGACTCAAGGAAGAGTTTGACACACTTAACAAGGCTCACAAGGCTTTGAAGAGTGCTCATGCTTGTCTAAAGGAGTCACATGATCAACTCCAAGTAAAACTTACTAAGGAAATCGCCACGTGTCCTCCTTTTGTGTTAATTGATAATACCAATGCTACTAACCCTTGTTGTGAGCATGTGCACCTTGTGGAGGAAAATTCCAAGTTGAAAGAGCAACTTGTGAATGGCCTTGTGACATGTATCCAAGGTGAGAAGAACCTCAATGACATTTTGAGCAATCAAAAGGAAGTAGTTCCAATGGAAGGGATTGGGTTTGCACCCAAGTCTAAGAAGAAGAAGAAGTTCAAGACCAAGCAACCTCTCCCGCTCAAGGAAACCTTTGTCAAAGCGGGGGGGGGTACTCATGAGAAGAAGAAGGACAAGGTTGTGGGTGGTAATGCCAATAAGGGCAAGACCACCCCGTCCAACAAAGCCGGCGATTTTAACACCTCTTATGTTTATGCCGTGCTAGTGATGGACATGTTTATGCCAAATTTGTTGGTTCTTCTTATGATTACATTGAATGGTCTATTTGGGTTCCTAAGACCCTTGTTGCTAACATAAAAGGATCCATTAAAAAATGGGTACCTAAATCCAAGCATTGATCTCTTGTAGGAGTTTGCTTCCGGAGGAGGTTCATGGTTGCTTGATAGTGGATCACCAAATCATATGACCGGAAGCACGAACTTGGTGGTGGACGTTCAAACTAACTCATCCTTGGCCACTCAAGTCCGATTTGGTGATGATACAATTTCAAAGGTATTGGATCTTGGCAAGGTGGTGATCTCTCCGTATTTAACCATTGAGAAAGTCATGCTTGTTGAGACCCTTGCATACAATACTTTCTGTTTGTCAACTTGCACTCATGGACTTTTCTACCTTCTTTGATGTTGATTCCGTGGCCCTTTTGTGGAGAAACACTCTTAAAGTAGCCTTTGTTAGGCATGTGGAAAATGGTCTCAATGTGGCTAACTTTTCGGAGTGACCCACTAAGACCGCGACTTGCCTAATGGCTAAAGATGATGTGGGATGGCTTTGGCATCGTCGACTAGCCCATGTCAATATGAGATCTTTGCAAAGTCTTCTCAAAGGCGATCACGTTCATGGACTAACAAACGTGATTTTTGCCAAAGATCGTCCTTGCAGTGCTTGTATCGAAGGAAAGCTACATGAGACGGCTCACCGGCCCATGACTACCATCTACTCGAAGAGGCCCTTGGAGCTCCTTCACATGGATCTCTTCGGTCCACCATCCTTCGATAGTCTTGGGGGAAGAAAATATTGCTTGGTGATTGTGGATGATTACTCAAGATATACTTGGGGTATACTTCTTTAAGAGGAAGAGTGAGACCCAACAAACCGTCATCGACTTTTCAAATGAAACACAACGTCAACATGAGGCAAATATATTGATGATTAGAAGTGACAACGGCACAGAGTTCAAGAATTACACCTTGGATGAGTTTCTTGGTGATGAGGGGATAAAGCATCAATACTCCGCGCCATATACCCCTCAACAAAATTGTGTTGCGGAGAGGAAGAACCGGACGTTGATGGATGCGGCAAGGACCATGATGGCGGAATTCAAATCTCCGTATAACTTTTGGGCCGAGGCCATCAACACCGCATGTCATGCATCTAATAGGTTGTACCTCCACAAAGGCTTGAACTAGACTCCATATGAGATACTTACCAGTGACAAGCCCAACCTCAAGTACTTCCGGGTGTTTGGTTGTAAGTGTTTCATTCTCAAGAAAGGTGTTAGTTTGTCTAAATTTGAACCTAGATCTCAAGAGGGTATATTTGTTGGTTATGCTACAAACCCTCATGCCTACCGTGTCATCAACAAGTCCACTCATTGAGGAGACATGTAACGTGGAGTTTGATGAAAATAATGGCTCCCAAGTGGAGCAAAGTGGCCTTTGTGATGTAGGTGATGAAATTCCTCCCCAAGCCATAAGAAGAATGGGTGTGGGACACTTCCTACCCGTTGAGGAACCCCTTGTGGTAGAAGGAGAAGGGCAATGTTCTACTCAAGTGGAACCATCACCAACGCAAGGCCCACACGCTTCCGAAGAAAAACGTGAAGGCCTCAACCAAATGAACAAGGTCAAGGGCAAGATCAACCTCATGATGATGGTGCTTCACCAAGTGATGCCCAAGATCAAGTTCATGACTCCGAGCAAGCTCAAGCTTAAGAATAAGTTCAAGATAAAGAGCAAGCTCAAGACGACGCTCAAGATATTGTTCATGTGGCTCCCCAACCTTCCATGGAGGAGATTTTGGAGCGTCGTGCCGCCAAAGTAGCCTCCAGACTCAAACATAATCAACATGTTTTAGAGAATGTCTACGGGAGCTTGAGTAAAGGGGTAACCACTCGTAAAAAATTAACAAACTTTTCTGAGCATCACACGTTTGTTTCTTGTATTGAACCCCTAAAGGTACGAGAGGCGCTCGAGGAGTCGGATTGGCTCGAAGCCATGCATGATGAACTCAGTAACTTCGAGCACAACAAGGTGTATCAATTGGTGCCAAGACCAAAGGAGAATCACAATGTCATTGGAACCAAATGGATCTTCAAGAACAAGCAAGATGTGAAGGGTGTTTTCATTTAGAACAAGGCAAGATTGGTAGCACAAGGCGAAATTGCAACAAATAATTCGTAACTCAATAACTCCCAAGTCGAGGGTATCAACTACGGTGAAACCTTTGCTCCCGTTGCTCGCCTTGAATCTATTCGCATGTTGCTTGCATATGCATCTCATCATGATTTCAAATTGCAACAAGTGGATGTGAAGAGTGCATTTCTTAATGGTCCTCTTAAAGAGTTGGTATATGTCAAGCAACCCATGGGGTTCAAGGATTCCAAGTTCCCCAATCATGTATACAAGCTCAATAAGGCACTCTATGGCCTTAAAGAAGCCCCACATGCGTGGAATGAGCACCTTACCGAGTTTTTGCAAGATTGTGCGTTTGAAATTGGGAAAATTGATCCCACTCTTTTCACGAAGAGGGTTAAAGGGGACTTGTTCATATGCCAACTATATGTTGATGATATTATCTTTGGTTCTCCTCACAAAGATTTCAATGATGAGTGGGCCGCACTAATGACCGAAATTTTTGAGATGTCTATGATGGGAGAGTTAAAGTTCTTTCTTAGATTCGAAGTCAAAAAACAAAGACTAAGAACCTTCATCAACCAAGCCAAATACACTCAAGACATGCTCAGGAGGTTCAAGTTGGATGATGTCAAGTCGGCCAAGACCCCCATGCAACTCAAGTGCCATCTTAAAAATGATCCCGATGGTAAAGCCGTTGGCTCAAAAGGTATATCGCTCCATGATTGGATCTTTGCTTTACCTTTGTGCATCTAGACCGGATATTATGTTAGGTGTGGGAATTTGTGCACGATTTCAAGCTGCACCTAAGGAAAGCCACCTTGTGGCAGTCAAGCGAATCTTTTGATATTTGGCTCATACCCCAAACTTTGGCTTATGGTACCCCAAAGGTGCTTCATTTGATGTGGTGGGATATTTGAACTCAGATTGGGCGGGAGACCGTGTGGATAGGAAGTCAACTTCCGGAGGGTGCCAATTCATTGATCGCTCTTTGGTAAGTTGGTCTTTATAGAAACAAAATTGTGTTTCTCACTCTACCACCGAGGCCGAGTATGTAGTTGCCGCAAGTTGTTGTGCATAGTTAATTTGGATGAGGCAAACTTTAAAGGATTATGGTGTCAATTTTGAAAAGTGCCTCTTTTCTGTGACAATGAAAGTGCAATCAAGATCCTGATGTCTACTACGCAACCTTCTTCTTGTAGACTCATGTTGGGCCTCCAAGCGCAGAGTTTTGTAGGACAGTAGCAAATTTCCCTCAAGTGGATGACCTAAGGTTTATCAATCCGTGGGAGGTGTAGGATGAAGATGGTCTCTCTCAAACAACCCTGCAACCAAATAACAAAGAGTCTCTTGTGTCCCCAACACACCCAATACAATGGTAAATTGTATAGGTGCACTAGTTCGGCGAAGAGATGGTGATACAAGTGCAATATGGATGGTAGATATAGGTTTTTGTAATCTGAAAATATAAAAACAGCAAGGTAAATAATGATAAAAGTGAGCACAAACGGTATTGCAATGCTTAGAAACAAGGCTTAGGGTGCATACTTTCACTAGTGCAAGTTCTCTCAACAATACTGACATAGTTGAATCATATGTAAATCCCTCACGTGCGACAAAGAGTTCACTCCAATGTCACAAATAGCGGAGAACAAACGAAGAAATTATTGTAGGGTATGAAACAACCTCAAAGTTATCTTTTCCGATCAATCGTATGAGGTATCCCTATAAGTGTCACGAACAGCCCTAGAGTTCGTACTAAAATAACACCTTAAGATACACATCAACCAAAACCCTAATGTCACCTAGATACTCCAATGTCACCACGAGTACCCATGGTCTTGATTATACGATATGCATCACACAATTTCAGATTCATCATGTTCAATCCAACACAAAGAACTTCAAAGAGTGCCCCAAAGTTTCTACCGGAGAGTCAAGACGAAAACATGTGCCAACCCCTATGCATAGATTCCCAAGGTCACGGAACCCGCAAGTTGATTACCAAAACATACATCAAGTGGATCAATAGAACATCCCATTGTCACCACGGATATCCCATCGCAAGACATACATCAAGTGTTCTCAAATCCTTAAAGACTCAATCCGATAAGAAAACTTCAAAGGGAAAACTCAATTAATCACAAGAAGATAGAGAGGGGAAAACTCCATATGATTCATCTATATTAATAAAGCTCGCGGTACATCAAGATCGTGTCATCTCAAGAACACGGGAGAGAGAGATCAAACACATAGCTACTGGTACATACCCTCAGCCCCGAGGGTGAACTACTCCCTCCTCGTCATGGGGACCGCCGGGATGATGAAGATGGCCTCCGGTGATGGTTTCCCCCTCCGGCAGGGTGCCGAAACGGGCTCCCGATTGGTTTTTTGTGGCTCTGGAGGCTTGCGGCGGCGGAACTCCCGATCTAGGTTTGTTTCTGGGGGTTTCTGTATTTACAAGCATTTTTGGCGTCGGAAACAAGTCAAGGTGGGCCACGAGGTGACGACAAGCCAGGGGGGCGCGCCCTACGGGGGGCGCGCCCCAGGCTTGTGGTGGCCTCGTGGCTCTTCTGGCCCAACTCCAACGCTCCCTAGGCTTCTTCTGGTCCATAAAAAATCATTGTAGATTTTTATTCCGTTTGAACTCCGTTTGATATTCCTTTTTTGTAAAACTCAAAAACACGGAAAAAACAGAAACTGGCACTGGGCTCTAGGTTAATAGGTTAGTCCCAAAAATAATATAAAGTTGTAGTAAAATGATTGTAAAACATCCAAGAATGATAATATAATAGCATGGAACAAGCAAAAAATATAGATACGTTGGAGACGTATCAGATCTCCAACAACCCGGTTCAACATTGCAAGACGAAGCATATTGATATTCGTCACCACTTCATCCGGGAGCATATCAAGCATGGGGTGATTAACCTTATTTATCTCAATACTCATGAACAACTTGCAGATATTTTCACTAAGCCATTGGATGAAGCAAGATTTTCCAAGTTAAGGCATGAGCTAAATATCATTGAGTCGAGCAATGTGGCTTGAAGTATTGCACACCCCACCACACTCATCATTTTGTATTGTTTAGATGTAGGCATGGATATAGGAGGACTGTTGTTCTCTCAATGAACTCTCTCTCCCCCCATCATGCTTAAATCGATCAAGTCTTTCACATTAGCCATTTTAATGGTACTTGTTCTTCAAAGACAAGTTTTGGTCATGGGACCAAGGTTAAAATCTTTGTGGTGCCATACCAATTGACTCAAACATAGGTGGCATCGGCCACCGCCCCCTCCTAGTATGGTATTCGCTTTTGAGAACTTATTTGTGTTTGGTGTCACTCCAAGTTTGCCTATCTTTGTTTTGACTTTTTGAACTTGGAGTGCCTATTCCCTTTTGCTAGTTTTGTGTCTCCAACCCAGGCCTTCTCTCTTCTACAACCCCATATAGTGCATAAGCCACCATCTGTAGCTAGTTTTGGCATAGTGGTGGCCTTAGGCGGTACTACCGCTGGTGGGACGGTACTACCGCTTATGAATAAGCGGTACTACCACCGCCCCGCTGTACTACTGCTGGAGCGGTACTACCCGGCCTTCTGCCGCGCTGTAGTGCAGAGCTGGTACCACCGCTGCCAGAGCGGTACTACCGCTTGTGAGTACGTGGTGGGGGTTATGAGTCAGGCAGGGGGAGTTCCCACTCCCCCATACCCATTCATCTCCCCCCTTGGTGTTCTCTCTCCACGCGACCCAAGTGCTCCGGAGGCCTCCGCTGGAACTCCGTTTTTGGCCATTCTTCCATGATTCCGACCGGTGGACTCGATCCCCACCCTCTCCTCGTGTCATGGATGCTGCTATTGCCCTCGTTTTCCTCTCCTGTGGTTCTATTTATTGAATCTAGGCTTTAAGGCAATATGAGATGCATTCTTTGATTTTTGATCAAATCCAGGCTTGAGTAGGATGTGAAAGGATGCTTATGAGTAGTTGTGAAGTTCTATTGGAAAATATTTGCATTTGGCATCATTGGTAGTACCGGATCTGACCAGCGGTGGTGGTTGCCCCGGTGAACTCCGCCCTGGTACTACCACTTGCGGGTGGTACTACCGCTTATGGTAGGCGGTACTACCGCCTGTGCTGCCAAAGTCACATATTTTGTTAATTCAACTTCAGGTTTACTCTCGTCTTTTATTTTGGCTCATGCATTTTGTTTACACTTGCTTTCCCTCGCTCTGTGTTGTGGGTTCAGGTGGTAGCAGCTCTTCTCAACAGGAGCGTAGGGTGAATCCAAGTTGTGGCAACAAGCGTTACCGCACGGAAGGAGATGACAGTACCAACCCCAACCCCAATGCACCTCCCAAGCAGAAGACCAAGCAGGCTGCAACCAAAACCAGAAAGACTCCGTCGATGGCTGGATTGCCAAGCAAATAGTTCTGCATTCTTCGCCGTCGCAACCCCTATGTAGAACCACAAGAATCAGCTCTTCAGAACCGTCCCTTCTAGACCAGGCAGCAAGGCTCTATTTATCATGATGTGCTCAAGCAAAAGAAGAATTTGTATGTTCCTCATGTCAAGTCCATTGATATGGACTTTCTGCAGAAGAATGCCAGATCCTTTGGTGAAGCTCTTGACCTCTGTGAGAAGCTTGGTATTATCAGCTTGATGCGGTTCAACAAGGACTTTGATGCAGAAATTGTGGCTGTGTTCTTTGCTACGGTCCATCTTGGATCTGATGAGTACCGGACCCTGACCTGGATGACAAATGGCAATAGGCTGTCTGCAACATGGAAGGACTTCATGAGTTTTATGGGCTTCAATGATCAGGGGGTCCATACCCCAATTGGATGTCGTCCCCTTACTGAGGTTACTTCCATTCACAAGAGTCAACTTTGGCCATACTCTACGAAGAAGATCTCCTCCACCACTGGCAAGTCAACTTATGTTCTTGATACCATGCACTGTGTCGTCAGACACACCCTCTTTTCCCGTGTTGGGAATTTGGATCAGGTACACTCTTACCTGGTGGATATGCTACTCTACTGTCAGGAGATGAGAGGCAAAGAGGAGGTAGAGGTCCTGGATGTTTCCCATGTCATGGGGTCTGAGCTCCTATCAGCAGTTACGGAGTGCAAATCTACTATTTATGCCCCTTATCTAATGCATCTGATTGAGAGGACCTGGGAAAACACCTTTCCAGGCGTCCAGTTTGAATGTGGTGAGCTGGTTCCCCATGAGGTTGTGCAGCTGAGACAGAAAGACAAGTTGAGCAGTCATGCTGCTCCGGAGACAGATTTTCCAAATGCTGAGGATGAGGATGATGATGAGGATGAGGTAGAGGGTGGCGCTGATCCCAGTTATGCGCCATCCAGCGGGGAGCCATCTTAGGCAAAGAAGCTGAAAGAAAAGATGAAGAAGTTGTTCTACATGTAGGCTCACGGTCACTATGAAGCTGATGTGGCAGAGAAGGCGGCTAGGAGCCGTCACAAGGCTATGGGCAGGCACCTTGGCATGGACATTCCCAGCGGATCTGAGGACAAGGTCACTGATGAGAAGACTTAGACTTCCAAGAACTGCAAGTGGGACTCAGATGGTGATTAGCCACGCACAACACCTTCCAGCTCCAACGAGTTCGAGGATTACTGATGGAGATCCCATGTGTTGATACCACCTCAGATCGTTTTCAGTACTCTTTGCCCTTTTGGTGTCTCGATGCCGAAGTGAGAGAGAGTTTAGGGATTTGCCGAGTCACGAGTGTGTCTTAGTTTCTTGCTTTTCTTCACTCGTGAACTCTTTTATCATTTGCTTTGGTTTGGTTTGTGATGCGGAGCATCCATGTACATCCCCATGGACCCATCATCAACTCCTCAAGCTCCAAGTGGTCCCTTGACGAGAGCCCGCGCACGCGCCATAGAATCCGAGGTGACATCTCTCCTTTGTGAATTCCCATGTGATACTCTTGGAACGTGGATCCTACCTCAAGAAGAGACACTTTGTGTGCTCAGGTACCAAGAGGAAGGAAGAGAGCAAGAGGAATGCCAAGAACAAGGAGAGGGATTTGCAACAGCCCAGGAATTAGGGGTACAACAGGTCAACAACCGGTCAACCACCGCTCCCCGGTACAACCGGTCCACCACCGCCCCAACAACCGCTCCGACCGGGCCAAGCTTCTGTTCTGGTGCGGTTCAAGACCGGTACCACCCCGGTTGTTCCGCTTAATGTCTCAAGACCGGTACAACCGGTCCCAGCTCTGGTACAACCGCCCCTACAGTGCGAGATAGATGGAGTTACGGCTCGTGTACCCCCCACTTATCCCCTAGACTATATATTCTCTTCTTCTACCTCCGTGTTAGGGTTAGCTTGTGTTTAGCAAATACTCTTTGTTGAGCCTAGCTCCATTACATCCTCCTCTTGTGGAGTTGCCCTCCACCGGAGAAGATCCAAGTGATGCCAAGGCCCCTCTAGAGGGAAGATCTCACGAGATTCAAGGCCTCCTCCCCTGGAGTGAGGAAGAACTATCGGTTACTTGTATCCGTCCGTTGTTTGTGGATCTAACTACCTCGTGTGTTTGCTTGTTCTTAGTGGATGTGTGATCGAAGTTTGTCCATGAGTTTGCGTTTTCTCTCGTGATTTCCCCATTTCCCCCCTCCAAGTGTGAAAAGATCTACGCACACGGGCGTGCCCCGTATCATATTAGTATCATGAGCCACGTTGATTCACATCTTGG
Organism: Elymus sibiricus; assembly: GCA_039707655.1. NCBI lineage: Eukaryota > Viridiplantae > Streptophyta > Magnoliopsida > Poales > Poaceae > Elymus > Elymus sibiricus. The sequence goes on from CM077673.1 coordinate 188,056,379, forward strand.
AGTCTTCCCCTTCATTTTCTAGCCAATTTTTGCTTTGATTTGACCTAATTTCGAAAATCCCCACAAAAATAGACATACCAAAAATTTCTTGGATTTGAGGAGATTTTGTTGATTGTGATCCGTGGATCTCGTTGTGGACAAGTGGATCTAGCTTTACCCTATCATTCCCATCATTTTCTTCCGCAAAATCGATCGAGTTTTTCTTCTAAATCACGGATGCGGACCTGCAGTTCCGCCCAGGAGCGGTACAACCGCCTAGGCAAGCGGTACAACCGCTAATTCCCCAGGTCGCTCTAGGAGCGGTACAACCGCCCCTCCCGAGCGGTACAACCGCCCCTCCCAGTTTCAGCCTCGGCTGATTCGCAGTTTTGACCATAACTTTCGCTTCCGAACTCCGATTTGAGTGTTCTTTGGCTCGTTTTGAAGCTATCGACGTACCCGAGACCCTAATCTTGGTTTTACCACCATTTGCCTTCATCAAATTTTTCTTTGAGATTTTGAGTTGCGGCTGCCGTTTCCTAAGGTGTTTCGGCTAATTAGGAACGGTTCTACGTCGACAATGCCGCTGCTCATCATCGCCCCGATTCGTCGCCACCCACCTCTTCATTGACACCAACCGTAAGCAAGGACGGTAACCGCGACGACACTCTTGACATATACCCTTGCCATTGCATTGTTAACCCGATCCTATTTGCGTTACTTACCTATCGAGACTAGCCATTGAGTATTGCCGGGCTACGCTACTTGTGCACTTTAGTGATACATACTCCGCATAGCTACAAACAGCGTGCATTTATCATCGTATCTCCTTTTGTGTTACAATAGTTCCCGCATACATCATTGCTACATTGGTGTGCACGTCCCGCATAGTGATCATTCCTAATATCATCCTCCAAAGGAGAAGCAAAGCAACGCTTTTAAGCAAAAGCAAAAGAGCAATAGCATCGCAAGTTGCATATCATATTTGATCATTTGAGCGAGAGATTTTGTGCCAACCACATAAATAGCAAAAGTTGGGTATAGGAAGACGTCTAGTTTTGCTTCGCATAGGTGTGCACAAGTCCGTATCGCGCCCATTTGTGCAATCGTGCTAGCGTCTCTCCACTATTGTGCACCTTGAGCTTACCGTGGCTTCCACATTTTGCGCTCATTTTTCGGTGTTACAATACCACTTTCCTATACGTGTGTGTTTCCGTGCTTACTCATTGCTAGACATCTACCTCGTCTCATTTACGAATTTGCGAATCTATTTCAACTTGATTGAATCTTATTCTCAAATTGCTTGAATTTTTGTGCCACCATCCTCACCAAGCTACTCCATAAGCTTTACTTGTGTAGGTGTGAGAGGGACATTCTTCGGTACCAATTCTACTACTTTCATGCTTGCACATTGAGTGAACTTGATCCACTCTCAACTTTTGGAACGGTAATTGGTATTGTCTTCTCACTCTTCCACTTACATCTTGTTGAGTGCTATGGATAGGAACATCATGTCAAACCCGACATTCGAGGAGAACGACGATGACACGACCACCCACGTCACCAAGTTGCACTTCTTCGGTGCCAACAAGGCAATTACTCAAGCGCAACATGCCTTGAATGACCGCATCGACAACCTCGCCACCGACTTGCGCGAATCCGAGGCGCGCACATGGGACTACCTCGACACCAAGCTATCAAGCCAAATGGAGGAACTTTGGTCCTTGATGGTCAACCGCGCTCCCTCTACTTTGACTACGTCAAGACGGCGCTCAAGCCGACACTCATCGGAGTACTCTTCTGACGCAAGCCCCCGGCGAGCACGTGTTCATCACCAAGACGAACACTCCGGCCCAAGTTCTCCACAAGGTCGTCACCATCAAGACAATCCATTCCATGGCAATGGACTTCAAGATCGCGCCCGCGCTCGAGAACGTCGCCGCCAACAAGAGCAAGATGCGTGGGAGCAAGAACAACAACGACAATATCAAGAACAACAACGCCGAGAAGAAGAACAACATCATCGTCATGAACGAGCGCTTGAGGCACATCGCGCTTTGCAAGAAGCTACTCGTGCCTTGGAGGAGCGCAACTGCCAAGCTCATCACGAGCAAGAAGCACTTCACCAAGCACAACAACAAGAACTTCGTCGACAACGACAAGAAGAAGCCCATCACCAAGAGGAGCTTCACGAAAGGCGCAACCGAGTGCATCCACCGTGTCGCCGTCCTCAAGATTATCGTGTTGAACCTGACCATGAAGATGAGCAAGGACAAGATCAACGTCAACATGCTCAAGGCAATAACAATGAGGATGCACCTCCAAGACAAGGATTTCGGCATCACAACCACAATGATGAACAACGCTTCGGCAAGCTCAAGTTCACAATGCCAAAGTTTTCCGGAAGCAATGATCCCGAAGACTACTTGTCATGGGCCCTCAAAGTTGAAAAGATCTTTCGCCTACACAACTATGATGGAGAGAAGAAAATAGCCATGGCTTCCCTTGAGTTCCACGACTATGTCCTCATTTGGTGGGAACAAGTGATTGAGCGAAGAAGGGAGCGAGGTGAACCTCCTATCACCACTTGGGCCCAAATGAAGGATCTCATGCGAGCTCGTTTTGTGCCCACACATTACACCCGGGATCTCTTCAAGAAGCTCCAACAACTCAAGCAAGGCACCAAGTCGGTAGAAGAGTACTACCAAGAGATGGAGATTGCTATGATCCGAGCCAATGTCAAGGAAGATGATGAGCAAACAATGGCACGCTTCTTGAATGGCCTCAATTACCAAGTCAAGAAAATTGCCGACTTCCAACCATACTCCAACCTTCTAGAACTTGTGCATCAAGCAACCAAGGCGGAACGACAAGTGCAAGATGACTACAAGTACTCCAAGTTCTCCTCCAAGACCTACGACTCAAGTGCTCAGGCTACTACAACAACTTCAACTACGAAATCTACAACACCTACCAGCGACAAGTCAAGCTACAAGGACAAGACGACTTCGTCAAGCCGACCAACCTCAAGCACCTACAAGCCAAGGGCTTCATCCTCTACACCGACACCGGATGCTACCATGACAAGCTCTATCAAGTGTTTCACGTGCCAAGGGTGAGGCCACAAGACCTTCGAATGCCCAACCAAATGCAACATGATCCTCCTCGACGATGGCACCTATGACTCTATGAGCGACGACGAGATGCAAGCTTTGGAACAAGTGGCCATCCACCGCCAAGTGAATGAAGATGAAGATTCGCAAATCTTTTGCGACAACGATTCGAGCCCCGCTCTCGTTGTCTCCAAAGTTTTGACGCTCCAACAACAAGAAGACGAGGACCAACGGTGCCACATCTTCCACACCAAGGCGGGCATCCAAGGAAAGTCCGTCAAGGTCATCATCAACGGAGGGAGTTGCCACAACTTGGCTAGTGAAGACCTTTGTTCCAAGCTACAATTGGTCAAGAAAAAGCACCCTCGTCCCTACAAGGTCCAATGGCTTAGTGATTCCGGAACCCTCCAAGTTGACCACACCGTGGAAGTTTCCTTCAAGATAGGCGCATATGAAGACACTTTGGAGTGTGATGTGGTTCCAATGTCCGTTTGCCACCTCCTACTTGGTAGACCTTGGCAATTCGACCGTGGCGTCACACACAATGGCCGGACAAATCAATATAGCTTCAAGATGAAGGGCAAGCAATATGTCCTACGACCAATGACTCCAAGTCAAGTCATCGCCGACAAACAAGCTACATCCCATCATGGAGCTAAAAGTGAGAGAGTGATCCACCTCAAAGAGAGTGAGTGCCACAAGCCAAAAATGAGCGACTCCACGATGAGGGACATGAGAGATATAGTTCTTTTAGCCACCAAAAGAGATTTGAGGGATGTGAGTGAGAGCCCATCGATCGTTCTTCACTATGTACTTGTGTGCAAAGATGACATCGTTCGGACTAACCCTTCACAACATCTTCCTCTTGTGTTATCTAAGTTGTTGCAGGAATTCAAGGATGTGTTCCCCGATGAGCTACCTCCGGGACTACCGCCAAAACGAGGGATTGAACACCGCATCGACTTCATCCCCGGAGCACCGCTTCCTAACAAGGCTCCCTACCGCGTCAACCCCGATGAAACAAAGGAAATACAAAGGCAAGTCCAAAAACTCCTAGATAAAGGGCATGTACGTGAGAGTTTGAGTCCTTGTGCGGTTCCGGTCATTCTAGTGCCTAAGCATGATGGTACTATGCGCATTTGTTCCGATTGCCATCCTATCAATGCTATCACCATTCGATACCGTCACCCCATTCCTCGATTAGATGATATGCTTGATGAACTTAGTGGTGCCACTATATTTTCTAAAATTGACTTAAAAAGTGGTTACTACCAAATCCACATACAAGAGGGTGACGAGTGGAAAACTGCTTTTAAGACAAAATTTGGTCTCTATGAATGGTTGGTTATGCCCATGGGCTTATCCGAAGCACCGGGTACTTTTATGCGTGTTATGCATTATGTGTTGCGACCACTCATTGGATATTGTGTTGTGGTCTACTTTGATGACATTCTTGTCTTTAGCAAGTCTCTTGAGGAGCATGCTACACATGTTCGTGATGTTTTGCAAATCCTTCGGAAAGAACAACTCTATGCAAACATGGAGAAATGCACTTTTGGTGTTGAGAAGGTAGTTTTTCTAGGCTTTGTAGTATCTTCCAAGGGCGTTCATGTAGATGAAACTAAGATTGATGCTATTAAAACTTGGCCCACACCAACAAATTTGCAACAAGTGCATAGCTTCCTAGGACTAGCCGGTTTCTATCGCCGCTTTGTGAAAGACTTTAGCACTATTGCATCTCCTCTTCATGCTTTGAGCAAGAAGAATGCACCATTTATATGGGGTCCCTCCCAAGACACCGCTTTCCATGAACTTAAAAATTTGCTCACTCATGCACCTTTGCTTGTTTTGCCCAACTTTGATAAAACATTTGAAGTGCATTGTGATGCTAGTGGTAGTGGAATAGGTGGTGTGCTTATGCAAGAGAAGCGTCCTATCGCGTACTTTAGCGATAAACTATCCGGCGCTCAACTTAACTACCCCATCTATGACAAAGAATTGTATGCTTTGGTGAGAGTTTTGCATGTGTGGGAACATTATTTGCGCCCTCATGAGTTTGTTATCCATACCGACCATGAAATGCTTAAGTACTTAAAGGGTCAAACTAAGTTGAACAAACGGCATGCTAAATGGAGTGAATTTATTGAGTCCTTCCCTTATGTCATCAAATACATTAAGGGTAAGGAAAACGTCGTGGCGGATGCTCTTTCCCGCAAATGCATGCCAGTTACTCAACTTGAATTGAATGTTGTTGGTTTTGAGCACATCAAAGACTTGTATGAGCATGATGCCTATTTTGCTAATCCTTACGCCAAGTGCCAAGTGAAAACTTGTTGGGAGAACTATTATATGAAAGATGGCTATCTTATGCGTGCTAACAAATTGTGTATACCCGAGTCTTCTCTTCGTTTGTTTCTTTTGCAAGAGGCTCACGGTGGAGGACTTATGGGTCACTTTGGACGCGACAAGACGTATGCCACACTATCCAACAAGTACTTTTGGCCCAAGATGTTTCGTGATGTTGCACGCTTCACCAACCGATGCTCGACATGCCGCAAAGCTAAGTCCAAAGCTCTATCCCATGGTCTTTATATGCCTCTACCTATACCTTTCCAACCTTGGGAAGACATTAGTATGGATTTTGTGCTTGGCTTGCCACGAACTAAAAATGGCCATGACTCCGTTTTTGTAGTTGTGGATCGCTTTTCCAAGATGGCTCATTTCATTCCATGTCACAAGATAGACGATGCTTCACATATTGCAAATTTGTTTGGTAGGGACATCTTGCGACTACATGGGGTTCCAAAGACCATTGTCTCGGATCGCGACGTCAAATTCTTGAGCTACTTTTGGAAGACCCTATGCGCCAAGCTCGGAATCAAGCTTCTATTCTCTTCGGCATATCACCCTCAAACCGATGGACAAACAGAGGTGACGAACCAGACACTTTCTACCCTACTTCGCGTGTTGATCAAGAAGAACATCAAGGAATGGGAAGATTGTCTCCCCATCGCCGAGTACGCCTACAATCGCGCAAGTCACTCCACCACCGGCAAGTCTCCGTTTGAAGTGGTCTACGGCTTCAATCCGTTGTCACCATTGGACATCCTACCTCTACCACTCCAAGAGCGCGTCAACATGGATGCAAGTGCAAGGGCAAGCTACATCAAGAAAATGCATGAAGATACAAGGCGCACGATCGAACGTCAAGTGGAGCGAGTCACCGCCAAGCGCAACACCAACAAGCACCCCATGGTGTTCAAGCCCGGTGATCTTGTGTGGCTACACCTCTGCAAGGATCGTTTCCCCACCGAGCGCAAGTACAAGCTTCTTCCTCGCGCCGATGGACCATTTAAGGTAGTGGCGCGCTACAACAACAATGCCTACAAGATCGACATTCCACGCGACAAGTACAACATGAGCGAGACATTCAACGTCACGGACCTATCTCCGTTCCATGGTGATGAAGATCTTGATCCAAGGACGAATCTCTCACAAGGGGGGGGGGATGATGCGGAGCATCCCATGTACATCCCCATGGACCCATCATCAACTCCTCAAGCTCCAAGTGGTCCCTTGACGAGAGCCCGCGCACGCGCCATAGAATCCGAGGTGACATCTCTCCTTTGTGAATTCCCATGTGATACTCTTGGAACGTGGATCCTACCTCAAGAAGAGACACTTTGTGTGCTCAGGTACCAAGAGGAAGGAAGAGAGCAAGAGGAACGCCAAGAACAAGGAGAGGGATTTGCAACAGCCCAGGAATTAGGGGTACAACCGGTCAACCACCGCTCCCCGGTACAACCGGTCCACCACCGCCCCAACAACCGCTCCGACCGGGCCAAGCTTCTGTTCTTGTGCGGTTCAAGACAGGTACCACCCCGGTTGTTCCGCTTAATGTCTCAAGACCAGTACAACCGGTCCCAGCTCCGGTACAACCGCCCCTACAGTGCGAGATAGATGGAGTTACGGCTCGTGTACCCCCCACTTATCCCCTAGAGTATATATTCCCTTCTTCTACCTCCGTGTTAGGGTTAGCTTGTGTTTAGCAAATACTCTTTGTTGAGCCTAGCTCCATTACATCCTCCTCTTGTGGAGTTGCCCTCCACCGGAGAAGATCCAAGTGATGCCAAGGCCCCTCTAGAGGGAAGATCTCACGAGATTCAAGGCCTCCTCCCCTGGAGTGAGGAAGAACTACCGGTTACTTGTATCCGTCCGTTGTTTGTGGATCTAACTACCTCATGTGTTTGCTTGTTCTTAGTGGATGTGTGATCAAAGTTTGTCCATGAGTTTGCGTTTTCTCTCGTGATTTCCCCCTTTTCCCCCTCCAAGTGTGAAAAGATCTACGCACACGGGCGTGCCCCGTATCAGTTTGTGAGACTTAAAAACCGAGTCATATGGTCTGAGACATATGCTACCCTCGTATTATCTCTATATGTCTTGGCAGTACTCTATTAGTATGTGAGTTTATGCTTATCTTGTGCCCTATGTTTATGCTCACATGCCATGTCTTGCATTTATGCTTATCTCCTTTCATGTTAATTCAAGTATTTCATGTCTATAAAATATAGGGGGGGTGCTAATCGTAGTGTGTGTGCTTTGAATTCCAAAAGCATATCTAAAATAGTGCACAGATCTAGGGGGGCCTGTCTATATTTTGTTGGTCTTAGGGTTTGCTTTCTATCTCATGATATTTCTTGTGCAAATCCCGTGTTGTCATCAATCCACCAAAAAGGGGGAGATTATTAGGGCATATTTCTCCCTGAGTGGTTTTGGTGATTGATGACAATGCATTTGCGGACTAATCATGTGCATTAAGCCTTTTAGATATTTCTACATATGGCACAAGACGATTATAGCCCCTCGGTGGATTATAGTGAAGACGGTTTCTTTCATGTGTTTCGTTTTTGAGTTGTAGGAGAACCATACTATTAAGAGGGGGTCCGCATCAGAAAGGTTTGGGTGGAATCAACACGTACACTTTCATTTGCACCCTTGCTTCCTTTCCCGCTTCAATGCAGCTGTTCCATCTATGCCTGTGTCCTGGTCCTAAAGGAACCAAGCGGCAGTGCCGCGCATGCAAGCGGTAGTACCACTACCTAGTGTCGTGTGCTGTACCGCTAGCTCTGGAGTATCGACTTTTCGTGTTGGACTGAGTGGTTGTTGGGACAGTAGTACAACGCGGTAGTACCTCTTATAAGTGGTAGTACCGCCTGTTACTACCGCTCCGACTACCGCCCTTCCTTCTGGTCCTGGAACTCTCAACGAACTCCACGCGGCACTAGGGCAAGGTACTACCGCCTATAAGAGGTAGTACCGCTTTCATGAGAGGTAGTACCACTAAGGCGGAACAACCTCTGCCCCTACCCCTGCCCTGCATTCATAGAGCTTCTACACTACAACCCCAGTGGTAGTACCGCTGAGGCGAGCGGTAGTACCGCTCTGGCGGCACTACCGCCTCATGGCCTTGCGTCATTGTGCTGTGTGGCTGGCTCAGCCGCCCAAGCGGTAGTACCGTTCCCCTGAGTGGTAGTACCGCTTGTGTGCGGGCTGAGAGGGGATAACAGTTGGTTTTGTTCCCCCACCATAAAAAGGGGGTCTTCTTCCCCAAGAAGACCACCTCTTCCATGCCCAAGCTCCATGGTTGCTCCAAGATCCATTTTCGCCCGATCTCTCTCCCTAGCCAACAAAACTTGTTGATATTCTAGGGTTTGGTTGAGAGGGCCCCGATCTACACTTCCACCAAGAGAAATTTGATTGGCCCCACTAATCCCTTACGGATCTTGTTACTCTTGGGTGTTTGAGCACTGTAGACGGTTGAGGTCTCCTGGAGCCTGATACGTCTCCAACGTATCTATAATTTTTGATTGTTCCATGCTGACATATTATCATTCTAGGATACTTTTTGAGTAATAATTTACCAATTTATATTATTTTTGAGCACTAACCTATTGACCCACCGCCCAGTGCCAGTTGATGTTCTCTGCGTGTTTTTTACTTTTCAGGTTTACAGTACCAAAAAAAGTCCAATTGCCCCGAAACTTTTTTATGATTTTTTCTGGACCAAAAGAAGACATGGAAGCTTCAGGAGAAGACCAGAGGCCGCACAAGGGAGGCACAAGCCAACAGGGCGCGCCTAGGGGGTCGGCGTGCCCTGATTGCTTGTCCCTCCCTGGTGGCTCTCCTACCCCCATTTGCTGGCCTATAAATTCACATATATTCCAAAAACTGTAAAGGGCATCCCGAAACACTTTTTTCGCCCCCGCAAGTCTCTGTTCCGACGGGATCCCATCCGGAGCTCCGCTCCGGCACCCTGCAGGAGGGGGGATCGATCACGGAGGGCTTCTTCATCAACCTTGTTACCCTCTTGATGATGTGTGGGTAGTTCACCAGAGACCCACCAGTACGTAGTTAGTACCTAGATGGATCTCTCTCTCTCTTTTGATCTTCAATACAATGATCATCACATCTTCGCTTTGATCGATCTGATGTAATTCTTTTGTACGGTGTGTTTGTTGTGATCCGATGAATTGTGGGTTTATGTTCAGATCATTCATAAAAAGATATTGAATACTTGCTGGTATTTTATTTGCATGATTGTTATAGCTTCGTAATCCTCTCCGATTTATTGAAATAGTTTGGCCCACTAGATTGATACTTCTTTGGTGAGAGGGGTGCGTTGTAGTGGGTTCAATCTGGCGGTGCTCTATATCCGAGTGACAGAAATGGACAAGACACATCTTTGTATTGTTGCCACTATGGCTTTCTTGTGAGAATCTCCGGTTTGTAAGATGCTTGTGCCAAAACTTGTGCAAAATTGGGAAAAAAATTTACCACGACACACAACACGGCAAGGTCATTACACCATGCCCAAGTTTCACGAATTTATGACGAGGTTTGGATTTGCACGAGTTTTAAAACCAAGTTTCCCAATGTTTGCGGCCGTTCCAATACGCTGGGATGTTTGAAATTCATTCCCATTTCTTGCGTGGGACCTAAACATGCATCCAGAGAAACATGTCTTTGATTTTTCAACCTATTTTCATGCGCTAGACCTTGTGATTGTAGTTCAAATTTGAATTATGCACATTAAATGCCTAGAAAACTCAACTAATGTAACAAAAAGGCCAAACAAACCATGGAAAATTCCATAGTTTAGCACAACAGTCATGTTGCTCTATGATGACTCAAGAAATAAATTCAAGGTGAGAAGAGATAGCGGTTGTTGTTTCACACATAAAAGGTGAATGCTCCCTATGGGAACCACATGGCTTCTTGTGAGAATCTTTGGTGTGTAAGTGGTTTGTGCCAAACCTTGTCTCAAATTGGGAATTTTTTACCACAACACACAACAGGGCAAGGTCATGACACCATGCCCAAGTTTCATGAATTTCGGACGAGGATTGGATTTGCACGAATTTAAAATCCAAGTTTCCCAATGTTTGCGGTCGTTCGAAGATGCTAAGGTGTTTGAAATTCATTCCCTTTTCTTGCGTGCGACCTAAACATGCATCCAGGGAAACGTATATGATTTTTCAACCTATTTTCATGCATTGGACCTTGTGATTGTAGTTCAAATTTGAATTATGCACATTAAATCACTAGTGCAGAAAATCCTAGCTATTGTGTGGCAAAAATGGCCTTGCTGGCATAGACACACGATGCCAACAATATGGCGCCACTGTTAGAATTTAGTGGTGGCATTGGAGACGATGCCAGCAGTATTTAGAGTACCTACTGGCGTTGGACAGAGTTGCATGCCGGCACTGTCATATTTAGCTAATAAAAAAATACCAGCTTCACAAAAGATATTGAACATTTCAACTTAATAATCAACTAAGTACTCTTCGGTTGATAATAAGAAAAATATTACTTCGAAAACTAAGAGTTTAAACTTCACAAAAGTTACTTATCATTTAAACTTAGTAATCAACTAACTACTCTTCATCATCATCAAGGATTATGCTCAGCTGGCGCATCTTCTTCCGATTGCTCTCTCCATCTTGTTTGAAATGAGCAACGACTGACTGTAGCTCAATCCTCTCTGTCCCGAGTTGTTTTTTCTTCAGCTTGAGTTGATCCCTATTCTCTATCAACTTATCCCTCATCTCCCTCAGTTCGTCTACTTTAGTGAGGGCATTACCACCCTCTATGAGCAACTCGTCCCTTTCTTTCTTCACTTCGGCATTGTTTTCTTCGAGTTTCTTGATTCTCCAGTCTGACGACTCTAAAAGCCAATTATTCCACTTCTCCACGGCGCCCACTGATTCCTTGTTGCTTGAAACATCCATATGTGCCAAAAATAACCTACAAAATAAGCTACATAATAAGATACAAAATAAGATACAAAAAACTATGTGCCAAAAATAAGCTACAAAATAAGGTACAAAAGAACTGGCCCTTAGAATGAAGAATTTAAAAATAACATGAAGAATTTAAAAGTAACATGCATGATTCAAATTCTTTGGTTCCTTGCTTTCAGATATATTAAGAATTAAACATTAGGTTGATTCCTTACTTTCAGATTTGTTAGCAAGAACTAGAACTTAATTAAGCACCGTAAATTTTAGTATAAGTATGAATCATTATGAATTTTAGTGTGCTATTTTATATATCATGACAATTTGTGCCACTACCCAATTAAAGGGGAAACAACAAGGCGTAGATGAACTAAACATGGCGAATTCATCTAAGGGCTTGTTTGGTTGACAGGGAGCTAGTAGTACTGATGAACTAAATCCATGCGGCGTCGGGCGGCGGCTAATGAATTTTAGTATAAGTATGAAGCCTAATGAATCAATCTAATGCTAGATACATGTGGTGGGGATGAAAGAGTTGATGTACCTGTGCGGCATCGGGCAGCGGCTGCATCGGGCGGCGGCGGTGGGTGGGGCGGCGGCGGGGATCGAGAGGAGAGGACGGGTGAAGTTGGGGATCGAGAGAGTGAGCACGAAAGGATAAGGTTTTACTGCGTCGGGAAGCTGTTAAAACCGACTAGTACTCGCGTGGGCCTATTGGGCCTGAATGTGCAATGTCGGGCCTAATGTGCACAGCACTAAGCAAATAGCTATGGTGTACAAATTTAGCCCACGCCAGCACTATTTGAAAATATTAGTGCTCGCGTTGGTGATTAATGGCGCGCCACGAACAAGAGTTGTGGCTAGCCATGTCTCCACTAGTGAATGCCTAGAAAACTCAATAAATGTATTAAAAGGCACTCCTATAGTTGCATGTTCACTGTAGATAAATGTAATCGCAAGCCAAACACCTTCAATTGCCAATGTAACCTCATTTTTGTTTCAAAACAATAAGAAAATCAAGTACATCGCAAACAGTTCTTGATCATGAAACATGTGTGATATGGTATAAAATATCTTGGGCCAATCCTCATTTATATGGCTTACGTCGGAAGCTTCATCAGCTACAGTCCACCGCCAGCGCGTCAACCACACAGTCACACTTGCTCCCCAAGACCACTTTACTGTTCAATCGTCACCGGTGAAAGATGGGGACGTGGATCCGCGTCGTGAAGGCTACTTTGGCGACCCACTCCAGCTAGAAAGCGGCCGCATCAGCCATGAGCGTGCTCACAACATACCTGAGAATGGCTGCAGTCTCCGACAGGGCGGCTGCAGCCGCCGAAAGGGCAGCTGCTGCAGCTGAGATGGCGGCAGCAACATCCGCGACCTGGATAGCAAATAGCGAGAATAGCACAACAATTGTCCGTTCATCAGCGGCCGTTATAGCCTTGATGGCGGCTGCCCACGCCTATTCCGAGACCGCCCACGCCCAGCTCGTGTCGGTCACCGCACAAATAGCAGCGGCCTTCTCCGACACCGGACGACAACCTACGTCTGAAGTGTTGGCAATCACCGAGAGCGCTTGGGCAGCCGTTCATTCGTCAGAAGCCTCCCTAGCCAAGATGGAGGCCGTCAATGCTCGGACCACGGCCGCCCACACCCGGCTCGTTGCAACCTTTTCCAAAAGAGATGGCGGACGCGGACTACGAGATGCTTGCGGAGTATGTGGCGATGGATGCCATGGAGCCCCTTCGCCTGGAGGTCATCGAGCACGAGCTGATCATGGAGGATGCGGCGGAGATCGACGAGCGTCAGGCGGAAAATTAGTCTTTGTTTAGAGCGATGTTCTTTTGTTAGAGTAATGTTAAGGTCAACAACTATGTTTAATTGCTCGATTAAGTAAGTGCGGGCTGTGGTGTAGACTCTTTTGTGTAGTACTCAAATTAGCAATTGATGTCAAATTACGCGGCGACGTGGATGACCATTGTAACCAGGGAAATACGGACGAAAATTTGCCGCCATATCGCCATTCCGTATTCCAATTGAAAATGAAATTCAAGTTCATAACACACAATTTGTTGGCACAAACCGTGTGCAATGTAGTATCCAATCTTACGTCGGAAGCTTGGAGACAAAAATTTGCACATTCAAGCTCATCACACACGGGGTATAGCACATGCTTCGTTTGTGATGTATAGATATCGCAGACTGTTCTGAATAATTTGCACGTTCAAGATCGTCACACACGGGGTAAAGTACATGTTTCATTTGCGAATGTTTACATATCGCACGCAGTTCTGAATAATGGACTGTGTCCGATGATACTTTCCGCGCCAGTTTTTTGCTGCACCGAACGAAAATATTGGGCTACCACAGAAATATCTACCTCCCTCCCCCCGGTAGCAATCAAAAGCCACATTTCCCCTTTTCCTATCCAATCTTACGTCGGAAGCTTGGAGTCAAAATTTTGCACGTTCAAGCTTATCACACACAGGGTATAGCTCAGGATTCATTTATGATGTGTAGATATCACATACTGTTCTGAATAATAGGCACCTTCAAGCTCATCACACACGAGGTATAGCGCATGCTTTACTTGTGAAGTATAGATATCGCAAAATGTTTTGAATAATTTGCACGTTCAAGCTCATCACACACCAGGTAAAGCATAGGTTTCATTTGTGATGTTTAGATATCGCACACAGTTCTGAATAAGGGACTGTGTCCGTTGACACTTTCTGCTCCAGTTTTTCGCTGCACCGAACGAAAATTTTGGGCTACCGCGGAAATATCTACCTCCTTCACCCCCCGGTACCAATCAAAATCCAAAGTTTCCCCTTTTCCTTGTTCCTTTCCTAGTTCAAACCTTCACTGCTTGCTTGCAACGCCGCCTCCTTGCCGACGATGCTCCTTCCTGCTGCTCGGCCTCCTCCATTTAGTCAGGTAATCAACACCTCTCCAATATCCCCTCTCTCCCACCCCCTCCTCCATCCCACATGGCCCGACCGCCGGCGTGACACCTTCCACCCTAATAACAGCCCCATCCTACAAATAATCGCCGCTGAAATCCATGGTGCATGCAGTATAGCCAGGATCTCAAGGAGCATTTGGCAGCGGAGAAGCAAATCGCGGTTGCACGCACGGATGAGGTAGCAATGGCTGCCAGGTGTACCGACCCCTAGATCTTGGAGGAGCACCTCTCCATCGAAGCCACCGTTGACGCCTCGCGTGCGAACGCCGCCACGCGGTTGGCTGGTATAAACGACAGCTTGTGGTCTTTTCTCGAGGGCACCGCCGGTGCGTTCGACAAGGACTACGGTGTGTTTTCTCAGCGTGCCCGTGCTTACCACAGCTCCAGAGCCAGTATATTGGTGTAGGGGTAGGATCATGCCACTCACCACTACGAGGGGTGCACCCATGGTGTGGAGGCCTCGGCCTCTTCCAAGTTGAAGGAGCCCATCGTGATCGATATCTCCGACGATGAGGAATAGCTTGTTTTTCTTAGCTTTATCACTAAGGAACTATATATGTTCAGCTAGCTACGCGAGTTAAGCATGTTTGGTTTACCTGTTCCATGTGCTGCTCCTGCCTTTCATTTAGAAATTCCAGTGAAATGCTCAATGTAATGCTATCTGCAATCTGACCTTCTAGTAAATGTGCTATTGTGCAATGTGGTGCTTAGTTAACTGTTTCGTTCATTTGTTGTGGTGATCATTTAACTATTTAGTTCAATTCTACAATGTGATGTTCGATTGTTGTCGGTACAATCTTGTATTGTTATGCATGTGAGAAATAAATTGAATTTAGATGTACTAAATACATGTGAAACATATACAATTGCTATATTTCCTAGTTCTTAGCACGCTTGGTTTAGATAACTGACTTTTCCATGTGGCTCGAATTAATCTGTTGGATCCGCAATGTGTTTATTTTTCATTAACATATTTAACTGATAGTATGCCAAATATCACTTATAACCGGATCAATATCGATCTTAATATGTTGCAGGGGGAAACAATGGGAGACACTGAAGTTTACCATCGAGGTTTGCACATCATGATCCTTTGGCTAATAGCACATTACTGTGAAATTGCAGGAACCATTCTAATATTAAGGTCTTTAGTATTTTTTCTTGCACATGTAGGTCCTGATGTAAGAGGTTTAGACCCACTGTTCGACCCTTTTTGCATGTGGGGAAATGAGTTGTCCTTCAATATCAGTCAAATCTAGAAACTCAGAAAGATTGTTAAGATAAAGAAACTAGCTACAAAGAAAAACAAGATGTTTGTCTGCAAAATGAAGAAGCCATTAGTCAACTATAGGATGGTACCATCTCTTTCACCTTGTCCTTTTCCCTTTGCGCCATTTCAAATTTTAGAAAAGATATTTATGCATGTTTGTTTTCAGTCCTTTTCAAGGCAGTTCATCGATGATTACGTCTCAAACCACCTGTATGGTCAAGAGGTGGGGAAGGTATTCATACAACACCCACGGTATAATCTTGAAGTCTTCCTCAAGAGGACGAAGGTTGGACGGGCAATCATCCACATGGACTGTCCTAAAGTTGCGAGGACCTTCAACATCATTGAAGGCTCAATATACGCCTTCTGCTTCAATAGTTTTCTAGACGAGACTCATCTGTCTATTTAGCATCTATGATGATACATAATTTCCAAACGTTTTCGATGTTGCATTTGAAACTTTGTCCTGTTGTGCAATTGGGTAGCTTGGTAGTATATACCTATATGATGTTGTACCCTGATGTAATTCAATTATGAAATCCTGGTTGCCTTAAAACGAATAAGAAATATACTATGTGCTTGATATGAAATGTTAATTTGATTACTAAATGGATTATAAATAATAGAGCAATTAGGCTGCTAATTGTGGTTCATGTTGCTGACGGTTTCTAAGACAACACCGTGGGCGATGACCTCAACAAACCCACACGGTTTCTAGAAAGTTAGTGTGTTGGATAAGTGAAAAATCACACACGACTTCCGGTCGACAATTGTTTGTGTTAGGCCACCCTATCACAAACGTTTTCACACAACAAGTGTGTGTGATGGACAACCCAAATGCCAAACAGAATCTTCTAGGCACCGTGAGTGATGTATTGAATAACACAATCGACAGAATTATGACTATCGTGTGTGCTGGCCAGACGTATCACAGACAATGTGATGCAAAAAATTGTGTGTGATGTCCAATACGAACAGAGATGTATCTTTGGGATTCTTTGTGTGGGATGTGAAGCACATCTCATACCACTTCTTCAATATGTCGGTTTGTGATGGTTCTACCAATCACACACGCTCTATTTTTGCCTGGCGCGTGTGACCGGACGGAGGCATCACTGATGATTTATTTGTGTCGTGTGGGATCGGCCCCCCATATCGCCCACAATGGCAAGGTGACGGTTTAGAACTGCGTCGCGGAAAGGGGGTAAAAACCGTTTGTATATCATACGGCTACACTAGTGGCTGTCCCATGGCGGGCGGTGCGAGCCGGCCAGTACCCTTCGTCTCCTCCGCCAGCCGGGTTCTTCCCCCGAGCCTCCGGCCCGACGGGTTCTCGAGCGATCCGATCCCGGTGCTCAGGCTGGGTCCGGGCAGAAAACAACCCGGAAGGCTGGCCGCTTCGGGCCGGCGGACCATCCCAGCTTTGGGGACTACTGTTGGGGGGATGAGCCTCAGATAGGCTCAAGTACTCTGGTCCCCCTTTCAAAAACATCGGGGCCGCCTGCGCCCCTCCACCCGGCTCACCCTGCCGGCTCGCCTCAACAGCCGGCGGGTCAGTTCTCATGCCCCCGCCCCATACGACAAGACCTCACCGCGTCGGTGGGACATGGCAACAATGGCCTAGGTACCGCTGACTAGGGCATGCGTGGCTACAGTGGAGGCGGCCATACCGGACAACGACCAACTACGACCGGGTGAGGCGACACGCCTCCAACCACCCCATGACCCCGTTGACGCATGGCCATAGTGGAGGCGGTCATACCGCTGACTGAAGCCCACTGCGACCAGGTGAGGCGACACAGTGACTGCATAGTGCGGCCCACTCTGCGGCGTCACTAGCATGCGCCAATGATGACAGCCAGCCGGCGGCCTCCTACTTCGATGGGGCCCTGCAGCCGGCGGGCCCTACAAGCGACGGGACTACGCAGCCGGCGAGCCCCACGGCCGGCCAGAGAGAGTGTCGGTCGGGTGTCACCCCATTATTCCTACATATTGTAAGCCGCAGGGTTGGCCTATAAAACCCACTGGTACTCCCCATGCAGAGGGGTTAGCATATCTTACACATACACACACACAAAGGAGAGGCAAGAGGAGAGAAAGCTAGCTCCTTCTTCCTCCAACCTACAGCTCAAGGAGCACCCTTGTAACTCTCATACATTATCTACCAGATCAGGCAGGACTAGGGGTGTTACCTCCCAAGGAGGGCCCCGAACCTGGGTACATCGTGTGTCTCACACCGCTTGTCCCCAATCCCGTTTCCGGAGCCCGACGACGCACTTTCGGCCCCAACCGCACTGGATAAGCCACCCCATGGCATCTGCCGTGACAAAACGACGATAGGTATTGTTAACGTTGTGTGTGTGAGTCTCCTTCTTGTTCGACAAACCTTGGTTCTTAACTGAGGGAAATACTATATGCTACTATACTACATCACCCTTCGTCTTTAGGGAATCCCAACACTTGTCGCAAGTAGCGGACATAAGCATGGATTTCATACTTGGCTTGCCTACTAGAAATGTAGAAGACTCGATATTTGTAATTGTTGATAGATTCTCTAAAATGGCACATTTTATTCCATGTCATAAGAGCGACGATGCTTCAAATGTTACAAAAATGTTTTGTAGGGAAGTCTTGTGTCTTCATGAAGTGTCAAAGATGATCGCCTCCGACCGCGACATCAAGTTCTTGAGTTACTTTTGGAAGACCCTATGTACCAAGCTCAGAATCAAACTCATGTTTTCTTTATCCTATCATCCTCAAATTGATGGTCAAATGGAGGTGGTGAACCGAACACTCTCCAGTCTACTTTGAGTCTTCATATTTGCGACAAGATTGCACATCCTTTGTTGCTTGTCCAATTCTTAAGCTCCCTAAGCCCGATGCGTTTGTTTCGGGAGTAGGTGCATAAGAGACTTATTTTGCCCAGTTGCCGAATTGTGATTTGAAGGACCACTTTGACCCGACCCTAACTACGATTGCTTGTGTTTGGGTTAGTGGTATGATGGTTCCTGCTAGTGTTGCTGAAAGTCGGATTGCAAGGAGATGCTCGGTTCAGACACAGTGGAAGTAGGAGGCTATACAACATGGGTCATACTCTTACCTTGTTAGCTTTTTTCTTTTGAGGACTTAGACCGGGTTGACGATATTCAGATGAATGTGCCATCAGTCGATGCTCAGATAACCATTTCTACGTGGAAGTCTGAGGAGGTCCCACATAAGTTGGAACTTAAGCAGCTTTGGCTTCATGTTGACAGTGTTCTCCCTACAGTTCGTCATTTTTGGGGTTTGTGGGCAGTTGGTACTTTGATGGGAAAGACTTTGGATGTTGATCTCATCAGCTTGCGACATCGTGGAGTTGTCTGTATTCTAGTGGCCATGACTAATACTTAGAATTTTTCGAAGGACAAGGACGATGTTAGGCACTTTATTTCCTCCGACGTGGTGGTTAAGCTTATGGGTTAGGCTTTCACTTTCTGAAAGGAACCATCATGTTGGAAATATGCCCTAGAGGCAATGATAAATTGGTTATTATCAAATTTCCCTATTCATGATAAACGTTTATTATCCATGCTAAAATTATATTGGCCAGAAACTTAAATGCATGTGTGGATATATAAACAACACCGTGTCCCTAGTGAGCCTCTACTAGACATGCTTGTTCATCAAAGATGGTTAAGGATTCCTAACCATCGACATGAGTTGTCATTTGATAACGGGATCACATCATTACAAGAATGATGTGATAAACAAGACCCAGATGTAAGCTTAGCATTTGATCGTATCACTTAAGTTTATTGCTACTGATTTCTTCATGTCAAGTATCTGTTCCTAAGACCATGAGATCATGCAACTCCCGGATACCGGAGGAATACCTTTTGTGCTATCAAACATCACTTCGTAATTGGGTGATCATAAAGGTGCTCTATAGGTATCTCTGAAGGTGTATGTTGGGCTGGCATGGATCGAGATTGGGATTTGTCACTCCGTATGACGGAGAGGTATCTCTTGGCCCTCTCGGTAATACAACATCACAAGAAGCTTGCAAGCAATGTGACTAATGAGTTAGTCGCGGGATCTTGTATGACCGAACGAGTAAATAGACTTGCCGGTAACGAGATTGAACTCGGTACGGAGATACCGACGATCGAATCTCGGGCAAGTAACATACCGATGGACAAATGGAACTGCATACGGGATTGACTGAATCCTTGACATCGTGGTTTGACAGATAAAGTCTTCGTGGAATATGTAGGAACCAATATGGGCATCCAGGTCCTGCTATTGGTTATTGACAGGAGAAGTGTCTCGGTCATGTCTACATGATTCTCAAACTAGTAGGGTCCGCACGCTTAACGTACGATGATGCTAGAGTAGTATTGGGATAATTGCATTGGTGACTGAATGTTGTTCAGAGTCCCTGATGAAATCCAGGAAGTCACGAGGAGCTCTGGAATGGTCCGGAGGTAGCCCATTCCATGTAGCACTCTCTGGTATGCAACCAAAAAGACCAAGCAGGACTAACAAAAAATAAAAGGCTAGAAATGTACACGAGTCCATATCCAACGGCCGAAAATGTTGATGGCCTGAGAGGGCTAGAATAGTGCTCGGTTCTAATGTCTTTAAATATATGGGAAGTCATATTCAGGGTTCCAGAAAATGTACGGGATTTCTGGGTATTGTACTAGAAAGGTTCTAGAAGGTTCCGGAGAGGGCCCACCTGCATGGGGGGACCCACATGGTCGTGGGTAGTGGGGCAAGGCCCCACACCCCTGGTCTAGGCGCACCAAGATCCCCCCTAAAAGGAATAGGATCATATCCCGAAGGGATAAGATCAAGATCCCTATTAAGAGGGATAGCGATTGGTGAAGATGGAAAGGAGGGATCTCCTTCCTCCCCCCCTTGACCAATGACCCTAGGGGCTTGTAGGGAAAGCCACCAGCCCCTCCCACGCCTATATAAAGGTGGGGAGGTCCAAGGGGGTAGCACCTTTTCCCACGACCGCAGCCCCTCTCCCGTTACTCCCGTTCTTCCTCGGTTCATCGTTCCGGAGGCGCTCGGCGAAGCCCTGCCGGCACTACGACTCCACTATCTCCAGCATGCCATCGTAATGGTCAAGATCTAACCTACTTCTCCTCTCTCCCTTGCTAGATCAAGGAGGTGGAGACATCATCAAGCCGCACATGTGTTGAACGCGGAGGTGTCGTCCTTTCGGCGCTGGATCAGATTGGATAGTCAAGAGTACCATGATAACCCACAAGTGTAGGGGGTCATTTGTATCCTTTTTTGATAAGTAATAGTGTCGAAACCAACGAGGAGATAAAGGTAGAATTAATATTCTCTCAAGTTCCATCGACCACGGATACAACTCTACGCACGCTAACGCTTACTTTACCTAGAACAAGTATGAAACTACTTTGCGAGAATAAAACTAGAAGTACTTAGTAGGTGTAGAGATAGTTTTGCAAGGTAATAAAGAATGTGGAAATAAAAGTTAGGTGCTTTTTCAATAAAATAACAATAAAGTAAATATAGCGAGTGTGGAAAAGTGGTGGTAGGATTTGCGAGATTGTCATAGGCAATTGATAACAAGATCGGTAATCACGATTATAGTTTTATATGAGGGAGAGGCATACGCTAACATACTTTTCGTACTTGCATCATATGCACTTATGATTGGAACTCTAGCAAGCATCCGCAACTACTAAACATCATTAAGGTAAACCCAACCATAGCATTAAACATCAAGTCCTCTTTACTCTCATACACAACAATCCCCTTACTCGGGTGTAAGCTTCTGTCACTCTAGCCATCTACTATAAGAAAATCATGAACGTATTGCAACACTCTCCAGCGGGAATCCCTCACGTGTGCGCGGCACGGAGGGCACCTTAGGACAGCACCATATCAACATACAACTCAAACCAATCAAAATCATCAATCAACCCATAGGACAAAAGGGATCTACTCAAACATCATACGATAGCAACAAATCATTGGGTAATAATATGTAGAATAAAACACCATGTTCAAGCAGGGAATACAGCGGGATGCGGGAGAGTGGACCGTTGTAGATAGATGAGGGAAGGTGATGGTGGTGGTGATGACGGCGGTGAAGTTCTTGGTCTAGATCGCCGTCATGATGGTTGCCCGGGCGGCGCTCCGGTGCCACCGGAAGAGAGGGGGAGAGAGCCCCATCCTTATTCTTCTTCCTTGGCCTCCTCCCTAGGTGGGAGGTGGGTTTCCCCTAATGTCCATGGCCGCCATGGCTCCCAGAGGGCAGGAGCCCCTCCGAGATTGGATCTATATGTCTGTTTCTCTTCTGTTTCACGACTGTTTTTTGACCCCTTCACCGTTTCTTAAATATCCGGAGATCTCTAACTCCGATTGGGCTGAAATTTTGAGGGGATTTTTATTTATAAATTATCTTTCTTTCTGTGAAAGAAGGGCCCCAACCGAGTTAAGAGGGAGCCAAGAGCTATCAGGGCGCGACCAACCCCCCTGGCCGCGCCCTTGGCTTGTGCCTCCCTTGGGCACCGTGTTGCGTTGATTCTTCTTCCCAAAATTCACATCTATTCCAAAAAAAATCTCTGTAAATTTTTATCACGTTTTGACTTTGTTTGATATGGAATTTCTGCGAAACAAAAAAACACAAAAAACAGGAAGTAGCACTGGGCACTGGATGAGTAAGTTAGTCCCAAAAATAAAATAAAATGTTGCCAAAAGTATATGAAAGTTGTAGAATATTGGCATGAAACAAACAAAAATTATAGATACGACGGAGACGTATCAGCATCGCCAAGCTTAATTCTTGCTCGTCCTCGAGTAGGTAAATGATAAAAATATAATTTTTGATGTGGAATGCTACCTAACATAATCTTGAACAAATGTCTAATCATGGCATGAATATTAAGATACAAGTGATTCAAAGCAATAGTCTATCATTTGACATAAAGACATCAATACTCAGGTTTACTAGCAAGCAATCATGTCCTTTCGAAATAACAATGCTAAAGAACGCTATCCCTACAAAATCATATAGCATGTCATGCTTGGTCTTCCTAGCATAAAGTATAAATCATGAGCACCCTGGAGCAATTGGATCGTACTTTTTAACGCGCTTCAGCTTTTTATTACTCACGCAATACATGAACGTGAACCATGAATATAGCATAAAGGTGGGATAGAATATGGTGGTAGATTTCAAAGGGGTGAAAGTGGAGAAGAAAGTCTCGCATCAACTATACGTATCAACAGGCTATGGAGATGCTCGTCAATAGATATCAATGCGAGGAGTAGGAATTGCCATGCAACAGATGCACTCGAGCTATAAGTGTATGAAAGCTCAACTGAAGCTAAGTGGGTGTGCATCCAACTTGCTTGCTCATGAAGACCTCGGGCATTTGAGGAATCCCGTCATCAGAATATACAAGCAAAGTTCTATAATAAAAATTTCCCACTAGCATATGGAAGTGACAAAACAAGAGACTCTCTATATGAAGAACATGGTGCCACTTTGAGGCACAAGTGTGGTAAAGGGTAGTAGTAAAGTCCCTTCTCTCTTTTTCTCTCATTTATTTGTTTTTTTTTCATGGTGGGCTTTTTTTTTTGCCTCCCCCATTTTTTATTTTTTATTTTTTGTGGTGGGATCATTTGGCCTCCCCCATTTTTCATTTTTCGTCTAGAGTCTCATCCCGACTTGTGGGGGAATCATTGTCTCCATCATCCTTTCCTCACTAGGACAATGCTCTAATAATGATGATCATCACACTTTTATTTACTTACAACTCGATATGAAAACCTATGAAACAATATGACTCAATATGAATGCCTCTGGTAGTGTACCAGGATGTGCAATGATCTAGCATAGCAAAAGATATCAAAAAACAGACAAGCCATGGAAATATCATGCTAGCTATCTTACAATCAAGAAAAGCAATATGACAATGGGTGTACTAGTCATATGACGTGACGGTGGAAGTTGCATGGCAATATATCTCGGAATGGCTATGGAAATGCCATGATAGATAGGTATGGTGGCTGTTTTGAGGAAGATATAATGAGGCTTATGCGCAACAGATCGTATCATGCCGCGGGGTTTGGATGCACCAGCGAAGTTTGCACCGATCCCCGAGGTGAGAATGGGCAATGTACGGTACCGAAGAGGCTAGCAAATATGAGGAGGTGAGCATGCATACATCCATCGATTCACATTAGTCATAAAGAACTCACATACTTATTGCAAGGTTTTATTAGCTCTCTCTTAGCAAAGTACTACTCGCATGCCCCTAGGGAGGAGGTTGGTAGGAGTTAACCATCACGCACCCCCGATTATAACAACACAAAGGATTCCAATCAAGTATAAATTATGCTCCAACTTCATCGCATAACTAGAGACTATATGTGCATGCTTCGGGAATCACAAACCTTAACACCGATATTCCTACTAATCCACAATCATCCACTAGTACCCCCACATATTACCATCTTAATGTCGCAAAACTATTGCAAGGAATCAAACATATCATATTCAGTGATCTACAAGTTTTATGTAGGATTTTATGACTAACCATGTAAATGACCAATTCATGTTGACTCTCTAAATAGGTATAAGTGAAGCATGAGAGTTTAATTATTTCTACAAAAGACCTGGATGTGCTCTAATAAATATAAGTGAAGCAAAAGAGCATTCTACAAATAACGGTTTTCTATATGTAGAGAAACAGAAATCCAACTTCAAATGGTATAAGTGAAGCACATGAAGCATTCTGTAAAGCCATACTCAAAAGATATAAGTGAAGTGCAAAGAACATTCTATAAATCAACCACACACTTTCCCATACCAGCATGGTGCATTGCTAAAAAGGAAATAAAGGCACACGACGCTCCAAGAATTTATGCATATCATGTGAACAAAACAAAAACCGAGACATACCAATAATTGTTGAAGAAGAAAGATGGGATGCCTTCCGAGGCATCCCCAAGCTTAGACGATTGAGTCTCCTTGAATATTTACTTGGGGTGACTTGGGCATCCCCAATCTTGAACTCTTGCCTCTCCTTATTCTTCTCATATCGATACCTCCTCGATCTCGAACACTTCATCCACACAAAACTCAACGGAACTTTTATTAGAAAGGTTAGAACATATAATCATCAAATCCCGTCATGTCCTGCCATAACATTATTGTATAATTATAATCTAACATTACCTACTGTATGCTAGCACAATTCTATGGCTCCCAAGTCAATGGGGCTCAACAAGAACTCAGACATAAGCAGACAAAGCAACTATAATAGCAATCTGTGAAAAACAGGACAGTCTGTAAAGATGCAGATGAAACCTATACTTCCGTAACTCAAAAAATTCTCAAAAATTAGAAAGTAATATAAAATTTGCATAAAAGTACTGTGTAAAAAGTTCAGAATTTTTGCATGCTCCAGTAAAATATGAAAATTCAAACACTACAGAAAAAGTTTCTGTTTTTACACAGCACATATCAAACAAGCAATTTAAACATCCTAAAGGTAACTCTGGGCACATTATTTTTATAGTACAATGGATTTATACAAGGGGATAATTATTTTTGTTGAAAAGATTATTTAATCAAGATTCACAAAGTTTCCATGGGCATGAACAAAGTTCAAGGCTAGAGCCCACTTCAACGGTGCTCGTCTTTCTCACTTTCACTTTTCTTTTTGAAAAGGTTTTAGGTTCGCACTTTATTTTTTTGTTTTTAATTATTTTAAAAGCACACAACATAAATAAATGACTCTCTAAAACTTCCGGGTTGTCTCCCTGGGAGCACTTTCTTTAAAGCCATTAAGCTAGGCATATAGTGCTCAAGTAATTGATCCACCCAGATCTTAAGGTACATCAAAGCCAATTTTAATCAACAATGATTTGTAATTTAGTAGTGAGCACAAAGGAACATATATCATGTAACAACGAAGTCTAACTCTCTCCCTATGCATCGGCATGTAATAAAATAACAATTCATGCACATCAAGTAAAGGCCAATACATAGCATAAGTAGTTTCTTG
This sequence comes from Elymus sibiricus, assembly GCA_039707655.1. Taxonomy (NCBI): domain Eukaryota; kingdom Viridiplantae; phylum Streptophyta; class Magnoliopsida; order Poales; family Poaceae; genus Elymus; species Elymus sibiricus. The sequence goes on from CM077673.1 coordinate 188,082,052, forward strand.
CAATTTTATTGTGTTGGAAACATAGAGAGGTGAAGAATTGGTTCCTCTCTCATAATAATTGCAAGTAGGAGCAGAAAGCACATGCATATTATATTCATCAAAATCATCATGTGTAATATTAAAACGCAACCCATCAACATAGTCCCCAATAAGTGCAAATTTCTCCGATATAGTGTAGCTGGGAGAATTCAAAATGATAATAGGACTATCATGTGTGGGTGCAATAACAACAATTTCATGCTTAACATAAGGAACTATAGCAAGTTAATCTCCATAAGCATAATTCATATTGGCATCATGGCCACAAGCATAGCAAGCATCGAGTTCATCAAAAAGGGATATTTCAAACGAATCCAAGGGATCATAGCAATTATCATAGCATTCATCCTTCGGTATGTGCGAAGGGAAATTAAACAATGTATGAGTTGAAGAGTTACTCTCATTAGAAGGTGGGCACGGGTAGCTAATCCGCTCTTTCTCGTTTTGTTCTTCGCTCTCCTCCTCAACTTTTTCATCTAATGAGCTCACAGTTTCAGCAATTTCTTTTTTCATAGATTCCTCTTCCAAGGCAGCAGACATTTTATCAATAAATCCTTTAACATAAGCATTAGAACCATAGTTTTCATAACAATATTTAAGTACTGCAAAAATTTTAGATTTGTAAAGAGTATCATCATAGTTTTCAACCAAAGAAGCAATTTCATATGCACCCTTAAAAGCAACAAATTCCTCAATTTGTTCAACATCATAATAACAATAGGCATCCTTGGCATAAGAAGATAATATTTCATTATCATTAAATACACATTGATAGGGAAGGTGTTTTTTAGTGTCTTCAGAACAACAAGTGAAATCATGTATTTCACATAAATTCCAAGCATAGCAACACAAAGTATTAATTTGATGCCACAAGAGTTTCGCTTTTTGAGATAAGAGGTGTCGCACATAATAACCATGCTCATTTAATGACTTCCCCTCAACTAAGCTAGTTGGGTTTTTAGCACGAGCACAAAGGAATCAAAGATGATCCAAGTAAAAAGCTTCAGCAGTATGGTAGATTTTGGGTGGTTCTCAACCACTGGGTTAGCAAGTACAACAATTTTTTTGGTATTTTGCGTTTTCTACCTGTCGTGGGAGTAATACTGACAATAGTACGGGGGTACGTATGAGTAGGGCGAAGCCTAGCTACCGAGCAAGTGTCACACTCGGATTTTACGAGTTCGGACCCCACTCGGAAGTGGTAAAAGTCCTACGTCTCGAGCCCTAGGGAAGTGGTAAAAGTGTTGCTTTGTGTATGTTTCTGATTACAGAGAGTTTGTAACCCCTCTTCTGGCGTTGGGGGGTGGCTTATATAGAATGCGCCACCACCAGCCGAGTGTCATTACGAGGGTCATTAATGCTAGTAACTGCTGGAGTTACTGGAAACTGTCGTGTTAACTACGAGCGTTACAGGTAACGCAACGTTTACGGTATTCAATGTGAGTTAAGTCCCTCGAACGTTGTAGCTCCCACGCCGTCTCTGCTTCTTCACGATCGTGTGCCTAAACCAGGCCGAGTGGCTCTAACGTCCGAGTGACTTCTAAGGATTCGTGTGCATCTTGTACATTCGTCCGAGTGCTAAGGTAGTCCAGGGACTTCTGTGAACTTGTAGGACCCCAGGTGTGTCCTAGATAAGAGGTCTATGAACCTACCTAGGGTAGGTGACCTCGTCAGTAGCCCCCGAATCGGTTGAGGTTTTGGGAGTCGAGTGACCAACGCATTGTGCCATTGCTAGAGTTTCGGGAACACATGGAAACGAGGCAGATCGTTTCTCACTCGGTACGGAAACCATGACCGGTTCAGGTTAAGTAACTTCTGAATGACTCAAACAGCCTGACTGTTCAAGTCACTCGACCTGATGCAGATCAGTTCTTGGAAGAAATAATCTTATGGCTTGGAGATGAGACTATTGAAACACCTGTTTGACCTTCATTCGGATGCTTTTGAATCAGTTAAAGATTCGTCCGAGTGCTCGACGGGTCTTTTCGGTTCATTCGGTGAGTTTTGGCGCGTTGGAACGCGCCAGCGAACACGGAGTTCACTCAATCAGTTTTGGCACATCGGAACGTACCCATGAACACGGAGTTCATTCGGTGAGTTGGGCGTGTCGGAACGCGCCAGTGAACACGGAGTTCACTCGGTCAGTTTCGGCGCGTCGGAACGCACCAGCGAACACGGAGTTCACTCAGGCCGTGGCGTCGCGAAATCTCCGGCGATTTTGAAATCGTGGGGAAGCGTGCGCACACGATCGTGACGGTTGTGTCAGGAAAGTGGGGGAAGTGGCCACGGCGCCTCGATTTTCACACCGTGAATTTTGCCACGCGTCCCCGCAATGCTGCCCCGGAGATATCACGGGTTTGCACATGCCCGTTTATTGCGCGGTTGCCGCAGATCCGACGGCCGGGATTCCGCCGAGTTGGAGTATTAAAGAAGGCCGGGAGGGAGATAGGAAAAAACACCCCAATTCACTGCCTCTCCGATTTCCTCCGCTGCTCTGCCGAGAGGTTCGCCCCCGCCATCGATTCGCCGATTCGCTGTTGCCCCTTGCCGGAGATGACGAAGAGCGCCACCGTGAGAGCGGAGAGGGCGAAGAAGTCCTCGCGCGAGTCCTCCTCGAGCGCGGGCGCTCCGGCTGGCTTCGTCCAGGGCGACTGGCTGGCCTCTCGGGCCACGGACAGCCGGTTGCAGGACCTGGAGAGTCAGGGTCTCATGGTCACCGGAAGTTGAAGGCTGCCGGAGAAGGGGGAGGTCGAGCCTGTGCCGCGCGGGAACGAGAGGGTCCTCCTCACGACTCACCTCGACCGGGGTTTTTCTTTGCCCCCACATCCTTTCTTCTGTGCGTTCTTGGATTTTTTTCGGGGCCTAACTTCACCATCTTCCCCCAATTCAATCACCTATCTAGCTGCTTTTGTTCTCTCTGTGAGAACTTTCTTGGTTGCAACCCACACTAGGGTTTATTCAAACACTTGTTCACATGCCGAGTGATGAGTGTGAAGAAAACCACTTTGACTGAGGATAAGACGAACGTAGTTCAGCTGTGTGGGGGTCTGGGCATTCAATTGAGGGGTAAAGGTAGTTTCCCTTCAATGACTTTCCCGGACACTGTTAAGGGTTGGCAGTCGACTTGGTTTTACTATGAGGATATCCCTATCGGAGAGGGTCAGTCGGGTGTCCCACCATATTCGGACGAACGCATTCGGCGACTCCCTAAGTTGAGCATGTCCAAGGAAGAGAGAGTAGACGTAGACTTCCTTGTGATTGTGCTGGTATCCCTCGTGAACCAGGGTATCAACGGTCTGGACCTGCTGGAGGTCTTCTTCCAAAGAACGATTTAGTCGTTGCAGGCAAGAGCCCACCCTATGTGGCAGTACTCGGGTCCGGATGACCCTACGCGTACGCACCCAGAGGAGCTCATCGAAGAGGCCATGGCGAACAAACTCAAGGCTATCACCCCAGCTCGAGATAACCCCAGAGGCACGTGGCGTGTGCCTCCATACTCAATTGAGAATCCGGCGAATGAGGTAAATCCCGAGTGCCTTTATTTTTTCCGAGTGATGCAACTTTCATTTATCAAATCTTTGATTCATGTAATTTTTATTCTGACAGGGTGTCACGCCCAAGATGCGATCCTATCCTTATTTTGGCACGAGGGCCTCGACAGGGATAGAAGCACATCTCGTCGTTTTGCAAGAATGGATATCATTACAAGTACATGTAAAGAAGAGATGAGTATATGGAATTGGCTTACACTCGCCACAAGCTACATCAATCACATCAATACAACAACATATGCAAACATCATACAGAAGAGCAGGGAGCGACTACGGACGAAAACAAACGATAAAATGACATCCATCCTTGCTATCCCAGGCTGCCGCCTGGAACCCATCCTAGATCGAAGAAGAAGAAGAAGAAGAAGAAGAACTCCAAATCAAACAAGCATCGCGCTCACGTCAAATCATCACATTACCTGTACCTGCAACTGTTGTTGTAGTAATCTGTGAGCCACGGGGACTCAGCAATCTCATTTCCAAGGGTATCAAGAATATTAAAGCTTAATGGGTGAGGTATGGTTAAGTGGTGAGGCTGCAGCAAGCACTAAGCATTTATTTGAGTGGCTAACTTACGAGTACAAGAATAAAGGGGGGTGATTGTCAAATAAACGGACGTGAACTAGTAATGACCTCTAAGAGATCCTGAACACCTACTTACGAACAAACATAACCCTACTGTGTTCTCTCTCGGATCAGAAATTCACGAGAAGAGATAGTCACGGTTACGCACACGGTTGGTGTATTTTATTTGAGTTTACTTCAAGTTTGCTATGACCGGGTGTTAAACAAAGTTTCCAAGTTGCCACGTAACCGCGGGCACGGCTTTCCGAAAGATTTAACCCTGCAGGGGTGCTCCAACTCATCCATCACAAACTAACCACACGCAGTGGGAATAACCTCGACCACGAATCTCATGATCTTCCTAGGCAATTCCACTGGAAAACCGCAACCTCGAGATAGCCCGAAGTATTCTCGGAATTCCTCGCACAAGACGTTCGAGAAAGGTAAAACAAGTCCAGCAAGACCGCCCGGCGTGTCGACGAACCTGATAGGAGCCGCGTATCTCGTTCTCAGGACACGACCAGATGAGCGCAGCATACGGTGGCCTGATAGACATCTCCCGAGTTGCCCCGGGTTGGCCCCGCACACGACTATAGTTTGGACCAACACTCATGAGGAGCATTGGCCCGGGTTGTTGATTAATTATCCACGGGTGCCGGCGGGTCCCTATGCAATTTTAGTTGTTATTAGGCAAATGTAGTACCAATGTTGGGCCTTGCCAGACAAGTTTTATCCTAAAACGAAAATCGAGGGGGTCCCCATAACAACCCCAAGCATGTTAGGAGCGCTCAATTATGGAACATAACACCGGTACACAAGTAACTAGGGCGGCAAGAGTGGAACAAAACACCGCGCAAAAGGCCAAGCCTTCCACCCTTTACCAAGTATATAAGTGCATTAAATTAAATAGCAATAATATTGTGATAGCTGGAAACAATTGCACCTGCAACTAGCAACGCTATAAGAAGGGCTGAGCAAGCGGTAACATAGCCAAACAATGTTTGCTGGGATGTGGAGGGGTTAGAGGCTTTTCATGGCAATTTGGGAGGCTTGACATACAAGTGGTAGGTAGCGAGACAGCGATAGAAACGAGACATCTAGCATGGCAATGATAGTAATGGTATCCAGGGAAATGATCATCTTGCCTGAGATCCCGCTTGGAAGAAGAACGAATCCGTGAAGTAGACGAACCAACGTAGTCGAACGAATCCTCACACTCCGAACGCTTTCGGAACTCTATCGAGAAGAAGCAATCCGGAAACAACAATCAACACATGATAAACACCACAACATATGCATGACATGATGCACAACCAAATATGATGCATGTTATGCATGACATGGCAAGCACAACAATAAACTTCTACACATTAAGTGAAGCTCAATATGCAACGAGTTGCATATTGACGAAACTCCACATTCAAACATTTAGTTCACTCTCGTTTAGGTACATGACAATATTAAATGTTGTTAAACATGGCAAGAGGTGAAGCTTAAGTAAGCTACACATCTAGGCATATTAAATGAGGCCGGAAACAACATATAGCATCTCCGAAACGACCCCATATGTTAATTTCGAAATTGGTCCAGATCTGAACTAATCATGTTTTATATTTATTAAACAGGAAAATAAAGTATACCATGCAATTCTACACGTCATTCTAGTCGATTTACATATATGGATCATCTCAAACGGAGCTTCGGTCTAAAATATATGACATTCGCAAGATGCAAATGACATGAATGCAAAATGCATGCAAACACCCACCACAAACATGTTAAATCATAGATGCAGCAAGATATTATGACACTACATGAGATTCTAAGCAAGTTTCATATGCAACATGTTTCAAACGGAGCTACGGTTCAACAAATACAACCAACACAAGTTTTAGTTGAAATCTGCCCAAAACAGCAACATGGCAATTTGCACGCATGAAAACAACAAGCTACAAGATTCTAAAATGCACAAACTAAGCATGGGCCAGCAGCATATAACACACACTTCATTTCATCTTCACACATCATACTCAAAAGAGTCATGGATCACATGGTAGGAAGCTCACAACACGGCAACAAAATATAGCAGATTAGGACTTAGTGAAAATAACAGGTTTTAGCATAGCAGATTTTCATGGAGGCATATTGGCAGCAGTAAAAATATATGCTACATGGCATATTATGACATGAAAATCTACAGCATAGTAGAGGGCATGATGCACTACAATTAATTACTTTATGACAACATCAAATTATGCTCAGATTCATGGCAACCATCAACACAACATGGCATATTGAAGAAAAAAGATTCTCAGACGGTGAAAATTAGGCTAGTCATGAGCAGCAGTTTTTAACAGATTGACATATTGGACAGCGGGTTTAATTATGATGCAAAACCTATTCATGCAAACTATTGGCACAACATGATAGACCATGACATGCCTTGCAAAAGGATCCATGGTGGCATCACCAAAAGACTCCTAGATCACTAGCAATTCACATGGCAAGACAGCAACAAAATAACAGATTTCCAGACTTAGAAATATTTTGGACCCTCAAAACAACAGATTTTTATAGCATGTTGGCAACAAGAAAACAACACCTAAACATGCATTTCTATGACAACCAAAAACACCAGGGCCTAGCACACATGTCCAAGGGCATATCTCATGTTCAAAATTATTTCATATGATACACGGATTAAATCCCACAAAATAGACAAACGGGCATCATGGCAAAAATGACATGCACTCAAACTTGCTCCAATGGTAACACTAAATGCACAGTTAAATTCTATGGATTTTTCTACCCCGAAAACATATATAATATGCATAGGTTCATGTAGGAAAATATGTCACGATTAATTATGCAAGTTTATGGCCTAATCCCCTTTAGCAATTATAAATGCAAGTTAAATGCAAATAATACAATGAACCAGTTTGTCATGCATGAAAATGCGATGCCGATAATATGAACATTTTTAATATATTGTTGGATTAATTCCAATGCATGGTTAAATAAATATGACAATGCAAATTAATGGCGATTATGCAAAATGGTGCAAACACCGAGTGTAAGTATTTTTATCATGGATGAAAATGGCATAATATTAATCTACGCATATTTCTGAGCATTTTACATATATAAAACATTTTAATCCGACGTACGGGTATTTAATTGTCAACATTTTAAGATAGGGCATTCTTCTGAAAATCTGTAATTACTGGAATAATGGTTAAATCCGCATCAGGGAAAAAAACGTGACTCGGGCCGAATCTACAACATGCCAGAACAGAGACATGGGCGCAGCGTAGCTAACATGCGCATTGGGCGAGGGTTAGACCGGGGCTGCTCACCTCGTGGCCTCTTGGGCCGGTCGGTGCAGCGGCCCACGGGTGGACGGCGGCTGGGCCTTGGACAGCGGGAGGTGGTGGCCCACGCGAGCGGGTCAACGGGGCTCGTCCCCGACCTCTCGCTCGAGGCCGATGGCGAGGTCGCCGCCGGCAGGGACGACGACGGGGCGGCGCGAGACGAGCAGATTGAGGCGGGGCAAGGCGGATCCGGCCGAGGGGAGCTCGGATCTGGTCGGCGCCATCCGTTCCGGCGGCGGGTAAGCTTCAAGGCGGCCATGGGGTTCCTGCATGGGAGAGAGAAGGAGAAGGGAATGAGAGAGAGAGAGAAATGACGGGGAGGAGAAGGGAGCGGGGCACAGCGACGGGGGTCGACCCGGCGAGGGACAGAGAGGTCCGGCGGTGAAGCTCCGGTGGCCGCCATGGCCGGCGAGGCGCGGGGCGATGGCTTCGGGAGCAAGCTAGCTGCGGGGGAGCTCGGGAGCTCTATGGTCGCCCGGACATGTCCGGGTTGGCCGCGGACATTGTCCGGTGGGGCTGCAGAGACGAATCTGGACCCCTAATTTTGGATCTGAGAGCTGAGAATGATGGGGAAGGAGTGGATTTCGGGATTGAAGGGATGTGGGGCTAGAAGGTGGGGTTTTCTAGGGGGGTGGCTGCAATTTGGCAAGGGGGAAACCCTAGTGAGTGAGAGAGGTCTCTCCATGGGGTGGTTTTATATAGGGAATGGTCTAGGGGGGGTTGGATCTCGTCCGACCAATCGCGATCCGATGGCTACGAACAGAGGGGGGCTAGGTTGGGCTAGTGGGCTGTGGAGAGGTGGTTGGGCTAAGAAGAGAGGGAGGTTTGCGGCCCGGCACGAAGTTTTAAAACACCGAAACATCCGATAAATACCGATGACGGTGCCGCTACGGACGACCGTTCGGTTATCAAATGACCTCTGATTGCGACGAAACTTGGCAGGCGGTCTACCTACAATATAACAAGACCGCATGCCAACTTTCGACCCAATCCGAGAAAGTTTCATGCGCGCTTTTAAAAACATTTTTTTAAACGATGCCGCGGGCGCGTGCATGTGTGGTTGGTCTCGAAACGATCGACGACACGAACAGAGAGAACCGGCAACTACGACGGATGCAAGTTTTCAAAAACGAGTGACGATGCTATGCAGATGATGCGAATGGTGCAATGATGAATGTGACAATAAAACGAATCACACGACGAGACTGGAATAAAAGGGGAATCTTCGGGAGCGTCGGTCCCGGGCTGTTACAACTCTCCTCCACTTACAAGAGATCTCGACCCGAGATCTTAGAATGAGAAGGGGAAGAGAAAGAGAAGAGGTAAAACTTAGTTGCTTCTTTGACAAACGAGTGAAACCAATGAAGCATGAAGGTTGGAAAGAGATGAAGAATGACATGAGAAACAAGCAAGAATTCTCAAGAAATTCCGGCAGCACTTCGGTAGGATAGAGAGGCGATAGTTGATAAAATGGAAAGAACTTGACAACAGGGCACAACACTCCGGTTAAGGATAAGCAAAGAAAGAACATGATCTTGACAAAACAAGATGATAGATTGAAGAGAGCAACAACACAATGCCTCCGGAACGAAAGAATAGGAACTAGATCTTAGAGAGAAGAGAACGGAGAAGAAAATGACAACTTCTACCACAATTGAATATGAAACAACCTTACCAAGAAGGATTGCACGGAGTTGTTGAAAAATCAATAACGAAAAGAATATGCTTGTTGTGGGCTTATGGAAACCATCTCAGATTATGAGGTGACAACCGGCCACAAACGAAAACAATTGATTGCTTGGGAGCAACTAGATATGAAAACTTCTTTCACCAAGAGGATACATAGCAAACTTGAATCATTGATAAACACCATGATAGCAACAATCCTTAGGAAGTGCTTTAGGTGCAATCCAATCCAAGATAACTACGAGAAGAAAAGATGGGTTTACATATCTCATTCTTGAGAAATTCTCTTTGAGACCCCTCATGAATCAATAATGCTATATACCATCTCAAAGATAAGGAAGAAAGAATTGCACTCTGAAATGCAAGATAAGAATACTTGAGGACCTCCAACAAAATCTTGAAGAACACTTTGAGAAGGAATTAAATCCTTAATGAACCACCATGAAGAATCTCCATATACAAAAGAATGATGAAAAGAAATGAAGGTTGAAGGAATAAGATTAGGATCTTGCCAGATTTAGATGAAGCTTCGTGATACTTGAGAAAACTTGAACTCCGGAAAAGAAAAGCTGAAACACTTAGAACCGAGAATTTGATATCATGAACACCCTCCGGAAGAAGGATTGAAATCACTTCGACCAACAAGAATAAGAATTATGTTATGCCTATCCTTCATCAAGTTAAATTGATGACAAGCAACGGATTTGGCATACCACTTATTCTTCTTGAGAATGATTGAAGAGAGATATATCACACTTGAAGAAGTCTTGAACGAACCACCGGAACAATTGAGATACGAACGAAGAGACAACAATTGAGAAGAATTGGAGAACGAAAGCTGAAAGCTGAGAACGAAGAAATCTTCTGAATGATGGCCTTCGAAGGATCGAGAAATGACAATAACTCTGAAATGCTCCGGATGGATATGGAAATAATTACTCATGATTGAAAACAATTTGATTGGATACACGAAGTTGAAACCATGAATCTCAAGATAATGGACCCAGATTTAAGAGGAATACTCCTTCTGCTTCAACGCTGAGAATGATGACGAGAACAACATCATGAATTACTGAGATCTCCGGAACAATGAATAAGGAAGGTTGAGCCAACGATGAAATAATTTGAAGCGATCTTGGAAAAGGAATATGACTGATGAAATTCATTCTTACGTCATATTAAAAGAATTTGAGGAGATCTCCGGAAAAGATTAGAAGAGCCAGGTAAGATCCTGGGGGGAAACCTGTGGGTTATGAGCCCACTCAAAGAGACCACCGTTGAAACGATTGCTTAGGAATAGAGATTGCACCGGTACAATGAAAACTTGATGAGGTGAGAACCTCGAAATAATTGAAAGGATTTGAATGGGAACACGAATCTTCTGAGATATGCTGAAACTCCGGAGAAGAATAGAGAGAGGATGACTAACAAGAGAGCATTGAACAAGAATTTCCAACACGGGAAATCATTTAAAGGATGAAAAGGATATGATGAACACCGAGAGCTTGAATTGAATCCACCGGAATAGAAAAACCAAGATGGCGAATAAGAAATGATGAACTTGAGCACTGAGCATCTTCACAACGAATGACCGGATACATCACGGAAGAGAAGATAGCGGAAGCATCACATGAATAGAAAGGCACTTGAATGAGAATTTAATCTCTGAAAGAAAAGGGCGGGAGGGCGGGGAAAGACAAAGACAACTTGAGACAGATGAGACGATCTCCGGAAAGAAATATGAGGATTGATCTTGCAAATATTGTGGAGGAATGAATTATCTTGATGAGAACACACCGGTTAGGAAATATATGAAATCACCACTTGACATCGAAGCAACTTGAATTTACCATACTCCAACAAAACAAAGGATGAGGCTTAAGAAACAAGCCGGAAACAAACTCATGACAGAGATTTCGTCCGATATTTTCGTCGTAAGGCTCGCACTGGCTCGATCGTACATTGGATTGTCATATTGAAATGACGCTCGAATATGCTCCCTAGGCGTAGCGAACTACATGGCTTGACGAAGCATACCGAGACTGTCCTCTGTAAGAAAGACCGTGAACAAGCGAACCACTAGATGTCGAACCCCAACCTCACATCATGCATTTGTTGAAGGATAAACCTAGATAACTACTTGAATTCCCACCTAAGAACTTCCGAAATCTCGGTTATGCAATCGGGTACACGGATACACGGAGTTTTACATGATCACTCAACTCCTAGCAGTAATACTACTCTCCAGTGTATCACATCCCTCAACACACAACCAAAGGTCTCGGAAACTCATCTACCTCAGATCCTCGTAATCGCAGCGATACTAAATATGGCAGTACATCCGAACTCTCTCCACCAGTACTGGGGATGCCGGACTCCTCTCGCCACTACTAGCATTGAAGCGATTTCGAACATCCTCCGTCCTGAGATACTAAGGAAACTGAATGATAACGATGTGTCAAGAATCCCCTAGAGCTCAACTCCCCGGAAGAAATCAAGTCAGGCAGGAGGCACCAAGACAGAACTCCGTCAAATCGGCATCATATAGTTTCCAAAATACCCGCGTGATCCTAAAAAAATTTGAGCGAGAAGAGGAGTAGAATCAAAATTCCTAAGTCGAATACCTCACCAGAGCATAGAAGAGGAGTAAAAGAATCCTACTCTCCGATATAACTAGACTCAAAATAGTTTTTCATTAGACTCGACTCGGCCAAGGTTCGATCAATCAAGGGGGCTCCTAGGTCGGAACCGGCTCTGATACCAACTTGTCACGCCCAAGATGCGATCCTATCCTTATTTTGGCACGAGGGCCTCGACAGGGATAGAAGCGCATCTCATCGTTTTGCAAGAATGGATATCATTACAAGTACATGTAAAGAAGAGATGAGTATATGGAATTGGCTTACACTCGCCATAAGCTACATCAATCACATCAATACAACAACATATCCAAACATCATACAGAAGAGCAGGTCCGACTACGGACGAAAACAAACGATAAAATGACATCCATCCTTGCTATCCCAGGCTGCCGCCTGGAACCCATCCTAGATCGATGAAGAAGAAGAAGAAGAACTCCAAATCAAAAAAGCATCGCGCTCACGTCAAATCATCACATTACCTGTACCTGCAACTGTTGTTGTAGTAATCTGTGAGCCACGGGGACTCAGCAATCTCATTTCCAAGGGTATCAAGACTATTAAATCTTAATGGGTGAGGTATGGTTAAGTGGTGAGGCTGCAGCAAGCACTAAGCATTTATTTGAGTGGCTAACTTACGAGTACAAGAATAAAGGGGGATGATTGTCGAATAAACGGACGTGAACTAGTAATGACCTCTAAGAGATCCTGAACACCTACTTACGAACAAGCATAACCCCATCGTGTTCTCTCTCGGATCAGAAATTCACGAGAAGAGACAGTCACGGTTACGCACACGGTTGGTGTATTTTATTTGAGTTTACTTCAAGTTTGCTATGACCGGGTGTTAAACAAAGTTTCCAAGTTGCCACGTAACCGCGGGCACGGCTTTCCGAAAGATTTAACCCTGCAGGGGTGCTCCAACTCATCCATCACAAACTAACCACACGCAGCGGGAATAACCTCGACCACGAATCTCATGATCTTCCTAGGCAATTCCACTGGAAAACCGCAACCTCAAGATAGCCCGAAGTATTCTCGGAATTCCTCGCACAAGACGTTCGAGAAAGGTAAAACAAGTCCAGCAAGACCGCCCGGCGTGTCGACGAACCCGATAGGAGCCGCGTATCTCGTTCTCAGGACACGACCAGATGAGCGCAGCGTACGGTGGCCTGATAGACATCTCCCGAGTTGCCCCGGGTTGGCCCCGCACACGACTCTAGTTTGGACCAACACTCATGAGGAGCATTGGCCCGGATTGTTGATTAATTATCCACGGGTGCCGGCGGGTCCCTATGCAATTTTAGTTGTTATTAGGCAAATGTAGTACCAATGTTGGGCCTTGCCAGACAAGTTTTATCCTAAAACGAAAATCGAGGGGGTCCCCATAACAACCCCAAGCATGTTAGGAGCGCTCAATTATGGAACATAACACCGGTACACAAGTAACTAGGGCGGCAAGAGTGGAACAAAACACCGAGCAAAAGGCCAAGCCTTCCACCCTTTACCAAGTATATAAGTGCATTAAATTAAATAGCAATATTATTGTGATAGCTGGAAACAATTGCACCTGCAACTAGCAATGCTATAAGAAGGGCTGAGCAAGCGGTAACATAGCCAAACAATGTTTGCTGGGATGTGGAGGGGTTAGAGGCTTTTCATGGCAATTTGGGAGGCTTGACATACAAGTGGTAGGTAGCGAGACAGCGATAGAAACGAGACATCTAGCATGGCAATGATAGTAATGGTATCCAGGGAAATGATCATCTTGCCTGAGATCCCGCTTGGAAGAAGAACGAATCCGTGAAGTAGACGAACCAACGTAGTCGAACGAATCCTCACACTCCGAACGCTTTCGGAACTCTATCGAGAAGAAGCAATCCGAAAACAACAATCAACACATGATAAGCACCACAACATATGCATGACATGATGCACAACCAAATATGATGCATGTTATGCATGACATGGCAAGCACAACAATCAACTTCTACACATTAAGTGAAGCTCAATATGCAACGAGTTGCATATTGACGAAACTCCACATTCAAACATTTAGTTCACTCTCGTTTAGGTACACGACAATATTAAATGTTGTTAAACATGGCAAGAGGTGAAGCATAAGTAAGCTACACATCTAGGAATATTAAATGACGCCGGAAACAACATATAGCATCTCCGAAACGACCCCATATGTTAATTTCAAAATTGGTCCAGATCTGAACTAATCATGTTTTATATTAATTAAACAGGAAAATAAAGTATACCATGCAATTCTACACGTTGTTCTAGTCGATTTACATATATGGATCATCTCAAACGGAGCTTCGGTCTAAAATATATGACATTCGCAAGATGCATATGACATGAATGCAAAATGCATGCAAACACCCACCACAAACATGTTAAATCATAGATGCAGCAAGATATTATGACACTACATGAGATTCTAAGCAAGTTTCATATGCAACATGTTCCAAACGGAGCTACGGTTTAACAAATACAACCAACACAAGTTTTAGTTGAAATCTGCCCCAAACAGCAACATGGCAATTTGCACGCATGAAAACAACAAGCTACAAGATTCTAAAACGCACAAACTAAGCATGGGGCAGCAGCATATAACACACTTCATTTCATCTTCACACACCATACTCAAAAGATTCATGGATCACATGGTAGGAAGCTCACAACACGGCAACAAAATATAGTAGATTAGGACTTAGTGAAAATAACAGGTTTTAGCATAGCAGATTTTCATGGAGGCATATTGGCAGCAGTAAAAAAATATGCTACAGGGCATATTATGACATGAAAATCTAAGCATGGTAGAGGGCATGATGCACTACAATTCATTACTTTATGACAACATCAAATTATGCTCAGATTCATGGCAACCATCAACACAACATGGCATATTGAAGAAAACAGATTCTCAGACTTAGTGAAAATTAGGCTAGTCATGAGCAGCAGTTTTTAACAGATTGACATATTGGACAGCGGGTTTAATTATGATGCAAAATCTATTCATGCAAACTATTGGCACAACATGATAGACCATGACATGCCTTGCAAAAGGATCCATGGTGGCATCACCAAAAGACTCCTAGATCACTAGCAATTCACATGGCAAGACAGCAACAAAATAACAGATTTCCAGACTTAGAAATATTTTGGACCCTCAAAACAACAGATTTTTATAGCATGTTGGCAACAAGAAAACAACACCTAAACATGCATTTCTATGACAACCAAAAACACCAGGGCCTAGCACACATGTCCAAGGGCATATCTCATGTTCAAAATTATTTCATATGATGCACGGATTAAATCCCACAAAATAGACAAACGCGCATCATGGCAAAAATGACATGCACTCAAACTTGCTCCAATGGCAACACTAAATGCACAGTTAAATTCTATGGATTTTTCTACCCCGAAAACATATATAATATGAATAGGTTCATGTAGGAAAATATGTCACGATTAATTATGCAAGTTTATGGCCTAATCTCCTTTAGCAATTATAAATGCAAGTTAAATGCAAATAATAAAATGAACCAGTTTGTCATGCATGAAAATGCGATGCCGATAATATGAACATTTTTAATATATTGTTGGATTAATTCCAATGCATGGTTAAATAAATATGACAATTCAAATTAATGGCAATTATGCAAAATGGTGCAAACACCGAGCGTAAGTATTTTTATCATGGATGAAAATGGCATAATATTAATCTAAGCATATTTCTGAGCATCTTACATATATAAAACATTTTAATCCGACGTACGGGTATTTAATTGTCAACATTTTAAGATAGGGCATTCTTCTGAAAATCTGTAATTACTGGAATAATGGTTAAATCCGCATCAGGGAAAAAAACGTGACTCGGGCCGAATCTACAACATGCCAGAACCGAGACATGGGCGCAGCGTAGCTAACATGCGCATTGGGCGAGGGTTAGACCGGGGCTGCTCACCTCGTGGCCTCTTGGGCCGGTCGGTGCAGCGGCCCACGGGTGGACGGCGGCTGGGCCTTGGACAGCGGGAGGTGGCGGCCCACGCGAGCGGGTCAACGGGGCTCGTCCCCGACCTCTCGCTCGAGGTCGATGGCGAGGTCGCCGCCGGCAGGGACGACGACGGGGCGGCGCGGGACGAGCAGATTGAGGCGGGGCAAGGCGGATCCGGCCGAGGGGAGCTCGGATCTGGTCGGCGCCATCCGTTCCGGCGGCGGGGAAGCTTCAAGGCGGCCATGGGGTTCCTGCATGGGAGAGAGAAAGAGAAGGGAATGAGAGAGAGAGAAATGACGGGGAGGAGAAGGGAGCGGGGCACATCGACGGGGGTCGACCCGGCAAGGGACAGAGAGGTCCGGCGGTGAAGCTCCGGTGGCCGCCATGGCCGGCGAGGCGCGGGGCGGTGGCTTCGGGAGCAAGCTAGCTGCGGGGGAGCTCGGGAGCTCTGTGGTCGCCCGGACATGTCTGGGTTGGCCGCGGACATTGTCCGGTGGGGCTGCAGAGACGAATCTGGACCCCTAATTTTGGATCCGAGAGCTGAGAACGATGGGGAAGGAGTGGATTTCGGGATTGAAGGGATGTGGGGCTAGAAGGTGGGGTTTTCTAGGGGGGTGGCTGCAATTTGGCAAGGGGAAAACCCTAGTGAGTGAGAGAGGTCTCTTCATGGGGTGGTTTTATATAGGGAATGGTCTAGGGGGTTGGATCTCGTCCGACCAATCGCGATCCGATGGCTACGAACAGAGGGGGGCTAGGTTGGGCTAGTGGGCTGTGGAGAGGTGATTGGGCCAAGAAGAGAGGGAGGTTTGTGGTCCGGCACGAAGTTTTAAAACACCGAAACATCCGATAAATACCGATGACGGTGCCGCTACGGACGACCGTTCGGTTATCAAACGACCTCTGATTGCGACGAAACTTGGCAGGCGGTCTACCTACAATATAACAAGACCGCATGCCAACTTTCGACCCAATCCGAGAAAGTTTTATGCGCGCTTTTAAAAACATTTTTTTAAACGATGCCGCGGGCGCGTGCGTGTGTGGTTGGTCTCGAAACGATCGACGACACGAACGGAGAGAACCGGCAACTACGGCGGATGCAAGTTTTCAAAAACGAGTGACGATGCTATGCAGATGATGCAAATGATGCAATGATGAATGCGACAATAAAACGAATCACACGACGAGACTGGAATAAAAGGGGAATCTTCGGGAGCGTCGGTCCCGGGCTGTTACACAGGGCTTCACGGGCATGGTGAGCTTGATCCCCGCTGGTAACCATGCTCCTGCCGACGTGGCAAGCGACAACGAGCGCCATGACGACTCGAGCGGAGAGGAGGACTACGTGGAAGACAGTGAAGGAGGAGGAGATGAGAAGGAGTCGGAACCAGGAGACGAGGTGGAATCTTCCCCTTCGGAGAAGGTCCTTCCCGAGCCCCGTACGAGGGCGCACCAGGACCCTAGGGTCTGTGGAAGCAACACAGGAGGGTCGGTTACCACCAAGTCTTCTGCGGTTATTCCTCCCACTCGGACTTCAAAGCTTGGGCGATCTGAGCCCGCTCTATCTCCAGAGAAAGGCACCAAGCAGCCGAAGATCACTTCCAGCAAACCTCAAAAGGCGGTTTTGCCCAACACCAAAATGAACGTGCCGGTGGATTCTGCGTAAGTATCTTCGTACTCACTGTTACCTTAAATTATTGACCGAATGATGTAACATTCCGAGTGGTTCTTGGGCTGACACGGCGACTGCTTCGCTAGAGAAGGACAAGGGCGAGGTCGACGCCGCGACTTCAAAAGGTAACACTAGATTTTGATCATGTATGGTTTTTGAACTCTTCATTTCCTCTTTGGACTTATTTCCGAATGATCTTCGAATACTTCCAGAGCCACGTGAAGTGATTGAGATAGATGTGGACGACCATGTCGACCCACGGAATCTTACCACCAATGTGGACGTCGTAATGCGGGACGTCTCGCCTGTTCAAGCGCCAGCACCAACTCGGGGAACCTCTTCGGGAACAGGATCGACACTCGGAATGCCTCTGACAATTCCACTTGCGACCAGTGCCATCGGGTTGCAGCGTGTCCCGGAGGACCAGGTGGGGGCAAGTAAGGAAGCTCTGATCCAACTAAGGCTAATGAACGACAAGTTGAAGGAGGCACGCGACGCCAGCGAGGCTTTGGAGAAGAATGTCCGAGTAAGTACTCTTGTAAGTACCTTCTTTAGACAAAAAATTTGCGTTGTAGATGTTTTTGGTGTTCTGAGTGGGTTTGCGTCAGGGGCACACCCACTGGGTGTTTGTGGGGGCGGGCTGAGCACACCCAGTGGGTGGAGTCCCCGAGATTGCCATCGACTGAAGCAGTCGGCGGAAGTCTGAGAATTCGAATGTTGTTCGTAGGAGATCTTGTAGGCATACTTGTCGAAGAGGATGCGGTGATGGACCATGGACCAGGGCCTCTCGACGTTGACCGTTGGGATGTAGAACCCGTAGTTTTCCAGTGGGAGCACGCTGAGCGCACCCACTGGGTGTAGTCCTCGAGGCTACCATCGACTGAAGCAGTCGGCGGTAGTCTTAGAATCCGAATGCAGCACGATCCGAATGATGAGATACTTGTCGAAGAGGATGCGGTGATGGTCCATGGACCAGAGCCTCTCGACATTGACAGTCGAGGTGTAGGACCCGTAGTTTTCCAGTGGGAGCGCGCTGAGCGCACCCACTGGGTGTAGTCCCCGAGGCTACCGTCGACTGAAGCAGTCGGTGGTAGTTTCAGAATCTGAATGCAGCACGATTTGAATGATGAGATACTTGTCGAAGAGAATGTGGTGATGGTCCATGGACCAGAGCCTCTTGACGTTGACCGTCGGGGTTTAGAACCCGTAGTTCACCAGTGGGGGCGCGCTGAGCTCACCCACTGGGTGTAGTCCCCGAGGCTGTCATCGACTGAAGCAGTCGGCGGTAGTCTCAAAATCCGAATAATATTTGTCTTTAACCTTATACTTGAGCTTGATTGTTATCACTGATGTTTCCTTGTTTCTTGTCGGCAGGGCGTGTGCGAGCTCGGGACTCGTTACAATGCCCTTGAGAAGGAGGTACAGGACTTGCGTCGCAGTCACGACGCTGAGAAGACCAAGAGTACTCGTTTGGAGCAAGAAAAGCGATCACTCGGAGGTAATCGAATCTTGACCGAGTACTTTTGGACTTGAACCTTTTTCCTTGTCCGGCTGAAAGTACTTCACCAGATGTACGTAGTGAGAATCTTCAACTTACTAAGAGACTCCGGGCTTCCATTTCTATAGAGACCATGAAGGAGGCCCTGGAGAGGAAAGACTGTGAACTGGCTACTACCCAGAAGGAGGCCAGTCGGAAAGCGAAGGAAGCTGAAGAAAAGCTGAAGTCTCTGGAGAAGTGGGGGGAGGAGAAGAAAGCCCTGGAGGATGTTGCCAGGAGGAGCACTGCGGAGGCGGTTGAGGCCGAGGCGAAACTGAAGCAAGTCACGTCCAAAAAGCAGGAGCTGGAGAAGCTCATTGAGGACCACTGCAACGAGATGAACGACATTCTCAAAGGTACGCATTAGGCATGACCAAGTTCCAAATCATTTCACTTCAACTCTTGTCCTCCATTAACTCCCTTTTTCCGAATGTTCATCAGATCTATGCTGGGACACCAAGGAGGAAACTTGCAAAATCGAGAAGGAGCTAGATCTGAGTGCGGGTCTTCTTTGAGACAACTCGGCTCTTGCACTGCTTCGACTCGACGAGCACACTGTAGAGGCGGCTATCTTCCTCAACCATTTACGCGAAGCAGCCAAGGATATTGACAAGGAAGTCGCCCCTGAAGAGGAGTCCCCTAGTGACTTGGATGTCCTCATCAACCGTCTGCGGGACATGCCGCGTCGAGTGCAATTATGGAAGAAATCCATAGCCTGTGCAGGCGCAGACATTGCACTCTCCCTCGTCCGTGTGCATTGCAAGGGCGTAGACAAGGAGAAGTTGAAGTCGTTGAGGGTCGTCAACCGAAAGAGCGCCAAGATTGAAGATTCCATGGAGACCTTCCTGCCGGCGGCCACTCGGATTGCAGAGGCACTACTGGAATCAGGCACTTTGCCGTCTGCCATGGCGGACGGCAAAGAGGAGGACTGCGGACGGCAAACCTCTTTGCCGTTAGCCGGCAGACGGCCACAGTTTCGGCACTGTGAATTCCGGTAAAGGAGTTCTTTGCCGTCTGCCTGGGCTCACCGGATGGCAAAGTTTTTTGCCGTCAGGGGGAAGACGGCAAAGAGGCTCGACGGTGTAGCACTGACGTTAACCCCATCAGGTGGCTAATGGCACCCTTTGCCGTCTGCCCCCCACCATTGCCGTCGGCCCCCTTAACCCATATCCATGCCATATGAATATGATCATCGAACAAACATATCAAATCAAAAGTGCAAGTTTCACCATATTACAATAGTTTCATCCATACATACATAGTTTCATCCATAGGTAGAAAGTTTCACATAAGTTCATCGATACAAAATGAAAATAGAAAGTAAACACTAGCACTCCATCAAAGCAAGCTGCCGTGAAGTGAATCAAATCTGCAAAATTGGAAATGAGAAAGTTAGAAGAAGAATACTAGAAGAAGTAGAAGAAGATCTAGAAGAAGAAGAAGATGATGATGAAGAAGCTTTTTCTTCTCTTTCTCTTTCTCCTCTTGTTTTTCTTCTTCTTATTGCTTATTTGTGTAATTTTAGAGCTAACCTAGGTAATTATGCCATTTTTCACCTAACTAAGCTTATTGTGTCATTTTACAAGATAATAAGCTAAATATATGGCATTTATGAGGTTACCAAGGCTATTATGCCATTTTTGAGTTAACTAAGGTTATTATGCCATTTTTTGAGCTTGACTTTCGGTCTTTCGAGGTTTTCCTTACAAAAACTCTCATGCCTCATGGTGTGTATGGTGCGCACTCACTCACACTTATATGGTGGTGTATGTTGGTGGACACTACCTAACACTAATATTTCGACCGTCGGTGATGGTCGTTTCGCCTTCTCCTCTCCCGCAATATACCAAGGTATATATCGAGAGAAGGAGAAGAAGAAACGACCCCCGTGACAACAGTCGGGATTCCTCCATCAAGAAGAGGCATGAAACTCTCACAAGGAGCTCCGACAGACCGAAAGTACGTAATTTTGTCTAAGTGCTAAGTTTGTCTTTCTTTGAGAAAATGAGCCAAGTAAGTGGCATATTAGGTCTTACCGTCCTCGTCATCACGGAGGTGAAGCACCGGGGTTACTCGAGCCGATGTCACCTGGAGCACTGCTTGGCCCTGGAGAAGGATCGTGCGATGCGGCTCGGGAGTTATGATGCACCAAAGATCATTTGCAAAGTCTCGTTAGCATGATGACACTGAAATGTTAAGACTAGTAACTAATGACCATTGAAATGAAACTCACCGTTCCCGCCGTGGTAATGACTAGCATCGGCGGAGGGTCTGGCCGGTCTTCTCACACAGAGACTGCACATTTGGTTTTGACAAGTCAATCATATTGGTTATTAATGAAATGAACCTGTAGTGCATGATTTGGCTAATATGAAGAAGAAACTTACCACGATGAGCTCGTACATGACCCGGTTAGACGCATCGTTCCGTGCCCTCTCCTCCTCCAACAACTTAGCCGTCCTCTCCTCCAAACCCCTCTTCTCCTCCGCCGCCTGCCGGGCCTATTCCTCCAGAAGCGCCTGGGTTGCCTCTCTCTCTTTCTGCAGAGCAGCCTGCAACACAACTCCTCGTTAGCATTGTAATCATCTTTGTTCGCATAGATAATGTAATGGAGGAAAGCTATCTGAGTCCGTATGACTAACCTCGATGGCGAGCTCGACTGGCCGTGGACGAGGCCTTATCTCAGGACAGGAGCTCGTTTGGCACGCCTTGATCTCTCGGAGAGTACGAGAAGACCGTATAAGTCCCTCTCCAATGGCTATCGAGCCATGGGGCCTCCCGCCGCCAGCTATCATCACCAGCTCTGGATCAATAGGATGCTGGCTCGGGTTAAAGTCCTCCCCTTTCCTCGCCTTCCCCTCATCTCTGTACCTCACGATCTTGTCGTGGGAGGAGATGTTGGTTAAGTTCTCGGGATGATCGAGGTCAGACTCCGAGAATGCCTTGGCCTTCTTGTACGAGGCAGTATGGGCCATGGCATAGAGGTCGTACACCCCTGGCACCTCCGTGTTATTGTAGTGCGCCTAAAAGAGAGAGAGAGAGAGAGAGAGAGAGAGAGAGAGAGAGAGGAACAAAGTATTAGTAAAGGGCTCAAGCAAGCATCAAGAATGAATTGCATGAATAATGAAGCAAACCACATACCCATTTCTCCCCGAACTGATATAGGTCGGCGCTGCCTTGATGGTGTGGCACACCAACCATTTTGGCACGCCGGTCCTTGGTGTTGTCGTGGATGGCTCGCCATTGCTCTGAGCACCACTCATCCACCAACGCCTCCCAACAATCCATCTTATCCGCACACCATCTCAGGGGCACCTAAGTGAGTAAAGATTAATTTGAGCGCTACGCTTACGAATCAAATCAAGGAAACTAAGTACAAGGCCTTAAGAAAAGGTAATTACCTTCATGTACTGCTCCTTGTCCAGAAACTTTCCGCGGCACTTCGTCTTTTCCTTCTTAACTTTCACCGAGGCGTAGTAGTCTCGAACAGCCTGCGGGCGAGCCTCGTGCCGTAAGTTCTGTAGTAGGCGCTTGCACTCGCCATCGATAACCTGCACCGCGGCCTCCTCGTACCCCTCCTCACACCTGTAGTAGGTCTACAATCAAACGAGACAACACTGATTAGTACAATAAATAGCTATTGTTGATTTTTAATTGTGTAAAGGAAAAATTACCCAAAACTGTCTGATAACCATGTCAGCCCTCGTGTGGCACAAAACACCGTCGATCCTCGTCTCCGGCGGGGCTGGGGCAGCCAAGTAGTGCTCCCAGTTCAATCCTAGCTCTAGAACCTGGCCCTCACCGGGCAACGTGACAAACCCCAGAAAGTTGTGCCGGCAAATCACACCAAGGACGGAGTTGGGCCTGCGGGCACCCTTGGGATGAGTCCAACCCCTGCAGTATGACAAAGCCAACGCATTAGATATTTGAAGAAACGTGAAGGCAAAAGGTTAAAAAAGAGTAAATGCACTTACTTCTCCCCCTTAGGCCTAATCAACCACCTCTGCTCGCAGGTCGATGGCACGGGGGGGAGCCGTGTACCACCACGCTGGTAGACCTTCCCCCCCCCTCAACCACCTCGTCCTCGCTATCAGAAAACCCATCCCCGCCACAATCAGCATGGCCACTCGGCTCCGGCCAGCTATCCCATTGGGTCTGCTCGGACGTACCTTGATCCCTGCTCTGCCCCGGAGTCTCGTGGGACGAAGGTTCGTCGACCCAAGGCTCGTGGACCGGAGTCCGCCTAGCCTCCTCCTCAGACGGGTCCACCCTAGGCTCGTGGACCGGAGTCCGCGTAGCCTCCTCCTCAGACGGGTCCACCCTAGCAGTCCTGTGCTCGGGTGAATCAGCTGGGGTGGGGAGAGGAAGGCGTAGAAGCCTTCCTACCTCCCCCAGCACGGGCACGTGTACCTCTCTTCTTCCTCCGACCTCCTCTCCCGGTGGGCAACGACGCCGACGAAGAAGCTCCCGCCTGTGTCTGCATACAGTCGAGCAACGCTCTCCGGAGATGCTGTGGTGGAATGGAAGTACCCCTCCCACCACGCGCCGACGAAGACTGAGCCGTGGAACGCTCTGGACCCGCGCCCACCATCTTTCAACACCTGCCAAGACAAAGAGTGAACGAAATTAGTACAACATAAAAAATTTGAATACCAACATGCATGAATAATAAAAATTGAATACCGACATGTATATAATTTAAGTGTATCATCATCATGTATATAATAAAAATTGAATACCTGACATGAACTAATAATAATCTTCATCGTCTATATATGCTCCGGGATCATCATCATCACTATCATCAATAAATGCATCATCATCATCACTATCGGGAACGACATGTGGAAGGCCTCCTTTATGTAATCGGTCAAGCATTGACAGGTCATCCGCAGCAGTAACCTCTTCTTGTTCCGGCTCAGGGGTGAAGTCGGATTCACAGTCGCTGTCTACTTCAATGTTCTGGGGTGAAGTAGAGCAGTTCTTGAAACATTTTTTGGAAAGACGTGTTTCTTGGAAGAATTCTCCTTCATATGTGTCTGGGTTAATGTAAGGTTCATAATCCTCTTCATTGAGGGGAGGTGGTCTAAAATGTGGCAGCACTTCATAAACGACATCCCAACCATTCAGATTTGGATCAGTTTGGCAGGCCCACGGTAGATAGAAAACTTCGGTCGCCTGTTGAGCCGTAATATAGATATCGGGAACATCAGCTCGTCGGTGCGACGACGAACCACCTCAGCTCTGGCACGTTGGGCAGACTCACCATGAAAAGTACACACCGTATAATTAGGCGTAAAACCCCACTTCTGCAGGTGTTTACCCATTTCACCCTCTGTCTGCTTTTTAAAGTTGTCACACCGGGGACAGGGGCACCATGTTATATCCTGACCATTTGCAAATGCGGCTCTCACAAACCCCTTGGTATTTGTTAACCATTCTTTGGTCATGTCTTTCTGACTAGTGTGACCGGTGTACATCCACGCACGATCACTCATCTTGCGTAGCTACTAGACACACAAGAAATATATATAATTCAGCATATATATTCATCAGTTCAAGTTTGTCAGTTTTATTACGTCCATGCAACCTACACGCTAATAGGTAAAGATAGGTCCTAATCCTGCCCGAGTATGTGTAGATTGGGTTCGTTTTCCCATGCTCTACTCCAGATCGGACGCAGAATTTCGGCAGCACCTCCCCGCTGTTCTCCTGATACACGTCTCGGCAATAAGCAAAGAGGATGTGTACCCGGAGAACAACAGGGAGGCACTGACGAAATTCCGCATCGGATCCGGAGCAGAGCATTCGGGAAAACGAACCCAATCTACACATACTCGGGTTGTCCATGGATAACGTTGGACAATTCAAAAAGATGGCGGTTATAAATATGCAAAGACATGCATATTTATAGATGCCGCCCTTTCGAACGGGAGACGCATACTGGTCACGCATACTGTTGAATTGAAGACACCTATAGCTAGCAAGTTTCATCGGCACGAAGACCGGAACAGAGCAAATTAAGGGGGGGAGGAGATGTCATTTGTGCTCACCCACGAACGCAGCAGGGAAGCTCGTCCAACGCACGGGGTAGGTCGTCGAATAACTGCACATTGAAATTCACCCGATCAACACAAATACGATGTTTTTTATAACAAAATCAGAAAATATGTGACCTAACTCATAATTTACAAAACTATGACCTCCCCGGCCTTTTCGGTCGAAGAGCACCTTTTCTGTCAACAGGAGGCAGAATAGGTGTCAGGGGTTAGGGGTCAGTGGCGTCGGGAGTCAGTGGCGTCGGGGGTCACTGGCGTCGGCAGTCGGGGTCGGTGGTCGGTGGCGTCGGGGGTCGGGGGTCGGTGGCGTCGGTGGTCGGGGGTCGATGGCGTTGGGGGTCCGGGGTCAGTGGCGTCTAATACGTCTCCAACATATCTATAATTTTTGATTGTTCCATCCTATTATATTATCTGTTTTGGATGTTTTATATGCATTAATATGCTATTTTATATTATTTTTGGGACTAACCTATTAACCTAGAGCCCAGTGCCAGTTTCTGTTTTTTCCTTGTTTTTGAGTATTGCAGATAAGGAATATCAAACGGAGTCCAAACGGAATAAAATCTTCGCGATGATTTTTCTTGGACCAGAAGAAACCTACCAGACTTGGAGAGGGGGGCAGGAGACCTGTCGGGAGATAACAAGCCTGCAGGGCGCACCCCCCTGGCTTGTGGCCCCCCTGCAGGCCTCCTAACCCTAATCTTCCTCCTATAAATTCCCAAATATTCCCCCAATACCAAAGAGAGCCACGATAATACTTTTCCGCCGCCGGAAGCCTCTGTTCCCGTGAGATCCCATCTTGGAGACTTTTCCGGTAATCTGTCGGAGGGGGATTCGATCACAGAGGGCATCTACATCAACTCCATTGCCCCTCCGATGATGCGTGAGTAGTTCACCTCAGACCTTCGGGTCCATAGCTAGTAGCTAGATGGCTTCTTCTCTCTCTATGTTCTTCAATACCATGTTCTCCATGATCTTCATGGAGATCTATCTGATGTAATACTCTTTTGCGGTGTGTTTGTCGAGAACCGATGAATTGTGGGTTTATGATCAGATTATCTATGAATATTATTTGAATCTTCTTTGAATTCTTATATGCATGATTTCATATCTTTGCAAGTCTCTTCGAGTTATTGGTTTGGTTTGGCCAACTAGATTGGTAATTCTTGCAATGGGAGAAGTGCTTAGTTTTGGGTTCAATCTTGCGGTGTCCTCACCCAGTGACAAAGTAGGGGTAGCGAGGCACGTATTTGTATTGTTGCCATCAAGGATAAAAAGATGGGGTTTTCATCATATTGCTTGAGTTTATCTGTGACGCCCGGATAATTAAGCTACAGTAATCCCACGCTAATGTTGCCACGTCACCACGATTACTGTTGTTAATCCCGCGATGATTCAATCCCGTTCAAATTCAAATTTAAAATAAAGTCAAACAAATAGAGTTTTCAAATATCAAAACAAAAATGTTCAAAGTGTGGCAAATATTCTGAAATTATTTGTCATGTTGAAACCACACTTTTATAAAGTTTTTAAATGCTCTAAATTAATTGAAACAGTATTTGAGAATAATTAATAATTACTGTTATCTAAAATAATAATTGAAACAGTATTTGTATCATTTATTAAAACTCATTTTGTATTAAAACATTAGCAAATCTAAAACTAATAGTAATAAAAGAAAAATAAACAAAAAAAAGAAAAAGAAGAACAAAGCCCCCCCCCCCGGGCCGGTCCAACTGGGCTTGGCCCAACAGGCCACCAGGCCAGCCCAGCCGGCCGGCCCACCAAGCCCCTGGCCTATATGGCCTCCCCCAGCGACGCCGAAACCCTAATCCCCCACTCCCCTCGCTCCTCGCCCTCTCTGCCCGATCTGGATCGGGGCACGGTGCCCCGACCCCGTCGCCGCACGCCGTCGGTCACCGCCTGGCGCCGCCCTGCCTCGCCCTCGCCCTCGTCGGACCTCCCCAGGCCTCGACGCCCGATCCCCTGCAACGGGGGTGAGACCCCGATCCCCTTCCCCTCTCTGTCGCACGCCGTCCGCACCGCGCTCGTCACGCGCCGACCGCGCCCCGCCCGTGCGCGCCCACGGGCTTGCACCGCCCGTGCCAGCCATGCTGCTCCCCCCCGCTCGCATCGCCTCGCTTGCTTCACCGCGCCACCGCCGCCCTCACCTCGCGTCCACGGCCACCCGCACGCGCTCGCTGATGCGCCGCCCCGCGCCACTCCAGCTCCGTCGTGCGCCGCCCGGCTCCCTCTGCGTGCTCGCCATCCGCGCCCTCTCAGGCCCCGGCCTCCTTTTCCCCGCGTCGTCCCGTTCGGCCTTGGCGCGCGCTGGCCGAGCCGCTCGCCCCGTCGCCGGCGCCCTCGCCTCCGTCGCCCCCCTGCTTCCCCGCAAGCGCGCCCCCCCTCCTCTACACTTGGCCGCGGCCCTCCTCCTGTGGCTGCCTCCGCCGTGCCGGAGCCATGTCGTGGCCGTGGCCTCGCCGTCGCATCGGCCGGCGCCGCGCCCGCGCGCCCGTACACCCGTGCCCGCTGTGGCCAGGGCCACTGACGAATGGGCCCTGCCCCTGGCCCTATGACGAGTGCCCCCCCCCCCCACAGAACGTTTTTAAAAAAAAAGAAGGATTTAAAAAGAATTAGAAGAATTAAAATAAATAAATAGATATTAACTAATTAGTTAATTAAATAATTAATTAACTTAATTAGTTCTGGTTAATTAAACTAATCAATTAGTTAACCTAATTAATCTCTAATTAACTTAATTAAACACTAATAAACCTAAACAGTCTATGACAGGTGGGACCCACTGGTCCTGTTGACCGATGATGTCATGCTGACGTCATCATGATGTCAGCCTACACTGTTTCAGATAATTCGGATTTAATAATTAATATATAATTCCAGATTATTGGTAAAACCTTAGAAATTAATATAAAATCAACCGTAACTCGGATCGAGAAACTTTCTACATGAAAGTTGATCAGAACGACGAGACGAACCCGAATACGCTACCCTCATACCCGCCTGATACATCTAACTACTCGAACATGGAACATTCCCCCTCTGGTCACCTGTCCGACATTTGTCCGGATCCGGGAAAACTTTCCCGGATGGGTTCCCCCTTCATCGGTAATGTGCAGCCCTACGTTAGAACACACCCGGCACTGCATATTGTCATGTCATACTTTATGTAGCATTGTTTGCTTTATATTTATTGTTTCTCCCCCCTCTTCTTACCGGTAGACCCCGAGACTGACGCTGCTGCCGGGTACGACTACATCGTTGACGATCAGCCCTTTGCCGCAGAGCAGCAAGGCAAGCAACCCCCCTTGAGCATTCCGATATCGCCCATTCCTCCCTCTTATTCTTGCATTAGATTTTGCTACTGTATTAGTTAGCTCCTATTCTCATGCATAGCCTGCTTTTGATAAACTGTTAGATTACCTGCAATCATATCAACTGCTTAGTATAGGTTGATCAATGAATCCCCAGTGACCCCTTAGTCCCAGTTGCCCCTGCTTCTTCATCGACGACTCGACGACTCGAAGACCCGAAGACTCGTTCAACCAACCGACGAGCCAGGCCCCTCACATCACCGCACACCCCTTAAGTATGGCACTGCAGATCTACTACCGAGTGCCGAGGGTGATACCTCACTTAGCACTCCCGGTGTTAATTCTGTAGCGTAGCTAATCGGTCGTGGGTATCGAGGGTGATTCCTCCTTCCCATTTATCGATAGCGACTCTTGTCATACACATACCTCGAGTGGGATCCATCGAGGGTGATTCCTCGGATATCCACTTGGTGTATAACCACACAGTTACTTTAACTTGACATTGTTACATGTGGAAGACGGGACTGGAGGGACAGGCGGTACCACCCTGGTTGAGGTGGACCTGAGTTCCCGACAGTCTTGAGACGGGTCGGCCCCAAGGGTACCCGTGTGTGAGATGTGGTGGGATGCGCCGGTAAGGCATCCGGGTTATGTTGAGGCGTGGATGGGCAGGAGAGGCCCTTGCCACGGTCCTCGAGGCGGGGCGACGGACCACACTTTGAGGGTTGCGCTTGCCCCGCATTAATAAAATGCTAATGGGTTGGGTACTTGATCTGAGTTAGGTCGTTGGCCTTAATACGCACTAACCTTCACGTGGGGAAGATATGGGCACTCAGCGTCGTTGTATCAGCCGAAGCTCTTCGGACGTCATCAATGGAGCGGCGCGCGACGGATTGGACTGGACGGTGCAGCTCTTGGACTAGAGTATACTAGGTCTGTTTCCAGCCACGTTCGCATCGTGCAGTAGTGCAAGGGAAAGTGGGCCCATGAACCTGCGCGCTTAGGATTTTGACCGGCGGGCTGGCCTCTTCGTTGAGCCTAGGTGGGGCGACGACGTGCTGATATCCCAAGGCCGGGCATGACCCAGGAAAGTGTGTCCGGCCGGAGGTGACTCAGGCGTGTTGGGGAATATGTGGTGCACCCCTGCAGGGATGAATAATCTATTCTAATAGCTGTGTCCACGGTAACAGGACGACTTGGAATTGTACTTTGACCCACTACAACTATAACTGTGATTTAAATTTGAAATGAATTGTGGCTCCGAGATTGCTTCCTCGCAGGGAGTCGGGGAAGAATCTCTGGGCGTGGTTACTTAATAAAATTGCTACAATAATATGACTATATATGTGATACCAGTCTACTCTCTTCTAATGCTGCAAGATGCTGAAGATGCTAGTCTTCGATAGGACTAGGCCTTCTCCCTATTCTTGCTTTCAGCAGTCAGTCCAGATATACCCCATTCCCTTGATACTGATGCATACTTATCATAGTTCTGATGTCAGTCTTGCGAGTACTTTGGATGAGTACTCACCGCTGCTTTGCTTTCTCTTTCCCCCTCAATACGATTCCGCGTTCAGACGATGGAGCCCAGGAGATGGAGTACGCCGGAGACGACTACTACACCACCGCTGGAGCCTACTACTACGTGGAGAACGCCGACGCTCAGGAGTTGTTAGGAGGTTCCCAGGCAGGAGGCCTCGCCTCTTTCGATCCGCTGATTATGTTTGTGCTAGCCTTCTTAAGGCAAAACTTGTCTAACTTATGTCTGTACTCAGATATTATTTGCTTCCGCTGACTCGTGCTTGTCGAGCTTTGTATTCGAGCCCTCGAGGCCCCTGGCTTGTAATATGAAGCTGTATGACTTTAAATTGGTGTCTAGTGTTGTGTTGTGATATTGATTAGTGAGTCCCTAATCTTGGTCGTACGCATTGCGTGTATGTTTAGCGTACGGTCGAAATTGGGTGTCACAAGTTGGTATCAGAGCCAACTGCCTGTAGATAGCCCCCTTTCCACATCCTTGGCCGAAGTTGAGTCTAGTCATTGAAAACTTTTACTAACATAGTTGTGTGGCTTACGGGCCCACATCTCAATCGGGTGGTATTAGGATCTTTTATTCCTTATCTATACTCTGGGTTCTGATCTCTCTTCTCTTTCGGGTTAAAGATTTTATTAACTCTAACTCTAGGTTCTCATAACTACTTCTTCCCGGAGAGCCCCTCCTTCCAGATGATGGCTTGATTCATCAGAAGACTTCGAAGATACTCTCTGATGTTATTCCGAGAACTCGTGCTCATCGCCTTTGCGATTTACTTCCACCGTCAACCCCTATGGATGACTACATACAATTGTCGCTCATACTTTCATATCCAGTTGCTCTTGTTATTACATGGAACATCGAATTATCTTACCGGAGATTCTTTCTTCCTCGGTTGATCATGTGTTTCACAGAATTCTTTGAAACGCTACTCGATCTTCCATA
The DNA here is from genome assembly GCA_039707655.1 of Elymus sibiricus. NCBI lineage: Eukaryota > Viridiplantae > Streptophyta > Magnoliopsida > Poales > Poaceae > Elymus > Elymus sibiricus. Next base: position 188,112,993 of record CM077673.1, read on the forward strand.
ATCCTCAGTAGCCTTTTGCTCTTGACCTTTCTCACCTGCTTGCATTATGGATAATTCCATATGTCTAGCAATAATTATTAAAATCCTTTGTGATTGTCATCTGATTTAATGGATTCAACCTGTGTGTGTGAATGCATGCAGTCCTCAGTTGAACCTTATAAGTTATCTTTTCGGCTCAGACGTCTTTCCAAAACATGAGCTGGTTCTAGGTAAATCAAACCTTGATTGGTTATTCCTTTGTATTCAAGACTCGACTTATTCAGATAATTCAATGATTTGATGCCTTTGCATTATTTCTTCTTTTGGTTGAGTATCGTTACTCACATCGGATCAATTGTAGTCCGCTAGATCTTTTGGTGGATTTTTATCCGACAGTGGCATACATATTCAAAATTCTTGTGATGTTCTTCCCGTGATACAAGATGCCATTGATAAATTGTGTCTTCTCCCTCTGGTAAGTTGTATCCTATGCTTTTGTCAGCCATGCTCTTTTGTCAAGCATGTGTTAATTACTCTTGAAGCTTGTGGTATACGTTCCTAAGATGCCCCGATGGGTTGAACCTATGCTTTTCCTTAATCCGTGTGAACTCGAGAATTTTCATGAGTCATACTCTTCTGGTGTTCTACCCGATAAAATTTCAACACTGCAACATCATCGAAAGCGAGAAGTGATTGAGAGGTTATGCCTTGAAGAAGTGGGAGTCGACCTTGAACCTTGTGTTCATGCCCATGGACCCGGTGTATGACTTATCATGGAGCTTCTTGTAACAATAATCTTTCTCTTTGTATGGATTGATCTTGTATCTATGTTTTGGAACTTTGCAACCGTGGTTTCGACCATGATTGTTCTTCTTTGATTTCACTTCTCAGACAAGTTAAAGCCCTTGTCTTCTGCAGGTCAATACGCCTGCCCAGCCTCTATTTTGATCTACCTTCGAGTATTACCCCCTGGTATCTCGAGGATATCGTGTCTTTGCACTACATCTTAGGAATTTAAGATGAAGTAATACCTTACCCTGTCATAATCACTCCACGGGTTCTGGGTTGTCATCAACCGAGAACATCGAATAGTGAAACAAGTCCGCACTGCAATTCAATAACTCGTAGTAAACTTCTTTGTTTACGAGTTTGTACTCGATCATGTCATTCCCAGCTGACTGGCTACATTATCATCGTCATGCTGAAGCTTAACCATGTTACCTGAGTCCTTCATCCCCGGAACACAATTCCAACAGTGCTCTAAGCTTACATCGAGTTTGCAACGTCATGTTGGTTGTCTTGAAGGCAATTTCGACTTTGCGCTAGCACTCTAAACTATGGTTCCGACCATCCTTCGCTTCATCATTTCTTTGCTTGATGTCATCGCTGATCGATTACACCTTCAAGAGACTTCTCGGAAAATGTGTCGTGATCCTCATCAGCATTTTGGGCTCTTCCAGGATATAAATTAAATTCATGATGAGGGTAGCATCCTTGTCCATGGTAATTGGTGTTGTCGTTGGCGACATCCTTGCCACCACCTTTCATTTCTTTGTTCCTGTGTTGTTTCTAACCGGAATACTGACAAATGGAATGTAGTGTGTAAATTCAATACTTATGGCATACCAACTCTATTACCTTGGAGTTAATGAACAATAAGTCCATTCTTAGTGTATTGGCTGTTGAGTCAGCACTCTAACATTGGTCGTGCTACTTAGTCTGTATTTCGGGTGCACCTTTCGATTAATGTTTCGTTGTGGATGTTCCCTCGGGCATACCTCCTTATGTCATCTGATTTGACCAATGCTTTCACGTTATTCACGCAACCATGGAAATCCATCCTTGTGGGAATCTCGACAACTTGTTGCTGAGTCCATCAGCCACATCCTCATCTCCTTCGTGGTTCATGATGAACATTTAAGCTAGTGTTGGGAACCTTGAAAGCATTATCTTTGTGCCTAGTTCATGAAGAATATGTTTGATAAAAGAAGTGTTTTTCTATAAGTTCACGTGCATTTTTGCCACCGTGCTTATGGGAAATTTTTGTCTCGCTTCCTCTGGAATTGTTCCAATTCATTCAGGCATGTGCGAAGTATTCTATGGTTTGATAGATTTGCTACCTTCACTCCATATGTATTCCCTAGCACACTAGGCCACTGATCGATTTGATTTGTCCTAGTCCAGACTTACACATGGAACTTTGATATCCTCTATGATGGTCCCCAATCAGAACTTGATTGCCCTCCATTCTAGAAACTTCCATGTGGGCACGAATGTCTTGACCTTGTGTTCAGATGTCTTGTAGTCTGGCTAATGATTCAAGTCTTGCTTCTGTCGTTCATTCTGAGATTCTTGCAACACCATCTCGTAGGTCTGTGTTGCATCCTTTTCTCGTCAGGCCTTCTTTGTCTGAAGTATCCTGACACCAACCAGATCTGAATCTTGGACAGATATGATGGTTGGAACATTATCAAGAATTATAGCTTTGGTCTTTCTTACTCGGTAAGGTGATTTTGTAGATAGCACACCTGGCCGGATGACCTATTGTTATAATGCTTTGTTCAGCTAGGGTTGCCATTCTTCCACGGGGGAATTGTAAGACTTATTTTATAAGTTGTTCCTACTGGATCCTTTGTGTATTCAAGCTCCATCCTTTACTCGAAACACCATATCATTGCTATCCCGAAGCATGGATGTGGTATATCGATCATCAAAAGGAATAATGTAAGCCCAATGCTAATTATTTCTTGATCAATTATTCAAACCCCATTGTATGGGAATGTCATGAATTTCCTCGCCCATTTTGCCTAAATGGTTATCTACTTGCTATCCTGTCATATCATGCTCTGTTTTTCCTTCGGAAAGATATACTCCTAAAACTTGAGTATAACCACATTTTCCTTTCCATTGGTCTGATTAATGTGATGGACACATTTTCCTTTTCATTGGTCTGTTTGATGTGATGGACACATTTTCCTTTCCATTGGTCTGTTTAATGTGATGAACACATTTTCCTTTCCATTGGTCTGTTTAACCTTTCTTGAGATTTATTTGATCTGAGCAGTGATAATTCCCTGCTTAGGTAAATACCTCGGTGTACTACTCTGTCAGTAAGACCCTGTTACTATTGTTGTTAACATTTTGGTAACCGCCGGTGGACGAGAACTTTGCCTATTGGTCCGCCTCGTTTCGACGAGCAGGAAGATGGTTCTCTTCGTCCCCCGCCCTTGGTACCGATGTTGTTGCCGATATAGTTGACAGACTATCCTCTGACATGTCTTGCTAGCATGACCGTGCAAGATGTCACCGCTCTTCCTACTCTTAAACCACATGATGGGCCCATAACCCATAGTTCCACAGGATCGAAACCTGACTCTCCTGTACCACTTTGATTCCAAGGTATCTTTTGCAATTGACTTCGTATGTAATTCACGAGTTGATTTCTTTACCATGTTTCATCCTGGTATCCGACACCATACTTATTCTCGTAGCTCTAGACCCCTCTTCCATCTTATGATCAGGCATCGAATGATTGCTTACCCGTTTGAAACTTTTGGTACCATCGCATATTGCTCTCAATGAGTTCACTGAATACTACTTGTAGGGTACTTCGTGTATTTTCCCCTTGAGTTCACCGTCAGGTGCCCAACTTTGTGGAGATACGTTCTTCCAGAGTTTTCCCTCTCATCGCATTCGTAGGACGATGAAGATCCCGAGGACAGGATGACGACTTCATCATGATGCCCTGCTACAGCAAGTTAAAGACATCAATGCCATGGATCAACCTCTTCGAGAAGAACAACCAAGAACTATAAGACTCGTTAGAACTTCGTAACCAGAACTTTTTCCCTTACTCTACCTCTTAATTCTCGGGACGAGAATTCTTGTTAGACAAGGAGAATTGTGACGCCCGGATAATTAAGCTACAGTAATCCCACGCTAATGTTGCCACGTCACCACGATTACTGTTGTTAATCCCGCGATGATTCAATCCCGTTCAAATTCAAATTTAAAATAAAGTCAAACAAATAGAGTTTTCAAATATCAAAACAAAAATGTTCAAAGTGTGGCAAATATTCTGAAATTATTTGTCATGTTGAAACCACACTTTTATAAAGTTTTTAAATGCTCTAAATTAAATGAAACAGTATTTGAGAATAATTAATAATTACTGTTATTTAAAATAATAATTGCAAACTAGTTAAAATAATGTGTGGACATTTTCTTACAGTGGGTTAAATTACAATACCAATTTAGGTGTAATTTGTATCATTTATTAAAACTCATTTTGTATTAAAACATTAGCAAATCTAAAACTAATAGTAATAAAAGAAAAATAAACAAAAAAAGAAAAAAAAAGAAAAAGAAGAACAAAGCCCCTCCCGGGCCGGTCCAACTGGGCTTGGCCCAGCAGGCCACCTGGCCAGCCCAGCCGGCCGGCCCACCAAGCCCCTAGCCTATATGGCCTCTCCCAGCGACGCCGAAACCCTAATCCCCCACTCCCCTCGCTCCTCGCCCTCTCTGCCCGATCTGGATCGGGGCACGGTGCCCCGACCCCGTCGCCGATCCCCGTCGCCGCACGCCGTCGCTCACCGCCCGGCGCCGCCCTGCCTCGCCCTCGCCCTCGTCGGACCTCCCCAGGCCTCGACGCCCGATCCCCTGCAACGGGGGTGAGACCCCGATCCCCTTCCCCTCTCTGTCGCACGCCGTCCGCACCGCGCTCGTCGCGCGCCGACCGCGCCCCGTCCGTGCGCGCCCACGGCCTTGCACAGCCCGCGCCAGCCGTGCTGCTCCCCCCCGCTCGCGTCGTCTCACTTGCTTCACCGCGCCACCGCCGCCCGCACCTCGCGTCCACGGCCACCCGCACGCGCTCGCTGATGCGCCACCCCGCGCCACTCCAGCTCCGCCGTGCGCCGCCCGGCTCCCTCTGCATGCTCGCCATCCGCACTCTCTCAGGCCCCGGCCTCCTTTTCCCCGCGCCGTCCCGTTCGGCCTTGGCGCGCGCTGGCCGAGCCGCTCGCCCCGTCGCCGGCGCCCTCGTCTCCGTCGCCCCCCCTGCTTCCCTGCAAGCGCCCCCCTTCTCTGCACTTGGCCGCGGGCCTCCTCCTGCGGCTACCTCCGCCGCGCCGGAGCCCCGCCGTGGCCGTGGCCTCATCGTCGCATCGGCCGACGCCGCGCCCGCGCGCCCGTACGCCTGTGCCCGCTGTGGCCAGGGCCACTGACGAATGGGCCTTGCCCCTGGCCCTATGACGAGTGGGGCCCCACCCCCCCCCCCCAGAACGTTTTTTTTAAAGAAGGATTTAAAAAGAATTAAAAGAATTAAAATAAATAAATAGATATTAACTAATTAGTTAATTAAATAATTAATTAACTTAATTAAACACTAATTAACCTAAACAGTCTATGACAGGTGGGACCCACTGGTCCCGTTGACCGCTGATGTCATGCTGACGTCATCATGACGTCAGCCTACACTGTTTCGGATAATTCGGATTTAATAATTAATATATAATTCCAGATTATTGTTAAAACCTTAGAAATTAATATAAAATCAACCGTAACTCGGATCGAGAAACTTTCTACATGAAAGTTGATCAGAACGACGAGACGAACCCGAATACGCTACCCTCATACCCGCCTGATACATCTAACTACCCGAACGTGGAACATTCCCCCTCCGGTAACCTGTCCGACATTTGTCCGGATCCGGGAAAACTTTCCCGGATGGGTTCCCCCTTCATCGGTAACGTGCAACCCTACGTTAGAACACACCTGGCACTGCATATTGTCATGTCATACTTTATGTAGCATTGTTTGCTTTATATTTATTGTTTCTCCCCCCTCTTCTTACCGGTAGACCCCGAGACTGACGCTGCTGCCGGGTACGACTACATCGTTGACGATCAGCCCTTTGCCGCAGAGCAGCAAGGCAAGCAACCCCCCTTGAGCATTCCGATATCGCCCATTCCTCCCTCTTATTCTTGCATTAGATTTTGCTACTGTATTAGTTAGCTCCTATTCTGATGCATAGCCTGCTTTTGATAACCTGTTAGATTACCTGCAATCATATCAACTGCTTAGTATAGGTTGATCAATGAATCCCCAGTGACCCCTTAGTCCCAGTTGCCCCTGCTTCTTCATCGACGACTCGACGACTCGAAGGCCCGAAGACTCGGTCAACCGACCGACGAGCCAGGCCCCTCACATCACCACACACCCCTTAAGTATGGCACTGCAGAGCTACTACCGAGTGTCGAGGGTGATACCTCACTTAGCACTCCCGGTGTTAATTCTGTAGCGTAGCTAATCGGTCATGCGTATTGAGGGTGATTCCTCCTTCCCATTTATCGATAGCGACTCTTGTCATACACATACCTCGAGTGGGATACATCGAGGTTGATTCCTCGGATATCCACTTGGTGTATAACCACACAGTTACTTTAACTATACATTGTTACATGTGGAAGACGGGACTGGAGGGACAGGCGGTACCACCCTGGTTGAGGTGGACCTGAGTTCCCGACAGTCTTGAGACGGGTCGGCCCCAAGGGTACCCGTGTGTGAGATGTGGTGGGATGCGCCGGTAAGGCATCCGGGTTATGTTGAGGCATGGACGGGCAGGAGAGGCCCTTGCCACGGTCCTCGAGGCGGGGCGACGGACCACACTTTGAGGGTCGCGCTTGCCCCGCATTAATAAAATGCTAATGGGTTGGGTACTTGATCTGAGTTAGGTCGTTGGCCTTAATACGCACTAACCTTCACGTGGGGAAGATATGGGCACTCAGCGTCATTGTATCAGCCGAAGCTCTTCGGACATCAGCAATGGAGCGGCGCGCGACGGATTGGACTGGAAGGTGCAGCTCTTGGAGTGGAGTGTACTAGGTCTGTTTCCGGCCGCGTTCGCATCGTGCGGGAGTGCAAGGGCAAGTGGGCCCACGAACCTGCGCGCTTAGGATTTAGACCGGCGGGCTGGCCTCTTCGTTGAGCCTAGGTGGGACGACGACGTGCTGATATCCCGAGGCCGGGCATGACCCAGGAAAGTGTGTCCGGCCGGAGGTGACTCAGGCGTGTTGGGGAATATGTGGTGCACCCCTGCAGGGATGAATAATCTATTCGAATAGCCGTGTCCACGGTAACAGGACGACTTGGAATTGTACTTTGACCCACTACAACTATAACTGTGATTTAAATTTGAAATGAATTGTGGCTCCGAGATTGCTTCCTCGCAGGGAGTCGGGGAAGAATATCTGGGCGTGGTTACTTAATAAAATTGCTACAATAATATGACTATATATGTGATACCAGTCTACTCTCTTCTAATGCTGCAAGATGCTGAAGATGCTAGTATTCGATAGGACTAGGCCTTCTCCCTGTTCTTGCTTTCTGCAGTCAGTCCAGATATACCCCATTCCCTTGATACTGATGCATACTTATCATAGTTCTGATGCCAGTCTTGCGAGTACTTTGGATGAGTACTCACCGCTGCTTTGCTTTCTCTTTCCCCCTCGATACGATTCCGCGTTCAGACGATGGAGCCCAGGAGATGGAGTACGCTGGATACGACTACTACACCACCGCTGGAGCCTACTACTACGTGGAGAACGCCGACGCTGAGGAGTAGTTAGGAGGTTCCCAGGCAGGAGGCCTCGCCTCTTTCGATCCGCTGCTTATGTTTGTGCTAGCCTTCTTAAGGCAAAACTTGTCTAACTTATGTCTGTACTCAGATGTTATTTGCTTCCACTGACTCGTGCTTGTCGAGCTTTGTATTCGAGCCCTCGAGGCCCCTGGCTTGTAATATGAAGCTGTATGACTTTAAATTGGTGTCTAGTGTTGTGTTGTGATATTGATTAGTGAGTCCCTAATCTTGGTCATACGCATTGCGTGTATGTTTAGCGTACGGTCGAAATTGGGGGCGTCACATTATCCCTCTACATCATGTCATCTTATCCAATGCGTTACTCTGTTCTTCATGAACTTAATACTCTAGATGCAGGCAGGAGTCGGTCGATGTGTGGAGTAATAGTAGTAGATGCAGAATCGTTTCAGTCTACTTGACACGGACGTGATGCCTATATGCATAATCATTGCCTTGGATATCGCCATAACTATGCGCTTTTCTATCAATTGCTCGACAGTAATTTGTTCACCCACCGTTTTATTTTCCTTCAAGAGAGAAGCCTCTAGTGAAACCTATGGCCCCCGGGTCTATTTTCCATATTATATTTTCAGATATATAAACCAAAAATACCAAAAATACTTTGCTGCAATCTTTTTACTTTTATTTTACTTTTTGTTTTAGTAATCTTTTATATCTATCTCTATCAGATCTCATCCTTGCAAGTAACCGTGAAGGGATTGACAACCCCTTTATAGCATTGGGTGCAAGTGTTTGATTGTTTGTGTAGGTGCAAAGATTGGGGCCTTGCTTGTACCTCCTACTGGATTGATACCTTGGTTCTCAACAACTGAGGGAAATACTTATCTACTTTGTTGCATCACCCTTTCCTCTTCAAGGGAAAACCAACGCAAGCTCAAGAAGTAGCAAGAAGGATTTCTGGCGCCGTTGCCGGGGAGGATACATAGCGAGACAAGACAAGAACTCTCCCGTCAACTTGTCAATTTCTGACGTGGTTGCCGGAGAGGTCTACATCAAGCCTACCAAGTAACCATCACAAACTCATCTCTTGCATTTACATTATTTGCCTTTTGCCTCTCGTTTTCCTCGCCCCCACTTCTAAAACGATTTTCAGAAAAAACCAAAAAGATTTGCCTTTTTATTCGCCCTTTTTCCGTTCGTCTTTTCGTTTGCTTTTTGTTTGCTTGTGTGTTAGATCGTTTGCTCGTCTTTATGGCTCAACCCAAAAGCTTTGATCCTTATCTTAGGAAGTTGGAAGATATTGAGAATAATGCTAAAGATTTCATGTCGCTCCAATTTGACCATGATAGTTTCTTTAGAAACGAGCTTAAAGAACAAAAGGCTATGCTGGAATACATGAATAAAGAACTTGATGATATGACTAAGGAATTTTATGGTTTGAAATCTCAGTTTGCTCACCTTGAGAATTTAGTAGGTCAAATTTCTGATAAACAAGCTACCTTAGTCAATAAAAGGCCACGAAGCCAGAATCTTTTAATAATGATGAAGATCTTAAAGTGATTGATGTGACTCCTATTGAATCTTTGTTTTCTAATACAAATCTTGATAAAGATGGGACTGGAGATAAATCAACTTTAGTTAAAAGTCGTCCCAATGATTCAGAGTTTATAGATCTTAATGCTAAGATTGATAAAAGTGGGATTGAAGAGGTCAAAACTTTAAATAGCAATGAATCCACTCTTTTGGATTTCAAGGACTTTAATTATGATAGTTGTTCTTTTATTGATTGTATTTCCTTGTTGCAACCCATGTTGAATTCTCTGCATGCTTATAATCAAAACAAAGCTTTTACTAAACATATCGTTGATGCTATGATGAAATCTTTTGAAGAGAAACTTGAGTTGGAAGTTTCTATACCTAGAAAGCTTTATGATGAGTGGGAACCTACTATTAAGATTAAAATTAAAGATTATGAGTGCCATGCTTTGTGTGATTTGGGTGCTATCATTTCCACGATTCCGAAAACTTTATGTGATGTGCTAGGTTTCCATGATCTTGATGATTGCTCTTTAAATTTGCATCTAGCAGATTCCACTATTAAGAAACCTATGGGAAGGATTAATTATGTTCTTATTGTTGCAAATAGGAATTATGTGTCCGTAGATTTCATTGTTCTAGATATAGATTGCAATCCTACATGTCCTATTATTCTTGGTAGACCTTTCCTTAGAACTATCGGTGCAATTATTGATATGAAAGAAGGAAACATTAGATTCCAATTTCCTTTAAGGAAAGGCATGGAACACTTTCCTAGAAATAAAATTAAATTACCTTATGAATCTATTATGAGAGCTACTTATGGATTGCATACCAAAGATGACAATACCTAGATCTATTGCGTTATGCCTAGCTAGGGGCGTTAAACAATAGCGCTTGTTGGGAGGCAACCCAATTTTATTTTATGTTTTTTGTGTGTTTGTTCTTGTTTCTATTTTTGAGTGATTTACACATTATTACCTCTGTAGTAATTGTTTTTTATTGTTTTAATTAGTGTTTGAGCCATGTAGGACCTTTGGGATGGTCTACGGTGATTGTTGATTTGATTTTGCTGAAAAACAGAAACTTTTGCGCTCAGTACAGGAATTTTATAAATTCACCAGAGCATCGAATGAGTCCGAAATTTCTACAAAAGATTGATATACAAATTTCCCAGATTGTCCTAATTTTTCAGAATTTTTGGAGTTATAGAAGTATTCTAAGTTTACAGATTGCTACAGACTGTTCTGTTTTTGACAGATTCTGTTTTCTTTGTGTTGTTTGCTTATTTTGATGTATCTATGGGTTGTATCGGGGGGTATGAACCATGGAGAAGTTAGAATACAGTAGATATTACACCAATATAAATAAAGAATGAGTTCACAACAGTACATAAAGTGGTGATTTATTTTTCTTATACTAACGGATCTCACGAGTTTTCTGTTGAGTTTTGTGTTGTGAAGTTTTCAAGTTTTGGGTAAAGATTTGATGGACTACGGAATAAGGAGTGGCAAGAGCCTAAGCTTGGGGATGCCCAAGGCACCCCAAGCCATATTCAAGGATACCAAAGAGCCTAAGCTTGGGGATGCCCCGGAAGGCATCCCCTCTTTCGTCTTCAATCCATTGGTAAATTTACTTGAGGCTATATTTTTATTCACCACATGATATGCGTTTTGCTTGGAGCGTCTTGTATGATATGAGTCTTTGCTTTTTAGTTTGCCACAATCATCCTTGCTGCACACATCTTTTGAGAGGGATACGCATTAATCGTGAATTTATTAGAATACTCTATGTGCTTCACTTATATCTTTTGAGCTAGGCAATGTTGCTCTAGTGCTTCACTTATATCTTTTTAGAGCACGGTGGTGTTTTATTTTATAGAAATAATTGAACTCTCGTACCTCACTTATATTATTTTGAGAGTCTTTAAACAGCATGGTAATTGGTTTAGGTTATGAATTTAGTCCTAATATAATGGGCATCCAAGAGGGATATAATAAAAACTTTCATATAAAGTGCATTGAATACTATGAGAAGTTTGATTCCTTGCATATAGTTTTGAGATATAAAGATGGTGATATTAGAGTCATGCTAGTGAGTAATTGTGGATTGGTAGAAATACTTGTGTTAAAGTTTGTGATTCCCGTAGCATGCACGTATGGTGAACCGTTATGTAACGAAGTCGGAGCATGATTTGTTTAATGATTGTCATCCTTTGTGTGAGGGTCGGGAGCGCGCGATGGTTAACTCCTACCAACCTCTCCCCTAGGAGCATGCGTCTAATACTTTGCTTCGATAACTAATAGACTTTTGCAATAAGTATGTGAGTTCTTTATGGCTAATGTGAGTCCATGGATTATATGCACTCTCACCCTTCCACCATTGCTAGCCTCTCTAGTACCGCGCAACTTTCGCCGGTGCATTAAACCCACCATATACCCTTCCTCAAAACAGCCACCATACCTACCTATTATGGCATTTCCATAGCCATTCCGAGATATATTGCCATGCAACTTCCACCGTTCCGTTTATTATGACACGCACCATCATTTTCATATTGCTTTGCATGATCGTAAGACAGCTAGCATGATGTTTTCATAGCTTGTCCGTTTTTTGATGTCATTTGCTATGCTAGATCGTTGCACATCCCGGTACACCACCGGAAGCATTCATATAGAGTCATATTTTGTTCTAGGTATCGATTTGTAAGTAAATAAAAGTGTGATGATCATCATTATTACAGCATTGTCCCATGAGAGGAAAGGATGATGGAAGCTATGATTCCCTCACAAGTTGGGATGAGTATCCGGACTTTACAAATAATAAAAGAGGCCAATGAAGCCCAAATAAAAAAAAGAGGCCAAAGATGCCCACCAAAATAAATAAAAAATGAGAGAAAAGAGAGAAGGGACAATGATACTATCTTTTTTCCACACTTGTGCTTCAAAGTAGCACCATGATCTTTATGATAGAGAGTCTCCTATTTTGTCACTTTCATATAGCTAGTGGGAATTTTTCATTATAATGCACACCCACTTAGTTTCTTTTTGAGCTTTCATACACTTATAGCTCTAGTGCATCCGTTGCATGGCAATCCCTACTCACTCATGTTGATATCTATTGATGGGCATCTCCATAGCCCGTTGATACACCTAGTTGATGTGAGACTATCTTCTCCTTTTCCTCACAACCTCCACCATATTCTATTCCACCTATAGTGCTATATCCATGGCTCACGCTCATGTATTGCGTGAAAGTTGAAAAGGTTTCAGAACATAAAAGGTGTGAAACAATTGCTTGACTTGTCATCGGGGTTGTGCATGATTTAAATACTTTGTGTGGGGAAGATGGAGCATAGCCAGACCATATGATTTTGTAGGGATAACTTTCTTTGGCCATGTTATTTTGAAAGGACACAATTGCTTTGTTAGTATGCTTGAAGTATTACTGTTTTTATGTCAATATTAAGCTTTTGTTTTGAATCTTATGGATCTGAACATTCATGCCACAATAAAGAATATTACATGGATAAATATGTTAGGTAGCATTCCACATCAAAAATTATGTTTTTATCATTTACCTACTCGAGGACGAGCAGGAATTAAGCTTGGGGATGCTTGATACGTCTCCAATGTATCTATAATTTTTGATTGTTCCATGCTATTATATTATCTGTTTTGGATGTTTTATATGCATTAATATCCTATTTTATATTATTTTTGGGACTAACCTATTAACCTAGAGCCCAGTGCCAGTTTCTGTTTTTTCCTTGTTATTGAGTATTGCAGATAAGGAATATCAAACGGAGTCCAACCGGAATAAAATCTTCGCGATGATTTTTCTTGGACCAGAAGAAACCTACCAGACTTGGAGAGGGGGGGGGGGGGCAGGAGATCTGCCGGGAGACGACAAGCCTACAGGGCGCGCCCTAGGTGGGGCACCCCCCTGGCTTGTGGCCCCCCTGCAGGCCTCCTAACCCTAATCTTCCTCCTATAAATTCCCAAATATTCCCCCAATACCAAAGAGAGCCACGATAATACTTTTCCGCCGCCGGAAGCCTCTGTTCTCGTGAGATCCCATCTTGGAGCCTTTTTCGGTAATCAGCCGTAGGGGGATTCGATCATGGAGGGCATCTATATCAACTCCATTGCCCCTCCGATGATCCGTGAGTAGTTCACCTCAGACCTTCGGGTCCATAGCTAGTAGCAAGATGGCTTCTTCTCTCTCTATGTTCTTCAATACCATGTTCTCCATGATCTTCATGGAGATCTATCCGATGTAATACTCTTTTGCAGTGTGTTTGTCGAGATCCGATGAATTGTGGGTTTATGATCAGATTATCTATGAATATTATTTGAATCATCTCTGAATTCTTATATGCATGATTTCATATCTTTGCAAGTCTCTTCGAGTTATTGGTCTGGTTTGGCCAACTAGATTGGTAATTCTTGCAATGGGAGAAGTGCTTAGTTTTGGGTTCAATCTTGCGGTGTCCTCACCCAGTGACAAAGTAGGGGTAGCGAGGCACGTATTTGTATTGTTGCCATCAAGGATAAAAAGATGGGGTTTTCATCATATTGCTTGAGTTTATCCCTCTACATCATGTCATCTTACCTAATGCGTTACTCTATTCTTCATGAATTTAATACTATAGATGCAGGTAGGAGTCGGTCGATGTGTGGAGTAATAGTAGTAGATGCAGAATCGTTTCGGTCTACTTGACACGGACGTGATGCCTATATGCATAATCATTTCCTTGGATATCGTCATAACTATGCGCTTTTCTAACAATTGCTCGACAGTAATTTGTTCACCCACTGTATTATTTTCCTTCAAGAGACAAGCCTCTAGTGAAACCTATGGCCCCCGGGTCTATTTTCCATATTATATTTTCAGATCTATAAACCAAAAATACCAAATATACTTTGTTGCAATCTTTTTACTTTTATTTTACTTTTAGTTTTAGTAATCTTTTATATCTATCTCTATCAGATCTCATCCTTGCAAGTAACCGTGAAGGGATTGACAACCCCTTTATAGCGTTGGGTGCAAGTGTTTGATTGTTTGTGTAGGTGCAAAGATTGGGGCCTTGCTTGTACCTCCTACTGGATTGATACCTTGGTTCTCAACAACTGAGGGAAATACTTATCTACTTTGTTGCATCACCCTTTCCTCTTCAAGGGAAAACCAACGCAAGCTCAAGAAGTAGCAGCGTCGGGGGTCGGGGGGCGGTGGCGTCGGGGGTCGAGGGTCGGTGGCGTCGGGGGTCGGGGGTCGATGGCGTCGGGGGTCGAGGGTCGGTGGCGTCGGGGGTCGAGGGTCTGTGGCATCGGAGGTCGGGGGTCGGTGGCGTCGGGGGTCGAGGGTCGGTGGCGTCGGGGGTCGTGAGTCGGTGGCGTCGGAGGTCGGGGGTCAGTCGCGTCGGGGGTCGGGGGCTCTTCTTCTTCTTCTTCTTCTTCTTCTTCTTTTCCTTTTTCCTCTTCTTCTTCTCCTCCTCTCCTCCTCCTCTTCTTCTTCTTCTTCTTCTTCTTCTTCTTCTTCTTCTTCTTCTTCTTCTTCTTCTTCTTTCTTCTCCTCCTCCTCCTCTTCTTCTTCTTCTTCTTCTCCTTCTTCTTTTCCTTCTTATTTTCCTTCTTTCTTTTCCTTCTTCTTCATTTCCTTCTTCTTCTTCTTATTCTTTTCTTCTTTTCCTTTTTTTCTTTTTCATTTTTGTCCTTCTTTTTTTTCTTAACTAATTTTTCTTCTTCTTCTTTTCTTATTAAACTAACCTAACTAACTAACGTAACTAACTAACCTAATTAACCTAACTAATTTAACAGAAAAAACATAAAAAATGAGGCGGGCGGCGGGGGGTTCTCACCGGCGTGGGCGGCGGGGACGACAGGGCGGCGGGTGGGATGACGGGCTCGGTGGTGGAGGGGCCCGTGGAGGGGGCGCAGGGCGCGAGAAGGAGGGGGTCGCGGGGAGGGGGGCGCGGGGCGGCGAGGCGCGGTGGTGGAGGAGGTGGTCGTGGGGAGGAGGGCGCGCGTGGAGGAGGGAGTGAGAGAGAGAGATGGGGGAGAGAGGAGGGTTTGGGGTTGGGGCCGACGGCCGTTAGGGCGGCATCCTCTTTGCCGTCCGCCAGCCGACGGCAAAGAGGCAAAAGGTGGACGGCAAAGAGTAGTGGACGGCAAAGATGCCGCCAGCCAACGGTCCGCCAGCCAACGGTGTAGTGGGGGCCACCCCGTGCTCTTTGAAGTCTGCCTTCGGGCTCTTTGCCGTCTGCTGGCTGACGGCAAAGAGCTTACTGATGGCAAATTAAATCTTTGCCATCTGCCAGCTCTTTGCCGTCTGGTTTGTTGCAGCAGACGGCAAAGACTCTCTTTGCTATCAGCCAGCAGACGGCAAAGAGCTGGCAGATGGCAAATCCCTGGATTCCAGTAGTGAGGTTATCGACCTCGACAACTTCACCGACGCAGCATCCCCGGCAGCAGTCAAGTGAACCTCGGATAAAAAAGTTTTTTAAGTCATATTTGCCTCGGTATGCCGAGTGATTTCTGTATCCGTACATTTGCCGTGACTTTGCGGCCACAACAATCTGCACTTTTGCTTCTCACTACATGACATTTGAATGCCTTTATTTGACCGTTTTGAGCACTTGGCCCGATTTTCTCGAGTGTGGATGATGTCCTCACTCGTCGTAATATTTAACTTAGGCCAAATCAGGTTCGCAGCTAAGTCCTCGAGTGGGTATGATGGCCTCACTCAGAGTAGATTTTTAACTTAGGTGAAATTGGGTTCGCGTCTAAGCCCCCGAGTGTGAACGATGTTCTCACTCGGAGTAGATTGTAGCTGAGGCAAAATCAAATTCGCAGCTAAGCCCCCGAGTGTGAGCGATGTTCTCACTCGGAGTAGTTTGTAACTTAGACGAAATCAGGTACGCAGCTAAGCCCCCGAGTGTGAACAATGTTCTCACTCGGAGTAGTTTGTAACCTAGGCGAAATCAGGTTCGCAGCTAAGCCCCCGAGTGTGAACGATGTTCTCACTCAGAGTAGTTTATAATTTAGGCAAAGTCAGGTTCGCAGCTAAGCCCCCGAGTGTGAACGATGTTCTCACTCGGAGTAATTTGTAACTTAGGCGAAGTCAGGTTCGCAGCTAAGCCCCCGAGTGTGAACGATGTTCTCACTCGGAGTAGTTTGTAACTTAGGCGAAATCCGGTTTGCAACTAAGTTCCTGAGTGTGAACGATGTTCTCACTCGGAGTAGTTTATAGCTTAGGCGAAGTCAGGTTCGTAGCTAAGCCCCCGAGTGTGAACGATGTTCTCACTCGGAGTAGTTTGTAACTAGGCAAAATTAGGTTCGCAGCTAAGCCCCCGAGTGTGAACGATGTTCTCACCCGGAGTAGTTTATAACATAGGCGAAGTCAGGTTCGCAGCTAAGCCCCCGAGTGTGAACGATGTTCTCACTCGGAGTAGATTGTAACTTAGGCGAAGTCAGGTTCGGAGCTAAGCCCCCGAGTGTGAACGATATTCTCACTCGGAGTAGTTTGTAACTTAGGCGAAATCAGGTTCGGAGCTAAGCCCCCGAGTGTCAACGATGTTCTCACTCGGAGTAGTTTTTGTAACTTAGGCGAAATCAGGTTCGCAGCTAAGCCTCCGAGTGTGTACGATGTTCTCACTCGGAGTAGTTTATAACTTAGGCGAAGTCAGGTTCGCAGCTAAGCCCCGAGTGTGAATGATGTTCTCACTCGGAGTAGATTGTAACTTAGGCGAAGTCAGGTTCGCAGCTAAGCCCCCGAGTGTGAACGATGTTCTCACTCAGAGTAGTTTGTAACTTAGGCGAAGTCAGGTTCGCAGCTAAGCCCCCGAGTGTGAACGATATTCTCACTCGGAGTAGTTTGTAACTTAGGCGAAATCAGGTTCGCAGGTAAGCCCCCAAGTGTGAACGATGTTCTCGCTCAGAGTAGTTTGTAACTTAGGCGAAATCAGGTTCGCAGCTAAGCCCCCGAGTGTGAACAATGTTTTCACTAGGAGTAGTTTGTAACTTAGGCGAAATCGGGTTCGCAGCTAAGCCCCCGAGTTTGAACGATGTTCTCACTCGGAGTAGTTTGTAACTTAGGCGAAATCAGGTTCGCAGCTAAGTTTATTCACACACCCACGGGGTTGAGGAAAACAAACAAAAGTAAAAAGGTTTTGACAAGGAGTATGGAAAGTAAAGACTTTTATTCATCGAATTCACTCGGAAGTTCATTACAGGAATGACAGAGTGTTTTTATACTAAGTGTAGAACTTGCGGAGCAGGTTCGCGTTCCACGCTTGGGGCTCTTCCGCATCTGTTTTGAAGTTATACAACCGGTAGGCTCCATTGTTCAGGACTTTGGAGATTGCGAAAGGACCTTGTCATTGAGGCGCTAAATTGTGTGGCTTCTGCTGATCCAATCGGAGAACAAGGTCACCTTCTTGAAAAGTGTGCCTTGTGACTTGTCTATCGTAAAGACATCTCAAGTCTTGCTTATATAGCGTCGACCTGATCAAAGCTAACTCTCTCTCTCTCTCTCTCTCTCTTCCTCTAAGAGGTCCAGACCGTCCTGGCATGCTACTTCTACTTCGTCTTCATTGTAGAGTTCCACTCGAGGAGCGTTGTGGAGGACATCACTCGGCAGAACTGCTTCAGACCCGTATACCATAAAGAAAGGAGTGTACTTGGTTGAATGATTCAGAGTCATCCGAATGCCCCACAGGATAGACGGTAGTTCTTCAACCCAAGCGCCAGCAGCAATTTCAAGATCCCTCATCAATCGGGGCTTCAATCATTGAAGAATCATCCCGTTTGCTTGTTCTGCTTGTCCGTTCGACTACGGGTGAGCTACGGAAGCGTAATTGACCCGAGTACCCTGACTGTAGCAGAACTCACAGAATTCATCCGAATCAAAATTCTTCCCGTTATCAGTGATGATATCATGGGGAACTCCGAATCTGAAGATAATCCGCCGAATGAAACTGACGGCAGTAGCTGCATCCAAGCTTTTGATGAGCTTCGCTTCGGCCCACTTGGTGAACTTATCCACTGCAACCAACAGATGAGTAAACCCAGTTGATACGTCTCCATCGTATCTACTTTTCCAAACTCTTTTGCCCTTGTTTTGGACTCTAATTTGCATGATTTGAATGGAACTAACCCGGACTGACGCTGTTTTCAGCAGAATTGCCTTGGTGTTATTTTTGTGCAGAAATAAAAGTTCTCGGATTGACCTGAAAATTTACGGAGAATAGTTTTGGAATTAATAAAAAATACTGGCGAAAGAATCAACCGGAGGGGGTCCACCACCTGGCCACAAGCAAGGGGGGCGCCCCCCCCCCTAGGGCGCGCCCCCTGTCTTGTGGGCCCCCTCGAGCTCCTCCGTCCTCAACTCCAACTCTATATATTCCTATTCGTGGAGAAAAAAATCAGAGAGAAGAGTTCATCGCGTTTTACGATACGGAGCCGCCGCCACCTCCTGTTCTTCCTCGGGGGGGGGGGGGCAGATCTGGGGTCCGTTTTGGGCTCCGGAGAGGGGAAATCGACGCCGTCGTCATCACCAACCATCCTTCATCACCAATTTCATGATGCTCTCCGCCGTTCGTGAGTAATTCCATCGTAGGCTTTCTGGACGGTGATGGGTTGGATGAGATTTACCATGTAACCGAGTTAGTTTTGTTAGGGTTTGATCCCTAGTATCCACTATGTTCTGAGATTGATGTTGCTATGACTTTGCTATGCTTAATGCTTGTCACTAGGGCCCGATTGCCATGATTTCAGATCTGAACCTATTATGTTTTCATGAATATATATGTGTTCTTGATCCTATCTTGCAAGTTGTAGACACCTATTACGAGTTATGATCCGCATCCCCCAGGGTGACAATAACTGGGATTCTTTCCATTGATTACCGTAGTTTGAGGAGTTCATGTATTCACTAAGTGCTAATGCTTTGGTCCGGTTCTCTATTAAAAGGAGGCCTTAATATCCCTTAGTTTCCATTAGGACCCTGCTGCCACGGGAGGGTAGGACAAAAGATGCCATGCAAGTTCTTTTCCATAAGCATGTATGACTATATATGGAATACATGCCTACATTACATTGATGAATTGGAGCTAGTTCTGTGTCACCCTATGTTATAACTGTTGCATGATGAATGCCATCCGACATAATTATCCATCACTGATCCATTGCCTATGAGCTTTTCACATATTAATCTTTGCTAAGTTACTTTTCCGTTGCTACTGTTACAATCAGTACAACACTGCTACTGTCACTTTGCCATTGTTACCGTTACTTCCATACTGCTTTGCTACCGAATACTTTGCTGCAGATACTAATTCTTTCAGGTGTGGTTGAATTGACAACTCAGCTGCTAATACTCGAGAATATTCTTTGGCTCCCCTTGTGTCGAATCAATAAATTTGGGTTGAATACTCTACCCTCGAAAACTATTGCGATCCCCTATACTTGTGGGTTATCAAGACCTTTTTCTGGCGCCGTTGCCGGGGAGCATAGCTCTATTCTCTGAGTCACTTGGAATTTATATCTGTTGATCACTATGAAGAATTTGAAAGATGCTAAAACTAAGATCTACCCCTCAACTACGAGGACAGGTAAGGAACTGCCATCTAGCTCTGCACTTGATTCACCTTCTGTTATGAGTAAATTTGCGACACCACCACCTGCTATTGATTCTGATATGTCGCAAGTAATTGATGATGTCACTTCTGCTATGCATGATGCTTATGATGATACTTTGCTTGATACTACTGTGCCACTGGGTGAATTTGTTGATGAACAAATTGCTAGAGTCAATGCTGCCACTGATGATATTTCGGAAACTGATGAAATTACTGAAACTGAACACTATGAGACACCTGCTAGACCTAGCTCTCCTACATATGAATTGCCTAATATACCTAAGGGTTATGTTATGGAAGGAGAGGTAGCTAGGGACTTTCTTGCTTGTAAAGATAGAGATGATCTTAAGAATTTACTATGCAAGTGGAAAGAAAAATCTTTGAATGCTAGAACGCAATATGATCCCAAGTTTGCTACTTCACCTATCTTTGTTACTGATAAGGATTATGAATTCTCTGTCGATCCTGAGTTAATTACTTTGGTAGAATCTGATCATTTCCATGGTTATGAATCTGAAACTGTTGTGGCACATCTTACTAAATTGAATGATATAGCCACCCTATTCACTCATGAGGAAAAAATTCGTTATTACTATATTCTTAAGTTGTTTCCTTTCTCATTAAAGGGTGATGCTAAGATATGGTTTAATTCTCTTGCTCCTGGTTGTGTGCGTAGTCCCCAGGATATGATATATTACTTCTCTGAAAAATATTTTCCTGCCCATAAGAAACAAGTTGCCTTGCAGGAAATATTTAACTTTGTGCAAATTGAAGAAGAGAGTCTCCCACAAGCTTGGGGGAGGCTTCTCCAGTTACTTAATGCTTTGTCTGATCACCCTCTCAAGAAAAATGAAATACTTGATATCTTTTATAATGGACTAACCGATGCTTCTAGGGACCACCTAGATAGTTGTGCTGGTTGTGTTTTCAGGGAACGAACTGTTGAACAAGCTGAACTACTATTGAATAATATATTGAGCAATGATAATGATTGGACTATTCCGGAACCACCTCCAAAGCCAACTCCGAAGAAAAGAGGTATTCTATTTCTCAGTCCTGAAGATATGCAAGAGGCAAAGAAATCTATGAAAGAAAAACGTATTAAAGCTGGAGATGTTAAGAATCTACCACCTATTGAAGAAATACATGGTCTTGATAACCTGACACAGGTAGTAGAGGTAAATTCCCTCCATAGATTTGATGAAGGTGATATTCCTTATAATAAGTCTGCTAGTCAATGCTTGGATGAGTTTGATAACATTATTGTTAAGCAAGAAAATTTCAATGCTTATGTTAGTAGACAATTGAAACATAATGCTTACATGCTTGATCGCTTAGGTGATTATATGAGTAGAACTATTAATGATCTTAAGCTTATTAGTAAACATGCTTCCATGGTAACTACTCAAGTAGAACAAGTACTTAAGGCACAAAATGATTTGCTTAATGAGATGATTGGTAAGAACAATGATCATTCTGTTAGAGTTGTGACTAGAGGCGGTAGAATGACTCAGGAACCTTTGTATCCTGAGGGCAATCCTAAGAGAATTGAGCAAGATTCTCAGAGAGTTAATACTGATGCACCTGGTCATTCTAATAAAAGGAAAAAGAATGAAGATAGGACTTTGCATGCTGCTAGTGAACCTGTTATAGATTCACATGAAAACCCAAATGATATTTCTATTTCTGATGCTGAGACACAATCTGGTAATGAACATGAGCCTAGTGATAATATTAATGATGATGTTCATTTTGATGCTCAACCTAGTAATGATAATGATGTGGAGATTGAACCTGCTGTTGACCTTGATAATCCACAACCTAAGAACAAAAGATATGATAAAAGAGACTTTGTTGTTAGGAAGCATGGTAGAGAAAGAGAACCTTGGGTTCAGAAACCCATGCCCTTTCCTCCTAAACCATCCAAGAAAAAGGATGATGAGGACTTTGAGCGCTTTGTTGAAATGCTTAGACCTGTCTTTTTGCGTATGCGCTTGACTGATATTCTAAAAATGTCTCCTTACGCTAAGTATATGAAAGATATTGTGAAAAATAAAAGAAAGATACCGGAAGCTGAGATTTCCACCACGCTTGCTAATTATACTTTTAAAGGTGGAATACCAAAGAAACTAGGAGATCCCGAAGTACCTACTATACCATGCTCTATTAAAGGAAATTATGTTAAAACTGCTTTATGTGACCTTGGAGCTGGTGTTAGTGTTATGACTCTCTCTTTGTATCGTAGACTTGATTTGAATAAGTTGACACCTACTGAAATCTCTTTGCAAATGGCTGATAAATCAACTGCTTTACCCATCGGTATTTGTGAGGATGTGCCTGTCGTAGTTGCAAACGTTACTATCCTAACGGACTTTGTTATTCTTGATATTCCCGAGGACGACAGTATGTCGATCATCCTTGGTAGACCCTTTTTGAATACTGCAGGGGCTGTTATTGATTGCAACAAGGGCAATGTCACTTTTCATGTTAATGGTAATGAGCATACGGTACACTTTCCGAAGAAACAACCTCAAGTTCACAGTATCAACTCCATTGAAAAAATTTCAACGATTATTATTGGAGACTTTGAATTCCCTCTCCCTACTGTCAAAAAGAAATATGATATACTTATTGTTGGGGACATGCATATCCCCATTGAGGTAACCTAGTGTTATTCGAAAATTCTCCGGTTCCGTGTCATTCGAAAAAAGTTTGTCAATAAGACTTGATCAACCTTATTGATGGATTCTTTTTTATGAACATGAGATGGATGAATTTAGAAAGCACAACCTTCTGCACCCAACTTTTACTTTCTGTTCTTTAGTTTCAATTAGTAAAAATGCTATTATTTCTCTGTTTTCTGATTTATCCGTGCAATAGAAAAATGACCTGAAAATAAATGTTCTCAGAATTCCCTGAAAATTTAGTATGATTTTTTCTGGAATATTTAAGAATTTTTGGCACTGAGAACACATCAGGGGGCTGCACCAGTGGGCCACAAGCCTGGAGGGCGCGCCCACCCCCTGGGCGCGCCCCCCTGGCTTGTGGGTCCCACGGGGGGCCCCCTCACTTATTCCAGCACCCATCCACTTCGTCTTCCTCCAGAAAAAAATCCCACCATTGCTCAAACCCGTGTTCTAGCTCATCTTGCTGCCATTTTCGATCTCCTTGCTCAAAGCTCCATTTGCAAAACTGTTTTGGGGGATTGTTCATCAGTATGTGACTCCTCCAATGGTCTAATTAGTTTTTGTTCTAGTGCTTTATATATTGCAAATTTTTGCTGCTGTGGTGACCTTGTTCTTTAGCTTGCATGTCAAATTTGTATGGTCCCAAATAGTTTTGATGCATGATATAGCCTCTAGACACTTGTGGGAGTAGTTGCAATAAGTTTTGTTGAGTTTTGTTCACTTTTATTGTGAGTCACTAAAAATTTCAGAATTATTTTTCAGAGAAAGAAATGATGAGGAGATTGTTAAGAGGCTCTTCAAGCCAGGGTTCTAAAGAAAATGAAAATGATAAGCCCAGATACAATATTCCTCGCACCGCGGAGGTTCGACCATGTGAATGGCCAAGTGAAGCATTCTTGAGGGTGGCCGGAATTTATGAAGATTTCTATTATCTGGCAGAAAATGCAGGCATCACCGACTTCCTCAACGATAAGTGTGACCAGTACCTCCTACTTACTAATATTTTCGTGCAAAATTTTCACTTTTATCCTAGGAAGAATCCTCCCATGGTAGAATTTTACTTATATGATGTGCCTAAGGAAATGTCACTTTACGATTTTTGCAATGTTTGCAAAATACCTTATGAGAGCAGTATCAGTGAACCACGTCCTAGAGACATGGATGACTTTATTGCCGCAATCACTGTGGGGGAAGAGAGAGGGGTGTCAAAGGACAGAGCAGCTAGTTTGCATTTTCCAGTTCTACGCTATTATTCATTATTTGCGGGGAGATGTCTCGTTGGTCGAGGGGAGAGTGGAAGCCTTAGTGCTCCCGACCTCGCCATTCTGCGCCACGCTTTACTTGCTGATAGAACTTTTAGTCTGTGCACTATAGTGGCCCAACGGTTGAACTTAAACCGTTCGAAGGGCCCCATATTCGAAGGTATCTATGCATCTCGTCTAGCCAAACACTTCGAGATACCCATTAGGCTTGATGAGGAAGAAGAAATGCTGCTACTTACGAGATATTTAGACTATGACAGCATGGTAGCACATGATTTTATTAGGAAAGATAATGATAAGAGGCTACTTTACAACTTAGTATTTAGTCAGGGTACTTGTGAGATTATTGCTTTGCCTTCTTCTTCTTTGTTCGATATTCATTTAGGCAGGTACACTATTATGCCCGAGGACATTTACAGATATTGGGGCCTGTCGCAACCCCCAGCACCTGAGCCGGCACCAGCCCTTGATCCGTATCAGAATCCAGTTTTTCAGTGGGAGCCACAGGAGCTCGCCAACCAGTGGAACCCTCAGTATCCTCCAGAGTATCCAGGAGATGGTTATTTTCAGCCGTGGCCCTAGACCAACTTAGGCCAAAAGCCTAAGCTTGGGGGAGTACATATTCCTCACCGACATTACATTCATGTTCACACACTCATTCCAGTTGTCGGTGTTCATACTTTTTCATTGTACCATCCATGGTAGTTTATTTCTTCTTTTTGCTTTCTTCTTGTGTGTTTAATTAACCTTGAGAAAATCCAAAAAAAATAGTTCTAGCTTTACCTTGTAGTTTGTTTGGTTGTAGTATTAAAAGAAAACCCAAAAAGATTTCTCGTTCTTCTTTTGCTTGTTGGGACCTTTCCCGTGTAAGTAGTTTTCCTTTCTTCTTTGGGTCGTAAGGAGAAGACCACGATGACATGTTGAGTGGCTCTCATATGCATTATTGTTTATCTATCAGAGAGCCCATATTACCTTGCCTTCTCCTTTGAGTTATTGCTTGCAGATTCCAGCTTAGTCCAATGCACGTGCACTCTTATTATTATTCACACCGTTCGGTCGTGCAAGTGAAAGGCAATAATGACGATATATGATGAAGTGATTGAGATGGAGAAAAGCTGGTATGAACTCGACCTATTTTATTTTTGTAAATATGATTAGCTCATCGATCTGGATTCAGCTCGTTATGGATTGAACATGTTTGCAATGACAATTAGAGATTATAGTTACTCATGCCATGCTTAATTAGCTAAGAGTGTATAATGGTTTGTCTTGAGTGCCAACATGCATTTTAAAATAGTTGTGATGTAGTATGATAGGATGGTATCCTCCTCTGAATGATTCAAGTGGCTTGACTTGGCACATGTTCACGCATGTAGTTGAAACAAAACCAACATAGCCTCCATGATGTTTATGTTCATGGTGATTTATATCCTACTCATGCTTGCATTCAATGTTGGTTAATCTCAAAGCATGTTTATGACTGTTATCGCTCTCTAGTTGGTCGCTTCCCAGTCTTTTGCTATCCTTCACTTGTACTAAGCGGGAATACTGCTTGTGCCTCCATTTCCATAAACCCAAAGTTGTTCCATATGAGTCCACCATACCTACCTATATGCGGTATTTACCTGCCGTTCCAACTAAATTTGCATGTGCCAAACTCTAAACCTTCAAATAATACCCTGTTTTGTATGCCCGAATCGCTCATGTAGTGACTAGGGGCTGTCAGTATCTTCCATGCTAGGTGGGTTATTCTCACGATAAGTGTTGATTCACTATCATTCACGAGAAAGTGGCTGGTATTCGGGATGCCCAGTTCCATGCTCAAAAATCAAATCAAAATATAATGAAACAAAACTCCCCCAGGATTGTTGTTTGTATGGATAGTACCCGTAGATTCGGCCCGCTGTGGAGTGTGATTGATTGGTGGAGGGGGAGTAAAAACTTTACTATTCTGTTTGGGAACCGCCTATAATGTATCTAGCATGGAAGATACCAAGATGTCTTAGTTGTTATGTTGACAATGAAAGCATACCTCCCAAAATTATGATTCATCCCTATTTTAAAAGCTCGAGCTCTGGCACCTCTGTAAATCAATGCTTCCCTCTGCGAAGGGCCTATCTATTGTATTTACTGTTGAGGCATCCTCCTCTTATAAAGAGCACCAGTTAGAGAGCACCTCCGTCATTTGTATGCTTTGTTATTAATTGATATTGAGTATGAGTGTGACTGGATCTCTTTTACCATGAATTACAATGTCTAGTCAGTCCTTGTTCTTCAGAGGTGCTCTGCATTTATGTTTTGCGGTCTCAGAAAGGGCTAGCGAGATACCATTATATCATATTGTATCATGATTGTTTTGATAAAATTGTTGTCATCCGAGACTTATTATTATTACTCGCTAGTTGATTATGCCATTGATATGAGTAAATGTGAGACCTAAATGTTATTGTGAATGTGGTTAGTCTATAATCTTTGCTGAAAATCTGAACATCAGTTAGACATATTTACAACAGCAAGATCAAACAGAGTTTGTAAAAGTTTTTCTTTATCACTTTCAATTTGTCAACTGGATTTCTTGAGGACAAGCAATGGGTTAAGTTTGGGGGAGTTGATACGTCTCCATCGTATCTACTTTTCCAAACTCTTTTGCCCTTGTTTTGGACTCTAATTTGCATGATTTGAATGGAACTAACCCGGACTGACGCTGTTTTCAGCAGAATTGCCTTGGTGTTATTTTTGTGCAGAAATAAAAGTTCTCGGATTGACCTGAAAATTTACGAAGAATATTTTTGGAATTAATAAAAAATAATGGCGAAAGAATCAACCGGAGGGGGTCCCCCACCTGGCCACAAGCCAGGGGGGCGCCCCCACACCCCTAGGGCGCACCCCCTGTCTTGTGGGCCCCCTGGAGCTCCTCCGACCTCAACTCCAACTCTATATATTCCTATTCGTGGAGAAAAAAATCAGAGAGAAGAGTTCATCGCGTTTTACGATACGGAGCCGCCGCCACCTCCTGTTCTTCCTCGGGAGGGCAGATCTGGGGTCCGTTTTGGGCTTCGGAGAGGGGAAATCGACGCCGTCGTCATCACCAACCATCCTTCATCACCAATATCATGATGCTCTCCGCCGTTCGTGAGTAATTCCATCGTAGGCTTGCTGGACGGTGATGGGTTGGATAAGATTTACCATGTAATTGAGTTAGTTTTGTTAGGGTTTTATCCCTAGTATCCACTATGTTCTGAGATTGATGTTGCTATGACTTTGCTATGCTTAATGCTTGTCACTAGGGCCCGAGTGCCATGATTTCAGATCTGAACCTATTATGTTTTCATGAATATATATGTGTTCTTGATCCTATCTTGCAAGTTGTAGACACCTATTACGAGTTATGATCTGCATCCCCCAGGGTGACAATAACTGGGATTCTTTCCGGTGATTACCGCAGTTTGAGGAGTTCATGTATTCACTAAGTGCTAATGTTTTGGTCCGGTTCTCTATTAAAAGGAGGCCTTAATATCCCTTAGTTTCCATTAGGACCCCGCTGCCACGGGAGGGTAGGACAAAAGATGTCATGCAAGTTCTTTTCCATAAGCATGTATGACTATATATGGAATACATGCCTACATTACATTGATGAATTGGAGCTAGTTCTGTGTCACCCTATGTTATAACTGTTGCATGATGAATGCCATCCGACATAATTATCCATCACTGATCCATTGCCTACGAGCTTTTCACATATTGATCTTTGCTAAGTTACTTTTCCGTTGCTACAGTTACAATCACTACAACACTGCTACTGTCACTTTGCCATTGTTACCGTTACTTCCATACTGCTTTGCTACCGAATACTTTGCTGTAGATACTAAGTCTTTCAGGTGTGGTTGAATTGACAACTCAGCTGCTAATACTTGAGAATATTCTTTGGCTCCCCTTGTGTCGAATCAATAAATTTGGGTTGAATACTCTACCCTCGAAAACTGTTGCAATCCCCTATACTTGTGGGTTATCACCACTCGACCCTGTACGCAGGGGGCCGACCATGTCGAAGCCCCACACGGCAAACGGCCAGGTGAGCGGGATGGTCTTGAGTGCAGATGCAGGCTTGTGTCTCTGATTCTTGAAAAACTGACATCCAACACAGAGATCGACCATGTCTTTTGCTGCTACGTTAGCTCGGGGCCAGTAAAACCCTGCATGAAACGCCTTTGCGACCAACGTCCGAGAGGACGCGTGATGGCCACAGGTTCCCGAATGAATCTCACGCAAAATCTGCAGCCCTTCCTCTAGGGATATGCATTTTTGTGCCACGCCTATAGTGGTTTTCTTGTATAGCTATTCTCCCATAACTTCAAAGGATTTGGATCGTCGGACGATCCGTCGGGCTTCCTCTTCATCCTCAGGGAGCTCTTGCCGGAGCAAGTAAGCTAAGTAAGGTTGGGTCCACTCGGGAGTGATCACCAACATCTCTGGAACGAGATCTACTACAACCGGAATATCAACCTCGGTCAGATTGGATGGTCTGACTGCCTGTGGGGGCTCTTCAGTAAAAGGGTCTTCTTTAACTAAAGGAGAGTGCAGATGTTCAAGTAATATGCCCTTCGGAACGACCCACCGAGTAGAGCCGATTTTGGTCAGGTCATCGGCGGCCTGGTTCTTCACTCGGGGTATATGGTGTAGCTCCAAGCCTTCAAAGTTCTTTTCCAACTTCCGGACTCCATTACAGTATCCAGTCTTGGTCGGACTCCGGATATCCCATTCGTTCATCACCTGATTGACCACGAGGTCTGAGTCATCGAATATCATCAAGCGTCAGATACCGAGTGAGATAGCAATTTGGAGTCCATACAGGAGGGCTTCGTACTCGGCCTCATTGTTTGACGAGTCAAAATGTATTTGAAGGACGTAGCTCAGTCGGTCTCCTCTGGGGGAAACGAGAACTACTCCAGCTCCGGACCCTTGAAGCATCTTAGATCCATCAAAACCATGGTCCAGTGTTCAGGAACACTTGGTGCTGGCTATTCCTGCTCTATCCACTCGTCCAAAAAGTCCACAAGTGCTTGAGATTTGATCGCCTTCTTGGCTTGAAACATGATCTCCAACGGGAGGAGCTCAATCGCCCATTTTGCCACTCGGCCCGTGGCATCTCTGTTATGTAGGATTTCCGACAGGGGAGCATCGCTGATAACTATGACCGAGTGCTCTTGGAAGTAATGACCTACCTTCTTCACAGTGAGGTAAATGCCATAAACTAGCTTCTGATAGTGTGGATGCCTTTGCTTGGAAGGAGTCAAGACCTCCGAAATATAATAAACGGGCCTCTGCACTTTGAATGCTTTTCCTGATTCCTCGCGCTCCACAGTGAGGACAGTACTGAACACTTGGCTAGTAGCCGCGATGTACAAGAGCAAAGGCTCTCGGCTGCTCGGAGCAGCTACCACCGGCTGGGTGGAAAGCATGGCCTTGAGCTGCTCGAATGCAACTTGCGCTTCAGGGGTCCACTCAAAGGTATCGGACTTCTTCATCACTCGGTAAAGAGGCAATGCCTTTTCACCGAGTCGAGATATGAATCTACTCAGGGATGCAAGGCATCTCGTGAGCTTCTGAACGTCATGCAGACAGACAGGTTTCTTCATTTGGACGATGGCGCCGATTTTGTCAGGATTAGCATCGATTCCTCGTTCGGAAACGAGAAAACCGAGTAGCTTACCCGAGGGCACTCCGAATGTGCATTTTGCAGGATTGAGTTTTATTTGGAAATGGTGAAGCCTGGCGAATGTTTTAGCGAGGTCAGCTAGGAGGTTGGAACCTTTCCTAGACTTGACCACGATGTCATCCATGTAAGCCTCTATGTTCCGACTGATTTGCTCTTACAAACACTTCTGAATCATGCGCATAAAAGTTGCCCCAGCATTCCTGAGACCGAATGGCATAGTGATGTAGTAGAAACACCCGAATGGGGTGATGAAAGCTGTTTTTATTTCATCTTGTCCATACATTCGGATCTGCTGGTACCCGTACTACGCATCTAAGAACAACAGGCATTCCCATCCGGCGGTGGAATCTACTATTTGATCTATGCGGGGAAGAGGAAAATGATCTTTCGGGCAGGCCCAATTAAGGTGCTTGAAGTCGATGCACATCCAGAGGGACATGTCCTTCTTGGGCACCAACACTGGATTGGCCAGCCACTCGGAATGGAAGACTTCGCGAATGAATTCAGCAACTAGCAGCCGAGCGATCTCTTCACCAACCGCCTTGCGCTTCTCGACGGAGGATCGGCGCAAGTGCTCCTTGACTGGTTTAACTTTCGGATCCACTCGGAGTCGGTGCTCAGCCAGCCCCATGGGAACCCCCGACATGTCAGACGGCTTCCATGCGAAGATATTCCAGTTCTCACAGAGGAACTGGATGAGCTCGGCTTCCTATTTTTCACCGAGTGTTGTCGAGATGTTGGTCGGAGTCGCACTCGGATCGGTGGGGTGAATGTGAACCTGCTTAGTTTCGCCGGCCGACTGGAAGGCTGAATTCGTTGCCGGTCGCTTAGACTTTAGCAAATTTGCGGTGTCCACTGCCTTCTTGTACCCGTCGATTTCGACTGTGAGTACCTGTTCATTTGCAATTTTAGAGCCCTGCTGGAGGCACTCTTCAGCGAATTTCCGATCGCCGGTCACCGTGATCACTCCATTCGGTCCTGGCATCTTAAGTTTAAGATATATGTAACATGGTCTGGCCATGAAACGCGCGTAGGCAGGCCTACCCTAGATTGCATGATACGCACTCCGAAAATCAACCACTTCAAATGTCAGTCGTTCCTTTCGGAAGTTTTTCTCCACACCAAACACGACGTCCAGAGCGATCTGACTGAGTGACTCGGCTTTCTTCCCAGGGATGACCCCATGGAAATGCATGTTACTCTTAATCAGACGGGACATCGGAATGCCCATTGCACTTAGTGTGTCCGCATAAATTATGTGGAGCCCATTGCCGCCATCCATCAAGACTTTGTGCAGTCGGACTCCATTTATAGTCGGATCAACAACCAGCGCCTGCCTCCCGGGGGTGGCTATGTGGGCTGGGTGATCGGACTGATCGAAAGTAACAGGGGTTTTTCTCCAC
The DNA here is from genome assembly GCA_039707655.1 of Elymus sibiricus. Taxonomy (NCBI): domain Eukaryota; kingdom Viridiplantae; phylum Streptophyta; class Magnoliopsida; order Poales; family Poaceae; genus Elymus; species Elymus sibiricus. The sequence goes on from CM077673.1 coordinate 188,143,812, forward strand.
TTGAGGTACTTGACGGCAGTCGAAGGTACCAAGTTCACCTCCCGATTGATGACTTTCAATCGGCTCTTGCTTCCGACATCTGCGAAGATCATGTTCAGGACCTTGTCGACATGAGGGTACTCGGGATCACGCTCGCCTTCTTTGTCATCGTCCTTCTCTGTAGAGGCCTCTTTACCCATCTCATGCTTGAGCATTCGGCACTCCCGAGTGGTGTGCTTTGGGTCAATGAGGTTGCCCTCCTCATCTTTTTTCGTGTGGATAGCGCAGGGCTGATCCAACACTTCAGAATTGTACTCGGGCTTCTTCTTGTTGGCCCAGTCTTTTTTCTTTTTCTTCTTGGGCTTCGGCTTCCTCTGACCAGGAACTACAGCCACTTCTGCCTTTCCCGGAGAATCGGCTTTCCTATTCTGCTTTTTGCCTGCGTTCCCTACCGATTAAGGAGCATCACCAGCTCGCCTTTTGCCGCTGCGGAGGCAGTCCTCCTCTTTGCCATTGGCGTATTTGTTAGTGATTTCCATGGCCCGACTGAGAGGCAGATCTCTTGATCGGACAAACTTCGGGATGAGCTCCCTGTACCGAGTGCCTGCCTTGAAAGTGCAGACGGCCTGGTGCTCGGTGACATTCTCAACCGTGTTGTGCAGAGTAGTCCATCGCTAAATGTACTCCCGGAGAGTTTCATTGCTTTTCTGGACACAATGCTGCAATTCTGACAATCCACCCGGGTGCTTGTATGTGCCCTCAAATGTCTTGATGAACACCTGCGCCAGGTCCTCCCAGCAATAGATGCTGCTAGAAGGCAACTGGTTCAGCCAGGCCCGAGCAGAACCTTCTCGCATGAGGGGAAGATGCTTCATCACCACGAAGTCATCACCACCCCCAATCTGAACAGACACTCGGTAATCTTCGAGCCACGTTTCCGGCTTGGATTCGCCGTTAAACTTTTCGATCCCCGTCGCCAACCTATAGTTGGGGGGAATCCCAGCCTCTCGGATATATCTGTAGAAGCACTCGAGACCTGACGTCCCCCATCCGCTCACTCGGTCTCTGACCAATCGGTTTTTATCCACCATTCTCTGCATGATGGTAGATCTGGCATTGAGCAGCGGAGGGCGTCGGCCAGCTTCCTCGTAACCTCTGGGGCGAGGAGGAGTCCGATTTGCGGTCTTCTCTGTGAGGCCGACCGTCATCATTAGGCCGCTTGCCGTACGAACCACCCCTCGAAGGGGGCGTCCGACTGACATCATGGTCGTCGTGCCAATGCCCTCCGCGCTGGCCTCTAGGAGAAGGAGGAGAGTACCGGTGCTTCCCGTAAGCGTGCGGACTATGCGCGGACTGAACATTGTTAGCCCGAAGGGACTTGTTGTATATACGCTGATTCGACTGAGACACTTCTGAATTCTGTCTCATCGCCGTTTTCAGCAGAGTCTGAATCTGCCGAATGCCTTCTCCAGCCACAGAACTGGACGACTGGATAGTTTTTTTACTAGACTCGACTCGGCCAAGTTCGAACAATCAAGGGGGCTCCTAGATCAGTACTGCTCTAATACCAACTTGTAACCCCCAAGATGCGGTCTTATCCTTATTTTGGCTCAAGGGCCTCGATAGGTATAGAAGTGCATCTCGTCGTTTCGCAAGAATGGATATTCTTACAAATACATGTAAAGAGGATATGAGTATATGGAATTGGCTTACACTCACCACAAGCTAAATCATGAACATCTCAAATACAACAATACATTCAGTCACCATACAGAAGAGCAGGGTCCGACTACGGATGAAATCAAATTATAAAAATGACATCCATCCTTGTTAATCCTAGGGTGCCGGCCTGGAACCCATCCTATGATCGATGAAGATGAAGAAGAACTCCAAATCAAACAAACACCGCTCTCATGTCAAAGCATCGCATGGTTAAGTGGTGAGGCTGCAGCAAGCACTAAGCATTTGAATATGTGGCTAACTTACGAGTATATAATAAGAAGGGTGATCGATGATACGTCTCCAACGTATCTATAATTTTTGCTTGTTCCATGCTGTTATATTATCATTCTTGGATGTTTTACAATCATTTTATAGCAACTTTATATCATTTTTTGGGACTAACCTATTGACATAGTGCCCAAAGTGCCAGTTGCTATTTTTGCTTGTTTTTTATTTCGCAGAATATCAGTACTAAACAGAATCCAATCGTGACAAAACTTTTTGGAGAATTTTTTGGACCAGAAGAATGCCAGTGGGCCAAAGAAGTCACCAGGAGGGAGCCCAGGCCGCTCACAAACCACCAGGGCGCGCCAGGGGCCCCGGGCGCGCCCTGATGGGTTGTGGCCGCCTCGGGAACCTCCACCGCCTCTAAGCTCTATAAATACCTAAATATTCCAGAAATCCTGGAGGAGTCGACGAAAAATACATCCAGCCAACGCAAGTTCCAGAACCGCGAGATCCAATCTAACACCATCACGGAGGGGTTCATCATCTTCATTGGTGCCTTTCCGATGATGTGTGAGTAGTCCACCATAGACCTACGGGTCCGTAGGCAGTAGCTAGATGGCTTGCTCTCTCTCTCTCTCTCTCTCTTTTCATTCTCAATACAATGGTCTCTTGGAGATCTATTTGATGTAAACTTTTTGCGGTGTGTTTGTTGGGATCCGATGAATTTTGAGTTCATGATCAGTTTCTATCCATGAATATTATTTGAGTCTTCTTTGATCTCTTATAAACATGATTACTTATAGCCTCGTATTTCTTCTTCGAATCTTTGGTTTAGTTAGGCCAACTAGATTGATTTTTCTTGCCATGGGAAGAGCTGCTTTGTGATGGGTTCGATCGTGCGGTGTCCTCTCCCAGTGACAGAAGGGGCAGTGAGGCACGCATGTATCGTTGCTATTAAGGATAACAAGATGGGGTCTATTCCTACATGAATAGATCTTGTCTACATCATGTCACCGTTCTTATTGCATTACTCCGTTTTTCCATGAACTTAATACACTAGATGCATGTTGGATAGTGGTCGATTTGTGGAGTAATAGTAGTAGATGCAGAATCATTTTGGTCTACTAATCTTGGTCGTGATGCCTATATAATGATCATTGCCTTGGATATCGTCATTATTATTTGATCTTCTATCAATTCCCCAACAGTAATTTGTTCACCCACCGTGTGCTATACTCATGAGAGAAGCCACTAGTGAAACCTACGGCCCCTGGGTCTACTTTTGCAACATATTGCTTTCCGATCTATCTTTTGCCGCTTTTGTTTTCAGATCTATTATTCCAAAAAACCCAAAAATACCTTGCTGCACTTTTTATTTGCCTCTTTTATTTTGTGTTCTTGAGAGATCTATCTATCCAATCTATCATTACCTAATCTATCTTTTTACCATAGAGAGATTGACAACCTCTCTTTCGCGTCGGGTTGCAAGTATTTGTTCTTTGTGTGCACGTGTTGTTAACATAGTGTTGGTGATCCTCCTATTGGTTCGATACCTTGGTTTTATAACTGAGGGAAATACTTACCGTCACTGTGCTGCATCATCCCTTCCTCTTTGGGGAAATACCGACGCAGTCTCAAGGCACGTCAAAGGAATCTCTGGCGCCATTGTCGGGGAGGAAGCAGTCTCTTCAACGTGCCAATCTCTGGCACCGAGGAGACACCATCAACATCTATCAGGTTCCTAATCACGAATCTCATGTCCTTGCAATTACATTATTTGCCATTTGCCTCTCGTGTTCCTCTCCCTCACTTCACCAAATTTGCCGTTTTATTTGCCCTCTTTTTCGTTTGCCTTTTTGCTTGTTTGCTATCTTTGCTTGTGTTGCCATGAGCCTTCTATTTGCTTGCATCTTCGCTTGCTAAAAATCTATTGATATGGATCCGCATCCACTGGCTAATCTTTTCAAAAGAACAAATTATGATGAACCAATTGCTAGTGAGTTGAGTGCACTTTATTATATCTATGAAGTTTTGTTTGAAAATCATGAATTCGAAAATTTTGATGAAGTGTTGAAAGAAGAAATTGATAAGGTGATTCATGATAGATCCTTGATAGAAAAGCATGATTGCAATGTTGCTAGTATGAATTCTCTAAATATCCATGATGCTAATGATATGCAAAGCCACAAGCTTGGGGATGCTCTGTTTGATGAAGATGATATTTTTAGTCCTCCAAGTTTTGATGAGCAAATTTATTTTGATGATTGCATGCCTACTATTTATGATGATGGTGATGACACGTATGCTATAATGAGTAATGATAACCATGAAACTTATCATCATGGTTTTAATTTGCAATGTGGTTATGTCAATCAAGTGTCTCATGATAGTTATTTTGTTGAGTTTGCTCCCACTACCATCGATGATAAGGAATTTGCTTATGTGGAGAGTAATGAAAATTATATGCTTGAGCATCATGAAAAGAATGATTTATGTGATAGTTATATTGTTGAATTCCTTCATGATCTTACTGAAATTTATTATGAGGGAGGAACATATGCTTGTAGTAATTGCAATAATATCAAGTTTCTTCTCTATGTGTTCAAAGTTTTGAGGTTATGCTTGTTTTGCCTTCCTATGCTAGTTGATTCTTGTTCCCATAAATTGTTTGCTCACAAAATCCCTATGCATAGGAAGTGGGTTAGACTTAAATGTGTTTGTCATGAGATTCATGATGCTCTTTTGCATATTTCAATTACTACTTTTTATGTGAGCATCACTGAAATCATCATGCCTAGCTAGGGGCTAAAACGATAGTGCTTGTCGGGAGGCAACCCAATGAATAAATTTATTTTCATCTTTTTTCTTTCTGTTTTTGAGTGATTCACACAATTATGCCTATTTTATGATTGTGTTTTTATATTTTATTTAGTGTTCGTGCCAAGTAAAGCCTTTAGGATGATTCATAAGATGATTAGAAACAATTTTGAATCTGAACCAGAAACAATGCCTCCAGTACGTGAATTTTCATTTTTTTACTGGACCGTGATAATGAGCAGAAATTTTAACACAATATTTCTATACAAATTCTTTATGTTGTCCTAATTTTTTTGAATTTTTAGAGTTACAGAAGTATAGTTAGAGTACAGATTACTACAAATTGTTCTGTTTAAGACAGATTCTGTTTTCGTTGCATTGTGTGCTTGTTTTGATGAAACTATGGGTTGTATTGAAAGGTATAAGCCATGGTAAAGTTAAAATACAGTAGGTATAATGCAATAATAAAATTTGAATGGGTTTGCAACAGTACATAAAGTGGGGATTTGCTTTATTATACTAACGGATCTCACGAAGATTTTGTTAAGTTTTGTGTGATTGAAGTTTTCATGTTTTGGGTGAGATCACGATGGATGAAGGAATAAGGAGTGAAAAGAGCCTAAGATTGGGGAAGCTACAGCACCCCCAAGATATATCCAAAGAAAAACAAGCAACTAAGTGTAACACCCAAGATGCGGTCCTATCCTTATTTTTGGCTCGAGGGCCTAGATAGGGATAGAAGTGCATCTTGTCGTTTAGCAAGAATGGATATCGTTACAAGTACATGTAAAGAGGAGATTAGTATATGGAATTGGCTTACACTGGCCACAAGCTAAAATCATGATCACATCAATACATCAATACATTCAATCACCATACAGAAGAGCAGGGTCCGACTACGGACAAAATCAAATGATAAAAGTGACATCCATCCTTCTTATCCCAGGCTGCCGACCTGAAACCCATCCTATGATCGATGAAGAAGAAGAACTCCAACTCAAACAAATCATCTCTCTCACGTCAAAGCATCGCATTACCTATACATGCAACTGTCGTTGTAGTAATCTGTGAGCCATAGGGACTCAGCAATCTCATTTCCAGGGGTATCAAGACTAGCAAAGCTTAATGGGTAAGGTATGGTTAAGTGGTGAGGCTGGAACAAGCACTAAGCATTTATTTGAGTGGCTAACTTACGAGTACAAGAATAAGAAGGGTGACCTACGCATAAACAGACGTGAACTAGTAATGATCACTAAGTGATCCTGAACACCTACTTACGATCAAACATAACCCCACCGTGTTCTCTCTCGGATTAGAACTCACGATAAGAGACGGTCACGGTTATGCACACGGTTGGTGTATTTTATTTGAGTTTACTTTAAGTTTTCTATGACCGGATGTTAAACACATTTCCAACAGCCACATAACCGCGGGCACGGCTTCTTGAAGAGATTTAACCCTGCAGGGGTGCTCCAACTCATCCATCACAAACTAGCCACAAGCTGCGTGGAAAACCTCAACCACGAGATAGCCTGTAGTATCCTCGGAATCCCGTGCACAAGACGTTCGAGAAAGGTAAAACAAATTCCGCAAGGCTGCACGACGTGCCGACGATCCCGATAGGAGCCGCGTATCTCGTTCTCAGGGCACGGCGGATAAGCGAAGCATACGGTGGCCTGATAGAAATCTCCCGAGTTGCCACGGGTTGGCCCCGCACGGTGCTCTAGTTTGGACCAACACTCATGAGGAGCACTGGCCCGGGCGTTGATTAATTATCCCCGGGTGCCGGCAGGTCCCTATGCAATTTTATTAGTTATTAGGCAAATGGAGTACCAATGTTGGTCCTTGCCAGAAGAGTTTTATCCCAAAACAAAAATCAAGGGGTCCCCATAACAACCCCAAGCATGTTAGGAGCGCTCAATATGGAACATAACACCGGTACACAAGTAACTAGGGCGGAAAAAGTGGAACAAAACAGCGAGCAAAAGGCCAAGCATTCCACCTTTTACCAAGTATATATGTGCATTAAATTAAATAGCAATAATATTGTGATATCTCAAAAATGTCCATGTTTTCACATGGAAACAACTTGCACCTGCAACTAGCAATGCTATAAGAAGGGTTGCGCAAGCGGTAACATAGCCAAACAATGGTTTGCTGGGATGTGGAGGGTTAGAGGCTTATCATGGCATTTTTGGGAGGCTTGTCAAACAAGTGGTAGGTAGCATGACATAGAGATAGAAACGAGACAACTAGCATGGCAATGCTAGTAGTGGTATCCAGGGAAATGTTCATCTTGCCTGAGATCCCGCTTGGAAGAAGAACGAATCCGTGAAGTAGACGAACGGGACGTAGTCGAACGAATCCTCACACTCCGAATCGGTTTCGGCACTCTATCGAGAAGAAGCAATCCGGAAATAGGCAATTGACACACGGTAAACACCACAACATATTCTCGACATGATGTGCAATCAAGTATGATGCATGTCCGGTTTAATAATGCATGGCATGACAAGCACAACAATTAAACACTATAAATTAAGTGAAGTTCAATATGCAACGAGTTGCATATTGACGAAACTCCACATTCAAATTATTTAGTTCAGTCTCGTTTATGTACTCATCAATATTAAATGTTGTTTAACATGGGTGGTCATGGCCCAAGGTGAAGATGGAATTAAAGGAATTTTAAATGGAGAAGGAGAACATACATACAACAAAATAATAACTCTCCATATTACGAGAAACGCGTGTCGGATTTCGGGCTCCGCAAAACCCTTAAGATTCGAACACAGGCGCGTGTGCGAAGATCCCTTGCAGCTTCGCCCTACCTAGCTCGCTACTCGATGGACACAACGATGAACTCGCACGATGACGAGGAAGAAGATGAACACGATAGTTTACCCAGGTTCGGGCCGCTGCGAAGCGTAATACACTACTCCTGCTTTGGTGGATTGTCTCTCGAGGAGGTGTGGTGGATGAACTAGTACAGTGTTTCGGAGCCTCGTGAGGGCGCTCCTGAGGTGTTCTTGGCCCTCCGTCGGCTTGGGGGTGGATGAGTGAATCAACTGGTTTCGGATCCTCCGCTACGGTGCGGCCTACCCTCTATATATAGCGGTGGCTCGGGTCCTCTTCCCTTATCACAGTGGCGGGAAGGGATCCCACAACGGCCAATTTTGAAGGGGGACAGGAGTACATGCCCGCCCTGCCCAAAGGCGGTCTTCGCCTGCAAAGTTGCCGTCGATGGTGCAGAGGTGGGCTCAGCGATGACATCCGTCCTGCGGGGCTCGTGGTCGTGGTCTTGTTGCACCGGAATGGAAACCTTTAGGGGGTGCTTTGAGAACCCGCGTACGTCCTTGCTCCCTTTGCACCAAAGGGGAAACTGCACCGCCTGGCGCGCTGGCACCCGCGTACGTCCTTGACTCCTGAGGCCGGGCCCTTCATAGAGATCTCCGCCGCTCCGGAGGGGGCCTGGGGAGGCCCATCCCTAGCCAGTCTTGACGCCGCTCCTCCTCGCGAGCCTAGGGCCCTCGCGAGGGCCTTGTCTTGAGTGGGGCCGCGCCTGGTTGTGTCTGGCTGATGAAGTGGGCCATGCCCTGGGCCGCAGGCAGGCAGGTCTGGGTACCCCCGTTCCCAGAACGCCGACAGTAGCCCCCGGGCCCAAGGCGCGCTCGAGCCGGCTTCCGGGCGAAGCCTCTAGGGCGGCCTGAAGCGCCGCGGGCCCCAAACGCCTGCGGGCCAGGCTTTACATGCGTCGAATGCCTGGGCGGCGACGCCCCCGCTCCCCGAGGGCGTCAGGAACCGCTCCAAGTCAAATTGACGCGACGCCCGTGTGCAGCTCAGGCCATCATTGCCCTTCCTTGAATGATGCTGCTGCTTCGGGCCTCTACTCCTCGGGCCACGCGGATGTGACCCTTCAGTTGGCAGGAGAGGCGACGCGGACGGTACTGCGTCGACCGAACCGCCTCACGGCGCCCGAGAGGCGCACGACGCCTGCCCTCCCACGACTCGTCGCGGCTGCAGTTACGCCTATTAATCCGCCCCGCCCCTGGCAGGGGAGGGGCATTGTAGTCTTGAGGCATCTTCCTGCTTCCTTCGCTCCGTCGAGAAAACCCTCTCTTCTTCCCATCTTCTCGTCCTCCATGGCTTCTGGAGGAAGTGGCGCGGGCGCGGGGAAGCGCGGGGCACCGCCGGCTCCCTCGTCTTCCTCCGGAGGCAGCGGTGGGGGGCCCTCAGGGCCGGCGCAGGTTCGCCGGCGCTGGGCTATGGTCGACGAGTGAGTATTCTGCTGCCTCTCTCTTCTTTAGTTGTTTTGCCCAGCATTCCGAGCATGATCCTCTCCTTCTCCCAGGGCACCTGCGGCCAAGAAACGCAAGCTTGGCGAGCTTCAGGAGGAAGCGGAGGCGCTGCGGGCCCGGCTGGCGACCGTCGAGGCCGCCTTCCAAGCCGCTCTCTGGGGCGAAGCGGAGGCCAGGGTGGAGCTGGCGTCCCTCCAGGCCCAGGTCCAGGAGGCGGCCGACGCCGTGCAGGCCACCCAGGACGAGGCGGCGCATGCTAGGCTGCTGGAATCCCAACGTGCCAAGCATTTCCTGGGCATCGCCAGCCGCGCAGCCGACGCAGTGAGCCGGTTCGTTGGGGACGCCCCCGCGCTGCCGAACGTGCGCGGCGATGGGGGCTACCTTGAATTCTTCCAGAAGGTGGTGGAGGCGCTAGAGACCGGCGTCTCCCGCGTGAACACGGACAGCGAGTCTGACGCGCGCGACCTTCTGGACCTCGCCTTGACGCTCGTCTTCTCCAACCTGCGCCGCCTCGCCCCGCAGCTCGACCTCCGGCGCGTCGGGGAGCCAGTGCCTGACGGGCTCCAGCGCCCCCTTCAGGACGAGGTGCGCCCACACGTGGAGTCCATGGTGGAGCGGTTTGTCCAGGTGCCCACCTCCAGTGGGGAGGACGGTTCCGACGCCGAGGCGGCCGGCGGCGTGGGCGGTGACGGCGGCTTCTCCCCCTAAGCAACCCCTGTCTTCTTTTCTTTGTGCCTGTAATATTTCAAGACGAACTCTGCCCCAGAGGGCGTTAATCTTTTGCCTGTTACCTTCGCCTTCTCGTTTTTCTTTTCTCGAATCGCCGCTCGCTTGCTCGGCGCGACACGACTTAGATTCTCCGCACGGGGCCAGACACTGCTGCCGCCGCGGCCGGGTGATGGCAAACGGTGGGGTCCTCATGAAGCTTTCTCTCCTGAGGGGCAACTCGTGGCCGCCATCTTCCCCGGGTTCACGGCCTTGCAGTTCGTCGTGGTGGGATCCTTTCCCTCGCGTCATTTTTCCTGTCGCCTTGGTCCTCAGGGGTCTCGGTGGCCGCGCGTGGTGGCCCGTAACACCTGCATCCTTACGTTAGTGCGCATAATCTTTACCCCGTCCTCGGGTCGTTATGAGGCCAGGAGGCTCTTGCTTGGTTCGGCAGTGTACTTAGCTCGTGGGGTGGCGACGGTCTCGTTTGCGGCTCCTTCTAGGATGCCCCCTCCTTGTTCGTGGGACGGTTTGGGAGCCCTTTCGGCACTCTATGTCTACAGGACCCAGTCCCGCACATTTCCCGACCACCGTAGTGTACGACTAGATCACCAGCTCGCAACCACGTGGTTAGGCCTCGACACCCTTGATGCCGACCGGATCACCAAGGATGACGTCAAGGGGGACGAGTGGCTATACGACCGGTAAGACTCCTGAGGCGTGATGCTCAGGAGCCCCCTTTTGACGCTCAAGCCGCCCTACGTCGGCAGGTCCCAGTCCCGCGCATTTCCCGACCACCGTAATGTATGACCGGATCACCAGGACGCAACCACGGGGTCAGGCCCCGACACCCTCGACGCCGACCGGATCACCAAGGACGACATCAAGAGGGACGAGTGGCTATATGACCGGTAAGCCTCCTGAGGCGTGATGCTCAGGAGCCCCCTTTGATGCTCAGGCGATCCCCCATTCCGTCCTGCCGGCTGCTGCCTCAGGAAGCCCTGGGGCCTCCCTAGACTTCATGCTGAGGTCGGAGCCCCCGAGCAGGGGTCGACGGCTAAAAGATGCGTGCCCCTGAGGCGACAAGGCCTCGTTATCCAGCCCCGAGGTGCCTCGGGGTTGTGCGGGGCGTTTGGCTCCTTGCGAAACACCATCCAGAAAGAGAGAATTCGAGTCTGGTAAAATGAGAGAACACAGAGAGAAAAGTTCCCGCCCCTTTTTCTTTTAAACATAGAGTTTCGAAATCCTCAGACTTCATTCCAAAAAACGGCAACTCGAACACCAAAAAGAAGCAAGCAAATGCCGCGTCCGGCCCCTAGGCCAGTCTTCGTCTTCCCCCAGCGCTGAGCGTAGGGCATCCACGTTGCATGGGCATAGCCATTGGTGGGCAGTGTTGACTCTCCGCCAGCGCGGAGCTGTGGCTGCCACATTGCGTGGGAGGAACCCCTCCGCGTCCTCGGGGGGCTCCGGGCGTATACATCCCACTCATTATTATGTGAGAGTGTCACGGGTTGGTGTTGGTCCCGAGGGTGTATAGGGAGCTCCATGCCTCGCGGGCACGAAGCCCACTCCCAGCCCCCGGGTTTGTCATGGAGAAGTAAGGTCTGCTCTGGGCGGGCCCTCGAGTGTAGGGGGAGCCCCTTGCGCTCTCCGACTGGAAGGCCCGCCCCAGAAGAAGGCCCTGGGCTCCCCGGGCGGTGCCCCAGCGCGCCTCGCTGGGGTCCCCGGGGTTCCCATGCTGGTACTCGGGGCCCTGCCCCCAGGTCGGGCGAGCCGGGCCTGGGGACATGGGCGAGTACATGATCGCCCGCTGGTGATCGAACGAAACCCAACCCGGAGACATGGGCATATGTTCCACCCTCCGTCTCCAAGCGAGCGTCGCGCGCCCCAGAGACACAGGCGCATGTTCCACCCTTCGTCTCTAGGTTGGGATCGTCTGGCCTGGGGACATGGGCGTGTGTTCCACCCTCCGTCTCCAAGCTGGGAACTCCCGGCCCGGGGACGAGGGCACATGTTCTACCCTCCGTTCCCAGGCAAGTGGCCCCCGGTCCCCAGACCCAGACGCCTGCTCAAGGCAGCTCCCTACCAGCGGGCGTGCCTCGCGAGGGTCTCCGCGCTGGGCACCCTCGCGAGGCCAGCCCCGCAAGCCGCCCCCGCGAGGTTGCACATACCAGTCCACGCGGGGGCTGCCCGCGAAGTCGCGTGTGCGCCTCCTGTCGCCGTGGCAGCCGGTGCTGCTCCCTTCATGGCCCGGGCGCGCGTCAACATGGTCGTTGTAGAGTTGCACGAGCCCCCGGGCGCCAGCGTAGTCGAGCCTTCGGTCCTCCTCCCTGGTCCCGGTGAGCGTGCCGAGAGGCGCGAGGCGACGCCCCTCTCGTGTGGCCAGCACCTCCCACCGGTCTCTGCCGGCCCCTGCGGCCGGCTCCTGCGCCCCCGGCAGCTCGAACCAGGTCCCCGGTGAGCGTGGGACACCGCGGACGTCCCGAGCACACCCGCGTGGCCCAGGCACCGTGCCCGTCGATCGTGCGAGTTCACGGGTGCGAGCCTCGCTGAGATACACCTACGTCTCGTCGGCGGCGGTGTCGCGCCCTGGGGCGCGCCTGGCCTCGTCGATGCGGCGGTCGCGGGCAACGTGTTTGTGCCATAGCTCGTGCGCCACGAGGAGCGCGACATGTCTGTGCGTCGGGTCTTGGCAGACTCGAAAGAGTGGCGGCGCGGCCCGAACGCGGGGAAGGACCAGGGCGACGGGGGCATGCCGTGTGGTTGGTGAAGGCGGCAGCCCCCAGTGCCCGTTGAGAGTCCGGCCGGTGATGGTGCCCGCTGACAGGGTGGCAGAACGACGCGGGGCGCCATGGCCCGCCGGCGCCGGCTGCGCCACGCGGGCAGCTCGCCGCTCAGCACGAGCTCGACGTCCTTTTGCCATGAGTGCGGGGAGTGGAGGCGAGGCGAGCCCTGAGGGAGATTTCGACACGCCCCCTACCTGGCGCGCCAAATGTCAGATTTTGGGCTCCGCAAAACCCATAAGATTCGAACACAGGGGCGTGTGCGAAGATCCCCTGCAGCTTCGCCCAACCTAGTGATACGTCTCCAACGTATCTATAATTTTTGCTTGTTCCATGCTGTTATATTATCATTCTTGGATGTTTTACAATCATTTTACTACAACTTTATATTATTTTTGGGAAACAACATATAGTATTTCCGAAACGACCCCATATGCAAATTATGAATTTAGTCCAGATCTGAACTAAACATATTTATTATTAAACATGAAAACAAAATGCACCATCTGATTCTACGCATCATTCTAGGAGATTTACATATATAGATCATTTAAAACGGAGCTACGGCCAAAAAGATATGACAAACGCAAGATGAATATGACATGAATGCAAAATGCATGCCAACAACAACCACAAACATTTAAAAACATGGATGCAACATGATAATATCAAACTACATGAGATACTAATCAATTTCCATGTGGAACATGTTCAAAACGGAGCCACGGTTCAACAAATACAACTAACACAAGTTGTAGTCCAAATCTGTCCAAAACAGCAACATGGCATGTTGCAACCCACACAACAACAAGCTACAGTAATCTAAAATGCACAACAAAGACATGGGGCTGTAGCTTACATGATGCACAAAAATTCATCTCACAGAAGCAAATTGTTTAGAAGCACGGATCAATAGGAAATGAGCTCACAAGATGGCTATAAAAACATGGCGTTTAGGGACTTAGTGAAAATAACAGGTTTTAACAAAGCAGTTTTATTTTGAAGGCATGTTGGAAGCAAGAAAAACATATGCTATAGGACTTATAATGGCAAGAAAATCTACAGCATGGTAGTGGGAATGATGCACTTCAATTCATTCCATAATGGCAAGGTCTAATTATGCACAGAATCATGGCTAGCATCAACACAACATGGCATTATGAAATAACCAGATTCTTAGACTTGGTGAAAATTAGAGTAGACATGAGCAGAAGTTTTTATCAGGTAAGCATGTTTGACAACAGAATTAATTATGATGCATAACCTATAAACGAAAACTAATGGCACAACATGACAGTGCATAACATGCTTTACAAAACACTCCATGGTGGCAACCACAAAGGAGCTGTATATTAATAGCAAAACACATGCAACATGGCAACAAAATAAGACAGTTTCAGACTTAGAATTATTTTGACATCTCAACACAGCAACATTGAGTAAGCATGTTCACATGAAAATAATAGTAGCATAACAATCATTCATGGGCATGGCTAAGTTACTAGCAGCAAGTAGACATGGTACACTTAAAATTACTCCATTGAAACAAGTCCAAAGGAGGCATGGATTGCTTAGTATCATGCTCGCAAAACGGAACTTATCGCTAACAGATTAGCAGTTTTAACACCAAGGTCACTTGAGAGCAAGAAATGGGCATGCTAATGATATTTGACATAGCAACCAGAGGCATGGCATCAAAGTAGACACGAGATAGAGCAAATCTCACGAAGGAACCACATGCAAAAGACCTACGGATTAGATGCAATCATCCACACAAGTTCACAACACACACACACAAAAAAATTATGCAAGCAAACAAGGATGATCATGATGCATTGGTCCTGGGATGCAAGCAAGGACTTAACACAAAAAATGAAACACACATAAAAGCATGCAAGGAAGGACTTAACACAAAATAAATGAGGTCTTGGTCCTGGGATGTTACATGTGTGTGGACTATGACTCAAGTATCGTTGAATTTGGAATCAATGAATTCAAAAAACGTGTTGAATATCCGGCTATCTCGACATTGTTGGATGTAGTATTTATATTTGAACTATTATTGTACTAGGATATTTGCATGTTATTTATGCATGAATTGCGTAAGTTTATACAATTATTTTGAGTGTTGCAGATTAAAAAAACATGGGCGAACGTTTAAGGGGCAATGTTAGATAGCCGGCTCCTGTATCAGTGTTCGTGTACAAGCCCGAACTAGTCCACGGACAAATAGTGCGTCTATTTTGAGAGTCGACATTTGAGATGCCCTAAGCTCTATGGCGATTCTAACCATGCACGGAAAGAAAGGAACAAGAGGGCATTGTCGGGAATTGGGGCTCCACAGACCCAAGAAGGTTCAAACTCTGGGGCATGTGCGAAGATCTCAACCAACTCTAGCCTCAAGCTCGCCACCCCGCAGCCAAGCCTCGTCGAATACGTGCGAGTGAACAAGAAGATGGACACAGAGATTTTACCCAGGTTCGGGCCACCTTGCGGTGTAAAACCCTACTCCTGCTTTTGGTGGATTGGCTTCGCGTGGAGGTTTGGGGATGAAGTAGTACAGTGGTTGAGCGACCTCGCGAGGGCTCTGAGGTGAGGATCGATCTCCCTCCTCTACGGCGCAGGCTAGTCCCTATTTATAGTGGCCTTGGTCCTCTTCCCTTATCGCACAGGCAGGAAGGGATCCCACAACTGCCAAATTTGAAAGGGGACAAGAGGTACATCTTATCCTGACTAAAGATGGTCTTCGCCTGCAAAGCTTCTGGGCATGACGCAGAGGTGGGCTCGGCGATGACATCCGTCCTGCCGAGCTCGTGGTCTTGGTCTTTTTGCACTTCAATGGAAACCTTTGGGGGGATCCCTTGGGAACCCACGTACGTCCTTGCCTCCTTAGCACGAGAGAGGAAACTGTCCCCTCTACGCCCGCTGGCGCCTGCCTGGCCTTGGTCATCATGGCTCACGTCATCCCAGCCTCATGAGGCCAGGTACCTGCATAGAAATCTCCGCTCCTCGGGAAGCAGCCTGGGGAGGCCGCTCCCCTGGAGGTCTTGGCGTTGTTCGCCTTGCGAGGCTGGGGCTCTCACGAGGGCCTTGACTTGGGGGGCTTGCCGCTAGACCATACTGGACCGTCGAGGTGGGCCACGCGCTGGGCCGCAGGCAGGCAGATCTGGGTGCCCCCGATCCCAGAATGCCGACAATAGCCACCGGGACCAAGGCGTGCCTGTCCTGGCTTTGAGGCGAAGTCACGGAGCGAAGGGCGAAACGCTGTGGGCCCCCAATCGCCTGCGGGTCGGGTTCGACGCGTGGCGCGTGGCAGGACGCGGACGCCTCCGCTCCCACGTCGCCTCGGCAACTGCCCAGACCGACAAAAGCCTGGCGCCCGTTGCCGAGCCATCATTGCTCTTCTTCCTTGCTCTTTTGCTCCCTTGCTTAGATCCCCTTTCCTTTGCGAGAACCTCCTCCAGATCTTGGCGCAGCGCCGTCCTTCCTCTTGCTCCCCCAACCCCAATTATTCTTCAGATGGCGCCCGCCGGGAAGTCGAAGTCTGAGGCTCAGGCCTCGGCCTCCTCTTCCCCTTTGCCGGCACTTACGGCATCCTCCATTGCCAAGGAGGGGGACCTCACCCCAGTGCTTCCATTGACGGCGGGCGACTCCAATGATTGGGGACAGACCTTGATCTGGTGTGGCTCTGCGGAGCAGCGCACCTTGGCGAAAAGTGTCTACCCCTTCTTCCTCCACAGCATCTTCTCCGGGCTCGTCCCGCCCTTCTCAGGGTTCTTCACCACCATCCTTAAGCATTACGGGATCCAGGCCCTCCATCTTCAGCCCAATTCCATCCTGCTCCTGTCTGTCTTCGTCTTCTACTGCGAGTCCTTCGTAGGCATGAGGCCCTTAGTGGCCCTCTTCCGCCACTACTTCAGCCTGCGGCTCCAGGACGGTGCGCACCGGTCAGCGTGCGCCTCCTTCGTCGCGGTCCAGAGCGGGAATATGCTCCTGAAGGCCGGGAGGAAGGTGGAAGGCTTCAGGCACCGCTGGGTCTTCTTGGATGCCCAGGGCCTCGATCCGCACCTGGAGCTCCCGACGGAGCTGCTCGAGAAGGCCCTCCCGTGGGGCTCCACGAAGCTCACCGATCCCCGGGCGAAGCCCGTCTTGGAGCGGATCTCCCTGGACATGGAGGCCAAGAAGCTAACCGGGGAGATGATAGTGAAGGATTTCCTAACGCAGCACCTGGCGCCGCTCCATTCACACTCGAGGCCCATGTGGGAGTAGCAGGGTGCGGAGGACAATATCACGCTTCGATCCGCGAGCCTGACAGGCGAGGAGCTGGACAGAGCCTTGGCTACCCTGCTCCACAACGATCCTGGAGGCCGACGCCCTGCTGTACCGCCATGACGATAGGGAGGAGCTGGTCGCCGCCATGCCCGCCATCGACGAGCTGGGGCTCACGCCGCCCGAGCGCCTCAATTCCCCCGTGCCGGTGTCTTCTAGCGACACAGCTGCGACGAAGACTCGGAGGAGACTGAGGACGATGACCTGGAAGAGGTGTCCCCCCTGTCGCAGAGCAAGTTCCTCCGCGACCTCGAAGACGACGACGATACCGATGAGCCCCCGGCTGTGGACTCCCCGCACTTCGCCAGGGTCCTCAGGGGGTCAGGGCCTACCCCCCAGACCATGCGGGCATCTGGCCAGGTGACCTCAAGGAAACGCGCGGCCGCGCCTCCTCCGGAGGACTCCCCACGCTCCAGCAAGGCGATTGAGACGCCGATCTCGTCCCCGTCCGAGCCGTAGCCGAAAGGTGGGGCGGCCGCTGCAGGGGCAGATGTGGCCTCTTCGGCCATGGCCCCTAAGGGCGATCTCGCCACCTCTCCGGGCGGCAGTGCCACGCTGAAGAAGGGTGAGAGCGTCCCGACCATCGCCGAGGTGGAGAGGAAGAGGAAGTGGATTGCGCCCGAGGAGTAAGTAACCTGCCTCGCCCTTGGTCGATTATAGATTGCGCGCGGACTCACAGCCCCTTCTCCTCTCGATGGCCAGGGGTGACGACGTGTCGAAGAAGAGCAAGGCGAGCACCGGGCCAAAGGACCCCCCTGTCCAGAGGGCGCCATCAGCCTCTGGCCGCGGACGCGGTAGGGGTGGGAGCGCATCACGCCAACCCAACGCAACCCTTGGGTGCCCCGGCAACACCACACCCGGGTACACGGGTGTGACGCCTACTCCTGGCGCCTTGCCGGCGCCGCTTGGGAGGCCCGGCACCGGGAGTGCAGAGGCTCACGAGGCGGCACTCCTTGCCGCGGCCGTGGCGACCCCAGCGCCGGTGGAGGGGGCGATTTCCCGCCACCTTCTAACGGATTCTACCCCGAGGACGCAGCGACGCAGCTTTAGGAGGAGCCAGCCCCCGTGGGCCAGTAGGCTGGGAAGTCTTCCGCCCTTGTCGTGCCCGAGGAGAAACTAGAGCCTCCGGCGCCCCAAGTCTGCCATGCCACTGCCCCCTTGGACACAGCACCCGCCGACGTGCTGGTGCCGCCTCCTGGTTAGGCCCTTGCGCTCGTGGACCGCGGCCCTCTGATCAGGCCCGGTGCCTTGGATGAGGCCTATACCGCACTTGGCCAGATCCGGGCCGACCTCCAAGATGCCGACAGGTGCTCCCTCACGAGGGAACGCCTGGGGCTTATTTTTGGGTGGCTCCAGGCTGACGCAGCCACCAAGATGACCTGGGGTCAGGCTGAGGTTGCCACCGCGAAGAGCAGGAAGGAGGCCGCCGAAGCCAAGGCGGCTCGCGATGCGGTCCTGGCCGAAGCAGCGTCTCCCGCGGAGCGCTGCGGCGAGGCAGAGGCCAACCTGAAGGCCCTTCAGGAGGAGCAAGCCGCGCATGCACAACGGCTCCACCAGCGAGAGGAGGACCTCAAGGCCCGCGAGGAGAAGCTCGCCGATCACGACTCCGTGCCGTCCCAGGTGACTGTTGACCAAGCCGCGGAGCGCGAGCGTCTGGCCAAGCAGAAGGAGGAGGTAGTAGAAGCCCAGACGTCCCATGCCCGGCATGTCTCCGATGCGACGGCCCAGCTAGATGCCAGGGAGAAGACCCTTGCCGCTGCTGAGAAGAAGGTGGCTGCGGAGCGCGATGTCTTCCCCTCGATCGAGCTTAGGCTTCGCCAGGCGTTGTACCCCATCTGCAGGGGAGGATTCAAGGAGCCACTGGCGACTCCTAAGGGTGGCTACGCAGGGCTCTCCTCCAAGCTCGCTGAGGCGCTCGAAGCTGTTGTCGCCAAGGTGGACGCCATCTTGGAGGGCGAGTGCCGCGACTTTTTCTCCATGCCCGCGACGCGTGTCTTCAGCCACCTCTACCTCCGCGAGCCCGGCTTTGATTTCGACGCGGTGATCGTCCCGGTGGCCCCTGAGTCTCGCACCGCTGCGGTGGCGGCCGTGAAGGATTCCGTGGACGCGCTAGTGAAGAAGTTCGCCTGCATCCCCGACGCCGGGCCCCCTGCGGTGGAGGCAAGCGGTGGCGACGACGGCAGCGACAGCGATGTTGATGAAGAGCTCACCGTGCCTGGGACGAGCGGTGGCAATGGCTATGGTGATGACGGCCCCTCCTCCTAGATTTCGACCTGCGACATTTATCATGCCTCGTGGAGGCGTAAGACTTGTTTGAATTCGCAAAACATTCAGTGCCTGTAATAACTGTTTGAACTCTGTGATGTCCTTTCGTGCTTTGTTTCCTTCATGCTTGCTTTTGTGCTCTGCGTCAGCAGGGCCCAATCCCGCGCATACCTCGACCGCCGTTGGGGCGTCCGGATCGCCAGGCCGAGACCAAGGGGCGAGGGGATACGTGACTAGTGAGGCCCCTAAGTCGCGATGCTCGGGGGTCCCCCTTGACGTGCGAGCAGCCCTCATGAAGGAAACATGGCGACGACGAGGTTGATTTGGAGCGCCTTTGTGCTCTGCGTCGGCAGGGCCCAATCCCATGCATACCTCGACCGTCGTTGGGGCGTCCGGATCGCCAGGACGAGACCAAGGAGCGAGGGGCTACGTGACTAGTGAGGCCACTGAGTCATGATGCTCAGGGGTCCCCCTTGACGTGCGAGCGGCTCCCATACCTTTCCTCACCAGCTTTTGCCTGGGAGGGATGCGAGAAGACCAGGTGCAAGGGACCTGGTGAGGTGGCACGCGCCAGGCATGGCCTGGGCATAGCCCCCGTCCAGCCCCCTCGTGCGTGCATCCCAGGGGAACGCTGCGTGACGGGGCCATTTGAAGAGTCGAGAGGCCATCCTGAGGTTGGTGCAGCCACTAGGGCGCCCTCAGTTGTTTATCCACCAGCGTGAAGCATGGGGCATCCACTTGGCGTAGGCATAGCCGCTGAGCGACCATGTCGTCCCCAAGCGCGGAGCATGGGGCTTCCAGTTGGGCGTGGGCATAGCCGCTGAGAGGCCGTGTCGTCCGCCAGTGCGGAGCATGGGGCTTCCACTTGGGCGTGGGAAGGGAGCTCTGTGTTAGAGTCTCCGGGCGTGTACAGCCCAATTTCATTCGTACGCATGACTGGCACAACAGAACTGGAGGAGGTATATCTGGGCACCCGTGAGCCAGCGCGGGACTCACGAGGCCCTACCTCAAGGCGGGTTGCGCCTGAATTTTCTGACGTGGGATGCGCTTACAAAACCTGTGTGATGGAGGTAACCTGCGCCGAATGAATCTCCGGAGGCCATCGCATGAGAAGGCCAAACACCAAGGACCCCAGGAGATGACGTGAACGGAGCCGGCCCGCCAGACAGAGCTCAGTCGTTGGGTTTATCGACGCTGCAGGGACTGACCCGAGCACAGACGTCGTGCCCAGTCTTCTCATGCGACAAACCCGAGGAAAAACACCCGGTGCGCGGCTCCCGCGACGGTGAAGCGCCGAACTGCGGTTATACGAACCGGGCCGCGCACCCTGACTCACCCACTATCGATTAGCTCATGCGAGGACAAAGCACCAAGGACCCCGGGAGGTGACGTGCACGGGGCTGGTCTGCGAGACAGAGCTCGGTCGCTTGGATTTATCAACGCTGCAGGGACGGACCCGAACACAGACGTCGTGCCAGCCCTTAATCATGAGGCGGTCGAGGGGGGTTGTTAGGGCGCAGTGACATTCATGGTAATGAAACACCGGGCATGCAGGTTGGAATACTTAGAAAACTCATCAAATGCAGAACCAGTTCTGATACATGCGCAAAACGATACAGCTGCAGGGGCGGGCCCTAACAGCTTGAGGATGATGCAGCCCGAGGGGCGCCCTCAAATGAACAGACCAAAAGGTCACCTGGTAATGATGTTACTGAAGCGTTGGGGTAGTTGTTGAAGCTTGATCCTCATGAGCCTGAGGGCTCCGAAGGCTCGAGGTGCTCGTGAACCCCAGGGGGCTCGCGAGTGTCCGGGGCCTCTTGAATGACCGTGCGGCGTCGGGCCTCATGAGACGCGTGCATGGCCTACGCGAAGTGCTGGTACGCGGCGCCCACGTTCACGAGGCCAAAGGGCACGCGGACGTAGCTGTAGTGGTAGCCCCCACTTCGGCCGACACGCGATGGCCAGAAGAGGCCCTGTGATGCGGCCCTGTTGAGGCCCGGGATGTTGACGCAGACGCGCAGCCCGCCGCCCGTGTCGGGGGCAGCTGCTGCACTGGGTGGTGTAGGGCGACGCTCGCCGTGCATGGCCCGGGCCTCCAAAAGCTCCTCAATCGCGTTGGTGATGAACTCCTGTGAGCCTGGCGCCTCGCGCCGTGCTCCTTGCTTATGGGGGGGGGCGTCGAAGCACGCCTCCAAGTGGTGCCCGAGCACCTACCTCGTCGCACCGGTCAGGTTGGAAGCTCTCCAGGTGGAAGCCCCCGAGCCTGCCCTGAGGGAGGCGCCGGGCGCGCCTTCCTATGCGGGATGGAGAGGCGCCCCAGCAGTGGACACGGGGCCTGAGGTGTCGTCCATGGGGATCTCTGTCCCCTGGCGGCTCTTGGGAAGGAGCTGCTTCTTCTTCTTGGGGGTGTCCTCGGGAGGTAGGATGCCACCCTCGTCGTCAGAGTTTTCAGCCGCCGCGGCCTGGTAGGCACGTTCGAGGGAGCAGACTGCATCCTTCTCATCGCAGGTGACCGTGATGATGCTGCTGCACCCTGTCATCTTGAGGACGTTGTGCGGGAGGGCGGGGTACCTGAGGATGGCATTGTGCGGGAGGTGGATGTGGGCGACGTCAAAGTCGATGAGCTCGGTGTGGTAGTTATCGCGCTTGCCGAAGGTGACTGAGAGGCGCTCCTGCCCCAGGTGAATGGTGGAGCCATTGGTCACTCCTAAGAAGGGCTTGGTCGGCATGAGATGATCATAGGGCACCTGAAGCGTCTCGAACGTCTCAACAGAGAGGACATTGAGCCCAGCGCCACTGTCGATGAGGGTCTTGGTGACGAGGACGTTACTGATGGTGGGCTTGCAGAGCATGGGGAGCGCGCCTATGGCGGTCGAGCACTTGAGGTGATCCTTGGAGTCGAAGGTAATGGCGTACTGCGACCACCTGAGGGGACGCGCGGCCTCGAGCTTCGGAAGGGTTGCGTTCACCTCACGAGAGAACTGCTTGAAGATGCGGTTCGAGGCAGGGGCCTGAGCGCCGTCCAGGATGCAGGCGATCGCACGGGCTCCTGGAAGCCCCCAGCACCATCATCCTGCCGGTTATCGTCGTTTCTCCTTGGCGGCAGCGGCAACGGAGGGAGGCCAGCATTGCCCTGAGGACGGGCCTCGCGAGGCTGATTGCGCCAGGGTCCATCGCAAGGCTCGTCACGCGAGCGGTCCTCGCGAGGCTAGTCACGCCAGTCCTGACGTGGGTTGCGGTTGTCCCAGCGGCCTCCGCCGCGGCCCCCTCCATGGCCATAGCCACAGTCGCCGCGCTCGGGGCAGCGGCCGAGGCGCTCGTCGCGGAGCGCCCTGAGCTCCTGGCAGTCGTTGGTGTTGTGGCTGTGAGTGTAGTCGAAAATGCAGAAGGGGCGGTTGCCCTTGGGCGGCTCATCATGGTCTCGACCGCGCTTCATCTCGGGCTCTGCTGCCAGCACAACGGGGCCCTTGCGCTTCGCCTCCTTAGCCTTGGCTTTCTTGTCTTCAGGGTCTGCCTTCCAAAGCTCGAGGAGGGAGAGGCGGCCCTCTTCGGCCCATGCGCACTTGTTCGCCAGATTGAACATCTCCAGGGCTGAGCACAAATCGTCATGGATGGCGAGCTCCTCTTTCATCTTGACGTCCCTGACGCCATCGGTAAACGCCGAGATGATGGCCTCATCCGACGCCTTCGGGATTTTGAGGCGAACGTTCGTGAAGCACTGTATGTACTTGTGCAGGGTCTCACTCGGCTGCTGCTTCACGCGTCGCAGGTCGTTCACTGCAAGGGCGCGGTCGCGGGTGCCCTGGAAGTTGGCGGTGAAGCGCTCGCGGAGTTCGTCCCAGGAGGAGATCGATCCCTCCGGGAGGTTAAGGAGCCAGGAGAGCGCGCCACTCTTGAGAGCCATGGGGAACCAGTTCGCCATGACTTTGTCGTCACCGCTTGCCGCCTCGATGCTCAGCGAGTAGAGCTGGAGGAACTTCGCGGGGTCAGGGGTGCCGTTGTAGCGTGGAGGCAGGTCCGGCTTGAACTTGCCGGGCCAGGTGACGCGGCGCAGCTCCGGGGTGAAGGCAAGGCAGCCTGCTGCACTAACAGGCGCGGCGCGTGCGAGGGGAGCTCGGTCTTGGCGTACGTGCACCGCAGCCTCCGGCGGCGCACGGTCTTGATGCCGGCGCAGCGGTGCGGGGAGCGCACGCGCGTCACTGATAACCCACAAGTATTGGGGATCGCAACAGTTTTCGAGGGTAGAGTATTCAACCCAAATTTATTGATTCGACTCAAGGGGAGCCAAAGAATATTCTCGAGTATTAGCAGCTGAGTTGTCAATTCAACCACACCTAAAAGACTTAATATCTGCAGCAAAGTATTTAGTAGTAAAGTAGTATGGAAGTAACGGTAACGATGGCAAAAGTAACAGTAGCGGTTTTGTAGTGATTGTAACAGTAGCAACGGAAAAGTAACTTAGCAATGATCAATATGTGAAAAGCTCGTAGGCAACGGATCAGTAATGGATAATTATGTCGGATGGCATTCATCATGCAACTATAACATAGGGTGACACTGAACTAGCTCCAATTCATCAATATAATATAGGCATGTATTCCATATATAGTCATACGTGCTTATGGAAAAGAACTTGCATGACATCTTTTGTCCTACCCTCCTGTGGCAGCGGGGTCCTAATGGAAACTAAGGGATATTAAGGCCTCCTTTTAATAGAGAACCGGACCAAAGCATTAGCACTTAGTGAATACATGAACTCCTCAAACTACGGTAATCACCGGAAAGAATCCCAGTTATTGTCACCCTGGGGGATGCGGATCATAACTCGTAATAGGTGTCTACAACTTGCAAGATAGGATCAAGAACACATATATAATCATGAAAACATAATAGGTTCAGATCTGAAATCATGGCACTCGGGCCCTAGTGACAAGCATTAAGCATAGCAAAGTCATAGCAACATCAATCTCAGAACATAGTGGATACTAGGGATCAAACCCTAACAAAACTAACTCGATAACATGGTAAATCTCATCCGACCCATCACCGTCCAGAAAGCTTACGATGGAATTACTCACGAACGGCGGAAAGCATCATGAAATTGGTGATGACGACGGCGTCGATTTCCCCTCTCCGGAGCCCAAAATGGACCCCAGATCTGCCCTCCCGAGGAAGAACAGGAGGTGGCGGCGGCTCCGTATCGTGAAACGCGATGAAATCTTCTCTCTAATTTTTTTCTCCTCGAATAGGATTATATGGAGCTGGAGTTGAGGTCGGAGGAGTTGCAGGGGGCCCACAAGCCACCAGGGCGCCCTAGGGGGGGCGCGCCCCCCTGGCTTGTGGCCAATGGGTGGACCCCCTCCGGTTGATTCTTTAGCCAGTATTTTTTATTAATTCCAAAAATATTCTTCGTAAATTTTCAAGTCACTCCGAGAACTTTTATTTCTGCACAAAAATAACACCAAGGCAATTCTGCTGAAAACAGCGTCAGTCCGGGTTAGTTCCATTCAAATCATGCAAATTAGAGTCCAAAACAAGGGCAAAAGAGTTTGGAAAAGTAGATACGATGGAGACGTATCAACTCCCCCAAGCTTAACCCATTGCTTGTCCTCAAGCAATTCAGTTGACAAACTGAAAGTGACAAAGAAAAACTTTTACAAACTCTGTTTGATCTTGTTGTTGTAAATATGTCTAACTGATGTTCAGGTTTTCAGCAAAGATTATAGACTAACCCTATTCACAATAACATTTAGGTCTCACATTTACTCATATCAATGGCATAATCAACTAGCGAGCAATAATAATAAATCTCGGATGACAACAATTTTATCAAAACAATCATGATACAATATGATATAATGGTATCTCGCTAGCCCTTTCTGAGACCGCAAAACATAAATGCAGAGCACCTCTGAAGAACAAGGACTGGCTAGACATTGTAATTCATGGTAAAAGAGATCTAGTCATAGTCATACTCAATATCAATTAATAACAAAGCATACAAATGACGGTGGTGCTCTCTAACCGGTGCTTTTTATAAGAGAAGGATGACTCAACAGTAAAGTAAAATAGATAGGCCCTTCACTGAGGGAAGCATTGATTTACAGAGATGCCAAAGCTCGAGCTTTTAAAACAGGGATGAATAATAATTTTGAGCGGTATGCTTTCATTGTCAACATAACAACCGAATGATCTCGGTATCTTCCATGCTAGATACATTATAGGCAATTCCCAAATAGAATGGTAAAGTTTTTACTCCCCCTCCACCAATCAATCACACTCCACGGCGAGCCGAATCCATGGGTACCGTCCATACAAACAACAATCCTGGGGGAGTTTTGTTTCATTATATTTTGATTTGAATTTTGAGCATGGAACTGGGCATCCCGAATACCAGCCACTTTCTCGTGAATGATAGTGAATCAACACATATCGTGAGAATAACCCACCTAGCATGGAAGATACTAATAGCCCCTAGTCACTATATGAGCGATTCGGGCATACAAAACAGAATATTATTTGAAGGTTTAGAGTTTGGCACATGCAAATTTACTTGGAACGGCAGGTAAATACCGCATATAGGTAGGTATGGTGGAGTCATATGGAACAACTTTGGGTTTATGGAAATGGATGCACAAGTAGTATTCCCATTTAGTACAGGTGAAGGCTAGCAAGAGACTGGGAAGCGACCAACTAGAGAGCGACAACAGTTATAAACATGCATTGAGATTAACCAACATTGAATGCAAGCATGAGTAGGATATAAACCACCATGAACATAAATATCGTGGAGGCTATGTTGATTTTGTTTCAACTACATGCGTGAACATGTGCCAAGTCAATCCACTTGAATCATTCAGAGGAGGATACCATTCTATCATACTACATCACAACCATTTTAAAATGCATGTTGGCACTCAAGACAAACCATTATACACTCTTAGCTAATTAAGCATGGCATGAGTAACTATAATCTCTAATTGTCATTGCAAACATGTTTCATCCATAATGAACTGAATTCAGAACGATGAGCTAATCATATTTACAAAAACAAAATAGGTCGAGTTCGTACCATCTTTTCTCCATCTCAATTACTTCATCATATACCGTCATTATTGCCTTTCACTTGCACGACCAAACGGTGTAAATAATAATAAGAGTGCACGTGCATTGGACTAAGCTGGAATCTGCAAACAATAACTCAAAGGAGAAGGCAAGGTAATATGGGCTCTCTGTAAGATAAACAATAATGCATATGAGAGCCACTCAACATTTTCATTGTGGTCTTCTCCTTACGACCTAAAGAAAAGAAATTTCAAAACAAGAACGAGAAAAACTATTTACACGGGAAAGCTCCCATCAAGCAAAAGAAGAACGAGAAATATTTTTGGGTTTTCTTTTAATGCTACAACTAAACAAACTAGGAGGTAAAGCTAGAACTAAATTTTTTTGTATTTTTCTCAAGGTTAGTTAAGCACACAAGAAGAAAGCGGAAAGAAGAAATAAAATAACATGGATGATTCAATGAAAAAGTATAAGCACCAACTACTAAGATGAGTGTGTGAACATGAATGTAATGTCGGTGAGAAATACGTACTCCCCCAAGCTTAGGCTTTTGGCCTAAGTTGGTCTAGGGCCATGGCTGGCCCGGATAATATCGAAAGTCATAGTTGGGGTTGTACTGGGATGCGGCAGCTACCGCCTGAACGGCTGTAGCGCGGAGGTGAGCGGCTTTCGCCTCTCTCTCGTACTCATTTGCCTCCTCTCTGGTTATAAAGTGTCTCCGTTTTTCCTCCGCACGAAGGAATCAGTGAGTTGATAATATTGCCTGCATTGGTCTGAAACGAAATCTTCAAGGCCAGCATTTCGTATGTACGCGTAAAATTCTTCTTTAAAACCGGCATGAACCATGAATTGATCCGACGGCCATTCACAAGGCCGCACTTGAGCTTCCCTCGGTGGTTCAAAGTCGGGCTCACATATCGCGAGTCTCGGGGCCTTCTTGCTCGAGGAACCACCTTGGTATATTCTCCTCAACATCTTTCTTTCTCTCAATGGGGATATGCATGTCCCCAACAATAAGTATATCATATTTCTTTTTGGCAGTAGGGAGAGGGAATTCAAAATCTCCAATAATAATCGTTGAAATTTTTCCAATGGAGTTGATACTATGAACTTGAGGTTGTTTCTTCGGAAAGTGTACCGTATGATCATTACCATTAACATGAAAAGTGACATTGCCCTTGTTGCAATCAATAACAGCCCCTGCAGTATTAAAAAAAGGTCTACCAAGGATGAATGACATACTGTCGTCCTCGGGAATATCAAGAATAACAAAGCCCGTTAGGATAGTAACATTTGCAACTACGACAGGAACATCCTCACAAATACCGATGGGTAAGGTAGTTGATTTATCAGCCATTTGCAAAGAGATTTCAGTAGGTGTCAACTTATTCAAATCAAGTCTACGATACAAAGAGAAAGGCATAACACTAACACCAGCTCCAAGGTCACATAAAGCAGTTTTAACATTGTTTCTTTTAATGGAGCATGGTATAGTAGGTACTCCGGGATCTCCTAATTTCTTTGGTACTCCACCCTTAAAAGTATAATTAGCAAGCATGGTGGAAATTTAAGCTTCCGGTATCTTTCTTTTATTTGTCACAATATATTTCATATACTTTGCATAAGGAGACATTTTCAGAATATCAGTCAAACGCATAGACAAAAAGACAGGTCTAAGCATTTCAACAAAGCGCTCAAAATCCTCATCATCCTTTTTCTTGGATGGCTTAGGAGGAAAGGGCATGGGTTTCTGAACCCAAGGTTCTCTTTCTTTACCATGCTTCCTAGCAACGAAGTCTCTTTTATCATATCTTTTATTCCTAGGTTGTGGGTTATCAAGATCAACAGCAGGTTCAATCTCCACATCATTATCATTACTAGGTTGAGCATCAACATGAACATCATCATTAATATTATCACTAGGCTCATGTTCATTACCAGATTGTGTCTCAGCATCAGAAATAGAAATATCATTTGGGTTTTCATGTGTATCTATAACAGGTTCACTAGCAGCATGCAAATTCCTATCATCATTCTTTTTCCTTTTATTAGTGGGACGACTAGGTGCATCAGTATTAATTCTCTGAGAATCTTGCTCAATTCTCTTACGATGGCCCTCAGGATACAAAGGTTCCTGAGTCATTTTACCACCTCTGGTCACAACTCTAACAGAATGATCATTGTTCTTACCATTCATCTCATTAAGCAAATCATTTTGTGCCTTAAGTACTTGTTCTACTTGAGTAGTTACCATGGAAGCATGTTTACTAATAAGCTTAAGATCATTGATAGTTCTACTCATATAATCACCTAAGCGATCAAGCATGTAAGCATTATGTTTCAATTGTCTAATAACATAAGCATTGAAATTTTCTTGCTTAACAATAAAGTTATCAAACTCATCCAAGCATTGGCTAGCAAACTTATTATAAGGAATATCACCTTCATCAAATCTACGGAGAGAATTTACCTCTAATACCTGTGTCGGGTTATCAAGACCATGTATTTCTTCAATAGGTGGTAGATTCTTAACATCTTCAGCTTTAATACCTTTTTCTTTCATAGATTTCTTTGCCTCTTGCATATCTTCAGGACTGAGAAATAGAATACCTCTTTTCTTCGGAGTTGGCTTTGGAGGTGGTTTTGGAATAGTCCAATCATTATCATTGCTCAATATATTATTCAATAGTAGTCAGCTTGTTCAACAGTTCGTTCCCTGAAAACACAACCAGCACAACTATCTAGGTGGTCCCTAGAAGCATCGGTTAGTCCATTATAAAAGATATCAAGTATTTCGTTTTTCTTGAGAGGATGATCAGGCAAAGCATTAAGTAATTGGAGAAGCCTCCCCCAAGCTTGTGGGAGACTCTCTTCTTCAATTTGCACAAAGTTAAATATTTCCTGCAAGGCAGCTTGTTTCTTATGGGCAGGAAAATATTTTTCAGAGAAGTAATATATCATATCCTGGGGACTACGCACAAAACCAGGAGCAAGAGAATTAAACCATATCTTAGCATCACCCTTTAATGAGAAAGGAAACAACTTAAGAATATAGTAATAATGAATTTTTTCCTCGTGAGTAAATAGGGTGGCTATATCATTCAATTTGGTAAGATGTGCCACAACAGTTTCAGATTCATAACCGTGGAAAGGATCAGATTCAACCAAAGTAATTAACTCAGGATCGACAGAGAATTCATAATCCTTATCAGTAACAAAGATAGGTGAAGTAGCAAACTTAGGATCATATTGCATTCTAGCATTCAAAGATTTTTCCTTCCACTTGCATAGTAATTTCTGAAGATCATCTCTATCCTTACAAGCAAGAAAGTCCCTAGCTACCTCTCCTTCCATAACATAACCCTTAGGTATATTAGGCAATTCATATCTAGGAGAGCTAGGTCTAGCAGGTGTCTCATAGTGTTCAGTTTCAATAATTTCATCAGTTTCAGAAATATCATCAGTTTCAGCATTGACTCTAGCAATTTCTTCATCAAGAAATTCACCCAGTGGCACAGTATTATCAAGCAAAGTATCATCATAAGCATCATGCATAGCAGAAGTGGCATCATCAATTACTTGCGACATATCAGAATCAATAGCAGGTGGTGGTATCGCAAATTTACTCATAACAGAAGGTGAATCAAGTGCAGAGCTAGATGGCAGTTCCTTACCTCCCTTCGTAGTAGAGGGATAGATCTTGGTTTTTGGGTCTTTCAGATTCTTCATAGTGATCAACAGATATAAATCCCAAGTGACTCGGAGAATAAAGCTATGCTCCCTGGCAATGACGCCAGAAAAAGGTCTTGATAACCCACAAGTATAGGGGATCGCAACAGTTTTCAAGGGTAGAGTATTCAACCCAAATTTATTGATTCGGCACAAGGGGAGCCAAAGAATATTCTCGAGTATTAGCAGCTGAGTTGTCAATTAAACCACACCTGAAAGACTTAATATCTGCAGCAAAGTATTTAGTAGCAAAGTAGTATGGAAGTAACGGTAACGATGGCAAAAGTAACAGTAGCGGTTTTGTAGTGATTGTAACAGTAGCAACGGAAAAGTAACTTAGCAAAGTTCAATATGTGAAAAGCTCGTAGGCAACGAATCAGTGATGGATAATTATGTCTGATGGCATTCATCATGCAACGGTTATAACATAGGGTGACACAGAACTAGCTCCAATTCATCAATATAATGTAGGCATGTATTCCATATATAGTCATACGTGCTTATGGAAAAGAACTTGCATGACATCTTTTGTCCTACCCTCCCGTGGCAGCGGGGTCCTAATGGAAACTAAGGGATATTAAGGCCTCCTTTTAATAGAGAACCGGACCAAAGCATTAGCACGTAGTGAATAGATGAACTCCTCAAACTACGGTAATCACCGTAAAGAATCCCAGTTATTGTCACCCTGGGGGATGCGGATCATAACTCGTAATAGGTGTCTACAACTTGCAAGATAGGATCAAGAACACATATATATTCATGAAAACATAATAGGTTCAGATCTGAAATCATGGCACTCGGGCCCTAGTGACAAGCATTAAGCATAGCAAAGTCATAGCAACATCAATCTCAGAACATAGTGGATACTAGGGATCAAACCCTAACAAAACTAACTCGATTACATGGTAAATCTCATCCAACCCATCACCGTCCAGCAAGCCTACGATGGAATTACTCACGAACGGCGGAGAGCATCATGAAATTGGTGATGAAGGATGGTTGGTGATGACGACGGCGTCGATTTCCCCTCTCCGGAGCCCAAATCGGACCCCAGATCTGCCCTCCCGAGGAAGAACAGGAGGTGGCGGCGGCTCCGTATCGTGAAACGCGATGAACTCTTCTCTCTGATTTTTTTTCTCCCCGAATAGGATTATATGGAGTTGGAGTTGAGGTCGGAGGAGTTGCAGGGGCCCACAAGCCACGAGGGCGCACCCTAGGGGGGACGCGCCCCCTGGCTTGTGGCCAATGGGTGGACCCCCTCCGGTTGATTCTTTCGCCAGTATTTTTTATTAATTCCAAAAATATTCTTCGTAAATTTTCAGGTCAATCCGAGAACTTCTATTTCTGCACAAAAATAACACCAAGGCAATTCTGCTGAAAACAACGTCAGTCCGGGTTAGTTCCATTCAAATCATGCAAATTAGAGTCCAAAACAAGGGCAAAAGAGTTTGGAAAAGTAGATACGATGGAGACGTATCAGTCACCTCATGGCCGCGGCACCACCTAGCAGATTGCTTCATCCCGTGCCTACGCCGGCGACCCATGTGGTAGGTTGCGCGGGCGCGCTTCACGTCTGTGCTCGGGGTCGGCACCGTGCAGAGAAGGAGGAGGAGCTGCGTCGTGGGCCACATTGCCCGCCTGGGAGGGCGGGGTACGGAGCGAGTGGGAGGGCGCTAGGACCTCGCCGGTGGCGTTGACGAGCTCCGCGATGCGACCAAGCCAGTTGTCGTAGCGATCGTCGGCGGGACGGTAACGCAGCAGCTCGCGCGCCATGAGCAGCGCAGCCTGCGCGTTCGCCGGCCCATGGCGAACGTGGGAGGACGACGCCGTGGTGGGAGCGAGGGACGGAGTAGCGGTGTGGCCGTCGCGCCGCGCGGTGGGTGGCTGCGACGAGTCCTGCTGCTCGTGAGCCGTTGGGTCAGTGGCAGCGTTAGTTGCAGGAGAGGCGGAGTGATGCGGGACGCCGCGGCCCACGGGCACCGTCTGGGTGACGCTGGCAGCCCGGCACTCGGCGCGGACTTGGCGGGCGTCGGCCATGGGAGTAACGAAGCGGAGACAAAGCGAAACTGGAGGGAGGATCACGACACGCCCCTACCTGGCGCGCCAGGTGTCGGAATCGGGGCTCCGCAGACCCAAGAAGGTTCGAATTCTGGGGCATGTGCGAAGATCTCAACCAGCTCTAGCCTCAAGCTCGCCACCCCGCAGCCAAGCCTCATCGAATACGTGCGACTGAACAAGAAGATGGACACAGAGATTTTACCCAGGTTTGGGCCACCTTCTGGTGTAAACCCCTACTCCTGCTTTTGGTGGATTGGCCTCGCGTGGAAGTTCGGGGATGAACTAGTACAGTGGTTGAGCGACCTCGCGAGGGCTATGAGGTGAGGATCGATCTCCCTCCTCTACGGCGGAGGCAAGTCCCTATTTATAGTGGCCTTGGTCCTCTTCCCTTATCGCACAGGCAGGAAGGGATCCCACAACTGCCAAATTTGAAAGGGGACAAGAGGTACATCTTATCCTGACTAAAGATGGTCTTCGCCTGCAAAGCTTCTGGGCATGACGCAGAGGTGGGCTCGGCGATGACATCCATCCTGCCGAGCTCGTGGTCTTGGTCTTTTTGCACTTCAATCGAAATTTTTGGGGGGATCCCTTGGGAACCCGTGTACGTCCTTGCCTCCTTAGCATGAAAGAGGAAAATGTCCCCTCTGCGCCCGCTAGCGCCCGCCTGGCCTTGGTCGAGATGGCTCACATCATCCCAGCCTCATGAGGCCGG
This sequence comes from Elymus sibiricus, assembly GCA_039707655.1. Taxonomy (NCBI): domain Eukaryota; kingdom Viridiplantae; phylum Streptophyta; class Magnoliopsida; order Poales; family Poaceae; genus Elymus; species Elymus sibiricus. The sequence goes on from CM077673.1 coordinate 188,176,502, forward strand.
GTACCTGCATAGGAATCTCCGCTCCTCGGGAGGCAGTCTGGGGAGGCCGCTCCCCTGGAGGTCTTGGCGTTGTTCGCCTCGCGAGGCTGGGGCTCTCGCGGGGCCTTGACTTGGGGGGCTTGCCGCTAGACCGTACTGGACCGTCGAGGTGGGCCACGCGATGGGCCGCAGGCAGGCAGATCTGGGTACCCCCGATCCCAGAACGCCGACTAACATTCCATAACATTAGTAGGCCACAACCTTTATGATAACTCGCACCACAAATTGAGTTCGAGCATCTACATAAGCACATAACTAACCTGGCCCCTCGGAGGTCAATGGACGCATTTGGATATGTCTGTGGATAGCGACCGGTTACCCCTCATTCTGTTGTCTTCACGACCGTCCTGCTCATATCCGATCTCTCTAAATTACATGTGACATACTACGAACTACGTAGATCAACACATGCAACAAGCAGACATAGTTCAAAGTAGCAAATAGACATAGTATTTATAACCAAAAGATCTCATAGTTCATTGTTGGACAATACTAATTTTGTACTCAAAAGAACTAGATAAAACAAAGAGGGAAAAAGGGGCGGAGGAAATCACCATTTCCTCGCCCCCTTGCGGTCGCCGATGTAGTTGTACTCCTCTTTGTAGGCGTCGGCGGCCAGAGGGGCGTCCTCGTCAAAGTTGGAGCCGTAGGAGTCATCAGAAAGGTCAGAGTCATCCGGACCGTGCACTCCTACGCCTTCGTCAGCCAGGCAGCATTAGCTTTGGCCGCCATTTTCACGGCCGCCTCCCACTCAAACTACTCGATGGCGAGCCGGAGCGTCACTGCATTCTTGCATCATTGACTCCGCGCGTCAGTTTCCATAGTGATTGACTGGCGAAGGACATGAGCGAGGAGCTGGTCTTCTGGGTCTACCAGCGTGCTAATGCAGGACCGGATGGAGGCCAGCGCACCCGCCACCGCCGCCCTCTTGCTCGCCTACGCCTCGGATTAGAGCATCTGGAGCGGTGCCAGCATGGGCACGAGTACCCAGAAATGGCGGAGGATGTCATCCGGAGCTGGTAGAGAAGGTGAAGAAGAATTTGGGGGCGAAGAACCAGGAGGGGCGCAGAGCGGCCGGTGCTGCACGGAGGAAGCGGTGGGCCAACAAAATCATCCGCACTACTTTGCTCGGCGATGGGGGACGATGAGAAGCGAGAGCTTCTATTGTTGCCCCAGTCCAGCCGCGACCAGTGCAGCAGTATACGAAGGGCAAGCTCACCCACGTCGTTTGACTCGACGTCACACAGCAGTGCCTCCCAGTCGTCATCTATGCCATCGGACATCGCGCAGCTACCATCGCTCTCCATAGATTGGAAGGGAAGGTGACGAGGAGAGGAATTGGAGACATAGTTCAAAATACCGGACCGAACAAGAGGACCGAAAAAATCGGAACCCGTGGCCTCGGTGCTTTTTTAAGCTAATAAGACCATTCTACAATTGAACCGGAGAAAACCGGTCAAAATAGCTGGTTTTTTGGAAAATCAATTAATAAACCGGGCCTTTGAACCGAAAAAACCAAGAAAATGATTAATGTAAAATTTGGGAGAAGTGGGATTCTATCCCAGGATGCATGGAGTAGGAATTGGGTGCTGATAGCCCAATTGTTAAGAACCAACTAATGTGTCCTAACTGATTCGCTCCTACCAAGTCTTCATTAGGATTAGCACATGTGGTTATTAGTGTCCAAAGCATCGCACGAATGCAATTGCCCGTACGGACATCTTTTCGATGTTGAACAGGCACCTCCTATAACACGCGACTCACACTGAGACACCAATCCTTGTATATAAGGGCTTTGCCCAATAATCAATAAGATGAAAAGTTTCCACACAATCTTCTAAGTTCTATCATGTTACCAGCACGCTTTGTCGAGTGAGCACAAACCACAGAGAGGAATCTAGAACAAACAAAATCGCCATGCTCCGGCTCGACGAACGGCCCACTATCTGCACGCACAGGCAGCATCCTCGCACGCCAGCCACAATGAGAAACGACCCATGGTGTTCCCACACTACAGGCAGTGCGAACACCAACAGCGGCGCCCTTACCGTCAGCGGCGGGGGCGGCCAACAGCGGCACCATTCCTTGTTGATGTGTGGCATGCACTCTTGCACGAGAAGAAATCAACCAATTGATTGGCCACATGGTAAGTCTGTAGTGGCCAGGAATATGGGTAATGTTTGCAATCTTCCATCGGCAAGCCATCAACACAGGAAAAGACGAACAGAGGCATATACCTACTGCCAATTGAGATCAACGTAGTGTTTTTTTAGCAAAAGAAGGGCTTTCCCCTTCCGATTTCCATTATCAGAAACCAAGTTCGAACTACGGCTAGGAGTATCTACAACTACTACCACTAACAACCAGGAACGAGAAAGTAAACCAGCATCAAACCAATCTACCAAAAGCAGCCCCCCTCAAAGCCCCTCACCTTCACCTGTCGCGGCTGAGCAGGAAAGCTAAGAGAGCAAGTATGCAAAAGTCACCTCCAACATAATCCCAGACATAAGTTTCTAAGCCACGTGCACTATAGAGCAAAGAGCGAGCCTAGACACCCAAAAGATAAAACTCCTAACGAAGACTACTAGCAGCACCTAGCAAAAGCAAGCTAACATGTAGATCGTCCATCTTCAAGGCGTAGAACAACAAATCTCCACCCCTGGGACGAATTGTAGACTTCACTTGATGCATGCTAAAGCAGCCTTGCTCCAAGCTCTAGTACCTTTTTATATGGCTCCCTTATTTGCAATATGAATCAAGCCACAATCTAGTGACATAAAAATTTAAATCAGTGTCATGGGATCATTGATTAGTTTTTTGTCAAATATGATTCCATTTCTGCACTTCCAAAGAGTCCAAAGCAAGGAAGAAGTCCCCACCAGGACCAGTTTCTTATCATTTTTATTAAAAAAATAATCCATCTCCCCATACTATCATGCATAGAAGAGGGGGAAAATTTCAAATTAAAAGCGCATTTGATTAGGCTCCATACAAGAGAAGTAGCAAAACATGTAAAAAATGGGTAATCAACAGATTCATCAATACCACGGAATCCACATCTTTTTCGCATTTCCATCCTCTCCTAGCAAGAAAGTCTCTAGTAAGGATATATTTTATATTAGCTAACCACATAAATACTTTGATTCTAGCAAGAACTTTGATCTTCCAAAAGAATTTTTGAGGGAACTTGTAGTTCTCAGCAATAAGCTCTCTGTATAGAGATTTTACTATAAATTTCTTATCAACAATAAGTAACCATTCTACCTTATCTCTACCAGACCCTATTTCAATGTCCATGCATCTATTTTCCAAATTTTTTTCCTCAAATCTAGGGTCTCTCCATGAAGGGTTCTTCTAAATTTAAATCCCCTCTAGCCAAGCTGGATTGCTTCAGCAACAGCAATGTCATGATCAAAGCTTAAATTGTATAATCTAGGATATTCATCCTTTAAAGATTTTTTGTCCACCCATATATCCTCCCAAAATCTGGTATTTTTTTCATCCCCTGACTTTTTTTGGTGTATTTATAAAATAGATCTTTGCCCTTTAACAACCCAGACTAGAACTGGGAGTCCCCAGGTTGTTTTTTTGCTTTTCAAAATACAACCACTAGTCACATATTTTCCCAACAATACAGATTGCCATAATCCTTCCTCAGTTTCTAATTTCCAACCCAATTAGCAAGCAATGCCTCATTCATAATTTCTAGATTTAGAATTCCCATCCCCCCATAATCTTTTGGTGTACAACATTTTTTCCAATTGACCAAGTGATACTTTTTCTCATTCTCATCTTCCTTCCAAACTAATCTGGCTCTGTAGAAATTGGTTTTTTAACCACCACACCAGGCATAAGATAAACAGACATTATGAACAGAAGTTAGTCATGCATGATTGGACTAAAGTAATTCTCCCTTCTATTTACCCCAACAATCTCCCATGCCAGCAGCTGCATCTTTTCTCAATTTTATCAGTCACACAGACCCAATGTTTATTTCTAATCCTACCATTAGAGACAAGCATCCCCATATATTTTATGGGAATGATTCCCATCCTACACGTGAATATTTCCTGATACATTGTCTGCTTGCTAACAACATCTCCAAACAACATAAGCTCCCTCTTGTGGAAGTTGATCTTAAGTCCTGACATCTTCTCAAAGGCACATAAGATCATTTTCAAGTTCTTGGCACTATCTAAATCATCATCTAATAGGAAGATAGTGTCATCAGCATATTGTAACATATTTACACATGTGTTCAAGTTTTCACCCAACACACCCTTCACTAGACATGCTCCCTGGCTTTATTCATGATAACAGCCAGTGCATCAGCAGCAATATCAAATAAAAGAGGTGAGAGGGCATCTCCCTGTCTCAATCCTTTGAAACTTTTAAAATAAGGACCAGCTTTATCATTAATCCTAACACCTACAAGCTCCCTCATGGTTTCCATGACTCAGTCACACCATTTATTAGGAAAACCCTTTAGTTTAAGCATCTGGATCACAAATGCCATTTAATTTTATCATATGCCTTCTCAAAATCCACCTTGAAGATCATAGCACTTTGTTTCCTACTATGAATGGAGTTAAGGGCTTCATGAAGCACTACAACCCCTTCCATAATGTATCTCCCTTAATCAAAGTAGACTGATTATAGGAAATCATATGAGATACACATCTACTAAATCTATTCATGAGCACCTTGGTAATTATCTTGAAGTTAACATTAAACAGGCATATAGGACTGAATTTTTTAATTTGCCTAGCATCAGTTGTTTTTGGCACTAGTTTGGTAATCCTATAGTTTAACCTCGAAATGTCCATTGTTCGAGGAGCAAAATTATCAACTAGTTCCTTTAAGTCCATTTTGACAAATTCCGAGAAATCCTGTCAGAAGTCAGCAGGAAACCTATCAGGTCCAGGGCTTTTGTTTCTTTCCATCCCAAAGACTACCTCTTTTATCTCTTTTATTGAAAAGGAGCAGTTAATTCTTCTTTTTCTGCATCTGAAATTTTTGTAGTCATGTCATGTCATAGTGATTTATGCCTCTTCAGGGTGACCAAACAAATCTTTATAAAATTTTGTAATATATTTCATCAGGTTCACTTCTCCTTCAATCACCCCCTCATCTTGTTCTAAAGAAATAATTCTGTTTTTTCTCCTTCTCCCATTTACCTTAGCCTAGCAGTATCTGGTATTTCTATCACCATCATTTATCTCCTTATCTTTATATCTTTGTAGCCACTTCATCTCTTCTTGTTTAAGCAGTCTACTTAGTTGTTCTCTGAGGTCTTTCTGTTCCTTTCTATCAGCAATAATAAGTCCCCTTATTTCAGCATTCTCTTAAATACAATCAAGTCTCCGAATAGTTTCTATTTTGATTTTTCTATACCATGCATCAACATTTTTATTTCATCCTTTGATTTTCATTCTCATATCTCTCATTAGTTGTCATCTCTCTATGTTTGATCCTCTATAAGATTCTTTCCAGAGTTCGCATACAAAATCCTAAAACCCTTCCCTCAGAAACCAAGAGTTTTCATATATAAAAAATAGGTTCTTGTCACAACCCTAGTTTTAACTTTGCTCGTTAAGTGCATTCGTGCATGCATTTATTTTTTTCAAATAAATTTGAATTGGGGATTTGTCAAGCCTCGGAATTATTTTTTGTCAAAATAAGCAAAATAAAATTCCTTCAAATAAGTCCAAGAAAATGTTCTTGGTATTCTAAGAAAATATTGGCAAGAGGTAAAATGCAAACTAATATTTTTGGAATCACGGAATTATTTGTATTGGGCATTTGAGTTAATCCAATAAATATTTGCATTGCATTCTTATTTGTTATATATTAAATATAAGTTCAATAATTCTGTAACTTTTTATGTGGCACTGGTTAATTCCACTTAGTCCACATAATTATTTTCAGGATTTTACAAAATGTCTAGATATTTTATTTAAGCCAAAACTTATTGCAGAAAATAGAAAAGAAACAAAAATGGAAAAAGGGAAGTTACCTGTGCCAGAAGCGGCCCAGCCCACCAGGGGCAAGCTCGTCTTCCTCCCTCGCCAGTAGGCAGAGGGGCGACCGAGCACGGCACTCGCCGTGCTCAGGCACGCAGCTGCCTGCCTGGGCCTCCCTGGTCAGCGCGGCGCTGGGGATGACCTCCCCGTTGCCGTCTGGATCGGGCAGACGTCTCCACTCGGCTTGCTTGCTCTCTCCCTCGCTCTGCCTCCCCATGGCCGAACCCATCGTGCACTTGCCGTCGCCATATCCGTGGCCATCGAGCCTCCCTCGCCTAGCGAGCGTGTCCATAAGCCCCGCTGCGCTGCGCTATATCTCCATGTCGAAGGAATAGAGCCCGAACGGCCTCCATCCTCGCCATCGTCGCCGTTTCCACCGCCAGGCACCGAAGGTCGCCAGCCTCGATTCGCCACCCCCAACACCCCCCCCCCGAGCAAGTTGAGTCGTCCATTGAGCCCCTCGTGAGCTTCTGCTTCTAATCCCCATCTTCCCCCGTTCGTTTGGGCGCCCTAGGTCGTACCTCCGCCATGGCCGGAGCTAACCGCCGCATGGCCTTGCCACCGGCGCAGCCACAACTACCGCAGCTAACTCCTAAGCGCGTCGTCATGTTCTTCGTGCTCCGACGAGTCCAGTGCGCACACCTATTTGACCCCTGATTCCCCCCCCCCAGCGACCTCATCGTCGAGCCAATGCGGGTGCCGTCGCGGATGTGCTCGCCGGCACGTGCTCCTGCCGCCCCGAGAGCACACGTTCGGTCCGCTGGATGCGAACGACCGAGGCCGTCCGAGCGAGCCCTTCCGCCTGTCATTTGGTCGCAGGAGGAGGTTTTCTGGCGAGCCTCCGTCGTCTCGGGTGGTCCTCGGCGATTAGCCGCCGGCTAACCGCGTGTTTAGCCGCTAACCACAGCCTTGTGCCACCGCCATGTGGGTCCGACCGGCCAGGTGATTAGCTTAGGGCTAATCACCATTTATCTTAACCACCCTGACATAGATGCATGGACCCCACCTCACTAATTAACCCCCTGTTTAACTTAGTTTAAGTTAATCAATCTAGTTTAGTCACTGTGTGTATGACATGCGGGTCCCACAGGTCACGTTTGACCTGAACCTCGCACCCTTGACCGCTGACGCTAGGATGACAACATGCTGACGCAATAAACGCTTTTCTGGATTTTAGATAAATCAAAATGATTTATCTATTTGCAGAAAATATTTGAAACTTCTAAAAATCATAGAAAATAGTCTATAACTCGGATGAAAATAATTTATATATGAAAAATGATCAGAAAAATCCAATGAATCTGTTTATGCCATGATCATGCATGTTTGAAAAAGTTAACATCACCAACTACGACAATTCATGACTAGGACAATTTATGAAATAACATTTGGAGTTGGAATTTGAGCTAGGTTTGAATTTCACTTCAATTAATATGACTAGCTACTACAGTGGGTCAATTCAGTACCTTAACATGCCATATGATACATCATGTTTGTTGCATTGCGTTGAATGTGTTCCTTCTTGTTCGTCGGTGATGTTCCTTCTCGGTAGACGATGGTTCCGACATTGTGATCGTTGACACTGATGAAGAGAAGTACTATCTTCAGAATTGTTAGGCAAGCAAACCCCCTTGATAATTTTGATACAATCCCACTCTCTTGCTCTTTCTCTCATTTCAATGCATTAGGACAACACGATTCAAATTTTACTTGTGTTGCAGTAGATGAACCCATTCCTCTAGATGACCTGTCATTGTCACAGTAACTAGCTGAACCAAGCAACCTAGCATACCTGGTAGTTGCTTGAGCCATGTTGTGCCATTACCCTGTTATGCTTGCTATGCCTAGAGTTGCGTCTGGTCTGATTCATCTGGGTGATGAACCGGAGTGAAATGGACGTGTTCTGATGATGAGAGTTAAGTGTTGAACCTGATTTGGTAAAGGTAGCGATGAGAGGCCATGTAGGAGTACATGGTGGGTTGTCTCATTGAAACTGCTCATAGGAACAAAGTTTCGTGTTTGTGTTCCAAGACAAGCTACCACCGCACATTGGGTTCCGGTAACTCGACCCCTCTCGACCTATTAACCTACATTGTTCTCTGCCCAGGAGTCGCAGTAGTTTGAAACGTTGATAGGATGTGGTCAGGCCTGCGAAGAAATGAACGGCCCAATTGGGACCGGCTGGGGGCCCTGCACACAACTTCTGAGTGCGAATCGTGAAACATGGCCGGATTCTCAATTGTTGTAAACAACACAGTTAGACGACTACCTTGGGCTAGAGTCATTGTAAGTTAACATCCGTGGCCGACTACCTCGCTGGGCTTCCGCTTGAAGGTTGCCGAGGTGCCTTTCTACGTGCACATGGCGATAAGTGGCGGGAGCATGTGTGACGAAGTACACCCCGACAGGGTAAACTATCTATTCGAATAGCTACGTCCGCGGATATGAACTACTTGGAGACTTGCGTTGTTCATAGATAACTTTAAATTGATACTCTAAAATGCTCCATATAAGTGTGAGTTCTATGGATGGATTCTCATAGAAAGACGAGAGAGGATCCATAGTGGTGTATTGATGTGGTGAATATGTGGACTCGTGTGCGATATCCCACCTCAAAGAAAGTATTCCTAGTCGTAGTACTGTTAGCCAAGAGTCAAACCTGGCTTGATGCAATAAACTCCACAACCCCCTTTGTTGACAATGATGCATATGTGGATAGTTCTGATGTAAGTCTCGCTGAGTACCTTTGTACTCACGGTTGCTTAATTTATGTTTTTGCAGAGGAGACGCCAGTCTCACTAGTGATTCTTACGATGTGAAGTTTGATGTTGAACGGATTAGCTTGGGAATCCCAGACAGAGGTCTGACTCCTTTGGGATGGTCGTTGTAGATCTTCAGGCTCCTCCAGCTACTTTTAGTAGATGTATGTACCTAGACATATTAAGCTTCCGCTTATTGCTTGTATGACTTTGAGTGTTGGGTCATGTGATCCTTGTTTGTAATATTACACCATGTTGTCTCTTATGAGTCTCTAATGAACACTTTGAGTCTTAGAGTTGTCTTGTGATGCCATATTGTATCTATGCAAATCGTGCATGTTGTGCGTCCGTGTGACGTGCATTGGTATGTGTGGGATTCGACACCTAGTTGTCTGCCTTTAGTAGCCATCTTTACAGGGAAATGCCTTTTTGTGCTTCCACTGAGCCATGGTAGCTTGCTAATTCTCCGGACACATTGATTGACCAGGGTGTATCCTTCTTTGCTGTTGTGTCTGTCCCTACGGGGAAATGTCTCGCAATGTAATGGAGTCCATGTAGCCTGCTATGACTCGTATACACGCAGTTGATGACAGAGATGTCTCACAGTGTAATGGAGTCCATGTAGCTTGCTATGACTCGTCTACACACGCTGATGACTGACACCAGCATTGTTGGGTTACGTATGTCTATTCCTGTATGGATGTGCTACTTTAGTTCTATGATTAGTCATGTCGACCCGGGTTCTCTGGCATATGATTGCTAGCGACATACTCATATACGTGAGCCAAAAGACGCAAATGGTCCTAGCCAAGGTAAGGTAGCGGCCGTGGGGATTACCGTGCGTGAGGCCACAAAGTGATGTGATATGTTACAAGCTAGATTCATATGACTTAGGATCGGGGTCCCGACAGTGTTGGTATCACAGCTTGACTGCTTGCAGGATTACCAAACCAAACTGGTCGATGTTGAGTCTAGAACTGTTTTAGTTATATAAGGGAATTGATTGTGGAAGGGAACGCAAGACTCTTTTTACTCCTTTCCTCGTGTCATTCTAATTCTGAGTCACCCTCTTCTTTTCTATGCGGTTTGAGAACTAGGCTTCCTCATCTATCTATTAGGATGACGAGTTACTATGATGGAGACTTATAGGAAAGTTATTGTCTTCCTGGATCGGTGTCTCCTTAAGAATTCAGTTGTTATGTTGTCAGTTTTCGTGCAGGTTGCATCATATTTCACGCCCGTACAGCCGTTATGCTGTCCGAGTTATCCAAGGTTAAAACAAATTCTGATGCAATTACAAATAGCTTCCTCCTGTTCCCGATGTCTTTTGGCCACACAAAGCACACCAAATATGGTGTTGAGGTACTCCATTACCTTGACGTATATGCCGAGGGTGTTATGAAACCATCTTATCAGCGAACCACCCAGTAATTCAACCATGTTCTGTGATCCCAGTGTGATAATTCTAGCCCTCGTTATCGAAAGCATCCCATGATGTTATTTAGCTAATAGGTATTCTATTTCAGGGTTCTTAAACCCAAGGATCATTCTTCTCACTCATGTTAACAGTGTTTGCTCGTTCCTTTAGGATGATTAGTAGCCTTGTTATAGTCCTCAAGGTTCGTGGTACATCATTCTTCCAATACCATGAACCAACATGGTAGAAGTTCTTTGTGAACTGAAGATCAAAACATGAGTGCTCTTGATGAGTTCTCCATTTCATAGTTGTGACTTGTCGACTCTGCCTTTCTGCATGGGTTATCCAGAAGGACTATGCTGAACTATGTTCGACATGTTAACCTATGCATCTACAACTCAGGAAAAAAATCATGTGCCCTCGAGTTACCCTCCTCGGTTCTATTCTGACCATCAGCTTTGAGTGGATAGTCAAGAGTAGTTGTGCATTCGTGTTCATCGATGCCTATTATTCTGGTGGTCTGTCAAGTCATTCTATTCTAGAATGTCTAGGAGAAACAAACTCGAGTACCTCATCCATATCCAAGATTGGGTCAAAGCCATTGTCATCCGCAGATCAAAATGCCAATCCAGCTTTTGCTCTGTTCTACCTTGAGGTATTACCCTCTTCATGTCAGGATTGTCATGAGAATTGCACCCCCTCTTATGAACTCTTGATGCAGTGATACTTCTCGCCGTCGTTGTTCATTCCTCGGTCTCCGTGTTGGTTGTAACCGAAATACCAACAAGTGAACCATGATGCGTGAAATCAATACTCCTAGCAACTCCATTGCTTGGAAGTTAATGGATAATAATTTCATTCTTGGTGTGTTGGTTACTGAATCTCCATTCTAAGATTGATCGTGCTACCTAGTCCATCTTTCATGGTGTGCTCTTCGATCAAAGAGTTAGGATTGAGTTGACCCCATGTTCTTTTGATCATATCGTCTTGCCCTGAAAAGCAAGATTGTTATCGAGCTCAATAACATATCGGTGGTTCGTGATTTTCCGAACATCTTCTCGGAAGAATTACCGGGTTGTTCCGAGACCGTTATGTTGAGTTCGTGATTAAGTTGGTTTTCTTATAAACCACCACTTCTCCAAGAATCTGTGTTGGATACCCCTAAACTAGTTGGTTAAGCTGAACAACAACTTGGAGAGTTGGAAGATAAAAGCTTTGCCTAACTTAGTTCATCACAAATGGATATCTTTGTTTTTGTGTGTGTGTGTTGAAGAAAGACGATACCCTCATCGATTGATCTGTGTGATAAATTGTTGTCTCTATTGTCTTGTCCAATCTTTGATTTGAGTGTGCGCTATCATCATATCAAACTAGAACCAATGATCTTCCCTAATGTTGTTTTACTCGTGGTTGTTTTTCCTCGAGCATACACCATTGTATCCTTTGGTCTGACCAATGCTATTATCTTGCTCACATAGTTGTGGAATTCCATCTTCATGGATATTTTGGTGAATTGTTGTTGAGCCCATCGACAAGATCCTTATCTCCTCCATAACTCATGATGAACATAAAGCTAGTGTTGGAAACTTTGTAGGCAATATCTTTGTGTCCCGTTCATGAAGTATATGTTAGGTATAAGAAGTGACTTTCTCCAAATTCATGTGCATTTGATGCAAGTTGCCGCCGTGAATTTGAGAAAAGTTTATTTTGCTTTCTTTGGAATCATCCCATGTCGGTAATGCATGTGCGAAGTATTCTATGGTCTGAGAGATTAGCTACCTCCATTTCATATGTATCTCCTAGCACACCAAGCCACTGATTGACATGTTCGAGGAAAAGAAGTTAAGTGTTAATCCTGAAGGGCCCAGATGGACGTGCATAAGACTTCGTTACCTCCAATGATGGTTCCCAACAATAACTCGACAATTTCTTTTGTTGTTTTAAGATTTCCATGTGGACACGATTCTCCTGGACATTCTGTTCACATGTATCTTGCAATACAGCTCATGTTTTGGAGCTCTTTCATGGTTCATCTGCCGAGAATCTCGCAACGTCATCTCATCGATTTGTGTTGCAACCTTTCTCCTTTAGACGTGCTGAGTCTGAAGTATTCTATCACTAACCAAATCTCAATCTCAGGCAGATATGATGGTTGGAAATCTTCCAAGATCTATGATGTAGGTTTCCGCTAAGTTGATGTTTTCACCGACACACCTAGCCAGGAAATCTATCATTGTAGTACCTTGATTCAGTAAATTTGACCACTTCCCCATGAGGATTTCGTAGGACTAATTCCAGAAGTTACTCCTCATGGATCCTTTGAGCTCCCGAAGTTCGACCTTTATTTGATGTCCCACATAGTACCTTTAATTGGGTTACACTAGTACATCAAGGAGAACATTAGAAGCGGAGTGCTAAATGTCTCTCGGTCGATCATCCAGATTTTATTTCCTTGGCATAGCTAAGTTGAAATCTGAGAAAATGTTGTCTTCCTTTGCATCTGCATCCTCCATCACTATTCATCATGGTAGTACGAGGTGTCACCAAGGTATTGGCATAGATGTTGGTAAAACCCTGATTAATATGGAAATGCTCAAATTCTTGAGAGCACTCTCACACACTGGGTTATATCCTCGGTATCAACTGGAATGTGCCATCCTTGGTCGAGTTGTCCTATAACCCTAGTTTCTTTCCAAACTGAGTATGCCATTCTTTCAAACTCCTTCAACTGACCGTTTGTGAATTGCCTTAGCCTGGTATGAAGAGTTTCGATGATCTCCGTATCAAAAGTAATTCTTGTTGCCACTTAAGGAAATAACTCTACGAGTCACCTCCCCTAAGGTGCCCCGTTATGGAATTATGGCAAATAACTCCTCACTTCTTTGAAACCCATGCACCATCTTCTTTAAGCATGTAATTATTGCCTACCAAATTGAACCTTCATCATCTGCCTCATTCCATCACACCTGATATGTGTTTGGTATCTCAGCTGAAGAGATGTTTCAACGTCTCACTCCATGAGTTGATCGTGAGTTGCTCGATCTTTGAGAAGATCGATTCGTGTAGAGTTTTCCATTCCTTTTTGTCGTTATGTTGGATGAAGATCCCGAAGGAAAAGATGTCAAGATCAACATGATGCAATGATTCAACATCTTCAAGAAGGGAAATTGGATCATGAAAATTGTGTTAGTTGTGTCCTCTCTGTCCTCTTTCCCTATGCCTAAATCTCAGGACGAGATTCTTGTTTAGTGGGGGTGAGTTGTCAAAGCCCTGGTTTTAACTTTGCTTGTTAAGTGCATTCATGCATGCATTCATTTTTTCAAATAAATTTGAATTGGGGATTTGTCAAGCCTCAGAATTATTTTTGTCAAAACAAGCAATATAAAAATTCCTTCAAATAAGTCCAAGAAAAATGTTTCTGGTATTCTAAGAAAATATTGGCAAGAAATAAAATGCAAACCAATATTTTTGGAATCACACAATTATTTGTATTGGGCATTTGAGTTAATCCAATAAATATTTGCATTGGATTTATAATTGTTATATATTAAATATAAGTTCAATAATTCTATAACTTTTTATGTGGCACTGGTTAATTCCACTTAGTTCACATAATTATTTTCAGGATTTTACAAAATGGCTAGATATTTTATTTAAGCCAAAACTTATTGTAGAAAATAGAAAAGAAACAAAATGGAAAAAGGGAAGTTACCTGGGCCACTTACCTGTGCCAGAAGCGGCCCAGCCCACTAGGGGCAGGGTCGTCTTCCTCCCTCGCCAGTAGGCAGAGGGGTGACCGAGCACGATGCTCGCCGTGCGCAGGCACGCAACTGCCTGCCTGGGCCTCCCAGGCCAGCGCAGCGCTCGGGATGACCTCCCCCTTGCCGTCTACATCGGGCAGACGTCCCCACTCGCCCCGCTTGATCTCTTCCTAGCTCTGACTTGCCATGGCCGAATCCGCCGTGCGCTTGCCATCGCCATAGTCGTGGCCACCGAGCCTCCCTCGCCTAGCGATCATGTCCAGAAGCCCCGTCGCACTGCGCTACATCTCCACATCGAAGGAATAGAGCCCGGACGGCCTCCATCCTCGCCATCATCGCCGTTTCCACCGCCAGGCACCGAAGGTCGCCAGCCTCGATTCGCCACCCCCAACACCCCCCCGAGCAAACTGAGTCATCCATCGGGCCCCTCGTTAGCTTCGTCTTCTAATCCCCCTCTTCCCCGTTCGTTTGGGTGCCCTAGGTCGTAGCTCCGCCATAGCCGGAGCTAGCCGCCACACGGCCTTGCCGCTGGCGCAGCCACAGCTGCCGCAGCTAACTCCTGAGCGTGTCGCCGTGTTCTTCATTCTCCCACGAGTCCAGCGTGCACACACGTTTGACCCCTGAGCCCCCAGCAACCTCATCGTCGAGCCCGTGCGGGCGCCGTCACGGATATGCTCGCCGGCACGCGACTCGGCCGCCACGAGAGAACCTGTTCGGTCCGCTAGATGCGCACGACCGAGGGCGTTCGAGCGAGCCCTTCCGCACGTCATTTGGTTGCCGAAGGAGGTTTTCCGGCGAGCCTCCGTCGTCTCGGGTGGTCGCCGGTGATTATCCGCCGGCTAACCACGTGTTTAGCCGCTAACCACAGCCTTGTGCCACCGCCATGTTGGTCCGACCGGCCAGGCTATTAGCTTAGGGCTAATCACCATTTATGTTGACCACCGTGACACAGACACATGGACCCCACCTCACTAATTAATCCCTTGTTTAACTTAGTTTAAGTTAATCAATCTAGTTTAGTCACCGTGTGTGTGACATGCGGGTCCCACAGGCCAGGTTTGACATGGACCTAGCGCCCTTGACCGCTGACGCTAGGATGACGTCATGCTGACGTAGTAAATGCTTTTCTGGATTTTAGATAAATCTAAATGATTTATCTATTTTCAGAAAATATTTGAAACTTCTAAAAATCATAGAAAATAATCTATAACTCGGATAAAAATAATATATATATATATATATGTATATATATATGAACAATGATCAGAAAAATGCAATGAATCTGTTTATGTCATGATCATGCATGTTTGAACAAGTTAACATCACCAACTAGGACATTTCATGACTAGGACAATTTATCAAATAACATTTGGAGTTGGAATCTGAGCTAGGTTTTTATTCCACTTCAATTAATATGACTAGCTACTACATTGGGTCAATTCAGTACCTTAACATGTCATATCATACATCATGTTTATTGCATTGCATTGAATGTGTTCCTTCTTGTTCGTCGGTGATGTTCCTTCTCGATAGACGATGGTTCCGACGTTGTGATCGTTGACACTGACGAAGAGAAGTACTATCTTCAGAACTGCCAGCCAAGAAAACTCTCTTGAGCATTTCGATACAATCCCACTCTCTCACTCTTTCTCTCATTTCAATGCATTAGGACAACACGATTCAACTGTTACTTGTGTTGCGTTAGATGAACCCATTCCTCTGCATGACCTGTCATTGTCACAGTAAATAGTTGAACCAAGAAACCTAGCATACCTGGTAGTTGCTTGAGCCATGTTGTGCCATTATCCTGTTATGCTTGCGATGCCTAGAGTTGTGTCAGTTCTGATTCATCTGGGTGACGAACCAGAGTGAAATGGATGTGTTCTGATGATGAGAGTTAAGTGTTGAAACTGATTTGGTAAATTAAGGTAGCGATGAGAGGCCATGTAGGAGTACATGGTGGGTTGTCTCATTGAAACCGCTCATAGGAACTGAGTTTCATGTTTGTGTTCCAAGGCTAGCTACTACCGCACATTGGGTTCCGGTAACTCGACCCCTCTCGGCCTATTAACTTTCCATGTTCTCTGCCCAGGAGTCGCAGTAGTTCGAAACGTTGATAGGATGTGGTCGGGCCTGCGAAGTGAATGAATGGCCCAACCGGGACCGGCTTGGGGCCCTGCACACAACTTCTAAGTCTGAATCGTGAAACACGGCCGGATTCTGGATTGTGGTAACCAACTCAGTTAGGCGACTACCTTGGGCTAGAGTCATTGTAAGTTAACGTTTGTGGTCGACTCCCTCGCTGGGCTTCTGCTTGAAGGTTGTCGAGGTGCCTTTTTACGTGCACATGGTGATAAGTGGCGGGAGCATGTGTGACAAAGTACACGACTACATCGTAAACTATCTATTCGAATAGCCGCGTCCACGGATATGGACTACTTGGAGACTTGCATTGTTCATAGATAACTTTAAATGGATACTCTAAAATGCTCAAGATAAGTGTGAGTGCTATGGATGGCTTCTCGTAGAAAGACGAGAGAGGATCCATAGTGGTGTATTGATGTGGTGAATATGTGGACTCGTGTGCGATATCCCACCTCAAAGAAAGTACTCCTAGTCATAATACATGTTTGCCAAGAGTCAAAGTTGGCTTGCTGCAATAAACACCACAACCCCCTTTGTTGACAATGATGCATATGTAGATAGTTCTGATGTAAGTCATGCTGAGTACCTTTGTACTCACGGTTGCTTAATTTATGTTTTTGCAGAGGAGACGCCAGTCTCACTAGTGATTCTTATGATGTGAAGTTCGATGTTGACCGGATTAGCTTGGGAATCCCAGACAGAGGTCTGGCTCCTTTGGGAGGGTCGTTGTAGATCTTCAGGCTCCTCCAGCTACTTTTAGTAGATGTATGTACACAGACATATTATGCTTCCGCTTATTGCTTGTATGACTTTGAGTGTTGGGTCATGTGACCCCTGTTTGTAATATTACACCATGTTGTCTCTTATGAGTCTCTAATGAACACTTTGAGTCTTAGAGTTGTGTTGTGATGCCATGTTGTATCTATGCAAATCGTGCATGTTGTGCGTCCCTGTGACGTGCATTGGTATGTGTGGGATTCGACACCTAGTTGTCTGCCTTTAGTAGCCATCTTTACAGGGAAATGCCTCTTTGTGCTTCCACTGAGCCATGGTAGCCTACTAATGCTCCGGGCACATTGATTGACCGGCGTGTATCCTTCTTTGCTGATGTGTCTGTCCCTATGCGGAAATGTCTCTCAGTGTAATGGAGTCCATCTAGCCTGCTATGACTCGTCTACACGCAGTTGATGACAGAGATGCCTCACGGTGTAATGGAGTTCATGTAGCTTGCTATGACGCGTCCACACACGTTGATGACTGGCACCTGCATTGTTGGGTTACGTATGCCTGTTCCGTACGGATGTGCTACTTGGGTTGTATGACTAGCCATGTCGACCCGGGTTCTCTAGCATATGATTGCTAGGGACATACTCATATACGTGAGCCAAAAGATGCAAATAGTCCCGGCCAAGGTAAGGTGGCAGTTGTGGGGATTACCGTGCGTGAGGCCGCAAAGTGATGTGATATGTTACAAGATGGATTCATATGAGTTAGGATCAGGGTCCCGACAGTTCTCCCCCCCCCCTATTTCTTCCCCATAATCCAATAACAAAGGGGTGTGATCTGACACCTCCCTAGCAAACGCTTGCAGTATACTAAGAGGATATTTTTCTTCCCATGTAGGACAAAAAAGGACCCTATCCAATTTCTCATATATGGGGCCAGGTAAATTATTTTCCCAAGTAATTTCTTCCATTAAGAGGGAGTTGCCTCAACCCAGCATTTATGGCATTGAATAAGAAGCTCCAATGTTTATTATTCATGGGTTTATTTTTCTCAATTTCTTTTCTAATAATATGAAAATCTCCATCAACCAAACAAGGAAGAGGGTTATAATGATATAATCAGGCAAGCTCAGCTAAGAGACCAGCTTTCATTTTAGTCTTAGCATCCCCATAGACATCAACAAAGTTCCAATGGAACTTGATTTTCCTATCATATACCAATAACCTTAGGAAATATTCCCCATGTTCAGTACTAACAACATCAAAGTAATGCTTGTTAACACCCACCAAAATCCCCCCTGATATGCCCTTTCGGGGAATCCAATACCATTCAAAATTTCTAACACTGCATAAGTTGTGTAATTCAATTTAGTAAATTGCCTCTTAATAGTTTCAAGAATCCCTATGAAATCCAACTTATAGTCCAAAATCATTTCACGAATATATCTTTTCTTGGGATCTTTCCCAATACCTATAGCATTCTAGAATACCCCTTTCATTATATCTGTAATTCAGGGTTTTTTCCTTGCCTCCTTATTATTTTTTGAAACCCCAACAACAATAGAATGCTTCACACAACTTAATCCCGGTGAGCAATTTATTTGCATTTTTTCCAAAGAAAATCCCTCTCAATTTCTGGAATTGTTCATCTTCAATATCCACATCAGAGTGGTCCAAATCTGAACACAATTCCTCCATATGGGTATCCCCAGTGTCAATGTGCACTTGTGTACCACTATGTTTCACTTTTTCTCTCTGATTAACAATGTTCTGCAAATAAAAGTCTCTCCTGGCGTCTTTCATCCTTTGTATGATCTTGATATTTTTCTAAATCATATCTAGAGAACACCCTAAATCAACCCCAACCAAGGAAGTCACATGTAGTAAATAAGGGTTAGAGGCAAAAAGATCTGGATTCTTACCATAATTATCTCTTTCTTCACCTCTAAGCTTGGCCATGTATTCAACTTTCTGATCCTCCTTCCCTCTGTGTCTCGGGCTTCTCCTCAACATTTCTTCTCTGTCTTCCTCAGTCGTGTCATCCTCTCTAATCCCCTAGATAGCAGCCATTCTCTCCAAAGTTTTCTGATTCGTGACTAGCAGTGAAGTCAGTAGGTTCAAAGTATTTTCCATTCTCAGGATCGTCTTTAGTTGTTTCTTCTTCTTCTTATGTCCACTTCCTCTACCTCGAGATTTGCCAGCTCTAGTTCATAAGCCTACCTGTTGGCAACCTACAGCATAGTGATGTCTACTACGCAACTTTATTCTTGTAGACTTTGCTTGGCCTCCAAGCGCAGAGTTTTTTAGGACAGTAGCAATTTTCCCTCAAGTGGATGACCTAAGGTTTATCAATCCGTGGGAGGTGTAGGATGAATATGGTCTCTCTCAAACAACCCTGCAATCAAATACAAGAAATCTCTTGTGTCCCCAACACACCCAATACAATGGAAAATTGTATAGGTGCACTAGTTTGGCGAAGGGATGGTGATACAAGTGCAATATGGATAGTAGATATAGGTTTTTGTAATCTGAAAATATAAAAACAGCAAGGTAGCAAGTAACAAAAGTGAGCACAAACAGTATTGCAATGCTTGAAAACAAGGCCTAGGGTCCGTACTTTTGCTAGTGCAATCTCTCAACAATGCTAATATAATTGGATCACATAACCATCCCTCAATGTGCAACGAAGAATCACTCCAAAGTTTTATCTAGCGGAGAACATAAGAAAAAATTGTTTGTAGGGTACGAAACCACCTTAAAGTTATCCTTTCCGATTGATCTATCCAAGAGTTCGTACTAAAATAACACCAAGTTATTATTTCCGATCGATCTATCTAAGAGTTCGTACTAGAATAACACCATATGATACGCATCAACCAACTCTAATGTCACCTAGATACTCCAATGTCACCACAAGTATCCATGAGTTAATTATACGATACGCATCAAACAATTTCAGATTCATAATACTCAATCCAACACAAAGAACCTCAAAGAGTTCCACAAGATTTCTATCGGAGAACAAGGCATGAAAACGTGCAATCAACCCCTATGCGTAGATCCCCAAGGTCACCGGAATCCGCTAGTTGACGCCATAACATATATCAAGTGAATCACTTGAATACCCCAATGTCACTACGGGTATCCGCATGCAAGACATACATCAAGTGCTCTCAAATCCATAAAAGTATTCAATCCGATAATAAAAAAATCTCAAAGGGAAAACTCAATTCATCACAACAAGATAAAGAGGGGGAAAACACCATATGATCCAACTATATTAACAAAGCCCGTGATACATCAAAATCGTGCCATCTCAAGAGCACGAGAGAGAGAGATTAAACACATAGCTACCGGTACAAACCCTCAGCCCCAAGGTGGAGGCGATGGCGGCCACGGCGATGGCGGCCACGGTGAGAAAGAGAGAGTTGTTGATGGAGAGGTGCAGCCCCAAGAGATGGAGGCGATGGCGGCCACGGCGCCGGCCACGGCGCCGGCCACGGCCGGCTGCGGTGGTGACAGGCGGCGGCCCCTTGCCCCCCTTCTTCCTTGGTCTTGGTGCTACAATAGAGGAGCATCTCCCCTTCTTGGCGGCTGCCAAGGGAGAGGCAAATTCGTGGCTCTTGGTGGCTCTCCCGAAATTAGGGTTTTTCTCTCCTTATATGTGCCTCTATGGTGCTCTATGGCCCTCCGATGGATGGACCCTTGATCCAATGGCTCTTCAGCACCTCTAGAACCTTCCTAGGGAATCCTCACAGCCCTCATGAGTCCTCAAAGTCGTGGCTTGGCCGAATACATCAGATATGGTAAGAGTTGGACTCAATCACGTCATCAATTCTCGTAATCCCGTAATCAGATATTTTCCTACAGTAAAACGGGTCTACAGATCGCATCCGAACTCCTTTTTGGACGAATTTGGAGTCCAGGAAATTCCCCACACTTTCCTAGTATTAGCTTTTTCCATTTGACGCCGTCTTCGGGGGTCAAACTGACGATCTCTAAAAACTGTTCGTGGACAGATTTCAGGAAAGTCATAGTCCTCCTCTGACAGGACTCCTTTTGCGTTTTTTCGACAATTTCCAATTAATTCCTGCACATCAAAGTGTGAAACAAGAACTTGTGCACTTTTGCAACCATTAATAGGTTAGTCCCAATAAATCGTAAAACCATAGTAAAAACATAGGCAAATATGACATGAATACTTCATAAATTATCTATACGTTGGAGACGTATCAGCATCCCCAAGCTTAATTTCTACTCATCCTCGAGTAGATAAATGATAAAAGAAATAATTTATGAAGTGTGAATGCTAGAATATTGCATAAGTATGATCAATGATAATTTCAACCACTTTTCCTAGCATCATAACAGCAACTTTTCATAAAAATCATCATGATAAAGTAGCAACCAATTCACATGTTATGGTTCAAACAATGAATTCTCTTAAAACTTAACAACCTATGTTCTTAGTCACCAAACAATTGCAATTCAACTTATTCTCAACAAAGTCTAAGTAAGAGCCCCACATACTCAATCATCATATAGTCTTCTATGATTGCTAGTACTCAAAGCATATTTTTAAAACAAATGGCATCCATCGAACACAGAAAAAGATAGGGGCTTAAAGTTTCGCCTCCCAACTCATTTATCATTAAGATAATTGTCAACAATAATAAGTCATGATCAAATATATTTGACTGGATATATATGTTTGGATCTTTCTCCCAACACATGATGCTTGCCAACTAATAGACTGAGGTTGGAATAAGAAGTTGACTCAACATGAATAGTAAATAACTTGAAAGTAAATAGATTGTCCCTTCACAGAGGGAAGCAGGGATTTGCAAAGGTGCCAGAGCTCAAAGCTTAAATCAAAGATAAATATAATTTTGGGAGGTGCACCCTTCCTGTCAACGTTATGACCAAGAGTTATCAATATCTTCCATGTTAAACACATTAGCGGCGGTTCCCAAGCAGTAAAAGTAAAGGTTTACTCCCCCTCCACCAACAAACACACTCCACGGCTAGCCGAATCCACGGGTACCATCCATACCAACAACATTCCTGGGGGAGTTTTGTTTAATTATTTGCATTTTTTTAATTTCGGGACTGGGAATCCCTATTACCGCCCCTCTCGTGCAAGGACGAGTGAATAAACACTCAGCATGAGAATAACCCGCTTAACATGGAAGATATTGACCGCCCCCCGTCGCTCCATGAGCGGTCCAGGCACACAAAACAGATGTTTATTTGAATGTTTAGAGGTGGCACATGCAAATTTACTTGGAATGGCAGTGAAATACCATATATAGGTAGGTATGGTGGACTCTTATGGAAGAAACTTGGCTCAAGGATTTGGATGCACAAGTAGTATGTGTACTTAGTACGAAGTGTTGGCTAGCAAAAGTTTCTAAACAAGCACCACATGTTGGAGGATCCACAACAATATAACTTCTATGCAAATATACACAACCATAACACATTACGTTGTCTTCCTTGTCCAACTTCAACTAATTTGCTCAAGTTTGAAAATAATTAATGGGTATTCACAATCATTGAAGATGTCCAAGATAATAAATTTGTATGTGAAAGTTTTCTTCCTTATACTAATCATTCACGAATTGCTTGTATGACCAATATTGTGCTTGTCAAGCTTCAAAAAGATTTCACTTTCTAAACCCAATGTGAAGCTACTACTAGGCATGATATGAACATATAATTTCAACTTCATGGTATTCAATTCATTCAACAATTTACTCATAGGATATAAGTGAAGCACAAGAGTAAATGACAAGCTAGTCTCAAAAGATCAATGAGTAGTCAAACAATTAAGTAGCTATATGAGGACTCTCTCTCTTAATGAACTTTTTCAGATCTGAGTATTTTATTCAAACAACAAACTAAACAAAAATAGAACTCCAAGAATAGCACGCATCATGTGAACGAATAAAAATTTAGGCTCAACATAGGCTAACCGATAGTTGACGAAGAGAGGTGGGATGCGTAGCATCCCCAAGCTTAGATGCTTGAGACTTCTTGAAATATTTACTTGGGGTACCTTGGGCATCCCCAAGCTTGAGTTTTTGTATCTCGTTCAATCCTCTCATATCCCGGTTTCACCTAAGTCTCAAAAACTTCATCCACACAAAACTCAAAAAGAACTCGTGAGATAGGTTAGTACACATAAGATCAAATCTATACTTTATGTACTGCCAAGACAAGTTGCACAATAATTTTCAAACATAATCTACTGTTTACTATCGTTTCCACAATTTATATCTATCAATATAGGCTATGGAAACTATAGGATAAGTAGATAACAAAACTATGACAGCAATCTGTCCAAACAGAACAGTGTGTAACAATTTATGAAACCAGTGTACTTCTGTAACTCAAAAAATTATGAAAATTTAGGACAGGCTAAAGAATTTATATGATAACACTGTGTATAAATTTCAGAAACATTCCACATTCCAGTAAAATATGAAAATTCAAACACTACAGAGAAAGTTTTGTTTTTTACACAGCACACATCAAACATGCAATGCAAGCATCCTAAGGCAATTCTTGGAACTTTTTATTGAAAAACAAAGATTATAAATAACACCTAACAGAGAACAACAGAATAAAATGAAGCTCCAAGCAAAACTCATATTATGTGACGAATAAAAATATAGCTCTAAGTAAGATATACCGATAATGTTGAAGACGAAAGAGGGGATGCCTTCCGGGGCATCCCCAAGCTTAGGCGCTTGAGTCTTCCTTGGATATTACCTTGGGGGTTCCTTGGGCATCCCCAATCTTAGGTTCTTGTCACTCTTTATTCTCCTCATATCCGTGTCTCACCCAAAATGTGAAAACTTCAATCACACAAAACTTAATCGGAACTTCGTGAGATGGGTTAGTATAATAAGTAAAAATCATTCACTTAGGTACTGTCAAGACAAGATTCATAATTGTTCCCACATAATACCTACCATATTCTATCATTCCCATAATTTATATCACTGAATATAAGTTATGGGAACACTAAGACAAGCAAACTATGCATGCAAAACAGAATCTGTCAAAAACAGACTAGTCTGTGAAGATCTGTAGTATAACCATACTTCCCTGTCTCTACAAATTTAGAACAATTAGTAAAACCTGAAGAATTTGTATATCAACACTGTGTAAAAAATTCAGATCATTATCAAGCTCCAGTAAAAAATGAAAATTCCTGTACTGGAGTCAAAAGTTTCTGTTTTGGTTCAGCATCAATTCTACTCATCTTGCGAGTCATCCCAAAGGCTTTACTTGGCACTTTATTTAAATAAAAGACACAAAACATGATTACTACAGTAGATTAATCATGTCAACACACAAAAACATAAAATAAAAGTGTTGGGTTGTCTCCCAACAAGCGCTTTTCTTTAATGCCTTTTAGCTAGGCATGATGATTTCAATGATGCTCACATAGAAATAGTAGTTAAAACATGCAAGAGGGCATCATGAATCTCATGACAAGCACATTTAAGTCTAACCCACTTCCTATGCATAGGGATTTTGTGAGCAAACAATTTATGGGAACAAGAATCAACTAGC
The DNA here is from genome assembly GCA_039707655.1 of Elymus sibiricus. Lineage (NCBI taxonomy): Eukaryota > Viridiplantae > Streptophyta > Magnoliopsida > Poales > Poaceae > Elymus > Elymus sibiricus. The sequence goes on from CM077673.1 coordinate 188,200,955, forward strand.
ATAGGAAGGCAAAACAAGCATAACTTCAAAACTTTGAACACATAGAGAGGAAACGTGATATTATTGCAATTCCTACAAGCATATGTTCCTCCCTCATAATAAATTTCAGTAGAATAATGAAGGAATTCAATAATATAACTATCACATAAATCATTCTTTTCATGATGCACAAGCATAGAAAATTTAATATTCTCCACATAAGCAATTTTCTTCTCATTCATCGTAGTGGGAGCAAACTCAACAAAATAACTATCATGAGATACATGATTGACATAACCACATTCAATATTAAAATCATGATAACAAGTTTCATGGTTACTATCACTCTTTATAGCATACATGTCATCATCATAATCATCATAGATAGGAGGCATTCCATCATCATAATAAATTTTCTCATCAAAACTTGGGGGACGAAAAATATCATCTTCATCAACACATAGCATCCCCAAGCTTGTGGATTTGCATATCATTAGCATCATGGATATTCAGAGAATTCATACTAGCAACATTACAATAAATCTCATCATTCAAGGAATTCTCATTAAGTATTTTCATAATTTCTTCCTCTACCAATTGAGCACAATTTTCTGACTCCTTATTTTCACGAAAGACATTATAAAGACGATACAAATGATGCAACCTAAGCTCCATTTTATTTGTAGTTTTATAAAACCAAACTAGTGAAAAACAAGAAACTAAAAGATTTAATTGCAAGATCTAAAGATATACCTTCAAGCACTCACCTCCCCGGCAACGGCGCTAGAAAAGAGCTTGATGTCTACTACGCAACTTTATTCTTGTAGACTTTGTTGGGCCTCCAAGCGCAGAGGTTTGTAGGACAGTAGCAATTTTCCCTCAAGTGGATGACCTAAGGTTTATCAATCCGTGGGATGTGTAGGACGAAGATGGTCTCTCTCAAACAACCCTGCAATCAAATACAAGAAATCTCTTGTGTCCCCAACACACCCGATACAATGGCAAATTATATAGGTGCAGTAGTTTGGCGAAGATATGGTGATACAAGGGCAATATGGATGGTAGATATATGTTTTTGTAATCTGTAATATAAAAACAGCAAGGTAGCATGTAACAAAAGTGAGCACAAACGGTATTGCAATGCTTGAAAACAAGGCCTAGGGTCCGTACTTTTGCTAGTGTAATCTCTCAACAATGCTAATATAATTGGATCACATAACCATCCCTCAATGTGCAACGAAGAATCACTCCAAAGTTCTTAGCTAGCGGAGAACATAAGAAGAAATTGTTTGTAGGGTACGAAACCACCTTAAAGTTATCCTTTCCGATCGATCTATCCAAGAGTTCGTATGAAAATAACACCAAGTTATTCTTTCCGATCGATCTATCTAAGAGTTCGTACTAGAATAACACCATATGATATGCATCAACCAACTCTAATGTCACCTAGATACTCCAATGTTACCAGAAGTATCCATGAGTTAATTATACGACACGCATCAAATAATTTCAGATTCATAATACTCAGTCCAACACAAAGAACCTCAAAGAGTGCCCCAAGATTTCTATCGGAGAACAAGGCATGAAAACGGGCAATCAACCCCTATGTGTAGATCCCCAAGGTCACCGGAATCTGCAAGTTGACGCCATAACATATATCAAGCGAATCACTTGAATACCCCAATGTCACTATGGGTATCCGCATGCAAGACATACATCAAGTGCTCTCAAATCCATAAAAGTATTCAATCCGATAATAACAAAATCTCAAAGGAAAAACTCAATTCATCACAACAAGACAGAGAAGGGGAAACACCATATGATCGAACTATATTAACAAAGCCCGTGATACATCAAAATCGTGCCATCTCAAGAGCACGAGAGAGAGAGAGAGAGAGAGAGAGAGAGAGAGAGAGAGAGAGATTAAACACATAGCTACCGTTACAAACCCTCAGCCCCAAGGTGGATTACTCACACATTATCATGGTGAGAAAGAGAGAGTTGTTGATGGAGAGGTGCAGCCCCAAGAGATGGAGGCGATGGCGGCCACGGCGCCGGCGACGGGCGGCGGCGGTGGCGACAAGCGACGGCCCCTTGCCCCCTTCTTCCTTGGTCTTGGTGCTGCAATGGAGGAGCCTCTCCCCTTCTTGGCGGCTGCCAAGGGAGAGGCAAATTCGTGGCTCTTAGTGGCTCTCCCAAAATTAGGGTTTTTCTCTCTTTATATGTGCCTCTGTGGTGCTCTACGGCCCTCCGATGGATGGACCCTTGATCTAATGGCTCTTGGGCACCTCTAGAACCATCCTAGGGACTCCTCACAGCCCTCATGAGTCCTCAAAGTCATTTCTTGGCCGACTACATCAGATATGGTAAGAGTTGGACTCAATCACATCATCAATTCTCGTAATCCCGAAATCAGATATTTTCCTCCAGTAAAACGGGTGTACGGATCACATCCGAACTTCTTTTTTGACGACTTTGGAGTCTAGAATCAATGCCATAAAATTCCCCACACTTCCCTAGTTTTAGCTTTTTCCATTTGATGCCGTCTTTGGGGGTCAAACTGACGATCTCTAAAAACTGTTCGTGGATAGATTTCAGGAAAGTCAGAGTCCTCCTCTGACAAGACTCCTTTTGCGTTTTTTCGACAATTTCCAATTAATTCCTGCACATCAAAGTGTGAAACAAGAACTTGTGCACTTTTTCAACCAATAATATGTTAGTCCCAATAAATCATAAAACCATAGTAAAAACATAGGCAAATATGACATGAATACTTCATAAATTATCGATATGTTGGAGACATATCACATAGCTATTGCACGGCCACCTTTTATGATGTAAGCTCCTCTTCTTGTTTTTTTGTCTCTTTCCGGTTCCATCATCCTTTTCTCCTCTTTAGTCCATAGGGAACTTTGTCTCAGCCTATCTTCCTCTAGCAACTGAATTTTTTTGTACATCAGGTCCATCTCCCTCTGCATCCTACTTCTATCATTTGCCATATCCTTCATAGAAGCTCCCAGGGATGTCTCCAGAGCTTCTTTCAGGCTGTCAATTTTCTTGTTGATTTCCTCAATCTGAGCTAGGGTCAAAGTCTGTAAAGTTACTTTGCTCTTTCTAGCTTCTTCCACTCTGGATTTTTTCCTTGTATCATCTTCATCAACACCATTTTCCATTTCACTATTGTTACTTGATTTATCTTTTTCATCTTTGTACCATCCCATTTCAACCACAAAGTCTAACTCATATCCAATTTAAACATTAGCAAATATGGTGCAGTTATCTCTACATGTACAGGGATTTTCTCAATAGCTCTAACCCCACACTTGACTTTGATTTTCTCTTGATTGATAGTATCCATGTCAATTTCCAGAATACGTCCCATAGCAGCAGTAACTTCACACATCCCAAAGAAGTGCCTAAATCAGTCAGGCACCCCACTGAACTTGATCCACACAGCATGCAGTTTTCCTACAGCCTGGTGATCAAGAGTCCAACCATGCACCTTTATGATAACTCTAGTGTCCATTAGATTAAATCATTAAAGTTGGCAAGTTCCACTAATTTGGCTTTGCTTGGAAATCCCATCATAAAACAGTTCTTCCCAGCTTCTTTGACTCTCCATCGCCATCCCCAATTGAACATATCACTGAAAGCTTTAACAAAATCAGTCTCATTGATCTGCCTATATCGGACACTACCACAACCAGAGGATTGATATGATCTGCCATCAGAACATCTTTAAAACTCTGAACTAAAAGCACTCCAAGACCTTTGGCAGCATATCCCACATATTTAGGTATAGGTTTCATCTGCTTCAACCAAGTACATTCTTTTGTGATGTGGTTGTCTCTCACATAGATCAAGCAATCTACAACTTTGCAATCTCTAGTAATGTGTCTTGGGTCCTTGCACTTGCCACAAGCCTGTCTGTTAACCCTATCATTGGCTCTGTGATCTCCAAAACTGTTGGTTGGCCCCCATTTCTCTGTCCTGCTTTCTTATAATCACTATTTTTGTTGCCACCACCAGCATCCACATTGATATGAGTGTTCTTCCTTCCTTTGTCTTCAACCATTGCACTTCTGTTATCTCCAGTCTAGCTACCAGCTTGTTGCGGTACTCCAGCACCTCCAGCAGGCATACTTTGAGCCATCTACGAAAGTAAAGCCCCCAACAGTTGTTGTTGCTGAAGAGGGTCAACTTTTTCCCTTTCACAACCCTTGTTAGCAGCAGGATCCATGTTTGTATTGCTCATACCTGAATTATTGCCAAAATTACCTCCAATCTTAATTTAGTATAGAATAAGAAGACCTCAACCAATGTAGGTAAGAATGATGCAAGAATGAACTTGCCTAAATTCATCTCTGCCTTCATGCCGGCATAGCCATCGTGGCGCTCCCCTACATGGGCCCTTGCGTCATGGTTCTTGTAGTGTGTCGGAGGCGGGAAACAATTGACAATATCCCATGTGGTTGCGCTTCCCGGAACAGGCGGGACTTGGAACTCTCGCAATGGCGCCCGCCAGCAAGTCCGTGACCTCGCCCGCATGGCCACGATCATCGGATAGGCCCTCCGCAACGAGGCCTCCTCAACAGGTTCTAACGGTGGTAACGTCGGCATGCACCTCCGACCTACATCACACCGGTGAGGATTCTCCATCGAAGGCGCCTGTGAGAGCGACCACCCGGCGCTGCTCCCCACAGCTCGAAATCATCCGCGCGGTGGCCAACGGTAGAGCTCCATGTCGTGGCACCCCTCTGGAGTGGCTTGAACCATCTAGGCAGTGGTTCTCTAAACCAAATCAATTGATTTGTGTCCACGTAGGGAACCTTATCTCTTTGCCATTTTGCACTAAAAATCATGTATTTATAAGAATTAGCAAAGCAGCCCGAAACAGTAGTCCAGACCAATATCCCCTTCTTTACTGGGTTTTCCAAATTGATCATGTTGACATTATACTATTTACTAGTATTTTCTTACTTAGACCCTTTAGTTACTGTATTACTATATAGTACTTTGTATTCTAGAACATACGTGCGATGTAATATATTCCCATGTTTCTACATGTTGCGATTAATTATATCCACCATTTTTAATTGAGATTTTTGATTTAATTCATATTAATTAAGCCTTTTAGCTTAATACAAGCAAGAATTGATGTGCAAAATTATAAGTCATTTTCTACAAATTGATGCTTGGGATGACAAGGTAAAGTGGAGGTCTACTACTTCACGGATTATTAATGACTACTACTAAAGTCCACATTTGGTCATTCCGATGTTATGATTGCTTTACAAAGTGCTCTCCCACACATTTTACTAAGTCATGACATAAGGCATTAGGAGTGAGTATCTACTGATTTCACCAGACTATACGCCCTAGTGCTACGACATCTACTCCATTTTGGAGATTATTGTCAAGGTGTCATACTTAGCAATTTGAGATTCACGCTAATGATTTAAGCCAATTTCTTGAAATTATATTAATTTTGTAAAGTTTATTACAACACAACCATGATGGTCTTTAATTTACTAGTCATAAACTAATTATCTATGGTAATCGATGGCTACAGAATTTGAGGCATTCGTCCTCAATGGCCACCACTACCCTACCTGAGGCATGGACATCATGATCGCTCTTGTGTCCCATGGGATAATGTGTGCAATCCAAGACCCGTAGGTTTCACCTATGGTTGGAATCACATTGCTAACAGAAAAAATATGTTGTCTTATAGTACATCATAAGGCATTATATTGATCCAGATCTCCGCACCTGGTTATCATGTATCAGCAATTCCTGGGACGCAAAGAATCTCAAGGGCAAAGGTTTGAATCTCACTTCAAACTCCAAACTGACAGCACCAAGGAAGTCAATTTTCCGCCTAGTGTTTTCCATGACCTAGCGATAACATGACTATCCAGAAGACCCTTTAGGCATGAAGAAAATGATAGTTGAACATGACTCAACTAACATGTTTGAAAACTTTGTCTAGTCTCTCAATCTCCTAAGTGGTCAATATAATTTATGTCCATTTTTGATGTTCTACTAAGAACATAATTATTGTTGTCACCATATATTGTATATCACAATATATTGTATCGGCATTTCGGTACAATACATTTGTATGTATTCTATATATCTGACCATGATTTTCTATATATGTTTCTACGGGGGCCAGTCTGATAAAATATGATATGTGTCTTGTGGACATATGCACCACGAACTCTACACTCAGGAAGTAAAATGTCTCCACTCTCGCTGAGAGAAAAGGAGATATTTTAAATTCGCTAGATGCGATGAGGTATTTGTTGGCTCAACTTAGGTCATATTTACTAGCCCTATGGGTACTCTAGTACCATCAAGGATGCTTAATTGTGTCTTGATACAACCCGTACCTGTAACACATGTGTAATCAAGCTACAATAACCCTCTGTGATTAAGCTAATCATTTTGTTAAACAGTGCTTGATCATCTTTAAAATTATATCTCATTTCAATTTCCATTCGAATTCAAATTCAAATAATAAGTGGTTTAAATAATTTGTCAAACATGAAAACTAAAATCATGTTTGGGTTGCAATTATTCACCAATTAATTGTCAAGGTGAAACCAACTTTTTATAAAGTAATTAAAAGCTCTAAAACAATTAAAACAGAAGCCAAAAGCATTTTTAAATACCCTTTTAAAATTATGGAAAATCCAAAGTTATTTCAAATGCCCCCAAACTTTTTGTGGCAGTATCAAATATTGGAATGTAATTATTGGACCAAGTTACACATTTTACAAAAGTCACTTGGTGCAAAAAGTAAATGCATAATAGTAGGAATTAAAAGAAATAGAAAAACAGAAAGGCTAAAGAAAAAGGGGGGAAAGAGAGAGAGGCGCAAGAGGGGCTAGGAGGCCCAGCCCACTCCCCCAACTCATCTCCCTCTCGCTACAGTGCAGAGGCAGGGGTGTGGCTGCCATCCGGCGAAGCCATGGCCGGCGATGCCACTGTGGCGGCCATCCGACGACCACCCCAGGCCTATAAGGCCACCCCTCGCCACCACGACCGAACCCTAGCCCCGGATCCCCTCGCCCCCTTCCTCTCCGCCGCCCTCGACGCTGAACCGCCCAGGCGTCGCGGTCGCCGTCGTCGTGTCGCCTCGTCGCCGGCTCAATCGAGCCTCGCCGCCCCCCTCCTCTGCAACGGAGGGTGAGCTCTCCTCTCTCCCCCATCCCATCACCCCGCTTCACCCGCATTGTCGCACCGGCCACGCCCGCACCCGCACCCACTCCCGCGCGCCCGCAGCCGGCCGTGCCCCACTGTTGCCCGCCCCTGCGTGGCCACGCCCTCGCCACGCCTGGCCGCGCTCGCCTCCGCCCTAGGCCACGCCCTCGCGCACACGTCCGCTGAGGCCGTGCCTCCCTGCTACTGTGTGTTGTCACTGCTACTGTGTGTTGTCGTCGCCACCGTTACTTCTGCGCTGCCGCCGGTGCCACGCCGGGTCCGGCCGCTCCCCGCCCCGTGCCTCCCACGCCGCGCACGCCTCCGGCCACTCTCGCTGCCCGTGCCGCCACGCTTCCCGCACCGTGCCGCCGCAGCTCCCGTGGCCGCTCGCCGCTGCCGCCTCGCTGCGCTCGCCGCCGCCCGCCATCGCTGCCTGGCACAGCTCCGGTCGGCCGGCCTCGCCACGCCCTAGTCTCCGGCCAGAGGCTACGCGCACGCCCAGCCACCTGGTGGCCGGCCAGAGCCACTGCCCTATGGGGCCCGGCCCTTGTTAATTAAGGAGGTACCTAATTAACACTAACCCCCCCTCCCCACTAACCCCCACTGACAGCGGGCCCCAGGTCACTAACTGATTTGTTTAATTTTTAATAAAACTACTAGATGGCCTAGTGTCACTGACATGCGGGCCCCACTGGACCCGCTTGACCAGTCAACAGCTGACTAGGCAGTTGACTGGCCCCACCTGTCGGCCACTGGTGCATCTCTGGGTGCACTGCACCGGGTGCACCCAGCCTTTTCTGCCTAATGTTTTGAAATAATTTATTAAATCAATTTCAGAATATTATTAAAACTTTGAAAAATCATATAAAATAATCTATAAGTCAGATGAAAATAATTTATATATTAAAGTTGCATAGAAAAATATAACGAATCTGAGTACGTTGTTCGTTCATCTGTCACATGCCTCTAGCATGATGAACATGGAACTTTCTCCTTCGATTCATCCGTCCGGTAATTGCCAAAGACCCGGGAAATATCCCCAGATATTTTCTCGCTCCGTCTATAACACTTAGCACTGCGTTAGCTCCCCAAATATCCTACAGTTAGTAACATGAGATATGTTGATTGGAAGTTTATTAAGGAGAATGAAGACTACTTCCCTCATGTGCTAGAGAACTTCAAGGCCATAGATATTGATGCATTTGTTGGCAGAGAGTTCGGTACATGGAATGATGAGATGATTATGCAGTTCTACTCCACAGCTCATTTCTATCCAAATGGGAGGATAGTATGGATGACTGAGGGAACCAGATACCAGTCTTCAGTTGATGAGTGGGCGACCATCTTAGGATCCCTGGAAGTTCAAGAGGGAGATCTTGATGTCTATACTGAGGCCAAGATGAGTCACAATTACATGGCTAATATGTATAATTTTATCCCTGCTGCTTATGTGAAGACTCATAAGCTTGGCTCTGTCTACTATCTGCAAGTTGGATTACCCAATACCAACACCATCATGAGATCTACCTTGATGCCAAAGTCTGGAGATGACAAGATGATTAGGTTTTACTCCGTCAACATGCTACATCATGTAGACACCCACACAAGATTCAGAGTGATGGATTTGATTGTTGAGACAATCAAGAGGATAGCTGCTGATCGGAAGAGATCATGTGGATATGCTCCATATATTCAGATGCTCATTAATTCCAAAGTTGGACAGAGCCAATATGCACTTGATCGTCCACACCTGCCACTCTTGCCAGACTTCAAGGACAACGTTGTGGTAATGGATCCTTCTCATCCCACTTCAGCTACTGCACAGGCAGAGGCAGAGGCAGCTAGAGCCGCTAGTGCTTAGATTCCAAGGACGAAGAGCGATCAAATATCCTATCTTATTGTCACAACCCTAGAAATTGCTTGTGTTAGTTGCATCATTGAGCATTCATGGCATCATGTTCAATTTCAAATGAATTTGAAATGGGGATGACAAACCCTAGCACTTCATTGAGTAAACAAATTCCAACAATTGAATTTTTCAGTGAATCCAAAATGCTCTTCAAAAATGTTTCACCTCTCTGATAAATGTTGACAACAACATACCAGAGGTGTTGCACATTTAACCAAGCCATTTTACACTTTTAATAAACCAGCAAAGTTACTGAAAAAGCCAAATAAAGCACTATAAATAAATCAAGTGCTCCAAAATTTCTGAAAACTCTTGAGGGCTTTTGGAATAATCCAAACAGTGCCCATAAATAATTTCAGGAATTTTTCAAATGATTTAGTATTTTTACTAAGTCAAAACAATGATGAATTAATTAGAAAAGAAACAAAAAACAGAAAGAAATAGGAAAGAAACCTTACCTGGGCCAGGGAAGAAGCCGGCCCAGCCCACCAGGGGCGAACCGGTCTTCTTCCACCTCCGGCCATTAGGACGCCCGGCGCGTGGTCGCCGCATGCCGGCCACCTCCTGCTCGTGTGCCTGCATGAATAGGCTGCGGGGAGCCGTCCAGATCGGTCTCTTCCCCTCATTCCTCTCCCCCTCGCCTCCCTCTTGCTTCTTCCGCCATGGCCGAGAGGGCCGGTCGCCGCTGTTCGCTGCTGCCGCGCCCTCCAGCCCCATCTCGCCTAGCCGCCATGCCTAGCTCCCCGCCTCCTCGCCCTGAAGCCCCTCGTCTACCCACGGGAGCTCAGACGCCCTCCATTGCCCAGATGCCGTCGTCTTCAACCTTCGGCATCGCTGGAATGTTGCCGTCGATTCGCTATGCACAGGGCATCCCCGACCTCAACGTCTTCTCTAGGAGAACCTCTGTGAGCCACTGGTCGTTTTCCCCCTTCCCCCTTGCTCATTCCCATGATGTAGCCGATGCGCCGCTAGCCCGAGCTCTGACAGCCATTGACCTCGCCGCCGTCCTCGTCTCTGGCGCCCCCGCGACCCCCTGGAGCCTTCAATGGATGCGGACTAGTGCGGGCTACGTGCTAGTGGTCCCGTTCGTCGAACGGCCGCGTCTAGCGCAACTCCGGCGGGCAACCGCCGTCGGTTTGGTCGCCACCGGCCAAGTCTGGTGGCGGTGACGTACCCGTCATTAGGTGTTAAACTCCCCCTGCTAATTAGCCCCTCTCCAAACGCTGACGCTGGGCCCGCGGCTGGTCAAAGCTGGGTCAACTCGGGATTAACCCCTGGTTAGTCCATGTGTCACTGACGTGCGAACCCCGCACGTCAGGTTTGAACTAGACCAGGTCAGTTGACCTGATGACGTCACCCTTAGGTAATGCTGATGCAATATATACTTTCTGGAATTAAAAATAAAGCATAAATGGTTCATTTATTTCAGAAAATGCTTAAAACTTCTAAAAATCATAGAAAATAATCTGTAAATCAGATGAAAATAATTTATATATGAAAAATGATCAAAAAAATCCAATGAATTTGTTTAAGCCATGATCATGCATGTTTGAGCAAGTTAACATCACCAAGTAGTACATTTTATGATTAGGACAATGTATGAAATATCATTTGGAGTTGGAATTCAAACTTGCTTGAATTCCACTTGAATTAACTTGGTTAATTATTCCTCTAGGTCAATTCACTACCTTAATTTGGCATATCATACATCATGATTGTGCATTGCATGAATTGAATGTTGTTCCTTATTATTTGCCGGTGTTTGTTCCTTCTCGGTAGACGATGGTTCCGACTTTGTGATCGTGGTCACCGATGAAGACTCATTGTTATCTTCAGAAGTGTTAGGCAAGCAAACCCCCTTGAGCATACTGATATAAACCCACTCTCTCGCTCCTGCTCTCCTTTACTGCATTAGGACAATAACGATTCAACTGTTACCCGTTCTCGGTAGTTGAACCCATTGCTTTGCATGACCTGTCTTTGTCACAGTAAATAGTTGAAACCACTTAGCATGAGTAGCAACTGTTTGAGCCTTGATGTGCCTACTCATCCATGCTTGCTTACTTACTGTGCCTGCTATGCTTAGAGTCATGTCGCGTCGGGTCTGGAAATGGTAGTGTTGATGTCCTACTGTCTGAGAGCTAACTGTGTGAACACGATTTGGTAAAGGTAGCGATGAGAGGCCATGTAGGAGTACATGGCGGGTTGTCTCATTGGGACCGTCCTTAAGAATTGAGTTCTATGTATGTGACCCAAGAAAGTTACTACCACATGTTGGGCCCTAAAATATGACCCCGCTCGACTTATTAATCACCTAGATCTCTGTCCAGGAGTTGCAACTAGTTTCTGGTGTTTGTAGGAAAAGTGTTGGCGGCCGTGCTTAGCGCTGCCCGGCGGGGTGGGCTTCGATGCGGTAGATGCACAGTGGCACGGTGTACCAAGTGTCACCCGGATGGTGGACTTGTGGAACCCTGCGCACATCGTTTGGGGCCGTAGAGGAAACTTCGGCCGGACTTCCTTGCGGGTTCAGTCTCAAATAGGCGATAAATCTGGACTAGGGTCTTGTGTGGTTAACGGTCGTGGCCGACTCCCTCGCCGGGCTTCCACTTGAAGGTTGCCGAGGTGCCTTTTTACGTGCACATGGCGATAAGTGGCGGGAGCATGTGTGAAGAAGTACACCCCTGCAGGGTTATGAATCTGTTCGAATAGCCGCGTCCTCGGATATGGACTACTTGGAGAACTTATGTGGTTCATAGACACGTGAAATGGATACTCTAAAATACGCAAGATAAGTGTGAGTGCTATGGATGGCCTTCTCGTAGGAAGACGAAAGTGGATCCATAGTGGTGTATTGATTTGGTCAAAATGTGGACTCGTGTGCGCTTTTCCCACCTCAAAGATACTACTTGTAGTTGTAGTACAGGTTAGCCAAGAGTCAAAGCTGGCTTGCTGCAATAAAATCCACAACCCCCTTTGTTGTCAATTATGCATATGTAGATAGTTCTGATGTAAGTCTTGCTGAGTACCTTTGTACTCACGGTTGCTTAATTTATGTTTTGCAGAGGAGATGTCAGTCTCGTTAGTGATTCTTGCGATGTGAAGTTCGATGTTGACCGGATTAGCTTGGGAATCCCAGACAGAGGTCTGGTTCCTTTGGTAGCGTCGTTGTAGCTTCCAAGCTCCTCTAGCCACTTTTAGTAGATGTCTGTACCCAGACATGTTTTGCTTCCGCTTGATGCTTGTATGACTTGAGTGTTGGGTCATGTGACCCCTGTTTGTAATATCACATTATGTTGGCTCTTATGAGTCATTAATGAAACTTGAGTCATAGAGTTATGTTGTGATGCCATGTTGTATCTACGCATATCGTGCATATTGCGTGTATGTTTGAAATGCATTGGTATGTGTGGGATTTGACACCTAGTCGTGTGCCTTTAGTAGCCCTCTTTACGGGAAAATGCCTCTTTGTGCTTCCACGGAGCCAAGGTAGCTTGCTACTGCTCCGGACACATTGATTGACCAGCGTGTATCCTTCTTTGCTGCTGTGTCTGTCCCTACGGGAAAATGTCTCGCAGTGTAATGGAGTCCATGTAGCCTGCTATGACTCGTCTACACGCAGTTGATGACAGAAATGTCTCACGGTGTAATGGAGTCCATGTAGTTTGCTATGACTCGTCTACACAGGTTGATGACCGACACTTGCATTGTTGGGTTACGATGCCTGTTCCTGTACGGATGTGCCACTTGGGTTCTATGACTAGTCATCTCGACCCGGGTTCTTTGGCATATGATTGCTAGCGACATAATCATATACGTGAGCCAAAAGACGCAAACGGTCCCGGCCAAGGTAAGGTGGCAGCCGTGGGGATTACCGTGCGTGTGGCCGCATAGTGATGCGATATGTTACAAGCTGGACTCATATGACTTAGGATCGGGGTCCTGACAGCGTTGGTATCAGAGCTTGACTGCTTGTAGGATTACCAAGCTAAACTGGTCGATGTTGAGTCTAGAACTGCTTTAGTTATATAAGGGAATTGATTGTGGAAGGGAACGTAAGATTCTTTTTACTCCTCTCCTCGTGTCATTCTAATTCTGAGTCACCCTCTTCTTTATTCTACGGGGTTAAGAATTAGGCTTCTCATCTATCTATCAGGATGACAAGTTATTATGTTAGAGACCTATAGGAAAGTTTATATCTTCCTGGAACGGTGTCTCCATAAGAATTCAATGTTATGTTGTCAGTTTTCTTGTGCAGATTGCCTCATATTTCATGCCCGTACAGCCGTTATGTTGTCCGAGTTATCCAAGGTTTACAAAATCTGAAGCAATTGCAAACTCCTTTACCCTATTCTCGATGCCTTTTGGGCCAGACAAAGCACACTAATTGTTTTGTTGGGGTACTTTATTACCTCGACGTGTTTGATGAAGGTGTTTAAGAAACCATGTTATTCAAGTGAACCACCCAACAGTCTAGTTGTGCCTTTTGTTCCCAGTGTGATAATTCTGGCCATCATTACCGAAAGCATGCTGTGATGCTATTTAGTCAGTAGGTATTCTGTCTCTGGGTTCTCGAACCCACGATTCATTCTTCTTTCTCCTGTTGATAGCATTTGCTCGTTCCTTTAGGATATTAGTAACCTTGTTCTAGCCTACAAGGTTCGTGTTGTATCATTCTTCCAATACCATGAACCAATTATGGCAGAAGTTCCTCGTGAACTGACGATCACAACAAGAATGCTCTTCATGAGTCCTCCATTCCATAGTGGTGAGCCTGCCAATTCTTTCCTTTCTGCATGGGTTATCTGGAAGAAACATGTCGAACTTGTTTGACGTATTCAATCCATGCATCCTCAACTCAAGAAAAATCATGCGCTCTTGGGTTGCCCTTCTTCAATTGTATTCTGACCTTCATCTGTTAATGGATAGGCAAGAGTAGTTGTGCATTCGTTTTCATCGACGCATATTATTCTTGTGGTTCGTCAAGCCATCCTATTCTGGAATGACTAGGAGAAGCAAACTCTAGTACCTCATCCATTTCTTGGATTGGTTCGAAGTAGTTGTATTCCGCAGATCAAAATGCAAATCCAGCTTTTGCTCTGTTCTATCTTGAAGTATTACCCTCTTCATGTCAAGGTTGTCACGAGAATTGCACTCCCTCTGTTGAACTCTTGGTGCAGTGATACTTCTCGCCATCATTATTCATTTCTCGGTCCCCATGTTGCTTGTAACCAGAATACTGACAAATGAATCTTGATGTGTGAAATAAATACTCCTAGCAACTTTGTTGCTTGGTAGTTAATGGACAATAATCTCATTCCCAGTGTGATGGTTATTGAATCACCACTCTAAGATTGATCGTGCGACCTAGTCCATCTTCCATGGTACACTCCTCGATCAAAGAGTTAGGATTGTGTCAATCCCTCGCTCTTTTGATCATATCGTCCTGCCCTGAAAAGCAAGATTGTTCTCGAGCTCAATAACATATCAGTGGATCGTGATTTTCCGAATATCTTCTCTGAAGTATTACCAGGTTGTTCCCTGACCGTTATGTTGAGTTTGTGATCAAGTTGGTTTAATTATAAACCACCCCTTCTCCAAGACTCTGTGTTAGATACCCCTGAGCTAGTTTGTTAAGCTAAACAACAACTTGGAGAGTTGGAAGATAAATGCTTCGCGTGACTTAGTTCATTCCAAAGGGATATCTCCATATGTGTTTGTGTGCGTCGAAGAAAGACGATACCTTCATCGATTGATCCTTGTGATCAATTGTTGCATCTATTGATTTTTCCAATTTTTGATTTGAGAGTGGGCTATCATCAAATCAAAATCAGAACCAAAGATCTTTCTAATGTTGTTTTGCTCATGGATGTATCCTCGAGCATACACCATTATGTCTTTTGGTCTGACCTATGCTATTATCTTGCTCACATAATTGTGGGATTCCATTTATATGGATATCACGATGAATTGTTGTTGAGCCCAACATCAACATTTTCATCTATTCCATGATTCATGCTGGACATTAAGCTAGTGTTGGAAACTTTTGTAGGCAATATCTTCGTGTTCCATACATGAAGTATATATTGGTGTTAGAAGTGACTTACTCTTAGTTCACGTGCATATGGTGCAAGTTGCCGTCGTGAACTTGAGAAAGGTTGTTTTGTTTTTTTGGAATCATCCCAAGTCAGTCACGCCCGTGCAAAGTATTCTATGGTTTGTTAGACTGATCATCTTCATTCCATATGCAATACCTAGCACACCAAGCCACTGATTGATTTGTTTAAGGAAAAGAAGTTCCTTCCTAAGAGCTAATCATATGACTTATGCAAGGACTTCGCTACCTTCAATGATGGTTCCTAACCCGAACTCGGTGGTGTTTTGTGGTAA
This sequence comes from Elymus sibiricus, assembly GCA_039707655.1. Taxonomy (NCBI): domain Eukaryota; kingdom Viridiplantae; phylum Streptophyta; class Magnoliopsida; order Poales; family Poaceae; genus Elymus; species Elymus sibiricus. The sequence continues at coordinate 188,216,439 of CM077673.1, forward strand.
GAATCCCATGTGGTCATGTTGTGCCCACGTGAATCTTGCAATCCAGCTCATGTTTTGGAGTTGGCTTCCGCAGTTCATCTCCCGAGAATTCCGCAATGCCATCTCATCGATTTGTGTTGCAAACTTCCTTTTCAGGCATGCTGAGTCTGAAACATCTTATCACCGACCAGATCTGAATCTCAAGCAGACATGATGGTTGGAACAATTCCCAAGAACTATAAAATTAGTCTCTTTGTAACCCGGTAAAGTGATGTTGTGGCTAAACGCACCTAGTCAGAAGACCTATTGTTATAATATCTTGTATTAGAAACTTAGACACTTCCCCATGAGGATTTCATATGACTTATTTTAGAATTTGTTCCTCATGGACCCCTTTGAGATCCCGAAGTCCGACCTATTACTTGATGCGCTAGATATCAAGAATTATCTATAATCAAGTTATGCCAGTACATCAAGGAGAACATTAGAAGCAGAGTGCTAAATGTCTCTCGGTCAATCATCTAGATTTCGCTCCCTTGGCATAGCTGAGGTGAAATCTGAGAAACCGTTGTCCTCCTTTGCATCTGCATCCTCCATCACTATTCATCGCGGTGGTATGATGTGTTGCCAGGATCCTTGACATGGATGTTGGTAATACCCTGATGAATATGGAAATGCTCAAGTTCTTGAGAGCACGCTCAGACCCTAGGTTATACCCTCGGTATCAAGTGGAATGTGCCTTCCGCTTGCCGAGTTGTTTTATAACCATAGTTTCCATTCTAGACTGAGTATGTCATTCTTTCGAATTCCTTCAAACGATCGTTTGTGAATTACCTTAACCTGGTATGAAGAGTTTCAATGATCTCTGGATCAAAAGTAATTATTTTTGCCACTTAACGGATAATCCTACGAGTCACCTTCCCTAAGGTGCATGTTATGGTAAGAAGGGCAACTAACTCCTCGCTACTTTGAAACCATGCTCCATCTACTTTAGTGTGGAACTGTTGCCTACCAATTGAACCTCTGTTATTTGCCTCATTCCATCATTCTCGATGTGTGTTTTGTGTCTCCGCTCAAGAGATGTTATCACCTCTCATTCCAAGAGTCGATCATGAATTGCTCGATCTTCGAGAAGATCGAATTTTGTAGAGCTTTCCTATTCCCATTGTCGTCATGTTGGATGAAGATCCCAGAGGTAGGATGTCAAGATCAACATGATGCAATGAATCAACATCTTCGAGAAGGGCAATTGGATCGTGAAGATTGTGTGAGTTTGTGTTCCCTATGTCCTCTTACCCTACGCCTGAATCTCGGGATGAGATTCTTGTTTAGTGGGGGTGAGTTGTCACAACCATAGAAATTGCTTGTGTTAGTTGCATCATTGAGCATTCATGGCATCATGTTCAATTTCAAATGAATTTGAAATGGGGATGACAAACCCTAGGACTTCATTGAGTAAACAAATTCCAACAATTGAATTTTTCAATGAATCCAAAATGATCTTCAAAAATGTTTCACCTCTCTGATAAATGTTGACAACAACATACCAGAGGTGTTGCACATTTAACCAAGCCATTTTACATTTTTAATAAACCAGTAAAGTTACTGAAAAAGCTAAATAAAGGACTATAAATAAATCAAGTGCTCCAAAATTTCTGAAAATTCTTGAGGGCTTTTGGAATAATCCAAACAGTGCCCATAAATAATTTCAGGAATTTTTCAAATGATTTAGTATTTTTACTAAGTCAAAACAGATATGAATTAATTAGAAAAGAAACAAAAAATAGAAAGAAATAGGAAAGAAACCTTACCTGGGCCAGGGAAGAAGCTGACCCAGCCCACCAGGGGCGTACCGGTCTTCGTCCACCTCCGGCCAGTAGGACGCCGGGCGCGTGGTCGCCGCACGCCGGCCACCTCCTGCTTGTGTGCCTGCCTGGGTGGATGGATAGGCTGACGGGAGCCGTCCGGATTGGTCTCTTCCCCTCATTCCTCTCCCCCTCGCCTCCCTCTTGCCTCTTCCGCCATGGCCGAGAGGGCCGGTCGCCGCCGTTCGCTGCTGCCGCGCCCTCCAGCCCCATCTCGCCTAGCCACCATGCCTAGCGCTCCGCCTCGTCGCCCTGAAGCCCCTCGTCTACGCACGCGAGCTCAGACGCCCTCCATCGCCCAGACGCCATCGTCTTCAACCTTCGGCATTGTCGGAATGTCGTCGTCGATTCGCTGCGCACAGGGCATCCCCGACCTCGACGTCTTCTCCAGGAGAACCTCTGTGGGCCACTGGTCGTTGTCCCCCTTCCCCCTTGCTCGTTCCCTTGTTGTAGCCGCTGCGTCGCTAGCCCGAGCTCCGGCAGCCGCTGACCTCGCCGCCGTCCTCGTCTCCGGCGCCCCCGCGACCCCCTGGAGCCTCCAATGGATGCGGACTAGTGCGGGCTACGTGCCAGTGGTCCCCGCTTGTCAAACGGCCGCGTCTAGCGCAACTTCGGCGGGCAACCGCCATCGGTTCGGTCACCGTTGGCCAAGTCCGGTGGCAGTGACATGGATGTCATTAGGGGTTAAACCCCCCTGCTAATTAGCCCCTCTCCAAACGCTGACACTGGGCCCCGCGGCTGGTCAAAGCTGGGTCAACGCGAGATTAACCCCTGGTTAGTCCATGTGTCACTGACGTGCGGACCCCGCACGTCAGGTTTGACCAAGACCAGCTCAGTTGACCTGATGACGTCACCTTTAGGTAATGATGACGCAATATATACTTTCTGGAATTAGAAATATATCATAAATGATTTATTTATTTCAGAAAATGTTAAAACTTCTAAAAATCATAGAAAATAATCTGTAAATCAGATGAAAATAATTTATATATGAAAAATGATCAGAAAAATCCAATGAATCTTTTTATGCCATGATCATCCATGTTTGAGCAAGTTAAAATCACCAAGTAGGACATTTTATGATTAGGAAAATGTATGAAATATCATTTGGAGTTCGAATTCAAACTTGTTTGAATTCCACTTCAATTAACTTGGTTAATTATTCCTCTAGGTCAATTCAGTACCTTAATTTGTCATATCATACACCATGATTGTGCATTGCATGAATTGAATGTTGTTCCTTTTTGTTTGCCGATGTGTGTTCCTTCTCGATAGTGTAGGACCGAAAGTATGTCTAGAGGGGGGGTGATTAGACTACTTGACCAAATAAAAGTATTGCCTTTTCCCAAATTTTAGTAGTTGCAGTTTTAGCAGTTCATGGCAAGTCAAGTACACCCTACACATGCAAGTCTAAGAGTATAGCAGCGGAAAGTAACAACAAGCATGTATAGAAAGGATAGGGTTGGAGGATCAAACGCAATTGTAGACACGATGATTTTTTCCCGTGGTTCCGATAGGTGGTGCTATCGTACATCCATGTTTATGGAGTCTTCAACCCACGGAGGGTAACGGTCACGAGAGTCCACGGAGGGCTCCACCCATGAGGGTCCACGAAGTAGCAACCTTGACTATTCCATAACGGCTTCCGTCCACGAAGGACTAGCCTCACTATGGGTAGATCTTCACGAAGTAGGCGATCTCCTTGCCCTTACAAACTTCTTGGTTCACTCCACAACACGAAGTAGGAGGCTCCCAAGCGACACCTAACCAATCTAGGAGGCACCACCCTCCAAAAGGTAATAGGCTCGGTAATGACGATGAACTCCTTGCTCTTGTGCTTCAAGATGATAGACTCCTCAACACACAATCACTCTCTCACAGATTTGGCTTGGTGGAAGAGATGGGATTGGTGGAAAGCAACTTGGGGAGGCTAGAAATCAAGATCCATATGGTTGGAGTGGATGATCTTGACCTCAACACAAGAATAGGTGGTTCTCTCTCAGAAAACTGGATGGGGCAAGTATGGAATAGTTCTAAGTGCTTCTTTTTCGAGTAGGTGGTGGTGGAGGGGTATATATAGGCATCTCCAAAAATCCAACCGTTACACACAAAATGACCAACTCGGTGACACCGATGTGTTAATCTCGGTGGTACCGAAGTGACCAAAAGGTGGCAACTTTTGAATCTCGGTGAGACCGATATAGGAAACTCGGTTGCACCGATAAGGTGACCAACGGTCAAATTGACAATCTCGGTGACGCCGATCCAACAATCTCGGTTGCACCAATATTGTGAATTTGGGTAACAGAAAGTTCGCAACCTAAACTCGGTGGCACCGGTATGGAATCGGTTGCACCGAAGTGGCTAGGGTTTGGCTAAGTCTGTCTGAGGTTTTGAATCGGTGGCACCGGAATGGAAATGTTGGTTGCACCGATTTTGAATATATGGCTTTGGACAGACTTTGGTGGGAGAGCTTGTGGGTGTTTTTGGTGACTATCACTTGTGCACGTATGAGCATTTTGTTCACCAACAAAACCTTACCCCCTTTTAATAGTATTGGCTTTCCTATGGACTCAAAGTGATTTCTCACAAATGTAAAATGTAGAGTCCTCTTCCTTGAAGCTTTGCCAACCTATTTCCTTGCATCTTGGGGTATTCCACAATCTCCACAATCCTTTTGCCATCCCTATCATTGAACTTTTCCTGAAATATACTTAGTGGAAACATTAGTTCAATGACTTATAAGTTGTTATAAATTACCAAAACCACCAAGGGAGCAAATGTGCTTTCAATCTCCCCCTTTTTGGTAATTGATGACAACATATAGATCAAAGCTTCGACAATGATATAATCAATGAATATAATCGTCGCTTTGAGAAGTATGTGATAAGCAAGAGCTCCCCCTAAATTTGTGCATTATTTTGAATTTGCGTTTGAATGCAAATGCACAATCGATTAGGTACATGGGGCACTTCTTCCATGTCACATACAACTTGGTGGTGTGCGAGAATAATTAGAAGCCTAAAGATCTATATACACTTCTCCCCTTTGGCAACAAGTTACCAAAAAGTTCAAAGGCATGTATCTAAGCGTTCTTGGGCTGATCTCCTCCGGTTGTTGATGAAGGAGTCGAGAGAACAGCGTCGGCGAAGATCTCTGCAGATGTCGTGGATGGAGTTGGAGTGGCAACTGGAGGAACTGGAGCTGATGGAGCATGAGCTGAGGTGACAGTAGCTGGAGCTGATGAAGAGGGCCTCAAGTCTAGAGCTGGCACATTGGCTGATATGGCCTGAGTGGTAAACTGTGTGCCTGGCCTGAGAGGTGATCCATCCTCATCATCATCAGAAGAAGAAGTCTGAGGAAGAGGCACTGAGTCAACTTCCTTCTTGAGCTCATTAACTGTCTTAGTCAGCCCATCCACCTTATCATTAAGGGTCTTGATCCTGTTCTCGAAGATCCTCACAAGACTGTTCTAGTTGTCCAGAATCCCCTTAATGTCCTTCTTCATGTCCTGAACTGATGAGATCAAAACATCCATTTGCTCGTTCCTGGATCTGGGGACTTGAGCACTAGTGGCTCTAGCTGCCTCTGCTTCTGCCTGAGCTGCAGCAGATGTGGGATGTCCAACATCCATCACCACAACATTGTCCTCGAGATCTGGCTGTAGGGGCAAGTGGGGACGATCTAGAGCAAAAATGTGCTTCTCCAACTTTGAGTTGATGAGCATCTGGATATAGGGTGCATAACAGCAAGAGCGCTTCTGATCAGCAGCAACCCTCTTGACTGTCTCAACAATCAAGTCCATGACTCTGATCCTAGTGTCTGTCAAGGTGGATCAACATATTAATGGAGTAGCCTCGGATCATCTTGTCATCTCCTGACTTGGGCATCAAAGTATGCCTCAGAATGGTGTTCATGGTGCGGAGGCCAGCCTAAAGAAAGTAAATAGATCCTAGCCTGTGAGACTTCACGTTAGCAGCAGGGATCTCCTTATACATGTTGGCCATAGCATTGTGGCTCTCCTTGGATTCTGAGTAGACATCCAAATCACCATCCTGTGCTTCTGGGACTCCTAAGATGGCAGCCCACTCCTCAACAGTAGACTCGTACCTTGCACCTTCAGTCATCCATACAATCCTACCATCTCCATAGAAATGTGCAGTGGAGTAGAATTGCATGATCATCTCATCATTCCAAGTGGTAAACTCTCTGCCAACGAACTCATCCAAACCAATGCAGTGGAAATTGTCTTGGACACTTGGAAAGTAGTCCTCATTCTCCTTGATGAATTTCCAATCAACATACCGCATATCGCTCACAGCTGGACTCTTGTCAAAAAGCACAGTCTCATAGAAATCATGTTGCTCTTTGGTGTAGAATCTGTAGTCCACAGTTGTTTTCTTCCTTTGGGCATATGGATCAGCAGCTCTCCATGCCCTCAAGCCAGAGTCCTTCCTCTTCTTCATATCCTCAGCAAGTGGGTAGCTAGCATTATGTACTGGAAGGTGTGGCCTAAGCTTCATTAGGGTAGACATAGCATCCTCATCCTCAACTCTGGAGGTGGTTCCTTTGTTCTTCTCAGAAGCTGGTATTTGCCTTGACAGCCTCTTGGGCTTCTCAGCAGCAGGCTTCTTTGCAGCAGACTTAGTTCTCTTGGAAGTTCCAGTCTTTGGCATAGCATCAGACATAAGCTTCTTTTTCTTCTTGGGAGGGGCGTTCTCAACATGTTCTTCCTCCTCCTCAGCATCAGCTGCACCAGCAGCCTCCTTAGGGTCCTCAAACATGGAGGTCTGCCTGCTAACAGCATAAACAATCATTTTCCTAGCACCCTTCTTCTCACCTGCCTTCTTAGGGAATGACTTCTTTGGGGGTGACTCAAGGTGAAGAGCCATCTTTGTCCTAGCACCTTCAGGTGCTCTCCTAGCTTCAGAGCTAGCATAGACTTTGCCTACAACTCTCCTGGAAGAAGTGGCTTCACTTGCAGACTTCTTGGCAGCCTTCTCTTGCTTCTTAAAAAGAACCTCCTCTGGCACAAAATCAGAATCCTCTTCATCTGAATTCAGCTTCTTCCTAGCCCTTGTTGCAGCCTTGGGTAAACCATGGGAACTGGGAGTGCCTGGATCTGAAGATGAACTAGACTCAGGACTAGTGCCTGAATCCATCTCAACACTCTGCTCTCTGAAGTTGTTCTCACTGTCCTCAGCACATGACATACTGACCCTGTGAATAGAGTATAGAGAAGCAGAAAAAGATGAGTCATCACAAAATGAGGCTGGTTTTTTGAAAGATTGAACAAAAGATTTTCAAAAAATTTGCATTCTGTCACATGAAAATCGGTACAGCCGAAGTAAAATTATCGGTGCCACCGAGACTGACTATCTCATTAACAGAAACTTGGCACTCTTTTCGGTGGGACCGAAAAGAAGTATTCGGTTTCACCGAGACAGTTCTCAGCAACACAGACAGACAAATCGGTGAGACCGATTTGTTCACTTCGGTTCTACCGAGTTTCATCGGGCGGAAGGCAAACCCTAGAAAATCGATGGTTCGCTAATCTACGGAGTTTTCTTGTGGATAGAAAGCTGTGCAAACTGTGGCTTATAGAGAAAAACAACTTTATTGCGCAAGAATCGGACGGGAGCGCAAGAAAGATCGAATCCGTACCCTAGCTTGGTGACGGATCCGCTACGGCGGCGACGGCGGCGAAGATGCCCGTCGACGGCGAGGATTCCCAGTGGCGGAGAGGCTCGGGAAGGCAAGGCGATGACCAGGGGGTCCTTCTGCGGCAGCTTAGGGTTTGGGGCGCGACGATTTGAAGATTGAATTTCAAACCGTCGGGACAACAGACTATATACCCTTCACTGTCGGTGATACCGAGTCTAAATTTTTGGTGTCACCGAGTTCCTCAACTGTCAGCTGACAGGGAAACTCGGTGTAACCGATAATATGGAATCGGTAGTACCGAGATAGAAAACCAGATCAACCCTAGGCATTCGGTGAGACCGAGAATTGTGGGTTGGTTCCACCGAGATGCACTTGGGAGGTTTTAATGGTCAGTCCTTGTCGATACAGAACTCCGAGTGCTCCACACACAGAGGGATCGAAAAGTACTTGTTCAAATTTTGTGATGCAGCATGAATAGAATATGAGGTGAGAAAGCATAGATAGCTAAAGAGTGGTCCTAGGCATTCTTGTCCATCCAATTGGCAAAAGATAAATCAAAAACCAAATAGCAACAATTGGATGTCCTTGAATGAGAAAATAAATGCAGACCAACATGCTCACACAATAAGATGTCAAATGAAATCATGACAAACATGCACATACACACTAGCATCTAACAAGCACTTGGGCGATGACGAAGTCATCTATATATGAGTATTTGACTTAGGAGCCAAGTAAGAATACTTGATCGTAGGTCATACTCGTCGTTTAAGCACAAGTGGGGTTACCACTTTTACATAAAGCATTTAATGTTGTCACATACTAAGAGATGCTTAGACTCAAGTCTTAGAGTAAAGCTCCCCCTTGATGTGACATCCCCCCATAAGAGGGATAAACTAACCTTGGGTTTTGTCGATGAAGACTTCACGTTGGTGAGGTAGTGGTGGATGCTCAAGGTTGATGAAATCACCAAGAGTTGGGAGCATCCTTGTTGTTTCCTTACTCTTCTCACCTACATGGGTTAGTCCCAACACACAAGAGACAAATACAAGGATATCTATGGACATGGAGTGCAAAACATGTGTTATGATGTCCATTGATTTATTGATTACCTTGTCCCTTGCATACCTTTGAGGGAATGTGTGACTCCTTGAATTATTGCATAGAGTTGATGTTGATTACAAATAATTCTTGCCAATAATGAATGTGAGTGAATTTTATTGGCGGAGTCACCCCTCAAGAACTTACTAGTTCTTCTTCTTGGGGACCCACATCAAGTTGATGGGGATCCTTGGTGTTGTAGTAGCCTTTGTAGAAGTTGAGCTTGACGTAGCCTTGGGAACCCACTCCACCATAGCTAGGGATTCATCTTCATATGAGTCAATGTCCTCTTGAAGATTGTTCTTGCCCTTGAGCTTGTGGTCTTGTGGTGGAAGGTCATCTTGAGTGCTTGTTCTCTTGGGAAGAGTATTTTCATACTTCTCCTTTTGAGGAACAAACTTTGGCTCGGGATATTGACCTTCTTCCCATTCAACTCCATTAGCGTTGAAGTAGCCAACACCACGATTCTTGCGGTATCCTCCGTGCTTGCGTACAATTTCCTCAAATTGCTACACCCGGCAAGACTCTTGTAGATACCTTTCTCTATAATTCCTTTCAATAAAGCATTTTCTTGCTCAAGTGTAACTTGGCTAAGAGAATCATCATTAGTGGAATCAATAGAACTACTAGGAGCAACATCACTAGGTTTAGCATTTTTATTGTTGCTACTAGATGAAGAACCTTTCTTGCCTTTGTTACTAGTTTGTTTAGATTTAACTTGTGGCATGAAAGTAGACAAGAGTAGTCGTTTGGCTAGATAAGATGAAGTCTTCTTTCGGAGATCGTCATTGATAGCTTTAAGAAACTCATGCTCTTGCTCCAAATTGAGCTTCTCGAAGCGTAGCTTCTCATGAGTTCTTATAAGCTCTCTATGATCTTCAAGAGTAGATTCATGAGCTAACTTAAGAGTGTTTAGTTCTTTAGTTAGTTCTTCTATTTTCATCTTATCATCATCAATTGACTTATCTTGACTAGCATGAGAATTATCAAGTTCATTTTGACTAACATCACTAGTTTTATCAAATAGCAAGTCATCATCACAAAGCAAGTCATCTTCATCACTATTGAAATCAAGATACTCGGGGTGTGATACCTTGGGGCCTTTAGCCATGAAGAAACTTCCACTCCCTTCATTTGGTGAATCGAATAGATCATGGGAGTTGGTAGTCACTAGAGCAATTCCGGCAACACCATCATCTTGACTATAGTCGGAGTCGGAGTGATAGCTTCTCTCGGAGTTGTTGTCGGAGTCGGAGCCGGAAACCCATTCACCAACATGAGCTTGATGTTTCCTTCTTGTGTATCTCTTGTTGTACTTGTCCTTCTTCTCCGAATCTCTACTTCTCCTTGAGTGTCTTCGTTCATAACGATCATCTCTAGTCCTTCTCTCTCTTTGAGGTGATTCATTTCTTGAGCTTCGTCTTCTTGGTGACTCTTCTCTTCATTTGTAGGGAGCCGTGCACTCATTGGAGTAGTGTCCGGGCTTCCCACAATTGTAGCAATTGCGGTCACGACTTGACGAACGCTTCTCATCATATCTTGAGTTGGAGCTTCTTTCTTTGCCTCTACTCTTGTAGAACTTGTTGAATTTCTTGACCATGAGGCTTATCTCTTCATTGGTGACAAGGTTGTTGCTTGAAGTTGCGGGAGCATCACTTGTGGCTTTGTAAGCACCGCTAGACATGTGATGAAGCTCTTCCTTGTCTTTGAGTGTCATCTCATGAGCAACAATCCTTCCAATGACGTCCGTAGGCTTGAGATCTTTGTAGTTGGTCATCATTTGGATCAATGTGCACACGGTGTCGTATCTCTCATCCAAAGCTCTAAGTATCTTCTTGATGATGAATTTGTCGGTCATTTCTTCGCTTCCTAAGCCGGCAATCTCATTTGTGATGAGAGCTAGCCTAGAGTACATCTCTGTGACTCCTTCACCATCCTTCATCTTGAACTTGTCAAGCTGACCTTGAAGAACATCTAACTTGGATTCTCTCACGGACTCGGTTCCTTCGTGCATATCAACCAAAGTATCCCAAATCTCTTTTGCATTCTCAAGACGGCTGATTTTGTTGAATTCTTCTGGGCATAGGCAGTTGAATAGAATGTCGCATGCTTGAGCGTTGTATTGCAACATCTTCAATTCTTCCGCGGTCGCTTCACGATCCGGTTCCTTTCCATAACCAAAGAATTCACCTTGCAAGCCAACACGAACAACAGCCCAAACGGCGGGGTTATGACCAAGAATATGCATTTTCATTTTGTGCTTCCAACTAGCAAAATTAGTGCCATCAAAGTACGGACCTATACGGTGATAATTACCCTCACTAGACGCCATACTCTCCTAGGTTGTGAGACCAATGCAATGGAGACCAAAGATCTGATACCACTTGTAGGACCGAAAGTATGTCTAGAGGGGGGTGATTAGACTACTTGACCAAATAAAAGTATTGCCTTTTCCCAAATTTTAGTAGTTGCAGTTTTAGCAGTTCATGGCAAGTCAAGTACACCCTACACATGCAAGTCTAAGAGTATAGCAGCGGAAAGTAACAACAAGCATGTATAGAAAGGATAGGGTTGGAGGATCAAACGCAATTGTAGACACGATGATTTTTTCCCGTGGTTCCGATAGGTGGTGCTATCGTACATCCATGTTTATGGAGTCTTCAACCCACGGAGGGTAACGGTCGCGAGAGTCCACGGAGGGCTCCACCCATGAGGGTCCAGGAAGTAGCAACCTTGACTATTCCATAACGGCTTCCATCCACGAAGGACTAGCCTCACTATGGGTAGATCTTCATGAAGTAGGCGATCTCCTTGCCCTTACAAACTTCTTGGTTCACTCCACAACACGAGGTAGGAGGCTCCCAAGCGACACCTAACCAATCTAGGAGGCACCACCCTCCAAAAGGTAATAGGCTCGGTAATGACGATGAACTCCTTGCTCTTGTGCTTCAAGATGATAGACTCCTCAACACACAATCACTCTCTCACAGATTTGGCTTGGTGGAAGAGATGGGATTGGTGGAAACCAACTTGGGGAGGCTAGAAATCAAGATCCATATGGTTGGAGTGGATGATCTTGACCTCAACACAAGAATAGGTGGTACTCTCTCAGAAAACTGGATGGGGCAAGTATGGAATAGTTCTGAGTGCTTCTTTTTCGAGTAGGTGGTGGTGGAGGGGTATATATAGGCATCCCCAAAAATCCAACCGTTACACACAAAATGACCAACTCGGTGACACCGATGTGTTAATCTCGGTGGTACCGAAGTGACCAAAAGGTGGAAACTTTTGAATCTCGGTGAGACCGATATAGGAAACTCGGTTGCACCGATAAGGTGACCAACGGTCAGATTGACAATCTCGGTGACGCCGATCCAACAATCTCAGTTGCACCAATATTGTGAATTTGCGTAACAGAAAGTTGGCAACCTAAACTCGGTGGCACCGGTATGGAATCGGTTGCACCGAAGTGGCTAGGGTTTGGCTGAGTCTGTCTGAGGTTTTGAATCGGTGGCACCGGAATGGAAATGTTGGTTGCACCGATTTTGAATATATGGCTTTGGACAGACTTTGGTGGGAGAGCTTGTGGGTGTTTTTGGTGACTATCACTTGTGCACGTATGAGCATTTTGTTCACCAACAAAACCTTACCCCCTTTTAATAGTATGGGCTTTCCTATGGACTCAAAGTGATTTCTCACAAATGTAAAATGTATAGTCCTCTTCCTTGAAGCTTTGCCAACCTATTTCCTTGCATCTTGGGGTATTCCACAATCTCCGCAATCCTTTTGCCATCCCTATCATTGAACTTTTCCTGAAATATACTTAGTGGAAATATTAGTTCAATGACTTATATGTTGTTATAAATTACCAAAACCACCAAGGGAGCAAATGTTCTTTCAGATAGACGATGGTTCCGACGTTGTGATCGTGGTCACCGATGAAGACTCATTGTTATATTCAGAAGTGTCAGGCAAGCAAACCCCCTTGAGCATACTGATATAAACCCACTCTCTCGCTCCTGCTCTCCTTTACTGCATTAGGACAATAACGATTCAACTGTTACCCATTCTCGGTAATTGAACCCATTCCTTTGCATGACCTGTCTTTGTCACAGTAAATAGTTGAAACAACTTAGCATGAGTAGCAACTGTTTGAGCCTTGATGTGCCTACTCATCCATGCTTGCTTAATTAGAGTCATGTCGCGTCGGGTCTGGTCCATCTGGGCGATGTATCGAAATGGCAGTGTTCATGTCCTGCTGTGTGAGAGCTAAGTGTGTGAACACGATTTGGTAAAGGTAGCGATGAGAGGCCATGTAGGACTACATGGCGGGTTGTCTTATTGGGACCGTCCTTAATAATTGAGTTCTGTGTATGTGATCCAAGACAGTTACTACCACACGTTGGGCCCTAAAATATGACCCCGCTCGACTTATTAATCGCCTAGATCTCTGTCCAGGAGTTGCAACTAGTTTCTGGTGTTTGTAGGAAAAGTGCTGGCGGCCGTGCTTTGCACTGCCCGACGGGGTGGGCTTCGATGTGGTAGATGCACAGTGGCACGGTGTACCAAGTGTCACCCGGATGGTGGACTTGTGGAACCCTGCGCACATCGTTTGGGGCCGTAGAGGAAACTTCGGCCGGACTTACTTGCGGGTTCAGTCTCAAATAGGCGATAAACCTGGACTAGGGTCTTGAGTGGTTAACGGTCGTGGCCGACTCCCTCGCCGGGCTTCCGCTTGAAGGTTGCCGAGGTGCCTTTTTACGTGCACATGGCGATAAGTGGCGGGAGCATGTGTGAATAAGTACACCCCTGCAGGGTTATGAATCTGTTCGAATAGCCGCGTCCTCGGATATGGACTTCTTGGAGAACTTATGTGGTTCATAGACAGGTGAAATGGTACCCTAAAATACGCAAGATAAGTGTGAGTTCTATGGATGGCCTTCTCATAGGAAGACAGAAGTGGATCCATAGTGGTGTATTGATTTGGTGAAAATGTGGACTCGTGTGCGCTTTTCCCACCTCAAAGATACTACTTGTAGTCGTAGTACAGGTTAGCCAAGAGTCAAAGCTGGCTTGCTGCAATAAACTCCACAACCCCTTTGTTGACAATTATGCATATGTAGATAGTTCTGATGTAAGTCTTGCTAAGTACCTTTGTACTCACGGTTGCTTAATTTATGTTTTGCAGAGGAGACGTCAGTCTCATTAGTGATTCTTACGACGTGAAGTTCGATGTTGACCGGATTAGCTTGGGAATCCCAGATAGAGGTCTGGTTCCTTTGGTAGGGTCATTGTAGCTTCCAAGCTCCTCTAGCCACTTTTAGTAGATGTCTGTACCCAGACATGTTTTGTTTCCGCTTGATGCTTGTATGACTTGAGTGTTGGGTCATGTGACCCCTGTTTGTAATATCACATTATGTTGGCTCTTATGAGTCATTAATGAAACTTGAGTCATAGAGTTATGTTGTGATGCCATGTTGTATCTACGCATATCGTGCATATTGCGTGTATGTTTGAAATGCATTTGTATGTGTGGGATTCGACACCTAGTTGTGTGCCTTTAGTAGCCCTCTTTACGGGAAAATGCCTCTTTGTGCTTCCATCGAGCCATGGTAGCTTGCTACTGCTCTGGACACATTGATTGACCGGCGTGTATCCTTCTTTGTTGCTGTGTCTGTCCCTACGGGGAAATGTCTCGTAGTGTAATGGAGTCCATGTAGCCTGCTATGACTCGTCTACACGCAGTTGATGACAGAAATGTCTCACGGTGTAATGGAGTCCATGTAGCTTGCTATGACTCGTCTACACACGCTGATGACCAACACCTGCATTGTTGGGTTACGTATGCATGTTCATGTACGGATGTGCCACTTGGGTTCTATGACTAGTCATGTCGACCCGGGTTCTTTGGCGTATGATTGCTAGCGACATAATCATATACTTGAGCCAAAAGACGCAAATGGTCCCGGCCAAGGTAAGGTGGCAACCGTGGGGATTACCGTGCGTGAGGTCGCAAAGTGATGTGATATGTTACAAGCTGGACTCATATGACTTAGGATCGGGGTCCTGACACTTATCTACTCTATCTAAGGGATTGGAAAGAATGTGGTCGAAATCCTCAAGAACCAGAAAAGTCTTAAAAGGATTGTCAAGACAAAGTTGCATGCTCTTGACAACAAGGTGGATGAGCTGACAAAGACTGTCACTGAGCTGAAACAGGAAGTGGATGCAGTGGCTAGTCCCCACTCCAGTGATGATGATGGTTCTCCTCTCCGGCCAAGCACTCAGTTCAAGACTCAAGCCAGATCGTCTACCGTGCCTGCTCCAGAGTTGAGGCATTCCTCATCGGCACCAGCAACTGCTCCATCAACTCCTTCTGCACCTTTAGCGTCTACTCCACCACCTCAAAGGACTTCAACTATATGTGTGTCCATGCATTCCAAAGCAACTATCCTTTAAAGAGATTGCACACATTTAGAGGGAGCAAGTCTTTATCATGTGTCTCTCAAAGTCTTCATTATATCCATGCATATCTTTATTTGAAGCTTTGATTGTATGTTGTCATCAATTACCAAAAAGGGGGAGATTGAAAGCACATCATGCTCCCTTGGTGGTTTTGATAATTCATGACAACATACATTGTCTCTTGGACTAATACTTTTACCTAGTGTATTTCAGATAAAAGTTCACAGAGAGGGTTGGCAAAAGGATTATGGAGATTGTGGAGATACCCCAAGATGCAAGGAAATGGATTGGCAAAGCTTCAAGCAAGAGGACTCTACATTTTACTTTGTGAGAAATCACTTTGAGTCCATAGGAAAGCCAATACTATTAAAAGGGGGTAAGGTACTGTTGGTGAACAAGATGCTCCACGTGCACAAGTGATAGTCACCAAAAACTCCCACAAACTCTTCCACAAAAGTCTGTCCAAAGCCAAATATCCAAAATCGGTGCAACCAACATTTCCCACTCGATTGCACCGATTCCCAAACTCAGACAGACCCATGCCAAACCCTGGCCTGTCGGTGCAACCGATTCTGCATCGGTGCCACCGAGTTTAGTTGCCAACTTTCTGTTTAGCTATTTTCAGTCTTCGGTACCACCGAGATTTGCCAGTCGGTCTCACCGAGACTTGGACCAACTCTCTAGTTAGCTATTCACAAGAATCGGTACCACCGAGAATTGTGAATTGGTCTCGCCGAGTTTTTGGACCAACTCTCTGGTTACCCATGGTTAAGAATCGGTACCACCGGAATGTGAGAATCGGCATCACCGAGTTGTGCATTCTGACCGTTGGTCACCTGATCGGTACCACCGAGATTTATATATCGGTCTCACCGAGATTCAAAAGTTACTGCCTTTTGGTCACTTCGGTACCACCGAGATTCACACATCGTAGTCACCGAGTTGGTCACTTTAGGTGTAACGATTGGATTTTTGGGGATGCCTATATATACCCCTTCACCACCACCCACTCGAGAGAGAAGCACTCAGAACTATTCCATACTTGCCCCATCCTATTTTCTAAGAGAGAGCCACCTACTCATGTGTTGAGATCAAGCTATTCCACTCCATCCATATGAATCTTGATCTCTAGCCTCCCCAAGTTGCTTTCCACCAAATCAATCTCTTCCACCATAGCCAAATCTGTGAGAGAGTGATTGTGTGTTGAGGAGTCTATCATCTTGAAGCACAAGAGCAAGGAGTTCATCGACATTGCCGAGCCTATTACCTTTTGGAGGGTGGTGCCTCCTAGATTGGTTAGGTGTCGCTTGGTAGCCTCCTACTTTGTGTTGTGGAGTTGAACCAAGAAGTTTGTACGGGCAAGGAGATCGCCTACTTCGTGAAGATCTACCCATAGTGAGGCTAGTCCTTCGTGGACGGAAGCCGTTATGGAATAGTCAAGGTTTCTACTTCGTGGACCCTTATGGGTGGAGCCCTCCGTGGACTCTCGCGACCGTTACCCTCCGTGGGTTGAAGACTCCATAAACGTGGGCGTACGATAGCACCACCTATCGTAACCAAGGGAAAAATCTTCGTGTCCCTCATGCGTTTGATCTTCCTATCTCAACTCCTTACTTCCATGTGAAATGCCTTTACTTTCCGCTGCCATACTTGTTGACTTGCATGTGTAGGGTGTGATAGACTTGCTATAATTGCTAAAATCTGCCAACCAATTAACTTGGGAAAAGGTTAGGTTTTTAATTTCTGCAAGTAGTCTATTCACCCCCCCCCCCTCTAGACACTCTTCTAGTGATCCTACAAGTGGTATCAGAGCATTGGTCTCCATTGCAACGGTTTCATCACCGTGGAGGAAGATGGATGTGTCTAGTATAGGAAGTTTGAGTTGTAGAGTGCCTATTCTTGATGGGGAGTACTATAGTCAATGGAAATATAAGATGCTTGAGCTATTCAATGAATTTCATTTGAGCGAGTATATTAATAACCCCTATGTACCTCGCATTGATCCTTTACATCCCACACACGAAGAGGAAATTGATATGCTATGCAATCTTAGAACTGTTAATCTTATCGTTAGAGGATTGCCTAGAATTGTGCTTAATCAAATGAAGAATTTTGAATGTGCTTATACTTTGTGGAATGAATTGGAGAAACGATATCCAAGTTATTCGTTGAGTGATCTTGATGAAATTCTTCATAAAACTATTGTCTTTCACAAAATGATGCCTAGTGATCCCAAGTTTGATGACTATCTATTTGAGTTTAGAGATCTCATGCATGATAAAGGAGACGTCATAACTATCAACAACATCATTGTAGAAGCCATTCGCATTCATAATCTTGAACATTGTCATGATCACAACCCTAACGAATCTCTTGTTCCTTGTGACGAGGATTTCCCACTTGATGATGACAATGTGGAACATGGCTACTATGATGAAGATGAGTTGTTCGACATCGAGCATGAGAAGATCATGAAGAATCTAAGTCTCATGGCAAACTTCAAGGATTACATGTCCGGAGGAAAAGAGTGGATTCTCGATAGTGGATGCACCGATCATATGACCGGAGATAGAGACATGTTTGAAGAGATCACACCAAACCATGGACCGCGAAGGTATGTAACTTTTGGAGACAACTCCAAGGGTAAGGTACTAGGTCTTGGTAAGGTGGCCATATCCCATGATAGCTCTATTCAAAACGTCATGCTTGTTGAATCCCTTGGCTACAATCTTCTTTCCGTATCTAGACTTGCCGACTTTGGTTTTAATGTGCTATTCACGAAAGTAGATTGCCAAGTGTTTCGTCAAGATAATCATAACATGGTCTTTACCGGTTTCCGTAGAGGTGATCTATATATTGTCGATTTCACCAAGAGATCCAAACCTCGTACTTGTCTTATAGCAAAATCTTCTAAAGGTTGGCTTTGGCATAGAAGACTAGGACATGTTGGCATGCGTAATCTAGACAAGATTATCAAAGGTGATCATATACTTGGTGTTAAAGATGTTATCTTTGACAAAGATAGACTTTGTAGTTCTTGTCAAGCTGGAAAGCAAGTAGGTGGAAGTCATCCCGTAAAGAATATCATGACTACTAGGAGACCACTCGAGTTACTTCACATGGATCTTTTTGGTCCCAATGCTTACAAGAACCTCGGTGGAAATTCCTATGGTCTAGTCATAGTTGATGATTTTTCCAGATTTACATGGGTATTCTTTCTTGATGATAAGTCGCAGGTACAAAAGATCTTCAAGAACTTCGCTCGCAAAGCGCAAAATCAGTTTGAAGTGAAGATCAAGAAGGTTCGGAGCTTTAACGGATCGGAGTTCAAGAACAACCATGTAGATACCTTTCTTGATGAAGAAGGTGTTTCACATGAGTTTTCGGCTACGTACACACCTCAACAAAATGGAGTTGTTGAGAGGAAGAACCGGACTCTTAATGAGATGGCAAGAATGATGCTTGATGAATACAAGACGCCAAGACACTTTTGGGCAGAAGCCGTGGAAACAGCATGTCATGCCACAAACCGACTCTACTTGCACAAGCTTCTCGGTAAAACGGCATACGAGCTACTCACAGGTAACAAATCCCAAGTTGGATACTTTCGGGTATTCGGCTCCAAGTGCTACATTCTTGATAAGCATCATCGTACTAAATTCGCTCCTAAATCTCATGAAGGATTCCTACTTGGTTACGGATCGAACTCTCACACCTACCATGTCTACAACAACTTCACTCAAAAAGTTGAAGAGACGGTAGATGTGAAGTTTGATGAATCTAATGGTTCGCAAGTCGAACAATTGCCAAATGATGTAGGAGATAAGGATCCTTCGGAAGCTATCCAAGACTTGTCCATCGGCAAGATTCGTCCCATGGAGGTGAAGGAAAGTACTTCGTCAACTCAAGTGGAAGCCCCTACTTCACGTCAAGGTGATCCTCAACACGACATGGAGGCATCCACAAGCGGTACACGACAATATGAAGAAGAGGAAGTACATCATGAAGATCCACCACAACCTCCTTCACCACCACCTCAAGGAAATGACACCTTCAACAACAACGAAGATGAAGATGATGATGATGAAGAAGCTCCACCATCCAACAAGAAAAAGCTACCTCGAGTTCGAGCAAGAGTGACCAAGAACCATCCTCTAAACCAAATCTTCGGTGACATACAAACCGGAAGAATCACTCGCTCTAAAACTCGCTTAGCTAATTTTTGTGAGCATTATTCTTTCATCTCTAGCATTGAACCCTTTAAGGTAGAACAAGCTCTTGAAGACCCGGATTGGATGAACGCCATGCATGAAGAACTTCACAACTTCGAGAGGAACGAAGTGTGGACACTCGTGGAGAAGCCCAAGGACGAGCACAACATCATCGGAACCAAATGGGTGTTTCGGAACAAGCAAGATGAAGACGGTCAAGTTGTACGCAACAAGGCGCGTATCATAGCCCAAGGATATACGCAAGTCGAAGGTATGGACTACGGTGAGACATATGCCCCCATCGCTAGACTTGAAGCCATTCGCATTCTTCTTGCTTATGCTAATCACCATTATATCACGCTTTATCAAATGGACATTAAAAGTGCATTCTTAAATGGTGAGATTGAAGAAGAAGTCTATGTTAAACAACCCCCTGGTTTTGTGAATCCTAAGAAATCTAATCATGTCTACAAGCTTCGTAAAACACTTTATGGTCTTAAGCAAGCCCCACGTGCTTGGTATAAATGCTTAACGAAGTTTCCCATTGAAAAGGGTTATGAAATTGGTAAAATTGACGCAACCTTATTCACTAAGAGAGTTAATGGTGAATTATTTGTGTGCCAAATCTATGTGGATGATATTATCTTTGGATCTACTAACCCACAATTTAGTGAAAGATTTGGAAGGTTGATGTCCGAGAAGTATGAAATGTCCATGATGTGTGAGCTGAAATTTTTCCTTGGTTTCCAAATCAAGCAAACGAGAGAAGGAACTTTCATCTCTCAAACCAAGTATACCAAGGACTTGATCAAGAAGTTCAACATGCAAGAGTGTAAAGGTATGAAAACTCCTATGCCTACTAGTGGACATGTTGACCTTACCAAGGAGGGTGAACCGGTTGATCAAAAGGTCTATCAATCTATGATTGGTTCATTGATATATCTATGTGCCTCCCGTCCCGATATTATGCTTAGTGTTTGCATGTGTGCTAGATATCAAGCCGCACCTAAAGAGTGTCATCTTTTGGCCGTGAAACGTATTGTGAGATATTTGATACAAACACCAAACTTTGGCATTTGGTATCCCAAAGGATCTTCCTTTAACCTTGTTGGCTATTCCGATTCGGACTATGCCGGTGACAAGGTTGATAGAAAATCCACCTCGGGTACTTGTCAATTTCTTGGTAGATCTCTTGTGTCTTGGTCCTCCAAGAAACAAAACTCGGTATCTCTATCTACTGCCGAAGCTGAGTATATTGCTGGCGAATCATGTTGTGCACAATTACTATGGATGACACAAACGCTTAAGGATTATGGAATCCATGTGAAAAATGTTCCATTACTTTGTGACAATGAGAGTGCTATTAAAATTGGTCATAATCCTGTGCAACATTCTCGAACTAAACATATTCAAGTTCGACATCATTTCATTCGTGATCATGTTGCCAAAGGAGATATTGATCTCAAGCATGTTCGTACAAACAAACAATTGGCCAATATCTTTACTAAGCCACTTGATGAGAAAGTGTTTTGTCACTTGAGGAGTGAGTTGAACATCATTGATGCTTCAAACTTGAGCTAGACTCACTCTTTGCATGCAAGGGCATGATCTTACTTGATACTTCCATGATACTCTTACCATGTTATCTTATGCCATGGAATTCTATGCTCCCTTGTATTGCAACTAACCTTTTGTAGGTACTTGGAAGAACTTCATTCCACAAGATTGCAAACAACTCCAATCATAAGCAATCTTGTTATGACCAAGTATCCACAACCCCTCTTGATGATGGAAGGAAGAGGACAAAAACACATATCCTTGACACATATTTGAATTTCACAATTGGTATCGTGTCATATCATGTTCTTCCTTGCTTGACTAACCTGTGTAGGTGACAAGTGTACTAAAACGAGAAGGATTGCTCCCAACTCAAGATGATCTTCATCAACCTCGAGCATCTTCAACAAGTTCACCTACAAGCCACGTCATCAACATCACTCGAAGGTATGTACTCATATCCTTGAAAAAGCTTTACTCCGAGTCATGAGATACAGCAACCCAAGTGATATGAAAACATTAAAATGCTTAATCAAAAAATGGTAACCCCATTTTGAGCTTAACGATGAGTATGACCTATGATCAAGCATTCTTGCTTGGCTCCTAAGTCAATATACGCTAATATAGGTGACCTAGTCACCGCCCATCATCTAGTTAAGAATCTTGTTTGGTTCATTCTCAATTTGCAAGATTTCTTGGAACCACTCAAATCTTCTCTAGTTGATATCTCTTTGTAAACTCTTCTGCATTTCCTTTGAAAATCCTTCTGACATGTTGTTACAAATTTTCAAAATTAATTTGCAAGTTTCTCAAACATTGCCAAGTTTCTGTTTAGCCCTCGGAGCCTCCGATCCAAAAGACTCGGTTCCACCTATTATGCAGATAGGCTGCAAATACACATCTCGGTTCCACTGACTTATTTGCCTCGGAGCCACCGACTTTGCTATCTTTTCGATTCTTTGTCAAACTTAGCAATTCTCCATTTCTTCGATGATCCGTTATTATTATTTAAAAAAAATTATTAAGGGGGAGAAAACTCTATTCTAGGATCCCTGACTCAAAGGAGGAGAAGTCTTACAAGCTCTCAAATGTGCTAAAGGGGGAGAAATTATTTTCAATAATACCCTCAGTTTTGATGCTCTCTATAATCTTCATTTCTATGAACCCTACATTCTATGACCCTTGTTCTCAAGGATCCCTTCTTAATCAATGATCCCTGTGTCTGACCCTGTATATGACCTTTTTGGAAATTAATGCCAAAGGGGGAGAAAATACCAAAGCTTCAATGCTAAAGGGGAGATACATGCTTAGGCAAAGGGGGAGATATAATCAAGGGGGAGAGGAAAATATCAAAGCTTACCTGTTACTTATATAGACAAGGGGAGAATACCAATGTAGGGGGAGAAAAATATGTTTGGGAGCAAAATATGTTTATTTCATTTGACTACTCATGTTAGACTTTTCTCACCCTATCCAATCCCAATATCTACATGCTAAGATTCAGAGGGAGAGGATGACCTACTATTTCATATCTAGGGGAGAAAGTTTCTAAAATGATCTTGAAGACATATCAATCTTAAGGAATACTATCTTCTATATGTTCTCCATATCTTGGTACTTTTGAGCTCTATTGCTTTTCACTGGTAGAATACTCTTGTGTTTCCTAACATTGTTTTCTCAAGTGTGTTTCTACTACAAGAATGCTCAAGAACTCAAGGTAAGTATATGCATCATATCTTTGATCAAGATGGTCTCTTGCTTCTTGCACATATTGTTTGCAAGAGTGAAGTCTTGAACAAGGATACATCTCATTCATATATATTTGATGCATATAGCCAAGATACACATGACTCCTTATATCCCTTCTACTATATGTGTGTCCATGCATCCCGGTGCTAGCGACATAATCATATACTTGAGCCAAAAGACGCAAACGGTCCCGGCCAAGCTAAGGTGGCAGCCGTGGGGATTACCGTGCGTGAGGCCGCAAAGTGATGTGATATGTTACAAGCTGGACTCATATGACTTAGGATCGGGGTCCTGACACTTATCTACTCTATCTAAGGGATTGGAAAGAATGTGGTCGAAATCCTCAAGAACCAGAAAAGTCTTAAAAGGATTGTCAAGACAAAGTTGCATGCTCTTGACAACAAGGTGGATGAGCTGACAAAGACTGTCACTGAGCTAAAACAGGAAGTGGATGCAGTGGCCAGTCCCCACTCCAGTGATGATGATGGTTCTCCTCTCCGGCCAAGCACTCAGTTCAAGACTCAAGCCAGATCGTCTACCGTGCCTGCTCGAAAGTTGAGGCCTTCCTCATCGGCACCAGCAACTGCTCCATCAACTCCTTCTGCACCTTTAGCGTCTACTCCACCACCTCAGAGGACTTCAGCTATATGTGTGTCCATGCATTCCAAAGCAACTATCCTTTAAAGGGATTGCACACATTTAGAGGGAGCAAGTCTTTATCATGTGTCTCTCAAAGTCTTCATTATATCCATGCATATCTTTATTTGAAGCTTTGATTGTATGTTGTCATCAATTACCAAAAAGGGGGAGATTGAAAGCACATCATGCTCCCTTGGTGGTTTTGATAATTCATGACAACATACATTGTCTCTTGGACTAATACTTTTACCTAGTGTATTTCACATAAAAGTCCACAGAGAGGGTTGGCAAAAGGATTGTGGAGATTGTGGAGATACCCCAAGATGCAAGGAAATGGATTGGCAAAGCTTCAAGCAAGAGGACTCTACATTTTACTTTGTGAGAAATCACTTTGAGTCCATAGGAAAGCCAATACTATTAAAAGGGGGTAAGGTACTGTTGGTGAACAAGATGCTCCACGTGCACAAGTGATAGTCACCAAAAACTCCCACAAACTCTTCCACAAAAGTCTGTCCAAAGCCAAATATCCAAAATCGGTGCAACCAACATTTCCCACTCGGTCCCACCGATTCCCGAACTCAGACAGACCCATGCCAAACCCTAGCCTGTCGGTGCAACCGATTCTGCATCGGTGCCACCGAGTTCAGTTGCCCACTTTCTGTTTAGCTATTTTCAGTCTTCGGTACCACCGAGATTTGCCAGAAGGTCTCACCGAGACTTGGACCAACTCTCTGGTTAGCTATTCACAAGAATCGGTACCACCGAGAATTGTGAATCGGTCACACCGAGTTTTTGGACCAACTCTCTGGTTAGCCATGGTTAAGAATCGGTACCACCGGGATGTGAGAATCGGCGTCACCGAGTTGTGCATTCTGACCATTGGTCACCTGATCGGTACCACCGAGATTTATATATCGGTCTCACCGAGATTCAAAAGTTACTACCTTTTGGTCACTTCGGTACCACCGAGATTCACACATCGGTGTCACCGAGTTGGTCACTTTAGGTGTAACGGTTGGATTTTTGGGGATGCCTATATATACCCCTTCACCACCACCCACTCGAGAGAGAAGCACTCAGAACTATTCCATACTTGCCCCATCCTATTTTCTAAGAGAGAGCCACCTACTCATGTGTTGAGATCAAGCTATTCCACTCCATCCATATGAATCTTGATCTCTAGCCTCCCCAAGTTGCTTTCCACCAAATCAATCTCTTCCACCATAGCCAAATCTGTGAGAGAGTGATTGTGTGTTGAGGAGTCTATCATCTTGAAGCACAAGAGCAAGGAGTTCATCGACATTGCCGAGCCTATTACCTTTTGGAGGGTGGTGCCTCCTAGATTGGTTAGGTGTCGCTTGGGAGCCTCCTACTTCATGTTGTGGAGTTGAACCAAGAAGTTTGTACGGGCAAGGAGATCGCCTACTTCGTGAAGATCTACCCATAGTGAGGCTAGTCCTTCGTGGACGGAAGCCGTTATGGAATAGTCAAGGTTGCTACTTCGTGGACCCTTATGGGTGGAGCCCTCCGTGGACTCTCGCGACCGTTACCCTCCGTGGGTTGAAGACTCCATAAACGTGGACGTACGATAGCACCACCTATCGGAACCATGGGAAAAATCTTCGTGTCATCAATTGTGTTTGATATTCCTCTCCCTACCTTTAGTTTCATGTGCATGTCTTTACTTTCCGCTGATATAGTCTTAGACTTGCATGTGTAGGGTGTACTTGACTTACTACAATTGCTAAAACTTACCAACACTTAAATTAAGAAAAGGCTAGATTTTATTTGGTCAAGTAGTCTAATTACCCCCCCCCCTCTAGACATACTTTGAATCCTACACCCTCGTCGTAAGTCCTCGAGACGGGGCGATGGGACCGCATATCGTGGATCATTGATCGTCACCGGAGCTAACAAACATTAATGGGTTTGGATATGTGATCTGAGAAGTCCTCTGGCCTATTTCACACTGACCACCACGCGGGAATCAGTATGGGCACTCTACGTCGTACATTCGCCCGAAAGCTCTTCAGACATCACAGTTGAGCGGCACACACCTGGGTGGCATGCGTAAGCATCGTCTTTGTATTAAGAGGTGCCAGGATTGACACCGGTTGTCCTCGCAATGAGCAAGATTGCAAAGGGCGATTGGCCCATGACCCCTTCGCATTTAGGATGTAGACCAGCGTGTGGCCTCTCTGTTGAGCCTAGGTAGGACTATGGCGTGTAGATCAGCCGAGGCCGGGCATGACCTGGAAATTTTGTCCAGCCAGAGTTAATCGAGCATGTTGGGCAAGTTGGTGCACCCCTGTAGGGAAGTATATCTATTCGAATAGCCATGTCCACGATAACGGACGCTCGGAAAGTATCCCGATCTATATAACTAGAACTGCATACTTGTGAATGAAATGGAAATGATGGCTCCGGGATCGCTTTCTCGTAGGGAGTCGAGAAAGGATCTCTGGGCGTAATTACAATATGCTTACTTATAATATGCTAATCTACACTCTTCTAATGCTGCAAGACACTCAAGACCCTGTCTTCTCGTTTCTGCAGTTCAGACCAAAGATATAGCCCCATTCCTTTGATACTGATGCATACTTAGTATAGCTTTGATGTAAGTCTTGCGAGTACTTTGGATGGGTACTCACCGCTTCTTTGCTCCCCTTTTTCCCCTTGATACGATTGCTAGGACCAGATGACGGAATCCAGGAGCCAGATGATCCCTCTGACGACTACTACTACCAGGACAGAGCATACTACTACGTGGAAGCTGCTGAGTAGTTAGGAGGCTCACAGGCAGGAGGCCTTGCCTTTTCGATCCGTTGCTTATGTTTGTGCTTGCCTTCTTAAGGAAAACTTGTTTACTTATGTCTGTACTCACATATTGTTGCTTCCGCTGACTCGTTTGTATTCGAGCTTATGTATTTGAGCCCTCGAGGCCCCTGGCTTGTAATATAAAGCTTGTATGGCTTTAAATTGTGTCTAGAGTTGTGTTGTGATATCTTCCCGTGAGTCCCTAATCTTGATCGTGAGCATTTGCGTGTATGATTAGCGTACGATCAAAATGGGGGTGTCACAGTACCCCCGCTAAATTATGGAGATATCCATCAAAATAGTTTCCATAGCGAAACTTGTGATGACAACAAAGAGAAAATTTTCTCTTCACCATATACGGATATGGCAAACACATTATCTTCTTATCGTCTTGATTGTACTACACATACTACAAAACCCATAGCACATGTTGCATAAAAGATAGTTTTCCATAAGGTCTTTTGCAAGACAAACTTTGCATACTCGCCTTGGTCATCCGGGCATTGGGTTGAAACCAAAACTATCAGGAATTCCATTGGTTTATGACTATTATGATGCTAAATTCTAACAATATTTGGATTTGGTGTGCACTACATGTGACGTAGCGAAGCTAATTTTAAGGCTCGCACACCTTAAAGTCTACGCTGGACCACTCAGAATCCTTGAGTGCATCAAGTCAAGGTAAGTGGCTCTTCCCAACCATTGAATAGACTATTCAAATATTGCATGGTTCTAAAAGACTCATCTACACGATGGTCTCAAGTGTGCTTTATCCACAAGAACCATTGCCTCATTATCCTGACATCAATTTCAATCAAAAATCAAATGGACAATGTTGCAGAATTCTTTGCCCTAGGATTGAAGTTTAGCACTTTGTCCTATATGTCTAGACTCAAAATGGCTAGGTAGAATCCTTTATCCACAGAATTAAGGTCATTGCATGATCTTTACCTCACAATTGCAACTTACCAACTTCACGTTCAAGTCATGCAGTTTTACACGCTCGTGACAAAACTACATAACATTATTCTCCTCTATCTTTGATACATGGAAATCTACCAAGTATTTTCCATCTGTGGTAACTCGGTTAACATACCGATATCACCACCCTGAAAGACATCGTTGGCCCCTCAGCATACATTTGGGATCTATGTGAGAAACAACTGTATTACCATCAATACCTCAAACCCATCACATGGGGAGTTATTCAAGGCCAGTATGCCGATTCAATGAGGAAAATTTCCAAGCATTAGGGGAGATTTCAAGTACCATAAATAATGTCAGGAAATTAGTGGAATGTTCAACACATTTCTGCCTCAAATCCACGTACTCAAAGATCTGAACCTTGTGTTCAGAAGATTTGCAACACATTGCAAATAACCTGCCAGATTCATTTACTGACTATAAAGGTGTCACGCAATCCTACAATCCTGCAAAAATATTCTTGAAAGAGTGAAGGTACCAACAAAAATTACTCCACTCCCCGTTCAAAGCAACAAGGGGAGAAGTATGGAAACTGTACATCAGGATTCAGCTTCTCGCATTCAAGGATGTAAAGGCCTCTGAATCAGTAAATGCAAGTTAGCTTCATGTTGACAGACACCTAATGGGTAGTATACACCTAATGGACGGAAAACCTCCACCAACCCAGGTCATAGTGCACATAATGAACGGGAAATTGGGATTCCTGACTCAAGTGCATTGGGAAATCTCGATCATTCACCATGGGTAATGATATTTCCATCAACTATATATTGATATGTAGATTCTAGAGAAACATATAACTGGACGTCTACAATTGTCGACATACATTTCTCAACTAGATTGCAAAACCTTTTTCAAACGATTCTGATCCAAAGACCTTGGCCATGGAAAATTGTGAACAACACTTGAACTGAACTCAAGAAAAGGGTATAATCTAGGTAGAAATAATCTTGCTCAATAATGGGAAGGTATTCATAAAGCAATACCTACACCAGCTTTCTTCTGGAAACAAAATGAGAAGAACGAGGTGGTGAAACATAGAGCAAGTGTTGTAGCACAAGGGTTCACGCCGATACCCAACTCTCCATAGGTGCACTCTCTTTCTGATAACTTATATCATTGGTAGTACAAAATCGTTTATCTCTGCAGTTGATAGATGTACTGACTACATATCCATGTGGATCACTAGATTAAGGTATAGATGGTTCTCGATGGAATCTCACTTCTGAATCGAAATGCAAAACGCAACATACACTGTGTAAAAATCAGTAAGTCGCCATGTGACTTATTGTTGTTGGTACATTTTGGTACAACCAACGTACTGAGTTCCTTATTCACAAGGATTACTCCTACTAATGATTACACCGACATGTTGTGGCACCCCCATCTGTCACAGACGGGATGCCTGCATGTTTCGGCCCAGGATAACTCCCAGGCACGCGCCATTAACATTGTACATAGTTCGAGACATGGCTTTCTTAATCATGAGGGCATAAAGCCCGATTACAACGGGTTCTGTCCCGTATAACCCTATAGCAGAGTTATTCACAAGCGAAATAAATAAATTACAGCGGAAGACTAGGTTGATGGCTTGGCTGAGCTTCACAACTCACAACACTGGATGGGGCGACCATCTAGCTTATCCATCTTCTCAAAAATCTGGCCACGTGCAAGGCCAGGTAAGTACTTTGAATGTACTTGCAACACAGCTGATTAAATAGCAATCAAAAAAACAGGTAACAAAGCAATAACAAAGCTTAAGCAGCAACAACAATAATATCATGATAAGATCCTGAGTAATCTTACCGCTAGACTAGAAAGTAAGTACTCATGACTCACCGAGACCACGTCTCGTGTGCAGGCCGAACAATATTATGCCTTCCTCAGGCCAACGCAAATCTACTTACTAAAATAATGGTATGATACGTCTCCAACGTATCTATAATTTTTGATTGTTCCATGCTGATATATTATCATTCTAGGATACTTTTTGGGTCTTTATTTACCAATTTATAATATTTTTGAGCACTAACCTATTGACCCAGTGCCCAGTGCCAGTTGCTGTTTTCTACATGTTTTTGCCTTTTCAGGTTTACTGTACCAAACGAAGTCCAATTGCCATGAAACTTTTTGATGATTTTTTCTGGACTATATGAAGACCTAGAAGCTTTGAAAGGAAGCCAGAAGGTGCACGAGGGCCCCACCACACATCAAGGCGTGCCCTGGGTGGCGCCTTGATATGTGGTAGCCCTCTCAGCCGCCTCCCGACGTCCCTCTACGGCCTATAAGTTCTCTAATATCCTAAAAACTCTGAAGGCAGTCTCGAAACCCTTTTTCTGCCGCCGCAAGTCTCTGTTCCGTCGCGAGGCCATCTGGAGCTCCGTTCCAGCACCCTGCCGGAGGAGGGATCGATCACGGAGGGCCTCTTCATCAACCTTGCTGCCATCATGATGATGTGTGAGTAGTTCACCACAGACCTACGGGTCCATAGCTAGTACCTAGATGGAAATCTCTCTCTCTCTTATGATCTTCAATACAATGATCATCGCATCTTCGCTTTGATCTGTCCGATGTAATCCTATTGTGCGGTGTGTTTGTTGGGATCCGATGAATTGTGGGTTTATGTTCAGATTATTCATGAAAAGTATTTGAGATTCCTCTGATATATATTGTATCTTAATTGCATGATCATTATAGCTTCGTAATGCTCTCCGGTCTATTGATATGCTTTGGCCAAGTAGATTGGTATTTCATCGGTGGGAGTGGTGCCTTGTGGTAGGTTCAACCTGGCGAGTTTCTATATCCCAGTGACAAATTAGGGGACAAGATGTGTCTTTGTTTTGTTGCTACTAAGGATAAAACGATGTGGTTCATTCATATTGTTTGAGTTTACTTTGTCTACATCATGTCATCGTTCTCCAAGCATTACTCTGTTTTACTTAATACTCTAGATGCATGCTGGATAGCGATCGATGAGTGGAGTAATAGTAATAGGTGCAGGCAGGAGTCGGCCTATTTGCTTATGGACGTGATTCCTATATATACATGATCATTGCCGTGAACATCGCATACCTATCCGCTTTTCCATCAATTGCCCACTAGTAATTTGTTACCCACCGTATGCTTCCTACATGAGAGATGCCGCTAGGGAAAACTATGGCCCCGGGGTCTATTCACTTATATATTTGCAAACGCTACAATTACCTTGCTGCCTTTATTTACCTTTTATTTATT
The DNA here is from genome assembly GCA_039707655.1 of Elymus sibiricus. Lineage (NCBI taxonomy): Eukaryota > Viridiplantae > Streptophyta > Magnoliopsida > Poales > Poaceae > Elymus > Elymus sibiricus. The sequence continues at coordinate 188,246,704 of CM077673.1, forward strand.
TTGCAATTTATATTTATCAACACTTATCTAGACAACTCATTTTCTTGCAAATAACGAGCTCTAGAGGATTGACAACCCTCTTGCCCGCGTTGGGTGCAAGTTGTTTGTTCATTTGTGTGCAGTCACTGAAGACGGTTGATGATTGGTATTACTATTGGTTCGATAAACCTTGGTTTCATAACTGAAGGAAATACTTATCCACTTTGTGTTGCAATTACCCGTTCCTCTTCACGGAAAACCCAATGCAGATCACAAGTATCATGGTACGATTGAAGTGACCACAATATTATATTGCAATTCTTTCCTCAACTTGATCAATACTAAATTAAAGTTGACCTGATCCAAGTGGCCACAACTCTGGACTATATCCTCTTGTTCTTCACAAAGTGGCCCTATATTAAAGTTAACATAATCCAAAGTGGCCAAACATTTCATCATAAATCTTAACTAAAAATATTGTACTCTCGTAAGTGAATGACAGGTTAGTGGTTTCCTCCCGAACTGTTGTTGAAAACCGTGGACGCAGCTTTTCGAAAAGGTTTAACACGCACTTTGTAGAGGCAGTACACTTTACACACACACACTCTCTGTAGAAAAGTGTTATCCCACTATACTATTGAATAAAAGACGGTTGTTGCCCTCGAGTGGTAAAATAAACTACGAGTATCTATTCAGAACTGCAAAACAACTAGGTAATGCATCTACTAGAAGTAGTGATGCGGAGCATCCTACGGACATCACCATGACAAGAGTCCGTTTGGCAAGTGACACGTGCCACGACTACTTCACATACATAAAGGTGAATCATCTCCTTTACACGTGTTCACTTGACCCATTCGAGGATGGTATACTACTTGGCATTCCTCTCGTGTGCATGCATAGGTATTGTCGAAGCTTCATAGAGGACGAGGAGGAGTGCAAGCGCAAGTGTACACCTACACCATCCGCGAGGGAAGCATGGAAGCAAAGACGGAAGAAGACGGAGCTGTGGAGTCTACAACTTCTGGACGTCCGACGTGTTTCGGACGTCCGACGTCTTCCGGACGTCCGACGCCTGGAGTCCAATCTAGCCAGAAGACGAGCAGAAGCTCCAGCGTCCGGACGACCGACGCCTTCCGGACGTCCGACAACCTCCAGCGCCCGGACGCTCGACACCCATCCAGAAATCCGGCGACAAGACACCCGCGCCAAATCTACGGAAATCCGACGCCCTCCGGACGACCGTGCCTCGGACGTCCGACACGCTCCGGACGTCCGGACCCTCCCGAGCCTCTGGACGACCGATGTCCTTCGAACGTCCGGCACCTGCCTATGTGCAGCCGCGGACCTTGGGCCTTGTATCCCTTCTCCACTTACCCCTTCGTGGCCAAGACTATAAATACTCCACCCCCTCCTCATTTCTAGGGTTAGCAAAGTGATAGCTCATTCAGAGATGAGCTTTGCTCCTTCCTCTACTTCTCATATGAAGACCGAGGCCTCCATCGGAGAAGATCCCTAGAGGATGTCAAGGCCCCTTCCGAGGGAACATCCGTCTACGGATTTCAAGGCCCATCTCTCCTAGAGATTTGGATGAACTACCCATGTATCTTTATTTCCATTGTTGTTCTTGGATCTTGATGCACCTCTTGTATTGCTTGTGATTTGAGGAGTACTTGGTGTGGATCTTGTCCAATAGAGTGTTTTCCCTTTGATTTTCTCCATGCTTTCCCCTCGTGTTCTTCGTGTTCATCGTGTTCTTCCTCAAATCCACCTCCAATTCGTGAAGATTGGGCCACCCTCGGGTTTGCCCCGTATCATATTGGTATCAGAGCCACATTGCCACGAATTTGGAGCCCTACCCCCCCCCCCACTTTTCTTCCTTTAGTTCGAATTTTTCTTCCCAGTTTCCAAAATCCCCACAAAAAGAGCCCCCAAAAAATTTCTTGTGATTTGTTGTTCTTGTGAGTTTTTGTTGATTTTGATCCATGGATTTGGTGTTTGGTAAGTGGATCTACTTCCCTTGGCGTTCCCTAGCCCCAATTTTTCTTTCCCCCCTTTAATTTCGAGCCCAAAATTACCATTTTCCGCCCAAAATCGTGTTCCGGATCGCAAAACTCGCGTTGACCCCGACCCACCGGACGACCGACACTTTACAAACGTCCGGACCCGTCTGAAGCACCGGACGTCCGGACCCGTCCGAAGCACCGGACGTCCGACCATTTCCGTATGTCCGGAACACCTAAACAGCACCGAAATCTCGGATTTCTGGACCTTCCGAACGTCCGACCTCCGGACACCCGACATCTTCCGGACGTCCGTAACCTGTAGAAACTGACTTGGCTGCAATTTTGTTTCGGCCATAACTAATTCATCCGAACTCCAATGTGGGTGTTCTTTAGCTCGTCTTGTATCTATTGACATCCACCATCCCACAAAATTTGTTCCACCATCATTTGACACCATCATATTTTTCAAATTTTGGAAAGTTTGCCTAGGCCCTCCACCATATCATCTGCAATACCACCATAAACCTCCGCAACCTAACCCATTTTGGTTACCATTGCATTTGTGGCTGCTTGAGTTGTGATTTGGGTCTCCTAAGGTGTTTCGGCTAATTAGGGACGGTTACTTCTTCTTCAACCACCGGTGACTTGTATCGGTCCATCATCTTCATCGACCATCGGCGTTCGACATCAACGACGACCATCCATCCTTTGAGACCAACTTCAACCGGAAGCAAGGCCGGTTACTCCCGACTTCGTGAAAGGTTAAGTGTGACGAAGGTATCCATTCCGTCATAAACGTTTCCTTCCTTGCCATTACACCTTGATATCCCCACCATCTTTGCGCATACCTTCATACCTATTGAGACTAGCTATCCGACTATTGCCGGGCTTCGCGAAAACTTGTGCACCATAGTGATACGATATCATATTGTTGCATCATTTGAAATATCATATAGTGCAATTGCTTGCTCCCGTGCATATCTTGTTATACTTGTCTCATATCTTTGGTTGAGGCTCAAAAAGAATAGTGGAAAGGAAGAGAAGAGTCAAAAAAAAACTTCTAAGCAAGAAAGAAAGATCAAAGCTTATAAGCATAGAGTTGAGCATGAAAAGAGATACTTGTGCATGAGGATATATGGAATAGGAAACGTTTTGCTTGCATAAATAGGATTGGTGCCAAGTGGTGAATCGTGCCCAAACGGGCAATCAAGCTAGCGTCTCTCGTTGTGTTTGTGCAACAAGAGCTTAGTCATCGTTAGGCAATTTTGTATTGCTCATCCCTATAGTTGCACAAGCCCCATTATCCCACCGTGTGTGTTTCTTTATTGCCCTCCTCTATATTGTGATCGCTTGCTTTGCACTTTGATTCCATTGGATTGATTTCAACATTTGCAATATCTTGGACTTCATTTTGCTTGATATTTTGTGCCACTAACCCCACCGAGCTCCACTATAAGCCATTTGTGTAGGTTGTGAGAATTGGACAAGGTTTTTCACCAAGTGCACTCTTTTCCTTGCATACATTGTGGTCTTTTAAGATCCATCTACAAATTCGGAAAGAGGTAACTTTGGTATGTTCATTCCGTCTTGTTCTCACACCTTCTCGAGTGCTTCCATGGATAGGGACGACACATCTACTTCGGTCTACAACCACAACGATGAGTTTGATGCCATGAAGAAAACCATCGACGCCAAGTTGGATGCTCAAATGGAGGAGCTCAAGGTCCTCATCAACACCGGCAAGAGGTCTTCCTCATCTTCGAGAAGACGCTCAAGTGCACATGCTTCCGATCTACCATCTTCGGCAAGATCACCTCGGCATCGACACCATCAACGAGATGAAGAAATAACGACGCCAACATCAAGGCGTCCACCAACAAAGAACAAGTGTGAAGGTCACGAGCTCGACACCAACCACCGCTCGATGACTTCACGACCTACCTTGGCATCTTCGCCAAGCGACTTCAAGGAATCTTCGGCTTTGGATATGCGGCATCTTCGCCGACAAGCACTTCAAGAGAAGCTCCCCAAGCTCAAGTCCGCGACTTCCACGAGCTACTACGACCTCGACATCGACCACGAGATTCCTTTCTATGGGAGTCAAGACCCCGAGGAGTATCTCGCGTGGGAGCGCAAGATGGACACCTACCTCAAGCTACTTCAAGTCCCTTCCGAAGATCAGGTGAAGTGCACCACAAGAAACTTCCATGACTACATGTCGACATGGTGGCTTCACACATCTTCGACGAGCTTTGACATGAGTTGTTCCAAGTTGAAGAAAGCGTTGCGGCGAGAGTTTGTGCCTTCTACATACACGGAACATCTTCAACACCAATTGGAGAACACCATACAAGGATCCAAGTCCCTCGATGAGTACTTCATGAAGATGAAGGAAGCCTTGTGACGAGCTGGTGTGGACGACCCCATTTGGATGAAGTTCCACTTCATGATGGGATTGAACAACGACATCGCCAAGACTATCTTCCACAACAACTATGAGTCTCTCGAAGACCTCTACATTGGTGCTCTCATGGCGGAACATGAACTCAAGGCCAAGGCTACTCGACCCCGAGCACACTTCGCGACGACCAAGCTCCTCGACTACGAGTATGAGGATGGTACCACCAAGATGTCCAAGCCCGACGAGCTCCAAAACAACGCTCCCAAATTCGACTTCACCGCCATCCCTCTTTGTGGCATTGACGATGCCAAGTCTACCATGACTCTTTTTGAAGACGGCGCGGCGACGACCACGACAATGGAGCCACTCAAGGAACATGCTTCAGAGGCGAGAGACAAGGTGGCGAGCAAGGATGATGCTTCCATCTTTGGAGGCGACAGTGATGTTGAGCCATCTTTGGCCTTCATCCACGGCGACGGTGACGAGTTGGTTGAGCATGGGCTTTTCCCTTCGACCACGGCGGCGTTTGGAGATGAGTTGAGAGATTTTTGCCACCATATTGAGAGTGAGAGTGACTTCACTACTAGCCCCATATATGATGAGTTGCCCCAATTCCCATGTGAGGAGAGCCACAACCCCCACCACTTGAGTGAGATGAGTGACTCCACCATATGTGAGTATGAGTGCAACTACCTAGAGGGAGTGAGTGAGCGAGCCATCACCACACAGAGTGAGTGAGGTAGTTGATAGGGCATGTGAGGCCATTTCGATTTCTAACAACTTAACCTCTACCTCTATTGTGTCTTCTCCCTTGGTGCTAGGTCCCATACACGATGACGCGCCGATCCTTGACGACTTCATCCTTCCTTTGGACAAGACGATGGCCATGGTGGAATATGATGAACCCCGTCCCACATGGTTCCATCATGATGTTGACCACGAGTTGGTACTTCCCACCTCACCTACATCACATGAGCAGAGCTCTAAAGGTAACATAGGTGAAGGTTATTTGCTTGTCCCACTAGTGGACTATCTTGACATCGCTTGCTTGCATGATGTTGATCAACTTATGGACACACCACATACTATGTATTCTTCATGCTTAGATATACCACCAATTTTTGATGAATATGATGATGAGCATGTTGACTTGCCTAGTTGTGATGCTATACTCCATAGGATATCATGTGAAAATTCTATTGGTCACATCATGTTCGACAACCCGCTAAACTTGTCATATGCTATGCGTGAAATTTCCCATATTGCATCTTTGCAATCTCACCATAGTGACTATGCATATACCATAAAAATTGATCCCATTTGCTCATATGGCATAGATGACAAGCCCATGGTTGTTGGCATTTGCTTTTCTTGTGATGATATTGCCATGCTTCCTTTGCATCATTTGCGTAATAACTCTCATATGCCATGCCATGATCTCCATGATTTGGAAATGCATTGTTTTGGATGTTGTCCATACTCTTCGCATTATGCTTCCGCTATTACACATGAGGAGACCCCAATAGTTTCCTCATACATGTTAGGAGATTATGTTCCATCCCATCCATTGCATGATTCCACCCATTGTGCGCACCATCCGCATATCATGAATAACAATGCTCTCGATATTCCAAGTGATGCACTACATATTTCTAGTCTCCATTATGCTATACATAAAAATAAACCTTTCATGATGGATGACATGTTCTTATATCATGCATCTCACTTATTTGAGCATTGGATACTTCGTGCTAACGAACACAAGCACATGCACATCCTCACGGATGATATATACATATCCACGCGCACAGGATTTTCCCTTTGCCTTTGTTGTGTGTAGGTACTCGTGATTACTCGTCAACCTCACAATCCCATGAGTTGACGAAAAGAGCTCTAGAGAGCAACGAAGACGCGCGCCACTACGGAGTGCTTACCCTCCACCCACCCTCTTTGCGTAAATACTTCACGCATTTCTTCTACATGGCTCTCACATGGCTATGGCTTATTTCCCATTACACTTATTATGCCCATATTGCCATGTTCACTTTGCATGATATGTTCATTTCTATGCCTTTGCCATACATTTGTGACCCATGCCTTGCATCTCATATGTCACTTGATTCTCATATTTGTATGTGTATTTGCAAGCTTGGTGGAGGATTTACTTGCTATTGCCATGTTTGCTTGTTGGCCCATGTCTATGATGATACTTTGCGCTAGCTTCGTGCTCGCGATATGTCATGTGCATTATTGATGCCCACTATTTCCTCACATGACATGATTGCCATGATTTCCTCTAGTATGTCGCATCTTCACACTACTAGTTTGCACGACATGATCACTATGATTGCTTGTGTTGCATCACCGATGTGCTCCTTTTATGCGGTTGATGACAACCATTGCCATGCTTTTCACATGAGTGATGTTGCTTATTGTCATATGTCTCCATATCTTACCTCTCTCATGCCTGATGATTTGCCATGTATTGAGTGCAACGCTGCTTTTGATCTTGCTAATGAGATTTCCCCCATAGCTTTCTCTCATATTCTTGGAGCTTTTGACATCTTTCATGTGAAGCATGCTTTCTTTCCTTCTTTGCACCATATGCCTAGTGCCATGAATATAGCCATTGTTGCATCATATTGTTCATGCACTTTTTATCCTAATGGTTATGTGCAAGAGAAGAAAACCATCATGATGGATGATGTATTTGCCTACCATGCACATACATTGTTTCCTTTGTTGTGTGTATGTGTAGGATACTTCGACTACATGTCAACTTCCACTTCACGTGAGTTGACGATTCGAGCTCTTGAGAGCGAGCCATGCTACACCGACGCGTTTCTACATGACGCTTGCTTGTGTTTCGGAAGTGTGAAGAATGCACAAGGACACACTTTTGAGGTGACATCCTTCTTGAGCATGGATATTGTGGATCTTCCTACTTGTGTTGCTTGTATCATGACACATATTGGTCATCTTGGACCACCTACTTGCGCACATGTTAGTGATATTGCTTTTCCTTATGATTGCCACATTACCATGCCTCATGACATATATGCCTTGTGTGTTGCATCCAACTTGTGGATTGTTTGCTCTTATAATATGCTTGGTTGCAACAACGTCCATTCTTCACATTTTCCATGCCTGATTGCTTGCTACATGCTTGACTTGTTTGCCTCACACATGATGACCAATTGCTCTTTATATTGTGTTGAGTGCCACACTATCTTCACTACACCATATGCACATTATGCTTGGATTGCCTTGCACTTTGGCTTGCCCCATGTGTTTAGACACTTCATATTACTTGGTGTTGTGAATGATTCATATGCATACCATAGACCTTTTGTTGATTGCTTTGTGCATGCGTGCTATGACCTTGAGGTACATGCTTGTTATATTGTCACACATATTGGCATCCCTACCTCACCTAGGCATACTTGTTTCCATGATAGCATTGATTGTGCTCAATTTATATGCTTACATGCCATGCCACAATCCTTTGTCAGACCATATGATAAGCATGATGACAACACGTGTGCGGTCATTCACCACTTGAATGCTTGGTTTTGCACTAACGCTAACCACATTTGTTTTTCCAAGTGTCTATCGTGTTTGCTCCTTTTGAAGGAATTACTAGATGGTGCGACATTGGAGAGTGCCCATTTCGAGTTTGATGATGATGAGCGTTTGGTGACTGTCCACTTCTACACGGTGACGCCATCTCTTTCCCATGGTGATTTGGATTTTGATCCGAGGACGGATCTTTCCCAAGGGGGAGGGGATGATGCGGAGCATCCTACGGACATCACCATGACAAGAGTCCGTTTGGCAAGTGACACGTGCCACGACTACTTCACATACATAAAGGTGAATCATCTCCTTTACACGTGTTCACTTTACCCCTTCGAGGATGGTATACTACTTGACATTCCTCTCGTGTGCATGCATAGGTATTGTCGAAGCTTCATGGAGGACGAGGAGGAGTGCGAGCGCAAGTGTACATCTACACCATCCACGAGGGAAGCGTGGAAGCGAAGACAGAAGAAGATAGAGCTGCGGAGTCTACAGCTTCCGGACGTCCGACGTCTTCCGGACGTCCGGCGTCTTCCGGACGTCCGACGCCTGGAGTCCAGCCTAGCCAGAAAACGAGCAGAAGCTCCAGCGTCCGGACGACCGACACCTTCCGGACGTCCGACAACCTCCAGCGCCCGGATGCCCGACACCCATCCAGAAATCCACGCCAAGACACCCGCACCGAATCTACGGTAATCCGACGCCCTCTGGATGACCGTGCCTCGGACGTCCGACCCGCTCCGGACGTCTGGACCCTCCCGAGCCTCCGGACGACCGACGTCCTTCGGACGTCCGGCACCTGCCTGTGTGCAGCTGCGGGCGTTGGGCCTTGTATCCCTTCTCCACTTACCCCTTCGTGGCCAAGACTATAAATACTCCACCCCCTCCTCATTTCTAGGGTTAGCAAAGTGATAGCTCATTCATAGATGAGCTTTGCTCCTTCCACTACTTCTCATATGGAGACCGAGGCCTCCACCAAAGAAGATCCCTAGAGGATGTCAAGGCCCCTTCCGAGGGAACATCCGTCTACGGATTTCAAGGCCCATCTCTCCTAGAGATTTGGATGAACTACCCATGTATCTTTATTTCAATTGTTGTTCTTGGATCTTGGTGCACCTCTTGTATTGCTTGTGATTTGAGGAGTACATGGTGTGGATCTTGTCCAATAGAGTGTTTTCCCTTTGATTTTCTCCACGATTTCCCCTCGTGTTCTTCGTGTTCATCGTGTTCTTCCTCAAATCCACCTCCAATTCGTGAAGATCGGGCCGCCCTCGGGTTTGCCCCGTGTCAAGTAGGACGGTGTTGCCATCAGATTTTGGCATGAAATAAAACATTATTAAGATGGCTTCAAATGAATAAGTGCTCTATAGGAAAAGGTTTCGTAGTGTTAACATGAACATCTTTGAAGTTTGGGCTATTGCCATCCGATATCACCTCGAACGCCGAAATTGTGCTTAAAGTACTAAGATTTCATATTCAGAGTACTGTTTGGTCGATTACGCCTCCAAGACGGCCTCATATGAGAAAAAGTTCTACACAGATTGTCTTCGTCTCGTCGAAATGATCGATTTTGATATAAACATCGTCTCAATACGAGGATGTATGCAAAAGTTAGAGCTTTCAGAGCGTGGCCCAACCACGAGGCAAAAAGTGTCCCACCCAATCAGACACATGTCGGATAGGTAGCGCCATTGCTTGCTTGTTTTGGACAAGTGTTTTGGCCCACAAGACGGTCTCGAATCGAAAAATGTGCAACACGAAAGTTGTTCGCCTCATCGAAATGGTTAAGTTCGCTTTTGGGCTCATCGTCATCGAAGGTCGTTTGCGGATTGTGAGACCCAAAAACAAAACTGCTGTCTTAGACTTACCTAAATATGAGTTTGGTTAATGTTGGAAAGATTTGAACGGGATTTGGAGTCCTTTTCTTGTACACAAAGTCCAGCCGCCTCATAAATAGATGAGAGGTGACGGACGATTAAACAACACGCAATCTACAAATTAATCTATCATCTTTTATCTTTACTTTTACCATCCTCCATGCGCCTCCTGTAACAAGAAAAGACGAACGGGGCTAGTAGGAATGCATAGCTTGTTAGCACGGAAAACAAATCCATCATTAATGACGAACTTGTTCCATGTTCTCCCTTCTTTACAATTTGCCAACACATTTTTAAATTCAGCATCATGCACATATTGATCTTTGATGGTGTCCAAACCAAATATTTTAAAGTCAAGTTGTGAAAGCATAGTATAACGATGAGACAAAGCATCAGCAATAACATTTTCTTTACCCTTCTTGTGTTTAATGACATAAGGGAAAGTCTCAATGAATTCAACCCATTTAGCATGTCTATGATTCAGTTTTGCTTGACTTTTAATATTTTTCAAAGATTCATGATCAGAATGTATAACAAATTCTTTGGGCCATAAATAATGTTACCATGTTTCCAAAGTCTGAACAAGAGCATATAATTCCTTATCATAAGTAGAATAATTCAGACTAGGCCCACTCAATTTTTCAGAAAAGTATGTAACGAGTTTACCATTTTGTAATAACACACCTCCTAATCCAATTCCACTAGCATCACATTCAAGCTCAAAAGTCTTATTAAAATCAGGAAGTTGGAGTAAGGGAGCATGTGTTAACTTATCTTTCAATGTCGTGAAGGCTTCTTCCTATGCGGTGCACCAAACAAAAGGCACATCCTTCTTTTTAAGCTCCTTGAGAGGTGCTGAAATCTCTCACAAAACGCCTATAGAAACCAGCGAGGCCAAGAAAACTCCTCACTTGTGTGACCGTTTTGGGCCGCGGCCAACTCTCAACAGCTTCAATCTTGGCTTTATCAACTTCAATTCCCTGTGGAGTAACAACATAGCCATGAAAAGATACTCGGTCGGTGCAAAAGGTGCACTTCCATCACGTAGAGCAATAAAAACAGCACGTAAATGTTCCAAGTGTTCCTCCAAAGATCTACTATAAATGACTATATCATCAAAATAGACTACTACAAATCATCCAATGAAAGCACGTAAAACCTTGTTCATTAATCTCATTAAAGTGCTAGGTGCATCAGTTAGCCGAAAAGGCATGACTAACCACTCCTATAATCCAAACTTAGTTTTAAATGTTGTTTTCCATTCATCTCCCAATTCCATACAAATTTGATGGTATCCACTATGCAAATCAATTATGGAGAAAATTGTAGAGCAACTTAATTCATCAAGCATATCATCTAGCCTAGGAATAGGATGACGATAACAAATAGTAATATTATTAATGCCTCTACAATCAACACACCTACGCGATGTACCATCCCTTTTTGGCACTAGAATAATAGGAACAACACAAGGACTAAGGGATTCGCGTATATAATCTTTGTCGAGCAGCTCATGTACTTGACCCATAATAGCCTTCGTCTCCTCTGGATTGGTATGGTATGGCGCACGGTTGGGTAGCGATGCACCAGGAATTCAGTCAATCTAATGCTCAATCCCTCTAATATGTGGTAATACCGGTGGCACGTCTTGTGGAAAGACGTCAGCGAACTCCTACAAGATGTTAGTAACAGCAGGAGGCAAAGAGGGAGGCATGTCCTCGAATGAAAATAATACCTCTTTGCACACAAAAGCATAGCAGATATATGTAGTAACATCCAAATCAGTAGTATCAGATTTAGTGGCAAGTAAACATCCACTCTTCAGATTTATTTCAGATGCAACACTAGATGATGGTTTCTTAGGATAATTATGTTGCTCAAATTCCTTTGCCCCAATCTGATTTTCACTCTTACTTTGCTCCTGTTTTGCTTTACTAGCTCTAGCAATGTCATCTTTCATAATATGTTCAGGAGACATAGGAAGCATAATTATATTTTTATCCTTATGAACAAGAGTATAATGATTTGTCCTACCATGGTGTACAATTTTTTTGTCAAATTGCCATGGTCTACCAAGTAAAACGGAGCATGCTTGCATGGGTACCATATCAAAATCAACATAATCGGAATATGTAGCAATGCTAAAGTGCACACGAATAGTGCGTGTTACCTTAACCTTGACACTGTTGTTGAACCATTGGATGTAATATGGATCAGGATGTGGTCTGGTAGTTAGACACAGCTTCTCCACCATCTCCATGCTAGCCAAGTTGTTGCAACTCCCTCCATCGATGATGACATGAAGAAAACATTCCTTCACAACTCCCTTTGTATGGAACAAATTGTGCCTCTGATTTTGCGCAACCTATGTAACCTGCACACTCAAAACACGTTGAGCAACTAAACTTCCATACCTGTCAACGTAGTCATCAGCCATGTAGTGTGTCTCTTGTTCACTATCCTCGGCATCCTGTTCTTCACTTGCAATAAGAACAAAAGTCTCCTCATCATAATCATTAGTAGACGCATATCCACCACCCTGAGCAACAATCATCACACACTTGGAAGGGCACTCTCTCGCATAGTGACCTCCACCCCTGCAGTGATGACAAATAACCTCATGTGTTTGCCCTGTAGTTGCCATGGATGAAGAAGATCTCTGTGCAGGCCCCAAAGGTGTGCCCTTGCTGGAGGCTGATAGAAGTGCATGTTTTCTTGTATCACTGTTGGAGTTGGTGGCAGAAGTCAGTGGTGTTGTAGTAGGACGTGTGGAAGTAGATGATGTACATGGTGTCCATGATGAAGCTCTACATGCAGAAAAATTAGTTCGCCATTGTCTGTCGATCCTGCACTTCACGTTCAGCTTGCAAGCAAGATGGAATAAACGAGTGATAGTGTTATATTCCTCTGTGGCACCCCGGCTCAGAGAACCGGATTACCAGTGTTTCCAACCCAGAGATCATGTCTTCTGGAAACACACAACAACTTGCTACCGAACAGAACAGAACTTTATTGATAGGGGTCGAGTACAAGCGCATATTTTACAATGATGACGAGGCCAAAGGCACCCCCGGTGCTATGACAGTATCTACATTATTTATGTCACATAGGAGGGCCTCGGAATGCTAAGTACTTCTACGGCGTAGCGGAACATAGCGCAACTCCATCCACAGGGACACTGCTGTGGACACATCCTAGTTATCGTAGCACGAACCATCAGGACCTCCGTCCTCGGCTTCTCCTGCATCTGGCATGATACGCCAGGTGAGTACTTGGAATGTACTCGCAAGCTCACGACAACCAAGTAATGCAGCAAACAATAGCACGGCAATCAACATGATAACACTGAAGTAATTCACTTACGGTAACCGATTATCAACTTACTCTCTTCCGGGTTGTTCCACAACCCTCGGAATACTCATAACCATCGAGTACTTCCGAACACAAGACGAGTTATTCCATCATTACTGTCATTAATATGATTGATCACCAAGTGAGGTCTGGACGGGCTGTCCAATACCGTGGACTCGGCTATTCGAATAGATTTTTCACTCTACAGAGGTTGCGCACTTTACCCACACCATGAAGCACCTGGCCTCGTGATCCCACTCGGGTGGACCAGCGTTGCTTCAACAAAACCTGTCTGACTCGTGACTCTTTCATTGTGCCACCGGCACTCATCCTCCCACGGAGACTTGCCCTGGGTGGCTCCTGTGTCCTCATGACACCTGCCACTGTCGTGGCCCAAACTAAATAGTCCCAAACGGGGACGCCGGCACAAACCAACAACAACTGGGCTCACAGGGTTATCGCCGCCTACCTGATCAGGGTAGCACGCGTGCATAACCCTCCCTCTTTGGAGGTACCGGTGAAAGATCACGCAGTCAAGCCAAGTCAAGGTCGTCCCATACCGGCAAATGTGGGTGCACGAGTATGCCCGGTCAGGTGACTCAAGATCAACCGACTAAATTCATCTTGCAAACATAGTAATTCATCACCATGCTTAGGTATTTAATATGGTTATTATTTATCCATGATAAATAAATCAACATAATGTATATAAAGATGCAATGCTATAGAAATGCATGCATGAAATGGGTATCATGGCTTGCCTTGCTCTGTTGGGTGGTTCAAACACTCTTGATCTTCAAAGGCACCACAATCTCCCTCTGAAAGTATTTTCAAAATACAATTGAAAATGTCACATAAAGCATTTTTATTAACCAGATATTCTGTGGGTATAGGAAAAATACCAAAATTTGTCAGCAAATAAAGGGGCTCAATACCAACTCAGTGCAAAAAGAATAAATTGAATTGGAGCTATGGATAAAAAGTTATTTAGGGTCAAAGTCTGGTCAAAATTCTGATTTAAAATAAATTTAAACAGAAAATCAGAAAATCTCCAGCGGGCCACGTCGAAAGCGTATTTTCAGAATACGTTTCCACTTACCCCTTCGCGCGCGCGCGGGCTGAGCTGCTGACGGGTGGGGTCGGCCCTTTAAAACAGAGAGAGGGAGGAGGAGACAGAGGCAGGGCGGGGCTCCGGCGACGGTCGCCGGCGACAGAGACGGCGGCGGCGCTCGGAGTCGAGGGGAATGGATCGGGCGCTCAGAGACAAACATGTACGTACCCGCAGCTCCTCTGGGGATGGATGGATGGCGTCGTCCCCTTCTTCTCCAGCGGCGGCGGCGTTCGGTGATCGTCGGAGAGGTCCAATCTGGCAGCAATCCGATCGGGAGAGAGCTCTAGGAAGACCAGGGAGACCTACTGATCTCAATGGAGGCACAGGAGGAGCTAGGAAGGGGTGGAGGAGGCGGTCAACAGAGCTAGGGCGGCGGAGCAACTCCGGCGAAGCTCGAGGCCAGAGGGCCTCTCGGCCTTGGCTCTTGCTTGGGGGAGCCGATTAGAGGAGCAGGGAGAGGGATGATGAGCTCGGAGAGGCCGGGCGAGGCTATTTATAGGCAGGGAGCGCGGGCGGCGACCTCTCTGGAACGGCGGCGATGTGGCTACACCACTGGAGCTAGGACGGCGAGCTGCCCGTCCCGAAGCGGGGCGAAGGGACGGGAGACGGCATGATTTCATTCAATGCGCGAACGGACGGCTCGCGGGGAAGACGACGGCGGGGATGCCACTGTGCCCGCACGGGTCTCACAGTGCCGCGCTGCGGTGGCGGCCGGCGAGGGCTTCTCCGGCGAGGGGAAAGGATCTGGAGGGTCTAGGTGGCTGTCGGGGAGCTGGTCGGCACTAGCAGACGAGGTACGGCGATGCGGGCGTCTCGCTCCGACGAGACCCGAGCCTGGCGGCGCCCAGAGCGTGGTTTTGGCAGGCTGGCTACGCGGTCACCGCGTGCACAGGCACCCGTGGCGCGCGCTGGCTTGCCACACCTTGTCTGGAGCATCGTTCACGCGTACTACAGTCCACTTGTGGCACTAGCTTGCCCAATAACCCACTGAGATGAGAGGTATCATCACCAACAACTTACTGTCAGCAACTTGAGGAGGTTCTGGAGAGAAAATAAAATGGAGATGGGACCAATGGAGATGTCTAGGGCTATCTAGGCTGGAGGGACTACAGACTGGCAAAGTTTGAGAAAGAAATGTGTATGGTTGCTTTGAAAACCACCATTCTGGTCCAGAATCTAAATAAGTTTGTGGCACTCACATGGATGCTCTGCTAATGTTGAAACTTGGTGGAGAGAAGTTATTTGGTAGTGCACACATGCAATAAAATTTGTAGATCATTTGTGCACCCCTAGCTTCTACTTCCTTCACAAAGGTTCAACATAAGCAGAAACTTGACAGAGTCCTGTTGCTCAAAATTTGTATTGGACCAGATGATGTTTTTGGATATTTGAGCTAGATAGGATCCCTAGAAGCTTGAGGAATTTATTGGGAATTTTCTGAGATAGGAAAAATGGGGTTGCTTCACAATGGACAGATTCTGGTCAGAAACAAAATAATTATTCTGGCCAAAACTTTCCATTGGGCAATAGAATATTTTTGGAGATTATGGAATCATATGATGATAAGAAGGTGGGGGAAAAGTTTGGGAATTATTTGATCATCCAAACTATAGTTTGCTTCACAACCCATAGTGGTGACATAATTTCCCAAATAAATAAAAGGGTTTATTGGAAAAGATTAAATATGGGAAATTAATCCAGGAGTGATGAAGAAAGGTTTTGGCAAAATGAGGAAGGTTTTGGGTTACTGGAGAAAAGGTTCAATGAATCATAGATCCAAATCAACTGGAGCAAGTTTGAAAATCATCCAAGTTTGCAAATAAAATCCAAATGGTTTTGAAAAAATATTGTTAAAAACCAGGGTGTCACAAACCTACCCCCCTTAGGATGAATCTCATCCTCGAGATTCGGTTGCTCAGGGAACAAGTATGGATATGAGGATCTCAAGAACTGTTCCCTTTCCCATGTAGCCTCTTCCTCAGTGTGGTGCTCCGATAGCACTTTGTAAAACCTGATTATCTTACTCCTGGTAGTTCTTTCCATTTCATCTAGGATTCTGACAGGCTTCTCTTCGTAGGTCAGGTCTTTAGCCAGTTCTAACTCACTCAAATCCGCTTGCTTGATTGGTGGTGCAATGCACTTCCTTAATTGTGATATATGGAAAACATCGTGCACTTCAGACAATTCTGGTGGTAATTCCAACTGATATGCTACTCTGCCTCTTCTAGCAATCACTGGAAATGGACCAATATATCTTGGTGCAAGCTTTCCCCGCGTACGGAATCTCTTCACTCCCTTCATGGGGGTTACTCTGAGGTACGCATACTCTCCGGGTTCAAAGTTCACTTCCCGGTGCTTTGGGTCATAGTAGCTCTTCTGACGGGACTTGGCTGCTCGAAGACGTTCTTGGATATCCTTGACTTGCTTCTCAGCCTCGAGCATCAAGTCTGTACCAAAGATTCGGCTATCCCCTGTCTGAGACCAGTTCAAAGGGGTACGGCACTTTCGCCCATATAATGCCTCGAAAGGTGACATCTTTAGACTTGACTGATAGCTGTTGTTATAGGAGAATTCGGCATAACGTAGACTGTCTTCCCATTTGGGTCCATGGGTGAGAGCGCATGACCGAAGCATATCCTCCAGTATCTGGTTCACTCTTTCTGTCTGCCCGTCTGTCTGTGGATGGTATGCCGTGCTATGCTTCAGCATGGTTCCCAAAGCTTGATGTAGTCGCAGCCAGAATGCTGAGGTGAATAGGGAACCCCTGTCTGAGGTGATGGACTTGGGTACTCCATGGAGGCTAAATATCCGGGACATGTAGAGCTGTGCCAGCTGATTTGCGTTGAAAGTGGTTTTTACCGGAATAAAGTGAGCCACTTTCGTGAGTTTGTCCACAATGACCCAAATAGCATCGTTGCCTCTTGTTGACTTGGGTAGTCCAACAATAAAGTCCATGCATATGTCGTCCCACTTCCACTGGCGAACCGGTAAAGGTTGCAGTAGCCCAGCGGGTTTCTGGTGTTCCGCCTTAACCTTGTTGCATATATCACAGCAGGCGACATAGTAGGCTATATCCCTTTGCATTCCTGGCCACCAAAATGTCTCTCTCAGATCCTGATACATTTTTGTGCCTCCTGGGTGGATAGAATATGAGGACTCATGAGCTTCTTTGAGTATTTGCTGCCTCAGATTATCCTAATCGGGCACGCATATCCGCCTCTCGAACCATACGGTGCCTTGATCATCCACGTGGAAGGACTTGGCTTTTCCTTTCAGAATCAGCTCCTTGATCTTTTTGATTCCCTCATCTGGCTCTTGGGCCTTCTTGATTTCTTCCATAAGGGTGGGAGTCATTTCCAACGTGTCCGAGGTAGTTGGGCCGCATAGCACCATGTTGAGCTTAGTGAACTCTTCTTGTAACCTTGGATGCATCCTTCCCATTAGTGCATTCACGGTGCCTTGCTTTCTGCTGAGAGCATCCGCGACCACATTGGCTTTCCCCGGATGATAGTTTATCCCAATGTCATAGTCCTTGACTAGTTCAAGCCATCTTCGTTGCCTGAGATTTAGGTCAGGCTGGGTGAAAATATACTTGAGACTCTTATGGTCCGTGTATATTTCACAGCGTTGTCCAATGAGGTAATGCCTCCAAATCTTCATGGCATGAACTACGGCTGCTAATTCCAAATCGTGTGTGGGGTAGTTCTCCTCATGGGGTCGTAGCTGTCTGGATGCATATGCTACAACCTTCCCTTCTTGCATCAACACGCAGCCGATTCCACGTCTGGAAGCGTCACAGTAGATGTCGAAACTCTTGTGTATGTCTGGAAGGACTAGGACAGGTGTCGTAGTGAGCCTGGTCTTTAATTCCAGGAAACTGCTGTCGCATTCCGTCGTCCAGACAAACCTTTGATTCTTCTTGAGCAACTCCGTCAGGGGCTTGGCTATTTTAGAGAAGCCTTCTATGAAGCGTCGATAATAGCCTGCCAATCCCAGGAAACTATGGACTTCGGTCACCGTAGCTGGTGTCTTCCAATTTAATACTGCAATTACCTTGCTGGGGTCGACGGCTACCCCTTGTTCTGACAGAATGTGCCCCAAAAATCCCACCTCTTTTAGCCAAAATTCACACTTACTAAATTTGGCATACAGGCGGTGGTCTCTTAATCTTTCCAGGACGGCTCGGAGATGCTGCTTATGCTCTTCTTCATCCTTGGAATATATCAGGATATCATCGATGAATACCACCACAAATTTATCTAGAAAGTCCATGAAGACTTTATTCATCATGCTCATGAAGTAGGCTGGAGCATTCGTCAATCCAAATGACATGACTGTAAATTCATACAGACCGTATCGGGTGGTGAACGCTGTCTTGGGTATATCCTCTTTTCGGATTTTTAGCTGATGATATCCGGTTCGAAGGTCAATTTTGGAGAATACCCGGGCTCCATTCAACTGGTCGAACAAGTCATCAATGCGAGGAAGCGGATACTTATTCTTGATAGTGACCTTATTCAGCTGGCGATAGTCTACGCACATTCGTAGGCTCCATCCTTCTTCTTGACAAAGAGCACTGGTGATCCCCATGGCGAGATGCTTGGGCGAATGTACCCTTTTTGCAACAATTCATCCAACTGCTTCTTTAACTCCGCCAACTCTGGACTTGGCATACGTTAGTATTTCTTGTAAATTGGAGCAGTGTCGGGAACCACTTCGATTGCAAATTCCAACTCCCGGTCAGGTGGCATTCCGGGTAATTCTTCGGGAAATACGTCCGGAAACTCGCATACTACCGGAATCAAGTTCATATCCGTGACGGTAGTTTGGTATGTCATTCCCTTCTTTGTTCTCATCGTGCTGGCAAGGAATTGGACTATTTGTCCGATTGGGTTAACCAGTGTTACTGTCCTGCTGGCACAATTGATGCACACCTGATGCGGTGTCAACCAATCCATTCCCAGTATTACGTCAAATCCCGAGGATTCAATGGCAATGAGGGCAGCTGGAAATTTAATTCCATGTATTGAAATTTCCAGATCTCTATAGATCAAATTTGTTCTGAGCAGGGAGCCAGGGGATTGTACCACCATGATTTTGTCTAAAAGCGACGAAGTAAATTTGTGCAAGGTGGCAAAACTCCGCGAAATAAACGAGTGGGAAGCCCCGGAATCAAATAAAATTATTGCAGGTATGTCGTTAATAGAAAACATACCAAGGACTACTTCTAGAGCTTCGAAGGCTTCCTCAGCGGAGATATGGTGGACGCGTCCGTGGCAGAAGTTATGATTGGGGCGGCGTCCAATAGTGTTGACCTACGGCTTGACGTCGGCGGATGACTTCCCATTGTTGGTGGGGCACTGTTTGGAGTAGTGTCCACTTTGGCCGCAAGTGAAGCAGGTATTGTTGCGGCGGCAGTCCTCTATCACGGGCTGTTTGCCGAAGGTCTTGGTCTGGCTCACTGTCTTATTATTGTTGCTGCCATTGCTCCATTTAGGCTTATATTCAGATGTGCCTGGCTGCCAGATGCGTGGATTTTGCGCAAACGGCTCACGGTTGTCCTTCTTGGGTTCAAACTTCCGTTTTTGGTTATCGTGTCCGGACTTGTGCTCCCTTTCGGCTATGAAGGCCTTGTTCACCAGTGTCTGAAAGTCAGGAAAGTCTAGCATGCATAGCTGACAACGGAGGAAGTGATTCAGTCCTCCTAGGAACCGATCTATCTTTCTCTCTTCGGTGGCCACATCATAGGTAGAGTACCGTGACAGATTGTTGAACTTGTTAAGGTACTCTGCCACCGACATATTTCCTTGTGTCAAAGCAAGGAACTCCCTTTGCTTCACCTTCATTATGCCGGTAGGAATATGATATTTGCGAAATAATTCCTTAAACTTCTCCCAGGTAATTTCTTCTTCAGAAGACCATGTTGCCTTTGTGTTATCCCACCATATAGCTGCTGGCCCTTCTAGGTAATGGGTGGCAAACGGGACCTTGTCTGAATCCTCGCAACGAGCTATGTCCAACTTCTTTTCTATGATCCTTAGGGTCCACAGCTTGACCAAAATTGGGTGGCTTTGTGCGTTGGAAATCAGATAACCTGGAGTGGGTTCCACTATGATTGTGGTTCTGACCTACCATAACCTGCATACTCTTCAAGAATTCCATAAGATCCTGGTTTCTCTTTTCCTCAAACATTCTCATGATCTGATCAGTAGTAGGTGCTTGAGGTGGTGGGGGTGGTAAATCTTCTGGTGCTTGACCTGCTTGTCTGGCGAATCGACGAACGGGGGTTCCATCGCCGCCTTGGCTACAACTTCTCTTCATCCTAAATTTGTTCCCATTGCAAAATACCGAATCGATGAGCAACACCCATAAGGGAAACACAGTTATATGACACCAGAAGGAAAATGCGCGAAAAAGGCGAATAAAGCAAACCACATAATTATACAAGATAACCCAACATCATACATGGCAAGCTAGTAGGGGGATAATCATGGCTAGACTGCTCATACGGCAGTTGACATATGCAAAGATGCATGCTCAACAACTCAAGCCTCCACTCTAGTGGCGCTGATGGCACGAACACTGCCAGACCACAGACTCCTCGTCATCTGATCCTGAGTCAGAGTCGGAACTGATGATGTGGATCTCATCTCCGGATCAAAGGAAACACGACGACGCTGCTGGGACGGTTCTCCTTCTGGGGAAGAAGGAGCAAGACGCCTCAACATAGGAGCAGCTGGAGTGGCAAGGAGTGAGGCCCAGTCAGCCGGGGTCTCACGACGGCTACGAGACGAAAATCCTGGTGGCACAGTAGAGGTAGAAGGAGCCTCAAACCTGGGTGGAGGTGGAACTGGTGGTGGATATATTGGTGGATAGATAGGCTGGGGTGGAGGTGGAGCTGGAGTCACGGCTGCAAGTGCCCCTAAGACACGAGACAGCTCCTCAGCCAAGGATATGATCGTACGATAACTGGCGTTCAGATAGCGAGACAGCACAGCAGTCGCACGATCACACGCCGGGTCAACAGGAGCGAAAATGACCCGCCCTGTCGTAGGCGACAGGGTGGGATAGTGGAAGAAACCTGGATGAGTCTGCATCTCAACCTCGTGGAAGCGCAAGTCAGTGAGAGCCTCCATCGTGGCAAACTAGATCGCCAACTCCGGGGTGGAAGCCATTCCGCCCTTGGAAGAGCGAGAGTAGCAACCAAGGTCCGAGCTGGCGACCAGGAAAGCCTCTGCATGGTACTCGTACACTGACTCAGCAAGCTGCTCCCGAAACACCTGGTACACTGGATCTTCGCCGTGAGGGTACAGTCGAAGCCAGACGTTCCGGAGCAGTACTGGAAAGGTGGATGGTGCAGGCTCAAAATGATAGTGGTACGGAACTGGTGCCATCTACATTCACAATGCCAACGGTTAGTGAAACAATGAGGCATGATGCATGCTATGCAACAATCAAATGCAACAATCAAATGCAGCAATCAAATGCAACAAGCAAGATGCACACTCAAGACCCTACACTAATCGCAGTTCTAGCGTAGGCTAACTAGGGTGTCCTATAGTTAGCAGGGCTCTGATACCAAGCGTTGTGGCACCCGGCTCAGAGAACCAGATTACCAGTGTTTCCAACCCAGAGATCATGTCTTCTGGAAACACACAACAACTTGGTACAGAACTGAACTGAACTTTATTGATAGGGGTCGAGTACAAGCGCATATTTTACAATGATGACGAGGCCAAAGGCACCCCCGGTGCTATGACGGTATCTACATTATTTATGTCACATAGCAGGGCCTCGGAATGCTAAGTACTTCTACGGCGTAGCGGAACATAGCGCAACTCCATCCACAGGGACACTGCTGTGGACACATCCTAGTTATCGTAGCACGAACCATCAGGACCTCCGTCCTCGGCTTCTCCTGCATCTGGCATGATACGCCAGGTAAGTACTTGGAATGTACTCGCAAGCTCACGACAACCAAGTAATGCAGCAAACAATAGCATGGCAATCAACATGATAACACTGAAGTAATTCACTTACGGTAACCGATTATCAAATTACTCTCTTCCGGGTTGTTCCCCAACCCTCGGAATACTCATAACCATTGAGAACTTCCGAACACAGGACGAGTTCTTCCATCATTACTATCATTAATATGATTGATCACCTAGTGAGGTCTGGACGGGCTGTCCAATACCGTGGACTCGGCTATTCGAATAGATTTTTCACTCTGTAGAGGTTGCGCACTTTACCCACACCATGAAGCACCTGGCCTCGTGATCCCACTCGGGTGGACCAGCGTTGCTTCAACAAAACCTGCCTGACTCGTGACTCTTTCATCGTACCACCGACACTCATCCTCCCCCGGAGGCTTGCCCTAGGTGGCCCCTGTGTCCTCATGACACCTGCCACCGTCATGGCCCAAACTAAATAGTCCCAAACGGGGACTAAACTGTCCCAAACGGGGACGCCGGCACAAACCAACAACAACTGGGCTCACAGGGTTATCGCCGCCTACCTGATCAGGGTAGCACGCGCGCATAACCCTCCCTCTTTGGAGGTACCGGTGAAAGATCACGCAGTCAAGCCAAGTCAAGGCCTTCCCATACCGGCAAATGTGGTTGCACGAGTATGCCCGGTCAGGTGACTCAAGATCAACCGACTAAATTCATCTTGCAAACATAGTAATTCATCACCATGCTTAGGTATTTAATATGGTTATGATTTATCCATGATAAATAAATCAACATAATGTATATAAAGATGCAATGCTATAGAAATGCATGCATGAAATGGGTATCATGGCTTGCCTTGCTCTGTTGGGTGGTTCAAACACTCTTGATCTTCAAAGGCACCACAATCTCCCTCTGAAAGTATTTTCAAAATACAATTGAAAATGTCACATAAAGCATTTTTATTAACCAGATATTCTGTGGGTATAGGAAAAATACCAAAATTTGTCAGCAAATAAAGGGGCTCAATACCAACTCAGTGCAAAAAGAATCAATTGAATTGGAGCTATAGATAAAAAGTTATTTAGGGTCAAAGTCTGGTCAAAATTCTGATTTAAAATGAATTTAAATAGAAAATCAGAAAATCTCCAGCGGGCCACGTCGAAAGCGTATTTTCAGAATACGCTTCCACTTACCTCTTCGTGCGCGTGGGCTGAGCCGCTGACGGGTGGGGTCGGCCCTTTAAAACAGAGAGAGGGAGGAGGAGACAGAGGCAGGGCGGGCTCCGGCGACAGTCGCCGGCGACAGAGACGGCGGCGGCGCTCGGAGTCGAGGGGAATAGATCGGGCACTCAGAGATGAACATGCTCGTACCCGCAGCTCCTCCGGGGATGGACGGATGGCGTCGTCCCCTTCTTCTCCGGCGGCGGCGGCGTTCGGTGATCGTCGGAGAGGTCCAATCCGGCAGCAATCCGATCGGGAGAGAGCTCTAGGAAGACCAGGGAGACCTACTAATCTCAATGGAGGCTCAGTAGGAGCTTGGAAGGGGTGGAGGAGGCGGTCGACAGAGCTAGGGCGGCGGAGCAACTCCGGCGAAGCTCGAGGCCAGAGGGCCTCTCGGCCTTGGCTCTTGCTTGGGGGAGCCGATTAGAGGAGGACGGAGAGGGATGATGAGCTCGGAGAGGCCAGGCGAGGCTATTTATAGGCAGGGAGCGCGGGCGGCGACCTCTCTGGAATGGTGGCGACGTGGCTACGCCACTGGAGCTAGGACGGCGAGCTGGCCGTCGCGAAGCAGGGCGAAGGGACGGGAGACGGCAGGGACATTCAATGCGCGAAGGGACGGCTCGCGGGGAAGACGACGACGGGGATGCCACTGTGCCCGCACGGGTCTCATAGTGCGGCGCTGCGGTGGCGGCCGGCGAAGGCTTCTCCTGCGAGGGGGAAGGATCTGGAGGGTCTAGGTGGCTGTCGGGGAGCTGGTCGGCACTAGCAGACGAGGTACGGCGACGCGGGCGTCTCGCACCGACGAGACCCGAGCCTAGCGGCTCCCAGAGCGTGGTTTTGGCAGGCTGGCTACGTGGTCACTGCGTGCACAGGCACCCGTGGCGCGCGCTGGCCTGCCACACCTTGTCTGGAGCGTCGTTCACGCGTACTATAGTCCACTGGTGGCACTAGCTTGCCCAATAATCCACTGAGATGAGAGGTATCATCACCAACAGCTTACTGTTAGCAACTTGAGGAGGTTCTAGAGAGAAAATTAAATGGAGATGGGACCAATTGAGATATCTTGGGCTATCTAGGCTGGAGGGACTACAGACTGGCAAAGTTTGAGAAAGTTTGGGAAAGAAATGAGTATGGTTGCTTTGAAAACCACCATTCTGGTCCAGAATCTAAATGAGTTTGTGGCACTCACATGGATGCTCTGCTAATGTTGAAACTTGGTGGAGAGAAATTATTTGGTAGTGCACACATGCCATAAAATTTGTAGATCATTTGTGCACCCCTAGCTTGTACTTCCTTCACAAAGGTTCAACATAAGCAGAAACTTGACAGAGTCCTGCTGCTCAAAATTTGTACTGGACCAGATTATGTTTTTGGATATTTGAGCTAGATAGGATCCCTAGAAGCTTGAGGAATTTATTGGGAATTTTCTGAGATAGGAAAAATGGGGTTGCTTCACAATGGACAGATTCTGGTAAAAAACAAAATAATTATTCTAGCCAAAACTTTCCATTGGGCAATAGAATATTTTTGGAGATTATGGAATCATATGATGATAAGAAGGTGGGGGAAAAGTTTGGGAATTATTTGATCATCCAAACTATAGTTTGCTTCACAACCCATAGTCGTGACATAATTTCCCAAATAAATAAAAGGGTTTATTGGAAAAGATTAAATATGGGAAATTAATCCAGGAGTGATGAAGAAAGGTTTTGGCAAAATGAGGAAGGTTTTGGGTTACTGGAGAAAAGGTTCAAAGAATCATAGATCCAAATCAACTGCAGCAAGTTTGAAAATCATCCAAGTTTGCAAATAAAATCCAAATGGTTTTGAAAAAATATTGTTAAAAACCAGGGTGTCACATCCTCATACTCTGGAATAGTCTGAATATCTCTACTTAATCCACCCATAAAACGTGCAAGCATAGCTTCATTCTCCTCAACAATACCACATCTAACCATGCCAGTTTGTAATTCCTGATAATATTCCTCTACAGAATTTTTTCCTTGTCTTAAACGCTGCAAATTTTGAAGCAATTCACGTTGATAATATGGTGGAACCCAATGATTACGCATAGCAGTTTTCAAAGCAGCCCAAGTAGTAGTGATATTATCATGATGTATTCTACAATGTTCAGACCACCAAACACAAGGAAAACTAGTGAATGCATAAGACAGCAGCAATAACACGTCTACCCTTAGGAAATTGTAAGCAGTAAAACATTGTTCTGTTTCTAACTCCCAAGTAAGATATGAACATATCTACCCTCAAATGTTGGAATATTCAATTTAAGTTTAGGGAGATGGTCATGATTCCGTACCTGAGGGGGTGGTGCAGCCCTACCATTTCGATTGTATCCATGTGGACGACCTGGTGCTTGTTGTGGTGGTTGCCCCTGGTGCTGACTTGGAGGAACCTCTCCCTCGTCATCATAATCACCATCATAATCCTCATTTTGCTCACTGATAGTAGCAACAGCAGCCATAGAAGCTGCAGCAGTAGCAACTGCACCAAAATTTTGGCCTTGACCCATAGGCACACGTTGCGCTCGTCCCACGAAATTCGGACGATGATGTTGTTGTTGTTGCAGAGGTATCACAGGTGTAGCTGGTGGTGGTAGACGTGCAAGCACCTCATTGAACTTAGTGTCCATCTTGGTGTTGAACGTCTTCTCTGAACGATCTAACTTCGCCATGGCCGCTCCCAAGCTGGTCAACAAATCATCCACCTGTTCACCCATCATTTGCTGAAATTTATCATGGAGCTCCTTGTTGGTCATGCCCTCCCAGTCGATCTCGTCGGCTTGTGATCCTAGCATGGTTAGCAAGAATAGGAACACACAAGAATATGAACCTACAAACTACTAGGAAGTGGTGGTGGTGGTGGTGTTTCACAAATCCGTCAAGCAACTCTCAACTTCATACCATTTCTTACCCAGTAGCAGGCGTTGATCGGCAACCGTTGTAAGAAAAACTCTCAAAGCTTGGATAAACTGATTGCCAGGTGGTGTCAAACACACGAAGTAGTAATATGTGTAGCTAGGATGGCTTATAAGATGGTAGCAAAAATGTCAGCAATAATCAGTTCAGAGATGCAAAGCTAAAGAAACGCTCAACGACGGTACTGTGCTGGTCCTAGGCTAGACTGTACTAGAGATGCGAGCCTAG
Organism: Elymus sibiricus; assembly: GCA_039707655.1. Lineage (NCBI taxonomy): Eukaryota > Viridiplantae > Streptophyta > Magnoliopsida > Poales > Poaceae > Elymus > Elymus sibiricus. The sequence goes on from CM077673.1 coordinate 188,273,347, forward strand.
AACACCAACAAAATCACGGTGCGACACGTATCAAGGGAAAAGCACACTTTGGATTTTTTTTCTCTCTCTCTTTTGCGCTTTTTTTTTGCTCGGTAACAAAAAAATTCCAAAAAAGTCTTAGAGTAATGTAAAAACTGCCTAGCCAATATTTTCCAGACTTATTTTTTTTGAAACTGGACCTATTTCTCTTCTGCGGGCAACACGAACGTTAGGGAGTCCAACTTGATCACGACACGTAGTATGGCGTAATCTAGAAATCAACAACAAAGCATCAAATACTGGACTCGGACTAGGATTGGTGGAGGATATGAATCCGGTCGAACTCGGACTAGTGGCGGATATATGTAGGGGTGGTGGAACACAGACTGGTGGCGAATGTGTGATGGAGGTGGACTCGAATTGACGTGATGGTGGATATGTGGTGGTATATATGGACTCGGATTGGTGGGAGATATGCGGTGGTGGTATATGGCAGCGGTGATGTATCTGGTATGGTGGTGGTATATGGCAGCGATGAAGATGGTGCGGCGGCGGCATGACAACTGTGAACAGAACTTGAAACTCTAAAAGACTATACGCTAAGACCAGCAACTCGACACGATAATGCAACCACAAATTCAACAAAGCAAAACGCCAAACAGAAAACTACAAAAGGCTCAGATTGGTTCGGATATAATGATCTAACCCTAATTTTTTGTGGCTTTTTCGTGGACTGTAGGCATGGAGAACAGATGCGATCTAAAGTATGAAAAACTGGTAAAATCTCACCGAGCAACCTGGAAATCTGATACCACTTGATAGAGGCAAAGTTCTCCCTGTCTTTCGATGAGATGTGACTATCGTTTATGGTGGAGTAGACTTTCACGATCCGACTACGAATGTGTGATGACCTTGCAACTTAGCAATCACTAAACCAACTTCGAGAGGTTATTGACCACGCCGGAGCACGATCAACCTGACCACGAGGGTCTGTTTCCTGCACGCGAACGAAGAACGAGCAAGAAAATGAAATTGCAATATGGATATTGCAAATATAAGAGGAAAGCTTTATTGACGAATGTGGGTTTATGTGACGTCTTGGTCCGATCGTAGAACACAAACGAAGGACGTGAAGTTGTAGCTATGGCGAACTTTTAATCTAAACAAATCCCAAGTCTAAATGGCACCCTAAGGGCTGTATATATGGGGGAATAGAGGGTGATTTCATGACCCCTTGGAGGAGGGGCCCGAAACTAACCCTAACTCGGTTTACCCACATATACGGATGAGGGAGTTCGGGACTAAGGGGTCCTCGGGCTGCCGACCTATCCCGTATGGGCCGAACTCATGGGTTGCTCGGCAGCTACTCCGGGGAGGACCGAACTACAAGGATACTCCGTGATCAAGAAGGAAACCTCAGGTACCGTCGTGTGTCTTCCCTGTCGCAGATGGTAGAATGAGCGTGTTTAAACCCTCAGTAGCAACCGACTACATGTAACCCTAGGTACCCCTGGTGTCTATCTAAACCAGAGGGTTTAGTTCGTAGAGGACAAGTGAACTCATCTAGGGTTTGATGACCCACAAGTATAGGGGATCAATCGTAGTCCTTTCGATAAGTAAGAGTGTCGAACCCAACGAGGAGCAAAAGGAAATGATAAGCAGTTTTCAGCAAGGTATTCTCTGCAAGTGATGTAAGTAACAGTGGTAGATAGTTTTGTAGCAAGATAATTCGTAACAAGTCACAAGTTACAATAGTAACAATGGTGCAGCAAGGTATCCCAATCCTTTTTATAGCAAAGGACAGGCCTGAAAGTACTCTTATATTAAGCAAGTGCTCCCGAGGACACATGGGAATTTCAGTCTAGTCATGTTCATCGTGTTGAGTTGATTCACGTTTGCTACTTTGATAATTTGATATGTGGGTGGACCGGTGCTAAGGTGATATTCTTACTTGAACTAACAACCTACTTATGATTAACCCCTCTCGCAAGCATCCGCAACTACAAAAGAAGAATTAAGATAAATCTAACCATAGCACGAAACATGTGGATCCAAATCAGCCCCTTATGAAGCAACGCATAAACTCGGGTTTAAGCTTCTGTCACTCTCGCAACCCATCATCTACTTGTTACTCCACAATGACTTCCCTTAGGCCCATAACATGGTGAAGTGTCATGTAGTCGACGTTCACATGACACCACTAAGAGAAGTAACAACATACATATCATCAAAATATCGAACGCATACCAACTTCACAAGATTACTTATAACAAGACTTATCCCATGTCCTTAGGAACAATAGTAACTACTCACACGTCATCAACATGTTCAAGATCAGAGGAGTAATAATGATAATTAAGGATCTGAACATAATCTCTTCCACCAAGTAATCCAACAAGCATCAACTACGAGATGTAATCAACACAACTAGTAACCCACAGGTACCAATCTGAGATTTTGGGACAAAGATTGAACACAAGAGATGAACTAGGGTTGGAGATGAGATGGTGCTGGTGAAGAGGTTGATGAAGATTGGTCCTCCCACGAAGGAGGAAGCGTTGGTGATGACGATGGCTTCGATCTCCCCCTCTCGAAGAGGGATTTCCCTGGCAGAATCTGACTGCCGGAGTGCAAAAGGGCCTCTGCCCAGGTTTCCGCCTCGAGACGGTGGTGCTTCATCCCGAAAGATTGCTTATGATTTTTTCTAGGGTAAAACACACCATATAGGAGAAGAGGGGCATCGGAGAGCCACCAGGGGGCACACAAGCCATCTGGCCGTGCCCTAGGGGGCGTAACATGTTGGCTTGTGGCCTCCTGGCAGCCCCTCTCCAGTATATTTTTGCTCCAGAAATTCTTAAATATTCCAAAAATATTCTCCATAAATTTTCAGGTCATTCTGAGACTGGTGATTTTTCTGCCTTTTTCTCGGTTTTCCGGTCCAGAATTCCAGTTTCCAGATATTTCCCTTCTTGTGATGTACCTTGCATATTCAGAGAGAATAAACATAAGAATTGTATGATAATGTGGAATAATGGACAAAAATAAGGTAGATAGTAATAGGAAATCATGATGTAGAATGGACGTATCAACTCCCCCAAGCTTAGATCTCGCTTGTCCTCAAGCGAAAGCCGAACTCTAAAATAATGACCACATAATTTGAGAGAGAGGTGTTGATAAAAACAGAATACGGACATGAGAGCATCATGAATATCATCATATCAGCAAGTTTTCAATCATATAACCTCCCATGAACAAGTAACAATTTATTCACAACTGAAGAAATATAGGGCAAAATCTTTATTGAGAACCAACAAGCAATGCAATTAGTCCTTGAGATGATCATAGATTTTGCAATCGAGAGAAGAGTCTATGTAAGAGCTTATATTTCTAGCAAGTTTACATACTGAACTATGATGTAACCTTCTATGATTGCTAACATACATTGCATATTTTTGGAACAAGTGACTCCGCGGGACACATAGGAAGATGGGGGCTTTAATGTTCTTGCCACCCAACTTATTTACCTCAAGGATAATGTCAACAATAATGGAACATGATCATTTACATTCATCCAGATATTTTTTTTTGAATCTTTCCTCAACATATAATGCTTGCCACTAAATAGTTTGGAGAATAAGAACAAGGGAAATATTATTGACTCTTGCATGAAAATAAAACTTGTAAGAATGTAAAAGATAGGCCCTTCGTAGAGGGAAGCAGAGGTTGTCATGAGCTTTTACTTGTTTGATATGTTTAATCTCTTAACATAAAGGAACATGATTCATATTGCCCCTTTGATAGCAAACTTTATTATGCATTTCGTCGCTTTTATTACTTCACCATCACAAGATCGTACAAAGCTTACAAGAAAAGATCTTACATGATTAGAGGCAATTTTTATTGCCTTGTGCAACAATGAAAACTTACTTGAAGGATATTATTCAATCTATAGGTAGGTATGGTGGACTCTCATGGCAAGAAACTAGGTTTAATGGTTATGGATGCACAAGTAGTATTTCTACTTAGTGCGAATCTTTGGTCTAGCAAAAGGTCCTAAGCAAGAATCACATGTTAAAGGATTCAATACCATATAAATTCTATGCAAATGTAAACAAACATGATCATTATGTTGTATTCCATGTCCCACTTCAACACTTGATCATTATGTAATATTTTGATGGAAGCTCACAATCATAGAAGGTGTTCATGATAGTATATTTATATGTAAATCTCCTCTTCTCTACCACAATTTTGCATTGATCATATCAATTACTAACATTATATTTGTTGGTTTCCAACACTTCTTATTGCTTATACCTCCTTTTCTATGTGAAGTCATTACTTCTCAAGAGATGGGCATATAATTTTTCTTTTCTTATTCTTTTTATTGCCTTGCTAAGATGATGGGTGCAAGTGAAGAAGAGACACACGATCTCAACTAACTTTATTATATAACTCTCACACTCGATTACAAGGATAGGTAGAACTCAAAGCAAAAACTCTAAACAAAGCAAATCTGAAATTTCACTCCCTAGATCACGAAAAACTAAGGATCGAACTAATGATAGATAGTGGGGGTAAAAAGTGATAGTGATACAATACCGGGGCACCTCTCCCAAGATTGGAACAAACTAGGGGTTGTGCACATACCCATGTACACAAATGTTCTTCGGCGATGGTTGTGATGTGCGGAAATCCTCCATCTTCCAAGGCATAGGCTCCCCATCATGGAAAGAAACCATGGTCTCCGGGATCCTGAAATCAGCAGCTAGGCTCATCCTTTTAAACCTGGATTCATACTCACAGTTTTGGAGTTGGAGTTGATAGAGTTGATTGACGTGGCTTGAGACTGCGTCGCTATTTCCCCAAAGAGGAAGGGATGATACAGCACAGCGATGGTAAGTACTTCCCGCAGTTATGAAACCAAGGTATCGAACCAGTAGGAGGATCACCACCACCTAATAAGCAGCATTTGCACACAAGTAACAAATACTTGCAACCCGACGCGAAAGAGAGGTTGTCAATCTCTCTACGGTAAAAAGATAGATTAGGTAATGATAGATTGGAGAGATAGATCTCTCTAGAACACGAAATAAAAAGAGCAAATAAAAAGTGCAGCAATATATTTTTGGGTTTTTTGGAATAATAGATCTGAAAACAAAAGAAGCAAAAAGATAGATCGGAAAGCAATATGTTGGAAAAGTAGACCCGGGGGCCGTAGGTTTCACTAGTGGCTTCTCTCATGAGTATAGCACACGGTGGGTGAACAAATTACTGTTGGGCAATTGATAGAAGATCAAATAATAATTACGATATCCAAGGCGATGATCATTATATAGGCATCACGTCGAAGATAAGTAGACTGACTCATGTCTGCATCTACCACTATTACTCCACACATCGACCGCTATCCAGCATGCATCTAGTGTATTAAGTTCATGGAAAAATGGAGTAGTGCAATAAGAACAATGACATAATGTAGACAAGATCTATTCATGTAGGAATAGATGCCATCTTGTTATCCTTAATGGCAACGATACATGCGTGCCTTACTGCCCCTTCTGTCATTGGGAAAGGACACTGTAAGATCGAACCCACAAAGCACCTCTTCCCATGGCAAGAAAAATCGATCTAGTCGGCCTAACTAAACCAAAGATTCGAAGAACAAATACGAGGCTATAAGTAATCATGCATATAAGAGATCAAAGAAGACTCAAATAATATTCATGGATAGAAACCGATCATGAACTCAAAATTCATCGGATCCCAACAAACACACCGCAAAAGTTTACATCAAATAGATCTTCAAGAGACCATTGTATTGAGGATCAAAAGAGAGAGAGGAAGCCATCTAGCTACTGCCTATGGACCTGTAGGTCTATGGTGGACTACTCACGCATCATCAGAGAGGCACCTATGAAGAAGATGAACCCCTCCTTGATGGTGTTAGATTGGATCTCGAGGTTCTGGAACTTGCGGCGGCTGGATGTGTTTTTCGCCGAATCCTCTAGGGTTTTCTGAATATTTGGGCATTTATAGGCGTCAGAGGCGGTGGAGAGGGGCCCCGTGGAGGGCACAACCCATCAGGGCGCGTCGGGGGCCCCCTGGCGCGCCTTGGTGGGTTGTGCTCTCCACAGCCCACCTCTCTGGCACTTCTTTGGCCCACTGGGTGTCTTTTGGTCCAAAACAAATCTCCAAAAAGTTTCGTCACGATTGGACTCCGTTTGGTACTGATATTCTGCAAAGTAAAAAACAAGCAAAAACAGCAACTAGCACTTTTGCACTATGTCAATAGGTTAGTCCCAAAAAATGATATAAACTTGCTATAAAGTGATTGTAAAACATCCAAGAATGATAATATAACAGCATGCAACAAGCAAAAATTATAGATACGTTGGAGACGTATCAGCATCCCCAAGCTTAATTCTTACTCGTCCTCGAGTAGGTAAATGATAAAAACAGAATTTTTGATGTGGAATGCTGCCTAACATGTTCATCACATATTGTTTTATTTTGTAGCATGGACATTTGGACTTTTAGATGATTCAAATCAATAGTCTAGTTTTAACATAATGACTTCAATACTCAAGCATGCCAACAAGCAACCATGTCTTTCAAAATATCAACACTAAAGAAAGGTATCCCTAGCCCATCATGCTCAATCATTGATCCATTCATGAAACACACTCAAATATTAGCTACACCCAATGTTCAAGTACGATCATAGTGCCCCCTAGTTGGTGCTTTATAAGAGAAGATGGAGACTCAAAGTAAAAATAAAAATTGCATAAAGTAAATAGATAGGCCCTTCGCACTGGGAAGTAGGGATTTGTAGAGGTGCCAGAGCTCAAAGTTTAAATTGAGAGAGAAAAATATTTTGAGAGGCATGCCTTTCTTGTCCACGAAAATGACAAAGTAGCTCACAATACTTTCCATCCTAGATACATCATAGGCCGTTCCCAAACAGAAAATAAAGTTTATTCCTTTTTCCACCATTCTTTCACTTTCCATGGCTGGCCGTATCCACGGTTGCCTTCCATACCAACACTTTCCAAGGAATTTATTATTTGACAACATAAAGTAAATATTTTTTCATTTTTTATTTCGGGAATGGGAATCCCTATTACCGCCGCACTCTCGTGCAATGACAAGTGAATAAACACTTGTCTTGAGAATAACACATCTAGCATGGAAAAATATTGGACACTCCCTACCGTTTCATGAGCGGTACGAGCACACAAAAGAGAGAATTTATTTTGAAATTTAGAGATGACACATACAAATTTGCTTGGAACGGCATGGAAATACCGCAAATAGGTAGGTATGGTGGACTCATAAGGCAAAACTTGGTTTAAGGATTTTGGATGCACAAGTAGTATTTCTACTTAGTACAAATGGAGGCTAGCAAATAGATTGAGAAGCAACCAACCAAGAAACGAACATTCACATAAGCGAGCATTGAGCATAACTAACACTGAATAATGCACCATAAGTAGGATGTAATTTCATTGAATAACTATTGACTTTCGTGCATGCATAGGGAATCACAAACCTTAACACCAATATTCGTACTAAAGCATAATTACTCACTAACATGACTCACATATTACTATCATCATGTCTCAAAACTATTACAAGGAATCAAGTTTAATTTGTCGAATGATCTTCATGAAAGTTTTTTTATATCCTCCTTGGATATCTATCACTATGGGACTAGTTTCATATATTGCCATTGCTTTTTGACAAGCTCAAACAAATCTAAGTGAAGCACATGAGCATAAAGATTTCATCTCTCAAAATAGTATAAGTGAAGCATGAGAGGATTTCTTCAAAATTTACGAACTCTCAAATTAATATAAGTGAAGCATGAGAGTATTTCTTCAAAAGCTTCCAAGCACACCATGCTCAAAAAGATATAAGTGAATCACTAGAGCAATTCTATAGCTCAAAAAGTTTAAGTGAAGCATATAGAGCAATTCTAACAAATCATAGCATAATTTTGGCTCTCTCAAATAGGTGTGTCCAGCAAGGATACAATGGACAAACTAGCAAGAAAAGCAAGCAAAGACTCAAATGATACAAGACGCTCCAAGCAAAACTCATGATATGTGACGAATAAAAATATAGTTCCAAGTAAAATACCGATGGTCGCTAGAAGAAAGAGGGGATGCCGCTCGGGGGCATCCCCAAGCTTAGTTTCTTGTTTCTCTTTGGATATATCTTGGGGGTGCTGTATCATCCCCAAGCTTAGGCTCTTTTCACTCCTTATTCCTTCATCCATCGTGATCTCACCCAAAACTTGAAAACTTCAATCACACAAAACTCAACAAAATCTTCTCGAGATCCGTTAGTATAATAAAGCAAATCACTACTTTAGGTGCTGTTGCAAACCCATTCATATTTTATTATTGCATTATACCTACTGTATTTTAACTTTACCATGGCTCATACCCTTCAATACAACCCATAGATTCATCAAAACAAGCACACAATGCAACGAAAACAGAATCTGTCTTAAACAGAACAGTCTGTAGTAATCTGTACTATAACCATACTTCTGTAACTCTAAAAATTCTTAAACATTAGAAGAACGTAAATAATTTGTGTAGCAACATTGTGTTAAAATTTCAGCTCAATATCACGTTCCAGTAAAAAACGAAAATACGAACACTGGACGCGAAGATTCTGTTTCAGATTCAGCATCGCTTCTACTCATCTTATGAATCATCCTAAAGGCTCTACTTGGCACAAACACTAAATAAAACATAAAAACACAATCATAACAGAGGCATAATTGTGTCAACACTCAAAAAATGAAAGGAAAAAGCAAAAATAAATTTATTCATTGGGTTGCCTCCCAACAAGCGCTGTCGTTTTACGCCCCTAGCTAGGCATAACGCATAGATTCAAGTATTGTCATCTATGGTTTTGGCTACTTTTGTGAGGGCCTTCTCGAATCCGGGTGGCTCTTTACGCTTCCCCAAATTTTCAGGAGAAGAAACCATCTTGAGATCCAAAATATCCAAACGCTTGTTGCAAAGAGTAATCAAAGTATTCAAGCGATTGAGGTTCCCACTAATATGTTTGAGAGCTTCATTATATTTTTGCAACTCGGCCAAGTGCTTATGTAAGTCACCCAATTAATCGAGAATTTGAACTCCCTCTTGTGTAAAAGAAAGTCCCTTTTTTATGGAGGAACCCCCAATATCCCTTCCAAAACTTCTTAAGCGGTGTTTGCATCAAGCTCAGTTCTCTATGATGCAAAGCTAATCCTATCTAAAATTTCTAAGCAAAATTTTTGTGTCTCCTTTTAGATTGGAAATACGATAAGATTCCATTAGCCTATACCAGGCATCTTTCAAATTTTCCCCTTGTTTTTGTTTGAAGTATAGAAATTCAAAATCTAGTGACAAAGAGGGGGTAGTAACCCCAGCCATAGCAACAAGATTGGTAAACAAGAGATCTGAGGAGAAAAAAGCAAACAAAAAGAGGGCGAATAAAACGGCAAATTGGTGAAGTGGGGGAGAGGAAAATGGCAAATGATGTAATTGCAAGGAGATGAGATTTGTGATTAGGAACCTGGTAGATGATGATGGTGTCTCCTCGGCGCCAGAGATTGGCACGTAGAAGAGACCGCTTCCTCCCCGGCAATGGCACCAGAAATTCCTTTGACGTGGCTTGAGACTGCATCGGTATTTCTGCAAAGAGGAAGGGATGATGCAGCACAACGACGGTAAGTATTTCCCTCAGTTCCAGTAGGAAGATCACCACCACCTAATAAGCAGCACCTGCACACATATAACAAATACTTGCAACCCGACGCAAAACAGAGGGTGTCAATCTCTCTACGGTAAAAAGATAGATTAGGTAATGATAGATTGGAGAGATAGATCTCTCAAGAACACGAAATAAAAAGAGCAAATAAAAAGTGCAGCAATATATTTTTGGTTTTTTAGAATAATAGATCTGAAAAAAAAAGAGGCAAAAAGATAGATCGAAAGCAATATGTTGGAAAAGTAGACCCGGGGGCTGTAGGTTTCACCAGTGGCTTCTCTTATGAGTATAGCACACGATGGGTGAACAAATTACTGTTGGGAAATTGATAGAAGATCAAATAATCATGACGATATCCAAGGCGATGATCATTATATAGGCATCACGTCCAAGATAAGTTGACCGACTCCTGCATGTATCTACCACTATTACTGCACACATCGACCGCTATCCAGCATGCATCTAGTGTATTAAGTTCATGGAAAAATGGAGTAATGCAATAAGAATGATGACATGATGTATACAAGATCTATTCATGTAGGAATAGATCCCATCTTCTTATCCTTAATGGAAATGATACATGCGTGCCTTCTTGCCCCTTCTGTCACTGGGAAAGGACACCGCAAGATCGAACCCATCACAAAGCACCTCTTCCCATGGCAAGAAAAAACGATCTAGTCGGCCTAACTAAACCAAAGATTCGAAGAACAAATACGAGGCTATAAGTAATCATGCATATAAGAGATCAAAGAAGACTCAAATAATATTCATGGATAGAAACCGATCATGAACTCAAAATTCATCGGATCCCAACAAACACACCGCAAAAGTTTACATTAAATAGATCTCCAAGAGACCATTGTATTGAGGATCAAAAGAGAGAGAGGAAGCCATCTAGCTACTGCCTACGGACTCGTAGGTCTATGGTGGACTACTCACGCATCATCGGAGAGGCACCTATGAAGAAGATGAACCCCTCCGTGATGGTGTTAGATTGGATCTCGAGGTTCTGGAACTTGCGGCGGCTGGATGTGTTTTTCTTCGACTCCCCTATGGTTTTCTGAATATTTGGGTATTTATAAGCATTAGAGGCGGTGGAGAGGGGCCCTGTGGAGGGCACAACCTATCAGGGCGCACCGGGGGCTGGTATTCGGGATGCCCAGTTCCATGCTCAAAAATCAAATCAAAATATAATGAAACAAAACTCCCCCAGGACTGTTGTTTGTATGGACGGTACCCGTGGATTCCGCAAAGCTGTGGAGTGTGTTTGATTGGTGGAGGGGGAGTAAAAACTTTATCATTCTGTTTGGGAACCGCCTATAATGTATCTAGCATGGAAGATACCGAGATCTCTTGGTTGTTATGTTGACAATGAAAGCATACCGCTCAATATTTTATTCATCTCTGTTTTAAAAGCTCGAGCTCTGGCACCTCTACAAATTCCTGCTTCCCTCTGTGAAGGGCCTATCTATTTACTTTATTGTTGAGTCATCATCTTCTTATAAAAAGCACCAGTTAGAGAGCACCACTGTCATTTGTATGCATTGTTATTAATTGATATTGAGTATGACTGTGACTGGATCTCTTTTACCATGAATTACAATGTCTAGTCAGTCCTTGATCTTCAGGGGTGCTCTGCATTTATGTTTTGCGGTCTCAGAAAGGGCTAGCGAGATACCATTTTGTTATATCATATCATGATTGTTTTGAAAAAGTGTTGTCATCCGAGACTTATTATTATTGCTCGCTAGTTGATTATGCCATTGATATGAGTAAATGTGAGACCTAAATGTTATTGTGAATATGGTTAGTTCATAATCTTTGCTGAAAGCCTGAATGCTGGCTATACATATTTGCAACAACAAGATCAAACAGAGTTTGTAAAAGTTTTTCTTTGTCACTTTCAGTTTGGCAACTGAATTGCTTGAGGACAAGCAATGGGTTAAGCTTGGGGGAGTTGATACGTCTCCATCGTATCTACTTTTCCAAACTCTTTTGCCCTTGTTTTGGACTCTAATTTACATGATTTGAATGGAACTAACCCGGACTGACGCTGTTTTCAGCAGAATTGCCTTGGTGTTATTTTTGTGCAGAACTAAAAGTTCTCGGATTGACCTGAAAATTTATGAAGAATATTTTTGGAATTAATAAAAAATATTGGCGAAAGAATCAACCAGAGGGGGTCCACCCATTGGCCACAAGCCAGGGTGCACGCCCTGGCGGCTTGTGGGTCCCACAGACCTCCTCCGACCCTAATTCCAACTCTATATATTCACATCCGTGGAGAAAAAAAATAGAGAAGAAGAGTTCATCGCGTTTCACGATACGGAGCCGCCGCCACCTCCTGTTCTTCCTCAGGAGGGCAGATCTGGAGTCCGTTTTGGGCTCCGGAGAGGGGAAATCGACGCCGTCGTCATCACCAACCACCCTCCATCACCAATTTCATGATGCTCACCGCCGTGCGTGAGTAATTCCATCGTAGGCTTGCTGGACGGTGATGGGTTGGACGAGATTTACCATGTAATCGAGTTAGTTTTGTTAGGGTTTGATCCCTAGTATCCACTATGTTCTAAGATTAATGTTGCTATAACTTTGCTATGCTTAATGCTTGTCACTAGGGCCCGAGTGCCATGATTTCAGATCTGAACCTGTTATGTTTCCATGAATATATATATGTTCTTGATCCTATCTTGGAAGTTGTAGACACCTATTATGTGTTATGATCCGCATACCCCAAGGTGACAATAATTGGGATTCTTTCCAGTGATTACCATAGTTTGAGGAGTTCATGTATTCACTAAGTGCTAATGCTTTGGTCCGGTTCTCTATTAAAAGGAGGCTTTAATATCCCTTAGTTTCCATTAGGACCCCGCTGCCACGGGAGGGTAGGACAAAAGATGTCATGCAAGTTCTTTTCCATAAGCACGTATGACTATATACGGAATACATGCCTACATTACATTGATGAATTGGAGCTAGTTCTGTGTCACCCTAGGTTATAACCGTTGCACGATGAATGCCATCCGACATAATTATCCATCACTGATCCATTGCCTACGAGCTTTTCACATATTGATCTTTGCTAAGTTACTTTTCCGTTGCTACTGTTACAATCACTACAAAACTGCTACTGTCACTTTGCCATCGTTACCGTTACTTCCATACTACTTTGCTACTAAATATTTTGCTGAAGATATTAAGTCTTTCAGGTGTGGTTGAATTGACAACTCAGCTGCTAATACTTGAGAATATTCTTTGGCTCCCCTTGTGTCGAATCAATAAATTTGGGTTGAATACTCTACCCTCAAAAACTGTTGCGATCCCCTATACTTGTGGGTTATCACATGTCAATGGTTTTCCCTTCAAAGATAAGGGTAAAAACTTCTTCTTAACTTCATCTCCGGATAAACCTTCAAGCTTAAATAATCCACAAATTTCATTCACATATAATAGGTGCATATCACGATGTTCAGTTCCATCTCCTACATAAGGTTTAGCAAGCAGTTGTTCTATCATACCCGAAGTAATTTCATAACCAATATTTTCAGTAGGTGCAGTAGGTTGAGGGGCAACTAATTGTGGTTCCGATCGAGGTGAAGATACCCAGAACAAACCCCTCAAAGCATTGTTTTCCATAGTAGCAAGTGACAATAAATTTCAGCACGTAGTATACGTTTTCCCTTACCGATTTCCACTTACCAAAAGCGCTTCACTCCCCGGCAACTGCGCCAGAAAAGAGTCTTGATGACCCACAAGTATAGGGGATCAATCGTAGTCCTTTCGGTAAGTAAGAGTGTCGAACCCAACGAGGAGCAGAAGGAGATGACAAGCGGTTTTCAGCAAGGTAATTTCTGCAAGCACTGAAATTGTAGGTAATAGGTAGTTTGATAGCAAGATAATTGGTAACAAGCAAGTAACGGTAACGGTAAATAAAGTGCAGCAAGGTAGCCCAATCCTTTTGTGGCAAAGGACAGGACAGGACAGTCTCTAGTAATAGGCAAAGTGTTCTTGAGGGTACACGGGAATTTCATGTAGTCACTTTTATCATGTTGGTTTGATTTGTGTTCGCTACTTTGATAATTTGATATGTGGGTGGACTGGTGCTTGGGTGCCGTTCTTACTTGAACAACCTCCCACTTATGATTAACCCCCTCGCAAGCATCCGCAACTATGAGAAAAGTATTAAGATAAAATCTAACCATAGCATTAAACATTTGGATCCAAATCAGCCCCTTACGAAGTAGAGCATAAACTAGGGTTTAAGCTACTGTCACTCTAGCAACCCATCATCTAATAACTACTTCACAATGCATTCCCTTAGGCCCAAAGATGGTGAAGTGTCATGTAGTCGACGTTCACATGACACCTCTAAGGGAATCACAACATACATATCATCAAAATATCGAACACATATCAAATTCACATGATTACTTGCAACATGACTTCTGCCGTGACCTGAAGAACAAAGCTAACTACTCACAAATAATATTGATGCTCAATATTTGAGGGGTATTGAATAGCATAATGGATCTGTAAATATAATCTTCCACCAAATAAACCATATAGTAATCAACACTACCAGTCACCCACAGGTACCAATCTGAGGTTCCGGTACAAAGATTTAACACAAGAGATGAACTAGGGTTTGAGAGGAGATGGTGTTGTTGAAGATGTTGATGAAGATTGGCCTCCCAAAGATGAGAGGGGTGTTGGTGATGATGATGGCTTCGATTTCCCCCTCCTGGAGGGAAGTTCCCCTTGCGGAATCGCTTCGCCGGAGGGCAAAAGTGCTCCTGCCCAAGTTCCGCCTCGAGACGGCGGCGTTCCGTCCCGAAAGTCCTCTCCTTATTTGTTTCTAGGTCAAAACACCTTATATACCAGAAGATGGGCACCGGAGGTGGGCGGTGCTGAGCACAACCCACCAGGGCACGCCTGGGGGGGCTGGCACGTCCTGGTGTCTTGTGCTCATCAGGGTGCCCCCCTCCGATAGTTATTTGCTCCAGTATTTTTAATATAATCCAAAATAATTCTCCATAAAGTTTTAGCTTATTTGGAGATGTGCAGAATAGGTATCTCTGATGTGCTTTTTCAGGTCCAGAATTCCAGCTGTCGGTATTCTCCCTCTTTGTGTAAACCTTGCATATTATGAGAGAAAAGGCATTAGAATCACTCCCTAAAGCATCTTTATTCAACAAAACATTATAAATAACAGTAGGAAATCATGATGCAAAATGGACGTATCACTCACCTGACAAATTTTCTGACGAAAGATCATGGCAGGCCACGACCACTTAGCCAGTTATGAAAACTCAATTCGCGGTTCAAGGCACCTCCTCCATTGGCATGTCCCATCGACGTGAAGATCGTGCTCCGTTTTTCATGGGATACGATTAATGATCTGGGTTATCTCACGCGCGCATAATGGCATGATTATTTCGCGAAGTGACGCGGCCTGCGGCGCAGTAAAAGGGGCCCTTGGTATTACGGCATCCCATAAAAGGGAGAAAATCCTCAGGGCCTCCATACGCTTCTTAGATTCAAGCTCGCCTTCACACTCCCCTAAGCTCCAAGCACCCAGATCCAATCCTTCTCTAGTTCTCCCCAAGCCACCCTACCCCCTCAAGCTCGACCATGGCCGGTTCAGGTTCCCAGGCCAAGTGGGAGGCCTCCTGCGTCACCGACAACGACATTCGGGAGTTGAAGCGCGCTGGCTACCTTCCGGCCAACGTCTTCCACTGCGCTCCAGAGGCAGGCTAGGTGGTGCCTACGCCGAAGCCGGACGAGAGAGTGGTGTTCATTCCCCACTTCATCCGGGGACTGGGCTTCCTGCTTCACCCCTTTGTCAGGGGTTTAATGTTCTTTGATGGGTTAGAATTTCATGATCTCCCCCCGAATTCCTTCATGCATATCTCGGCCTTCATCATCATTTGTGAGGTCTTCTTGCAGGTCCAGCCGCACTTCGTCCTCTGGCTTAAGGTCTTCAACGTCAAACCAAAGACAATTAATGGCCAGCACATGGATTGTGGAGGGGCGGTGATCAGCAAACTTCCACAGGTTGAGTGGCCTAAAGGCACCTTCATCGACACTGTCAAGGTTTAGCAAAAAGAATGGTTCTACATCACCAAACCACGAGGCGCAGACTGGACGGCACCCTCCGAGTTCAGATCCAGATCCCCCACGAGGCTAACCTCGTGGATCAAGAAAGGCCTTCACTGGGGATCGGCTGCGAAGGTGAAGTCGCTGCAGAAGCGCATCTCGCAGATGATAGAGGCGAATATCGAGCTGACCAACGTGGTCCAGATCATGCTCCGCCGCCGTCTCCTCCCCTGCCAGCACCGGGCCACCCCAATGTGGGCTTACAAGCTCGATGACCCTGCCACCGTGCGCCAATTTTAACGCACTACCCACGAGAAGTTGTGGAAGGTGCTGTTCAAGCCCCAGAAGGACTGGCTGGCCGAGGAGGAAGACACCGGCTTGGACGCCGAAACCCCTCCTACCAAGGTATAGCAGAGCTTCTATTTTTACTCTCGGGCTCCAACCTTTAGTAAGGAACATGACCCCTTCTTCCTCATCTTCATAGAACTGCCTAAGCAAGGCCGTGCGGATTAATAGTCTGGCCCCACTGCCCGAAGACTCCAGATCGGCCCTATTGACGGCGATGCTGGTCGTGGTGCCATACTCGGTGCCGAAGAAGAAGGAGAAGAAGAAAAAGGGCAAAAAGAAGGAGGCCCGAGAGGGCCGCCTCCCAAGAGGGCCTCCGCCCAAGAGGTCTTGCGGGCACTAGGTCTGGGGAGACCCAGGCCTCTTCCGCTCACGAGGAAGAGCATGTAGAGGAAGGGGGAGATTGACTCCCCCCAAACAAGGAAGAGGGCGGCGTCAATCGACGCTGAGGATGATCTGCATCCTCCCGCCCCGAAAAGGTCCTGCAGGGCCAAAGTGGTCCTGCCCGATGATAGCCCGGATTCCGATGAGGAGTCCGAGGCTTTCGAAAAGGTCCCCTGAAGGAACCCTAGGGTCAAGCCCCCAACCCAGAGGTACTTAATCCGAACATCTTCTGGTACACTCATATAGAGTTTTGCTACTTACCGGATGAATGCTTTCCATATTGTAGCCCACCACGTGATTTCCCCACCAATTAGGTCTTAGAGGGGGAATCCCTGCCCGCCGAGCTAGCAGAGAGCAGGACGGCGTCACGCCCCTCACCTCCTTAGGCCGCCGAGGAGACCGCGGAGGTGCTATCCGGCCAGACCCCCTGGGCCGAACACCGGGGCGAGGGTGATGATGAAATGGCTGAGGCTAATACCTCGGCTACCAAGGACGAGGGGGAAGAACCCCTCCTGGCAAACAAAGAGGGGGACATGGTCCATCTGAGCCCCCTCCAGGGACAGTTCCGGAGCACTCTATGTCTCCGGAGTTGTCGACCCTGCCCTCCCAAGAAAGGGGAGCAGAGGTGCCACCACCAGTGTCGCCTGTCACAGAGCGGGCGGCAACTGGGTGGCCTGCTGCGATGGAGGAGGTTTTGACTAGCTCCTCCCTCGCCGAAGATCACCACGCCCTTATGGGTGCGGTTTTACAAGGCATTCAATCTGTTGATAGCGGACTGAAGGAGGCCTTCAACGGTCTCTTGACGGGCTTCAAGGTAAGCCATGTAATATTCTTTTTTTCCTGAAAAAGTTAATTTATAAGGTTATGCAACCCTTGTAAGTATAGTAGCCCCCGAGCCATGGGTGATTTTGAAAAATTCACACGGGGGTCAAATAGATGAAAAGCACAAATGATAAAAGGAAAGGTGAATTATGGCCTCCGAGACTCTGGCAGGTTTGGAGAAAACCTAGCAAAGGGTCTACAACCGATAGCTCGGGAGTCTACCATAAATAAGGTGTTTTGTAGGCCTCATCTTCGGCAGCGGCCACAATTGCCATGGAGCTGGCCGAGTTGAATCGGAAGCTCAAGAGCTCCGATGAGGAACTTGATCGCCTCAACAAGCGGTTTGATGAAGCGCACGGTAAGTCCGGATTGTACCACTTTGGCCATTGTTTCCCTCATTAATTGAGGTTATTCGGGCTTTTGTCCCTAAGTGTTGGTTACCCACTATGACTACAGTTGTCGTTGCGGAGGCCGAGAACCTCAAGGCCGAGTTAAAAAAGGCGAGGCAGGAGGCCGCAGATCATAAGGCGCTGGCCGGACAAGCATCTGCCGAACTGTCGCCGATGAAGACCGTTAGCGACAAGCATGAGGCTTGGGTGTCCGAGGTGCGGCAGGAGCTCAAGGATGCCATGTAACAGCCCGGAACCGACGCTTCAGACGCCTTCCAACTATTTCGAGTTTCGTCGTGCATTCCATATGTTTGTCGCATTCATCATCGCATCATCCGCATCATTCGTATTGCATTGGCACTCCGTTGCCGTCATTTTTCAAAGCTTGCATCCATTCATAGTTGCCGGTTCTCTCCGTTCTCGTCGACGACCGTTTCGAGACCAACCACACACGCACGCACCCGCGACATCAGTAAAATATTGTTTTTAAAGGCGCGTAAAAAACATTCTTGGAATGGGTCGAAACTTGGCGTGCGATCTTGTTATATTGTAGGTAGACCGCCTGCCAAATTTCTTCACATTCGGAGGTTGTTTGATACCCCAACGGATAAACCTAGAACGGCACTATCGCCGGTTATAATCACAGACATTTCAGTTTTAACAAAAACATGTCATGAGCCACCACATTCCCTCTCTTCTCGGCCCAAACCAATCTACACAGCCCAACAACCCACCTAGCCTAACCCCGCGACCGGAGTCATCCGATCGTGATCGGATGGTCCAAACCTAGTCCATTTTCGCTATATATAGACTACCTATTAGACCAACACTGGAATTTAGGAGACGTGTCCCGTCCGCACATCCCATCGCCGTCGCCATCTTCCTCCTCAGTTTCTGTGCCGAACCAACCAGACGCGTCCACCTCTCCCGCAGAGCCTGCGCGTAGCCAGCTAGCCACCTCCCTCCTGCCCAATCATCCACGCCCCCTCGATCCCCTGCGCTCGATGCCTCCTCCCGGTGCTGGTCTGAGCATCGAGCTCCTCGTCGCCTTGCAGCCGTCCCCGGCAAGCCTCCGGATGACCTGCATCCTGGCCGTGGCGCCCAATCCCGCCATGCCTCGTCGTCCGCGCCTCCAAGACCTCGTCCGCCCCAGCCCTGACTCGATCCCGATTTGGATCAGAAGGCAGCCACCCAAGAGCCGTGCTCTCATGCCCAAGGTCGCCGAGCCTCCCCTGTCTTTTCCCTCCCTTCCTACGTCGTCTCTATCTCCCTCCCAGACTTCCCTCTTGATCTCTCTAATCCCTCCAACTCTCTCTCTCTCTCTCTTGTGCGTTAGCAGGGAACGAGGAGGAGGCCCGCAACGCCCGAAGCTTCCATGGATGCCAGGACCGGGCTCACTACCAGCGTCGCCTAGCTCCTTCATCGTCGCCAGCCACCAGATCCGGAGGGCCTCGGCCTGCCTCGCCTACTGTCGCTTCCCCAAGGTCCCGCCATGGCCACGCGAAGCTCTGCGCCGGCCCCTGCAACCTCTCCTCTGGCCACGCTGGCGACCGAGCCGCCGAAGCCGGACAGGCCAGAGCCGCCCTTGCTCCGATTCCTTCTCATCCTCCCGTCGGTTCCCTCTCTGTCTCTCTCACCCCATCTCTCTTTCTCTTTTTCTTCAGGAGCTGCCCCATGGAGCCATGGCCGCGCTCCGGACCTCCTCTGCGAGCCTCGCCGTCGCGTTTGTCCGCTGCCTCTGATGGTGAGATCCCCGTGCTTTTAGGGAAAACCAAGCCTCAACCTTTTGTTTACTTTAAAAGGTGCAGTGCCCATAAGTGGACACAAGCAAAGCATCGGTGCAGCGACTAGCGCTGCTTGTTTCCATTCGGGAGGTCATGGGTTCAAGTCTCATGCCTCATCTTTTTGCTTGGAATTTTGAGGATTAATTGTTACTATGACACTTGGGTCCCAGAGTCCCTATTGACCGGTCTAGCTGACTTGGTTGACCACCAACGGGCACCACTGGTCATAGACCACGCCCAACCCAACATATAGTCATGTTTTTTTACTTTTGTTGTAGCATATCAATCTTGCATTAATTACAAAAAATGTCATTGTTTTAAAATGCTAATAATTAAATAGCTGTGCATCCAAATAAAACATGTCCTATATGAAAAACGTGTAGGATTTCATGTAGTTTAATAATATGCCATTTTCAACCATGTTAAAAATGTTTAAACTTGTTGTTTGCATTATGCCATGTTAAAACGGTTTGTTCTATAACTAAATAATCGTAGCTCCATTTAATATGATCCACATATGTAACTTGACTAGAAAAACTCGTAGAATCTCATGGCACACTTTGGATTGCTGTTTAACAAATATAAAATATGCTTCGGATAGATCTGGAGCAAATTCATAATTTTCATATGGGGTTGTTTCGGAAATGCTACATGTTGCTTCCGGCCTCATGTAAAATGCCTAGATGTTGTTGTGTATGCTTAACCTCTTGCAATGTTAACACCATTTAAAATGATTGCTTAGTTAAACAACAGTAACCACATTCCTCATAATATGGAGAGTTATTATTCTGTTATATGTATGTTCTCCTTCTCCATTTAAAATTGCTTAATTCCTTCTTCACCGTATGCCATGACCATCCTTGTTAAACAACATTTAATACTAATGAGTACCTAAACAAGAGTGAACTAAATGATTCTAACGTGGAGTTTCGTCAATATGCAACTCGTTACATATTGAGCTTCACTTAATGTGTAGTACTTGATTGTTGTGCTTTCCATGCCTTGCATATTTAAAACTTGACATGCATCATCCTTGTTTGTGCATCATGAATATGTTGTGGTGTTTACCGTGTCATTTGTTTGTTTCCGGATTCCTTCTTCTCGATAGAGTTCCGAAAGCGTTTCGGAGTGTGAGGATTGATCGACTACGTCCCGTTCGTCTACTTCACGGATTGGTTCTTCTTCCAAGCGGGATCTCAGGCAAGATGATCATTTCCCTGGATACCACTACTATCATTGCCATTCTAGTTGTCTCATTTATATCGCTATGTCTTGCGACCTACCACTTGTTTGTCAAGCCTCCCAAATTGCTATGAAAAGCCTCTAACCTCTCCACATCCCAGCAAACCATTGCTTGGCTGTGTACCGCTTTCTCAGCCCTTCTTATAGCGTTGCTAGTTGCAGGTGCAAGTTGCTCCCATGTGCAACATGGATATTTTTGACCTATCACAATATTATTGTTGTTTAATTTAATGCACATATATACTTGGTAAAAGGTGGAAGGCTTGGCCTTTTGCTTGGTGTTTTGTTCCACTTTTGCCGCCCTAGTTACTTGGGTACCGGTGTTATGTTCCATATTGAGCGCTCCTAACATGCTCAGGGTTGTTATGGGGACCCCCTAGATTTTCGTTTTGGGATAAAACTCGTCTGGCAAGGCCCAACATTGGTACTACATTTGCCTAACAACTAATAAACTAGCATAGGGCGTCATGAACCCGTGGATAATTTAATCAACAACCCGGGCCAGTGCTCCTCATGAGTGTTGGTCCAAAACAGAGCATTGTGCGGGGCCAACGCGGGGCAACTCGGGAGATTTCTATCAGGCCGCTGTATGCGTAGCTCATCCGGTCGTGTCCTGAGAACGAGATACACGGCTCCTATCGGGCTCGTCGACACGTCGAGCGGTCTTGCTGGATTTATTTTACCATTCTTGAACGTCTTGTGCGCGGGATTTTGAGGACACTTCGGGCTATCTCAAGGTTGAGATTTTCCATCGGGATTCCGCAAATACTACGGGTTATCTCGCAGTTGAGGAATTCCAACGTAGCTTGTGGTTAGTTTGTGATGGATGAGTTGGAGCACCCCTGCAGGGTTAAATCTTTCATCAGAGCCGAGCCCACGGTTATGTGGCAACTCGGAAATTTGTTTAACATGCGGTCATAGAAAACTTAAAGTAAACTCAAAATAAAATACACCAACCGTGCGCGTAACCGTGACTATCTCCTCTCGTGATTCTTGAACCGAGAGAGAACACGATGGGGTTATGTTTGAACGTAAGCAGATGTTCAGGATCACTTAGTGATCATTACTAGATCACGTCCGTTTATGCGACGATCACCCCCCTTATTCTGGTACTCGTAACTTAGCCGCTCAAATAAATGCTTAGTGCTTGCTGCAGTCTCACCACTTAACCATACCTCACCCATTAAGCTTTAATAGTCTTGATACCCTTGGAAATGAGATTGCTGAGTCCCTGTGGCTCATAGATTACTATAACAACAGTCGCAGGTACATGTAATGTGATGCTTTGACATGAGAGCGATGATTGTTTGATTTGGAGTTCTTCTTCTTATTCATCGATCATAGGATGGGTTCCAAGCCGACAGCCTGGGATAGCAAGGATGGATGTCGCTTTTATCGTTTGGTTTTGTCCGTAGTCAGACCCTGCTCTTCTGTATGGTGATTGAATGTATTGTTGTATTTGATGTGAACATCATTTAGCTTGTGGACAGTGTAAGCCAATTCCATATTCTCATCTCCTCTTTACATGTACTTGCACCGATATCCATTCTTGCAAAACGACGAGATGCGCTTCTATCCCTATCGAGGCCCTCAAGCTAAAATGAGGATAGGATCGCATCTTGGGTGTTACAAGTTGGTATCAGAGCCTGTACCGACCTAGCAGCCCCCTTGATTGATTGAACTTGGCCAAGTCGAGTCTAGTGAAAAACTATTATGAGTCTAGTTATATATCGGAGAGTAGGATTCTTTTTACTCCTCTTCTTTGCTCTGGTGAGGAATCGTGACATAGGAATTTTTATTCTTCCCCTCTTCTCACTCAAATTTTTAGGATCACGCAGGTATTTTGGAACCTCTATGATGTCGATGTGACTGGAATTCTGTTCTTGGTGCCTCCGACTGTATGGATTGGACTCGGGGACTTGAGCTCCAGGAGATTCTTGACACATCGTTATCGTTCAGTTTCCTTAGTATCTCAGGACGTGGATGTTCGAAATTGCTTCAATACTATTTGTGATGCGAAGAGTGTGGCGGCACCCAGTCCTGGGGAGCGGGATCACATGTACTGCCATGTTGAGTATCGTTGTGTTTACGAGGGTCTGAGGTAGATGAATTTCTGAGACCTCTGGTTGTGTGTTGACTGATGTGCTACATTGGAGAGTAGTATTACTGCTAGGAGTTGAGTGATGGATTTTACTCCGTGTATTCGTGGACCCGATTGCATAACCAAAGATTTCGGAAGTTCTTAGGTGGGAATTCAAGTAGTTACTTAGGATTATCCTTCCAACGAATGCATGGTGGGTTATGTATTTGTTTCTGGCTTAATTCGCAAGCCTCATCCTTTGTTTTGCTGGAGTATGCTAATTTGAGTTGCTTCGATGTCAAGTGAATCCTTCCTAAGTGGCGTTCTCATATTTATATGGGAGTGCTAATCCTTTTGCTCAATCAAATTGTCATGTCAAATCTTATTCCTATCCGGTGCGCCTCTCTTCAAGTTAATTCAACCCTCTCCAATATTCGCAAGATCTATCCTCATCTTTCCTTTTCCCGAAGTTCGTTTCATCCGTCCCAAGTTGTCTTTGTTTTTCCCCACCCTCCCGCCCTTTTCTTCAATGATTAAATCTTCGAGCCAAGTGCCTTTCTATTCATGTGATGCTTCTGCTATCTTTGCTTATATTTTGTATCCTGTGATTAATTGTGAAGATGCTCCGAGCTTCAAGTTCATCATTCTTTGCTCTTGTTTTCTTCTCCGGTGAAATCAATTCAAGCTTTCGGTCTTCATCTTATCCTTTTTTCATTCGTTCAATGCATTCCATGGTGAAAATTCTTATTCAAGCCTATCTTATTTATTCATCTCTCTATTCTATCCGAAGTGGCAGGTTACTCAGAAGATTCATCTTTTCATTCAATCGTTTCAAATTATTTAAAGGTTCTCACCTCATCAAGGTTTTTTGTGTTCCAGTGCAATCTCTCTTTCTAAACAATCGTTTCAACGGCGTTCCTTTTAGTGGTCCCATAACCGACATGTTTTTCCCAGGATCTTTACCTGGCTGTTCTAATCTTTTCCGGAGACCTCATGTTCTTTTCAATATGACATAAGAATGAATTTCATCAGTCATATTCCTTCTCGAAGTTCGCTTTGAATTATTTTCATCGATGCCTCAACCTTTCCTTATTCATTGTTCAGGAGATCCCAGTAATTCGTGGTGTTGTTTCTTGTGAGCATTCTCAGTCTTGAAGACCGAAGGAGAGTTCATCTTGAATCTTGGTCCATTTTCTTAAAGATTCATGGTTTCAGCTTGTTGCTACCATCTTAAATTGTTTTCAATCATGAGAAATTCCTCCCATATCTATCTAGAGCATTTCAGTGTTGTGTTTATTTCTCGATCCTTCGAAGGCCATCATTTCAGAAGCTTTCTTCGTTCTCAGCTTTTAGCTTTCATTCTCAAATTCTGCTCAATTGTTGTCCCTTTGTTCGTATATCAATTATTCCGGTGCTTCGTTCAAGTTTCCTGCTAAGCTGATCATGATTTCTTCGTTCTCATGTATTACCATTCATTTCGTTTTATCCTCATTTGTTTGAAATTCTTATCGGTGGTTCGTTGAAGAGTTCTTCAAGTTGTGTTCTTATCTCTCTTCAATCTTATCAAGAAGAATAAGTCGTATGCAAAATCTGTTGCTTATCTTTTCTTTTCTGGTGTCCCAAGTTTTCTCAAGTATCTCTTCGCGAAGCTCAATCTAAATCATTGCAAGGCTTCAACTCTT
Organism: Elymus sibiricus; assembly: GCA_039707655.1. Lineage (NCBI taxonomy): Eukaryota > Viridiplantae > Streptophyta > Magnoliopsida > Poales > Poaceae > Elymus > Elymus sibiricus. The sequence continues at coordinate 188,297,924 of CM077673.1, forward strand.
GTTCTTTTCAACCTTCAACTCTTTTCTAACATCATTTCATTCCGGAGTTCTTCCCGAGGGTTCTTTATGGTGGTTCGTCAAGGATTTCCTCATTCTCGAAGTGTTCTTCAATATTCTTGTTGGAGAGGCTCAAGTATCATTCGTCTTGCATTCCGAATTGCTATTCGTTCTCCCTTGTCTTTTGAGATGATGTTATAGCATTCTTGATTCATGAGGAGTCTCGAAGAGAAGTTGACAAGAATGAGATATGTAAACCCATCATTCTTTCTTGGAGTTATCTTCGATTGTATTTCACCTAAAAGCGTTTCCTAAGGATTGTTGCTTCCCAATGATCCAAGTATCCTTGTATCCTGTTGGTGAAAGAAGTTCTGCATATCTTGTTTCTCTCAAGCAACCATTGTTTTCCATTTGTGGCCGGTTGCCACCTCGTACTTTTGAGATGTTTCCATAAGCCCACAATAAGCTTTTTTTCTCATTGTTGATTTTACAACAACTCCATTCAATCTCCTCTTGTTAGGTTGCTTTTCAAATGCAATTGTGGTAGAAGTTATCATTTCCTTCTCTGTTCTTTGCTTTTCAAAGATCTAGCTTATATTCTTTTGTTCCAGAGGCGTTGTGATGTTGCTCTCTTCGAATCATCATCTCGTTCTATCAAGATCATGTTCTTTTCTTGCTTATCCATTTAACCAGTGTGTTGTGTCCTCTTTTCAAGTTCTTTCCATCTTATCAAGTCTTGCCTCTCTTTTCTACCGAAGTGCTGCCCAAATTCTTTTCAAGTCTCGCTTGTTCCTCGTGTCATTCTTCATCCCTTTGCAACCTTCAACATTCGTAGGTTTCACTCGTTTGTCAAAGAAGCAACTAAGTTGTACCTCTTCCTTTCCTCTTCCTCTTCCCCTTTTTCATTCTAAGATATCGGGGCGAGATCTCTTCTTAGTGAAGGAGAGTTGTAAGAGCCCGAAACCGATGCTTCAGACGCCTTCCAATTATTTCGAGTTTCGCCGTGCGTTCCATGTGTTTGTCGCATTCATCATCGCATCATCCGCATCATTCGCATTGCATCGGCACTCCGTTGCTGTCATTTTTCAAAGCTTGCATCCGTTCGTAGTTTCTGGTTCTCTCCGTTCTCATCGACGACCGTTTCGAGACCAACCACACATGCCCACGCCCGCGGCATCGGTAAAATATTATTTTTAAAGGCGCGTATAAAACATTCTTGGAATGGGTCAAAACATGGCGTGCAGTCTTGTTATATTGTAGGAAGGCCGCCTGCCAAATTTCTTCACATTCGGAGGTTGTTTGATACCCCAACGGATAAACCTAGAACGGCACTATCGCCGGTTATAATAGCAGACATTTCAGTTTTAACAAAAACATGTCACGGGCCACCACATTTCCTCTCTTCTCAGCCCAAACCTATCTACACAGCCCAACAACCCACCTAGCCTAACCCCGCGACCGGAGTCATTCGATCGCGATCGGAGGGTCCAAACCTAGTCCATTTTCACTATATATAGACTACCTATTAGACCAACCCTAGAATTTAGGAGATGTGTCCCGTCCGCACATCCCATCGCCGCCGCCATCTTCCTCCTCAGTTTCTGTGCTGAACCAACCAGACGCATCCACCTCTCCCGCAGAGCCCGCGCGTAGCCAGCCAGCCTCCTCCCTCCTGCCCAATCATCCACGCCCCCTCGATCCCCTGCGCTCGATGCCTCCTCCCGATGGTGGTCTGAGCATCGAGCTCCTCCTCGCCCTGCAGCCGTCCCCGGCAAGCCTCCGGATGACCTGTATCCTGCCCGTGGCGCCCGACCCCGCCATGCCTCGTCGTCCGCGCCTCCAAGACCTCGTCCGCCCCAGCCCTGCCTCGATCCCGATTTGGATCAGGAGGCAGCCACCCAAGCGCCGTGCTCTCATGCCCAAGGTCGCCGAGCCTCCCCTGTCTTTTCCCTCCCTTCCTTCGTCGTCTCTCTCTCCCTCCCAAACTTCCCTCTCGATCTCTCTAATCCCTCCAGCTCTCTCTCTCTTTTGTGTGTTAGCAGGGAATGAGGAGGAGGACTGCAACACCCGAGGCTTCCATGGACGCCAGGCCCGGGCTCGCCGCCAGCGTCGCCTCGCTCCTTCATCGTCGCCAGCCACCAGATCCGGAGGGCCTCGGCCTCCGTCACCTGTTGTCGCTTCCCCAAGGTCCCGCCATGGTCGCGCGAAGCTCTACGCCGGCCCCTGCAACCTCTCCTCTGGCCGCGCTGGCGACCGAGCCGCCAAAGCCGGACAAGCCAGAGCCGCCCCTTGCTCCGATTCCTTCTCATCCTCCCATCGGTTCCTCTCTGTCTCTCTCACCCCATCACTCTTTCTCTTTTTCTTCAGGAGCTGCCCCATGGAGCCATGGCCGCGCTCCGGATCTCCTCTGCGAGCCTCGCCGTCGCGTTTGTCCGTTGCCTCTGATGGTGAGATCCCCGTGCTTTTAGGGATAACCATGCCTCGGCCTTTTGTTTAGTTCAAAAGGAGCAGTGCCCATAAGTGGACACAAGCACAACATCGGTGCAGTGGCTAGCGCTGCTTGTTTCCATCCGGGAGGTCGTGGGTTCAAGTCCCAGGCCTCCTCTTTTTGCTTGGAATTTTGAGGATTAATTGTTACTATGACACTTGGGTCCCAGAGCCCCTATTGACCAGTCTAGCTGACTTGGTTGACCACCCATGGGCCCCACTGGTCATAGACCACGCCCAACCCAACATATAGTCATGTTTTTTTACTTTTGTTGTAGCATATAATCTTGCATTAATTATAGAAAATGTCATTGTTTTAAAATGGTAATAATTAAATAACTGTCCATCCAAATAAAACATGTACTATACGAAAAATGTGTAGGATTTCATGTAGTTTAATAATATGCCATTTTCAACCATGTTAAAAATGTTTAAACTTGTTGTTTGCATTATGCCACGTTAAAACGGTTTGTTCTATAACTAAATAACCGTAGCTTCGTTTAATATGATCCACATATGTAACTTGACTAGAAAAACTCGTAGAATCTCATGGCACACTTTATATTGTTGTTTAACAAATATAAAATATGCTTCGTACAGATCTGGACCAAATTCATAATTTGCATATGGGGTTGTTTCGGAAATGCTACATGTTGCTTCCGGCCTCATTTAAAATGCCTAGATGTTGTTGTTGTGTATGCTTAACCTCTTGCAATGTTGAACAACATTTAAAATGATTGTTTAGTTAAACAACATTAACCACATTTCTCATAATATGGAGAGTTATTATTCTGTTATATGTATGTTGATGCGGAGCATCACACCATCATCCCCATGAAGACCACCTCACAATGAAACCTCACCATCATCCCACCATCAAACCAACCCCCAAGTGGTCCTATGACAAGAGCACGCGCACGCGACAGTGGAGCTAAGGTAAACTCACTCCTCTTTGAGTTTGACTTGGATAACAAAGGGACTTGGATGCTACCTCACAATGAAACCCTGTGCATCATCAGGTTCGACGGAGACGACCACAAAGGATCAAGGAAGCATCCCCAAGACCAAGGCCGAGGAGGAGAAGGAGCAAACACCAAGGGCTACTCTCTGGACAGCCCGGAACTTCCGGCCTGCCCGGAAGTTCCTGCACACCGACGGCCTAGGGCCGAGTCTGGTGCAAACTTTCTGGGTAGCCCGGAACCTCCGGCCCCCGGAACTTCCGGCCGACCCGGAACTTCCGTCCGCCTGAGAAGCCAGCCTCCGAAGCCCACGCCAGCACTCTGTTCCACCCGAAACCTGCCAGGAACTTTCGGCCTATCCCGGAACTTCTGGCCTTCACATAGCAATGCCACTCGGGCCCGAGGCCCATGTATCTCTCCCACTTACCCCTTCGTCCCTAGCACTATATATACTCTTCTTCCACCTCGAATTAGGGTTTAGCTGATGTTTAGCAAAGAGCGTGGCAATTCGACCGTGGCGTCACACACAACTGTCAGACAAATCAATATAGCTTCAAAATGAAGGGCAAGCAATATGAACTTCGACCAATGACTCCAAGTCAAGTCATCGCCGACAAACACGCTTCATCCCATCGTGGAGATAAAAGTGAGAGAGTGATCCACCTAAAAGAGAGTGAGTGCCACAAGCCAAAAATGAGCGACTCCACGACGAGGGACATGAGAGATATAGTTCTTTTAGCCACCAAAAGAGATTTGAGGGATGTGAGTGAGAGACCATCGATTGTTCTTCACTATGTACTTGTGTGCAAAGATGACATCGTTCGGACTAACCCTTCACAACATCTTCCTCTTGTGTTGTCTCAATTGTTGCAGGAATTCCAAAATGTTTTCCCCGATGAGCTACCTCCGGGACTACCACCAAAACGAGAGATCAAACACCGCATCGACCTCATCCCCGGAGCACCGCTTCCTAACAAGGCTCCCTACCGCGCCAACCCCGAAGAAACAAAGGAAATACAAAGGCAAGTCCAAAAACTCCTAGATAAAGGGCATGTACGTGAGAGTTTGAGTCCTTGTGCGGTTCCGGTGATACTAGTGCCTAAGCAAGATGGTAGTATGCACATGTGTTCCAATTGCCGTCCTATCAATGCGATCACCATTCGTTATCGTCATCCCATTCCTCGCCTAGATGATATGCTAGATTAACTTAGTGGTGCCACTATATTTTCTAAGATTGACTTAAAAAGTGGTTACTACCAAATACGCATACAAGAGGGTGACGAGTGGAAAACTGCATTCAAGACTAAGTTTGGTCTCTATGAATGGTTGGTAATGCCCATGGGCTTATCCGAAGCACCGGGTACTTTCATGTGTGTCATGCATTTTGTTTTGCGACCCCTCATAGGATATTGTGTTGTGGTCTATTTTGATGACATTCTTGTCTTTAGCAAATCTCTTGAGGAGCATGTTACCCATGTTCGTGATGTTTTGCAAATCCTTAGGAAAGAACAACTCTATGCAAACATGGAGAAATGCACCTTTAGTGTTGAGAAGGTAGTTTTCCTAGGTTTTGTAGTATCTTCTAAGGGCGTTCATGTAGATGAAACAAAGATTGATGCTATTAAAACTTGGCACACACCAACTAATTTGCAACAAGTGCGTAGTTTCCTAGGACTAGCCGGTTTCTATCACCGTTTTGTCAAAGACTTTAGCACTCTTGCATCTCCTCTCCATGCTTTGAGCAAGAAGAATGCACCATTCATTTGGGGTCCTACCCAAGACACCGCATTCCATGAACTTAAAAATTTGCTCACTCATGCATCTTTGCTTGCTTTGCCCAACTTTGATAAAACATTTGAAGTGCATTGTGATGCTAGCGGTAATGGAATAGGTGGTGTGCTTATGCAAGAAAAGAGGCCGGTAGCGTACTTTAGCGGGAAACTATCTGGCGCTCAACTAAACTACCTCATCTATGACAAAGAATTGTATGCTTTGGTGAGAGTTTTACATGTGTGGGAACATTACCTGCGACCTCATGAGTTTGTTATCCATACCGACCATGAAACGCACAAGTACTTAAAGGGTCAAACCAAGTTGAACAAACGACATGCTAAATGGAGTGAATTTATTGAGTCCTTCCCTTATGTCATCAAATACATTAAGGGTAAGGAAAACGTTGTGGCGGATGCCCTTTCCCGCAAGTGCATGCTAGTTACTAAACTTGAATTGAATGTTATTCATTTTGAGCACATCAAAGACTTGCATGAGCATGATGCTTATTTTGCTAATCCTTACGCTATGTGCCAAGTGAAAACTTGTTGGGAGAACTACTATATGAAAGATGGCTATCTTATGCGTGCTAACAAACTTTGTATACCCGAGTCTTTTTTTCGTTTGTTACTTTTGCAAGAGGCTCACGGTGGAGGACTTATGGGTCACTTTGGACGCGACAAGACGTATGCCACACTATCCAACAAGTACTTTTGGCCCAAGATGTTTCGTGATGTTGCATGTTTCACCAACCGATGCTCCACATGCCGCAAAGCTAACTCTAAAGCTCAATCCCATGGTCTTTATATGCCTCTTCCTATACCTTTCCAACCTTGAGAAGACATTAGTATGAACTTTGTGCTTGGCTTGCCACGAACTAAAAATGGCCATGACTCCGTTTTTGTCGTTGTGGATCGCTTTTCCAAGATGCTCATTTCTTTCCATGTCACAAGATAGACGATGCTTCACATATTGCAGATTTCTTTTGTAGGGACATGTTGCGACTACATGGCGTACCCAAGACCATTGTCTCGGATCGCGACGTCAAGTTCCTAAGCTACTTTTGGAAGACCCTATGCGCCAAGCTCGGAATCAAGCTTCTATTCTCTTCGGCATATCACCCTCAAACCGATGGACAAACGGAGGTGACGAACTGGACGCTATCGACTCTCCTTCGTGTGTTAATCAAGAATAACATCAAGGAATGGGAAGAATGCCTCCCCATCGCCGAGTACGCCTACAATCGCGCAAGTCACTCCACCACCGGCATGTCTCCATTCGAAGTGGTCCACGGCTTCAACCCTTTCTCCCTATTGGACATCCTACCTCTACCACTCCAAGAGCACGTCAACATGGACGCAAGTGCACGGGCAAGTTACATCAAGAAAATGCATGAAGATACAAGGCGCACGATTGAACGTCAAGTGGAATGCGTCATCAATAAGCGCAACCTCAACAAGCACCCCATGGTGTTCAAGCCCGGTGATCTTGTGTGGCTACACCTTCGCAAGGACTGCTTCCCCGGCGAATGCTAGTCCAAGCTACTCCCCCGAGCCGATGGACCCATCAAGGTGTTGGCACGCTACAACAACAATGCCTACAAGATCGACATCCCCCGCGACAAGTACAACGTGAGTGACACCTTCAACGTCACGGATCTATCCCCTTTTCATGGTGATGAAGATCTTGATCCGAGGACGGATCTTCCCCAAGGGGGGGGGGGAGATGATGCGGAGCATCCCATCATCATCCCCATGAAGACTACAACATCAAACCAACCCCCAAGTGGTCCTATGACAAGTGCACGCGCACACGACATTGGAGCTAAGGTGAACTCACTCCTCTTCGAGTTTGACTTGGATAGCAAAGGGACTTGGATGCTACCTCACAATGAAACCCTGTGCATCATCAGGTTCAAGGGAGACGACCACAAAGGATCAAGGAAGCATACCTAAGACCAAGGCCGAGGAGGAGAAGGAGCAAACACCAAGGGCAACTCTCTGGACAGCCCGGAAATTCCGGCCTGCCCGGAAGTTCCGGCCCACCGTCGACCCAGGGCCGAGTCCGGGAGTGCAGACTTTCTGTCTAGACCGGAACCTGGCCGGACCCTGGCCCGGAACCTCCGGCCCCCGGAACTTCCGGCCAACCCGGAACTCCCCCCCCCAAGAAGCCAGCCTCCGAAGCCTGCGCTAGCACTCTATTCAGCCCGGAACCTGCCCGGAACCTCCGGCGCCCGGAACTTCCGGCCTTCACAGAGCAATGCCACTCGGGCCTGAGGCCCATGTATCTCTCCCACTTACCCCTTCGTCCCTGGCACTATATATACTCTTCTTCCATCTCGAATTAGGGTTTAGCTGATGTTTAGCTGGTACCTTCGGAGGGGAGTGGTTCTCACCAAAGATAACCTCGCCCGTCGCAACTGGCAAGGAAGTAAGAAGTGTAGCTTTTGTACTCATGATGAGACAATCAGACACCTCTTTTTCTAGTGCAAGTTTGCGCGTTCTACATGGTCAATCATCCAAATAGCGTATAATATGTATCCGCCCACAGGTGTTGCCAATATTTTTGGTCATTGGTTGGACGGTATTCCTTGTAGGTTCAAAACGCTAATAAGGGTGGGAGCGGATGCCTTATTATGGTTGCTTTGGCTATGTAGAAATGATCTGGTTTTTAATGACAAAAACTCTTCTCCTTTACAGGTTATTTTCCGTTGTACGCAATCGCTTCGTACATGGTCTATGCTTCACCGTACGGAGTTCCAACCGCTATTCAAGGCGGTCTGTACGCAGTTGGAGCGAGTGGCTATGGAGGTTTTTTTCCAACATGGGTGGTAGCATAACCTTCGTATGGGCCCATCACCTCCTTTGACATAGGCATAGTGATGGTCCTATTTGACTCTACTATTGTCGATATGCCAGCCTTTTATCTTCTTTCAGACTGTTTGTGTTGGCCGTGTGCGTCCTAGTTATGCAGAGGTCGGGTGATACTCATCATGACTTGTATCCTCTTGATGCTGCCTTATGAGTTAATAAAAATGCCCTTTATCGGAAAAAAACTGATGTTTAGCAAGGACCATTGTTGAGCATAGCTCCATTACTTACTTCTCCCACGGAGATTGTCCTCCATTAAGAGAAGATCCAAGTGATGCCAAGGCCCCTCTAAGGGAAGATCCTAAGGGATTCAAGACCTCCTCCTTTGGAGTGAGGATACTATCATTACGTGTATCCTTTTGTTGATTGTGGATCTTGTGTCTCATGTGTTCGTGTGTTTCTAGTGGATGTGTAATCGAAGATTGTCCTTGAGTTTGTGATTTCCCCTTGTGTTCCTCGTGTTCTTCGTGGAAATCCCCTCCAATTCTTGAAAGATCGACACACACGGGCGTGCCCCGTATCATATGTTCTCCTTCTCCATTTAAAATTGCTTAATTCCTTCTTCACCGTATGCCATGACCATCCTTGTTAAACAACATTTAATATTGATGAGTACCTAAACAAGAGTGGACTAAATGATTCTAACGTGGAGTTTCGTCAATATGCAACTCGTTACATATTGAGCTTCACTTAATCTGTAGTACTTGATTGTTGTGCTTGCCATGCCTTGCGTATTTAAAACTTGACATGTATCATCCTTGTTTGTGCATCATGAATATGTTGTGGTGTTTACCGTGTCATTTGTTTGTTTCCGGATTGCTTCTTCTCGATAGAGTTCCGAAAGCGTTTCGGAGTGTGAGGATTTGTTCGACTATGTCCCGTTCGTCTACTTCACGGATTGGTTCTTCTTCCAAGCGGGATCTCAGGCAAGATGATCATTTCCCTGGATACCACTACTATCATTGCCATGCTAGTTGTCTCATTTCTATCGCTATGTCTCGCTACCTACCACTTGTTTGTGAAGCCTCCCAAATTGCTATGAAAAGCCTCTAACCCCTCCACATCCTAGCAAGCCATTGTTTGGCTATGTACCACTTGCTCAGCCCTTCTTATAGCGTTGCTAGTTGCAGGTGCAAGTTGTTTCCATGTGCAACATGGATATTTTTGACCTATCACAATATTTTTGCAGTTTAATTTAATGCACATATATACTTGGTAAAATGTGGAAGGCTTGGCCTTTTGCTTGCTGTTTTGTTCCACTTTTGCTGCCCTAGTTACTTGTGTACCGGTGTTATGTTCCATATTGAGCGCTCCTAACATGCTCGGGGTTGTTATGGGGACCCCCTTGATTTTCGTTTTGTGATAAAACTCGTCTGGCAAGGCCCAACATTGGTACTACATTTGCCTAACAACTAATAAACTAGCATAGGGCGTCATGAACCCGTGGCTAATTTAATCATCAACCCGGGCCAGTGCTCCTCATGAGTGTTGGTCAAAAACAGAGCACTGTGCGGGGCCAACCTGGGGCAACTCGGGAGATTTCTATCAGGCCACTGTACGCGTAGCTCATTCGGTCGTGTCCTGAGAACGAGATATGTGGCTCTTATCGGGTTCGTCGACACGTCGAGCGGTCTTGCTGGATTTGTTTTACCTTTCTCGAATGTCTTGTGCGCGGGATTTCGAGGACACTTCGGGCTATCTCAAGGTTGAGATTTTCCATCGGGATTCCGCAAATACTACGGTTTATCCCGCGGTTGAGGAATTCCAACTCAGCTTGTGGTTAGTTTGTGATGGATGAGTTGGAGCACCCTTGGAGGGTTAAATCTTTCATGAGAGCCGTGCCCGCGGTTATGTGGTAACTTGGAAATTTGTTTAACATACGGTCATATAAAACTTAAAGTAAATTCAAAATAAAATACACCAACCGTGTGCGTAACCGTGACTGTCTCTTCTCGTGATTTCTGAACCGAGAGAGAACAAGGTGGGGTTATGTTTGAACGTAAGCAGGTGTTCTGGATCACTTAGTGATCATTACTAGATCACGTCCGTTTATGCGACAATCACCCCCCCTTATTCTGGTACTCGTAAGTTTAGCCACTCTAATAAATGCTTAGTGCTTGATGCAGTCTCACCACTTAACCATACCTCACCCATTAAGCTTTAATAGTCTTGATACCCTTGGAAATGAGATTGCTGAGTCCCTGTGGCTCACAGATTACTACAACAACAGTTGCAGGTACAGGTAATGTGATGCTTTGACGTGAGAGCGATGCTTGCTTGATTTGGAGTTCTTCTTCTTCTTTATTGATCATAGGATGGGTTCCAGGCCGACATCCTGGGATAGCAAGGATGGATGTCGCTTTTGTCATTTGATTTTGTCCATAGTCGGACCCTGCTCTTCTGTATGGTGATTGAATGTATTGTTGTATTTGATGTGAACATAATTTAGCTTGTGGCGCATGTAAGCCAATTCCATATTCTCATCTCCTCTTTACATGTACTTGCAGCGATATCCATTCTTGCGAAATGACGAGATGCGCTTCTATCCCTATCGAGGCCCTCGAGCCAAAATAAGGATAGGATCGCATCTTGGGCGTTACATGCGAGCACTAAGTGTGAGGCAAAAGAATAAGGACCAAGCCGACAAGCTATCCTCGCTGTCCTCAAAGCTTAAAGCGGAGCAGATAGATAGGCAGTTATATGAAGAAGAACTGCACCAAGTCAGGCTGATCGCAGATGGTAAGCCGTACTTACTGCAATGTACCTTTGGTGGTAACAGGTTTGCGTTGCTCACACGGGTGTGGTGTTCCTCAGGCGCCTTTACGGACGCGGCTAGGTACTTTGTTACGCGGGATGGGGATGTTGATCCCAGACTGTTCTGGGCATAATTTCAAACCCCCGAGCACCCTCCTCTCCTTAGCAATCAGATGAAGCAATTGATGGAGTTGCATAGGATGGCGGAGCCGGCCATGAAAGACCTTTGCATCCGGCTGTGGCCTACAGAGCCATTGCCGAGTAGTTACTTTGGCTTAGTGTAGAAGCTGTGCGACACCATGACGTGGCGTGGGACTACGTCAGTATTTCCCCAAAGAGGAAGGGATGATGCAGCACAGGTACGGCAAGTATTTCCCTCAGTTATGAAACCAAGGTTATCGAACTAGTAGGAGAACGAAGCAACACTATGTAAACGGTACCTGCACACAAAGAACAAATACTTCCAACATGACGCGTAAGAGAGGTTGTCAATCTCTCCACGGTAAAAAGATAGATTAGTTTGTATGAGATTGGATAAATAGATCGCACAGGAACACAAAATAAAAGATGTAAACAAAAAGTGCAGCAAGGTATATTTGGGTTTTTCAAATAATAGATCTGAAAACAAATGCGGAAAAAGAGAGATCGGAAATCAAATATTAAAAGAATAGACCCGGGGGCCGTAGATTTCACTAGTGGCTTCTCTCATGAGTATAGCACACGGTGGGTAAACAAATTACTGTTGGGCAATTGATAGAAGATAAAATAATCATGAAGATATCCAAGGCGATGATCAATATATAGGCAGCACGTCCAAGATTAGTAGACTGAAATGATTCTGCATCTACTACTATTACTCCACACATCGACCGCTATCCAGCATGCATCTAGTGTATTAAATTCATGGAGAAACGGAGTAATGCAATAAGAACGATGACATGATGTAGACAAGATCTATTCATGTAGGAATAGACCCCATCTTGTTATCCTTAATAGCAACAATACATGGGTGCCTCGCTGTCCCTTCTGTCACTGGGAGAGGACACCGCAAGATTGAACCCATCACAAAGCACCTCTTCCCATGGAAAGAGAAATCGATCTAGTTGGCCTAACTAAACCAAAGATTCGAAGAAGAAATACGAGGCTATAAATAATCATGCATATAAGAGATCAAAGAAGACTCAAATAATATTCATGGATAGAAACTGATCTTGAACTCAAACTTCATCGGATCCCAACAAACACACCGCAAAAAGTCATTACATCAAATAGATCTCCAAGAGACCATTGTATTGAGAATCAAAAGAGAGAGAGAGAAAGCCATCTAGCTACTGCCTACGGACCCGTAGGTCTATGATGGACTACTCACGCATCATCGGAGAGGCACCAATGAGGATGATGAACCCCTCCATGATGGTGTTAGATTGGATCTCGCTGTTCTAGAACTCACGGCGGTTGGAAGTGTATTTCATCGACTCGTCTAGGGTTTCTGGAATATTTGGGTATTTATAGAGCTGAGAGGCGGTAGAGGAGACCCCCGTGGGCCCCACAACCCATCAGGGCGCTCCAGGGGCCTCTGGCGCGCCTTGGTGTCTTGTGGGCCCCAAGTGGGCCTCCCCCCAGGTGCTTCCTTGGCTCACAAGTTGTCTTCTGGTCAAAAAAAAATCTCAAAAAAATTTCGTGGCAATTGGACTCCGTTGTGTACTGATATACTGTGAAGTAAAAAACAAGCAAAAAACAGCAACTGGCACTGGGCACTATGTCAATAGGTTAGTCCCAAAAAATGATATAAAGTTGCTATAAAATGATTATAAAACATCCAACAATGATAATATAACAGCATGGAACAATCAAAAATTATAGATACGTTGGAGACATATCAACATCCCCAAGCTTAATTCCTGCTCGTCCTCGAGTAGCTAAATGATAAAAACGGAATTTTTGATGTGGAATGCTGCCTAACATGTTCATCACGTATTCTTTTCTTTTGTAGCATGGACATTTGGACTTCTAGATGGTTCAAAGCAATAGTCTAGTTTTGACATGAAGACTTTAATACTCAAGCATACCAACAAGCAACCATGTCTTTCAAAATATCAACACTCAAGAAAGTTATCCCTAGCCCATCATGCCCAATCATTGATCCATTCATGAAACACACTCGAATATTAGCTACACCCAATGCACAAGTATGATCATAGTGCCCCCTAGTTCGTGCTTTATAAGAGAAGATGGAGACTCAAATAAAAGTAAAAATTGCATAAAGTAAATAGATAGGCCCTTTGCAGAGGGAAGTAGGGATTTGTAGAGGTGCGAGAGCTCAACGCTTAAATTGAGAGAGAAAATTATTTTGGGTGGCATGCCTTTCTTGTCAACGAAAACGACCGAGTAGTTATCAATACTTTCCATGCTAGATACATCATAGGGGGTTCCCAAATAGAAAATAAAGTTTATTCCTTTTTCCACCATTCTTTCACAATCCATGGCTAGCCGTATCCACGGTTGCCTTCCATACCAACACTTTCCAAGGAATTTATTATTTGACAACATAAAGAAAATTTCTTTTTCATTTCGGGACTGGGCATCCCTATTACCGCCGTACTCTCATGCAATCACATGTGAATAAACACTTATCTTGAGAATAACACATCTAGCATGGAAAAATATTGGACACCCCCTGCCGCTTTATGAGCGGTACGTGCACACAAAAAGGAAATTCATTTTGAAAATTAGAGATGGCACATACAAATTTCCTTAGAACGGCATGGAAATAGTGCATATAGGTAGGTATGGTGGAATCATATGGCAAAACTGGGTTTAAGGATTTTGGATGCAAAAGTAGTATTTCTACTTAGTACAAGTGGAGGCTAGCAAATAGACTGAGAAGCAACCAACCAAGAAACAAAAATTCACATAAACGAGCATTAAGAATAACTAACACCGAATAATGCACCACAAGTAGGATGTAATTTCATTGCACAACTATTGACTTTCATGCTTGCATAGGGAATCACAAACCTTAACACCAATATTCTTACTAAAGCATAATTACTTACCAACATGACTCACATATTACTATCATCATGTCTCAAAACTATTACAAGGAATCAAGTTTAATTTGTCCAATGATCTTCATGAAAGTTTTTATTACATCCCTCTTGAATATCTATCACTTTGGGACTATTTTCATGTATTGCCATTGCTTTTGACATGCTCAAAAAAATTTAAGTGAAGAACATGAGCATAAAATTTTCATATCTCAAAATAATATAAGTGAAGCATGAGAGAATTTCTTCAAAATTTACTAACTCTCAAATCAATCTAAGTGAAGAATGAGAGTATTTCTTCAAAAATTTATAGCACACCGTGCTCAAAATGATATAAGTGAAGCACTAGAGCAATTCCATAGCTCAAAAAATTTAAGTGAAGCATATAGAGAAATTCTAACAAATCATAGCATAATTTTGGCTCTACCAAATAGGTCTGTCCAGCAAGGATACTTGTGACAAACTAAAAAGCAAATCAAGCAAAGACTCATATAATACAAGACGCTCCAAGCAAAACTCATGATATGTGACGAATAAAAATATAGCTCCAAGTAAAATACCGATGGTCGTTAGAAGAAAGAGGGGATGCCACTCGGGGCATCCCCAAGCTTAGTTGCTTGTTTCTCCTTGGATATTATCTTGGGGTGCCATGGACATCCCCAATCTTAGCCTATTTTCACTCCTTATTCCTTCATCCATCGTGATCTCACCCAAAACTTGAAACCTTCAATCACACAAAACTCAACAAAACCTTCGTGAGATCCGTTAGTATAATAAAGCAAATCACCACTCTAAGTACTGTTGCAAACCCATTCATATTTTATTATTGAATTATATCTATTGTATTCTAACTTTACCATGGCTCATACCCTCCGATATAAGCCGTAGAGTCAACAAAATAAGCACACAATGCAACGAAAACAGAATCTGTCAAAAACAGAACAGTCTGTAGTAATCTGTACTCTAACCATACTTATGTAACTCTAACAATTCTGAAAAATTAGGAAAATGTAAAGAATTTGTATAGCAATACTTTTTTAAAATTTTAGATCATTATCGCGCTCCAGTAAAAAATGAAAATTCCTGCACCGGAGTCAAAGTTTCTGTTTCAGATTCAGCATCGTTTCTACTCATCTTGTGAGCCATCCCAAAGGATTTACTTGGCACAAACACTAATTAAAACATAATAAACACAATCATAACAGTAGCATAATTGTGTCAACACTCAAGAACAGAAAGAAAAAGGCAAAAATAAAATTTATTCATTGGGTTGCCTCCCAACAAGCTCTTTCTTTATAGCCATTAAGATAGGCTTGAGATTTCAATGATGCCCCCATGAAATATAATAATAGCAACACAAAGTGAGCATCATGAAGCATATGTAAAACACACTTAAGTCTAACAAACTTCCTATGCATAGGCATTTTATAAGCAAACAAATTATCAAGGCAAGCAAAAACTAGCATATGGAAGGAAGAAGAAAGAGACAATAGCAATCTCAACATGAAGAGAGGTAATTTAGTATCATGAAAATTTCTACAACCATGATTTCCTTTCTCATAATAATTACATGTAGGATCATAATCAAATTCAACAATATATCTATCATAAACAATACTCTCTTTATGATCAACATGCATAAAGTTTTCATCATCTTCCAAAATAGTGGGATTATCATCAACTAAAGTTATGACCTCTCCGAACCCACTTTTATCAAAAAAATCATAAGATTGAACACTCTCCAAATATGTGGGATTATTTTTACCTAAAGTTGACGCTCTTCCAAACCCACTTTCGATACTATTGCAAACATTATTATCAATACCATATTCAACATGAGGCTTAGATAAATTTTCATGATCATAAGAAGCATTATCACCCCAATCATGATCATTGCAATAAGAAGTGGACATGACAAAATTATCATCCCCAAGCTTGTAGTTTTGCATATCATTAACATAATTGACATTAATAGAATTTATAGTAACATCATTGCAATCATGCTTTTCAATCAAGGAGCTATCATGAATCACCTTATAAATTTCTTCTTTCAACACTTCATCAAAATTTTCAGATTCATGATTTTCGAACAAAACTTCATAGAGATAATCAAGTGCACTCAACTCACTAGCAATTGGTTCGTTATAATTTGGTCTTTTGAAAATATTAGCAAGTGGATGAGGATCCATATCAATAGATTTTTAGCAAGCGAAGATGCAAGCAAATAGAAGGCACATGGCAACACAAGAAAAGATAGCAAACAAGCAAAAAGGCAAACGGAAAATACAGGGCGAATAAAACGACAACTTTTTGTGAAGTGGGGGAGATGAAAACAAGAGGCAAATGGCAAATAATGTAAATTGCAAGGAGATGAGATTTGTGATTAGGAACCTCATTGTTGTTGATGATGTCTCCCAGGCAACGGCGCCAGAAATTCCTTCGACGTGGCTTGAGACTGCGTCGGTATTTCCCCAAAGAGGAAGGGATCATGCAGCACAGCTACGGTAAGTATTTCCCTCAGTTATGAAACCAAGGTTATCGAACCAGTAGGAGAACCAAGCAACACTATTTAAACGGTACCTGCACACAAAGAACAAATACTTGCAACCCGACGCGTAAGAGAGGTTGTCAATCTCTCCACGGTAACAAGATAGATTAGTTTGTATGAGATTGGATAAATACATTGCACAAGAACACAAAATAAAAGATGTAAACAAAAAGTGCAGCAAGGTATTTTTGGGTTTTTGGAATAATAGATCTAAAAACAAATGCGGAAAAAGATAGATCGGAAAGCAAAATATTAAAAGAATAGATCCGGGGGCTGTAGATTTCACTAGTGGCTTCTCTCATGAGTATAGCACACGGTGGGTAAACAAATTACTATTGGGCAATTGATATTAGATCAAATAATCATGACGATATCCAAGGCGATGATCCATATAAAGGCATCACGTCCAAGATTAGTACACCGAAACGATTCTGCATCTACTACTATTACTCCACACATCGACCGCTATCCAGCATGCATCTAGTGTATTAAGTTCATGGAGAAATGGAGTAATGCAATGAGAACGATGACATGATGTAGACAAGATCTATTCATGTAGTAATAGACCCCATCTTGTTATCCTTAATAGCAACAATACATGCGTGCCTTGCTGCCCCTTCTGTCATTGGGAGAGGATACTGCAAGATCGAACCCATCACAAAGCATCTCTTCCCATGGTAAGAAAATTCGATCTAGTTGGCTTAACTAAACCAAAGATTCGAATAAGAAATACGAGCATATAAATAATCATGCATATAAGAGATTAAAGAAGACTCTAATAATATTCATGGATAGAAACTGATCATCAACTCAAACTTCATCGGATCCCAACAAACACACCACAAAAAGTCATTACATCAAATAGATCTCCAAGAAACCATTGTATTGAGAATCAAAAGAGAGAGAGAAAGCCATCTAGCTACTGCCTACGGACCCGTAGGTCTATGGTAGACTACTCACGCATCATCGGAGATGCACCAATGAGGATGATGAACCCCTCCGTGATGGTGTTAGATTGGATCTCACGGTTTCGGAACTTGCGGCGGCTGGAAGTGTATTTCATCAACTCCTCTAGGGTTTCTGGAATATTTGGATATTTATAGAGCTGAGAGGTGGTGGAGGAGACCCCCGTGGGCCCCACAACCCATCAGGGCGTGCTAGGGGCCTCTAGCGCACCCTGGTGTCTTGTGGGCCCCACAGACCTCCCCCCAGGTGCTTCTTTGTCTAACAAGTTGTCTTTTGGTCCAAAAATAATCTCCAAAAAGTTTCGTGGCAATTGGACTCTGTTTGGTACTGATATTCTACGAAGTAAAAAAGCAAGCAAAAAAAAGCAACTGGCACTGTGCACTATGTCAATAGGTTAGTCCCAAAAAATGATATAAAGTTGCTCTAAAATGATTATAAAACATCCAAGAATGAAAATATAACATCATGGAACAATCAAAAATTATAGATACATTTGAGACATATCACGCCGCGTCCCGGATTGACGTCCTGAAGCATTCCACATGCATCGAGGGAGCTCGGATGGCCTTGGCAAAGATCATGATGCACTGGCCGAAGCTCAAGCCGACCGAGATGGCCACCGCACCTCCACCTCCTTGGAAGGAGCATAGGCACCCCGAGCAATACTTCCCCATCGTGATGGATGGTGCTCGGGCGATAGAGACCCAATGCTCTAAAGATGTAATTTATGAATGAGCGTAATATCATGTGCCCAATGAATGTTTCGCTTTATAATGCGGTTGCATGATGTATCATGCTTTTAATCTTTGTATTATTTTGACTCCTGTGTGGCCGTTTTAACTGAAAGTTGCCAGTCGTCAGCTTCAGCCCCCATGTAGATACTACAAGAGGTGTTTCAACCTCCGCACTGTGACCCTTAGCCGACGTATCGGCGCCCGGAGGCGGTAGTGCGGGAGGGGAACGAGGCAATCGGACTATTTGGCTTTAGTGCTTTCACTTAGCCGTAGGAGCTTGACTGCGGGGGATGGTGATTAGCCCCTAGTATTTTGTGATATTCGGATGACCGAGGTTAAGACCATTATCACATGGTTTGTCGAGGTACAAACCCCTCGTATGACACAGAATAACCTCCATCGATTTTTAGTTTGACACTTGTGCTCGGATCACTTACCGGCTCTCACATATTATGACAGTCAGTTTTTGGCTTTCTCCACTGAGTTACTTGACCAGGCGAGCTGGAAATACAATCGCAGTGGTTCTCCCTTTACCCTTTCAGCCGAACGAGCGGAACGTAAGAGGGCAAACACAGGAGCCGGGCAACCCAACCTTTGACCCAAGACATAATTCGGAACCGATTCATATAACGCAATATCCGAGACGCCGAACACATAAAAAATAGTGCCAGGATGATGCTTGGGGCGAGTTTTATAGTCAAGCCCCCGGTCTATTAGCCGGTCGCATCTAACAAGTACCGAACAGTTTTACTTTCGGCGCCGGGGAGTGGAAAACAGTTTATGTGACACAAAATGTTGTACGAAGGTCGTAAAGGATAATCTTTATATCTGATGAATTTTTATAATTCAAACTGCCGAAGCAACTGTTACAAGTATTTTGCTTTAAAAACAAACTTTAGAAAGGAGAGGTGTACCCAGGGTCTTCAATGGGTGGCTTGATGTCCTCAATGTGCCCTGCTACGCACTTGCTCCTTTGCTGTTGAGGGGGGTTGTGCTCCTTTAAAGGTGATTGCTATAGGCGAACGGACCTTTGAGAGAGGCAATCGAGAAATCGCAGTAATATGTGTGAGCTTGATGCTTGCTAGGTCCTGGATGGTACTTGCTGTTTGTCCAAAGACACTGTTTTGACAGTAGTTCAGTCGAGCCGACCACTTGGCCTTTGATAGTGGGTCCCCACAGCTGCCCATGGTATTTTGAGCGCAAAATTGTGCCTTCTAGGTACATACCTTACGGGTAGTGGGGCCATGCTATGGGGGGCATATCCCTATTTGTGTTGAGCAGGGAATGGTTGTGGGAGATTAGGTTGAGCTCGGGCTCGTTTTCTCGCCTGTCTTGCCTTGACGGCTGATTGGGGCCACGACGTCTCATTGCCGTACTGGAATTCGGCTGGTAAGGCCGCTGTGTGTTCCTCAGTTCGGAGGGAGTGCTCTGTATTTCCATTGACAGTGATGACCCCCTTGGGTCCGGGCATCTTGAGCTTGACATATGCATAATAAGGAACAACGTTAAAGCGAGTGAACACTGTACGGCCGAGCAGTGCGTGATAGCTGGTGCGGAAAGGGACAATGTCGAAGATCAAGTCCTCGCTGCAGAAGTTGTCTGGCGAGCTGAACACTACTTCCAAAGTCACAGTGCCCGAGGAGCGAGCTTCGACGCCTGGGATTACTCCTTTAAAGGTAGTGTTGCTGGGTTTGATCCTTGACGGATCGATACCCATCTTTTTCACCGTGTCTGAGTAAATAAAGTTAAGGATACTTCCTCCGTCCATGAGGACTCTAGTGAGGTGATACTCATCAACGATGGGACCTAAGACAAGGGCTGCCGAACCTCCATGACGGATACTGGTCGGATGGTCCCTACGGTCGAAGGTGCTCGGGCAAGCCGACTGTCGGGGCATAGATGCACACGATCAGCTATGGGACCAGAGGTCCCTTAGTGGTTCGGCAAGGGGAGGTCACGTTGCACAAAGAGCGAAGACCATGAGGCAGCATGACGATCGGACGCTGGTGTTTTTACCCAGTCTCGGGCGGTTGTGAAGCGTAAAACCCTACTCCTGCTTTTGGTGGATTGATCAGAGAAACACGAAGAACACGCAGTGCTCAATCCCGGCAAGGGTTGCCATCGGGGAGAGCTACTATGTGAGTACAAGTGTCCAAAGGTCCGAATCTTGAGCTAGGTTTCCTTGGGCCTCCTTTTATAGTGCAAGGGGCAACCACAGTGGCAAAACAGTCTTTATCTAGCAATTAGATAGCTAATAGCGCTATCATACCTAACTCTGGCATTTAGGACAAAACACCATGATTGCTAGCCTAGGTGGCGCGCGGGGATGCATCCCCGGCAAGCTCTTGCCACCGCTTAGCTGGCTATTGCTTAGTGTATTGACACGCTTCTGGACGGGTGTCAACTGGCCATAATCTGTCTTTTGGTGTGTCGCCACCTGCTTAGCGGGAGCCACTTAGCCACCTGAGAGCTTGACACCACATCGACAAGTGACTGGCATCGTGATGCGGTGGAGCGGTGGCCGATCGGTTCGCGCTTGCCGGGGGATGGCTTGCCGAGTCTTCTTGTAGATGTGCGTGCCTCGGTCCTCGGCAGGCTTCGGGACGTGGCTAGCGTGCCTTGGGCCCCTCCTGGGCTGTTGCGTTGGTCTTGCCGGCGTTGCTTGGCCTTTTGTAGGTTGCTGCTGCCGGAGTCTGGGTCTTGAATGCTTGCTTGGTGGTGTGGTGGCTTGTTCCGGTAGGCTTAGGCCATGAAGGCCGGAGGCTTATTGTCCGCGCACATGTCAGGGGAAACGAACACCCCTGTTTGTGTACCCCAACAGAAGCCCCCATGCCTGAGTCGTACATGTCTCTTGGCATGTTGGGTTAGGCCCCAAACAGTGCACGGACACGTGTCGACGGAATGCTGTCCTCCTGTCCCACGTCCACTCCGCGCAATTACCGTAGGTCGTGGGGTCATGGAATAGTAGCCGTTGGAGAGTAAAAATTTGCTAGTAATAAAACAACAGTTTTCCGAAAAGATAGCGAAGAGCCAGCCCCCGTGCAGGTCCCCCAAATAAAAAGGGCAATGCACAGGGGTGCCACTCATTCGCATCCGTTTCTCCGTCCTTCATTTTCCTCCTCAAGCCAAGAGAAAAACCGCTCTCGCCGCCGCCTCTAGCCCACTGAGCGCTGCTAGATCATCCGCCGCCCTTGAAAACTCTAGGGATGGGGCGGAAGATGGCCACCAACAAGGGGAAGCCGATGTCCGCATCTGCGGACCCAGTGGTCGAGGAGAGGAAGAGGAAAGCGAAAGAGCTGGAGAAGCGGCCACAGAGAGATGTGGTTATCTCTCCATCGAGCCTGGACGGCAATACCTTGATCAACAGGTATGGCTATATGTGGGGGAGGGCGACGAAGGGGCACGGAGCACCCGTAGTCCTGCCGGACAGCCCCAAGTTGAAGACGCCATCAGATTCGTACCGCTTCTTCTGCGCGTACTTCTACTGTGGTCTCTCTCCCCCCTTCTCTGATTTCTTCTGTGCCATGATGGCGGCATATGGATTCCACCTTCTGGACTTTACGCCCAATGTAATGGCGTGCATGGCGATTTTTGCCCATCTGTGCGAGAACTTCGTCAGAGTCGCCCCCAATGTGGACTTGTTCAGGCACTTCTTCATTCCTCGGATTGAGGACAAATCCCACCGCTTGGGGAATATAAGCTGGATCCCCCGGGGCAGGAAGGATAACTGTGATTACCTTCCTGGACAGCAGTGTGGGAAGTGGGAAGAATGGAGGGGCGACTAGTGCTGGATCAAGGACGACAAAGCCCTCGAGTTCTGATTGGCGTGGACCGGATGTGTCACGCGTGGCAGCGACTGGGGCAAGCCGGGCCTCACCTACGGCAAACTCCGCCTGGCACTGAACATGATCATCCGTCTCAAAGCTGCCGGGCTGACCATTGAGCATGTGGGGGCGGACATCCTCCATCGCCACATCGCGCCGTTGCAGAAGAGGGATAGGTTTGCATGGGAGTTCAACGGTCCTACCGACTGGATGCGACTGTACCCAGGCCCTGCCAACAACCTGACAGTTTATGGCCATGGCAGGTTGTGCAATCAGCTGTTCGGCCGCCTTGGGCCATTCCATTTGCCGGCAGGAGTCGTCCCTTTCCACCGCAATTCTGCCCGGAACCAGATCCTGCAATGGATGCCTGATTGCGACGCCTCCAGAGTCAAGTCTGATTGGGAGCTGCCCGCCCTGGACAGCGAGATGGAGTGGGTTTCCAACTTGGAGGAAAGAGCTTCGAGGCCGGAGGATAACCTGACCGCGCCAACCAGGACGGCGGAGAGGGCATTCATCGCTGCTCCGATTGCGGAAGACAAGGATGTCAGAGCGGCCAAGGGAACAGCCTCCGGGTAAGAGGAGGAGGAGGAATCCGAAGACGACGACTCATCCGAGGAGGAGAGCGGAAATCTTACTCCGGGGGAGGCTACCAGGTTGGAGTCTGCCGGGGCTGGGGGCTCCCAGGCTACGGCGATAGGAACCCAGGAGGGGACTGAAGCGGAGGAGGCGAAAGAGCCGGAGGTGGAGGAAGAGAAAGCTCCAGAACCAGGGCGCCGCCTCTGTCAACGCGTCAACCGAGAACCAACGGCCCCTGCATCTTCGCGGGGCCCCTCGAAGGTGAAGAAGACGACCTCCAAGGGAGGCGGGCACGAAGTAGCACGCCACCAATCCTCCCGCCTTTCTCAAGCCAAAGCTTCTCCTGTTAAGCGACGGAGGGTTATAGGGGCGGACCCCAGCCCCCCGTCAAGCCCAACTTCTCCGCCAAGCTCGCCCTTGCCGAAAGCCCTGGTCCCTCTGCCAAGCTCCGCCCCCGCAACTCTGAAAAGGGGCAGATCAACTCCGCCGCCTGCATCATATGAGCTGGGCTCCATGCTCATCGCCTCGGAGTAAGTCATTCGATCACAATCTTTGTCAGAGTCTTTATCCTTGACTTCTTGACTGATCTTGTATGGTTGATTCGGACAGGGATTAGGACGAGGAGACCCTTGCTCATAGGACCAAGCGGTCCAAATCCGCGGCAGGGCCGAATTTCGCGGTAAGCATGAGCCCGGCAGGAGATGCGGAGGAGAACCCCACGCCTAGCCCCTGGTACAGCCCTCTTTGTGAAATCCAAGCGCAGACCTCGTCCATTGACAGGGATGAGGAAGGGCGTCTACCTACGCCCAACAGGGAGACGAGAGAAAATTATCAGGGAGAGGCTCGCCAGGAGGAACCTCCCCTTCAAGATCTCTCGTCAACCGTCGCCTGTGAGAAAGATTCGCCAGCAAGGTCCTCCTCCGAAGAATTTGCCCGTGTTGAGGTCATCACTAGAAGGATGGTGACAAACCGCACGCCGGCAACTGATGTTGCCGGGGAAGGGGATGTCCTTCCACAACAACCTCCATCGGGTATCCCACTCACCTGCATTTTTACTTTCTCTGATCTCTCCTCTTACGTGCCTTATTGATTCCTGACTTCCGTACTTCTGTTGTTGCTCTAATCCGCAGCTCCGCTACTTGAAGAGCCTGAGTTGCCGGAGGAGGTGGCTGATATTGGGAAGGATGCTGTAACGGAGGCGATGAAGATCGCTGCCGCGGAGGGCCACGGGTAGGTTGCCGGGGACGTTCAGAAGTCCTCAAAAAGGACGGAACCAACTTCTGGTAACGCACCTGGTCTGGATACAGTGATCGAGGAGAAGAGTCCCCTTTAGTCCATGGGGCCCTCCCCGCCAAGCTATCCTCTGGCATCAGCTCTGTGATCTCCCCAGGGCCACCTGGCGTTGGTTACTGCTCAGCTGGGTCCCACAACTCCTGGCTCACCCTTCTCAGCGGGCGTAGATCTTGACGAGGAAATCAATAGGATCCTGGCGCTGCTGTCTCAGAAGATCAAAGGAGCTGACGGTACTGTTGACGGTGCCAAAGATCTGGCTTTTCTGGAATCCATGGCAACAGGGCTCAAGGATGTACAGAGCAGGTATAGCCTCAAGTGGCAGGCGGTCAAGGAGCAGCGCGAGTGGTCAAGGAGCAGCAGCTGAGGAACAAAGGGAACGAGCTGTGGGAGTGGTATAACCGGTAGGTCCATTCTCTTAAGAGGCAGCATGAGACGTTATCCATGGCCAAAGAGGACGTTGTTGCCCGGGAGGCTCGACTGGTGGAGGGTGAAGCGCTTCTGGACACCAGAGAGAAGAGCATTTCCTCCCGGGAAGGGGCACTTGAGGCTACTCTCCGCGGCAAGGAGGAGGAGCTGGAAGCCCATGTCCGGCAGCGTACCAAGGAGCTGGAGGACAGCCACAAGACCTGGAGTCCGCTGCTCAACTGAAGAAGGTGGCTCACGAGCTATCTGCTGCATCTACTGCCAAGGCCAAACTCGAGGTTCAACTGACCAAGCTGATGGAGGACCTTGCCCGGAGCACCAAGGAGATCGAGGCCCTCAAGGAGGAAGTGCGAAAGGTGGAAGCTAACCTGGGAGAGGCGTAATCACGACTTTCCTCCAAGAGCCAAGATCTTGATGCCGCCAACGACACCATCTCTGACATGAAATCCAGGCTTGTTTCTTTGGAGAAAGACCTTGAGCTTGCCGGGGCCCGTGAGAAACTGCTGCTGACAGATGTGAACAATGCGAAGACCCTCCAGAAGGATGCTGAAGACAAGCTGGAGAACTTAATTGAGCAGCACGACCTCTGGATCAAGAGCATGGTTGATATCGCCGAGCGCCTCACTGCTCAGATTGCAAAGATGGACATGAAGAGCTGGGCCTTCACCGTCGGCAGACAAGAGGCTCCAAGCATCAAGCTGACACTCTTCTTCGACGGCCTGATCGAGGGGTTGAAGACGTACGAGGAAGACAGGGCCGTCTGCTTTGCCAATGAATCCCGGAAGCTGGCACGTGACGCCATCTTCCACCCGGAGCTTGACCTCTCCGACGGTTTCAAGAAGTTGCCGTCGGGCGCCGACACCTCTGCCGCCGTGAAGAAGGCCGGTCCCCTTCCTGATAGGGTCCTCACAGTCCCAAGGACCCAGGGGAGCCACCGGGGTTAACTTTCAGCTTTCCTTGTTGTCATACTGTCTTGTACTTAAGACACAGTAGGTATCTCGTATTAGGGCATGCACTTTCTTTATTTTAATGCTTGCTGAACTGATGTTTTTATGCAAACGTATGCTATCCCCTTCGTTTCTCCACTGGCGTTCGTATGGTTGTTTTTCTTGTGCGTTCCCGTTACCCACCAACAACGTGTTGCCGCGATTTCTCTGAGGAACGGGTCCTTAGCATTCTGCTGGCAAGGGCATGCTGCCGGCGAGGTTTCCCTTGGCGGTGTTGATGTTACCGCGTATTTCGTTGAGCAGGCTCGAAACAAAACACGGGCGCAAACAAGCACGGTAAGGTTCCATCACACGCAAGACTTACCATACGAAATCTTTGGTTTGACGAAGGGGTATGCAAATGTGAATTCTACTGGAAGTTGATAACCATGTCAACTTAGTTTTGTCATGGCTTTTCTTTTGCCTTGGCGCGTGCTCATCCATGTTCATAGCCCCTCCCTTTATCCACTGGCGCCTCTCCTCTCGTGCTCCCCGGAGCGCGCATGAGCGTGTACCCACTGCTACCCTTAGAGGAAGGGAATGTGAAGAGAGGCAAAGGGGAGAAACTAGGAGATCCGTTAGTCATGAGTACAATCCGCGACACGTGTCACACCCTGGTTTTTGACAACTTTTTCTTTTCAAAATCATTTGGATTTTATTTGCAAACTTGGTTGATTTTCAAACCTTTTCAATTGAATTGGATCTGTGAATCTTTAAATCTTTTCCCCAGTAACCCAAAACCCTCCTCAACTTGCCAAAACCTTTCCACATACCTCCTAGATCAATTTCCAATATTTCATCTTTTCCAATAAACCCCTTTTCTATATTTGGGAATTAATGTCATCACTATGGGTTGTGAAGTAACCTATAGAATGGATGATCAATAAATTCCCAAACTTTTCCCACATCTTCTCATCATCATATGATTCTATAATCTCCAAAAATATTCCATTGCCCAATGTAAAATTTTGGCCAGAATAATTATTTTATTTCTGACCAGAATTGGTGCATTGTGAAGCAACCCCACTTTCCTTATCTCAGAAAATTCTCAATAAATTCCCTAAGCTCCTAGGGATCCTATATAACCACAATATACAAAAACATCATCTGGTCCAGTACAAATTTTGAGCAGCAAAACTCTAATAAGATTCTGCTTATCTAAGAACTTTGTGAAGGAAGTACAAGATAGGAGTGCACAATTGATCCACAATTTTTATGGCATGTGTGCACTACCAAATAACTTCACTCCACCAAGTTTCATCATTAGGAGAGCATCCATGTGAGTGCCACAAGCTCATTTGCTCTCTGGACCAGAATGGTGGTTTCTAAAGGAGCTATGCTCAAATCTCCTTCAAACCTTCTCAAACTTTGCCAGCTTGTAGTGCCTCCAACCTAGATTGCACTAGAAATCTCCTCTGGCACCATCCCTATTTCATTTTCCCTCCAGAATCTCCTCAAGATTGCTGGCAGAAGCTGTAGCTGAGGCTACACTTCACAGCAGGATGAACCTGGTCGAGCCAGTGACCTAGGGAGGCTAAATGGACAAGGGTCGACCCTATGGACAAGGTGCGCCAGGTAGGCGTGTCCTCCTGGTGGCCGCAACCGTGGTGAGCACGGCACTAGCATGCCCGTGCGCGCGCTCTGCACGGCGCCAGAAGCAGATGAGCTCTTCCGAGCCGTCCATCGCTGCTCCCCCTTGTCCCTTGGTGCCGACATCGCTCCAGCCAGCCGCGTGGCTCCTCTCGAACCCTCCTGGTCGCCGAAGAAGGCCGCCGCCACTCCCGGCCAAGCTTCGCCATGGGCACAACAGTGAGCTTCGGCCACTGTGGTCGTCCGCAAGCCATTAATGGCGCCGGACTCGTCCCGTCGCTCCCTCTTGCCCTCTTTTATCCCGTCGCCGCTTCCGGTCAGCCAACGCATCGTACGGGCACCGGCGACGTGACTGAGCCTCGCCGCTTCGGGAGAGATCGCCGCGCTCGCCTCCCGCCTATTTAAGGCCCTCCCCGTCCCTCCAAAGCTCCTCATCCCACTCCTCTACCTCTCAATCGTTTCCCCGAGCAGCGAGCCAAGGCCGAGAGGCCCTCTGGTCTCGAACCTCGCCGGAGACCGCCGCCCCATCGAGCTCTGTCGCCAGCCAGCCCCACTCCTCCCCAGCCCCAATTGACCTCACCCTCGAGCTCAGGGTAGTCCCATAGTGCTCCCCGACCTCTTGCCCAAGCCAACCGTCGCCGGAACCGCCGTCTCCGATCTCACCCGAGCGTCGCCGCCGCCGGAGATGAAGGGGACGACGTCGTCCGACCATCTCTAGTCAATCCACGGGTACGTACGTGCTCGACGTTGAGCGCCTATTCCATTCCTGTAGTCTCCCGACCCCACCGCCGCCTCTGTCGCCGGCGACCATCGCCGGAGCGCCGCGGTGCTCGGCTCCCTTCTCCCTCTCTCTGTTTAAACCAAGCCGGACCCACCTGTTAGCGGCTCAGGTCCCCGCCCGAAGCGGTATAAGTGGAGGCGTCCCTCCACTTTACGCCTTCGACGTGGCCGGCTGGGTATTTTTCTGTTTTTTGTTTAAATTCATTTTTAATCCAGAATTTTGACCAGACTTTGACCCTAAGTAACTTTTTTATCCATAGCTCCAATTCAATTGATTCTTTTTGCATTGTGTTGGTACTGAGCCCTATTATTTTCTGACAAATTTTGGTATTTTTCCTATACCCACAGAATTTTTGGTGAACAGAAATGCATTATGTGATATTTTCCTTTGCATTTTAAAAATATTTTCAGAAGGAGATTGTGGTGCATTTGAAGACCAAGAGTGTTTGAACAACCCAAGAGAGCAAGGCAAGCCATGATACCCATTTTCTGTAGCATTTCCATAGCAT
The DNA here is from genome assembly GCA_039707655.1 of Elymus sibiricus. Classification (NCBI taxonomy): domain Eukaryota; kingdom Viridiplantae; phylum Streptophyta; class Magnoliopsida; order Poales; family Poaceae; genus Elymus; species Elymus sibiricus. Next base: position 188,326,037 of record CM077673.1, read on the forward strand.
TGCATAATTTCATGCATTATGCTTATTTACCTGCTATAAGTTCATCCATAGTGATTCACTTAAATACTTAGATGCTTATTGTGATGACCCACTATATTTGAAGTAAAATTAGTGGTTGATCTTGAGTCACCTGTCCAGGCATACTCGTGCAACCACATTTGCCGGTATGGGACGACCTTGACTTGGTCTGACTGCGTGATCTTTCACCGGTACCTCCAAAGAGGGAGGTCTATGCGCGCATGCTACCCTAATCACGTAGGCGGCGATAATATTGTGAGCCCAGTTGTTGTTTGTTTGTGCCAGCGTCCCCGTTTGGGACATTTTTGTACGTCCCCGTTTGGGATGGTGGCAGGTGTCATGAGGACACAGGGGCCACCCAGGGCAGGCCTCCATGGGGGAGGATTAATGCCGGAGGTACGATGAGAGAGTCACGGGTCAGGCAGGTTTCGTTGAAGCGACGCTGGTCCACCCGAAGGGGATCGCGAGGCCAGGTGCTTCATGGTGTGGGTAAAGTGCGCAACCTCTGCAGAGTGTAAAAATCTATTCGAAGAGCCGCATCCACAGTATTGGACAGCCCGTCCAGATCTCAGTAGATGGTCAACTATATCTATGATAGTAATGATGGAAGAACTCTTCGTATGGTCAGAAGTACTCGATGGCCTATGGGTATTCCGAGGGTTGTGGGACAACCCGATTGAGAGTAAGTTAATGACCGGTGCAGTAAGTGAATTGCTTGAGTACTTAACATGTTGATTGCCATGCTATTGTTTGCTGCATTACTTGGTTGTCGTGAGCTTGCGAGTACATTCAAAGTACTCACCTGGCGTATCATGCCAGATGCAGGAGAAGCCGAGGACGGAGGTCTTGATGTTGCGTGCTACGCTAACTAGGATGTGTCCACAGCAGAGTCCCTGTGGATGGAGTTGCCGCTATGATCCTCTACGCCGTAGGAGTACTTAGTAGTTCCAAGGCCCTGCTATGTTCCATAAATAATGTGGATACTGTCGTAGCACCGAGGGTGCCTTTGGCCTCGTTATCATTGTAAAATATGAGCTTGTACCCATCAGTTATCAATAAAGTTCAGTTCTATTCTATACCAAGTTGTTGTGTGTTTCTAGAAGACATGATCTCTGGGTTGGAAACACTGGTAATCCGGTTCTCTGAGCCGGGGTGCCACAACGCTTGGTATCAGAACAGTGCTGACTGTAGGACACCCTAGTTGACCTGCGCTAGAACCGCGATTAGTATAGGACTTTGAGTGTGCATCTTGCTTGTTGCATTTGATTGTTGCATGGCATGCATCATGATTCATTGTTTTACTAACCATGGCATTGTGAGTGTAGATGGCACCAGTTCCCTACCACTACCATTTTGAGCCTGCACCATCCACCTTTCCAGTACTGCTAGGAACGTCTGGCTTCGACTGTACCCTCACGGCGAAGATCCAGTGTACCAGGTGTTTCGGGAGCAGATTGCTGAGTCAGTCTATGAGTACCACGCAGAGGCTTTTCTGATCGCGAGCTCGGACCTTGGTAGCTACTCTCGCTCTACCAAGGGCAGAACGGCTTCCACCCCGGAGTTGGCGATCCAGTTTGCTGCGATGGAGGCTCTCACTGACCTGCGCTTCCACGAGGTTGAGATGCAGACTCATCCAGGTTTCTTCCACTATCCCACCCTGTCACCTATGACAGGGCGAGTCCTTTTTGCGCCAATTGACCCGGCGTGTAACCGTGCGACTTCTGTTCTGGCTCGTTATCTGAACGCCAGTTATCGCACGATCATATCCTTGGTTGAGGAACTGTCTCGCGCCCAGGGGGCACTTGCAGCCAGGACTCCAGCACCACCTCCACCTCAGCCTATCTATCCACCTATATATCCACCACCAGTTCCACCTCCACCCAGGTTTGAGGCTCCTTTTAGCTCTACCGTGCCACCAGGCTTTTCGTCTGGCAGCCGTCGTGAGACCCCGGTAGAGTGAGCCTCACTCCTAGCCACTCCAGCTGCTCCGATGCTGCGCCGTCATGCTCCGTCTACCCCAGAAGGAGAGCCGTCCCAGCAACGTCATCGTGTTTCCTTTGACCCGGAGGATGAGATCCACATCATCAGTTCTGACTCCGACTCAGGATCAGATGACGAGGAGTCTTCAGTCTGCCAGTGTTCGTGCCATCCACACCACTAGAGTAGAAGCTTGAGTTATTATGCATGCATCTTTGCATATGTCAACTGCCGTGTGAGCAGTCTAGCATGATATTCCCCTACTAGCTTGCCATGTATGATGTTGGGTTATCTTGTATAATTATGATGTTTGCTATATTCACCTTTTTCGCGTATTTCTTTCTGGTGTCATACCCTTGTGTTTCCCTTATGGATGTTGCTCATCGATTCGGTATTTGGAAATGGGAACAAATTTAGGATGAAGGGAAGTTGTAGCCAAGGCGGCAATGGAAACCCCGTCCGTCGATCCGCCAGACAAGCAGGACAACCACCAGAAGATTTACCACCCCCACCGCCTCAAGCACCAACCACTGATCAGATTATGAGAATGTTTGAGGAGAAGAGAAACCAGGACCTTATGGAATTTCTGAAAAGCATGCAGACCATGATGGGTCAGAACCACAACCACCATGGAACCAATTCCAGATTGTCCGACTTCCAGCGCACTAAACCACCCAATTTTGGTCAAGCTGTGGACCCGATAGAAGCGGATGATTGGCTAAGAACTATAGAAAAGAAGCTGGAAATAGCCCGTTGCGAAGAATCCGACAAGGTTCCTTTTGCCACCCACTACCTGGAAGGGCTAGCAGCTATCTGGTGGGACAATACAAAGGCAACATGGTCTTCTGAAGAAGAAATCTCCTGGGGGAAATTTAATGAGTTATTCCGCAAATACCATATTCCTACTGGCATAATGAAGGTGAAGCAGAGGTAGTTCCTCGCTCTGACACAAGGAAATATGTCGGTGGCAGAGTACCTAAACAAGTTTAACAATCTGTCATGGTACTCTACCTATGATGTGGCCACCGAGGAAAGAAAGATAGATCGGTTCCTAGGAGGACTGAATCACTCCCTCCGTTGCCAGCTTTGCATGCTAGATTTCCCGGACTTCCAAACTCTGGTAAACAAGGCTTTCATAGTCGAACGGGAACATAAGTCTGGAATTGACAACCACAAGAGGAAGTTTGAACCCACGAAGGACAACCGTGAGCAGGTTATGCAGAAGCCATGCATTTGGCAGCCAGGATCATCTGAATATAAGCCCACCTAGAGCAGTGGCAACAACAACAACAAGATCGTGAGTCAGACCAAGACCTTCGGCAAACAGCCAGTCCTAGAGGACTGTTTGCAACAACACATGTTTCACTTGCGGCCAGAGTGGACACTACTCCAAACAGTGCCCCGCCAACAACGGGAAGCCATCTTCCGACGTCAAGCCGCAGGTCAACGCTATTGGACGCCACCCCAATCATAATTTCAGCCACGGACGCGTCCACCATATCTCCGCCGAGGAAGTCTGCGAAGCTCCAGAAGTAGTCCTTGGTATGTTTTCTGTCAACAACATACCTGCAGTAGTTATATTTGATTCTAGGGCTTCCCATTCATTTATTTCGCGGAGTTTTGCCACCTTGCACAAATTTTTCCCTTCGCTCCTGGACAAAATCATGGTGGTAGAAATCCCCTGGCTCCCTGCTCAAAACAAATTTGATATATAGAGATCTAGAAATCTCGATACATGGAATAAAATTTCTAGCTGCACTCATTGCCATTGAATCCTCGGGATTGGACGTAATACTGGGAATGGACTGGTTGACACCGCACCAGGTGTGCATCAATTGTGCCAACAAGACAGTGACACTGGTTAACCCAGCAGGATAAACAGTCCAATTCCTCGCCAGCAAGATGATGTCGAAGAAGGGAATGGCATACCAAACTACCGCCACGGATATGAACTTAATTCCGGTAGTTTGTGAATTCCCGGACGTATTTCCTGAGGAACTACCAGGAATGCCACCCGACCGGGAATTGGAGTTTGCAATTGAAGTGGTTCCCGGCACTGCTCCGATTTACAAGAAATACTATCGTATGCCAGGTCCAGAGTTGGCAGAGTTGAAGAAGCAGCTGGATGAATTGTTGCAAAAAGGGTACATTCGCCCAAGCATCTCGTCATGGGGGTCACCAGTGCTCTTTGTTAAGAAGAAGGATGGGAGTCTACGAATGTGCGTAGACTATCGCCAGCTGAATGAGGTCACCATCAAGAACAAGTACCCGCTCCCTCGCATTAATGATTTATTCGACCAACTAAACGGAGCACGGGTATTCTCCAAGATTGACCTCCGAACCGGGTATCATCAGCTAAAAATCCGAAAAGAGGATATACCTAAGACAGCGTTCACCACTCGATATGGTCTGTATGAATTTACAGTCATGTCATTTGGACTGACGAATGCTCCAGCCTACTTCATGAGCATGATGAACAAAGTCTTCATGGACTTTCTGGATAAATTTGTGGTGGTGTTTATCGATGATATCCTGATATATTCCAAGGATGAAGAATAGCACAAACAACACCTCCGTGCTGTCCTAGAAAGGTTGAGAGCCCATCGGCTGTACGCCAAGTTCAGCAAATGTGAATTTTGGCTTAAAGAGGTGGGATTTCTGGGGCACATTCTGTCAGAACAAGGAGTAGCCGTCAACCCCAGCAAAGTAGCTGCAGTGCTAATTGGAAGACACCAGCCACGGTGACCGAAGTCCGTAGCTTCCTGGGATTGGCAGGCTACTATCGTCGTTTCATAGAAGGCTTCTCTAAAATAGCCAAGCCTCTGATGGAATTGCTCAAGAAGAATCAAAGGTTCATCTGGACGACGAAATGTGACAGCAGTTTCCTGGAGCTAAAGACAAGGCTAACGACAGCACCGGTATTAGTCCTTCCGGACATACACAAGGGCTTTGACATATAGTGCGATGCTTCCAGACGAGGAATCGGCTGCGTATTGATGCAAGAAGGAAAGGTTGTAGCGTATGCATCCAGATAGCTACGACCTCATGAGGAGAACTACCCCACGCATGATTTGGAATTGGCAGCCGTGGTTCATGCCTTGAAGATTTGGAGGCATTACCTCATTGGACAACATTGCGAAATATACACAGACCATAAGAGTCTCAAGTATATTTTCACTCAACCTGACCTGAATCTCAGGCAGCGAAGATGTCTTGAATTAGTCAAAGACTATGACATTGGAATAAACTATCATCCGGGAAAGGCTAATGTGGTCGCAGATGCCCTCAGCAGAAAACAGGGCACCGTGAATGCACTAATGGGAAGTATGCATCCAAGGCTACAAGAGGAATTCGCTGAGCTCAACATGGTGCTATGCGGCCCAATTACCCCAGATACGTTGGAAATTACTCCCACACTTATGGAAGAAATTAAGAAGGCCCAAGAGCCAGATGAAGGAATAAAAGAAATCAAGGAGTTGATTCCGAAGGGGAAGGCCAAGTCCTTTCGTATGGATGACCAAGGCACCGTGTGGTTCAAAAAGCGGATATATGTACCCGATCAGGATAATCTGAGACAACAAATACTCAGGGAAGCACATGAGTCCGCATACTCTATCCACCCGGGAGGTACCAAGATGTATCAGGACTTGAGTGAAACATTTTGGTGGCCAGGAATGCGAAGAGATATAGCATACTATGTCGCCTGCTATGATATCTGCAACAAGGTCAAGGCGGAACACCAGAAACCCGCTGGGCTACTGCAACCTTTACCAGTTCCCCAGTGGAAGTGGGACGACATATGTATGGACTTCATTGTTGGACTACCCAAATCAACAAGAGGCAATGATGTTATCTGGGTCATTGTGGATATACTCACAAAAGTGGCTCACTTTATTCCGGTAAAGACCACTTTCAACGCAAATCAGCTGGCACAGCTCTACATGTCCCGGATAGTCAGCCTTCATGGAGTACCCAAGTCCATCACCACAGACAGAGGTTCCCTATTCACCTCAGCATTCTGGCTATGATTGCATCAAGCTTTGGGAACCATGCTGAAGCATAGCACGGCATACCATCCGTAGACAGATGGACAGACCGAAAGAGTGAACCAGATATTGGAAGATATGCTTCGATCCTGTGCTCTTACCCATGGACCCAAATGGGAAGACAGCTTACCCTATGCGGAATTCTCCTACAACAACAGTTATCAGTCAAGCCTGAAGATGTCACCGTTTGAGGCACTCTATGGGCGGAAGTGCCGCACCCCCTTAAATTGGTCCCAGACAGGAGATAGCCATATCTTCGGCACGGACTTGATGCTCGAGGTTGAGAGACGGGTCAAGGACATTCAGGAGCGTCTTCGAGCAGGCAAGTCCCGACAAAAGAGCTACTATGACCCAAAGCACCGAGAAGTGACCTTTGAGCCCGGAGAATATGCTTACCTGTGAGTAACCCCATGAAGGGAGTGAAGAGATTTCATACCCGAGGAAAGCTTGCACCAAGATATATCGGCCCCTTTCCAGTGGTTGCTAGAAGAGGCAGAGTGGCATACCAGTTGGAACTACCACCAGAGTTGTCTGATGTGCACGATGTCTTCCACATATCACAGCTAAGGAAGTGCATTGCACCACCAATCAAACAAGCGGATATGAGTGAGCTAGAACTGGCTAAGGATCTGACCTACGAAGAAAAGCCAGTCAGGATCCTGGATGAAATGGAAAGAACTACCAGGAGTAAGGTAATCAGGTTTTACAAAGTGCTATGGGAGCACCATACTGAGGAAGAGGCTACCTGGGAGAGAGAAGATTTCCTCAGATCCACATACCCGTACTTGTTCCCTGAGCAACCGAATCTCGAGGACGAGATTCATCCTAAGGGGGGTAGGTTTGTGACACCCTGGTTTTTGACAACTTTTTCTTTTCAAAATCATTTGGATTTTATTTGCAAACTTGGTTGATTTTCAAACCTTTTCAATTGAATTGGATCTGTGAATCTTTAAATCTTTTCCCCAGTAACCCAAAACCCTCCTCATCTTGCGAAAACCTTTCCACATACCTCCTGGATCAATTTCCAATATTTCATCTTTTCCAAAAAACCCCTTTTCTATATTTGGGAATTAATGTCATCACTATGGGTTGTGAAGCAACCTATAGAATGGATGATCAATAAATTCCCAAACTTTTCCCACATCTTCTCATCATCATATGATTCCATAATCTCTAAAAATATTCCATTGCCCAATGGAAAATTTTGGCCAGAATAATTATTTTATTTCTGACCAGAATTGGTGCATTGTGAAGCAACCCCAATTTCCTTATCTCAGAAAATTCTCAATAAATTCCCTAAGCTCCTAGGGATCCTATATAGCCACAATATCCAAAAACATCATCTGGTCCAGTACAAATTTTGAGCAGCAAAACTTTGATAATATTCTGCTTATCTAAGAACTTTGTGAAGGAAGTACAAGCTAGGGGTGCACAATTGATCCACAATTTTTATGGCATGTGTGCACTACCAAATAACTTCACTCCACCAAGTTTCATCATTAGCAGAGCATCCATGTGAGTGCCACAAGCTCATTTGCGCTCTAGACCAGAATGGTGGTTTCTAAAGGAGCTATGCTCAAATCTCCTTCAAACCTTCTCAAACTTTGCCAGCTTGTAGTCCCTCCAACCTAGATGGCACTAGACATCTCCTCTGGCACCATCCCTATTTCATTTTGCCTCCAGAATCTCCTCAAGATTGCTGGCAGAAGCTGTAGCTGAGGCTACACTTCACAGCAGGATGAACCTGGTTGAGCCAGTGACCCAGGCAGGCTAAATAGACAAGGCTCGACCCTATGGACAAGGTGCGCCAGGCAGGCATGTCCTCCTAGTGGCCGCAACCGTGGTGAGCACGGCACTGGCATGCCCTTGCACGCGCTCTGCACGGCGCCAGAAGCAGATGAGCTCGTCCGAGCCGTCCATCGCTGCTCCCCCTTGTCCCTTGGTGCCGACATCGCTCCAGCCAGCCGCGTGGCTCCTCTCGAACCCTCCTGGTCGCCGGAGAAGGCCGCCACCGCTCCCGGCCAAGCTTCACCACGGGCGCAACAGTGAGCTTCGGCCACTGTGGTCGTCCGCAAGCCATTAATGGCGCCGAACTCGTCCTGTCGCTCCCTCCCGCCCTCTTCCATCCCGTCGCCGCTTCCGGCCAGCCAGCGCATCATACGGGCACCGACGACGTGGCCGAGCCTCGCCGCTTCGGGAGAGATCACCGCGCTCGCCTCCCTCCTATTTAAGGCCCTCCTCGTCCCTCCAAAGCTCCTCATCCCACCCCTCTACCTCTCAATCGTTTCCCCGAGCAGCGAGCCAAGGCCGAGAGGCCCTCTGGTCTCGAACCTCGCCGGAGACCGCCGCCCCATCGAGCTCTGTCGCCAGCCAGCCCCACTCCTCCCCAGCCCCAATTGACCTCACCCTCGAGCTCAGGGTAGTCCCCTGGTGCTCCCCGTCCTCTTGCCCAACCAACCGTCGCCGGAACCGCCGTCTCCGATCTCACCCGAGCGTCGCTGCCGCCGGAGACGAAGGGGACGACGTCGTCCGACCATCTCTAGTCAATCCACGGGTAAGTACGTGGTCGACGTTGAGCGCCCGTTCCATTCCTGTAGTCTCCCGACCCCACCGCTGCCTCTATCGCCGGCGACCATCGCCGGAGCGCCGCGGTGCTCGGCTCCCTTCTCCCTCTCTCTGTTTAAACCAAGCCAGACCCACCTGTTAGCGACTCAGGTCCCCGCCCGAAGCGGTATAAGTGGAGGCGCCCCTCCACTTTACGCCTTCGACATGGCCGGCTGGGTATTTTTCTGTTTTCTCTTTAAATTCATTTTTAATCCAGAATTTTGACCAGACTTTGAACCTAAATAACTTTTTATCCATAGCTCCAATTCAATTGATTCTTTGTGCATTGTGTTGGTACTGAGCCCTATTATTTTCTGACAAATTTTGGTATTTTTCCTATACCCACAGAATTTCTGGTGAACAGAAATGCATTATGTGATATTTTCCTTTGCATTTTAAAAATATTTTCAGAAGGAGATTGTGGTGCATTTGAAGACCAAGAGTGTTTGAACAACCCAACAGAGCAAGGCAAGCCATGATACCCATTTTATGTAGCATTTCCATAGCATTGCATAATTTCATGCATTATGCTTATTTACCTGCTATAAGTTAATCCATAGTGATTCATTTAAATACTTAGATGCTTATTGTGATGACCCACTATATTTGAAGTAAAATTAGTGGTTGATCTTGAGTCACCTGTCCGGGCATACTCGTGCAACCACATTTGCCGGTATGGCACAGCCTTGACTTGGTCTGACTGCGTGATCTTTCACCGGTACCTCCAAAGAGGAAGGGTTATGCGCGCGTGCTACCCTGATCAGGTAGGCGGCGATAATCCTGTGAGCCCAGTTGTTGTTTGTTTGTGCCGGCGTCCCTGTTTGGGACAGTTTTGTACGTCCCCGTTTGGGACAATTTAGTTTGGCCACGACGGTGGCAGGTGTCATGAGGACACAGGGGCCACCCAGGGCAGGCCTCCATGGGGGAGGATGAATGCCAGAGGTACAATGAGAGAGTCACGGGTCAGGCAGGTTTCTTTGAAGCGACACTGGTCCACCTGAAGGGGATCGCGAGGCCAGGTGCTTCATGGTGTGGGTAAAGTGTGCAACCTCTGCAGAGTGTAAAAATCTATTCGAATAGCTGCGTCCACGGTATTGGACAGCCCGTCCAGACCTCAGTAAATGGTCAACTATATCTATGATAGTAATGATGGAAGAACACTTCGTATGGTCGGAAGTACTCGATGGCCTATGGGTATTCCGAGGGTTGTGGGACAACCCGATTGAGAGTAAGTTAATGACCGGTGCAGTAAGTGAATTGCTTGAGTACTTAACATGTTGATTGCCATGCTATTGTTTGCTGTTTTACTTGGTTGTTGTGAGCTTGCGAGTACATTCAAAGTACTCACCTGGCGTATCATGCCAGATGCAGGAGAAGCCGAGGACGGAGGTCCTGATGTTGCGTGCTACGCTAACTAGGATGTGTCCACAGTAGAGTCCCTGTGGATGGAGTTGCCGCTATGATCCGCTACGTCGTAGGAGTACTTAGTAGTTCCGAGGCCCTGCTATGTTCCATAAATAATGTCGATGCTATCGTAGCACCGAGGGTGCCTTTGGCCTCATTATCATTGTAAAATATGAGCTTGTACCCATCAGTTATCAGTAAAGTTCAGTTCTGTTCTATACCAAGTTGTTGTGTGTTTCCAGAAGACATGATCTCTGGGTTGGAAACACTGGTAATCCGGTTCTCTGAGCCGGGGTGCCACAACACGAGTCTGCCGGGTTAATGTAAACATTCATAACTAACGGGAACGGAGGAGAAAACATGAATGGCCGAGCCCTCCCTCCTTTCCTTCGCGCCCAACGGCCCCGTGGCGACCTATGCATAGGCGAGCGGGACCTTGCCGTGGTTCGCCTGCCGGGGGCGTCGACTAGTGGATTCGCTCTAGCATTCGGTTCGTGATTTATTCCCGGCGGAACAAATGCAAGACCGAACCTCATGCGAGCTTATCGACACCGATGGTACCGCCGCCGTGCAGAACCGATCACAGGCAGGGAAGGAGAGGGGAGAAGGGTTTAGCCAGGTACCTCTTTCTTTCCTTGGCCTATCGGATTATGCCGCACCTCCCTAGGGTCAGGCGGGCACATTTCTTTCCGGCGTTCCTTGCTCCGGTTTTGGCCGTGGGGAACGCGACGGCGGCGCCGCCTGTACCCGTCGCGCCGCCCTCGATACCCTCCTCGTTCACCGCCGCAGTTGCACGCACGGCATTCGTGGCTGTGTGTGAGAGGGCCTTCGAAGGGGGTGGATGCGCGATCGCGCCGGTCTTCTTCTTAGGATCCATGGATGAAGATCGACTCGCTGCTTATTAACTCGGGTTCGCACATAGGACGCCCCCCTACCTGGCGCGCCAAAGATGTCGGGGCACGGATGCACACGATCACCTATAGGACCAAAGGTCCCTTAGTGGTTCGGCAAGGGGAGGTCAAGTTGCACAAAGAGCGGAGACCATGAGGCAGCACAACGATCGGACGCTGGTGTTTTTACCCAGGTTCGGGCCGATGTGAAGCGTAAAACGCTACTCCTGCTTTTGGTGGATTGATCAGAGGAACACGAAGAACATGCAGTGCTCAATCCCGGGAAGGGTTGCCGTCGGGGAGAGCTACTACGTGAGTACAAGTGTTCAAAGGTCCGAATCTTGGGCTAGGTTTCCTTGGGCCTCCTTTTATAGTGCAAGGGGCAACCACAGTGGCAAAACAGTCTTTATCTAGCGATTAGATAGCTAACCGAGCTATCATACCTAACTCTGGCATTTAGGACAAAACACCATGATTGCTAGCCTAGGTGGCGCATGGGGATGCATCCCTAGCAAGCTCTTGCCACCGCTTAGCTGGTTGTTGCTTAGTGTACTGACACACTTCTAGACGGGTGTCAACTGGGCATAATCTGTCTTCCAGTGCGTCGTCACGTGCTTAGCGGGAGCCACTTAGCCACCTAAGGGCTCGACACCGCATCGACAAGTGACTGGCGTCGTGATGCGGTGGAGCGGTGGCCGATCGGTTCGTGCTTGCCGGGGGATGGCTTGCCTGGTCTTCTTGAAGATGTGCACGCCTCGGTCCCCGGCAGGCTCCGGGGACGTGGCTGGCGTGCCTTGGGCCCCTCCTGGGCTGTTGGGTTGGTCTTGCCGGCGTTGCTTCGCCTTTTGTAGGTTGCTGCTGCCGGAATCTGGGTCTTGAATGATTGCTTGGTGGTGTGGTGGCTTGTTCCGGAGGCTTATTGTCTGTGCACAAGTCAGGGTAAACGAACACCCCTGTTTGTGTACCCCAACACCAACCATGGGTTGAATTTCGGGGCTATGGGCTCTATGGCATAGACCTCCCGAAGGGCGCGCTTCCTCTCCTTTTTTGGTATATGTGTGACGTATATCATGTTCACAGTTTTTACCTCAGGAGGGAATTGCTTCTGTCCTCCATTGTTCGGACTGCGAGGCTCTTCATCATCCTCGTTGCGTGGGCCCTTGCCTTGCTCCTCGGCTACAAGTTTGCCAGCTTGTTTAAATACCCAACAGTTACGGTTGGTGTGAGTGGCTGCTTGTCTTGGGTGCAATGCATCTGGCAGGGCCTGTCCATGATTTTGTCCAACGTGGTAGGACCGTCTCTATTTCCTTTAGAGGGCTTCTTCCACTGTCCGGGTTTTTAGTTGCGGAAGCCGGCATTTATGGCCGTGTCCTTGGCATCACCGTTGTTGTGGCGGCGTTTGTTCTTGTTCCACCGTGGTTTCCCGTTTCCATCCCGAACTTCGGAGGTGCCGGGGTCTTCGGGATTATGGCCTCGCCGAGATAGCCAATTGTCCTCGCCCGCGCAAAAGCGGGTCATGAGTGAGGTAAGGGCGGACATTGTTCTCGTCTTGTCCTGGTCGAGCTAGCGAGCTAGCCATTCGTCCCGGATGTTATGTCTGAAAGAGGCTATTGCCTTAGCGCCCGGACAATCAATGATCTGGTTCTTCTTAGTCAGGAACCGATTCTAAAATTGCCTAGCTGATTCGCCGACCTTTTGGACGACGTTGCTCAAGTCGGAGGACTCCGGGGTCCGGACATAAGTGCCCTAGAAGTTAGATCGGAAGGCATCCTCGAGCTCTTCCTAGCTCCCATTGGAGTTTTCGAGGAGACTGTTTAACCAGTGTTGTCGGGGATATAACCCCGCGATATAACCTGTCCTACTGGGCTGGGTCAATATAATGGTGGCTCGTGGAATTATATTCAAGATGGGTCGTGTCGTGAAGATAAGGCGAACAAGGCAGTTGTTGAGTAACTCATCGGGCGGCCCAAGCGCGTGGAGACGGCAACTCAAGGCCCACATGGCAGAAGACGCCAAAATATTCTTTGCTTGAGAGGCAAGGCGTGTTAGAGACATGATAGGTCACGAGTTGTAATATGACTCGGACTCTGTTGTAAACCCTAGGGTCTCGACCTGTATATAAAGGCGAGTCCCTAGGACCGAAAGACTTAAGTTACACACCCTTGAAAGCTTGGTTAGCGATTCCGCACCCTTGTAATCGAGATCATCATCAATCTAGACACAAAGTAGGACGTAGGCTATTACCTCCATCGGAGGGGCCGAACCTGGGTAAACTTGCCTCCCGTTCCCGTTTAACCCCTTTGAGTCGCCACCTAGCGCGATGGCCTCACACCTAAGTCCTTGCACGAGGACATCTGCCGTGACAAAACCACGACAGTTGGCGCCCACCGTGGGGCTCTCGCCTGGTGGAGTTGAGTTCTTGAAATGAGCTCGCCCAGGGTTCGGGAAATTTGCGGTTGGCTAGATGACCAAGAGACGTCATGGAAAGATCTACATCGACGATCCAGTATGGGGCACCGAGGCCGGCTCAATTGAGCACCGGTACCGGGTCCCCTTTGGCGAGATCGGCGCTACGGTTTCCGAGTCGGACATCTGCACGAACATCGACGAGCTGGCTCGGTGCGCCCGATCCGGCCAGGATCAAGCCGTCCGGCGACATGTTTTCGTCGGCTTCACCCAGGGAGCTTGCCTCCTGGATGAACCGGCAGGTAGCGGCGACATCCTCGTCAACTCAGATGGCGAGTATTCCATGGGAGAAACTGAGTCGATCTGTCCTCTCTATGATGGCAGACTCGGGGGTTCATTGGAGATTGAAGCCCCTGAGGAAGTCCACGAGTCGCCTCGCCAGGTAGTTGTCTACATGGCAGGAACCGCGGTGGCTCAGAACCCATCCGCGGCTAGAGCGGCGGGTGGTTCCGGCGGGTCTAACAAGACGCCGGCTCAAGCCATGATGGATTTAATGGTTGAGATGGCAAAGCTCGTGGAGAGTCCTGTCACTACAGAAAATCAAGAAGGGCGCAACACGGAGTTAACCAAACTACGTGACCAAATGACGGAGGTATAGAGGGAAATCGATGCTGAGAACGCCAGGATGGCGGAGCTACAGGCTCGTATACATAATGAGTCAGAGCGCCTTAAGGCCGAGGCTTGGCAGTTAGGACTTCAGAGAGATGCATCCGAGGCGGTTTACCAGAGGAGACACCGGAGCCGGCTACCAACGAACCTCGAGTCGCAACAACTTTTTAATACCCCTCAGAAGACTCTGGGGGCTGGGCAGCCACTCGGAAATCAACAAAACGAGCCGGCTCAGCCACCACCAACTCACTCGCCGCCACGACGTTTCCAGACACCACAGGGTCACTTTTCCAACCCTTTTGACAATGTGTTGGCGGCGACCCGACACCTGGAAGCACTACCTATTCATGGAAATACCCCTGTTGATGTTGAGGCCAAGAACGCCATAGAGATGCTAAAAACAGCACTAGTGCAGCAAGCATAGTATTCTTATAGCCGCGATCGGATGCACTCTACCCCATATGCCAGCCGCAACAAGAGCCGCCACGTGGAGTCTCCGGCTGTTTCAAGCAGTGGGCGCAGGAAACAGCCTAAAGTTACCCCGACCCGACCTGTTCCATCAGGGGCTCAGGCGATTGCTGATGCAACTAGGGGTGCACGATAGGCAGAGGTGGAAGCAGCAGCGCGGGCGATTCAACATTTTCATCCTCAACCGATGACTTTGGGGGCTAGGACAAATAGTAGGACGATTGGGATACCTTGCCTATCCCCAGCCCTCCGTGCCGAGCGTATGCCTAAAGACTTCAAGGGGCCTCGCAAGGTGCCAAATTATACAACGGATCTTGAGCCGGCGGCTTGGATAGAAAGCTACGAGTTGGCAATGGATATGTTGGATGTCAGTGACGCCGTGTGCACCAAGTATTTAACCTTGATGCTGGAAGGACCGGCTCGAACATGGCTGAAGAAACTGCCGCCCAATTCTATCAATACTTGGTCAGAGCTTAAGGAGTGCTTCGTCAAGAATTTTCAAGGAATGTGCAAGAAGCCAATGACGATAGTGGACTTTCAACATTGCGTCCAGCGCGTGGACGAGTCGTCCCATCATTAGACTCGCCGGGTTGCAGAAATCATACAGTCGTCAGACAGTATTACGGCGGCTCAAGCTGTCCTGATCCTAGAAAAGAACTGCCACTTCCAGTCATTCGTCCAGAAGCTCAGGCGGCTCAAGCGAAAGGTGCATGATATGGGCGACTTAATGGATGTCCTCACCAGATTCACCGACTCGGAAAGCACAAAGGATCCCGGCTCGGATGAGGACAAGACTAGCAAAGGAAAGAAATGTGAAGGTGGTAAAGGCCAGCATAATCACGATGGTAACCAGGGGGCTCAGAATAACAATGGCAAACGGAAGCAGCCAGATGGCGGGTCAGACTTCGTTGCCAACACCAATGTTGGTTTCAAAAACCAACGCCGTAATGGTCGCCCCGGAGGGACTTATAATGGGAATAAGCCTCGTAATCACGAGGAGGCGCTCAAAGCACCATGTCCTAAACATAGTACCAGGACAAGCCGGCTACCCACTCATGGGAGAACTGTTACATCATGGAGGAATTCTGCAACCAAGCTTTCCAGAATCATCAAGGGGGCAACGGTGGTGGACACCTAGGTAAACATGGTCCACACGGGTCGCAGGGCGGCTCAGGAGCTATTTTCCTACATCAGGCGAATAATGGCAATGGACAGCATCCTGGCCCAGGAAATCAACATAACAACCAAGGTGGTTTCCAGAGTAACCCCAAGCAGTTGAATAGCGGTCAGTACCACTAGTACCCAAATTCTCAAGCAACTCGTCTTTGGAACATTGCTAACATACGTCCATATTACATTTAGAGTTGCCGGCTCTTTTTGCTTTTTGTAATTTTCCTCCCCTACAAATTCTGTACATACTTCTTTATGTTTCAAATATAATAAAGCCGGCTCACCCGAAGTTCGGAGTTTTTGTCGTATCAAGCCTACAGATTGAGCATGAGTCTTTATTTTCTGAAACAATGGGCACCTGGGGGCTTCCAACTCACTGAGTTCAGCTTTCTCACCCTTGTGACCCGGCAAAAAGGCCACAATTTATGGGGCATTTGGGGGCTTCCAACTCACGAGTTCAGCTTTCTCACCCTCTTGACCCGGCAAAAACGCCACATATGGTTAAACCTGCATGTATGCTTGATGCGACTCTGATCAGGTGACCCCGTGTACTCTTGACAAGTCAATCCTTTTGGATCCTGAACTTACCAAGGTTAAAACATCGGTTTGAGTCACGCGAGAGCCGACATACAGAGAGCTAGGATAAACCATGGGTTATCATACCCTCTTCATGGAAGCAAGACTCGAGCCTCGAAAGCCGGTCTTTATGTCGAGCCTTGAAAGCCGGCATTTTTATATTCTGTTATCACATACATACATCATTTTGCATGGCGTCATGGCATCATACATGCATATTTATATTTGTCTATGAAATCCGTTTTTTCAAAACCGGGTTACATTGTAAATTTCTGCAAAAGAAATAACTCTTTTTGCCCGACCTTCATCATGGTTTCTTATAACCAAGATTAAGTGGTTGGAGTTTCCAAACCAGCTCAGAAGAGCTGGTTTATCTTGCTGAGCCTCGAAAGCCAGTCTCTTCTTGCCGAGCCTCACTAGGCCGGCTTATTAACAGTACTTGATATTGTTATAAAACTATTATTACTACCTCTCAACTTTTGTAGGTACAACATCATGTTATTACCGGCTCATACATGAGCGTCCGGATTATCAACCATCGTCATATTATGACCGGTTCAATCATTATTTTCTTCAATGTTATTCAACAAGACTTGAGTTTCCATAGCCAAGTTTCTTTGCCGACTCATTCTTTGGCCTGTCCTCTCTGTTTCAATCAAAAGACTCATCGAGCACAACAGAGATATTCAAAGACAAGCAAGAGAGCAATACAATCAACAATGATCAAAAAAGATCAAAGCATCAAAATTTCTTAAGTACCTTCACAAATGCAAACATGCACGAAGGCATGACAGAACTTTTCAAGAAGTTCTCAAACTACTTCTATTACAGGCTCTTGTCAGGAGCCACAAAATATTCATTGTTTTTTCCCAACACTTGGGGGCTAGAAAGACGGGCGACTTAAATTGTTTTCACATATCACTTCTGTGACTCGCCCTCTGCGACGTTCGGGTTTACCTCAGGCTGGCCTCTCGCCTGAGCCGCCTCTGGGTCATCCTCCACTAGATCTTCCGGCTCTTCGATCTGAAGGTTGTCCACATCCCAGTTGTAATGGGTCAAGGCGTGGAAAACAACTTCGTTATTCAGGATGGAGGACGGGTCAACATCAGGGGCGAAAATGTGCTTACGACATTCAGGGGTCCGGTTCACCGGTACAAAGGAAGGTGGCCGAACTCGTGAGTTGTTTGCATCATAAGCCGCCTGATAACTCTTCAGCTCCATTTCAGCGACAAGTTGTGTGGCCAACACTCGAGATGTCTTGACACATTTAAGATAGTCAGCATCACCGAAAGCCGAGCCATCATCCTTGAGCTCAAGAAATCCTTTGGCCATTTTTGCCGGATCAAGCTCCTCTGAATAGGCAAAATCTCGACTCAAAGAAGATGTTGCACCGGCTCGGGCGGCTGATCTTTTCAACTCTTCAACTTGTTTGGGGATTGTCGAGAGAAACCTCAGCACGTCCATGATGAGCTTCACCGGCTCTTTATTCCCCATAACTGCCTTGATGGCAAGATAGCTTCCAGCATGGAGTTGCTCGGTCAATGTATATACAGCCTTCAGCATAAGCAAGCTGTCATCTTGAAGTTTGCATGTTCATGGGCCTACAATACAATTTAAGTGTGTGAGTCGCCAGACGGCTTATCTACGAACATAGGTATTTTTTGCAAGACACAAGATACTTACCAAAGATAGCCAAGGTCATATGGGCAATATGCCGCTTTAACCTAGATAGCTCTTCCGTGATGGGTTTCAACTGGCCCTCAGCATTTTCTGCGCGCTCCAACAAGGCGGCTTTCTCAGCTTCAAAAGATTTATTTTGCTTTTAAAGGTGTGCCTTGGTTTTCTCCAATTCCTCCAAAGCAAGGCGAAGTTTCTCCTCAACAGCAGCTCGGGCGTGTTGCCCTACTTCTAGATCTTTCTTCAAACCGGTCACACTTGAATCGGTTGCTTGTAGAGCTTTCTGCATAATAAGGGACATGATATTCAACGGTAATAAACCGGTAGCAGGATGCAGTATCATACGACAAAGAAAAATTATAACAAGTCTCAAACAGATTGCAAAACAATATATTTGACACTTGGGGGCTAATGCATGCCAGTTTTTCCAAAGCAAGGATATGGAGAAGACCCGACTCGTATCAGGAAGATGAGCCGGCCCTTGGGGGCTACAGGTCGAATTCTTCATAATTATTTACAAGACCCGACTCATCTCAAGAAGATGAGCCGGCCCTTGGGGGCTACAGGTCGATTTCTTCATAATTATTTACAAGACCTGACTCATCTCAAGAAGATGAGCCGGCCATTGGGGGATATAAAAGGATATATGGAGTACATAACAAAGAGGAACATACCTCGTATTTGTTTTTCATCATGCTGACAAGACCGACTTCCATCTCCTGGCTCGTAGCAAGACGGTCCAAATAACCAGCATGTAGTTCTTCAACACTCATGTTCTCATAACTTGGAAGCTCCAATTTGGCTTTTCCCTTCGCAGGCAGTACTGTTTCATCTTTAGCAACAAGTTTTGCCGGCACTCTGGAGACCTCACGAACGGTATAACTCGACCCAGTACTGATGACCTCCTCGTTTTTATCGCAAGGATCATCCTCAGTTGTCTTTGGAGGACTGGGCGGGTTAAGATTGGCCGCCGGGTTAAATTCAGTGTCCATAGCATCAGTGCTTGTTGGCTCAGGTTAAGGGGGGTAAATCAGTTTGGGCCTCCTGATGATCTTTAGGCTGATCTGCATGAACTTCAGGGGTTATCAAATCAGGGTTCCCCGGCTTAGGGGACTCTAGATCAGTGGTCGGCTCGCCAACTGTAACACCCCTATGTAATGGAGCACAGTGATGACTAAGATCAGTGCCTAATCATTTTGCTAAGTGGGATAAGATCATGTTGAATTTCAAATTCCATTTCAAATTCCACTTAAAAAGGCATTAAATTTCTTTGTGATAATTTAAATCCTCAAAGAGCTTATGAAAAATGTTGCGCATTTGTGATAAATCATAAAACAAATAATGTTGAGGAAAACAACATCACCAAGCTCATGGTGTGGACCCCACCTTCCAAAGCAGAGCCAAATTGCATTTTAAATTGCCCTTTTATTCTGTGGAAAATACTAACAGTTTCTAAAAATGCCCAAAATGGATGTGGCCCTCCATAATATTGCAAGATAGTATTTGGCACCAGTGGCACATTTTTGCTGTGAGGGAAAATAGCAAAAATGAAATTGGAACAGAAACTGAAAAAGGAAAATAGAAAAGAAAAGGGAAAAGAAAAGGAAAATGCCCCTGTGCACTCGAAGCCCACCGGCTATAGTGCAGGCCCAGCCCACTCCCCCACCGTCTCCTTCCTCTGTAGCGACCAGCGCGGTCGCTACAGAGCGCCGACCACGCTCGTCGCCGACGAACCCCGTCGCCCCCGACGCCGAGGGGATAAGAACGGCCTCCCGCGGCTCCCTCTCGCTCTCCCCGAACCCTAACCCTAGCTCGCCCCTTCCAGATCCCCCTTTCGCGCTCCCTGCCTCCCCTCGCCCGCAACCGAGCGCCGCCGCAGCCATGGCCGCCAGTTAGACGCGGCCGTCGTGCCCCTTTCGCCTCGCCTCCTCGCCCAGCAGCTCCGCCGTCGACCGGCGCTTCCATCCCGACCGCAAGCCCAAGCCCGGAGCCCCTACATCGTCCCCGCGCCGCCTTCTTCCTCCTCGGGCCGCCGCCGATCGCCGCAACGATTCCGGCGACCACAGGCCTTCCCCGAGCCCGTTTTGCTCACCTGCAGGACCACTGTTAGGCCCCGCTTCCTTCCCCTTCTTCCCCTGGTCGAATCCGTAGCCGTAGCCGTCGATTTCGCCGGAGCCCGATTGCGCCGCCGCCTCTGCTCGTCGCCGGCGTGGCCCCGATGACCTTTTGGTCACGGGCTCGTGGCCATTGTGATCGCACGCGCACGTAGGTCGTCGCTAGCTACTTAAAACACCCGAGAAAGCTCACCGCCGGCGAGGTCATAGCGCTCGTCTCCGGCCGTCTCAGCTCGCGCTAGGGCCATGGATCGACGCGGCGTTGAATGCCCGATCGAATGAGACCAACTGCACCCCTGCCCGTGCCCTGTGGACGAAACCCGACCCCCGCCGTGCTTTCTGGTGCTCGCCGGAGCTCCTCCGGCGACCCAGCGCCGCCGCCGCCAACGTGGCTCGACCGGGGCCACCCCCAGTGAGGCTGCCAGTGGCCCCGAGGCCCCCTGTTGACCAGTTGACCGTGGTCAACTGGCTGACTGGGCAGGGCCAGCCACTGATTGGTGGGGCCCAAACCCCCTGTGCCAATGACAGGTGGGCCACCCCTGTCAGCTGCTTAATTTGTAATTAGGTTAATTAAAAATAGTTAATTTAGTCCTAATGTCTCACTGACCACTGGACCCCACGTGTTAATTAACTCTGTTTAGTTTAATTAAAAGTCTGAAATAGAGCTGAGTCTATGACATGTGGGTCCCACATGTCAGGTTCAAACATTTAGCTGAGACTGTTGACTGCTGATGCAATGCTGATGTCAGCATGGCGTCATAAAGGATTTTTCGAATTAAATTAATTCTGTTAATTCCAGAAAATGATTAAAACTTTGAAAAATCATAGAAAATAATCTGTAGCTCAGATGGAAAAACTTTATATATGAAAGTTGATCAGAAAAATCCCAGGAATCCAAATATGCCATCCATTCATCTGTCACATGCTCCTAGCATGATGAACATGGAACTTCCCCTCCGATTTGTCTGTCCGATAAATCCAAAGCCCCGGGAAATATCGTCAGATATTCTCCCGCTCCGTCTGATGCGTGTAGTACTGCGTTAGACAACCCCTAGCACTGCGTATTGCCATGTCATGCATCATGTTGCATCTGTGTGCTTGTATTTATTGTTTCATCCCCCTCTTCTCTCCGGTAGCTTCTGAGACTGATGCTGCTGCCAAGTGCGACTACGCCCCTGACGACCAGCCTTTTGCAGCAGAGCAACAAGGCAAGCAAAACCCCCTTGAGCATTCCGATATCACCTATCCTCTCTCCCTCATGCTTGCATTAGATTTTGCTACTATATTTACACAAGTACCTATTCTGACGCATAGCCTGATTTTGAGTATTGCTTTCATACCTGCTTACTTATAATGTTGTAGTATAGGTATGGATAGTATCCCCCTGTGACTCCCAGTTTACCATTGTCGTTGCCCCTGCTTTCATCACCGTTGTCATCAAGGACTTGAAGACAGAAGACTCAGTCAATATGACTGACAAGCCGTTACCGACACATCACCTCACACACCTCGAGTGTGAATTCACTTGGGGCACTGACTCACAGCTGCTTTGACTTGTTACCAAATTATATGAGAAAGACGGGTCGGCCCCAAGGGTACCCGTGAGTGTGAGATGTGGTGGGGTGCGCCGGTAAGGCACCCGAAGGGTTATAGACGGGACGTGGCCGGACCTACTTTGTCCTTGCCACAAGTTCTCGAGACGGGGCGACGGGATGGTGGGACCGATCGTCACCGCAAACTATAAAGTCACTAACGGGTTTGGATATGTGATCTGAGAAGGCCTCTGGCCTCTTTCGCACTAACCACCACGCGGGAAAAGATATGGGCACTCTACGGCGTACATTCTTCCGAAAGCTCTTCAGATGTCACATTGAGCGACTCGCGCCCGCGTGGTCTGGAACGTAGGGACCTTGACGGAAGGCGTGCTAGGACTGATCCCGGCCGATGGCGTAACGTGCAGGATGGCAAGGGCGATGGCCCAAGACCCCGAGCCATTAGGATGTAGACCGGCGTGCTGGCCTCTCTGTTGAGCCTAGGTAGGACTACGTCGTGTCGATCGGCCGAGGCCGGGTATGACCCGAAAATTGTATCTGGCCAGAGTTTATCGAGCGTGTTGGGTAAGTTTGTGCACCCCTGCAGGGAAGTCAATCTAATCGATTAGCCGTGTCCGCGGTAATGGACGCTCAGAATTGTATCCGGGTCTATGATAACTAGAACTGGATACTTATGTTATTACTTGAATTATCGGCTCCGGGATTGCTTTCTCGCAGGGAGTTGAGGAAGGATCTCTGGGCCTTGCTAACTTACCCCTGTTAATAAAATATGCTGCTCTCAACTCTCGTCTTATGTTGCAAGACGTTGAAGATGCTAGTCTTCGATAGGACTAGGCCTTCTTCCCTCTTCTGGCATTTCTGCAGTATAGTCCAAAGATATAGCCCCATTCCTTTGATACTGGTGCATATCTAGCATAGTTCTGATGTAAGTCTTGCGAGTACTTTGGATGAGTACTCACCGTTGCTTTGCTCCCCTTTTCCCCTTGATACGATGCCGCGATCAGATGACGGCGCCCAGGAGACCCAGGATCCAGCTTACCCCGCCGACGACTCCTACTACCCCGACGGAGGCCACTACTACCAGGATGGAGCCTACTACGACGTAGACTTCTCTGACGTCCAGGAGTAGTTCGGAGGTTCCCAGGCAGGAGGCCTTGCCTCTTTCGATCCACTGCTTATGTTTGTGCTAGCCTTCTTAAGGCAAAGACTTGTGTACCTTTAGGTCTGTACTCAGATATCGTTTGCTTCCGCTGACTTATGCTCGTCGAGCTTTGTATTCGAGCCCTCGAGGCCCCTGGCTTGTAATATGAAGTTGTATGACTTTAAATTTGTGTTTAGAGTTGTGTTGTGATATTGATTAGTGAGTCCCTAATCTTGGTCGTACGCATTGCGTGATTGTTTAGCGTACGGTCGAGGCTGGGGGCGTCACACCAACTTTCCTCTTCTTGGCCTGGGCTTGAGCCCTACAAAACAAAAAGGTAGAATCATGAATATACAAAACGGTTCACAAAGGCAAGCATATAATAAAAGAGAAAATTTACCCAGGGTTGATGACAACGGGTGGCAGTTTGGAGGCGGTCGAGTCGCCTGACGAAGGTGGTGACTCCTGATAAATGGAATCAGAATGATTAAAAGATTGTTAATTTAAGCCAGCCTCGGAAGAAAGAATTGGACTGAAAGGTACCTCAGTTGGTCGCTTACGGGCGACTGGTTTATTTGGTAAGCCGTCTGTAAGTTCACCATTACCACTCCGAGTTTGGCGCCACGATTTATGCTGAGTTTTCTTCAAAACCAAATTGGGATCCAAATAAGCATCTAGATGAGAGAAGCTTACTTTCCGAATGACCCGCCTTGTTCTTGTTGGAAGCAAGGATTCTGAGCCCCGTTTTGTCTCGACATCGCCCTAAGAAAAGAAGGCATTAGCTAGATTCAATAAAATATGGTTAAAGGAAATTGATTTCTACCTCCGATTGAATAATCGGCTGCTGCTGAATCGCCCATGAGTGACGGTTCTTCTACGACCGCCTTATCTTTCTTTGAACTTGGGAGGGCCTTGTTTTTCTTGGCTGCGGTTTTTGCTCGCTTCTTGCCCCAAAATGAATACTTAGCCTACAAAGTTGACGATCAAAAATAACAGGTAAGGATTTGGAGTTTAAAAGAAAGACATTCATACAAGTTAGACATAAGAGTTACTAAAGATTCTTACTGGGGGGAGCCGGGTTAAGAGCATAAAAGGGCTTCAGTGCATCTTGGCTGCAAGCGGCTAGACTTTCACCTAACAGCTTCTTCACAATCCGATTTATTTCATCAGCATCCAAAGTTATGTTGTTGTATCTTTGGGCGTCGTCTAAGTCGCCGGAGTAAGCGCACATTAGACAATCACGACGGCTTAGCGGGAAAATACTCCAGGATACCCAGCACCAGGTCAGATCAACTCCCATTAACCCGTTGGCTGTTAAGGCCCTGAACTTAGGATATATAGGGACATGTTGAGCACGTTCCTGCATAGAAGCCCAGCCAGGAAGTTCGAGGTCCATGGGAAGACGATTTGGTCTGTAACCCGACAAAGGGTTCTCGCCAGTAGGGGCCGTGTTCCGGTAATAGAACCAAGTTTTATTCCACCCTTTAGGATGGCTTGGCAGAATGGCAGCAGGAAAGGCAACGTCTCTCCACCTCTGGAATGAGACCCCGCCAAGTTCTAGGCTGGGGCCATCAACGCATTCAGTTTGGCGATTCAAATAAAAGAACTCCCTAAAGAGTGAAATGGAGGGCTCTATTTGCAGATAAGCCTCACAAAGTACTTGGAACTGACAAAGGTTGGATATGGAATTGGGGCAAAGGTCTTGAGGATGAAGATGGAAAAAGTGTAAAACGTCTCAAAAGAATTTTGACCCCGGGGGAAGAGAAGCCTCTGAGAAGATGGTCCAAGAATACTAAAGCTTCTCCATCGCCAGGTTTTGGAATTTCTTCTCCAAGAGCAACCCGCCAGCCAACTAGTTCCTTAGATGGCAGAATAACCTGATCTTGGTAATCTTGAAGTATAGATTCGGAAACATGGGAAGGCGCCCAGTTGCAGACGTTGGATTTCGACATAATGAGTCGCCTGGATAAAATAAAAAGGGGGGCGGCTTAAGCAAATGGTTCAAAATAAGATGACCTAATTATTCACAATGGGTAAGCTGCCTTGTGAGGAGTCGGAGTCTTAATACAGCAGTTTAGCACATGGCGGATTACATCTTTTGAGCCGGTAAAAAATAAGGGCGGCTTACGCTAAAATCGAAGACCTCTAAATTTTGATAAGTGCGGGACAAACAAGTTTCTACTAGAATGGCTATAATTATGGATCTACAATTGGTTCGGAAAGGGAAAATATTTGCTAAACCTAGCAACAAGGCATGGGAGCAGCGATGGTTTAGTGTACAGAAACTTAAGGAGGATTTGAAGATGTTACGCGAGAAATGAATCTGCCATTTAAACCGCTCTATTTATATGATAAAGGTCATGGAATTATATTCAAGATGGGCCGTGTTGTGAAGATAAGGCGAACAAGGCGGTTGTTGAGTAAGTCGCCAGGCGGCCCAAGCGCGTGGAGACGGCGACTCACGGCCCACAGGGCAGAAGATGCCAGAAGATTCTTTGCTTGAGAGGCAAGGCGTGTTAAAGACATGATAGGTCACGAGTTGTAATATGACTCAGACTCTGTTGTAAACCCTAGGGTCTCTATCTGTACATAAAGGCGAGCCCCTAGGATCGAAAGACTTAAGTTACACACCCTCGAAAGCTAGGTTAGCGATTCCGCACCCTTGTAATCGAGATCATCATCAATCTAGACACAAAGCATGACGTAGGCTATTACCTCCATCGGAGAGGCCGAACCTGGGTAAACTTGCCTCCCGTTCCCGTTTAACCCCTTTGAGTCGCCACCTAGCGGCGATGGCCTCACACCTAAGTCCTTGCACGAGGACATCTGCCGTGACAAAACCACGACAAGTGCCGAGCTGGTCCTTTAAGCTTTAGTGGCAAGTATTTGATGGCTAGGAGATCCTCTCCCCTGGCCATATGAATGTGGAGAAGAAAGTCTTCAATCCACATAGCCCGGTCTGTTGTCCCATCATATTGTTCTATATTTACGGGTTTAAGCCCTTCGGGGAATTGATGTTGCATGACCTTGTCTGTGAAGCACAGTGGGTGGGCAGCGCCTCTGACCCGGGCTATGTTATGCCGGAAATCGGCTGTTGCTTGGGCCCGGTATTGTTCCCGGTCTCTGTTGTTGCGGTCAAGCCAAGATTGGTACCGGTCCCGTCTAGCGGGGGAGTACCCTCTGGAATCGTAAATGGATCTTGTGTGACCTGCTCTATAGTCCAGGTCCTGTCGTAAGTCGTGTCGATCCTCAGGCTGTACTGGCCCCTTTCCTCTCCTGCGGGGTAACGCAGGTCTGTACTCGGCCTCTCCAGCCGCCCTGTCCCGTCCTCGAGGGGGCGGTCCGGCTGGTCGTACTGAGTGCGCCTGGGGGATGCGGGCTCAAAGCCCTCGTCATCGAATTGCGGTAGCAGACGCCGGCGTGGGTAGCCCTTGTTTTGATCCGGCCGCTCGGTGCCGTACCCTTCTTTGGCTTCTAGGACCTTCGTCCATCTATCGTTGAGGGTATCTTCTTCGGCTCTGAGCTGCTGTTGCTTTGCTTTTAGGCTTCGGGCGGTGGCTATGAGCTGCCATCCGAATCGTTCCTGATCCTGAGGGTTTTCAGGGACGGTGAAGTCTTCGGCTTCGAGGCTATCCTCCTCCTCGACAGGGGGAGGTAATTGTCGTCCTTGGAATCATTGAGGTCCTCAGGATCATGCTGATCCTCGGGCCTCTTAGGGTCCTCTAGTGGTTGCTCGGGGGCTTCGAGGTCACCGAGGTCTTCCCGTGTGTCGTTTTCCCCGGTGCCCACGATGGTTTTCCTTCCCTTGTTCACCTTGGATCGTTTGCACTGTCTTCGGTGCCTTGACGGCTCCTCGACAGATCTGTCACCGTTCTTCTTGGGGGTGTGGTTGCCCTTATCATCAGGGGTGTCCACCATATAAACGTCGTAGGTGGAGGTGGTTGTCCACCGCCCAGTAGTGATAGGGGCGGGAGCGCCGACGTCTTCCTCCAAGTCTTCTGCCTCCTCGGAGGCATAGTCCAACATATCGGTTAAATCTTCGACAGTGGCTACCAAGTGGGTCGTGGGTGGGTCATGAAATTCCTCATGACCTGCCTCCAGACCGATCTGAACATGTGTCGAGGTCAGGTCATCCATGATTTTCATTGACTGGATCCGGTCTAGCGCCTCGTTCAACAGCGAGAGGTCGACCGGAACAATCTTCCGAGGGCTTTCGGAGCTAACTTCCGGAGTGCCCCCATGAGGAGCATATTCGGCAAGAACCGAACCCTGGTCCTCAGGCGCTATAACTGGGTCCGAGTTTAAGGCTGAACCTCCGGCGGGGATGGACCCGAGGGCGGGGGGCGAGCAGGGGACCCAAAGTTGAAGCTTCGGGATTTCCGGGCTCATCGGACGAGACCGAGAGCCTAGTAAGGAACAGATCGCCACGGGAGTCGGCGGAGAACTCTAGGTTCCCGAACCTAATCTCTTGACCGGGAGAGAAACTTCTGATCTGGCCAGGACGGCCGATCAGGTCAGCATGCAGCACAATGCTGCCGAACGCGGAAATCTGTCCAGGGACAAAGGTGTTCCCATTACAGATTTGATCGCTGATGATTAGGCGAGCCGTTAATCCTCTAGTAATCTCATAGCGGAAGTCTCAATGAAAGCACCACTGTCGGTGTCAAAACCGGCTGATCTTGGGTAGGGGGTGTTGGGGAACGTTGCATGGGAAACAAAAATTTTCCTACGCACACACAAGATCTATCCATGGTGATGAGCATCTACGAGAGGGAGAGTGAATCTACATACCCTTGTAGATCGCTAAGCGGAAGCGTTTAAGAAACGCGGTTGATGTAGTCGAACGTCTCCGCGATCCAAATTGCAAGTCGTCCCTCGATCCGATCACGAACTAGTGCCGAACGGACGGCACCTCCGCGTTCAACACACGTACGGCTTGATGACGCCTTCACCTCCTCGATCCAGCAAGCGATGTTGAAGTAGTAGATGAGTTCCGGAAGCACGACGGCGTGGTGATGGTGGTGAGGAACAATCTCTGCAGGGCTTCGCCAAGCACTACGGAGATTATGACGGAGGAACTAGAGGGTTAGGGTTGCCGCACACGGCTTGGGGAAATCTTGATGTATGTCGGGTGCTAGCCCTGCCCCTCTATTTATATGTTGAGCCCTGGGGTCGAAACTTGGAGAAAGAGCCTCCTCAAAGTCGGTTTGGCCCGCAAGGCAAGAGTCCTGCTCGGACTCCAGGACCAGACGCCAGGGTCCTCGGCGTCTGGCCCCAGACGCCAGGGTCCCTGGCGTCTGACCCCTGGCCTCCGGAAAACTTCCTTTTGCACCTTCCTAAAGCATCGTGGGCTTTACCCCTTGGCCCAAATAAAGTGTTCTCGTACCCGAACATTTCGGGAAACATCCGGAACCCCTTCCGGTGAATTCCGGAACCCTTCCGGAGACCAAACACTATTATCCCATATATCAATCTTTACCTCCGGACTATTCCAGAGCTCCTCGTCATGTCCGGGATCTCATCCGGGACTCCGAACAACTTTCGGTCACCAACATAACAACTCAACTATACTTATATCGTCACCAAACGTTAAGTGTGTAGACCCTGCGGGTTCGAGAACTATGTAGACATGACCGAGACACCTCTACGGTCAATAACCAATAGCGGGACCTGGATGCCCATATTGGCTCCTACATATTCTACGAAGATCTTTATCGGTCGAACCTCTATGTCAAGGATTCAGTTAATCCCGTATGTTGTTCCCTTTGTTCTTCGGTATGTTACTTGCCCGAGATTCGATCGTCAGTATCTCTATACCTAGTTCAATCTCGTTACCGGCAAGTCTCTTTACTCGTTCCGTAATACAAGATCTCGTGGCTAACACTTTAGTCACATTGCTTGCAAGGCTCATTGTGATGTTGTATTACCGAGTGGGCCCTGAGATACCTCTCCGTCACACGGAGTAACAAATCCCAGTCTTGATCCATGCCAACCCAACAGACATCCTCGAAGATACCTGTAGAGCACCTTTATAGTCACCCAGTTATGTTGCGACGTTTGATACACACAAGGTACTCCTCCGATGTCAGGGAGTTGCATGATCTCATGGTCATAGGAACAGATACTTGACATGCAGAAAACAATAGCAATAAACTGACACGATCATATGCTGTGTTTACAGTTTGGGTCTTGTCCATCACATCATTCTCCTAATGATGTGATCCCGTTATCAAATGACATCTCATGTCCATGGCTAGGAAACCTTCACCATCTTTTGATCAACGAGCTAGTTAACTAGAGGCATACTAGGGACAAAGTGTTGTCTATGTACCCACACATGTGTTTGAGTTTCCAATCACTACAATTATAGCATGGATAATAAACGATTATCACGAACAAGGAAATATGATAATAACTAAATTATTATTGCCTCTAGGGCATATTTCCAACAGTCTCCCACTTGCACTAGAGTCAATAATCTAGTTCACATCACCATGTGATTTACATTGTTATGAATCTAACACCCAATGAGTTCTGGGGTTCGATCAGATCATGCTTTGCATGTGAGAGAGGTCTTTAGTCAACGGGTCTGCGACATTCAGATCCGTGTGTACTTTGCAAATCTCTATGTCATACTGTAGACACTTCTACCACACTCCACTTGGAGCTATTCCAAATGGCTGCTCCACTATATGTATCCTGACTACTATTCAGAGTCGTCCGGATAGGTGTCAAAGCTTGCATCGACGTAACCCTTTACGACGAACTCTTTATCACCTCCATAATCGAGAAATATTTCCTTAGTCCTCTAGTTACTAAGGATAATCTTGACCGCTGTCCAATGATCCACTCCTGGATCACTCTTGTACCCCTTGACAGAATCATGGCAAGGCACACATCAGGTGCGGTACACAGCATGGCATACTATAAGAGCCTATGGATAAGGCATAGGGGACGACCTTCGTCCTTTCTCTTTCTTCTGCCGTGGTCGAGCTTTGAGTCTCACTCAACTCCACACCTTACAAATCAGGCAAGAACTCTTTCTTCGACTGATCCATTTTGAACTCTTTCAAAATCTTGTCAAGGTATGTACTCATTGAAAGTCTTATCAGACGTCTTGATCTATCTCTATAGATCTTGATGCCCAATATTTAAGTAGCTTTATTTCAGGTCTTCCTTGAAAAACTCCTTTCAAACGACCCTTTATGCTTTCCAGAAATTCTACATCATTTCCGATCAACAATATGTCAACCACATATACTTATCAGAAATTCTATAGTGCTCCCACTCACTTTATTGTAAATACAAGTTTCTCATAAACTTTGTATAGACATAAAAACTTTGATCACCTCATCAAAGTGTATATTCCAACTCCGAGATGCTTGCTCCAGTCCATAGAAGGATCGCTGGAGTTTGCATACATTTTAGCATCCTTAGGACTGACAAAACCTTCCGGTTGTATCACATACAACCTTTCCTTACGGATACCGTTAAGGAAATGATGTTTTGACATCCATCTGCCAGATTTCATAATTGAAAAATGCAGCAACTGCTAACATGATTCCAACAGACTTTAGCATCGCTACGGGTGAGAAAGTCTCATCGTAGTCAACTCCTTGAACTTGTGAAAAACCCTTTGCCACAAGTCGAGCTTTATAGACGGTGACATTACCGTCCGCGTCTGTCTCCCTCTTAAAAATCCTTTTGTTCTGAATGGCCTTATGCCCTTCAGGTAATACTTCCAAAGCCCATACTTTGTTTTCTTACATGGATCCCATCTCGGATTTCATGGCCTCTAACCATTTCACGGAATCTGGGCCCATCATCGCTTCTCCATAGCTCGTAGGGTCGTTGTTGTCCAACAACATGACCTCTAAGACAGGGTTGCCGTACCACTCAGGAGCAGTACGCGTCCTTGTCGACCTACGAGGTTCGATAGTAACTTGATCCGAAGCTTCATGATCATCATCATTAACTTCCTATTCAACTAATCATAGGCTCCACAGAAACAACTTTCTGCGCTGCGCTACTCTCTGGTTGAAACAAAGGTTCAACAACCTCATCAAGTTCTATCTTCCTCCCACTCAATCTTTCGAAAGAAACTATTTCTCGAGAAAGGATCCGTTTTAGCAACAAACACTTTGTGCTTGGATCTGAGATAGAAGGTTCACCCAACTGTTACGTTAGGGTATTCTATGAAGATGCATTTGTCCGCTTTGGGTTCGAGCTCATTAGGTGAAAACCCTTTTTCACATAAGCGTCGCAGCCCCAAACATTAAAAAATGATAGCTTAGGTTTCCGCCAAACCAAAATTCATA
Organism: Elymus sibiricus; assembly: GCA_039707655.1. Classification (NCBI taxonomy): domain Eukaryota; kingdom Viridiplantae; phylum Streptophyta; class Magnoliopsida; order Poales; family Poaceae; genus Elymus; species Elymus sibiricus. The sequence continues at coordinate 188,357,068 of CM077673.1, forward strand.
CGGTGTCATCTCAACGGACTTATGGTGCCCCTTTTAAAGTGAATGTGGTTGTCTCTAATGCATAACCCTAAAACGATAGTGGTAAATCGATAAGAGACATCATAGTTCGCACCATATCCAATAGAGCACGACTACGACGTTCGGACACACCATCACACTATGGTGTTCCAGGTGGCGTTTAGTTGTGAAACAACTTCCACATTGTCTTAAGTTGTATACCAAACTCGTAACTCAGATATTTACCTCCACGATCATATCGTAGACATTTTATCTTCTTGTCACGATGATCTCAAACTTCACTCTGAATTTGCTTGAACTTTTCAAACGATTCAGACTTGTGTTTCATTAAGTAAATATACCCTATATCTACTCAAATCATCAGTGAAGGTAAGAAAATAACGATATCCACCGCCCGCTAGAACACTCATTGGACTGAACACATCAACATGTATCATTTCCAATAAGTCGATTGCCCGTTCCATCATACCGGAAAACGGGGTTTTAGTCATCTTGCCCATGAGGCATGGTCCGCATTTCTCAACCGATTTGAAATCGATTGAGTCCAAAGATCCATCAGCATGGAGTTTCTTCATGCGTTTTATACCAATATGACATTTAGCGGCAGTGCCACAAGTATGTGGTACTATCATTATTAACTTTGTATCTTTTGGCATCAATATTATGAACATGTGTATCACTACGATCAAGATTCAATAAACCACTCTTATTGTGTGCATGACCATTGAAGGTATTATTCATGTAAACAGAATAACCATTATTCTTTAACTGCAATGAATAACCGTATTGCAATAAACTTGATCTAATCACTTTCATGCTTAACGCAAACACCAAATAACATTTATTTAGGTTCATCACTAATCACAAAGGTAGAGAGAGCGTGCGATGGTGATCACATCAACCTTGGAAACACTTCCAACACTCATCGTCACCTCACCCTTAGCTAGCCTCCGTTTATTCCGTAGCTTTTATTTCGAGTTACTAACATTTAGCAACCGAACCGGTATCCAATACCCAAGTGCTACTAGGAGTACCAGTAAGGTACACATCAATAACACGTATATCAAATATACTTCTGTCGACGTTGCCAACCTTCTTATCTACCAAGTATCTAGGGTTGTTCCACTTCAGCGACCGTTCTCCTCATAATAGAAGCACTTAGTCTCGGGTTTGGGTTCAGCCTTGGGTTTCTTTACTGGAGCAGCAACTGACTTGCCATCCATGAATTTTCCCTCCTTGCCCTTGTCGAAACTAGTGGTTTCACTAACCATCAACACTTGATGCTCCTTCTTGATTTCTACCTTCGCAGTGTCAAACATTGCGAACAGCTCAGGGATCATTATTTCCATCTCTGGCTTTTTATAGTTCATCACGAAGCTCTAGTAGCTTAGTGACAGTGACTTGGAGAACTATATCAATCACTTATCTTATCTGGAAGATCAACTCCCACTCGATTCAAGCGATTGTAGCACCCAGACAATCTGAGCACATGCTCAACGATTGAGCTATTCTCCATCATCTTGCAGGCAAAGAATCTTGTTGGAGGTCTCATACCTCTCAACACGGGCACGAGCCTGAGATCCCAATTTCAGCTCTTAGAACATCTCATATGTTCCATGACGTTCAAAACGTTTTGGAGCCTCAATTCTAAGCCATAATGCATGACGCACTGAACTATCAAGTAGTCATCGGAACGTGCCTATCAGATGTTCACAACATCTACAGACGACGCTAGAGGGGGTGGTGCACCGAGCGGTGCATTAAGGACATAAGCCTTCTGTGCAGCAATGAGGACAATCCTCAGATCACGGACCCAGTCCGCATTGTTGCTACCATCATCCTTCAAATCTATTTCTCTAGGAACATATAAAAATTCAGGGGAGCTACAGCGCGAGCTAGTAATCTACAACATAATTTGCAAAGACATTTTGACTATGTTCATGATAATGAGTTTAGTTAATCATATTACTTAAAACTCCCACTCAAATTGACATCCCTCCGGTCATTCGAGCGTAACATGATCCAAATCCACCAACTCAAGTCCGATCATCACGTGAGTTGAGGTGGTTTCAATGGTGAACATCTTCATGTTGATCATATCTACTATATGACTCATGTTCGACCTTTCGGTCTCTTGTGTTCCGAGGCCATGTCTGTACATGCTAGGCTCGTCAAGTTTAACCCGAGTGTTCCGCACGTGCAACATGGCTTACACCCGTTGTATGTGAACGTAGAGTCTATCACACCCGATCATCACGGCGTGTCTCGAAACGACGAACTTTCGCAACGGTGCACACTCGGGGAGAACACAATTTATCTTGAAATTTAAGTGAGGGATCACCTTATAATGCTACCGTCGTCCTAAGCAAAATAAGATGCATAAAAGGTTTAACATCACATGCAAATCATAAGTGACATGATATGGCCATGAACTCGTGCTTTTGATCTCCATCTCCAAAGCACCGGCATGATCTCCATCATCACCGGCATGACACCATGATCTCCATCATCTTGATCTCCATCAACGTGTCGCCATGAGGTTGTCGCGTCGACTGTTGCTTCCACGACTATTGCTAACGTTTAGCGATAAAGTAAAGCATTACATAGCGCTTAATGATTGACACGCAGGTCATACAATAATTAAAGACAACTCTATGGCTCCTGCCAGTTGCCGTACTCATCGACATGCAAGTCGTGATATTCTATACAACACATGATCATCTCATACATCACATATATCTCATCATGTAATTGGCCATATCACATCACAACATACCCTGCAAAAACAAGTTAGACGTCCTCTAATTGATGTTGCAAATTTTACGTGGCTGCTACGGGTTTGCAAGAACCGTTCTTACCTACGCAAAACCACAACGTGGTGTAGTGATTGCTTTTTGATCTTCTAAAAGAACCCTCTTCATTGAAATTGATTCAACTAAAGTGAGAGAGACACACACCCGCTAGCCATCTTTATGCAACGAAGTTACATGTCAGTTGAAGGAACCTGTCTCGCGTAAGCGTACGCGTAATGTCGGTCTAGGCCGCTTCATCTCACAACACCGCCGAATCAAGTATCAACTAGTAACGGCAAGCAATATGTATACACCCACGCCCACAACTCGTTTGTGTTCTACTCGAGATCTCATCTACGCATAGACCTAGCTCATGATGCCACTGTTGGGGAACGTTGCATGGGAAACAAAAATTTTCCTACGCACACACAAGATCTATCCATGGTGATGAGCATCTACGAGAGGGAGAGTGAATCTACATACCCTTGTAGATCGCTAAGCGGAAGCGTTTAAGAAACGCGGTTGATGTAGTCGAACGTCTCCGCGATCCAAATCGCAAGTCGTCCCTCGATCCGATCACGAACTAGTGCCGAACGGACGGCACCTCCGCGTTCAACACACGTACGGCTTGATGACGCCTTCACCTCCTCGATCCAGCGAGCGATGGTGAAGTAGTAGATGAGTTCCGGCAGCACGACGGCGTGGTGATGGTGGTGAGGAACAATCTCTGCAGGGCTTCGCCAAGCACTACGGAGATTATGACGGAGGAACTAGAGGGTTAGGGTTGCCGCACACGGCTTGGGGAAATCTTGATGTATGTCGGGTGCTAGACCTGCCCCTCTATTTATATGTTGAGCCCTGGGGTCGAAACTTGGAGAAAGAGCCTCCTCAAAGTCGGTTTGGCCCGCAAGGCAAGAGTCCTGCTCGGACTCCAGGACCAGACGCCAGGGTCCTCGGCGTCTGGCCCCAGACGCCAGGGTCCCTGGCGTCTGGCCCCTGGCCTCCGCAAAACTTCCTTTTGCACCTTCCTAAAGCCTCATGGGCTTTACCCCTTGGCCCAAATAAAGTGTTCTCGTACCCGAACATTTCGGGAAACATCCGGAACCCCTTCCGGTGAATTCCGGAACCCTTCCGGAGACCAAACACTATTATCCCATATATCAATCTTTACCTCCGGACTATTCCAGAGCTCCTCGTCATGTCCGGGATCTCATCCGGGACTCTGAACAACTTTCGGTCACCAACATAACATCTCAACTATACTTATATCGTCACCAAACGTTAAGTGTGTAGACCCTGCGGGTTCGAGAACTATGTAGACATGACCGAGACACCTCTACGGTCAATAACCAATAGCGGGACCTGGATGCCCATATTGGCTCCTACATATTCTACGAAGATCTTTATCGGTCGAACCTCTATGTCAAGGATTCAGTTAATCCCGTATGCTGTTCCCTTTGTTCTTCGGTATGTTACTTGCCCGAGATTCGATCGTCGGTATCTCTATACCTAGTTCAATCTCGTTACCGGCAAGTCTCTTTACTCGTTCCGTAATACAAGATCTCGTGGCAAACACTTTAGTCACATTGCTTGCAAGGCTCATTGTGATGTTGTATTACCGAGTGGGCCCTGAGATACCTCTCCGTCACACGGAGTAACAAATCCCAGTCTTGATCCATGCCAACCCAACAGACATCCTCGGAGATACCTGTAGAGCACCTTTATAGTCACCCAGTTACGTTGCGACGTTTGATACACACAAGGTACTCCTCCGATGTTAGGGAGTTGCATGATCTCATGGTCATAGGAACAGATACTTGACATGCAGAAAACAATAGCAATAAACTGACACGATCATATGCTATGTTTACAGTTTGGGTCTTGTCCATCACATCATTCTCCTAATGATGTGATCCCGTTATCAAATGACATCTCATGTCCATGGCTAGGAAACCTTCACCATCTTTTGATCAACGAGCTAGTTAACTAGAGGCATACTAGGGACACAGTGTTGTCTATGAACCCACACATGTATTTGAGTTTCCAATCAATACAATTATAGCATGGATAATAAACGATTATCACGAACAAGGAAATATGATAATAACTAAATTATTATTGCCTCTAGGGCATATTTCCAACAGGGGGTCCCGAGTTGTGGATCTGGGCTCGATGGTTAACAGGGGACGAAGGAGACGATGTTTACCCAGGTTCGAGCCCTCCTGAGGAGGTAAAACCCTACGTCCTGCTTGATTGTATTGATGTGTATGATGATTACAGAGTTCATCTACCTCGAGATCAGATGAGCTAAAACACTGATACATACATTCTGCATCATGATTTCCAATTACTATCTACCTTATTTTTGTCCATTATTCCACATTATCATACAATTCTTATGTTTATTCTCTCTAAATATGCAAGGTACATCACAAGGAGGGAAATATCTGGAAACTGGAATTCTGGACTGAAAAACCGAGAAAAAGCTAGAAAAATAACCAGTCTGAGAATGACCTGAAAATTTACGGAGAATATTTTTGGAATATTTAAGAATTTCCGAAGCAAAAATATACCGGAGAGAGGCTGCCAGGAGGCGACAAGCCAACAGGCCGCGCCCCCTGGGGGCAGGGCCAGATGGCTTGTGGGCCCCCTGCTGGCTCTCCGATGCCCCTCTTCTCCTATACGGTATGTTTTACCCTTGAAAAAAATCATAAACAATCTTTCGGGACAAAGCGCCGCCGTCTCGAGGTGGAAACCTGGGCAGAGGTCCTTTTGCACTCCGGCAGTCAGATTCTGCCGGGGAAATCCCTCTCCGGGAGTGCCAGATCGAAGCCATCATCATCACCCACGCTTCCTCCTTCGTGGGAGGACCAATCTTCATCAATCTATTCACCAGCACCATCTCATCTCCAACCCTAGTTCATCTCTTTTATTCAATCTTTGTCCCAAAACCTCAGATTGGTACCTGTGGGTTTCTAGTTGTGTTGATTACATCTCGTAGATGATGCTTGTTGGATTACTTGGTGGAAGAGATTATGTTCAGATCCTTAATTATCATTGTTACTCCTCTGATCTTGAACATGTTGATGTTGTGTGAGTAGTGACTATTGTTCCTGAGGACATGGGAGAAGTCTTCTTATAAGTAATCTTGTGAAGTTGGTATGCGTTCGATATTTTGATGATATGTATGTTGTTACTTCTCTAAGTGGTGTCATGTGAACGTCGACTACATGACACTTGACCATGTTATGGGCCTAAGGGAAGCCATTGTGGAGTAACAAGAAGATGATGGGTTGCGAGAGGTACAAAAGCTTAAACCCCAGTATATGCGTTGCTTCATAAGGGGCTGATTTGGATCCACATGTTTCATGCTATGGTTAGATTTATCTTAATTCTTCTTTCGTAGTTGCGGATGCTTGCGAGAGGGGTTAATCATAAGTAGGTTGTTAGTTCAAGTAAGAACATCACCTTAGCACCGGTCCACCCACATACCAAATTATCCTGTTCATTGTGTTCCTCAGAAAGGAGGTATTACTGTTGTCCCTAATGATAAGAATGAGCTTATTCCACAAACAATTGTAACTGGTTATAGGATAGTAATTGATTTTAGAAAATTAAATAAAGCTACTAAGAAAGATCATTACCCCTTGCCTTTTATTGATCAAATGTTAGAAAGATTATCCAAGCACACCCACTTTTGTTTTCTTGATGGATATTCTGGATTTTCTCAAATCCCTATGTTAAAAGGAGATCAAGAGAAAACTACCTTTACATGTCCTTTTGGAACTTATGCTTATAGACGTATGCCTTTTGGTTTATGCAATGCGCCTGCTACGTTTCAAAGATGTATGACTGCTATATTCTCTGACTTTTGTGAAAAGATTGTTGAAGTTTTTATGGATGATTTTTCCGTCTATGGGACTTCTTTTGATGACTGCTTGAGCAATCTTGATCGAGTTTTGTAGAGATGTGAAGAAACTACTCATGTCTTGAATTGGGAGAAGTGCCACTTTATGGTTAATGAAGGCATAGTGCTTGGGCATAAAATTTCTGAACGAGGCATTGAGGTAGACAAGGCTAAAGTTGATGCGATAGAGAAAATGCCATGCCCGAGAGATATCAAAGGTATAAGAAGTTTCCTTGGTCATGCTGGTTTTAATAGGCATTTCATTAAAGATTTCTCTAAGATTTCTAGGCCGTTAACTAATCTTCTTCAAAACAATGTCCCTTTTTTTAATGATGATTGTGTAGAAGCTTTTGAAATACTTAAGAATGCTTTAATTTCTGCACCTATTGTTCAACCACCTGATTGGAACCTACCATTTGAAATTATGTGTGATGCTAGTGATTATGCTGTTTGCGCTGTTCTAGGGCAGAGAGTAGACAAGAAGTTAAATGTTATCCATTATGCTAGTAAAACTCTAGATTCTTCTGAAAGGAATTATGCTACCACTGAAAAGTAATTTTTAGCAGTCGTTTTTGCTTGTGATAAGTTTAGACAATACATTGTCTATTCCAAAGTAACTATTCACACCGATCATGCTGCTATTAAATACTTTATGGAAAAGAAAGATGCTAAACCTAGGCTTATTAGGTTGGTACTTTTACTTCAGGAGTTTGACTTGCATATCATTGATATAAAAGGAGCTGAAAATCCCATAGCAGATAACTTGTCTAGGATGGAAAATGTTCTTGATGACCCACTTTGTCGGGGCACGGATGCTCACGATCACCTATGGGACCAGAGGCCCCTTTGTGGTTCGGCAAGGGGGGTCACATTGCACAAAGAGCGGAGAGCATGAGACGGCGCGACGATCACGACACATGCATTTTACCCAGGTTCGGGCCGCTGCTAAGCATAAAATCCTACTCCTGCTTTTGGTGGATTGATCAGAGGAACATGAAGAACGCGCAGCGCCTAACCCCGGCAAGAGCTGCTGTCGAGGTGAGCTACTACGCGAGTACAAGTGTCCAAAGGTCCGAATCTTGAGCTATGTAGCCTTGGGCCTCCTTTTATAGTGCAAGGGGTTACCAGAATGGCAAAACAGTCATTATCTATCGATTGGATAGCTTAGCGGAGCTATCATACCTAACTCTGGCATTTAGGACAAAATACCATGATTACTAGCCTAGGTGGCGCTCGGGGGTGCATCCCCGGCAAGCTTTTACCACCGCTTGGCTGGTCGTTACTTACGGTCTTGACACGCTGTAGGGCGGGTGTCAACTGAGTATAACTTGCCTCCTGGTGTGTCGCCACGTGTTTAGCGAGAGCTGATTAGCCGCTTGAGGGCTCGACACCGCATCGACAAGTGACTGGCGTAGTGATGCGGTGGAGCGGTGTCTGGCTAGCTCATGCCTGCCGGGGGATGGCTTGCCAGGTCTTCAGGAATGTGCGCATGTCTTGGTCCCCGGCAAGCGTCGGGGACGTGCTTGGCACGTTGCAGTCTAGGCTTGGGCTGCCGCGTTGGGCTTGTTGGAGTTTGGTCTTGATCATTCTTCGGGTTTGTACGAACGTTGAAGGGTTCAGCTACTACCGCCTGTGCATAAGTTAGGGGAACTGAGTACCCCTGTACTAGTGCACCGACAGGAGCCCTCGGGTCTGGCCCACACGCGCTCGTCAAGTGCCATTGGGTTAGGCCCAAAATCTATGCACAGGCACGCAATGGGAGGGAGTAACTGCCAATCTATTGGTCAGCACCTCAGGCCGTTTCCGCCACGCACGCCGCATGCATAGCGGGGGTTAGCGACGGGCGCGCGTGACTTAAAGCCCTGGTTGTGGCAGAAACCGCAGCGCCACTGATTGGAGCAATGGGGTGGTTACTTGTTCGCCCGTGATCGTGGGTGGTGGAATTGGTGGAGATGGGCGGTGACCCTTGGAGCGGAGGAGAGCCAGCCCCCACGCTCTCCCCTATAAATTGGGGGTTGCACGGGGCGATGCTCATCTATCCTTTCTTCCTCCTTGAGTCCGAATCCACTGAGCTCGCCCTTCTGCTTCCTTGTCTTGAGCCGCGTTCCCCCTCCCGATGCTCAGGGGGAGGGGCCTAACGAGCGTGTTTGCAGGGCCTTCCCCTTGTACCCATGCTTAGTCCCCGTCATGGATATATGACTCTGAGCTGAAGGCTGGTCGGGGAAGTCTTGGATGGGGGAGCGGGCAGCGTGGTGGCCGTGTTGGAGATAGCTGCGGCGGCACGCCTGCCACCGTGCTGCCCGCTTCTTTAGCCTTGACGGAGCGCCATGCGGTTGACATCGCGCCGGGATCTATATTTGAGGTGTAGCGTCGCGGCGGTCCGCGGTTCCCGCAGCCCTTCTTCAAGCTGATGGAGAAAAACCGCCCACACGGCCACCACATGCGTGTGTATGGTTGCAGCTGTGCGTCGTCGTTTATCGCGGTGAAGCTCTCCTCCCGCAGCGTTATGGATGGAGCGTACGGGAGGGAGCCCTTCATCTACGCGTGCTCTTCTAAGGCGGGGGATGGAATTCCCCGCCTTTGGCCACCGGGGACGACCATGCTCTCTGTGGGGTCCCTGGGTTGCTGCACCTAGAGCTTGGGTGATGGCGGGGGCGTCTCCTCGAGCGGTGGCGATGAGGAAGACGATGGCGGTCGGGGACCTACGACGCATCAGGAACACGGATGAGGTCTCCGATGCGTCGCATTCCCCGGCAGCACCATCATCACCAGCTGGGCTCCGGCAGCGCCACCATCTGCACCTGCCCTCCGCCTTCTTTCCCCTTGTCGGTCTTGTCCGCTCCGTCGGCTTCGTCCGCCCTGCCTGGGAACAGGGCCCTTCTGCTCGCCGGTCGCGTCCCTCTGGTCCTGGCTGGGAAGCGTCGAATCCTGGCCAGGCGCTCCTTTTGCCCTCTGTTCCTTCTTCACCTAATCTCTGAGAGGAGAGGGACAAGAAAGGCATTACGGGCATTTATCTTTTTGTAAGCCAAAAATGTAGGAGTTTGCCAAATTTTACCTGATCAGAATGTAATTTCTTATCCACTTTGTATCGGAAATGAATGAGAAAAGGTGTTGTCTTTCTTTCGCAAGCACTATCCCTTTTCCTTCCTTGTTTATACTGCATCGGTATGTTTTGTCTTTGCTACACGGAGCTGCTTGCCGGGTCATCATTCAAACCACGAGCGCCAAAAAGGGGAAACGAGCCCCCGGCAGCAGATTGGTGTTGTTCCCTGGCAGAGCTCCTTGTCGGTGTTGGCGCCGCCACCCCCCCCCACAGTCGTTAAACAAGGACAGAGGGGCGGCTCATCCCGACAAGGGTTTTCACCACGTGGATGACTCCACCACCCGCAGTAAGGAAGATATTAAGGATTTCCTTGAGGAATCGAAAGGTACTGAACTTGGGATATGCGATATACTTATCTTTTCCAAGCAGTATCCCCTTTTAGAGTGTGATGGGCCGCCATCCTCGTTTATTTGTTTCCCTTCCCTGTTTTTCCGTTGGTCAAACATGTAGGGTGAGAACTGTAACAAAGATTACGGGTTGATCAAGTATTCTAGCAAATCTTTATAACTCAAAAGCGATAAAATTGCAGTAAAAAAATGCGTAATGAGCATGTAAAGATGATGATATGATGCAACGTCTAGCTTTATTATCGTTGCACAGGGTCTGCGCCTGGCTTTGTACAAAGGGTTACATGCAACATCGGCAAGGCTTGTACAAAAGGTGGCTGCCGGGGACTGAGCCCGGCAGCCGCGCCTTACGGGTAGAACTTACGAAGATGCTCAATATTCCATGAGTTAAGCAGCTTGGTGCCATCTTCGGTCTCCAGACGGACTGCGCCAGGTCTAGTGACTCGTGCTACCCGGTAAGGGCCTTCCCGCTTCGGCGTCAACTTGTTAGTACCCTTGGCGGACTGAACACGCCTAAGGACAAGGTCGCCTTCCTCAAGGCTCCGGGCGTGGACCCTGCGGCTATGGTAGCGGCGCAGGGCTTGCTGGTAACGTGCAGCACGCACCACAGCCCGGAGACGGTCTTCCTTGAGGAGCATGGCATCGTCATGCCGTAGCTGCTATTGCTCTACTTCATCGTAGGCAAGCACTCGAGGTGACCCGTATATGAGTTCCGTGGGGAGTACTGCTTCCGCCCCGTATACTAGGGAGAAGGGCGTCTGGCCAGTAGCTCAATTTGGTGTTGTCCTAAGGGACCAAAGAACCACCAACAGCTCGTCTATCCAGCGCCTGCCGCTCTTCCGCGGCTTATCAAAAGTCCTTGTCTTGAGCCCTCGCAGCACTTCAGCATTCATCCTCTCGACTTGCCCATTGCTTCTTGGGTGAGCAACAGAGGTGAAGGAGACCTTGCTTCGAAGGCTTTGGATATATTGCATGAAGGCGTGGCTCGTGAACTGGGTGCCGTTGTCAGTGATCACTCTGGTAGGCACTCCAAAGCGGCACACCAGTCCTTTCATGAACTTGATAGCTGACTGCGCGGTCACCTTTCTCACCGGTTCCACCTCAGGCCACTTTGTGAACTTGTCAGTTGCCACGAACAAGAACTCAAAGCCCCCGACAGCACGGGGGAAGGGTCCCAGAATATCGAGCCCCCAGACCGAGAATGGCCAGGATAGAGGGATTGTTTGCAGGGCTTGTGCTGGTTGATGGATGTTCTTGGAATGGAACTGGCAGGCTTCACACTTGGTGACCAGCTCAGTAGCGTCCTGGAGAGCTGTGGGCCAATAAAAACCCTGTCAGAAAGCTTTCCCGGCAAGGGCCCTTGATCCAATGTGGGAACCACATACTCCTCCGTGAATCTCTGCCAACAACTTCAGTCCATCCTCCCGGTAGATACACCTTAATTTCACACTGTTCGGTCATCTTCTGTATAGGGTGTCATCGACAAACTGGTACATACTTGACCGACGGGCTACTTTTTTGGCCTCCTCTTCTCTTCGGGGAGTTCTCCTGTTTGAAGGAAATGGACTATATGATGCGCCTAGGTTGGAGCCTTCGGCTCAACAACAAGGACTAAAGGCGTCTCCTCGTCTCCGGGAGCGCTTGTCTCAACCGCGAGAACCTGAGGTCCTGCGGGAGGGAGCTGCTCGTTAACCGGAACGGGATTCTCCCCGGCAGCTTCTCTACCAGGGGCTTCGAGAAGCTCTGCTGGGAAATGCTTGCCGGAGTTCAACTTCCTTCTCTTCTTGGACATCGCTGATGGGGATACTTATGGTTGAGTGAGGCGGAGAACGAAAGTCCCTGGTTCCACAAGAAGCTTCTGCGCAGCCAGATGGTCGGCAATGCAGTTTTCTGCTCGTGGCACGTGCTATGTTTGCAGTCCATCAAAATGCTCCTCCAATTTCCTCACCTCCTCCACGTAGGCCTCCATCAGCGGGATCTGGTAATCCTTGTTAACTTGCTTCACCACAAGCTGAGAATCTCCTCGGACGATCAGCCTCTTTATTCCCAACTCCACCGCGATTCTAAGTCCGGCAAGGAGCCCCTCATACTCAGCGGTATTGTTGGTGGCTTCCTCCAGGGGAAAGTGCATTTGGACAACGTACTTGAGGTGCTCTCCAGTAGGGGCAATGAGGAGCACGCCTGCTCCAGCGCCCTGGAGTGAGAAAGCACCGTCAAAGTACATGATCCAATCCTTGGCTGCTTCTTTGCCGGGGAGGATTGTCTCCAGAGCTTCATCATCTGGTATGGGTGTCCATTCTGCAATAAACTCCGCCAACGCCCTGCTTTGAACGGTGGAAATGATTTCATACTTCAATCCGAAACTTGACAATTCTAATGTCCACTCAACTATCCTGCCAGTGGCTTCGGGGTTCCTCGATATGCATTGCAACGGGAAACGGGTAACAACTGTTACCTCATGGGCTAGGAAGTAGTGGCGCAGTTTCCTCGAGGCCATGATGAGGCCGAAGATCAGCTTTTGTACTCCAGAGTACCTGGATCTAGCCCCCTGTAGGAGGGAACTAACAAAGTGCACGGGCCGCAGCAGCATTTTCTACTTCGCCACCCCTTTGGATTCGCTGTCGATCATTTGCTGAGGTCCCCCTTGATCTGTATCGAGTCCTGCCGCAGATGCTTCTTTCTCGTCCCCAGTAGCATCAGCAGTAGCTGCTGAATCTCCATCACTTCCCGCTGTGCCACCAGCGCTGCACTAACCACTTGATTCGTCGTTGCCAAATATAGCAGCAACGGTTCTTGCGGTTTAGCAGCGACCAAGGTGGGAGCAGAGGATAGGTAATTCTTTAGGTCTTGCAGCACTGCATCTGCTTCCGGGGTCCACTTCATCGGGCCGGCCTTCTTCAAGATCTTGAAGAATGGCAAGGCGCGCTCAGCAGACTTGGAGATGAACCTACTCAACGCGGCAACACATCTGGTCAAGCGTCTGATATCCTTGATAGTCTTGGGTGCCTGTATCTGTTCAATCGCCTTGATCTTTTCGGGATTGGCTTCTATTCTTCACTGAGATACGAAGAACCCAAGCAGCTTGCCGGATGGGACACCGAACACGCACTTTTCAGGGTTGAGCTTCAGGTTGATTTTGCGCAAGTTCGCAAAAGTTTCTTCCAAATCTTGTATGAGAGTGGCTTCATCCTTGGTCTTGACCACGATGTCATCCATGTAGGCTTCCACATTTCTGTGCAGCTGAGGTCCAAAACTAATCTGAACAGCTCTGGCGAAAGTTGAACCAGCACTCTTTAACCTGAAGGGCATATACACAAAACAGTACATGCCACAGGGAGTTATGAATGCGGTCTTCTCCTCATCTTCTTTAGTCATAAATATCTGGTGGTATCTGGAGTAGGCATCCAAAAAGGAGAGCAAGTCACATCCGGAGGTGGAATCAACAATCTTATCTATGCGCGGCAAGGGAAAAGGGTCCTTCGGGCAAGCTTTGTTCAAGTCAGTGAAGTCTATGCAAAGCCTCCATTTCCGATTTGCCTTTCGTACCACCACCGGGTTTGCCAGGCAAGTTGGATGCAGCACCCCTCTGACCAAACCAGTTGCTTCAAGCTTCTTGATTTCCTCGGCAATGAACTGCTGCCGCTCCAGGGCTTGCTTCCTAACCTTTTGCTTGACGGGTCGGGCAAGAGGACAGACAGCAAGGTGGTGCTCAATTACCTCCCTGGGAACACCAGGGATGTCAGATGGTTGCCAGGCAATCACATCGACATTCTCCCGCAGGAAGGTAACGAGCGCGCTTTCCTATTTGTCAGTAAGCGTAGCACTGATGGTGAACGTGCCACCAGTGCCGTCCATCCTTGCGGGATTTTCTTCGTCTCAGGATAGGTAGCCTTGGTCTTCTTGCTAGTGGAACTCCCCGGCAGGTCATCGTCGGGTGCGGCGCACTCCGAAGAGGCGCTCTTCCTGGAGTCCTTGCCGGTGTTCCTGCTAGCCTTCTTCAATTTCTCTGAGTTCTTGGCGGGAGCTGGGATTTCTGTGGCTTCAGCTGCTACCGCGTCACGATACATCTGGTCCACGCAGATAACTGCGTTCTTCTTGTCAGATGGGATGGAAATGACCCCAATGGGCCCTGGCATCTTCAAGGTAATGTAGGCATAGTGGGATGCCGCCATGAACTTTGCCAGAGCTGGGCGACCGAGGATTCCATTGTAAGGCAGCGGGATCTCGGCGACGTCGAACACTATCCTCTCTGTCCGGAAGTTCAGTTCCCCGCCAAATGTCACAGGCGGAGTGATCTTTCCCTTGGGTCGGCTCCTGCCGGGGTTGATTCCTTGGAATGTACCCGTAGCTTCGAGCTCTTCATTAAGGATCTACAGTTTCTCAGCCACCTTAGGGGAGATAAATTTCAATCCCGCCCCGCCGTCAACTAACATCTTGGACACCTTGAGGTTGCGGATTGTCGGGGAAACTAACAATGGCAAACACCCGACCGTAGTGGTACGGTCGGGATGATCCTCTTCGTCAAAGATGATAGGCGTGCAGGACCATTTGAGTGGCTTCCTAGATTCTGCAGTTGGTTCCACATCATTGACCTCGCTTGCCCACTGCTTGAGCTAGCGGTGAGAGGAATGCAAGGATGCACCCCCGTCAACGCACATGGCTTCGGTTGCTTTCTGAAAATCCCTATCGCTGGAATCCTCATCATCATCCTCATCCTCACTCATATCGTCTGTTTCCTTCTTCTCTCGGCCTCTGGCAGGTTTTTCCTTTTGCTGCAGGGTTTTGCCGCGACGACCTCCTCTACCGCCACGGCCCTTCCCGGCAGCATCATCCTGGCCTTTTTCTTTATCGCGCTTCTCGTACTTGGCCCTCTGCTTCTCAACAAGTTGCTCGACTTGTGGGCATTCTTGGAGATCATGGCCCTTGGTGCGGTGAATTTTGCAGTACGGCGTCAGACTTCCCGGTCTTCTCAGCGGCAGCAGCCTCCCGACAATCAGCGCACGCGGCAGCTCCCTTACCGGGGGTTTCGGCTTTCGCCTTCTTGCTTGCACTGAGGTCTCCGAAGCTCTCGATAGCCAATACTGCTTTTCCCTTACGCTTCTTGTTGCGCTTCCTGCTTCTTCCCTTCGGGTCGAGGGCGTCGTCGTCGTCATCGGAGTCTACTTCGACGCTCGCCTCCTCCTCGGGAAGTCGCCTTCCTTCTTCAGCTCGAGCACATTTATCTGCCAAGGTGTAAAGCTCATTAACAATCTTGGGGAGCTTGACATTCATCTTGGCTCGCATCCTCCTGTTGCGCACATTCGAATGGAACGCGGCAATCACCGATGCGGGATGTATCTCTGGGATGTTGCGGTGCACTCGGCTGAATCTCTGGATATACTTCCTCAAGGTTTCTTCCTCCTTTTGCGGGAGGACTTGGAGATCGCTGGGCTGGCCTGGTTCTTCATGACCACCGGTGAAGGCGCCAACGAACTCGTTGCATAGGTCAGCCCATGACGAAATTGAATTTTCCGGCAGATGCATCAGCCACGATCTCACATTCGGCTTAAGTGCCTAAGGGAAATAGTTGGTGAGCACCTTTTCATCTCTTCCTCCTGCAGCTTGAACAGCTATCATGTATATGCCAAAGAACTCTGCCGGGTTCAGCTTCCCGTCATATTTCTCAGGCAGCTTAGGTTTGAAAGCTCGGGTCGACGGCCAGCGGATCCGTCGCAGCTCGCTAGTGAAGGCAGGGCAACCAACCTCGTAGGGAAGGTACCCGCCAGCACTGCGCGCGGGTAGTGCTGGCGGGGTCACCGACGTCTGAACCGTTGCGCTTGTCGGATTGGCGGTGCGCTTCCCAGCATCGCTCGATGGTGATGCACGTGTCTTCTTTCCGCCGGTCTTCAAGGACTCGCCGTTGCTCCCGGTGGTCGCGCGGGCCAGAGGAGACTATGGACGCCTCGTCGTGCTCATCAGCATGTGAGGCTTGTTGCGGCTGCCTCTAGGCCTGTTGTCGTGGAGGGGACTGCACCATTGGGGTGGCCCCTTCGACGCGCTCACCGGCTCGGGCTGCTGCTGCTGTTCGCGTACGTCGCGATGGCTCTGCATGCTGGGGCTTGTTGGCTTCAATGAAAGAAATCAAACTCTGAATGGTGGCTCTCCATTCATCCATCTTGTCAGCTGTTGGCATAAAGTTGAGCAGCATCTGGATTCGTGCCATGGCTTCCTCTGCGGTGCTCGGCATGGCGAAAGAGGCGGACCGTGACGTCGCTCGACTCCTGGTAGGACCAAGAGAAGCGTCACCGTGTTCTGATGTCGTGTGCCACTCGCTGGGGCTTTCTGGCGTGCAGGGGGCTGAACCTGCGGTGTTGTGGCCCCGCTTGGCACTCCGTCTCGTTCCGCACGAGGTGTACGCCCAGTAGTCTCGCCGGCGACGGGGCCGAGCTCGCCAAGTTGTTGTTGTAGTCGCTCCCCTCCGGCGCCTCCTGCTCCATCTCCGGCCGTGAAGGGCTGGACGGGGGCGCCGCTTGTGCCGACCGCGTCGCCCACGATGCCCGCCTCACCCGTAGCCGCCGTGGCGTCGACGACGCCGGTGGCCGCATGTGAGGGAGCCTTCGAAGTGGAGGGATGCGTGGCCACACTGAATTTCTTCTTGGAAGCCATTGTTGAAGAAGATGATGATGAAGATCGATTCGCCGTTCACGAACTCGGGTTCGCGCAAATGATGCACGCCCCCTACCTGGCACGCCAAAGATGTCGGGGCACGGATGCTCATGATCACATATGGGACCAGAGGCCCCTTTGTGGTTCGGCAAGGGGGGTCACGTTGCACAAAGAGCGGAGAGCATGAGACGGCGCAACGATCACGACATATGCATTTTACCCAGGTTTGGGCCACTTCTAAGCAAAAAACCCTACTCCTGCTTTTGGTGGATTGATCAGAGGAACACGAAGAACGCGCAACGCCTAACCCCGGCAAGAGCTGCTGTCAGGGTGAGCTACTATGCGAGTACAAGTGTCCAAAGGTCCGAATCTTGAGCTAGGTAGCCTTGGGCCTCCTTTTATAGTGCAAGGGGTTACCACAATGGCAAAACAGTCATTATCTATCGATTGGATAGCTTAGCAGAGCTATCATACCTAACTTTGGCATTTAGGACAAAATACCATGATTACTAGCCTAGGTGGTGCTCGGGGGTGCATCCCCGGCAAACTTTTACCACCGCTTGGCCGATCGTTGCTTACGGTCTTGACACGCTGCAGGGCGGGTGTCAACTGAGTATAACTTGCCTCCCGGTGTGTTGCCACGTGTTTAGTGAGAGCTGATTAGCCGCTTGAGGGCTCGACACCGCATCGACAAGTGACTGGCGTAGCGATGCGGTGGAGCGGTGGCTGGTTAGCTCGTACCTGCCGGGGGATGGCTTGCCGGGTCTTCAAGAATGTGCGCATGTCTTGGTCCCCGGCAAGCGCCGGGGACGTGCTTGGCGCGTTGCAGTCCAGGCTTGGGCTGCCGCATTGGGCTTGTTGGAGTCTGGTCTTGATCATTCTTCGGGTTTGTATGAACGTTGAAGGGTTCAGCTACAACCGCCTATGCATAAGTCAGGGGCACTGGGTACCCCTGTACTAGTGCACCGACACACTTCCTATCGATGATAGTTTTCCTAATGAACAACTTGCTGCCATAAATACTTCATGTAGTGCTCCTTGGTATGCTGATTATGCTAATTATATTGTTGCTAAATACATCCCACCTAATTTCACATATCAACAAAAGAAAAAAAATTCTTTTATGACCTACGACATTACTTTTGGGATGACCCACATATTTACAAAGAGGGAGTAGACGGTATTATTAGACGATGTGTACCTGAGCATGAACAGGAACAGATTCCTCGGAAATGCCATTCCGAAGCTTATGGAGGATGCCATGCCGGTGACCGGACTGCACACAAGGTATTACAGTCTGGTTTTTATTGGCCTACTCTTTTCAAAGATGCTCGTAAGTATGTACTTTCATGTAATGAATGCCAGAGAGTTGGCAACATCGGTAATCGTCAGGAAATGCCTATGAATTATTCACTTGCTATTGAACCATTTGATGTCCGGGGCTTTGACTTTAAGGGACCTTTTCTTTCCTCAAATGGGTATACTCATATTCTAGTTGCTATTGATTACGTTACTAAATGGGTCGAAGCTATTCCAACTAGTAGTGCTGATCATAACACCTCTATTAAAATGTTTAAAGATATTATTTTCCCTAGGTTTGGAGTTCCTAGATATTTAATGACTGATGGTGGTTCACATTTTATTCATGGCGCTTTCCGTAAACTTCTAGATAAATATGATGTTAACCATAGGATTGCATCACCTTATCATCCCCAGTCTAGTGGTCAAGTTGAATTGAGTAATCGAGAAATAAAATTAATATTGCAAAAGACTGTTAATAGATCTAGGAAGAATTGGTCTAAAAAAGTAGATGATGCACTTTGGGCTTATAGAACTGCTTATAAGAATCCTATGGGTATGTCTCCATACAAAACGGTTTATGGGAAAGCTTGTCATTTACCTCTTGAGTTAGAACACAAAGCTTATTGGGCAATTAAAGAACTTAACTATGATTTTAAACTTGCCGGTGAGAAGAGGTTATTTGACATTAGCTCACTTGATGAATGGAGAACACAAGCCTACAAAAATGCTAAGTTATTTAAATAAAAGGTTAAAAGATGGCATGACAAAAGGATTCAAAAACAAGAATTCAATGTAGGAGACTTAGTACTTTTATACAATTCCCGTTTCAGATTTTTTTACAGGAAAACTCCTCTCCAAATGGGAAGGACCATACGTTGTTGAGGAGGTTTATCGCTCCGGTGATATAAAAATCAACAACTTCGAAGGCAAGAACCCGAGAGTGGTGAATGGGCAAAGAATTAAGCATTATATTTAAGGTGCACCCCATTAATGAAGAAACAAATGTCATCCAAGTCGGCACACCGGAAGAACACATCAAGGAAGTCTTCCGGAACACTCCAGAAACCTAAAAAAAGGGTAGGTATGTGGTACGGTAAGTAAACCGACTCAAAAAATTCCATAAAAATAATTTCTATCGTTTTTGGTATTTTAGAAAAAATACAAAAATAAAATGGAGTCGGAAGGACCCACGAGGGAGCCACAAGCCAACA
The DNA here is from genome assembly GCA_039707655.1 of Elymus sibiricus. Classification (NCBI taxonomy): domain Eukaryota; kingdom Viridiplantae; phylum Streptophyta; class Magnoliopsida; order Poales; family Poaceae; genus Elymus; species Elymus sibiricus. Next base: position 188,376,393 of record CM077673.1, read on the forward strand.
GGCCTCGCCCCGCCTAGGGGCGCGGCCAGATGGCTTGTGGGCCCCTCATGTGGCCTTCGGACTCCGATATCTTCTGGAACACGTATTCTGACCTAGAAAAAATAATTATATATACTCCCGGATGTTTTGACCACCGCGTCGCGAGATTTTCCTCTGTTCTTGTTTCGGGCTATTTTTCCAACACATCTAGATTGCTATGACTTCCCCTTCGCCAACCAAGCACAAGTTCTTCGAGAAGGTCATCAATCCCTACCTGCCAGAGGTGATGAAGCACCGTCAGGCTATTGAGATGCATGAGGGGGTGCTCAACATCCGGGACGTTCAAGGCTCGAAGAAGGAGGGAAGCGAGAAGGCCAGGCTTGCACAAGTGGAGCAGGAAATCTTCAAGTGTCAAGGGATGGTTGAACGTGGCTTGAGTGCTAACCACTATATGATCACGGACTTCATCCATGAAAAACAGATGGACACCAAAAGCGTGGGGGAGGCTCTTGCCAAGCTTAAAGATTGGATTGAATACCTCCAGGATCAATGATACGTCTCCAACGTATCTATAATTTTTGCTTGTTCCATGTTGTTATATTATCATTCTTGGATGTTTTACAATCACTTGATAGCAACTTTATATCATTTTTTGGGTCTAACCTATTGACATAGTGCCAAAGTGCCAGTTGCTGTTTTTCTTGTTTTTTACTTCGCAGAATATCAGTACCAAACGGAGTCCAATCGCTACGAAACTTTTTGGAGATTTTTTTGGACCAGAAGACACCCAGTGGGCCAAAGAAGTGCCAGAGAGGTGGGCTGTGGAGAGCACAACCCACCAGGGCGTGCCAGGGGGCTTTCTTGTGAATGACAAGTGAATAAACACTCATCGTGAGAATAACCCACCTAGCATGGAAGATACTGACAGCCCCTAGTCACTACATGAGCGATTCGGGCATACAAAACAAAATATTATTTGAAGGTTTAGAGTTTGGCACATGCAAATTGACTTGGAACGGCAGGTAAATACCGCATATAGGTAGGTATGGTGGACTCATATGGAACAACTTTGGGTTTAAGGAAGTGGATGCACAAGCAGTATTCCCGCTTAGTACAAGTGAAGGCTAGCAAGAGACTGGGAAGCGACCAACTAGAGAGCGACAACAGTCATAAACATGCATTGAGATTAACCAACATTGAATGCAAGCATGAGTAGGATATAAATCACCATGAACATAAATATCGTGGAGGCTATGTTGATTTTGTTTCAACTACATGCGTGAACATGTGCCAAGTCAAGCCACTTGAATCATTCAAAGGAGGATACCATCATATCATACTACGTCACAACCATTTTAAAATGCATGTTGGCACTCAAGACAAACCATTATACACTCTTAGCTAATTAAGCATGGCATGAGTAACTATAATCTCTAATTGTCATTGCAAACATGTTTCATCCATGATGAGCTGAATCCAGAACGATGAGCTAATCATATTTACAAAAACAAAATAGGTCAAGTTTGTACCAGCTTTTCTCCATCTCAATCACTTCATCATATATCGTCATTATTGCCTTTCACTTGTATGACCGAACGGTGTGAATAATAATAAGAGTGCACGTGCATTGGACTAAGCTGGAATCTGCAAACAATTATTTAAAGAAGAAGACATGGTAATATGGGCTCTCTGTAAGATAAACAACAATGCATATGAGAGCCACTCAACATTTTCATTGTGGTCTTCTCCTCTCAACCCAAAGAAAAGAATTTCAAAACAAGAACGAAAAAAACTATTTACACGGGAAATCTCCCAACAAGCAAAAGAAGAACGAGAAATATTTTTGGGTTTTCTTTTAATACTACAACTAAACATACTAGAAAGTAAAACTAGAGCTAATTTTTTTTGTTTTCTTAAGGTTTTTCTGACACACAAGAAGAAAGCAAGAAAAAGATATAAACTTACATGGATAATACAATGAAAAAGTATGAACACCGACAACTGGAATGAGAGTGTGAACATGAATGTAATGTCGGTGAGAAATACGTACTAGCCCAAGCTTAGGCTTTTGGCCTAAGTTGGTCTATTCCCATGGATCAAAGTAGCCCTCTCCTGGGTACTGAGGAGGATCCTGAGGGTTCCACTGGTTAGCGAGCTCTTGTGGCTCCCACTGATAAGTAGACTCCTTGTACGGGTCAAGTGATGGTTCTGGCTGAGGAACTGGGGATCGAGTCCTCTCCCAGTATGCATAAATATCGTCGGGCATAATAATGTACCTCCCTGAATAAATATCGAACAAAGAAGGTGCAGGCAAAGTAATAATCTGACAGGTACCCTGGCTGAATACTAGGTTATAGATGAGCCGCTTGTCATTGTCTTTGGAAATGAAATCATGTGCTACCATACTATCATAGTCTAAATACTTAGTGGGTAACAACCTTTCTTCCTTTTCATCTAGTCTAAAGGATATCTCAAAATGTCTAGCAATGCGAGAAGAATAAATACCTCCAAAGAAAGGACCCTTCGAACGATTTAAACTCGACCGTCAAGCAACAATAGCGCCCAAACTCAAAGTTCTATCATGATGTAAAGCATGGCGCAAAACAGATAGGTCAGGAGCACTTAGGCCTCCACTCTCCCCACGACTAATCAAACATCTCCCCGCAAATAATGAGTAATAGCGCAAAACAGGAAAATGTAAACTAGCCACTCTGGATCCCGACACCCCTCTCTCTTCCCCTACAGTGGTTTCAGCAATAAAATCTTCCACATCTCTAGGATGGGGTTCACTGACGCTGCCCTCATAAGGTAATTTGCAAACATTGCAAAAATCGTAAAGAGTCATCTTCTTAGGCACATCATATAAGTGAAATTCTTCCATAGGAGGATCTTCCCTATAATGAAAGTGAAAGTTTTGCACGAAGGTATTAGTGAGTAACAGGTATTGGTCACACTTATCGTGGAGGAGGTCGGTGATGCCTGCATTCTCCGCCAAATAGTAAAAATCATTATAAATTCCGACCGCCTTCAAGAATGCATCACTTGGCCATTCACATGGCCGAACCTCCGCGGTGCGGGGAAGATTGTATTTGGGCTTCTCTTTCTTCTCATTTTCATTTTCTTTAGAACCCCAGCTTGAAGAGCCTCTTAACAATCTCCTCATCATTTTCTTCCTCTGAAAAATTTCTGAAATTTTAGTAACTCAAAATAAAAGTGAACAAAACTCAACAAAATTCAAAGCAACCACTCCCATAAGTGCCTAGAGGCTAAATCATGCATCAAAACTACTTGGGACCATACAAATTTAACATCCAAGCTCAAGAACAAGGTTACCACAGCAGCAAAAATTTGCAATATATAAAGCACTAGAACAAAAACTAATTGGACCATTGGAGGAGTCACATACCGAAGAACAATCCCCCAAAACAGTTTTGCAAATGGAGCTTTGCACAAGGAGATCGAAAATGGCAGCAAGATGAGCTAGGACACGGGTTTGAGCAATGGTGGGATTTTTTATGGAGGAGGACGGAGTGGATGGGTGCTGGAATAAGTGAGGGGGGCCACGTGGGACCCACAAGCCACCAGGGCGTGCCCTGGGGGTGGGCGCGCCCCCTGAGCTTGTGGCCCACTGGTGCAGCCCCCTGGTGTGTTCTCAGTGCCAAATATTCTTAAATATTCTATAAAAAATCATACTGAATTTTTAGGTCATTTGGAGAACTTTTATTTCCAGGTCATTTTTTTGTTGTATGGATAATTCAGAAAACAGAAGTATAATAGTATTTTTGCTTTATTTATTCTAAACAACAGAAAGTAAAAGTTGGGTACAGAAGGTTGTGCTTTCTAAATTCATCCATCTCATGCCCATCAAAAGGAATTCATTAACAAGGTTGATCAAGTCTTATTAACAAACTTCTTTCGAGTAACATGAAACCGGAGAATTTTCGAATAACACTAAGTTACCTCAACGGGGATAGGCATGTCCCCTACCATGATTATTTCGTATTTCTTCTTTATAGTAGGGAGAGGGAATTTAAAACCTCCAATAGCAATTGTTGGAATTTCTCTAATAGAGTTGATACTATGAACTTGAGGTTGTTTCTTCGTAAAGTGCACCGTATGCTCATTACCATTAACATGAAAAGAGACATTGCCTTTGTTGCAATCAATAACAGCCCGTGCAGTGTTCAAAAAGGATCTACCAAGGATGATCAAGAAAAACAAAGTCTGTTAAGATAGTAACGTTTGCAACCACAACAGGCACATCCTCGCAAATACCGATGGGTAAAGCGGTTGATTTATCAGCCATTTGCAAAGAGATTTCAGTAGGTGTCAACTTATTCAAATCAATTCTACGATATAAAGAGAAAGGCATAACACTAACACCGGCTCCCAAATCACATAAAGCGGTTTTAACATAGTTTCTTTTAATGGAGCATGGTATAGTTGGTATTCCTGGATCTCCTAATTTCTTTGGTACTCCACCCTTAAAAGTACAATTAGCAATCATGGTGGAAATTTCAGCTTCCGGTATCTTTCTTTTATTAGTCACAATATCCTTCATATACTTAGCATAAGGAAACATTTTCACAATATCAGTCAAGCGCATACGCAAAAAGACAGGTCTAAGCATTTCAACAAAGCGCTCAAAATCCTCATCATCCTTTTTCTTGGATGGCTTAGGAGGAAAGGGCATGGGTTTCTGAACCCAAGGTTCTCTTTATTTACCATGCTTCCTAGCAACGAAGTCTCTTTTATCATATCTTTTATTCTTAGATTGTGGGTTATCAAGATCAACAGCAGGTTCAATCTCCACATCATTATCATTACTAGGTTGAGCATCAACATGAACATCATCATTAAAATTATCACCCAGTTCATGTTCATCACTAGGTTGTGTTTCAGCATCAGAAATAGAAATATCATTTGGGTTTTCATGTGTATCTATAATAGGTTCACTAGCAGCATGCAAAGTCCTATCATCATTCTTTTTCCTTTTATTACTAGGACGACTAGGTGCATCAGTATTAATTCTCTGAGAATCTTGCTCAATTCTCTTAGGATGGCCCTCAGGATACAAAGGTTCCTGAGTCATTTTACCACCTCTGGTCACAACTCTAACAGAATGATCATTGTTCTTACCATTCATCTCATTAAGCAAATCATTTTGTGCCTTAAGTACTTGTTCTACTTGAGTAGTTACCATGGAAGCATGTTTACTAATAAGCTTAAGATCATTAACAGTTCTACTCATATAATCACCTAAGCGATCAAGCATGTAAGCATTATGTTTCAATTGTCTACTAACATAAGCATTGAAATTTTCTTGTTTAACAATAAAGTTATCAAATTCATCCAAGCAATGACTAGCAGACTTATTATAAGGAATATCACCTTCGTCAAATCTATAGAGAGAATTTACCTCCACTACCTGTGTCGAGTTATCAAGACCATGTATTTCTTCAATAGGTGGTAAATTCTTAACATCTTCAGCTTTAATACCTTTTTCTTTCATAGATTTCTTTGCCTCTTGCATATCTTCAGGACTGAGAAATAGAATACCCCTGGGGAATGCGGATCATAACTCGTAATAGGTGTCTACAACTTGCAAGATAGGATCAAGAACGCATATATATTCATGAAAACATAATAGGTTCAGATCTAAATCATGGCACTTGGGCCCTAGTGACAAGCATTAAGCATAGCAAAGTCATAGCAACATCAATCTCAGAACATAGTGGATAATAGGGATCAAACCCTAACAAAACTAACTCGATTACATGGTAAATCTCATCCAACCCATCACCGTCCAGCAAGCCTACGATGGAATTACTCACGCACAGCGGTGAGCATCATGAAATTGGTGATGGAGGATGGTTGGTGATGACGACGGCGTCGATTTCCCCTCTCTAGAGCCCAAAACGGACTCCAGATCTGCCCTCCCGAGGAAGAACAGGAAGTGGCGGCGGCTCCGTATCGTGAAACGCGATGAACTCTTCTCCTCTATTTTTTTCTCCACGGATGTGAATATACATAGTTGGAATTAGGGTCGGAGGAGGTCTGTGGGACCCACAAGTCGCCAGGGTGCGCCCTAGGGGGGCGCCCCCCTAGCTTGTGGACAATGGGTGGACCCCCTCTGGTTGATTCTTTCGTCAATATTTTTTATTAATTCCAAAAATATTCTCCGTAAATTTTTAGGTCAATCCGAGAACTTTTATTTCTGCACAAAAATAACACCAAGGCAATACTGCTGAAAACAGCGTCAGTCCGGGTTAGTTCCATTCAAATCATGTAAATTAGAGTCCAAAACAAGGGCAAAAGAGTTTGGAAAAGTAGATACGATGGAGACGTATCAACATGGTATAGGCTATGTGATGATATTTGATCATGGAACTGGAATCGATTGCAATTGGAATTCCATCAAAAGTTTTATCACACGCATCTAGTTCATCGTGATCGGAATTATATATATAATTTTTGGCCTCGTGAAGGAGAAAGCATCGCTCTAGCTTGGGGTAGGCTTAAGTCAATGTTATATTCATGCCCCAATCATGATATCCCAAGAGAAGTTGTTATTCAGAATTTTTATGCTCGGCTTTCTCATAATGATCAATCCATGCTCGATACTTCTTTTGCTGGTTCTTTTATGAAGAAGACTATTGAATTCAAGTGGGATCTCTTAGAAAGAATTAAACGCAACTCTGAAGATTGGGAACTCGACGAAGGTAATGAGTCAAGTATAAAACTTAAGTTTGATTGTGTTAACTCTTTTATGAATACCGATGTTTTTCACAAGTTTAGCACTAAATATGGCCTTGACTCTGAGATAGTAGCCTCTTTCTGTGAAGCATTTACTACTCATGTTGAACTCCCTAAGGAGAAGTGGTTTAAATATCATCCCCCTATTAAAGAAGAAATTAAAGAACCGGTAAAAGCTAAGGATGAAACAATCATTTACAATGTTGATCCAGTTGTGCCTACTGCTTATATTGAAAAACCACCTTTCCCTGTTAGGATAAAGGAACATGCTAAGGTATCAATTGTGGTTCGCAAGAGTAATATTAGAGCACCTAAGCCTCCTGAGCAAATTAAAGTAGAACCTAGTATTGCTATGGCTAAAGATCTCTTGGTAGAAAATATTGATGGGCATGTTTCTACTTCTGTGATGAAGCTGCTAGAATTGCCAAACCTGATGAAAAAGATAAACATAGACCCGTAGTGGGCATGCCTGTTGTCTCAGTCAAAATAGGAGATCATTGCTATCTTGGTTTATGTGATTTGGGTGCTAATGTGAGTGCTATTCCTTTTACCTTATACCAAGAAATTATGAATGATATAGCACCCGCTGAAATAAAAGACATTGATGTTACTATTAAACTTGCTAATAGAGACACCATCACACCACTTGGGATTGTTAGAGATGTTGAAGTATTGTGTGGGAAAGTAAAATATCCTACAGATTTTCTAGTTCTTGGTTCCACACAAAATGACTTTTGTCCCATTATCTTTGGTAGACCTTTCTTGAGCACCGTCAATGCTAAGATAGATTGTGAAAAACAAACTGTCGGTGTTAGTTTTGGTGATGTGTCTCATGAGTTTAATTTTTCCAAGTTTAGTAGATGACCTCGTGATAGAGAAGTATCTAGTAAGGATGAAATAATTGGTCTTGCTTCTATTGCCGTGCCTCCTACTGATCCACTAGAACAATATTTGCTTGACCATGAAAATGATGTGCACTTGCGTGATAGAATTGAAATAGATAAAAAATTCTTTGAACAACAATCTCTCCTAAAACGCAATTTTCCTATTGAAACTCTTAGAGGCCCTCCTCCACCTAAAGGTGATCATGTGTTTGAATTAAAGCAATTGTCTGATACTTCTAAGTATGCTTATCTTGATGAGAAAAAGATATATCATGTTATTATTAGTGCTAACCTTTCAGAACATGAAGAAGAAAGATTATTAAAAATTCTGAGGAAGCACCGGGCTGCTATTGGATATACTCTTGATGATCTTAAGGGCATTAGTCCCACTCTATGTCAGCACAAGATTAACATGGAACCTGATGCTAAACCCGTTGTTGATCACCAACGGCGATTGAATCCTAAGATGAAAGAAGTGGTAAGAACTAAAATATTAAAGCTTCTGGAAGCAGGTATAATCTATCCCATAGCCGATAGTAGATGGGTAAGTCCCGTTCATTGTGTCCCTAAGAAAGGAGGTATTACCGTTGTTCCTAATGATAAAAATGAACTCATTCCACAAAGAATTGTCACTGGCTATAGAATGGTAATTGACTTTAGAAAATTAAATAAAGCCACTAGAAAATATCATTACCCTATGCCTTTCATTAATCAGATGCTAGAAAGATTATCTAAGCACACACACTTTTGTTTTCTGGACGGATATTCTGGTTTCTCTCAAATACCTGTATCACAATCTGATCAAGAGAAAACCACCTTTCCTTGTCCTTTTGGAACCTATGCTTATAGACGTATGCCTTTTGGTTTATGCAATGCACCTGTTACCTTTCAAAGATGTATGACTGCTATATTCTCTGACTTTTGTGAAAAGATTGTGGAGGTTTTCATGGACGATTTTTCCGTTTACGGAACTTCTTTTGATGATTGCTTAAGAAACCTTGATCAAGTTTTGTAGAGATGTGAACAAACTAATCTTGTCTTGAATTGGGAGAAGTGCCACTTTATGGTTAATGAAGGTATTGTCTTGGGGCATAAAATGTCTGAACGAGGTATTGAGGTAGATAAGGCTAAAGTTGATGCAATTGAGAAAATGCCATGTCCTAAAGATACTAAAGGTATTCGAAGTTTCCTTGCTCATGCTGGTTTCTATATGAGGTTCATTAAAGAGTTATCTAAAATTTCTAGCCCTCTTACTAATCTTTTGCAAAAGGATATCCCTCTTGTTTTTGATGATGATTGTGTAGAAGCCTTTGAAACACTCAAGAAAGCCTTAACTTCTGCACCTATCGTTCAACCACCTGATCGGAACTTGATTTTTGAAATTATGTGTGATGCTAGTGATTATGATGTTGGTGCTGTTCTAGGACAAAGAGTTGATAAGAAATTAAATGTTATCCATTATGCTAGCAAAACTCTAGACAGTGCCCAACGAAATTATGCTACTACTGAAACCAAATTTTTAGCAGTTGTGTTTGCTTGTGATAAATTTAGATCCTACATTGTTGATTCCAAAGTCATTGTTCAAACCGATCATGCTGCTATGAAATATCTTATGGACAAGAAAGATGCTAAACCTAGACTCATTAGGTGGGTTCTCTTGCTTCAAGAATTTGATCTACATATAATTGATAGGAAGGGAGCTGAGAACCCCGTAGCTGATAACTTGTCTAGGTTAGAAAATATTCTTGATGACCCACTACCTATTGATGATAGTTTTCCTGATGAACAGTTAGCTGCAATAAATGTTTCTCAAAACACTCCTTGGTATGCTGATTATGCTAACTACATTGTCGCTAAATATATACCACCTAGCTTCACATACCAACAAAAGAAAAAAAAATTCTTCTATGATTTAAGACATTACTTTTGGGATGACCCACATCTTTATAAAGAAGGAGTAGATGGTATTATTAGGCGTTGTGTACCTGAGCATGAATAGGAACAAATCCTACGGAAATGTCATTCCAAAGCTTATGGAGGACATCATGCAGGAGATAGAACTGATTATAATGTATTGCAGTCTGGTTTTTATTAGCCTACTCTCTTCAAGGATGCCTGTAAGTTTGTCTTGTCTTGTGACGAATGTCAAAGAATTGGTAATATCGGTAAGCGTCAGGAAATGCCTATGAATTATTCACTTGTTGTTGAACCATTTGATGTTTGGGGTTTTGATTATATGGGACCTTTTCCTTCCTCTAACGGATACACTCATATTTTGGTTGATGTTGATTATGTCACTAAGTGGCTAGAAGCTATTCCAACTAGTAGTGCTGATCACAACACCTCCATTAAAATGCTTAAAGAAGTTATCTTCCCGAGGTTTGGAGTCCCTAGATATTTAATGACTGATGGTGGTTCACACTTTATCCATGGTGCTTTCCGTAAGATGCTTGCTAAATATGATGTTAACCATAGAATTGCATCACCCTATCATCCTCAATCTAGTGTTCAAGTTGAACTTAGCAATACAGAAATAAAATTGAGTTTACAAAAAACTGTCAATAGGTCTCGAAAGAATTGTTCTAAGAAACTAGATGATGCACTTTGGGCCTATAGAACAGCTTATAAAAATCCAATGGGTATGTCTCCGTACAAAATGGCATAAGGAAAAGCTTGTCATTTGCCTCTAGAGTTAGAACGTAAAGCATTTTGGGCAACTAAAGAACTCAATTATGATTTCTAACTTGCCGGTGAGAAGAGGCTATTTGATATTAGCTCACTAGATGAATGGAGAACCCAAGCCTAAGAAAATGCCAAACTATTCAAAGAAAAAGTAAAAAGATGGCATGACAAGAATCCAAAAACGAGAATTCAAAATACGAGACTATGTTCTTTTGTACAACTCTCGTTTAAGATTTTTTGCAGGTAAGATTCTCTCCAAATGGGAAGGACCATATATTATCGAAGAGGTTTATCGTTTTGGAGCTATCAAGATTAATAATGCCGAAGGTACTAACCCGAAGGTGGTCAATGGACAAAGAATTAAACACTATATCTCAGGTACGCCTATTAATGTTGAAAGCAATGTTATGCAAACCATGACACCGGAGGAACACGTAAAAGTAACCTTCCGGAACACTCCAGAATTCTAAAAAATAGGACGTATGTGATACAGTAAGTAAACGGACTCCGAAAAATACGTAAAAATATTTTCTGTCAGTTTTGGAATATTACAAAAATTAGGAAAATAAGAAATAAACAGGAAAGCAACCGAGGTGAGCACGATACACCAGGGCGCGCCAGCCCTGCCAGGCGCGCCCTGGTGGGTTGTGCCACCTCGGACACCTTCCCGACTCCGTTTTCCTTCCATATGCTTGCTTCCCAAGAATAAAAATTCTCTATATATACCCCCGACTGTTTTGACCACCACATCGCAGAAAAATCCTCTGTTCTTGTTTCGTGTTGTTTTCTCGTCAGATCTAGATCTCCATGGCTCCACCAAGCTCCTCCAAGGACAAGTTCTTCGAGAAGGTCATCAACCCATACTTGCCGGAGGTGATGGAGCAACCTCAAGCCATTGAGATGCGTAAGGGGGTGCTCCGTATCCGCGGTGTTCAGGGACCCAAGAGGACCGGAAATGTGGAAGCTAGGCTCGAGGCGGTTGAACAAGACATCTTCAAGTGCCAAAGGATGGTGGAGCGTGGACTTAGTGCCAATCACTCCATGATCACGGAATTCACCTGTGATCAGATGGTGGATGGCCGGTCTGTGAAGGACACCATCTTCACCCTCAACGAGCAAATCAATTTTCTGCAAAGTCAAATTTATGATCTTCAAAACCAAGTTTTTGAATATGAGGCAAGATTTAAAGGTATGAGTTTAGCTGCCAGTTGCGGACTTAGAGGACTCGTGCGTCAAATTTTGATGGTGAGCCCTTGCCCAGGAAGCTGGAGGACAAGCCTACCACTTCATCACCACCACCTACTTCATCACCACCACCAAAGGAGACTTGAACACATGAGTATGGGCACTCCCCTTGGCTTGAGCCAAGCTTGGGGGAGGTGCCCTGGTATCGTATCACCATCACTTTTATTCACCTTTACCTATTTAAGTTCGATCTTTAGCCTTTTCTTGATTTAGTTGAATAAAACTTTAGTATGATCTATTTTCGTGTGCTAGTTTCGTGATCTATCTATCTATGTAATCGAGTGAGAGTTATATAATAAAGTTTAGTTTGAGCTTCTGCTTCTTTATTTTCTTGTTGCAATCACAATAAAGGGAAAGAGAAATAAATGAAAAGAATCATATGCTAATCTTACGGTAAGTAATGACATCACATAAAGAAAAGTATAACTGGTAAAATTTATTGGAGATGGACAAACATAGCATTGGTCAATGATGCAATTCATGAAAGAATTAATAAGGGAAGAGAAGATTCACATGCAAATACAATATCTTGTACATCTTTTTTGATTGTGAGCCCCCATTAAATATTATAAGCCAAAACTGTTGACGTTGGACAAGGACGACAACGTAATGATTTATGTTTATTCATATTCACATAGAAGTTATATTGTCATAGATCCTTCAACATGTGGTGCTTGCTCAATATCTTTGCTAGCCAAAAATTCCGCACTAAGTAGAGATACTACTTGTGCATACAAAAACCCAAAACCCAAATTCATGTTTTGAGAGTCCACCATACCTACCTACGGATCGAGTAAGATCCTTCAAGTAAGTTGTCATCGGTGCAATAAGGCAATAAAAATTGCTTCTAAATGTGTTTTGATCAATTAGTGTAAGAGAAAATTGAGCGCTATACGAACTTATGATGGCAAAGTAATAAAAGCGACGGACTGCATAATAAAGGTTGCTATCATAGGGGGCAATATAGCATGACGTTCTTTTACATTAAGGGATTGAGCATACAGACCAAAAAGCGCATGACAACCTCTGCTTCCCTCTACGAAGGGCCTATCCTTTACTTTCAGGTATTTACTTTTATGCAAGAATCAAGTATTCTTCCCTATTCCTTTTTTACTTTTTCTTTTGCAAGCATCATGTGGTGAGGAAAGATCTAGGCACATATATCCGGTTGGATGTGAATGAGCATGAGTTATTATTGTTGACATCACCCTTGAGGTGAGTACGTTGGGAGGCGAAACTATAAGCCCCTATCTTTCTATGTGTCCGGTTGAAACTTTTTGCTCATGGGTATGCTGCGAGTGTTAGCAATCATAGAAGACTAAATGATGATTGAGTATGTGGAGTTGCAAAAAGGCTCCGATATGAGACCCTTCCTGAATTTATGATGAATTGTAGTTGCAAAGTTGACTGAGAACATAGTTTGTTGGTTTTCAATAAGGTTTATGCTTTATACTTCTATGTTGTGATGAATTGTTACTTGTTCATGAGAAGTTATATGATGAAGTTATATGAATAAGATTTATGATAAAGTTTGTTGCTGTTATGATAATAAACATGATGCTACTATGTCCGTATTTTGTTTTTATCGACACTTCTCTCTCAAACCATGTGGACATGCTTTTCAATTTCGGCTTTTCGCTTGAGGACAAGCGAGGTCTAAGCTTGGGGGAGTTGATACGTCCATTTTGCATCATTATTCAACAAAACATAATAAATAGGGAACTCATGATGCAAAATGGACGTATCAACTCCCCCAAGCTTAGACCTCGCTTGTCCTCAAGCGAAAGCCGATATTGAAAAGCATGTCCACATGGTTTGAGAGAGAGGTGTCGATAAAAACAAAATACGGACATAGTAGCATCATGCTTATTATCATAACAGCAACAAACTTTATCATAATTCTTATTCATATAACTTCATCATATAACTTCTCATGAACAAGTAACAATTCATCACAGCATAGAAGTATAAAGAATAAACCTTATTGAAAACCAACAAACTATGTTCTCAGTCAACTTTGCAACTACAATTCATCATATTTTTAGGAAGGGTCTCATGTCGGAGCCTTTTGGCAAGTCCACATACTCAACCATCATTTAGTCTTCTATGATTTCTAACACTCACAGCATACCCATGAGCAAAAAGTTTCAACCGGACACATAGAAAGATAGGGGCTTATAGTTTCGCCTCCCAATGTATTCACCTCAAGGGTGATGTCAACAATAATAACTCATGCCCACTAACATCCAACTGTATATATGTGCCTAGATCTTTCCTCACCACATGATGCTTGCAAAAGAAAAAGTAAAAAGGAATAGGGAAGAATACTTGACTCTTGCATAAAAGTAAATACATGAAAGTAAAAGATAGTCCCTTCGCAGAGGGAAGCAGAGGTTGTCATGCTCTTTTTGGTTTTTATGCCCAATCCCTTAATGTAAAAGAACATCACGCTATATTGCCGCCTATGATAGCAACCTTTATTATGCATTATGTCGCTTTTATTGCTTTGCCATCATAAGTTTGTATAGCGCTCAATTTTCTCTCACACTAATTGATCAAAACACATTTAGAAGCAATTTTTATTGCCTTATTGCACCGATGACAACTTACTTGAAGGATCTTACTCGATCCGTAGGTACGTATGGTGGACTCTCAAAGAGTGAATTTCGGTTTTGGGTTTTTTGGATGCACAAGTAGTATCTCTACTTAGTGCGGAATTTTTGGCTAGCAAAGATATTGAGCAAGCACCACATGTTGAAGGATCTATGACAATATAACTTCTATGTGGATAAGAACAAACATAAATCATTACTTTGTCTTCCTTGTCCAGCGTCAACAATTTTGACATATAATATTTAATGGGGCTCATAATCATAAAAGATGTCCAAGATAGTTTGTTTGCATGTGAATCTTCTCTTCCCTTATTAATTCTTTCATGAATTGCATCATTGACCAATGCTATGTTTGTCAATCTACAATAAATTTTACCACTTATACTTTTCTTTGTGTGATGTCATTACTTACCATAAGATTAGCACATGATTCTTTTCATTTATTTCTCTTTCCTTTTATTTTGATTGCAACAAGAAAGTAAAGAGGCAAGAGCTCAAACCAAACTTTATTATATAACTCTCACTCAATTACATAGATAGATAGACCACGAAACTAACACATGAAAATAGATCACACTAAACTTTTATTCAACTAAATCAAAAAGAAACTAAAGATGGAACTAAAATAGGTAAAGATGGATAAAAGTGATGGTGATACGATACCGGGGCACCTCCCCCAAGCTTGGCTCAAGCCAAGGGGAGTGCCCATACTCGTGTGCTCAAGTCTCCTTTGGTGGTGGTGATGAAGAAGGTGGTGGTGATGAAGTGGTAGGTTTGTCCTCCAGCTTCCAGGGCAAGGGCTCACCATCAAAACTTGACGTGAGAGTCCCCTGAGTCCTGCAACTGGCAGCTAAACTCATACCTTTAAATCTTGCTTCATATTCAAAAACTTGGTTTTGAAGATCATAAACTTGACTTTGCAGAAAATTGATTTGCTCGTTGAGGTTGGAGATGGTGTCTTTCACAGACCGGCCATCCACAACCTGATCACGGGTGAATTCCGTGATCATGGAGTGATTAGCACTAAGTCCACGTTCCACCATCCTTTGGCACTTGAAGATGTCTTGTACCACCGCCTCGAGCCTAGCCTCCATGCTTCCGGTCCTCTTGGGTCCCTGCACATCGCGGATGTGGAGCACCCCCTCAAGCATCTCAATGGCTTGAGGGTGCTTCATCACCTCCATCAAGTACGGGTTGATGACCTTCTCAAAGAACTTGTCCTTGGAGGAGCTTGGTGGCGCCATGGAGATCTAGATCTGACGAGAAAACATCACGAAACAAGAACAGAGGATTTTTCTGTGATGCGGTCGTCAAAACAGTCGGGGGTATATATAGAGATCGTTTTTCTTAGGAAACAAGCATATGGAAAGAAAACGGAGTCGGGAAGGTGCCCGAGGTGGGCACAACCCACCAGGGCGCGCCTGGCAAGGCTGGCGCGCCCTGGTGTATCGTGCTCACCTTGATCGCCTTCAGGTTTATTTCTTATTTTCCAAATTTTCCTAATATTCCAACACTGACAAAAAATATTTTTGCTGATTTTTCGGAGTCCGTTTACTTACCGTATCACGAACCTCATATTTTTCCAAGTTCTGGACTGTTCCGAAAGGTTTCTTTTATGTGTTCCTCCAGTGTCATGGTTTGGATAACATTGCTTTCAACGTTAATAGGCGTACCTGAGATATAGTGCTTAATTCTTTGTCCATTGACAACCTTCAGGTTAGTACCTTCGGCATTATTAATCTTGATGGCTCCATAACGATAAACATCTTCGATAATATATGGTCCTTCCCATTTTGAGAGAAGCTTACTTGCAAAAAATCTTAAACGAGAGTTGAACAAAAGAACATAGTCTCCTATTTTGAATTCCCGCTTTTGGATTCTTTTGTCATGCCACCTTTTTACCTTTTCTTTGAATAGTTTGGCATTTTCATAAGCTTGGGTTCTCCATTCGTCTAGTGAGCTAATATCAAATAGCCTCTTCTCACCGGCAAGTTTGAAATCATAATTGAGTTCTTTAATTGCCCAAAATGCTTTATGTTATAACTCTAGAGGCAAATGACAAGCTTTTCCATATACCATTTTGTATGGAGACATACCCATAGGATTTTTATAAGTTGTTCTATAGGCCCAAAGTGCATCATCTAGTTTCTTAGACCAATTCTTTCGAGACCTATTGAAATTTTTTTGTAATATCAATTTTATTTCTCTATTGCTAAGTTCAACTTGACCACTAGATTGAGGATGATAGGGGGATGCAATTCTATGTTTAACATCATATTTGGTAAGCATCTTACGAAAAGCACCATGAATAAAGTGTGAACCACCATCAGTCATTAAATATCTATGGACACCAAACCTCGGGAAGATAACTTCTTTAAGCATTTTAATAGAGGTGTTGTGATCAGCACTACTAGTTGGAATAGGTTCTACCCACTTAGTGACATAATCAACAGCAACCAAAATATGAGTGTACCCGTTAGAGGAAGGAAAAGGTCCTATATAATCAAAACCCCAAACATCAAATGGTTCGACAACAAGTGAATAGTTCATAGGCATTTCCTGACGCTTACCGATATTGCCAATTCTTTGACATTCATCACAAGAGAAGACAAACTTACGTGCATCCTTGAAGAGAGTAGGCCAATCAAAACCAGATTGCAATACCTTGTGAGCAGTTCTATATCCCGCATGATGTCCTCCATAAGCTTCGGAATGACATTTCCGTAGGATTTGTTCCTGTTCATGCTCAGGTACACAACGTCTAATAATACCGTCTACTCCTTCTTTATAAAGATGTGGGTCATCCCAAAAGTAATGTCTTAAATCATAGAAGAATTTTTTTATTTTGTTGGTTTGTAAAGCTAGGTGGTATATATTTAGCAACAATGTAATTATCATAACCAGCATACCAAGGAGTGTTTTGAGAAACATTTATTGCAGCTAACTGTTCGTCAGGGAACCTATCATCAATAGGTAGTGGGTCATCAAGAATATTTTCTAACCTAGACAAGTTATGAGCTACGGGGTTCTCAGCTCCCTTCCTATCAACGATATGTAAGTCAAATTCTTGAAGGAAGAGAACCCACCTAATAAGTCTAGGTTTAGCATCTTTATTTTCCATAAGATATTTTATAGCAGCATGATCAGTGTGAACGATAACCTTGGAATCAACAATATAGGATCTAAATTTATCACAAGCAACCACAACTGCTAAAAATTCTTTTTCAGTAGTAGCATAATTTCATTGAGCACTGTCTAGAGTTTTACTAGCATAATGGATAACTGTCGGGTCATGATGCACACGATCACCTATGGGGCCATGGGCCCCTTTGTGGTTCGGCAGGGGTGAGGTCGCATTGCACAAAGAGCAAAGGTGGTGAGACAGCACGACAATGAGACGCTGGTGTTTTACCCAGGTTCGGGCCACTGGGAAGCGTAAAACCCTACTCCTGCTTTGGTGGATTGATCGGGGGAGCACGAAGCACAGGCAGCGCTCAAATCCGGCAAGGTTGCCTTCGGGAGAGCGGCTATGCGAGTACAAGAGTCCAAAGGTCCAAATCTTTAGCTAGGTTGCCTTGGGCCTCCTTTTATAGCTCAAGGGGCAACCAAAGTGGCAAAACAGACATTATCCAGTGATTAGATAGCTAACAGTGCTATCATACCTAACTCTGGCACTTAGGACAAAATGCCATAAATGCTAGTCTAGGTAGCGTGCGGGGATGCATTCCCAGCAGGCTCTTACCACCGCTTTAGCTAACTATTGCCCAATGTCTTGACACGCCTCTGGACGGGTGTCAAATGGGCATAATCTGTCTTCCAGCGAGCCGCCACGTACTTAGCGAGAGCCACTTAGCACCTGAGGGCTCGACACTGCATTGACAAATGGCTGGCGTTGCGATGCGATGGAGCGGTGGCCGATCGGCTCGCGCTTGCCGGGGGATGACTTGCTGGGTCTTCCTGAAGATGTGCGCGCCTTGGTCCCCGGCAGGCACCGGGGACGCGGCTGGTGCGGCTCGGGACCATTCTGGGCCGTTGCATCAACCTTGCCGGCGTAGCTTGGCTAGTGTAGGCTGCTTCTGCTGGGGTCTTGGTTTTGGATGTTGGCTTCGTCTTCTTGATGCGCTCCATGATCTCATGTAGAGTGGCTTCTCTAGCTTGGACTGGGTTTTTACAGGGTAGTAGCTTTCCCCGGCAGGCTTAGGCCATCGGGTCAGAGGCTTACTGTCCGTGTACAAGTCAGGGGGAAATAAACACCCCTGTTTGTGTACCCCGACAGAAGCCCCCGGGCCTAAGCCATACATGTCGCTTGGCATCGTTGGGTTAGGCCCCAAACAGTGCACGGACACGCGTCGAAGAAATATTGCCCTCACGTCCTTGGTCATGATGACTCGTCGAACCCACGTTCACTCCGCGTAATTACCGCAGGTCGTGGGGTCATGGAGCAGTAGCCATTGCCGGTAAAAGAAATGGCATTTTTTTGAAAAGATAGCGAAGAGCCAGCCCCCGCGCGGGTTTCCAATAAAAAGGTAATGCGTGGGGGAGCTGCTCATTCGCGTCCGTTTCTCCTTCCTGGTCCTGAGCAACCTCGCCTTCTTCCACCTGGACCTCGACCTCTCCGATGGTTTCAAGAAGCTGCCACCGGGCGCCGACACCTCTGCTGCCGTGAAGAAGGCTGGTCCCCTTGCTGATAGGGTCCTCTCAGTCCCAAGGACCCAGGGGAGTCGCCGAGGTTAGCCTTGAGTCACCCTTGCTGCCGTGCTGTCCTGTACTTAAGACACAATATGTACCCCGTATTAGGTTATGCACTATTTTTGCTTTAATGTTTCTGAACTGATGTCTTTATGTAAACGCATGTTATCCCCCTCGCTTCCCTACTGGCATCGTATAGTCATTTTCTTTGCACGCTCTGGTTACCCGCCAACAACGTGTTGTCGTGATTGCTTTGAGGAACGGGTCCTTAGCATTCTGCTGGCAAGGACACGCTGCCGGTGAGTTTTTCCTTGACGGTGTTTGATGCTGCCGCATATTTTGTTGAGCGGACTCGAAACAAAGCAAGGGCAGAAACAAATACGGTAAGGTTCCATCGTGCACAAGACTCGGCATACGAAACCTTGGTTGTAAAGGGGGGGATATACAAATGCGAGCTCTAATGAAAGTTGATAATCATGTCAACTTAGCTTTTCGTCATGGCTCCCCTTCCGTCCTGGCGCGTATTTATTCGCGCACATCGTCCCTTCCTCCATTCAGGCCGCCCCTCCTCTTCGCGTTTCCCGGTGAACACATGCGTGTGCACCTGCCTTTGCCCTGAGATGAAGGGAAAACGAAGAGGGGCAAATGGAGAAACTTGGGAGGCGTGTTAGTTATGAGTACAACCCTCGGCACAAGCCTGCCGGGTTAATGTAAACATTCACAACTAACGAAAAAACGGGGGGCGGGGGGTAAGTATGAACGACCGAGCCTTCTGTCCTTTCCTTCGCGTCCAACGGTCCTGTAGCGACCAATGGGATGGAGGCATTGGCGAACGGGACCTTGTCGTGGTTCGCTTGCCGGGAGTGCCAACCGATGGATTCGGTCTAGCGTCCGGCTCGGGATTTACCCTTGACAAAATAAATGCAGGACCGAGCCTCATGCGAGCTTATCAACACTGGCGCCGCCACCATGCAGAACTGATCACAGGCGGACAAGGAGAGGAGTGAGGGGTATCGCCGTGTACCTTCTTTTTTTTGCCTATCGGACCGAGCTGCACCTCCCTGGGTTTAGGTGGGCTTGCCTGATGATTGCGATAGGGATGGCGTCGCCGCTCAGTTCGCCTCCTCCTCGACCGTGGTCTACACTGCCATTGTGCTGCCTATGTCAGGCGCATCATCCGCAGCGCCGACGCCTCTCATCCTTGTCGCCGCCATCGCTGCAGCGGCGACGTGCGATGGGATCTGGGGAGGAAGAGGCTTGGGGAGCAGCATTGCTCCTCTCGTTCGACGCTCCCAGCGGAGGAAATGATGAAGAAAATCGATGCCCTATCCACGACCTCGGGTTCGCGCAAATGACGCTCCCCCCTACCTGGCGCGCCAAAGATGTCGGGTCACGATGCACACGATCACCTATGGGGCCACTGGCCCCTTTGTGGTTCGGCAGGGTGAGGTCGTGTTGTACAAAGAGCAGAGGTGGTGAGACAGCACGACGATGAGACGCTGGTGTTTTACCCAGGTTCGGGCCACTAGGAAGCGTAAAACCCTACTCCTGCTATGGTGGATTGATCAGGGGAGCACGAAGCACACGCAGCGCTCAAACCCGGCAAGGTTGCCTTCGAAAGAGAGGTGCGAGTACAAGTGTCCAAAGGTCCGAATCTTTAGCTAGGTTGCCTTGGGCCTCCTTTTATAGCTCATGGGGCAACCACAGTGGCAAAACAGACATTATCCAGTGATTAGATAGCTAACAGTGCTATCATACCTAACTCTGGCACTTAGGACAAAATGCCATAAATTCTAGTCTAGGTGGCGTGCGGGGATGCATTCTCGGCAGGCTCTTACCACCGCTTTAGCTAACTATTGCCCAATGTCTTGACACGCCTCTGGACGGCTGTCGAATGGGCATAATCTGTCTTCCAGCAAGCCGCCACGTACTTAGCGAGAGCCACTTAGCCACCTGAGGGCTCGACACCGCATTGACAAATGACTGGCGTTGCGATGCGGTGGAGCGGTGGCCGATCGGCTCGCGCTTGCCGGGTCTTCCTGAAGATGTGCGCGCCTTGGTCCCCGGCAGGCACCGGGGACGCGGCTGGCGCGGCTCGAGCCCGTTCTGGGCCGTTGCATCGACCTTGCTGGCGTAGCTTGGCCAGCGTAGGGTGCTTTTGCCGGGGTCCTGGTTTTGGATGTTGGCTTCGTCTTCTTGATGCACTCTTTGATCTCACGTAGAGCGGCTTCTCTGGCTTGGACTGGGTTTTGACAGGGTAGTAGGTTTCCCCGGCAGGCTTAGGCCATCGGGTCGGAGGCTTACCGTCCATGCACAAGTCAGGGGGAAATAAACACCCCTTTTTGTGTACCCCGACAATAACATTCAATTTCTTATCAACTCTTTGTCCTAGAATAGCGCCAACAGCATAGTCACTAGCATCACACATAATTTCAAAAGGCAAGTTCCAATCAGGTGGTTGAACGATAGGTTTAGAGGTTAAGGCTTTCTTGAGTGTTTCAAAGGCTTCCACACAATCATCATCAAACAAAAGGGATATCCTTTGGCAAAAGATTAGTAAGAGGCCTAGAAATTTTAGAGAAGTCTTTAACGAACCTCCTATAGAAACCAGCATGACCAAGGAAACTTCGAATACCTTTAATATCTTTAGGGCGTGGCATTTTCTCAATTGCATCAACTTTAGCTTTATCCACCTCAATACCTCGTTCAGATATTTTATGTCCCAAGACAATACCTTCATTCACCATAAAGTGGCACTTCTCCCAATTCAAGACAAGATTAGTTTGTTCACATCCCTGCAAAACTCGATCAAGGTTGCTTAAGCAATCATCAAAAGAAGTCCCGTAAACGGAAAAATCATCCATGAAAACCTCCACAATCTTTTCACAAAATTTAGAGAATATTGCAGTCATACATCTTTGAAAGGTAGCAGGCGTATTGCATAAACCAAAAGGCATAGGTTCCAAAAGGACAAGTAAAGGTGGTTTTCTCTTGATCAGATTGTGATACAGGTATTTGAGAGAAACCAGAATATCCATCCAGAAAACAAAAGTGTGTGTGCTTAGACAATCTTTCTAGCATTTGATAAATGAAAGGCAGAGGGTAATGATCCTTTCTAGTAGCTTTATTTAATTTTCTAAAATCAGTTACCATTCTATAGCCATTGGCAATTCTTTGCGGAATGAGTTCATTTTTATCATTAGGAACAACGGTAATACCTCCTTTCTTAGAGACACAATGAACGGGCTCACCCATCTACTATCAGCAATGGGATAGATTATACTTGCTTCCAGAAGCTTTAATATTTCAGTTCTTACCACTTCTTTCATCTTAGGATTTAATCGCCGTTGGTGATCAACAACGGGTTTAGCATCAGGTTCCATATTAATCTTGTGCTGACATAGAGTGGGACTAATGCCCTTAAGATCATTAAGAGTATATCCAATAGTAGCCCGGTGCTTCCGCAAAACTTTTAATAATCTTTCCTCTTCATGTTCTGAAAGGTTAGCACTAATAATAACAGGATATATCTTTTTCTCATCAAGATAAACATACTTCAAAGTGTCAGGCAATTGCTTTAATTCAAACACAGGATCAGCTTTAGGTGGAGGAGGGCCTCCGAGAGTTTCAATAGGCAAATTGTGTTTCAGGAGAGGTTGTTGTTCAAAGAAAATGTTATCTATTTCATTTCTTTCACGCAAGTGCATATCATTTTCATGGTCAAGCAAATGTTGTTCTAATGGATCAGTAGGAGGCACGGAATAGAAGCAAGACCAATTATTTCATCCTTACTAGATAATGCTCTATCACGAGGTTGTCTACTAAACTTGGAAAACTTAAACTCATGAGACACATCACCAAAACTGTCACCGACAGTTTGTTTTTCGCAATCTATCTTAGCATTGACGGTGCTCAAGAAAGGTCTACCAAAGATAATGGGAGAAAAGTCATCTTTTGGGGAACCAAGGACTAGAAAATCAGTAGGGTATTTTACGTTCCCACACAAGACTTCAACATCTCTAACAATCCCAAGTGGTGTGATGGTGTCTCTATTGGCAAGTTTAATAGTAACATCAGTGTCTTCTATTTTAGCACGGGTTATTTCATTCATAATTTCTTGGTATAAGGTAAAAGGGATAGCACTCACACTAGCACCCAAATGACATAAACCATGATAGCAATGATCTCCTATTTTGACTGACACAACAGGCATGCCCACTACGGGTCTATGTTTATCTTTTTCATCAGGTTTGGTGATTCTAGCAGCTTCATCACAGAAGTAGATAACATGCCCATCAATATTTTCTACCAAGAGATCTTTAGCCATAGCAACACTAGGTTCTACTTTAATTTGCTTAGGGGGCTTAGGTGCTCTAATATTACTCTTACGAACCACAGTTGATACCTTAGCATGTTTCTTTATCCTAACAGGGAAAGGTGGTTTTTCAATATAAGCGGTAGGCACAACTGGATCAACATTGTAAATGATGGTTTCATCTTTAGCTATGACCGGTTCTTTAATTTCTTCTTTGATAGGGGAGTGGTATTTAAACCACTTCTCCTTAGGGAGTTCAACATGAGTAGCAAATGCTTCACAGAAAGAGGCTACTATCTCAGAGTCAAGTCCATATTTAGTGCTAAACTTGTGAAAATCATCGGTATTCATAAAAGACTTAACACAATCAAACTTAAGCTTTATACCTGACTCATTATCTTCGTCGAGTTCCCAATCTTCAGAGTTGCGTTTAATTCTTTCTAAGAGATCCCACTTGAATTCAATAGTCTTCTTCATAAAAGAACCATCACAAGAAGTATCAAGCATGGATTGATCATTATGAGAAAGTCGAGCATAAAAATTCTGAATAATAACTTCTCTCGGGATATCATGATTGGGGCATGAATATAACATTGACTTAAGCCTCCCCCAAGCTAGAGCGATGCTTTCTCCTTCACGAGGCCAAAAATTATATATATATAATTCCGATCACGATGAACTAGATGCATGGGATAAAACTTTTGATGGAATTCCAATTGCAATCGATTCCAGTTCCATGATCCAAGATCATCACATAGCCTATACCATGTCAACGCTTTTCCATTCAAAGATAAAGGGAAAACCTTCTTCTTAGCTTCATCTCCGGGTAAACCTGCAAGCTCAAATAATCTACAAATTTCGTTCACATATAATAGGTGCATATCAGGATGTTTAGTTCCATCTCCTGCATAAGGTTTAGCAAGCAGTTGTTCTACCATACCCGAAGGAATTGCATAACCAATATTTTCAGTACGTGCAGTAGGTTGAGGGGCAACTAATTGTGGTTCCGGTCGAGGTGAAGATACCCCGAACAAACCCCTCAAAGGATTGTTTTCCATAGTAGCAAGTAATAATAAATTTCAGCACGTAGTATAAGTTTTTCCTTACCGATTTCCACTTACCAAGAGCGCTTCACTCCCAGGCAACGGCGCCAGAAAAGAGTCTTGATGGACCACAAGTATAGGGGATCAATCGTAGTCCTTTCGATAAGTAAGAGTGTCGAACCCAACGAGGAGCAGAAGGAAATGACAAGCGGTTTTCAGCAAGGTAATTTCTGCAAGCACTGAAATTGTAGGTAATAGATAGTTTGATAGCAAGATAATTGGTAAAGAACAAGTAACGGCAATGATAAATAAGGTGCAGCAAGGTAGCCCAATCCTTTTCTGGCAAAGGATAGGCTAGAATAGTCTCTAGTAATAGGCAATGTGTTCTTGAGGGTACACGGGAATTTTATCTAGTCACTTTTATCATGTTGGTTTGATTTGTGTTCGCTACTTTGATAATTTGATATGTGGGTGGACCGGTGCTTGGGTGTTGTTCTTACTTGAACAACCTCCCACTTATGATTAACCCCCTCGCAAGCATCCGCAACTACGATAAAAGTATTAAGATAAAATCTAACCATAGCATTAAACGTTTGAATCCAAATCAGCCCCTTACGAAGTAGCGCATAAACTAGGGTTTAAGCTTCTGTCACTCTAGCATCCCATCATCTAATAACTACTCCACAATGCATTCCCTTAGGCGCAAGGATGGTGAAGTGTCATGTAGTCGACGTTCACATGACACCACTAAGGGAATCACAACATACATATCATCAAAATATCGAACACATATCAAATTCACATGATTACTTGCAACATGACTTCTCACGTGACCTCAAGAACAAAGGTAACTACTCACAAATAATATTCATGCTCAAGATCAGAGGGGTATTTGTAATGCCCAAGATGCGGTCCTATCCCTATTAAGGCACGAGGGCCTCGACGGGGATAGAAGCGCATCTAGTCATTTCGCAAGTACAGTAAACATTGCATACATGTAGGAAGAGATGAGTATAAGAGTTCGCTTACACTCGCCACAAGCTATCTTATAAGACCACACAAATTATTCATACATCATCCAGAAGACAGGGTCCGGCTACGGATGAAATCAAACGATAAAAGAAGCAATGATAAATTGTCTTGCTATCCCAGGATCACCACCACGAAGCTCCCTACTTATCAGGATACGTAACGTACATACGCCTACGTTCTTCATCATACTCCCACTGGAGCTGCGACAAGTCATCTGGCACGAACTCATCAACACCTTTACCTGTATTGTTGTAATCTATGAGCCACATGGACTCAGCAATCTCATAACCCGGGTACCGAAACTATGTAAGCCATTAAGTGAGGAAATGGTTAAGTGGTGAGGCTGCTGCAAGCGCTACGCATGTGTTTCGTGGCTAACTTACGAGAACATGAATGTAAATATGGTGGCCTACGCATGACGGTCGTAATCTTGCATGATCACTAAGTGATCCTGAACACCTACTTACGTCAACTATAACCCCACCGTGTTCTCTCTCGGTTCATGTTCATGAGCAGAGACAGTCACGGTTATGCACATAGTTGGTGTATTTTATTGGAGTTTACTTCAAGTTAACTATAACCGGGTGTTAAACAAATTTCCAAGTTGCCACGTAACCACGGGCACGGCTTTCCGAAAGATTTAACCCTACAGGGGTGCTCCAACTCATCCATCACAAACTAACCAAACGCCGCAGGAATAACCTCGACCACGAATCCCGTGATTTCCTAGGCAATTTCGTTGGAAAACCTCAACCTCGAGATAGCCCGAAGTATTATCGGAATTCCTCACGCAAGACATTCGAGAAAGGTAAAACAAGTCCAGGAAGACCGCCCGACGTGTCGACGAACCCGATAGGAGCCGAGTATCTCGTTCTCAGGACACGACCGGATAAGCTAGTGTACAGGGCCTGATAGACATCTCCCGAGTTGCCCCGGGTTGGCCCCGCACAGTGATCTAGTTCGGACCAACACTCATGAGGAGCACTGGCCCAGGGGGGGTTGATTAATTATCCACGGGGTAGCTAAGCCCTATGCAATTTTATTAAGTTGTTTAGCAAATGTAGTACCAAAGTTGGGTCTTGCCAGACAAGTTTTAATCTAAAATGAATGGTCAAGGGGGTCCCCATAACAACCCCGAGCATGTTAGGAGCGCAAAATATGGAATATAACACCGGTACTCGGAACTAGTGCGGCAAAAGCGGAACAAAACACCGAGCAAAAGGCCAAGCCTTCCACCGTTGCCAGATATATATGTGCATTAATTTAAATAACAATAAATAAGGTGATATCTCCAAATATCCATGTTGACACATGGAAAGCTTGCACCTGCAACTAGCAATGCTATAAGATAAGGGCTGAGCAGCGGTAACGTAGCCAATCAATGTTTTGCTAGGAGGTGGAGGGGTTAGAGGCTTTCATGGCAATTTAGGAGGCTGATAGTTTAAGTGGTAGGTAACGAAACATAGCGGTAGAAGCGAAACATCTAGCATAGCAAAAATAGTGTCGGGATCCGGGTATGATCATCTTACCTGTTGGGTCTTCAGAGGGACAAAGAGTTGGGTCCTCGTAGTTGTACTCTCCTGGATCCTCGTACTCAGGCTCGACACTCGCGTCTACCCAAAGAGAAATAGCACCAAATAAACATACAAATAAGGTGCAATGCACAAACAAGATGATGCATGACCAAGTTGAAGTGTTTAACATGGCAACCTAAACTAGTCATGTTTCTCATGCAATTTATTAAGTTCTTTAGTATTCTGGACAGAACCTCTATATTAGTTATTTTAACATGCATGATCATAGAAAATATGAATGCTTCATGCAAAATCGATGCAAATACATATGTAGAACGTTGCAAACAGAGTAACGTAGCTCACGGTACACTCCCGGCAAGGTACGATCCTTAACGGAGACAAAAACAAGGATGAGGGAGGCCATGGGCTATTCCTTGGTATTCCAAGGATGCCACTGGATAGGAAATGAAAATCCTTCTAGAATAGAGCTAAAGAGAAAGCAAAACAATGGAGTATAGCTCGCACAAGTCACAAAAACATTCAAACACACAATCTGTCCACGAACAACAACATGACATCTTCCAACACACATATCCAAAGCTACAGAAAATTTTAAATCACAACCAAGGCATGGGCATGAAGTATACAGCATGCACAACAATTCATCTATCCACAGCAACATGAAAGGAAGCATGGATCAATGACAATGAAGCTCACAAGATGGCATGTTGAATCAGTTTCTTTAGGGACTTAGTGAAAATTCCTGTTTTACAGAATCTGAGTTAACATGATAGCAACTTGACAACAACTTTTATATATGCTACAGGAACTTTCATGGCATGAAAATTAACAGGGTTCTAGAGGGCAACATGTACTTTAATTCATTACTTTATGGCAACATCAAAATATGCATGTATCAATGGCTACCATCCTCTCAAGTTGACATATTGAAACTAGCAGATTCACAGACTTAGTAGAATTTACAAGAGGCAAACATGGCACTTGTTAATGGTATAGCATGTTGACAGCAAGTTTTATATAATATGCAATGGTCTAATCCACAAGATCTTGGCACACAGCTACATAGGATGACAAGCACAACAATGCATGCCATTGTGCCAACTCCAAAGGAGGAACACATACGTGGGAATCATCTAGGTAACATGGCAACAAAATAACAGATTTCCAACACTTAGAATATTTTGGGCATGTGAAAACAGAATTTAGTGGCATGTTAACATCAAGTTTCCCACTCCTAGCATGAACTATCATGGCATGCAAAAATACCAGGGGCTAGCATATACACAAATGAGCATATTTCATGTTGACAAGTTCATCATATATTGCAAGGATTAAATCATGTGAAAAAGACAATATGGCACAATATCACAAAATAAAATTATTTGCAAACATGTCCAAATGACAAAACCAACCACACCATTGGATTCACTGCATTTTTCTACCCCAAAACCATATGTCACTTGCCTATATACTTATGAACAAAACAGACACGATTGCATTTGGAAAATGACAATGCCACTTATAAGAATCTATATGCCAATTTTGGCATGTACTAAAACAGGGACAGATTTGGACAAAAGGACATAACAACATCTTTCTTTAAAAGGAAATAACCCCAAAATACACAGAGACTATCAAAAACAAAATAAAATAAATTAAAAAAAGGGGGGGCCACATGGCAGTGAGCCAGGGCCCTGTGGGTATGACATGTGGGCCTTGGGCCCACTGTCAGTGAAGGGGAAAACAAATTAAAAGGGGCGTCACGGGGGTTCGAACCCTGGTCTCCTAGGTACAGGGAATTGGTGCTAGCCACTGCGCTACAGAACCAAACATGCCTACTAAGGGGTTTTACTGGAGATGAACAATAGCTCAGCGCTGGACTGAAATCTGCACGAACTGGAAATATATAGAGAACAACAATTCAAAAAAAGGGGGGGCTGCACCAGGATCGAACCCAGAACCTCATGGGTGTGGGCAAGGGTGGCAACCAGCCGGGCTACGAAGGAAATCGGGTCAACAATGGATTTGAGCGCTACATATTCGACAGGACGACGCTGACCTGAAACTGAGAACGACAACTACGATGGTTGACTGAACTTTACTGAAGCTGAACGAAATAGAGGGACATCCTTCCTTGGCTGTAGCACCCATACGCGAGCTCGCCGGTGCAGCTCGTGGGTGACAAGATTGGGGCACGCGTGGGTGCACGAACAAAACGGAGGGGGTGCCGGCGTGTACAGAGCTACGACAAGGTGCAGACGCTATGCTCGAGCGCGAGCATGGCTCGGATCGGATGTACGCTTCGGCGATGCGCGGGAGCGCGGGACAGGCCATGCGCGGGGCTGCGGGGATGTGTGGGGATAGCAGCTAGGAGACGCCGGATCGGTGAAGGGCTTGGTCTGCCACGGGACAACTACACTACAGCAAAAAAACACATCTTGGCTGGAGCATTGAGAGCACGGACATAGCAACGTCTACAAGACACAATTGACCACACTAAAGGTCAGGGAAGAAGATGAGGCTCACCTAGTGTCCATTGGACAAGGAGAAGTTGCCGGAGAGGGGTCGGGGACGATGCGAGGGACAGCGGAGCGCGGCGATCTGCTGTCCCGAACGCGAAGAAGAGGAAGGAGATGGGGAAGGAGCTCCGGGTAACGATGGCACCGCGTACGTGCTCGATGTCGAAAGAGGGGCCGCCGGGGACCTATGCAGGGCAGCAGGAGAGGCCGGAGGCGGACGAGGAAACTACCCCGAGCTCGAGCGTGAGCTCGTCCGGAGCATGGCGGCACTGGCGTCGGCGTTCGTGTGGAGGCTTACCCGAGCGGCGGCGCGGGAAGGAGAAGGTGGGAATGGAGCGAGGGATGCTAGGGCTAGGTCGAGGACATATTTTATAGGGGGATAGGGGCACCGACGGCCGTCAAATCGATGAGGTTGGGGACTTGGCGTCCTGGATGAGCGCCGTACAGGAGCTTGACGATGCCTGTAGCTTAGCGGGTTGCGCTGGTAGTGGGCTAGCGGGAAGGAGAAGGCCCAGTTGCGGTCTGCTCTCTCTCTCTCTCAAAATAAAACAAAGCCCTATGCGTATTTTAATAAAAACAGACAAAAGAAATAAAGAACCAGAGAGAAGGAAAAGAGTTTTAGGAAAACAAAAATATATTTGCACTCAAAAAAATGAGTCCTATTTATTAAAAAAATTCTTGGCATTTTTAGAGCAATTAAAATAATTCACTATAATACCAATTGGATTCTATTTTTGCAAGATATAGAAAGGAAATAATTTTCAAACAGGGAATAGAGCTATCTGAACATGCATAACAGAATATTTTGGAGAGAAGCAACATTTTAAAAGAGGTGAACAAGCAAGTAAATTCATCACTTAGCATTTATTTGAAATAGGAGAGGTGGTTAGGGTTTTGGGGAAAATGAGGAGGGGTTTTTGCACCAAAGTTTTTCAAACCAAAACAATACATGTGCCACCATCACACCAACACCACAAAACACACACTCTCAACAACGTCACCATATGAGGAAGCATGATGCAAATTATTGATGATGATATGATGACATGCCACAATTTACTGATACTCAAACCACTATGGCAAAACATGGAGGTTCATATATGGAATATATTATAAATGTTGGAAGGAATGCACTTGGGCTGTTACAGTATTGAATAGCATAATGGATCTGAACATATAATCTTCCACGAAATAAACCATATAGTAATCAACTACAAGATGTAATAAACACTACTAGTCACCCACAGGTACCAATCTAAGGTTCCGATACAAAGATTGAACACAAGAGATGAACTAGGGTTTGAGAGGAGATGGTGTTGTTGAAGATATTGATGAAGATTGGCCTCCCAAAGATGAGAGGGGTTTTGGTGATGACGATGGCTTCGATTTCCCCTACGGGAGGGAAGTTCCCCCGGCGGAATCGCTCCGCCGGAGGGCAAAAGTGCTCCTGCCCAAGTTCCGCCTCGAGACGGCGGCGTTCCTTCCCGAAAATCCTCCTCTTATTTTTTGTAGGTCAAAAGACCTTATATACCAGAAGATGGGCACCGGAGGTGGGCCGAGGAGGGCACAACTGACCAGGGCGCGCCTGGGGGGCCTGGCGCGCCTTGGTGTCTTGTGCCCACCAGAGTGGCCCCCTCCGGTAGTTCTTTGCTCCAGTATTTTTTATTAATTCCAAAAATATTCTTAGTAAAGTTTCAGCTCCATTGGAGATGTGCAGAATAGGTATCTCTGATGTGCTTTTTCAGGTTCAGAATTCCAGCTGTCGGTATTCTTCCTCTTTGTGTAAACCTTGCATATTATGAGAGAAAAGGTATTAGAATCACTCCCTAAAGCATTATTATTCAACAAAACATAATAAATAACAGTAGGAAATCATGATGCAAAATGGACGTGTCATTACCATTGTTCTTGAGGTCACGAGAGAAGTCATGTTGCAAGTAATCATGTGAATTTGATATGTGTTCGATATTTTGATGATATGTATGTTGTGATTCCCTTAGTGGTGTCATGTGAACGTCGACTACATGACACTTCACCATCTTTGGGCCTAAGGGAATGCATTGTGGAGTAGTTATTAGATGATGGGTTGCTAGAGTGACAGAAGCTTAAACACTAGTTTATGTGCTACTTCGTAAGGGGCTGATTTGGATCCAAACGTTTAATGCTATGGTTAGATTTTATCTTAATACTTTTCTCGTAGTTGCGGATGCTTGCGAGGGGGTTAATCATAAGTGGGAGGTTGTTCAAGTAAGAACAGCACCCGAGCACCGGTCCACCCACATATCAAATTATCAAAGTAGCGAACACAAATCAAACCAACATGATAAAAGTGACTAGATGAAATTCCTGTGTACCCTCAAGAACACTTTGCCTATTACTAGAGACTGTTCTGGCTTGTCCTTTACCACAAAAGGATTGGGCTACCTTGCTGCACTTTTTTTACCGTTACCA
Source organism: Elymus sibiricus (assembly GCA_039707655.1). Taxonomy (NCBI): domain Eukaryota; kingdom Viridiplantae; phylum Streptophyta; class Magnoliopsida; order Poales; family Poaceae; genus Elymus; species Elymus sibiricus. Next base: position 188,408,135 of record CM077673.1, read on the forward strand.
TTACTTGCTTGTTACCAATTATCTTGCGATCAAACTACCTATTACCTACAATTTCAGTGCTTGCAGAAATTACCTTGCTGAAAACCGCTTGTCATCTCCTTCTGCTCCTCGTTGGGTACAACACTCTTACTTATCGAAAGGACTACAATTGATCCCCTTTACTTGTGGGTCATCAGTGAGGCATTGTTCACACTCAAACGTTTGGCCTTCGAGGCAAAACGACGTATGTTGTTCGGAAAATAGGACGTCATCAGTGGCCGAACTGGAATCAGCCGAAGATAAAGGGGAAAAAAGAACTCACCCCGCAAGCCGGAGACTTTGGACGCGCGAAGCTATTAGGTGTCGTGGACCCTGGCGTTGGAGGCTAGTTCGGGGGCTACTAAGGGAGTCCGGGACTAAGGAGTCCTAGGGATGCCAGCCTATCCCGTGTGGGCCGAACTCATGGGTTGCTCGGCGGCTACTGTGGGGAGGACCGAACTACAAGGTGTCGGGGCACGGATGCTCACGATCACCTATGGGACCAGAGCCCCCTTTGTGGTTCGGTAGGGGGGTCACGTTGCACGAAGAGCGGAGAGCGTGAGATGGCGTGACGATCAGGACACAAGCATTTACCCAGGTTCGGGCCGCTGCTAAGCGTAAAACCCTACTCCTGCTTTTGGTGGATTTGATTGGAAGAACACAAGTGGTGCCTCGTGCTCTATCCCGGCAAGGGTAGCCTTTGGGGAAAGAGCTGCTAGGTGAGTACAAATGTTCGGGGGTGCAAATCCTGAGCTAGGTTGTCTTGGGCCTCCTTTTATAGTGCAAGGGGTTACCACAATGGCAAAACAGTCATTATCTATCGATTAGATAACTTAGCAGAGCTATCATACCTAACTCTGGCATTTAGGACAAAATACCATGATTACCAGCCTAGGTGGCGCTCGGGGGTGCATCCCTGGCAAGCTCTTGACACCGCTTGGCCGGTCGCTGCTTATGGTCTTGACACGCCGCAGGGCGAGTGTCAACTGAGCGTAACTTGTCTTCTGGTGCGCCGCTACGCGTTTAGCGAGAGCTGATTAGCCACTTGAGGGCTCGACACCGCATCGACAAGTGACCGATGTAGCGATGCGGTGGAGCGGTGACTGGTTATCTCGCGCCTACCGGGGGAACGGCTTGCCAGGCCTTCGGAAAGGCGCGCACATCTTGGTCCCCGGCAGGCACCGGGGGCATGCTTGGTGCGTCGCAGTCCAGGCCTGGGCTGCCGCGTCGGGCTTGTTGGAGTCTGATTCTTGAGTGCTTGCTTGGAGATGTGGTAGCCTTGCCAACGAGTTCTGCTTGCGGGGGTCCGAGGTTGCCTGTCCGTGCACAAGTCAGGGGGAATGAACACCCCTGTTTGTATACCCCGACAGAAGCCCCCGGGCCTGAGCCATACGTGTCACTTGGCATGTTGGGTTAGGCCCCAAATTATCGTGGATCGTGGGGTCGTGGAATGGTAGCCGTTGGAGAATAAAAAGAACTGCTCGTAATAAAACGGCAGTTTTTCCGAAAAGATCGCGAAGAGCCAGCCCCCGTGCGAGTCCCCTCAAATAAAAAGGACAACGCACAGGGGCGCTACTCATTCGCATCCTTTTCTCCGTCCTTCATCTTCCTCCTCAAGCCAAAGAACTGCTCCCACCACCATCCTCGGTTTACCGAGCGCCGCCAGACCATTCGCCGCCTTCGAAGGTTTCAAGGATGGGGCAGAAGAAAGCTGGCAACAAGGGGAAGCAGGTGGCTGCCTCCACAGACCTGGTGGCTGGGGAAAGGAAGAAGAAAGCGGAAGAACTCGAGAGGCGGCGACGGGGAGATGTGGTTATCTCTCCGTCGAGCCTGGATGGCAACACTCTGATCGAGAGGTATGCCTATATGTGGGGGCGAGAGACAAAGGGGCACGGAGCACGCCAAGTTCTGCCGGACAGCCCCAAGTATAAGAAGCCCTCAGATTCGTACCACTTCTTTTGTGCATACTTTTATTGCAGATTTGCTCCTCCCTTCTCTGATTTCTTCTACGCCATGATAGCGGCATATGGATTTAATCTTCTGGATTTTACGCCCAATGCGATGTCTTGCATGGCGATATTTGCCCATCTGTGCGAGAACTTTGTTGGAGTTGCCCCCAATGTGGACTTGTTCAAGCACTTCTTCCTTCCCCGGACAAATCCCATCGCTCGGGGAACATAAGTTGGATTCCTCGGGACAAAAGGATTACCTTTCTGGTCAGCTGCGCGGGAAACGGGAAGAATGGAGGGGCGACTGGTGCTGGATCAAGGACGACAAGGCTCCCGCATTCTGCCAGGCGCGTACGGAATGCGTTACGCGCGGCAGCGATAGGGGGAAGCTGGGCCCAACTGACAGCAAACTCCGCTTGGCGCTGAACAGGATCATCCGCCTCAAGGCTGCCGAGCTGACCATTGAGCAGGTAGGGGCAGACTTCCTCCGCTGCCGCATTGCTCCTTTGCAGAAGAGAGATAGGTCTGCTTGGGAATTCAATGGTCCCACAGATTGGATGCGCCTATATCCTGGTCCTGCTAACAATCTGACGGCTTACTGCCATGGCTGGTTGTGTGACCAGTTGTTTGGACGCTTCGAGACATTCCATCTACCGGCGGGAGTCGTCCCCTTGCACCGCAATTCTGCCCGGAGCCAGATCCTCCAATGGATGCTAGAGTGCGATGCTTCCGGCGTCAAGTCTGATTGGGAGTTGCCCGCCCTGGAGAGCGAGATGGAGTGGGTCTCCACCTTGGATGAGAGGGCCTCCAAGCCGGAGGACAACTTGACCGCGCCAACCAGGGAGGCGGAGATAGCCTATATCTCTGGGCGAATCGCGGAAGACAAAACCGTCAGGACCGCCAGGGGAGCAGCCTCCGAAGGAGAGGAGGAGTCTGGGGATGATGGCTCTTCTGAGGAGGAGAGCAAAAATCTTGCTCCGAAGGAGTCTGCCGGGCTTGAGCTTGCCGGGGCCAGTGGCTCCCATGACGCGGCAACCAGGGCCCAGGCGGAGGGCGAGACGGAGGGGGCAAAGGACCTGGAGGCGGTAGAGGAGGGGCTCGAAGAAGGGCCCCAAGCTCCGGAGCCGGGTCGCCGCCTCCGCCTATGCGCCAACAGGGAGTCGATGGCCCCCGCGCCTTCGCGAGGCTCCTCGAAGGTGAAAAAGACGACTGCCAAGGGCGGCGGACGCAAAGTACCACGTCGCCAATCTTCCCGCCTTTCCCGGGCCAAGGCGTCCCCCGCCAAGCGACGGAAGGTTCAAGGGGTGGACCCCAGCCCCCCGTCAAGCCCAACTCCTCCGCCAGGCTCGCCCTTGCCGGCAGTCCTGGCCTCTCCGTCAAGCCCCGTCCCTCCTACTCTGAAGAGGAGTCGGGCAACTCCACCGCTTGCGTCATACGAGCTGGGCACAATGCTCCTTGCCTCGGAGTGAGTCTTGTTGATCTCAGCTTCCGTCAAAAAGCCTTTAATTTTCAATCTTCTTGACTGATCTTGCGAGGTTGATCTTGACAGGGATGAAGATGATGAGACCCTTGCGCATAGGGTCAAGAGGGCCAAATCCGCAGTGGGGGCGGACTTCGCGGCAGGTGGAGGCTCTGCAGGAGACGTGGGAGAGAATCCCGTGTCTAGCCCCCAGCCCAGTCCTCCCCGTGACACCCAAGTGCAGGCCTCGTCAACCGGAGGAGATGAGGAAGGACACCTCCCTTCACCCGTCAGGGAAACAGGAGCGGAAGATCAGGGGGAAGTTCGCCAAGAGGAACCTCTCCTTCAAGATTCCCCGTCAACCATTGCTCGTGGGGAGGATTTACCGGCAAGGGCCTCCGCCGAGGAGTCTGCCCGTGCGGAGGTCATTGCCAAGGAGACGGCGACAGACTGCACGCCGGCAACTGATGTTGCCGGGGAAGGAAAGGCCCTCCCGCAGCAGTCTCCATCGGGTATCCCTCTGGCCAGTGTTCTTGTTTCCCCAGTATCTTTTCTTCTCATGCTTTATTGATTCTTGACTTCTGTTTCATTGCTCTGTTTCATAGCTCCACTTTTTTAAGACCCTAAACTTCTGGAGGAGGTCGCTGTTGTTGGGAAGAACACTGCCGCGGAAGCGATGAAGATTGCTACTATCGGATTTTGGGCTCCGCAAAACCCTAAGGAATTCGAACCCAGGGGCATGTGCGAAGATTCCCCAACAGCCTCGCCCCTTCAAAGCTCACAACACAATACCCCGCTCGATGGCGAGGAAGACGACGGCACACAAGAGTTTACCCACGTTCGGGCCGCTGTGAAGCATAAAACCCTACTCCTGCTTTTGGTGGATTGCCTCGCGAGGAGGTTTGTGGATGAACTAGTACTGCAGTGTGGTTTTGGGGTGGTTGTTCCCTCCTTTCTACCGAGCTACCTTGTCTCTATTTACAGCAGCCCGGGTCCTCTTCCCTTATCGCAATGGCGGGAAGGAATCCCACAGTGGCCAAATTTGAAAGGGGACAGGAGGTACATCTTATCCTGACGAAAGGCGGTCTTCACCTGCAAAGTAGTCGACGGTGATGCAGCGGTGGGCTCGGTGATGACGTCCGTCCTGCGGGGCTTGTGGTCTTGGTCTTGTTGCACCAGAAGGGAAACTTTTGGAGGGCGCTTTGGGAACCCGCGTGCGTCCCTGCCTTCTTTGTACCAAAGGGGAAACTGTCCCCTCTGGCGCACTGGTGCCCGCCTGGCTAGGCTGGCGTCACCCTTGGCCTCCTGAGGTCGTGTGTTGCATAGGAGTCTCCGCCGCTCAGGAGGGGGGCTGGGGAGGCCTATCTCCCTGCGGGTCTTGGCGTTGCTTCCCTCGCGATCTTGGGGTCTCGCGAGGGCCTTGTGTCGAGCGAGGCCTCGCCAGGCCATACATGGTTGTCGAGGTGGGCCACGCCTGGGGCCGCAGGCAGGAAGTCTGGGTACCCTGGTATCCAGAATGCCGACTGTAGCCCCCGGGCCCGAGGTGCGCTCGAGCTAGCTTCGGGGCGAAGCCACGGTGGAAGGGCCGGTGCGCTGTGGGCCCCAATTGCCTACGGGTCCGACTCGACACGTGGCGCACCACGAGACGTGGGCGTCTCGGCTCCCCGAATGTGTCGGGAACCGCCCTGAGTCGACCTGACACCTGGCCTGCGCGCCTCCTTGCCATCATTATCCTTCCTTGAATGATGTTGACCCCTTGCATCCTCTCTCGCCTCGGGCCATGCGGATGTGACCCGACGGGGGCAGGGGAAGCGACGCGAGGCAGGAGAGCACGCCAGTCGAGTCTGGCACGCGCCGCTCGAGGCGCCTGGCGATCCCACTTCCCACGTCGCCCCGCGTGCAGCGGTTGCGCCTATAAATCCGCCCCGCTCGGAGGGCCTTACCGTCTTGCTGCGCCCTCTCGCTTCGCTTCCTTCCAAGTTATCTTCCTCGTCTTCCTCCTTTCCTTCACTCACCCATGGCGTCCGGTGGAAGCGCGGCAGGTACCGGGAAGCATCCGGAATGCCCGGCTTCACCGGCGGCCCCCGGCGGCAGCGGTGGGGGGCCCTCAAGGCCATCCCAAGTCCGCCGGCGCTGGGCCATCGTCGACGAGTAAGTTCCTAGTATCCCGCTTCCTCCTCTTATAATCACGACTGCTGCGCCGGTCTTGAACGTTCCATCCTCCCAGGGCGCCCGCGCCCAAGAGGTGCAGGCTCGAAGAGCTTCAGGAGGGGGCCGATGCGCTGAGGGTCCAGCTCGTGGATGCCAAGGCCGCCCTCCAAGTCGCGCTTAGGGGCGAGGCGGAGGCTCGGGCGGAGCTGGCGTCGCTCCAGACCCAACTCCAGGGGGCTGTCGACGCCGTGCAGGCCGCCCAGGACGAGGCGGCCCATGCGAAGATGCTGGAGGCGCAGCGCGCCAAGCAGTATTGGGACGTCGCCATCCGCGCAGTTAGCGCGGTGAGCCGGTTCGTCGGGGAAGCCCCTGCGCTGCCGTGCGCGCACGGAGACGGGGGCTACCTCAACTTTTTCGATAAGGTGGTGGACGCGCTGGAGACCGGCGTCTCCCGGGTTGACGAGGACAACGTGTCCAGCGCGCGCGACCTCCTGGACCTCGCACTGACACGCGTCTTCTCGAACCTTCGCCGCCTCGTCCCCGAGCTCGACCTCCTCCGCGTCATGGAGCCGGTGCCCGAGGAGCTCCAGAGGCACCTCAGGGATGAGACGCGCCCGCACGTGGAGTCCTTGTTGGAGCGGTTCGTCCAGGACCCCCTTCCCGACGAGGGCGATGACTCTGGCGCCGTGGTGGGCGACGGCCCGGGCGGCGACAGCGGCTCCTCCGCCTAGTCCTCCTCTGTTCTCTCTTCCCAGCCCCTGTCATGTCAAGCAGTACTTTGCCCCTGGGGGCGTTAACTTTTGTGTTTTTACCTTCGTGTTCTTCCTCCTTTTTGGGCTGTTGGTTGTTTGTTTCGCGTGGCGCGTCCCTGCTTCTCTTGCGGGGCCTTGCGTTATCGCTGACGCGTCGCGGCGCCCCCTGAGAAGTCTGTGAGGGCATTGCACCAAGACCGGCGGTGGCATCCGGTCGGGCACTCGCAGGGCGGGCCCTCTTGAGGGGGAGCGTGCTGCCCCCAAGGACAGGCCCTCGGCCCCGCCACCTTGAGTGGCTGGGCTCCTTCCCTCACGCTGCTGTCCTTTGCTCCTAGAACCACAAGAGTCCTGACGGGGTCACGTAGCGGACGTAGCACCTGCATTTTCACGTTAGCGCTCATGCCTCCTGCCCGGCATTGGGGCCACTAATTGACTAGAAGGTTTTGCCCCCGTTAGGCGTGTGTACTTAGCTCATTGGGTCGCAGGGAGCCCGAGTGTAGCGTAGTGTAGGCGGAGCGCCCAGGGAGGCCGAGGATCCTGCCTGGGAGAGCTTCTTCCTTGCATTCGGGGTGGTTCGGGAGCCCTTTCTGCACTCTGCGTCGACGGGGCCCGATCCTGAGCAGACCTCGACCATCGTTGGGACGTACGGATCACCAGGACGAGACCAAGGGGACGGGGCCTCGGCCGCAATTGGAGCGTCTGGATCACCAGGACGAGACCAAGGGGCGCGGAGCTACACGATCGGTGAGGTTCCCAAGACGTATTGCCTGGGAACCCCCCCTTTAACGCTCAAGTGGTGCTCTGCGTCGGCAGGGCCCGATCCCGAGCAGACCTCGACCGCCGTTGGGTTGTCTGAATCACCGGACGAGACCAAGGGGAGCGAGGCCTCGGCCGCAATTGGGACGTCCGGATCACCAGGACGTGACCAAGGGGCGTGGAGCTACACGATCGGTGAGGCTCCTGAGGCGCGTTGCTCAGGAGTCCCCCTTGACAATCAATTGACTTCCTTACCTTCCCGCGGGCTACAACCCCGAGGGGCGCCCGAGCCTCCCGAGGTTCCGTGATGTCACGCCGGGTCATGGCTAGAGCCCCCGAGCGGGGGTCGGCTGTTTAAGTGATGAGTGCCTCCGAGGCGGCAGGCCCTTGTCGGCCTGCTCCGAGATGCCACTGGGGGGGCGAGGCGCGAGCCGTGCTTGGCAAGGTGTCAATACCAAAGGGGAAAAGACTTCAAGACCAGAAAGAGGAATCGCGAAGAGAGAAAAGTTCCCGCCCCCTTTTCAAATAGATTTGCGAAATCTTCAACTTTATTTCAAAAAGTGGCAACACGAACACAAAAAGAAGCAAGTGACAGCCGCGTCCGGCACCTAGGCTAATCTTTGCCTTCGTCTTCCCCCAGTGCGGAGCGTGGGGCATCCACGTTGCGTGGGCATAGCCATTGAGGGGCAGTGTTGTCCGCCAGCGCGGAGCATGGGGCTTCCACTTGGGTGTGGGATGGGACCCCTCCGCGTCCTCGGGGGGCCCCGGGTGTATACAGCCCACTCATTATTACGTGAGAGTGTCACGGGTTGAGCCTGGGGTGCGTTGAGGGCCCCATACCTCGCTCGCATAGGACCCGCACCCATCCCCCAAGTGTGGTGCGGCGACGTGGGGTGGGTCCCGAACGGGCCCTCGAGCGTGGGGCGAGCCCCCCACGCCCTTCGCGGGGAGAGCCCATTCCAGAGCAGGGCCTCGGGCCCTCCAAAGCCCGAGGACAGATGTCGTCGTTGTAGCGGTGCCACATCCCCCTGCGCCGCGTGCGGGGCTTGGCGCTGGGGCCCTCCGTTGCGTGCGGGGCGTTCACCCAAGGCGGCGCCCCAGCGCACCTCGCTGGGGTGCCCGGGAGCCCCCGGTAGGTACCCCACCACCCGTCCCCGGGCGGGGCGAACCAGTCCCGGAGACATGGGTGAGTTCGTGAGCTCTCGCCGCTGGTCGAGCGAAACCCGGCCCGGAGACATGAGCGTATGTTCCACCCTCCGTCTCCGGGTAGGAGTCGCCCTGCCAGGGGACATGGGCGTGTGTTCCACCCTCCGTCTCCTGGCTGGGGGCTACTGGCCTGGAGACATGGGCGTGTGTTCCACCCTCCGTCTCCAGGCTGGGGGCACCTGGCCTGGAGATATGGGCGTGTGTTCCACCCTCCGTCTCCAGGTTGGAAACGCCTGGCTTGGGGACATGGGCGTGTGTTCCACCCTCCGTCTCCTGGCTGGTGTCACCCTGCCTGAGGACATGGGCGTATGTTCCACCCTCCGTCCCCAGGCAGTCGACACCCGGTCCACGGACCCAAGCGCTTGCCAAAGGTAGCCCCCTACCAGCGTGTGCGCCTCACAAGGCTGCCAGCGCGTGACATCCTCATGAGGCCGGCCCCGCCAGCCGCCCTCACGAGGTTGTTTGCACCAGCCTCGACGAGAGCCGCTCGCGGGACCACGCACGCTCCTCCTATTGTCACGGTAGCTGGCGCCGCTCCCGTCGTGGCCCGAGCGCTCGCCGACATGGTCGTGGTAGAGTCACGCGAGCCCCCAGGCATTGGTGTAGACGGGTCGCCGGACGCCCTGCCTCAATCCGCCGGGAGTCCCGAAGGGTGTGTTATGGCACCTATCCGCCGCGGCTGGTAGCTCCCATTGGCCCCCGCCTGTACCAAGGGCCAACTCCTGCGTGCCCGATGAGCCAGACCGCACCTCCGACCGGTGCGGGTCCCGTCGCACGTCCCCGGCACGCCCACACGCCCTCGGCTCCCCGGCGGCTGGTTGAACGACCTCATGGGCGCGAGCCCGCTCCTGGGCCGTCCCAAGGGTGAGCACCTGGGCCGCGCCCGTCGAGGTGGCGCCTATGGTCACGCGGCATATCCAACCAGCATAGCGTCCGTGGGCAATGGGGAAGGGCCGCAGCTCATGGGCTACGAGGAACGCGATTCGCCCGTGTGCCGGATCGCGGCAAGTCCGGAGAGATGATGCCGTGACGTGGACGCTGGGAAAGTTTAGGGCGGTGAGGGCTCGTCGCGTGGTTGTCGAAGGCGACAGCCCCCGGCGCCTGTCGAAGACCGGGCTGGAGATGGCGCCTTCCGACGGGGAAGCGGGGCACGGCCGGATGCCGAGGTCTGGTGGCGTCGCCCGAGCAACACGGGCAGCCCGTCGTTCGGCGCGGGCTCGGTGTCCCTTGGCCATGGAAGCACCGAGCGGAGGCGAGACGAAGTTTCAGTGAGGACCCCGACACGCCCCCTACCTAGCGTGCCAAATGTCGGATTTCAGGCTCCGCAAAACCCTAAGGAATTCGAACCCAGGGGCGTGTGCGAAGATTCCCCAACAGCCTCGCCCCTTCAAAGCTCACAACACAATACCCCACTCGATGGCGAGGAAGATGACGGCACACAAGAGTTTACCCAGGTTCGGGCTGCTGCGAAGCGTAAAACCCTACTCCTGCTTTTGGTGGATTGCCTCGCGAGGAGGTTTGTGGATGAACTAGTACCGCGGTGTGTTTTCGGGGTGGTTGTTCCCTCCTTTCTACCGAGCTACCTGGTCTCTATTTATAGCGGCCCGGGTCCTCTTCCCTTATCGCAATGGCGGGAAGGAATCCCACAACGGCCAAATTTGAAAGAGGACAGGAGGTACATCTTATCCTGACGAAAGGCAGTCTTCGCCTGCAAAGCAGTCGACGGTGATGTAGCGGTGGGCTCGGTGATGACATCCGTCCTGCGGGGCTTGTGGTTTTGGTCTTGTTGCACCGGGAGGGAAACCTTTGGAGGGCGCTTTGGGAACCCGCGTGCGTCCCTGCCTTCTTTGTACCAAATGGGAAACTGTCCCCTCTGGCGCACTGGTGCCCGCCTGGCTCGGCTGGTGTCACCCTTGGCCTCCTGAGGTCGTGTGTTGCATAGGAGTCTCCGCAGCTCAGGAGGGGGCCTGGGGAGGCCTATCTCCCTGCGGGTCTTGGCGTTGCTTCCCTCGCGATCTTGGGGTCTCGCGAGGGCCTTGTGTCGAGCGAGGCCTCGCCGGGCCATACTTGGTTGTCGAGGTGGGCCATGCCTGGGGCCGCAGGCAGGCAAGTCTGGGTACCCTGGTATCCAGAACGCCGACAGCTGCCACGGAAGAACATGACTCTGCTACCGGGGATATTCAGGGGTCTTCCGGGGAAACGGAACAAAATCTCGGCAACGTGCCTAGCCTGGGCTCAGTGGTTGAGGAGAAGACTCCCCTTCAAGCCATGAAGCCCTCCTCGTTGAGCTATCCTCTGGCGTCGGCCTTGCAGTCCCCGCAGAGTCACTTGGCGTTGGTCACTGCTCCGTTAAGCCACGCAGCTCTTGGCTCGCCCTTCCTCGCGGGCGTGGACCTTGATGAAGAGATCAACAAGATCCTGGCGCCACTATCTCAGAAGATCGAAGGCACTCATAGCACTGCCGACCCCGCCAAGGACTTAGCTTTCCTGAAGTCTATAGCAGCAGGTCTTAAGGATGTGCAGAGCAGGTACAGTCTCTAGTGGAAGACGGTCAATGAGCAGCGAGACTCGGCTGAGCTTGTGGATCAGCAGTTGAGGAACAAAGGGAGCGAGCTGCGGGACTGGTACAACCGGCAGGTCCATTCTCTCAAGAGACAGCATGAGACACTGTCCATGGCCACCGAAGATGCTGCCGCCTGGAAGGCCCGACTGACGGTGCGCGAGGCGCTTCTTGACGCCAGAGAAGAGGGCATTTCCTTCCGGGAAGGGAACCTCGAAGCTACCCTTGCACCAAGGATGAGGAGTTGGAGGACCTCGTCCGGCAGCGTACCAAGGAGCTAGAAGATGGCCATAAAACCACTCTCGACGCACTTTCCTCGGAGTCTGCTGCTCGGCTGAAAGAGGTGACTGACGAGCTGGCTGCTGCATCTGCTGCCAAGGCTGAATCTGAAGTCCAACTGACCAAACTGACAGAGGATCTTGTCGGGAGCACCAAGGAGATCGAAACCCTCAAGGAGGAAGCGTTAAAGGTAGTGGCAACTCTGGAAGAGGTGCAATCGTAGCTTTCCTCCAAAGGCCAGGACCTCAATGCTGCTAACGATATCATTTCCGAAATGAAATCCAGGCTTGCTTCCCTGGAGAGCAATCTTGAGTCTGCCAAGGCCCGCGAGAAGCTGCTGCTGATGAACATGACCCGCACGAAGACCCTTCAAAAGGATGCCAAAGAAAACCTGGATAACTTGGTTGACCGGCGTGACCTCTGGATCAAGAGGATGGTTGATATCGCCGAGCGCCTCACTGTCCAGATTGCCAAGATGGACATGAAGAGCTGGGCCTATTCCACCGGCAAGCATGAAGCTCCAAGCGTCAAGCTGACAATCTTCTTCGACGGTCTAATTGAGGGGTTGAAGACGTATGAGGAGGACAGGGCTGCCTCCTTTGCCAACGAATCCCGGAAGCTAGCGTGTGATGCCCTCTTCTTGGTCTTAAGCAACCTCGCCTTCTTCCATCCGGAGCTCGATCTTTCTGTCGGTTTCAAGAAGCTGCCGTCCGGCGCCGACACCTTGGCTGCCGCGGAGAAGGCCGGTCCTCTTACCGACAGGATCCTCAAAGTTCCAAGGACCCAGGGGAGCACCGGACTTAGCTTTATATCTTCCTTGTCGCCATGTCGCCCTGTACTTAAGACACAGTAGGTATCTCGTATCAGGGCGTGAACTTGCTTTATTTCTACGTTTGTTGAATTGATGCTTTTGTGTAATCGCGTATTATGCCCTTTGTTTCCCTTCTGGTGTTCGTATGATAGTCACCTTTACATGTTTCTAGTTACCTGCCAATAACGTGTTGCCGCAAATTGCTTTGAGGAACAGGTCCTTAGCTTTCAGCGGGCAAGGGCACGCCGCTGGCGAGGTTACCTTTGGCAATGTTGACGCTGTCGCGTGCTTTGTTGAGCAGGCTCGAAACAAAAACACGGGCATGAACGAACACAGTAAGGTTCTATCACACGCAGGGTTCATCATACGAAACCTTAGGTTTGGTGAAGGGACATACAAATGTATATCTTGAAATTGATTATTTGCATCAACTTAGCTTTTGTCATGGCTTTTCATTCCGCCTTGGCTCCTTCCCTCTCTCGTGCTTCTCATGGTGCGCGTGCGAGTATGTGCTCATCACAGCCCTAAAAGCAAAGGAACGTAGAGAAGGGCACAACGGGGGTACTCGAGGACCCGTTAGCTATGAAAAAGGTCTACGGCAGGAGTCTGCCGGGTTAATGCAATATTCATGATTAGTTCGGGAATGGAAAAGGAAGTAGGTATGGCTAATTCTTCCCCCCTTTTTCTTCGCACCCAACGGTCCCGTGGCGGCCCATGATAGGCGTACGGGACCTTGCCGTGGTTCGCCTGCCGGGGAAGTCGTTCAGCGGATGCACTCTAGCATTCGGTTCGCGATTCGTCCCCTGGCGGGACAAATGCAAGACCGAACCTCATGCAAGCTTATCGACACTGACGACGTCGTCGCCGCACAGAGCTAACCACAGGCGGGGAAGGAGGAGGAAGAAAGGTACAGCCAGATACCTCTTTCTCCCCTTGGCCTGCAAGGTTGCGCCACACCTCCCTAAGGTCAAGTGGGCTCATTTTTTCGGGTGTTCTCCGCCCTGGCCTCGGCCGCGGACGACGGTGCCGCCCGCGCTGGCTACGTTGCCCGTGGCGCCTTCTCCACTTGCGGCCACCGCGACGCCCGCCACGTTCGCGTTTGCGCGTGGGGAAGCCCTTGAAGTGGAGGGATGCGCGGCTATGCTGGTCTTCTTCTCGGGAGCCATTGTTGAAGAGGATGACGATGAAGATCAATTCTCCGTTCACGAACTCGGGTTCGCGCAAATGATGCATGCCCCCTACCTGGCGCGCCAAAGATCTCGGGGCACGGATGCTCACGATCACCTACGGGACGAGAGGCCCCTTTTTGGTTCGGCAGGGGGGTCACGTTGCACGAAGAGCGGAGAGTGTGAGACGGCGTGATGATCAGGACACAAGCACAAGTCAGGAGGAATGAACACCCCTGTTTGTATATCCCAACACATGGATACTCCGTGATCAAGAAGGAAACCTCAGGTGTCGTGGCGTGTCTTCCAAATCGCAGATGGTAGAATGAGCGTCTTTAAACCCTCGGTAGCAATGGACTACATGTAACCCTAGATACCCCTGGTGTCTATATAAACCAGAGGGTTTAGTTCGTAGAGGACAAGTGAACTCATCTAGGGTTTTAGCTCATCTGATCTCGAGGTAGATCAACTCTTTAATCATCATACACATCAATACAATAAAGCAGGATGTAGGGTTTTACCTCCCCAAGAGGGCCCGAACCTGGGTAAACATCGTCTCCTTCATCCCCTATTAACCATCGATCCCAGATCCACAGCTCGGGACCCCCTACCCGAGATCCGCCGGTTTTGACACCGACAACGGACTCTAAAAATAGCCTATAATGCGGTATTTCGAAATTACATGGGCCTACCCGAGATCCGCCAGTTTTAAGACCACCATCTCTCTCCGCTCCCCTCGCCTCCCTGCTCCCCTCGCCTCGCCTCGCGCGCTCCCCGCCGGCGGCCACTCCGGCCCCGGCGTCCACCCCAGCCACGCCGGTGACCACTTCGGTCCCGGCGCCCTCTCTCTCCCCGGCGCTGCCGTGTCTCCCGCCGCTACTGTCATGGCATCCGGCTCGGCTAGCCCGGCGTCGGTTTCCTTGAGGCCGCAGCCGGTGGTGTCGGGGCTGGGCCTCTCAGGCTCGGATGGATCTGCGAGCTCCTCGTCAAGGGCCGCTGGGGGTGGAGAGGTGGCGCCGCTCCAGGCGGAGGGGGCGCTGAAGCCCTGGAGGAAGTCGGGACCCTCACGCAAGGCCCTCTGGCGAAAGAAGAAGCTTCTGTAGAAGCAGGCCATGGTGGATAGGCCGCAACAGCGCTCGGCGTCCTCGTCGAGAGGACGGAGGGAGATTCCCCCAGATCTATTTGGGCTGTGTTTCAAATACTTTCGGGAAGGGCACCGGAGAGAGGACTGCAAGTTCAAGCCTTTGTGCATCTGGTGCGGTCTGGAGGGGCACATCTCATCGGAATGCAAGCGCCTGCTCAGTCCAAGATCACAGGAGGAGCTCAGGCATGATGCGATGGCCAAGGTGGCACGGACTTCTCAGCCTACGCTGCCTGCCGAACTTGCGCACAGGCTGTCGCCAGCGGCTAGGCAGGCCACTCCGTTGGAGAGGCCCTCACCAGCCCTAGTTGACACCGCACCTGTGGGGTTCGGGCAGGCACCGACTGCGACCATCGGTGCCATCTGCGTTCTTCGGCGAACTCCGAAGATGGACGACCTGGAGTAGCGTCTGAGGCTGGCGATGGTGGCTTATGTTGGGGGGGCACGGCCACTGGTGTCTTGCCATGAGGCGGCTGAGGCGATCTCCGTGGTGCTCGAGATTCCCCGTCACCGCTTCTCGGTTCACAAGTTCCATCCTGAGGACTTCCTGGTGGTCTTCGCCGCGGCTGATCTACGCAACATTGCTTTGGCGGCTAGGTCGGTCGAGCACGGCCACTTCAAGTTGTTCGTCAGGCCGTGGCTGTGACAAGTGCAAGCGGTGTCCAGAGTGATGCGCACTCAGGTGGATCTGATGATTGAAGGAGTTCCTTCTCATGCTTGGACGAGGGAGACGGCGGTGGGGTTGCTTGGATCTTCTTGTCTTGTGGAGAGTTTAGCCCCGAAGACGGCCAATAGAGAGGATCTTTCCCTGTTCAAACTTGGTGTGTGGTGTGTTGATCGAGATGAGGTGCCAGTGGACAAGCGCCTCTGGGTGCCGGAGCCGGAGGTGGTAGACCCTGCAGCGCGCATGCCTACGTCTCGCCAATTGCTGGAATACATGACGCTGATCCATATTGGTAGAATTAGAGAGCATGAGGGTCCGGAGAGATGGCTATGTCCGCCTAACTCCGATGGGAGTGGTCAGAGTGGTCTGCCGGAGGACTCCGGTGGGTTCTCCGGTAGAGGGGAGTGGAATGTGATGCCGTGGACTCGTGGAGTTCGCGATCACCGCGGCGGCATGCATCCGGGAGGAGCTTCGGGTGGATCCTATCATCAGGCGTTGCTTGGGCGCATCAGTCCCTCGGACTGGAGGATCCCTCCTATGGTGAATGCCACGGAGAAGGCGAAGAGCACCAGGCCTGAAACCATCCCGAAGACGAAAACGGCGCCGCCGGCAAGCCAGGCCGTGGTGACCGTTGCCCATAGGCCCGTGCATGCGGGGATTGCGGCGCGCCGGGCCACAGATAATGGGGGATCTCTTCACATGGCCACAGAGGATCAGGGCGTTGATCGCCAAGCTGCTACCGAGGTGGGGCATACGGTCCAAGCGGGCCTACTGGAGACCAGGTCTACATCTTTTGACCAAGGGAATGTGGTGGCACAGGAAATGCGGTCTGTGTCACCAGAACAGGAGCTCTCTCGGGGCCAACCAAGTCTGGGAATGGACAAAGTGGAGCTTGACCCCCCCCTCTCCAGAAAAAGCAGCGGATCCCAAGGACGGAGGTGAGAGACAAGTGGATGCCAATGGGGTTGGCCCGTCCGTTCTCTCGTATGGGGCCAATACGGACACTGCAAACGAGGTCGGACTGCCACAGATGATGGAGGTGGCTTCTGTCGTTCGGGAAGATCCCGAGGAGGGGCCCTCTAAGGGCCAAGTGGTGGCCGCACCACGGTTTGCGTGTATGCCAGAAGCGAACCAGGGATCAGACTCGGCTGCGTGGGCACTAATCTCGGATCTCGTGCCCACCAGGAATCCGGAGGGCGTGGGCGAGAGGCCATTGGACGTGGCAGGGCCGGTGATCGAGGCCACCACCCAGACCAGGGAATCAATGGGGCCCGCTGTGGATGTGAGTACGTGCGAGTGCGTGGGTCCATCTCAGCACAACAACGTGGCTTTCATTGGCCAAGACCAGGAAGCTAGATTAACTTCGAAGGAGCAAATCGCACTGTGCAACATCAAGTCCTTCTGCGATGGACTCCTCAAAAAACTGGCGCCTCCCCTGCTCAAGGAATTTGAAGGGCTGCGTGGAGTAAAGGCAGGCCAATATCCATTCACCCCGAGGCGATCAACATGATCGGGTTCCTTGGGAGGGCAAAGGAAGTCGAAGGCCTCGGCTGCGGAGGCAGTGCTTCTGAAAACTCTGGGCTTCGACAGTGACGATCTGGCGGTCTCTGAGGACGCGCTAGGACAGCTACGGATGGTCTTTGACTCACCTTTGCAGGAGCCGCAACTAAGGGCAATTGCTACCATCTTTGGGAAGGCAATTCCCCTCAACATGAATGATGAGCTGGAGAGGATGGACGGCACGATGGTGCAGTGATCGGTTCGGGGCGGCGGCAGGAGATGCACGTGATTTCCATGTCGACCAACAATCTGGAGGTGGTGTGCTGGAACATTGACGGGTCTTAATAACCCCGTCAAGAGGAAGGCACTAAGAGAGTTTGTGGACTCGGTCCATGCGGCGATCGTTTGTATCCTAGAAACTACACTTGATGCGGTTGACAAATATGTAATATTGCAATGCATGGGGCCAATCTATGATGGCTTTACTTACCTCCCGGCGTCGGCTACCAGGGGTGGGATCTTTGTGGCGTGGGATTCCACAAGAGCGCGGATATCTAATTTTGTCAACGATATAAATTTCATTACAAGATTTGTATCGCCAACGGAGGGCACACCATGGTGGATGTCGGTGGTGTACGGGCCGCAGGATGACTCACAGAAGATTAACTTCTCATTACTACAGAATGTTCCAAAGATGACACATCAATCAGAGACCCTTCGACGAAACTGTGTGCGATCCACCAATCGCAAACGGTATTGTTCAAGCTCCGTCGCAAATGGCACGAACTGTGTGCGATGGTGGATCCATCAAATACGATTCAGAAAATAGTTGCGTGTGTGATCCACGGCAGACAGTTTATTCTTATGAACTGTTTGGGATTAGCTAAGATAACAGAAACAGTTAACAAAACTTCATACGTGTGTGAAGTACGGCACACAATTCACTCGGATAAACTATTTGCGATGATCCAACAGAACACAAACGGGTTAGCGTAAGAAGGTGTGTGTGATACGCAGCAATCGGTTCATTCATCAGAATTGTGTGGGAAGACCAATAATAACCGAAACGATTCATCCGGACAAGTTGTGTGTGTTGTGGGCAGACGGTTGTTGCCAAACAATTGTCAGCAATTGATGAAAACATTACCGACGGTATGTACGGAAGTGCCGTTTGCCCATATTAATATCGCAGACGTTTTATTATTATTACCAGTCTGACTGCGCATCACCTCTTCTTCCTCTCTCACTTCTTGTCACCGCATTTTCGCCCAAGGATTCCGGTGCACACTTCGGCACCGCACCGGCGTTTCTTTTGGCCACGTTCCCGCGCGGAACCGCGCATGTTTCCGCGCAAGCTTCCCCATCGGTTTCCCGCCAGAAGCAAATGAGCATATATAAGAGCATGCGCGCGTCACACGCGGATGCACACCTAGTGCAGCCTAGCCCATCTACGAAGCATGCCAGCCTGACCAAGCGCCGCCTCTGCCATCAACCTCCTCGACGACGAAAACGATCCGGTGCAGGCGCAACAGCCTGTCAAGGCCGATGGCGTGTCCGGCGACGCGTCGGACAACGCTGTGCTGCGCGTCATCGCAAGGGTTGAGCAGACCCTTGGCGCAGGGCGCGGCAGCGCCGCCGAGCAACATAGCTACCTCACCGCCGAGAGGCTGCAGCGTGCCGCACAAGAAGATCATCGGTGGTGCTCCGTAGAGCAAAACATGGGCGTCCGCGCCGAGAGGGCAAGGCGTGGCGCACAGCAAGACCGGTGGAGGGCCGCAGAGCGAGAGGCGCGGCGCGCGGCAGAGCAAGAGCGTTTCCATCCCCGCTTGCCTGCTATCCCACCCGACATGACGTTGCAGCTGTGTCCAAGGCACGTGAGTAGCCCTATTTCCCGCCAGGAATGGGCAGCTGCCGTCTGCGCCGTACTTGCACCAGGCCGGCCGCACCGTCCTTGCACCGGACGCAGGCCGCGCCGTTCGCATGGGTCGTGCCGTTCGCCTTGTCCGCGGCCCCCTCGATGCTAACGGGCTCGTCGGTAGGCTCGAGCGCTTCCATGGCCTAGGTGTCTAGCGGGAAGCAGTAGAAGAAAATGGTTGTCACATCCTCGAGATGGTAATCTCCGACGAAATAGCCAGCTTGGAGCTCGAGATCGCGCTACAGCTGTACCGCGAGCATGTAAACCGCATGGACGAACGCCTGACCGAGTTCAGGCACAGCCAAGAGCTTCCGTAGGTTAGGGTGTAGTCATGGACGCGTTTTATTTTGTTGAATCCTTTAGATGTCGATCCCAATGTCTGGACAACAATCACAATATTGATATGTTTCGATGTATGACTGATTTATTTTCTATTGTTATGTTTCAATATGTGTAAAAGGCTAATAGTTAGAGTCAGAAAATCAGTATGAAAACAGATAGAAATGTGAAACTAATAATATATATTAATTGTTGAATAGCTCATTGAAGACATGATACATATACAACATATATCATCACATATACGAGATAATAGTACTTAACTAATACGTACAATGAATAAAAACTAAACTAATAATAACCCCTCCTGGAGCGGGGAGCAGTAAAATGGCAGCCTCTCGCCAGCAGCTCCCTGGTGCGCGATGGCTTCCCAACGGGGAGGGAGTTCGCCGCCTCCTCAGCCTCGTGGCGCTTGACGTGCCGATCATCCTCTTGCTGGTGGAGGCGCGCGACCATGCAGTACAGTTCAGTGGGCGCCAACTGGAGCTCTTTGGCGGTGGCACGCTCGAGCTTATTGGCCCACGCCCACGCAGTGGTGAGACGCCTAGCGCCTCTGGCTTTCCTTGCGTGGTACCGGCCGTCTTCGTACACCTCCACCGCTCGTCGACTCGCCCGCCGCCAAAGCTCCAGCTCCTCCTTTTCCCTTGCGGCACTAAGGGCATTCCAGGCCGCGAGGTTCCTGGCGCGCTCCTCAGCCCGCTCCTTCTTGAACGCCACCTGCCTGGCTCTCTCAGCCGGCGGCAGCGCCTTCCACAAAGCCAGATCGTACTGGCCCCAAAACCAATCTTCAGTTGGGGGGTCTGGCGCGACCTCGTCTGGGGGCATGAAGGGGTCCTCCTCGTCACTGCATTTCACCATGTCCTCGCGGGGTGGCGCCTCCTCCTTTGCTTGTGCACAGACCGGCCGCACCATGGCAGAGTTTTGTGTGAGGGTTGGGATAGAGAGATGAGAGAATGCAGGAGGGATGACGTCTCGAGGGGCAGCATTTATAGGCGGCTGGAATCTTGATCGACACAAGCAGTGATTGCACCCGATTTCCTAGTCAACATCCGTGTGTGAATTACATCACCGACGGTTCCCAATGCATGACCGTGTGCGATTAATAACCCGCGAAAATTGGCTTCCAAAACTCGAAACGCGAAACACGGCGCCAATCATGTGCGACCCGTTTGTTTTGCCAAATATTTACATTTTCTATCCAAATGTAATGCATGCGTGCCATTTGTGTTACGGAAGCATGTCCGAGAGCAGTAACCACGACATCTTGGCCCCATGGCGGGAAATCATGCATATTTTCATGTACTTCAGAATTCAGAGGATTTTTTTAATTTTTTTTTAATTTACAACCTAGATTTTCAATGCTTTTGTGTCCAAACCGTCACTCAAGAAGTTTGGAACTCCTTCAAATTTATTGCAAGCGGCATATATAGGGAAGCAAGTAGTACATAATTACGATTTTCCAGCGGTTTTTGCTTCATCTATCTTCTTCATGTGTTTCAATTTTGAACTTTGGCCATTAAATTTCTCTAAACTAACTAAATGTATAAAAATGTCAATAGAACGCCCTTTTTAAAAAAAAGGATGCCGGTCATATTCGTGCATTGTATCGATGAAAAAAATACTAGGTCGAATGACAAAGCGATTGGCGGTTCGTCATCACACATGGCCCCATGTTCCCTCTCGGAACCACGCGCCTTCGTGTGATGCTCCGGTTTGTGAGAGGCTCTTGTGTCTAAAGCTGGGGATTTCTTAGGCGAGTAGAGTCACATCTCCGTCCCCATCACCGCCCTCCCTTCCCCATCCCCATCTACGTACCCGTGCGCGGGGATAAAAAGTTTCCCATCGACGTCCCCACCTAGTTCTTTATCACCGTGGGGAAACTCAAACATGCATTTAAGAACAACCTTCGCGTATTTTAGTAGAAAAAATAGTATTTCAACGCAATAAACAATATGTTGTACCTAGGTTTTGGTTTTCTTAGGGAATTTTGGGCCAAAGGGGTGGGATGTGTGTAAATTTGGGTAACCGAGGCCACAAATTACGTAGGGGCTACTAATTTCAAAGCCCACATGTAAGTACTTCTATTCATGGGTAAGCTGGTAATGCTATCCCATACTCATCCCCGTCCTGCACGCTCGGTAAGGTATTTGACCCACCAACTTCCAGATGGGCATTCCAGCTGGCACCCGTGCCCTAATAGATCAATTACCCATCGGGACGCGGGTAACAGTTAACCATGCATTGCCAGCTTGACATGTGTCAAAGCTTATCTCGAACAAGCCGTTACTTTGATCACAACATCTTGGCCCCATGTCGGGAAATCATGCATATTTTCATACTTCCGCGCAGTTTTCATTTTTTGACTTTAAAAAACTAGATTCCCAATGCATTTGTGTCAAAACCGTCACTCAAGATGTTTGGAAATCCTTCAAATTTATGGCACGTGGCATATATACGGAAGCAAGTAGTACATAAATATGATTTCCAACGTTTTTGCTTCATCTTGCTTGTTCATGTGTTTCAGTTTTGAACTATGGCCATTAAATTTCTGGAAACTAACTTCATGTGTAAAAATGCCAATTGAACCCTGAATATTTCCTAATTTTAGGATGACGGTCATATTCGTACATTGTAATGATGAAAACAAACTAGGCCGAATGAGGCAGCGATCCGGTTTGTCATCACACAACGCCCCAACGTTCCCTGTCGGAACTATACAAGCCTGCGCGTGATGCTCCGGTTTGTGAGAGGCATGTGTCAAAGCTTATTTCGAACAAGTTGTTACTTTGACCACGACATATTGGCCCCATGGCAGAAAATCATGCTGATTTTCGTGTACTTCGTAGCATTTTTATTTATTTTTTTAATTTAAAAACCTAGATTATTCTCAATGCTTGTGTCCTAACCGTTACTCAAGATGTCTGGAACTCCTTTAAATTTATTGCACGTGGCATATAGACGGAAGCACTAGTACATATACAAATATGATTTTTCCTGCAGTTTTTGCTTCATCTTGCACATGTCCATGTGTTTTAGTTTTGAATTATGGCCACTAGATATCTAGAAATTACTTCATGTATAAAATGCTCATTGAACCCCGAAAATGTCCAAATTTCAGGATGACGGACATATTCGTGCATTGTAACGAATTAAAAAAAAGCTAGGCCAAATGAGACAACGACTAGCGGTTCGTCATCAAACAAGGCTCTCATGTTCCCTCTCGGAACCACGACCCTTTGTGTGATGCTCCATTTTGTGAGAGGCATGTGCCAACACTTATCTCGAACAAGCCGTTATTTTGACCATGATATCTTGGCCCCATGTGGGGAAATCATGCAGAATATTATCATGTACTTCAGAGCATTTTTTATTTTTTGAATTTTAAAACCTAGATTCCCAATGCGTGCACGTGTGTCCAAACCGTTACCCAAGATGTTTGCAACTCCTTAACATTTATTGCAAGCGGCATATATAGGGAAGCAAGTAGTACATAAATATGATTTTTCCAGCAGTTTTTGCTTCATCTTGCATGTTCGTGTGTTACACTTTTGAATTATGGCCGTAAAATTTGTACAAACTAACTTAATGTATAAAATGCCAATTTAACCCCGAATATTTCCTAATTTAGGATGCCGTTAGTGGATTTTGACGGTAGGGATCATTTTCTTACAAATAAAACAATATTCGTTACCGCTGTACCCCAAAATAGCTTTACAATTCAATACAAAAAGTGAACTACGTACACACGGTTTCATACAGGAACCGTTTGCGATGAAAATTCACGAATCTATTTATGTCTTACGAGGGAAGCTTCGTCGGCTTCGTCTAGCTCGGATTCCGTTCACCCTCGATCCCCATTCCCGAACAAACCCTCTCCACAAAGAATGACGCTGTGGGAACGCTTCGTAAGGGTGTGTACGACCGCCCCCTCAGCCCCGAGCACTCCCGCCTTTGCAAGGAACATGGCCGCCTCGGCCGAGAGCGGCCACCTCGGTCGAGAGCGCAGCCGCATCCGCCTTAAGCGCGGCCGCATCCGCCGAAAGGGCCTTTGCGGCGGCCGACAGGGCCTCTGCGGCGGCCGAAAGGGCGTCTGTAGCCGCGGAGACAGCAGCTGCAGCTGCTACGACGACGTCTACAAACGCCAAGAGCGCTCGAGCAGCGTGTCGTGCCGCGGAGGCCGCCCTGGCCCGGGTCAAGGCCATCCAGGCCTATATCATCGAGAATGCCCACGCCAAGATACTCCAAGCTTCGCCGGAATCCAGCATGCACCACACCTCCAAAGAGGCGGCTGTTGCGGATGCTGAGATGCATGCCGACAATGCGGCGGCGGAGGCCATGGAGCCCCTTCTACATGAGATCTCTGAGCGAGAGCTGGAGATGCGGGAGCCGTCCGAGAGCGCCGAGTGCTGGGAGGAGTTGTGCGTGGCTCAGGAGGCGGTCGAGAAGCGCCTGTCCATCGGGGAATCGGCGGTGGAGTACCAACGCGAGCTATGGCGGAGCCACTACTACGAGTACTACGAAGATGAGGGCGACGCCGATGACGAGGATAACGTCGAGGATGAGCACGTCGCCGCGGTCGAAGTCAGCCTGGGGGATGCGGAGTCCAGCACCGGCGGAATGTCGCCCGGACAAGTCATCGACATCTCATCGAACAGCGGCGACGCATAGGGCGGCTGCTCGTCGGTGTCTTTGTTAAAATTATGCGTATTACTAATAGCCTTTGTTCAGAGAGCCGGTCTTTTGTAAGATCTATGTCTAGTTCAAGCAGCTTGATTATTTAGTGAACTTGCTCAGTTTAGTAACTCTGAGGTCTGAGCTATGTGTGTCCGCTAATTTGTATACCCAAGTTAGCAGTTGATGTTACATTATGCAATGACTTGGATGTGCACTATAACCAGGGAATACGTGGGGAGGGGCGAAATTTTGTCTGTTCTGTATCATCGCACATGATAAAGCAGAAACACCGTGTCTGATGAATCTTTGTGCGCCAAGATTCCCTGCAACGAGCGAAAAATTTCGCCGACCGCCAAAATATCTACCTCCCCACCCCTTCCCACCCCAAAGGGCCACATTTCCCCTGCAACCCCCCACCCCCCTCCACCCCGCGCCGTCGCCCACATCTCTCCCTCTAGCTTCCGACCGCCGCAGACACGCCATGGTCTTCTTGAGTGACCCCTCAAGCGGTATTTCCGACGACGATGAATCTCGAACCAGCCAGGTATTCGTCTCTCTTCTCTCTGGCTCAAGTAGGATTAGGGTTTTGTTTTGGAATTGGGGATTTTAAAGCGGCAGACCCATTTGCGCCATTTCTTTCTCTTGTAGCTCCCTAGGACAATCACTTCCAAGGAATGGAGATGTGTAGCTGAAGACCTGCCTGCTCATGGTCAACATCAATTTCAATCCGTGAAGTTACGAGATTTTCAATCTGGGTACAGTGGGACGAAGTTTCTGGGATGTGCAAAGAAGGTAAGTCTAACTTTCGTTGTTAGAAATTATTTGTTATATTAGGTGTGATTCAGACACTTCCCGTGTGCTATTTGATTTTGGATGTGATTAAGACACTGTCATAGTTTTAACCTGAAGGCATATTGACAGCAAGAAAACTATGTGCTAAATGAGTTATCATTGCATGAAAATTTACAACCAGTTAGTACACATGAAGCACTTCATTTCATTCAGCACGAGCAAGGTCTAATTATGCACAGAAACATGGCTAGCATCAACACTGTTCGAGCGTACACACACCTCGGTTGTCAGGTGGTTGAACCACCTGAAACATGGCAATCTAAAATAAACAGATTCTCAGACTTAGTGACAAAAACATGGTGCAAGACAGTAGTTTTTAACAGATTGGAATGTTTGACAGCATAATGTATGTAGTTGTCACTATTAATTTGATATCATTCAAACACTGCCGATGTGCATCATGTACTACAAAGACTGTTGCATTTATATTTAGCTTCCTGGTAAAATTGGCATTTTCTTATTACACATGATAGAAATAGAGGAGGGATGAGTACCAGAGCATCCTACTACGAAGACTCTTCGAGCAGAACCATGGCATGGCCGATGAAGACCCATTAATCCCGGATCTGACCGCATGTCTGACGCAGACCTTGAAAAGCAAGTTTCTAGTAAGGAAGTAGTCTCATTTGAGGAACGCAAGTACAAGCATGGCCAGCCATTCCTTGTTGGCAAATACTTCGACGAGTGCAGTTCCAGTTGTCGCAAGTTACATAAATATTGCATGGACATAATGTCGGAAGGAGAAGATACTAACATTCTGCAAGTGCACTACGACAACTGGCATTTCTCTCACGATGCAGGTATCATCAGTGTGGAATTCGAGGACTTTCATCTCTTCTTCAACTTCGATGAGCTTGCTGGCACTCTTGTCAAAAGCTTGATGTTGTAAGTACTTCACAAACTCTGTGATCAACTTCTCCATACAAGGTTGTAAATGAAAAAAAGCTAATTGTATTGTATTCCTCTCAGGGGATTGATGGTACAGAGATCGATAAGGGCACATTGGCATTTCATTGATCCTGATTTAGCAAACGGCATTTTGTTACGAGATAATGTCTCACGCAAGGCTTCCATTCATTATGTCGCCAAGATCTTATTCAACTTACCGATAGGAGAATTCTTCATGTGTCCATACCATGAACGGTAAGTTAAATATACAACCACGCATACATTGATCGTCTTTCAGTTTTAGACATAGTTCGTACGTTTATGGTTTTCTTAAACTGTAGAGGTCACTGGATCTTGATGGTCATTGTTCCAAAACGTAACACAGTTTACTACATGGATTCTCTTAGAGAGTCAAATGCGCCTCGGGATCTGAGTCATCTTCAGGATTTCATGGATAGGTATTGAATTCTTTGATGTTAATGCGTTGTGCTCATATCTGGTTCCGGAATTGAGTGTGAAAATTCATCTTCATTTGCAGTGTATTGTCAATGAACATAACTTTAGGAGGGAGTCGGTTCGACCGTCAACTACCTCTGCTGCACGTGAACGTTTCTCCGGTAAGACAACGAAATCCATTATTTTCAGAAAATGCTAGTCAGATGTTCAAGTTTCTAAGTAAACCTCTTTCTATTTCTCTCCATAGAAAAAAGGAGAAACAACTTACACTGGTTAGGTTGTTCCTAAGAGGACAAATACATGACTAATACTGAACAAAAAAATTCAGTGTCCTCAGCAACAACAAGGTACCAGCCTATGTGGATACTACGTTTGTGCACACATGATGAACCTATGCAGATGTGTTGAATGTGGTGTCAATACTGACAGTATAAAATTAGTAAGTCTGCTTCTTAATTACTATCTTCTACTCCACACGTATGTCACATTCTGATCTAAAAGTCCTACAGTTGATCTTCGGACCGATGACCTCTTCACCGCTCGCCGTAGATGAATTGTTGTCTGTTAGGAAATTTATCAACACCTTCTTTGTGAAACACTATATCAAGCCCAATGATGACGTCGAAGATTTCCGGGTTCATATCCCTGCATAATAAGTACGCATTCATATAGTGTTATCAGCTAAACATATACACATGGATGCATTATTTTCCATGTGATCATGTCTTCGTATTTTGTACACTATGATTATGTACTGCATATGTCGGTTTAACAGCTGTCGAATTTAGCTAGCATTTGCTCAATTGCATATTGTCGTGAATTATGATGTATCCCCTGCTTGTGGACACTATTCGTTGAATTGCATATTGTGGCGAATTATGATGAATGTTCTTCATGTGGACACTATTTGTCGATTGCATATTGTGGCGAATTTGCTATTTGCAGGGTGAATTAAATGCCATATTTTACAATAACCTGGCAATTTCAGCGCACACGGTTCAAGCAACTAAGCGTGTGCGGTCTAGAACGGAAAGCACACGTAACTAATAGCGCAACCGCCTGTGATCCACAGGAAAAGCACACGAGATATAATCTAAACCGTTGGTGATACATAAGTAATCGCAAACGGTTTGCAGCACTCGTACGTGTGCGTAGGAGCTTCTCAATGTTTGCGATAGCACCATATCTCACACGTGAGCCAACAGGAAACCGTGCCCGATGCAAAGACGATCCCACGCGTACTTTTCTCGGGAAATGTGTCCGATGATGCCATGCATGGCAGACGGTGTCCAGAGAAATCTCGTGTGCGATGATGAACATATCACACACAGTTTATACAATGGCCCGTGTGGATTAGGTAACGTTTCGCAAACGGTAAAAGGTCAAACTCGGTTTGTTTTCCATGAGCAATTAGACGCGTTTGACTCGTCTTGCACGTGTGTGATTGATCCCAAATCCCACACGTAAGTCCAAAATATTATGTGTGCGATATGTTCCTATACTGCACACGATTATATTTGTAGATCGTTTACGTTCGTTGGTCACCATCGCCGACGGGTTTTCCGTGTCATGTGGGATGGACCCCCCCTATCGCCCACACATGCAAGGCGACGGTTTAGAACTACGACGCGGAAAGGGGTTAAAAACCGTTTGTATAGCACGTCGTTGCACCAGTGTCTTGCAAGAATTAACGGAGCGTAGGACGCTTTGCCCCGGACCGTGGCTTGTCATTGGGGATTTTAACCTAATCCTGTATGCGGCGGATAAAAATAACTCGATTTTGGATAGGAGGATGATGGGGAAGTTCAAGCATTTTGTAGATGATAATGCATTGAAAGAGTTGTTCCTGCATGGGAGGAAATACACGTGGTGTAACGAGCGGGAGGTGCCCACGCTCACTAAAATTGATCGGGCGTTTGTATCCGTGGATTGGGAGCTTGAGCATCCGGAGTGTTTATTACAAGCCCTCTCAACCGCTTCCTCAGACCACTGCCCGCTGCATCTCGCCATGGAGGATCATGCGTACGTTAAGAGGTCGTTCCGGTTCGAGAGGTTTTTGATTAACATGGATGGGTTCATGGATGTTGTTCGGGAGGCTTGGGTATGTGATGATGGAATCACTGATCCATTCTTGCGGGTAGATAGCTTGCTTAGGAACACGGCGAAAGAGCTGGCGATATGGGGCCAAAAGAGAATTGGGAACATAAAACTACAGATTGCAATCGCTAACTTAGTCATCCTTCGGTTTGACTGTGCCCAGGAGTCCCGGCTGCTCACTTTGGGAGAGAGATGGCTCAGGAGAACTCTTAAGCAGCTTATGTTGGGCTTAGCATCTTTGGAGAGGACAATTGCGAGGCAGAGATCCCGCATATCTTGGCTGCATGAGGGGGATGCGAACACGAAGCTATTTCATCTAGTGGCAAACGGGAGGAGGATGAAGAATCACATCCCGGCGATCACCGTGGATGGTCAGATCATCACCGATCAAAGAGGGAAAGAGATAGCCTTTCTCAAGGCATATCGAGACTTGTTAGGAAAAGACGTGGCCCGTGAGTTCACTTTAAATCTAGATGATCTGGACATCATGCAGGCGGATCTTTCGGATCAAGATTACATCTTCCATGAAGAGGAGGTCTGGAAGGTTGTCAAGGAGTTGCCTCCTGACAGTGCTCCCGGGCCGGACGGCTTTATAGGACTGTTCTTTCAGAAGGCTTGGGAGATCGTCAAAGTAGATCTTATTGCCGCGGTGCAAAAACTTTTCATACGCAATGGCCGAGGATTTGGCACACTAAACCAAGCATTGATCACTCTTATTCTGAAGTCTCCGGAGGCTTGTTCGGTGTCGGACTTTCGCCCGATCATCTTGATTCACAGTTTACCCAAGATTGCTTCGAAACTAATGGCAACGCGTCTCAGGCCTCGCATGGGTAAACTTGTGCACGCTAATCAATCGGCTTTCATCAAAGGAAGAAACCTTCACGACAATTTTCTTCAAGTCAGGCAACTTGCGTGTGGTCTGCACCGGAGGAAGGCTAAAGGAGTATTGCTCAAGCTAGACATCTCAAAAGCCTTCGATTCGCTATCTTGGCCCTTTCTCTTCGAGGTTCTTAGGGCCAAGGGTTTCTCAGAGAGGTGGATCTCATGCATTGCCACCTTGCTGACGACGGCTAGCTCGAGAGTGGTGGTGAACGGATGTGCCGGCAGCAAATTCATGCATGTGAAAGGTCTCCGGTAAGGGGAACCCATATCCCCCATGCTTTTCATCCTGGCGATGGATGTGCTCACGGCGATTGTGATTAAGGCACACGAGACTTCAGCGATAAGTGCAATGAACGGATGTAGTCCGATGCAACGTTTGTCTCTATATGCGGATGATGTGGTGTTGTTCATCAAACCAACACGGACGGATCTTCAATTGGTGAGAGATGTGTTTCACATCTTTGGCGTGGCATCGGGCCTGAAGGTCAATTACAATAAATCCTCGGCAATAATGATTAGATCGGAGGACTCGGATGAGGAGCTCGTCAAGAGTGCGCTGCCTTGGAAGATGGAAACCTTTCCATGCAAATACCTAGGGTTGCAGTTGAGCATTTGGAAGTTACGTAGATCAGAATGGCAACCGATTGTGGATGCGGCACTTCACATTATGCCCGGATGGCAGAGGGGCCTGGTGACTAGGCCTGGACATCAGGTTCTAGTAAATCAGGTCATGGGGGCGAGGGCTACGCATCATCTGATGATCGCCGAGGCGCCCAAATGGGCCCTGGAAAAGGTGGACAAAGGCTGTCGGGCCTTCTTCTGGGCCAGGACGGAGGACATACATGGGGGCAAATGCGTTGTGTCCTGGGATCGCGTGTGTCGGCCAAAGAGGCTAGGAGGGCTCGGCGTGATCGACCTCTACAAACACGGGATTTCTCTCAGATTGAGATGGGAGTGGCTTAGACCCACGGACTGCTCCAGGCCTTGGCAAGGCTTAAACCTGGTCGCGGATAAGCAGGTTGCCCAAGCATTCGGAAGTATGCTTAAATGGAAATTAGGAGCGGGTGCAAAGATCTTGTTCTAGAAAGACAAATGGATAAACGGTGCCACAATCAATGAGATAGCATCATTGGTGGTGGCTAGGGTTAAAACCCAAGTTGCCAATAGAAGATTGGCAAGAGATGCTCTACACATGCATGCTTGGATGAATGATATTGTTGGAGAGATGTGCACCGAGAGCCTGACTCAGTTCATCATGCTATGGGAGATTCTCATCGAGGTGGAGGTCAATCCGGAATGTGAGGACAGGCCAATCTGGGCTTGGAATGTGGAAGGAGTGTACACGGCATCATCGGCCTATAGGATGTTATATGAAGGGAGAATGAGATTCCAGTCTTATGCAGCCAGCTGGAAGAGTTGGGCCCCCCTGGCATGCCGGATCTTCATGGGGTTAGCGGTACAATACCGGTTGTGGACATCGGATAGGAGGACTCGACATGGGCTGCAAGACCATACCTCGCCTTGATACTTGTGCAATCAAGAAGAGGACACGATTGACCATATTTTGATACAATGTGTTTTCGCGAGGCAGGTATGGTTCCTTTGCTTCTCCAGGATGGGATTAGGGGCACAACTGTGTCCAACTCAACATGCAAAACTGGTGGAGTGGTGGTCGATGGCTCGGAAGCGTATCACTAAGCGCACCCGCAAAGGCTTTGACACGCTAGTTATGCTAGTCAGCTGGAGCCTATGGAAGTAGAGGAATGGTGGAGTTTTTGGTAGGAGTGTTGTCCCGAACGAACAGGGTACAGTTGATCTCATCTTCGAGGACCTCAGGAACTGGATAATGGCAGGAGCATCTGGAGTAATTCGTATGATGGAGTAGTAGTGTTGCGTGAGTGGAGTGGGGGCTGGGTTCAGATCGACTTGTGACGCCTAACTTGCAAATGTTGTAATCTCTTGTACATATATCTGCCTTCTATAAAACTATGATATGCCTTTGGCGTACCCTCAAAAAAAAGTAAAACAAAAGTATCTAATTTAGGCAGCATCATAAGTTCATGGATATTAGAATGATTTCCAAGAAACGAAAGTACCTGGTAATTCAATTGGCGTGCACGAGCTCTAGTAATTTTTCCAGTATGTATAGCAGGAGGGGCTTTGGGTGTAACATTAGTAGGGATGTCCTCATTAGCCCAGACCAATTTTAAGTCATGGCAGTTCAGTAAAAGGTGTCAGATGTGAGACTAATCGTTTATACTTCTGCGGCGACCCTTCGGGATTGAGTCATTGTATGGACTTCAGATCCGAACACTGTTACCTAGGGGAACTCGCCTGCCAAGCGGAAGACATCCGAAGACAGAATATCCGAAGAGTACAAATGTCTAATCATGGCATGAATATTAAGATACAAGTGATTCAAGGAAATAGTCTATCATTTGACAAAAAAGACATACATACTCAGGTTTGCTAGCAAACAACTCAAAATAACAATGCTAAAGAACGCTATCCCTACAATATCATATAGCATGTCATGCTTAGTCTTCCTAGCATAAAGCATAAATCATGAGCACCCCTGTTGTGAAACCAAGCAATTGGATCATTCTTTTTAACGCGCTTCAGCATTTTATACGTCACTCAATACATAAGTGTGAACCATGGACATAGCATATAGGTGGAATAGAGTATGGTGGTAGATATCAAATGAGTCAAAGTGGAAAGTAAGTCTCGCATCAACTAGGCTGATCAACGGGCTATGGAGATGCCCATCAATCGATATCAATGCGAGGAGTAGGGATTGCTATGCAACGGATGCACTAAAAGCTATAAGTGTATGAAAGCTCAAATGAAACTAAGTGGGTGTGCATCCAACTTGCTTGCTCATGAAGACCTCGGGAATTTGAGGAAGCCCATCATCGAAATATACAAGCCAAGTTCTATAATGAAAAATTCCCACTAGTATATGAAAATGACAAATCAGGAGACTCTCTATATGAAGAACATGGTGCTACTTTGAAGCACAAGTGTGGTAAAGGATAGTAGCAAGTACCTTCTCTCTTTTTTCTCATTCATTTTTTCTTCCTTTTTTTCTTGTTTTATTTTTTCTTTCTTTTTTTCTTTCTTTTTTTCTTTTTTTCTTTCTCTTTTTTTTCTTGGTGGGCTCGTTTGGCCTTCCCCATTTTTTCCATTTTTCGTTTGGAGTCTCATCCCGACTTGTGGGGGAATCATAGTGTCCATCATCCTTTCCTCACTGAGACAATGCTTTAATGATGATGATCATCACACTTTTATTTACTTACAACTCGATATAATGATAAAGCTATACAAGATGACTCTATATGAATGCCTCTGGCAATGTACTAGGATGTGCAAGGATCTAGCGTAGCAAAGATATCAAAAAAATGGACAAGCCATGGAAATATCGTGCTAGCTATCTTAAGATCATGCAAAGCAATATGACAATGAATGCTCAAGTCATGTATATGATGATGATGGAAGTTGTATGGCAATATATCTCGGAATGGCTATGGAAATGCCATGATAGGTAGGTATGGTGGCTGTTTTGAGGAAGCTATAAGGTGGCTTATGTGTGATAGAGCGTATCATATCACGGGGTTGGGATGCACCGGTGAAGGCTGCACCAATCCTCGAGGTGAGAGTGGGCAATGCACGGTACCGAAGAGGCTAGCAAATATGTGGAAAGGTGAGTGTGCGTACATCCATGGATTCACATTAGTCATAAAGAACTCACATACTTATTGCAACGCTTTATTAGCTCTCTCTAAGCAAAGTACCACTTGCATGCCCCTAGGGAGGAGGTTGGTAGGAGTTAACCATCGCACGCCCCTGATTCAACAGCACAAAGGATTTCAATCAAGGATAAATTATGCTCCAACTTCATCGCATAACTAGAGACTATACGTGCATGCTTTCGGAATCACAAACCTTAAAACCAATATTCTTACTAATCCACAATCATCCACTCATGCACCCACATATTACTATCTTAATGTTGCAAAACTATTGCAGGGAATCAAACATATCATATTCAGTGATCTACAAGTTTTATGTAGGATTTTATGACTAACCATGTGAATACCAATTCCTGTTGACTCTCTAAATAGGTACAAGTGAAGCATGCGAGTTTAATTCTTTCTACAAAAGACCACGCTCTAATAAATATAAATGAAGCAAAAGAGCATTCTACAAGTAACGGTTTTCTATATGTAGAGAAACACGCATCCAACTTCAAATGATATAAGCGAAGCACCTGAAGCATTCTATAAAGCCATACTCAAAAGATATAAGTGAAGTGCAAAGAGCATTCTATAAATCAACCATGGACTTTCCCATACCAGCATGGTTCATTTCTAAATTAAAAATAAAAGGCACACGCCGCTCCAAGAATTTACGCATATCATGTGAACAAAACAAAAACTGAGCCATACCGATAATTGTTGAAGAAGAAAGATGGGATGCCTTCCGGGGCATCCCCAAGATTAGGCGTTTGAGTCTCCCTGAATGTTTACTTGGGGTTCCTTGGGCATCCCCAATCTTGAATCCTTGCCTCTCCTTATTCTTCTCATATCGATACCTGCTCGAACTTTGAACACTTCATCCACACAAAACTTAACAAAACTTTTATTAGAAAGGTTAGTACATATAATCATCAAATCCCATCATGTCCTGCCATAACATTATTGTATAATTATAATCTAACATTACCTACTGTATGCTATCACAATTCTATGGTGTAACGCCCAAGATGCGATCCTATCCTTATTTTGGCTCGAGGGCCTTGACAGGGATAGAAGCGCATCTCGTCGTTACGCAAGAATAGATATCGTTACAAGTACATGTAAAGAGGAGATGAGTATATGGAATTGGCTTACATTCTCACCATACAGAAGAGCAGGGTCCAACTACGGACGAAATCAAACGATAAAAGCGACATCCATCCTTGCTATCCCAGGCTGCCGGCCTAGAACCCATCCTATGATCGATGAAGAAGAAGAACTCCAAACCAAATAAGCGTCGCTCTCACGTCAAAGCATCACCTTAAATGTACCTACAACTGTTGTTATAGTAATCTGTGAGCCACAGGGACTCAGCAATCTCATTTCCAAGGGTATCAAGACTAGCAAAGCTTAATGGGTGTGATATGGTTAGGTGGTGAGGCTGCAGCAAGCACTAAGCATTTATTTGACTGGCTAACTTACGAGTACAGGAATAAGAGGGATGGTCTACGCATAAACGTACGTGAACTAGTAATGATCACTAAGTAATCATGAACACATACATACGTGTCGGGACCCCGATCCTAAGCCATATGAATCCAGCCTGTAACATGTCACACCACTTTGCGGCCTCACACACGGTAACCCATGGCTGCCACCTTACCTTGGCCGGGACCATTTGCGCCTTTTGGCTCACGGATATGAACATGTCGCTAGCATTCACACGTCAAAAAACCCAGGTCAACATGACTAGTCGTAGAACCCAAGTGGCACATCCGTACAAGGACAGGCATACGTAACCCAACAATGCAGGTGTCGGTCTCAGCGTGTGTAGACGAGTCATAGCAAGCTACAGGGACTCCATTACGCTGTGGGACATAAATGTCATCAACTACGCGTAGATGAGTCATAGCAGGATACATGGACTCCATTACACTGTGAGACATTTCCCCGAAGGGACAGACACAGCAGCAAAGAAGGATACACGCCGGTCAATCAATGTGTCTGGAGCAGTAGCAAGCTACCAAGGCTCGGTGGAAGCACAAAGAGGCATTTCCCTGTAAAGAGTACTACTAAAGGTACACAACTAGGTGTCGAATCCCACACATACCAATGCATTTCAAACATACACGCAATATGCACGATATGCATAGATACAACATGGCATCACAACATAACTCTATGACTCAAGTATTCATTAATGACTCATAAGAGCCAACATAGTGTGATATTACAAACAGGGGTCACATGACCCAACACTCAAGTCATTCAATCAACAAGCGGAAGCAAAACATGTCTCGGTACAGACATCTACTAAAAGTGGCTGGAGGAGCCTGAAAAGCTACAACGACCCTACCAAAGGAACCAGACCTCTGTCTGGGATTCCCAAGCTAATCCGGTCAACATCGAACTTCACGTCATAAGAATCACTATTGAGACTGACGTCTCATCTGCAAAAACATAAATGGAGCAACCGTGAGTACAAAGGTACTCAGCAAGACTTACATTCAATCGTGATAACGATCTCAACGTCGGATTCATCGTCTACCGGGAAGGAACACCACCGACAAATAGAAAAGGAACACATTCAATGCAATGCAACAAACATGATGTATGATATGGCATGTTAAAACATTGAATTGACCTAGTGCAATAGGTAGTCATATTAAGTGAAGTGGAATTCAAATAGGCATCAAATTCCAACTGCAAACTATTTATCAAATTTGTCCTAATCATGAAATGTCCTATTTGGTGATGTTAACTTGATCAAACATGCATGAACATGGCACAACAGATTCCTTGTATTTTTCTAACCATTTTTCATATATAAATTATTTTCATCCGAGTTATAGATTAATTTCTATGATTTTTCAAAGTTTCTATTATTTTCTGGAATTTCTAAATCATTTCTTATTTATATAAAATCCTTGAAATGGATTACTGCGTCAGCATGACGTCTAGGTGACGTCAGCGGTCAACCGGGTCATCCAGAGTCAAACCTGATGTGTGGGGTCCATACGTCAGTGGCACAGAGACTAAACGTGGTCGATTAAATTAAACTAAAATTAACACGACACGGGGCCCACTCGTCAGTGACCTATATTACTAAGAGAAATTAATTAACTTAATTAATCGCTCCACCTAATTAAGCCAGGGGCTGGCCCACCTGTAGGTGACCCAGGGAGGTCAAACCCAAGGTCAACTGGGTCTAACACGGCGACATTGAGCCGTCGGCGACGTCAGGCGCGGCGGAGGGGATCGGAAATCCTCCTCCGACGGCTATTTGGACGGCCAAGAGCATCTACGCGTAGTTGGCGCTGTCGCGCGTTGAATGGCGCAGGTGGCTTCACCGGAGATGGCCTAAAACGACGGCGGCGAGCTCGTTGCCGGCGACCGGAGCTCGGGAAACAACGGCGGCTATGCTACAGGGCAAGGGAGGACCAGCTACTGGGTGCGTTCGACTCCAGGGAGCAACGCGAGCATGATGACACGCTCGGGCGTGAGCTGCGGCATTTGCTTCCATGGCGGCGACATGGCCGGCGGTGGGGAGGTCTCGGGTCCGGTGGCTTGGCTATTTAGAACTCGAAATCGAGCACGGAGTCAAGGGGAAACGAAGCAAGGCTCACTGGGGGTTCGTCTGGAGTCGATGGCGAGGTCGGTGAAGCTTTGAAGCCAGCGAATTTTGCGACGGTGTTCGGCAGCCGAGCTCGGGGAAGACGGGTCGATGGCGACGACATGGTGCTCATCCGGTTGCTTGGCTCGGTGAGGAGGTCGGGGTCTTCGCCGGGGTTCTTCTGGACGTTCCTAGGCAACTAACGGGCGGTGGAGGACGCGAGAACGATGGCGGCGCGCTCGTTGCCGTCTCGGCCATGAGAAGCAGAGGGCGAGCGAGGCGAGGAGGAGAACCATAGAGAGGTGGGGAAGAGAGAGGGGCTCAGGGCATCTCAAGGCGAGGAGATAAGCTCGGGGGGAGGTGGCAGCAAGGCAAGCAGGAGGTGGAGCTCGGCTGTGCGCGCGTCGACACGGCGTCGTCCTCCTGGCAAAGGAGGGAGACGACTGGCGTCGACCCCTGGTGGGCTGGGCCGGCTACAGTGCTGGGCCAACAGGTAAGCCATCTCTCTCTCTCTGCTTTTCTATTTATTTCTGTTTTTCCATTTCTTTTATTTGTTTTGATTTTGTTTCAGAATCAAATCATGTTTTGAAAATCTTCAAACTTGTTCCTGTCATTGAGGGGATTATTCCACCCACAGTGAACATTTTGTTTTCTGATTTGGACAATTGTTTTATTTAAAGCAGAACAAAATAATTAAAATAATTCCAACAATATTTTTCTCTGTTTTCAAATATTTATTTTGAAACCTATAAATTGTTGGTTTGGACCAGTTATTTGGTTTGA
The DNA here is from genome assembly GCA_039707655.1 of Elymus sibiricus. Lineage (NCBI taxonomy): Eukaryota > Viridiplantae > Streptophyta > Magnoliopsida > Poales > Poaceae > Elymus > Elymus sibiricus. The sequence continues at coordinate 188,444,783 of CM077673.1, forward strand.
GGTAAAACCCATTTGCTAGGGTTTTATGAAGGTCATTTTGGATTCATTGATTCGAATTTGCTTTGAATTTGGTTTAATCCATTCGGGGTTGGGTTAGGTCATCCCCATTTCAAGTTTTCATGAAATTGAACATGATGCATGGATGCTCACTGATGCAACTAATGAAATTATTTGCACATAATTTCTAGGGCTGTGACAACTCACCCCCACTAAACAAGAATCTCATCCCGAGATTCAAGCGTAGGGTAAGAGGACAGAGGGGACACTAGCTATCACAATCTTCTTGACTCAACTACCCTTCCTGAAGATGTTGATTCATCGCATCATATTGATCTTGACATCTTTGTCTTTGGGACCTTCACTCAGCAAGACGACAAGGAAACGGAGAACTCTACAAGAATCGATCTTCTCGAAGATCCAGCAACTCATGATCAACTCGTGGAATGAGATGTGATAACATCTCTTGAGCTGAGACACAAAACATACATTGAGAACGATGGATTGAGGCAGATGACGGAGGTCCAATTGGTAGGCAACAATTCCACGCTTAGTACAGATGGTGAATGGGTTTCAAAGTAGCGAGGAAATAATTGCCATGATTCCATAACAGGGCACCTTAAGGAAGGTGACTCGTGGAGTTATTTCCTTAAGTGGCAAAAAGAATTACTTTTGATACAGTGATCATTGAAACTCTTTATACCAGCCTAAGGCAATTCACAATGATCGTTTGAAGGAGTCCGAAAGAAATGGCATACTCAGATCGAAAAGGAAACTAGAGTTATAGAACCACTCGGCAACGGAAGGCACATTCCAAATGATGCCGAGAATATAACCCAGTGCCTGAGCGTGCTCTCAAGAACTTGAGCATTTCCATATTCATCAAGGTTTGACCAACATCCGTGCCAAGGATCCTGGAACACATCATACTACCATGATGAGTAATGATGGAAGATGCCGATGCAACGGAAGACAACACTTTCTCAGATTTCACCTTGGTTATGTCAAGGGAATGAGATCTGGATGATCGACCGAGAGACATTTAGCACTCCGCTTCTAATGTTCTCCTTGATCTTCTAGCGTAACCCAATTATAGATCAGGTGTTAAGACTAGAACATCAAGTAAAGGTCGGACTTCGGGGATTCCAAGGGTCCATGAGGAATGACTTCTAGAATAAGTCATATGAAATCATCATGGCGAGGTGGCTAATGTTACTGATACAAGATATTATAATAGTAGGTCTTCCGGCTAAGTGCGTTAGCCACAACATCACTTTGCCGGGTCTTAGGTAAACCAAAATTATAACTCTTGGGTAACGTTCCAATCATTATATCTGCCTGAGATTCAGATATGATTGGTGTCAGGATACTTCAGACTCAGCATCTCCGAAAAGAGAGTTTGCAACACAAATCGACGAGATGATGTTGCGAGATCCTCAGGAAATGAACTGCGGAAGCCAACTCCAAAACATGAGCTGGATTGCAAGACTTACGTGGACTCACTGCCGAAGGCAAACGTGACCACATAGAAATCTTACAACAAAACACTTCCGAATTCTTGTTTGGAACCATCATTTGAGGTAACGAAGTTTTGTGCACGTCCGTCAGGGCCCTTCGGGATTAACACTTAACTTATTTTCCTTGAACAAATCAATCAGTGGCTTGGGATGCTAGGTAATACATATAGAATGGAGGTAGCTAATCTCTCAAACCATAGCATACTTCGCACATGCTTGAATGACTTGGGATGATTCCAAAGAAAGCAAAACAACCCTTTCTCGAACTCATGGCGGCAACTTACATCAAATGCACATGAGCTAGAGGAAGTCACTTCTTTCACCAAACATATACTCCATGAACGAAAACACGAAGATATTGCCTACAAAGTTTCCAACACTAGCTAAATGTCCAACATGAATCATGGAACAAATGAAGATGTTGCCGATGGACTCAACAAAATTTCATCGAAATATACATATAGATGGAATTCCACAACTTATGTGAGCAAGGTAGTAGCATTGGTCAGACCAAAAGATATAACGGTGTATGCTTGAGGATACATCCACGAGTAGAACAACATTAAGAAGATCTTTGGTTCTGATTTTGACTTGACGATAGCCCATACTCAAATCAAAGATTTAGACAAGACAATAGAGACAACAATTGATCACAAGGATCAATTGATGAAGATATCATCTTTCTTCAACACACACACAAGGATATCCCCTTCAAAAGTAACTAAGTTAGGCAAAGCTTTATCTTCCAACTCTCCAAGTTGTTGTTTAGCTCAACCAACTAGTTCAGGGGTTTCCAACACAGATTCTTGGAGAAGGGATGGTTTATAAAGAAATCCAACCTGATCACGAACTCAACATAACGGTCAGGGTCAACCCGGTAATACTTCCGAGAAGATATTCGGAAAACACAAACCACCGATATGTTATTGAGCTCGGGAACAATCTTGCTTTTCAAGGCAAGACGATATGACCAAGAGAGCGAGGGATTGACACAATCTGAACTCATTGATCGAAGAGTGCACCATGAAAGATGGACTAGGTAGCACGATCAATCTTAGAATGGTGATTCAATAACCAACACGTTAAGAATGAGATTATTGTCCATTAACTACCAAGCAACAAAGTTGCTAGGAGTATTGATTGCACACATCACGATTCACTTGTCGGTATTCTGGTTACAAACAACATGGATACTGAGGAATGAAAAATGATGGCGAGAAGTACCACTGTATCAAGAATGCATAAGAGGCCGTGCAATTATCATAACATTCTCGACATGAAGAGGGTAATACTTCAAGGTAGAAAAGAGTAAAAGCTGGATTGGCATTTTGATCTGCAGAATACAATTGCTTTGACCCAATCCAAGAAATGGATGAGGTACTGGAGTTTGTTTCTCCTAGTCATTCTGAAATAGAATGGCTCGACAGACCACAAGAATAATAGGCATCGATGATACGAATGCACCACTACTCTTGACTATCCACTGATAGATAAAGGTCAGAATACAAATGAAGTGGGGCAACTCAAGAGCACATGATTTTTCTGAGTTGAGGATGCATAGATTAAATACGTCGAACAACGTTCAACATGTTTCTTCTAGATAATCCATGCAGAAAAATAAGAGTTGGCAGGGTCACAATTATAGAATGGAGAACTGATAAAGAGCACTCTTGTTGTGATCTTCAGTTCACGAGGAACTTCTGCCATAATGGTGCATGGTATAGGAAGAATGATAAACCACGAACCTTGAAGACTATAACAAGGTTACTAATCATCCTAAAGGAACGAGCAAATACTATCAACATGAGTGAGCAGAATGGTCCTCGGGTTCAAGAACCCAGAAACAGAATATCTATTGACTAAATAGCATCACAGCATGCTTTCGATAACGATGGCCAGAATTATCACACTGGGAACAAAAGGCACAACTAGACTGATGGGTGGTTCACTGAGACAACATGGTTCCCTAAACACCTTTAACAAATATGTCAAGGTAATGGAGTACCTCAACACTATAATTGGTGTGCTTTGTCTGGCCAAAAGACATTGATTCGAGATGAAGGAATTTGCAATTGCATCAGATTATTTGGTGTTCTTGGATAACTCGGACAGCATAACGGCTGTGCAGGCATGAAATATGAGGCAACCTGCATGAAAACTGACAACATCACACTGAATTCTTATGGAGACATCAATCCGGGAAGACAACAACTTTTCTATAAGTCTCCAGCATAGTAACTCGTCATCCTGATAGAAAGATGAGAAGCCTAATTCTTAACCCTGTAGAATAAAGAGGAGGGTGACTCAGAATAAGAATGACACGAGGAAAGGAGTAAAAAGAATCTTACGTTCCCTTCCACAATCAATTCCCTTACATAACTAAAGCATTTCTAGACTCAACTTCGACCAGTTTGGCTTGGTAATCCTACAGGCAGTCAAGCTCTGATACCAACGCTGTCGGGACCCCGATCCTAAGCCATATGAATCCAGCCTGTAACATGTCACACCACTTTGCGGCCTCACGCATGGTAACCCATGGCTGCCACCTTACCTTGGCCGGGACCGTTTGTGCCTTTTGGCTCACGGATATGAACATGTCGCTAGCATTCACACGTCAAAGAACCCGGGTTGACATGACTAGTCATAGAACCCAAGTGGCACATCCATACAGGGACAGGCATACGTAACCCAACAATGCAGGTGTCGGTCTCAGCGTGTGTAGACGAGTCATAGCAAGCTACAGGGACTCCATTACGCCTTGGGACATAAATGTCATCAACTGCGCGTAGACGAGTCATAGCAGGCTACATGGACTCCATTACACTGCGAGACATTTCCCCGAAGGGACAGACACAGCAGCAAAGAAGGATACACGCCGGTCAATCAATGTGTCCGGAGCAGTAGCAAGCTACCAAGGCTCGGTGGAAGCACAAAGAGGCATTTCCCCGTAAAGAGTACTACTAAAGGTACACAACTAGGTGTCGAATCCCACACATACCAATGCATTTCAAACATACACGCAATATGCACGATATGCGTAGATACAACATGGCATCACAACATAACTCTATGACTCAAGTATTCATTAATGACTCATAAGAGCCAACATAGTGTGATATTACAAACAGGGGTCACATGACCCAACACTCAAGTCATACAATCAACAAGCGGAAGCAAAACATGTCTCGGTACAGACATCTACTAAAAGTGGCTGGAGGAGCCTGAAAAGCTACAACGACCCTACCAATGGAACCAGACCTCTGTCTGGGATTCCCAAGCTAATCCGTCAACATCGAACTTCACGTCATAAGAATCACTATTGAGACTGACGTCTCATCTGCAAAAACATAAATGGAGCAACCGTGAGTACAAAGGTACTCAATAAGACTTACATCGGAACTATCTACATATGCATCATTGTCAACAAAGGGGGCTGTGGAGTTTATTGCAGCAAGCCAGCTTTGACTCTTGGCTAACCTGCACTACGACTACAAGTACTTTCTTTGAGGTGGGATAGCGCACACGAGTCCACATATTCACTAAATCAATACACCACTAAGGATCCACTTCTGTCTCCCTACGAGAAGGCCATCCATAGCACTCACACTTATCTTGCGCATTTTAGAGTATCCATTTCACTTGTCTATGTACCATATAAGTTTCCAAGTAGTCCATATCCGAGGACGCGGCTATTCGAACAGATTAATTCACCCTGCACGGGTATACTTCTTCACACACGCTCTCACCACTTACCGCCATGTGCACTTCATGAACCTTGGCAACCTTCAAGCGGAAGCCCGGCGAGGGAGTCGGCCACGACCTGACTAACCACACAAGACTCTAGTACAGGTTTATCGCCTATTTGAGACTGAACCCGCAAGGAAGTCCGGCCGAAGTTTCCATTACGGCCCCAAACGATGTGTACAGGGTTCCCAAGCCCACCTCGATGGATGGTTCTACGCTTGGTACACCCGGCCACAGGTGCATCTACCGCGCCATAGCCTACCCCTCTGGTCAGCGCTATGCACGGCCGCCAGCACATCCTACAAACACCAGAAACTAGTTGCAACTCCTGGACAGAGATCAAGGCGATTAATAAGCCGAGAGGGTCAATTAAGGATCCCAATGCATGGTAGTATCTTATCTTGGATAACATACATAGAACTCAGTTCTTAAGGACGGTCCCAATGAGACAACCCGCCATGCACTCCTACATGGCCTCTCATCACTACCTTTACCAAATCGTGTTCACACACTTAGCTCTCACACAGTAGGACATGAACACATCCATTCTGATTCATCGCCCAGATGGATCAGACCCGACACGACTCTAAGCATAGTAGGCACAGTAAGCAGGCATGGATGAGTAAGCACAACAAGGCTCAAGCAGTTGCTACTCATGCTAAGTGGTTTCAACTATTTACTGTGGCAAAGACAGGTCATGCAAAGGAATGGGTTCCACTACCGAGAACATGTGACAGTTGAATCGTTATTGTCCTAATGCAGTATAAGAGAGCAAGAGCGAGAGAGTAGGATGTTATTGGCATGCTCAAGGTGGGGTTGCTTGCCTGACACTTCTGAAGATAACAATGAGTCTTCATCGGTGATAACGATCTCAACGTCGGATTCATCGTCTACCGGGAAGGAACACCACCGACAAATAGAAAAGGAACACATTCAATGCAATGCAACAAACATGATGTATGATATGGCATGTTAAAACATTGAATTGACCTAGTGCAATAGGTAGTCATATTAAGTGAAGTGGAATTCAAATAGGCATCAAATTCCAACTCCAAACTATTTATCAAATTTGTCCTAATCATGAAATGTCCTATTTGGTGATGTTAACTTGATCAAACATGCATGAACATGGCATAAACAGATTCCTTGTATTTTTCTGACCATTTTTCATATATATAAATTATTTTCATCCGAGTTATAGATAATTTCTATGATTTTTCAAAGTTTCTATTATTTTCTGGAATTTCTAAATCATTTCTTATTTATATAAAATCCCTGAAATGGATTACTGCGTCAGCATGATGTCTAGGTGACGTCAGCGGTCAACCGGGTCATCCAGAGTCAAACCTGACGTGTGGGGTCCATACGTCAGTGGCACAGAGACTAAACGTGGTTGATTAAATTAAACTAAAATTAACACGACCCGGGGGCCACTCGTCAGTGACATATATTACTACCAGAAATTAATTAACTTAATTAATCGCTCCACCTAATATTACAGGGGCTAGCCCACCTGTAGGTGACCCAGGGGGGTCAAACCCAAGGTCAACCGGGTCTAACATGCCGGCGTTGAGCCGCCGGCGATGTCAGGCGCGGCAGAGGGGATCGGAAATCCTCCTCCGACGGCTATTTGGACGGCCAAGAGCATCTACGCGTAGCTGGCACTGTCGCGCATTGAATGGCGCAGGTGGCTTCACCGGAGATGGCCTAAAACGACGGCGGCGGGCTCGTTGCCGGCGACCGGAGATCGGGCAACAACGGCGGCTATGCTACAAGGCAAGGGAGGACCAGCTACTGGGTGCGTTCGACTCCTGGGAGCAACGCGAGCATGATGACACGCTCGGGCGCGAGCTGCGGCATCTGCTTCCACGGCGGCGACATGGCCGGCGGTGGGGAGGTCTCGGGTCCGTTGGCTAGGCTAGTTAGAACTCGAAATCAAGCATGGAGTCAAGGGGAAACAAGGCAAGGCTCGCTGGGGGTTCGTCTGGAGTCGATGGCGAGGTCGGGGAAGCTTTGAAGCCAGCGAATTTTGCGACGGTGTCCGGCGGCCGAGCTCGGGGAAGACGGGTCGATGGCGACGACATGGTGCTCCTCCGGTTGCTTGGCTCGGTGAGGAGGTCGGGGTCGTCGTCGGGGTTCTTCTAGACGTTCCTAGGCAACTAACGGGCGGTGGAGGATGCGAGAACGACGGCGGCGCGCTCGTTGCCGTCTCGGCCATGAGAAGCAGAGGGCGAGCGAGGCGAGGAGGAGAACCAGAGAGAGGTGGGGAAGAGAGAGGGGCTCAGGGCATCTCCAGGCGAGGAGATAAGCTCGGGGGGGAGGCGGCAGCAAGGCAAGCAGGAGGTGGAGCTCGGCTGTGCGCGCGTCGACACGGCGTCGTCCTCCTGGCAAAGGAGGGAGACGATTGGCGTCGACCCCTGGTGGGCTGGGCCGGCTACAGTGCTGGGCCAACAGGTAAGCCATCTCTCTCTCTCTGCTTTTCTATTTATTTCTGTTTTTCCATTTCTTTTATTTGTTTTGATTTTGTTTCAGAATCAAATCATGTTTTGAAAATCTTCAAGCTTGTTCCTGTCATTGAGGGGATTATTCCACCCACAGTGAACATTTTGTTTTCTGATTTGGACAATTGTTTTATTTAAAGCAGAACAAAATAATTAAAATAATTCCAACAATATTTTTCTCTGGTTTCAAATATTTATTTTGAAACATATAAATTGTTGGTTTGGACCAGTTATTTGGTGTGAGGTAAAACCCATTTGCTAGGGTTTTATGAAGGTCATTTTGGATTCATTGATTCAAATTTGCTTTGAATTTGGTTTAATCCATTCGGGGTTGGGTTAGGTCATCCCCATTTCAAGTTTTCATGAAATTGAACATGATGTATGGATTCTCACTGATGCAACTAATGAAATTATTTGCACATAATTTCTAGGGCTGTGACAATACGAGTCCAACATAACCCCACCATGTTCTCTCTCGGTTCAGAACTCACGAGTAGAGACAGTCACGGTTACGCACACGGTTGGTGTATTTTATTTGAGTTTACTTCAAGTTTGTAATGACCGGGTGTTAAACAAATTTCCAAGTTGCCACATAACCGCGGGCACGGCTTTCCGAAAAGATTTAACCCTGCATGGGTTCTCCAACTCATCCATCATAAACTATCCACACGCTGCATGGAAAACCTCAACCATGGAATAGCTCGTAGTATCCTCAGAATCTTGGTGGAAAACCTCAACCTCGAGATAACCCAAAGTATCCTTGGAATCCCGTGCACAAGACGTTCGATAAAGGTAAAAAAAATCTAGCAAGACCGCCCGACGTGTCGACGAACCCTATAGGACCCGCGTATCTCGTTCTCAGGACACGACGGATAAGCGACGCGTATGGTGGCCCGATAGAAATCACCCAAGTTGCCCTGGGGTGGCCCCACACAGTGCTCTAGTTTGGACCAACACTCATGAGGAGCACTAGCCCGGGTTGATTAATTATCCACGAGGTGATCATGCCCAATGCATATTTTATTAGTTGTTGTTAAGCAAATAGTACCAATATTGGGTCTTGCCAGAAGAGTTTTATCCCAAAACGAAAATCAAGGGGGTCCCCATAACAACCCCAAGCATGTTAGGAGCGCTCAATATGGAGCATAACACCGGTACACAAGTAACTAGGGCGGCAAAGGTGGAAAAAAACACCGAGCAAAAGGCCAAGCCTTCCACCTTTTACCAAGTATATATGTGCATTAGATTAAATAGCAATAATATTGTGATAGCTCAAAGAATATCCATGTTGGCACATGGAAACAACTTGCACCTGCAACTACCAACGCTATAAGAAGGGTTGTGCAAGCGGTAACATAGCCAAACAATGGTTTGCTATGATGTGGATTAGAGGCTTTTCATGGTATTTTGGGAGGCTTGACAAAAAAGTGGTAGGTAACGAGACATAGCGATAGAAACGAGACAACTAGCATGGCAATGATAGTAGTGGTATCGAGGGAAATGTTCATCTTGCCTGAAATCCCGCTTGGAAGAAGAACAAATCCATGAAGAAGACGATCCAACGTAGTCAAACGAATCCTCACACAACGAACGCTTTCGGAACTCTATCGAGAAGAAGCAATCCCGAAACAACAATCAACACATGATAAACACCACAACATATGCATGACATGATGCGCAAACAAATATGATGCATGTCCGGTTTAATTATGCAAGACATGGCCAAGCACAGCAATCAAGTTCTACACATTAAGTGAAGCTCAATATGCACGGGTTGCATATTGACCAAACTCCACATTTGTATCATTTAGTTCACTCTTGTTTATTTACATGGCAAGTTTAAATGTTGTGAAACATGGCAAGAGGTGAAGCATAAATAAACTACCTATATAGGCATTTTAAATGAGGTCAGAAACAACATATAGTATTTCCGAAACGACCCCATATGTTAATTTCGAAATTGGTCCAGTTCTGAACTAACCATATTATATATTTAGTAAACAGGAAAAAATGCACCATGTGATTCTACTCGTCATTCTAGGCAATTTACATATATAGATCATTTAAAATGGAGCTACAGCCTAAACGATATGACCAACGCAAGATAAATATGTCATGAATGCAAAATGCATGCAAACGACAACCACAAACATCTTAAATCATGGATTGTTGGGTTCTACCGTAGGTGCATCGCATGCCAATTAAAATTTTCCTACGCGCAGAACATCCAAGAACATGCTACAGAGATGGATCACAGTTCGTTACCACTAGACGCGCAGTGCCGTGCAGCGGAAGTAGAGTTAGGGCAGCGCGTTCGCGTGGTCCGTCTCCTCCTCGCCCGATCTCCCTTGAACGGCCGGTCCGATCTCCCTCGAACAGCCTGTCGCCGGATCCCACGTGCAGGTTCGCCGGAGCGGCGCAAGTGCACCGCCTCTAATGGTATCCACGCGTGCAGGAGGAACACCGTGCGGCGGGCTGCTAGGTCCGATCACACAGTCGGCGGCGGCAAGTGGAGGTGGCTAGCTGCAACACATTCAAAGCCCTAATGACGGCGCCGAAGCGATCAATCAGATAGGTGTGCCGCACCTCCACTATATATAGGCATCCGGCACGGCCTCAACTCTTGGGCCTCGCACGGATCCTAAAGCCCACGTTTAGTTCCTTCCCTTAAGCGTGCGACCCCTTAGGTTCTCGTTCACTTGGTCGCGAGTCAGATTACATCCGACTCGACTAGTCGGTAGCGGCCTCTAGCAAAGCGTGCCGACTCCAAGTGTCCAGTGAAGCTGGTTAGGCGAACCTGTACATCACACTTCCGTTCCCTTTGCCACACGATATATGTTGTCGGGCTCAAGGCGAGTCTGTCATCCTTGTGCTAGCCCGACCTCTTTCTTGTTCCAATGATACCGACCACAAACCGGATTAACTCATAATCCTTGTCGCATGGCCATGCTTATCTTGGTCGTATCACACGAGGGGCCCAGAGCATATCTCTCCTAATCGGAGGGGCAAATCCCATCTTGCTCGACCATGTCTCGCAGCATGGGTCTGGACAAGCCCAAAACCTACCTTTGTAACTACCCAGTCACGGAGTAGCGTTTGGTCGGCCCAAAGCAAGTCTGTCACCATCCCGAGTACATGCGCCAGCTCAGGTCTTAGGACATAGAACGTATGTTGTACTAGAGACTCACAGATGACCTATCGCTGCGTCTCATAGTTGGGTCTGTCCAACTCAGACCTTATCTCGACTCGGATCCGACTACGTTGAATCCGACCAGATCTTTCTGAGTCCATATTATCCGGCTAGCATCCAATGCTACATGGTCAGTGAGACCGAACCATCCACCGTGTCATATGCTAGTCTAACTGGCTGAGCATCCACACAGCTCTTTCGACTAGGGACCATTTAGGACAGTCATCATACAATGCATAGTCTCACTAACAAGTCACGTACTTGTTAATACACATCACTGATAATGCCCAAGGACTATCTTTATTCATAAACACATAGGAAATATCATCATACATGATTGCCTCTAGGGCATATCTCCAACATGGATGCAACAAGATATTATGAAACTACATGAGAATCTAAGCAAGTTTCATATATGACATGTTCAAAATGGAGCAACGGTTCAATAATAACAACCAACACAAGTTTTAGTTCAAATCTGTCCAAAACAGCAACATGGCATTTTGCACACCTCAAAGCAACTGGCTACAAAAATCTAAAATGCACAAACTAGACATGGGGCAGTGGCTTACATGATGCACAAAAATTCACCTCATAATAGAAAATTGAATGGAGGCATGGATCAATAGCAAATGAGCTCACAAGGTGGCTATTTGAACACAGTTTCATACTTAGTGAAAATAATCAGTTTTCACAAACAGTGTTAACCTGAAGGCATATTGATAGCAAGAAAACTATATGCTACAGGAATTATAATGGCATAAAAATTTACTGTAAGGTATAGGGCATCATGCACTTCAATTAATTCCATAATGGCAAGGTCTAATTATGCACAAAATCATGGCTAGCATCAAGACAAAATGGCATTCTGAAATAACCAGACTCTCAGACTTAGTGAAAATTAGGGTGGACATGGACCGCAGTTTTTACCGGGTAGGCATGTTGACAGCAAGAAACAAGTATGTAGCAAATCTATTTCATGGAATCAAATGGCACATCTACATACACAATAACATGCACTTCAATTCATCTCACATGGGCATTTGCAAAAGAGCTATGAATCCATGACAATCATCAAGATAAAAGGCTAACTTTCAATTCAGATTCCACACTTGGTGAAATTTGACTATCTCCCAAAATAGCAGTTTGACTAAGCATGTTTACATAGCAATAACAGTAGCATAACAATCATCTATGTGCATGGAAAGGACACTGACAGCAATTAGACATGTCACACTACAAATTACTCCATTGGCACATGTTCGAAAGAGGCATGGATTGCTTAATATGATGCTCACAAAACGGAACTTATCGTTAACAGATTGCAGTTTTTACAGACTACGATGCGATGCACTTTTGCAACGCAGATTTGATCATGAAGATGACTCCTAATATGCATGGAAATGCCACAAACATGTAGAGCACAAAGAGTAGATACTTTTTCATATGTTAAACATTTCAAATGGATGCACAGTTTTAAAGTTATAGCCCTCACAAATATGCATATTGATGATTTTTTAGACACGAAAACACTTAGCCGTTTTACCCTGTTCGTCGGTTAGCATATTTAGCGAACGATTCGCGAGATAGGAGGGTGCTCACCGAATGGGCCTTCGGGCCGGAGGCGAGGCGGCTGATGGGACGGTCTGTGGGGCATCTGGGCCGGCGGGGCGCGGGGCCCACAAGGGCGGTCAACGGGCGCGCTCCTCGCTCGCTCCCGAGCGGGAAGAGCAGAGCAGCGGCACTCACCGGCGGCCGGAGCGAGGCGCGGAGGCGGGGCGGTGATGCGGGGGCGAGGTCGCGGCGATGGAGGGGGTCCAGCAGTCCGCCGGCTGGCCGAGGGATCCGGCGGCTCAGCTCATCGACGTCCGGCCGGGGCGGCGGGGCGATCTGCCGAACCAGATCTGGGCAAGGGCTGGCGGGGCACTGACAGTGGCGGTGGTCCGGCGGCTCCTCCGATGGGGTCGCTGGCGAAGGGAGCTCGAGGCAGCGGTGGTCGACGGAGGAGCCGCGGGGCACCCGTGCGGTGGCGGGGCTGCTCGCTGGCTACGGGAAGAGAGGCAAACGGCGGCGCTCGCAGGCCTGGCTCGGGCTCCGGATGGGCTCGGGCAGGCCAGATCCGGGCCCGGGCGGGCCTAGCGCGGATGGAGGTCTGGTGGCGACTAGGGTTTGGGCATGAATCCCGAGGTGGGAGAGAGAGGGGCTTAAAATGGCAAGGGAGGGTTTCCTTTTATAGTAGAGGAGCTAGGTTTAGGGGATTTTTAGCCCGATTCGAGCCGTTTGATCTTGATCGGATGGCTCCGAACGCGGGGTAGGTTAGTGGGTTGTGTTGGGCTCTGTAGAGGGCTTGTGGGCTGCGAGAAGAGCGAGATGCGGCTCGGCAACAGAGTTTTTAAACACCGAAAATGTCCGATAATTAACCGATGACTATATCGCTACAATTGGTTGTTGGGGTATCAAACGACCTCCGAATGCGACGAATTTGGTAGGCGATCTACCTACAATATAATAAGACTGCTCACCAAGTTTCTACCCATTCCGAGAATGTTTCATACGCACTTTTAAAACGATATTTTAAATGATGTCGCAGGCGCATGCGTGTGTGGTTGGCCTCGAAACGTTCGACGACGAGAACGGGAAGAACCGACAGCTACGACGGATGCAAGTTTTGAAAAATGACTGCAACGGAGTGTCGACGCTATGCAGATGATGCAAATGATGCGATGATGAATGCGACAAACAAACGAATCACACGACGACAACGGAATAAAACGGGAATTTTCTGGAGCATCAGTCCTGGGCTGTTACAACTCTCCTCCACTAACAAGAGATCTCGACCCGAGATCTTAGAATGAGAAGAGAAAGAGGAAGAGGACATGAAGATGTAAAACTTAGTTGCTTCTTTGACAAACGAGTGAAACGAATGAAACTTGGAGGTTGCAAGAGATGAAGAATGGCACGAGGAACAAGCAAGAATTCAAAAGAAATTTGGGCAACAAAACTTGGAGGTTTAGGGGAATTTCAGCCCGATTCGAGCCGTTCGATCTTGATCGGACGGCTCCGAACGCGGGGTAGGTTAGTGGGTTGCGTTGGGCTCTATAGAGGGCTTGTGGGCTGCGAGAAGAGTGAGATGCGGCCTGGCAACAGAGTTTTTAAACACCGAAAATGTCCGATAATTAACCGATGACTATATCGCTACAATTGGTCGTTGGGGTATCAAACGACCTCCGAATGCGACGAATTTGGCAGGCGATCTACCTACAATATAATAAGACTGCTCGCCAAGTTTCAACCCATTCCGAGAATGTTTCATACGCACTTTTAAACGATATTTTAAATGATGTCGCGGGCGCATGCGTGTGTGGTTGGCCTTGAAACGTTCGACGACGAGAACGGGAAGAACCGACAGCTACGACGGATGCAAGTTTTGAAAAATGACGGCAACGGAGTGCCGATGCTATGCAGATGATGCAAATGATGCGATGATGAATGCGACAAACAAACGAATCACACGACGACAACGGAATAAAACGGGAATTTTCTGGAGCATCAGTCCTGGGCTGTTACAACTCTCCTCCACTAACAAGAGATCTCAATCCGAGATCTTAGAATGAGAAGAGAAAGAGGAAGAGGACATGAAGATGTAAAACTTAGTTGCTTCTTTGACAAATGAGTGAAACGAACAAAACTTGGAGGTTGCAAGAGATGAAGAATGGCACGAGGAACAAGCAAGAGTTCAAAAGAAATTTGGGCAGCACTTCGGCAGAAAAGAGAGGCAAGACTTGATATGATGGAAAGAACGTAATGAGACACAACACTCCGGTTGAATTGATAAGCAAGGAGACGAACATGATCTTGACAAATGAGATGATGAGTCAAAGAGAGCAACATCATAATGCCTCCGGAACAAATGAATAAAAATTAGATCATTTGAAAGAAAAGAACGGAGAAGAAAAGGACAACTTCTACCACAATTGAATTTGAAAAGCATCCTTAGAAAGAATGATTGAATGGAGTTGTTGGAAAATCAACAAAGAAAAATAAAGCTTGTTGTCGACTTATGAAAACCATCTCAAAATTATGAGGTGACAGCCGGCCACTAACTAAAACAAGGATTCCTTGGGAACAATAAGATATGCAAAAACTTCTTTCACCAAGAGGATACACTGAGAACTTGGATCATTGATAAGCACCATGATAGCAACAATCCATAGGAAAAGCTGTTGGAAATATGCCCTAGAGGCAATAATAAAGTTGTTATTATCATATTTCCTTGTTCAAGATAATCGTTTATTATCCATGCTAGAATTGTATCGATCAGAAACTCAGATACATGTGTGGATACATAGACAACACTGTGTCCCTAGTGAGCCTCTACTAGACTAGCTCGTTGATCAAAGATGGTTAAGGTTTCCTAGCCATGGACATGATTTGTCATTTGATAACGGGATCACATCATTAGGAGAATGATGTGATGGACAAGACCCAACCGTAAGCATAGCATTTGATCGTATTAGTTTATTGCTACTGCTTTCTTCATGTCAAGTATCTGTTCCTATGACCATGAGATCATGCAACTCCCTAACACCGGAGGAATGCCTTGTGTGTATCAAACGTCACTTCGTAACTGGGTGCTAATAAAGATGCTCTACAGGTATCTCCGAGGGTGTCTGTTGGCTTGGCATGGATCGAGACTGGGATTTGTCACTCCGTATGACGGAGAGGTATCTCTGGGCCCTGTCGATAATACAACATCACAACAAGCTTGCAAGCAATGTGACTAAGGAGTTAGTCACGGGATCTTGTATTACAGAACGAGTAAAGAGACTTGCCGGTAACGAGATTAAACCAGGTATGGAGATACCGACGATCGAATCTCGGGCAAGTAACATACCGCTGGACAAATGGAACTGCATACGGGATTGATTAAATCCTTGGCATCATGGTTCGACTGATAAAGATCTTCGTGGAATATGTGGGAACCAATATGGGCATCCAGGTCCAGCTATTGGTTATTGACCGAAGAGGTGTCTCGGTCATCTCCACATGATTCTCGAACCCGCAGGGTCCGCACGCTTAACATTCGGTGACGATATAGTATTATTGGGTTATGTATGTTGGTGACTGAATGTTGTTTGGAGTCCCGGATGAGATCCCGGACGTCACGAGGAGCTCCGGAATGGTCCGGAGGTAAATATTTATATATGGGAAGTCATACTTTGGCTACCGGAAAAGTTTCGAGTTTTTCCGGTATTGTACCGGGAAGCTTCTAGAAGGTTCCAGAAACTTCTGGAGGAGTCCGTAAGTCCACCAAGGGTTCCACCACGTCCCAAGGGTTTGCATGGGCTGAGGGGAGGCGCCCTGGCCTTATTGGGCTAGGCGCACAAGTCCCTCAAGGCCCATGTGGCTTGGAAGAGGTGGAAAGTCCACCTATGTATGGAAAGGGAGGGAATTTGACTAGGAGTCCAACTCCTCCCCCTTGGCTGCGCCCTAGGGCTTGGAGGGGCTGATCCCCACGCCCCTACACCTATATATAGAGGGGAGGGGGCGCCCCAGAGGACACACCAAGCCCTTGGCGCCTCCCTCTCTCCCTAGATCATTTTCTCCTCCGTTCGTGGTTCCGGTAGCGCTTGGCAAAGCCCTGCTGGCACTACTCCACCACCACCTCCACCATGCCATCGTGCTAGTTGAGAACTCATCTACTACTCCGCCCTCACTTGCTGGATCAAGGATGCAGAGACATCATCGAGCCGCACGTGTGTTGAACGTGGAGGTGCCGTCCGTTCGGCGCTAGATCGGGACGGATCGCGATTGGATCATGAAGACGTACGACTACATCAACCGCCTTATATACGCTTCCGCTTAGCGATCTACAAGGTTATGTAGATACACTCCCCCTCTAGTATATATGCATCTCCATGGATAGATCTTGTGTGTGCATAGGAGAAAAAAATTCCCATGCTACGTTCCCCAACAGTAGCATCATGAGCTAGGTCTATGCGTAGATGATATGCACGAGTAGAACACGAAGAAGTTGTGGGTGTTGATGTTCAGATTGCTTACCTCCTTAGTCTTATTTTGAATCAGCGGTATTGTGGGGTGAAGCGGCCTGGACCAACCTTACTTGTCCACGTACAAGAGACCGGTTCCACCTACTGACATGTACCTTGGTTGCATAAAGGTGGCTGGTGGGTGTCTGTCTCTCCCACTTTAGTTGAATCGGATTCGACAGAGGCGGTCCTTGTATAAGGTTAAAAGGCAACTTTAGTATCATCGTTGTGGCTTTGTGTAGGTAAGAACGGTTCTTACTAGTTGCACATAGCAGCCACGTAAAACTTGCAACAACAAAGTAGAGGTCGTCTAACTTGTTTTTGCACGGCATGTTGTGATGTGATATGGCCAAGACGTGATATGATATATGTGATGTATGAGATGATTATGTTTTATAATAGTTATCACGACTTGAATGTCGATGAGTACGGAAACCGGCAGGAGCCATAGGGTTGTCTTTAATTTATTTGTGCCATTTGCTTTACTTTATCGCTATGAGTTAGCAATAGTCGTAGAAGCAATAGTTGGCGCGACAACCACATGACAACACGATGATGGAGATCATGATGATGGAGATCATGGTGTCATGCCGGTGACGATGGAGATCATGCCGGTGCTTTGGAGATGGAGATCAAAAGGACAAGATGATGATGGCCATATCATGTCACTTATATGATTTGCATGTGATGTTTATCCTTTTATGCGTCTTATTTTGTTAGGACGGCGGTAGCATTATAAGATGATCCCTCGCTAAAATTTCAAGAAAAATTGTGTTCTCCCCGAGTATGCACCATTGCGAAGGATCGTCGTTTTGAAGCACCTCGTGATGATCGGGTGTGATAGACTCTACGTTCGCATACAATGGGTGTAAGCCAGATTTACACACGCAGAATACTTGGGTTAAACTTGACGAGCCTAGCATGTACAGACAAGGCCTCGGAACATAGGAGACCGAAAGGTCGAACATGAGTCATATAGTAGATATGATCAACATGGAGATGTTCACCATTGAAGCCACCCCATCTCACGTGATGATCGTACTTGGGTTGGTGGATTTGGATCATGTCACACTTAGACAACCTGAGGGATGTTGATTTGAGTGGGAGTTCTTTAGTAATTTGATTAACTGAACTAATTATCATGAACATAGTCAAAATATCTTTGCAAATTATGTTGTAGATCAATAGCTCGCGTTGTAGCTCCCCTGTATTTTGATATGTTCCTAGAGAAAACTAAGTTGAGAGTTGATGGTAGCAATTATGCGGACTAGGTCCGTGATCTGAGTATTGTCCTCATTGCTGCATAGAAGGCTTACGTCATTGATGCACCGCTCGGTGCGCCACCCCCTCAAGCGTCATCTGTGGATGTTGTGAACATCTGACAGGCACGTTCTGATGACTACTTGATAGTTCGGTGCGTCATGCATTGTGGCTTAGAATTGAGGCTCCAAAGACATTTTGAACGTCACGGGGCATGAGATGTTCCAAGAGCTGAAATTGGAATTTCAGTTTCATGCTCGTGTTAAGAGGTATGAGACCTCTGACTAGTTCTTTGCCTGCAAGATGGGGGAGAATAGCTCAATTGGTGAGCATGTGCTCAGAATGTCTGGGTGCTAGAATCGCTTGAATCAAGTGGGAGTTAATCTTCCTAGATAAGATAGTGATTGACAAATATCTCCAAGTCACTGCCACCAAGCTACTAGAGCTTCGTGATGAACTATAACACGCAAGGGATAGAGAAGATGATCCCTGAGCTATTCGCGATGTTTTACGCTGCGAAGGTTGAAATCAAGAAGGAGCATCAAGTGTCGATGGTAAGACCACTAGTTTCAATAAGGGCAAGGGCAAGAAGGGAAACTTCAAGAATGACAAGCGAGTTGCCGCTCCAGTGAAGAAACCCAAGGTTGGACCCAAATCCGAGACTGAGTGCTTCTATTGGAAGGGGGAACGGTCACTGGAAGCAGAACTGACCCAAGTACTTGGCAGATAAGAAGGCTGGCAACATCAACAAAAGTATAGTTGATATACATGTTATTGATGTGTACCTTACTGGTACTCGTAGTAGCGCATGGGTATTAGATATCGGTTCAGTTGCTAATATTGTCAACTCGAAACAAAAGCTATGGAGTAAACAGAAACTAGCTAAGGGTGAGGTGACGATGTGTGTTGGAAGTGTTTCCAAGGTTGATGTGATCACCATCGCACGCTCCCTCTACCTTCGGGATTATTGTTAAACCTAAATAAATGTTATTTGGTGCCTGCATTGAGCATGAACAATATATTTGGATCTTGTTTATTTGTGAGATGATTATTCATTTAAGAGAACAATGGTTGTTCTGTTTACATGAATAATATCTTTTATGATCCTGCACCCAATGTGAATGGTTTATTGAATATCGATCGTAGTGATACACATGTTCATAATATTGATGCCAAAAGATACAAAGTTAATGATGATAGTACCACATGCTTGTGGCACTGCTGCTTAGGTCATATTGGTGTATAGCGCATGAAAAACTCCATGTTGATGGATCTTTGGACTCACTCGATTCTGAATCGCTTGAGACATGTGAACCATGCCTCATGGGCAAGACGACTAAGACCCCGTTTTCCGGTATGATGGAGCAGGCAAGTGACCTTTTGGAAATAATACATATTGATGTATGCAGTCCAATGAGCATTGAAGCACGCGGTGGATATCGTTATTATCTTACCTTCACAGATGATTTGAGTAGATACTGGTATGTTTACTTGATGAATCACAAATCTGAAACTTTTGAAAAGTTCAAGCAATTTCAGAGTGAATTTGAAGATCATCGTGACAAGAAGATTGAATGTCGACGATATGATCGTGGAGGTGAATATCTGAGTTACGAGTTTTGGTATACATTTAAGACAATGTGGAAGTTGTTTCACAACTCATGCCACCTGGAACACCACAGTGTAATGGTGTGTCCGAACATCGTAACCGTACTCTATTGGATATGGTGCATTCTATGATGTCTCTTATAGTTTTGCCACTATCGTTTTGGGGTTATGCATTACAGACAAGTACATTCACTTTAAATTGGGCACCATCTAAATCAGTTGAGACGACACCGTATGAATTATGGTTTGGCAAGAAACTTAAGCCGTCGTTTCTTAAGGTTTGGGGTTGCGACGCTTATATGAAAAGGCTTCAGCCTGATAAGCTCGAACCCAAAGCGGAGAAGTGCGTCTTCATAGGATACCCTAAGGAAACAATTGGGTACACCTTCTATCTCAGATCCGAAGGCAAGGTATTTGTTGCCAAGAATGGATCCTTTCTAGAGAAGGATGTTCTCTCGAAAGAAGTGAGTGGGAGGAAGGTAGAACTTGATAAGGTTGTCGAACCTTCACTTGAATTGGTGATACGGGGCACACCCGTGTATGTTGATCTTTCACGAATTGGAGGGGGGGTTTCTCGAGGGCACGAAGAACACGAGGGAAAAACACGAGAGGAAACACTCAAGACGATCTCCGATTACACATCCACTAGATCAAAAGTAACACAAGCGGTTCACCGATACAAATCCAACGAACGATACAAGTAAAAGGATAGTCTTCCCACTCCGTGGAGGGGTATTGATATCCCGGAGGATCTTCCCTATGGGATGGGTCTTGTCATCCACTTTGGATCTTCTCTCTCAAGAGGAGGTAAATTGGAAGGAGCTAAGCTCAACAACTCTATCAAGTTCTAATCAATAGCTAACCCTAATTCGGAGCTAGGAGACAAGTACTTATAGTTCAAGGGGTAAGTTAGGATTTCCAGCGCAGGAGAGGGGCGGTTGCACCGGTTTCACCACCGGTTGTACGGCTGGGCGCAGAAGAGGGGCGGTAGTACCGGTCGCACCACCGGTTGTACCGCTTGGGGGCTTCCTAGAGACATGCGTCGAAGCGGGGCCGGTTATACCAGACGTCGGGTCGGTTGTACAGGTCATGATGAAACAACTGGAACAACCGGGCTGGTGCCGGTCTTGCTCCGTATTGAAACAGAAACTCGGTCGGTTGTTGTCCGGTTACTGGCCGGTTGTACCGCCAGTTCTGGGTTGGCAGGTCCTTGGGGTTCCTCTTGCTTCCTTCCCTTCTTCTTGGGGTTCGTTGGGCTTCCTTCCTCCTTCTTGGTACCTAATCACACAAAGTGTCTCCTTTTGAGGTAGCATCCAAGTTCCGTTGATATCCATGTGTATCTCAAAGAGGAGGGAGTTCACCTTTGTTTCTATGGCAGGCACTCGAGCCCTAGTCATGGGTCCACTTGGTGCTTGTAGTGGTGGTGTATATTCCATGGGGATGATGTTGGTATGCTCCGCATCATCTCCCCCCCCCCCTTGGGGACGATCTGTCCTCGGATCAAGATCTTCATCACCATGGAAAGGGGAAAGGTCCTTGACGTTGAAGATGTCGCTCACATTGTATTTGTCGCGTGGAATGTCGATCTTGTAGGCATTGTTGTTGTAGTGTGCCAACACCTTGAAGGGTCCATCGGCTCGAGGAAGTAGCTTCAACTTGCGCTCGGCAGGGAAGCGATCCTTGCGAAGGTGTAGCCATACAAGATCACCGGTCTTGAACACCATGGGGTGCTTGTTGAGATTGCGCTTGTTGGTGACGCGTTCAACTTGACGTTCAATCGTGCGCCTTGTATCTTCATGCATCCTCTTGATGTAGCTTGCCCTTGCACTTGCGTCCATGTTGACGCGCTCTTGGAGTGGTAGAGGAAGGATGTCCAATTGGGACAACGGGTTGAAGCCGTAGACCACTTCGAAAGGAGACTTGCCGGTGGTGGAGTGGCATGCGCGATTGTAGGCGTACTCGGTGATGGGGAGGCATTCTTCCCATTCCTTGATGTTCTTCTTGATCAACACGCATAGTAGAGTAGATAGCGTCCGGTTCGTCACCTCCGTTTGGCCATCGGTTTGTGGATGATATGCCAAAGAGAATAGAAGCTTGATTCCGAGCTTGGCGCAAAGAGTCTTCCAAAAGTAGCTTAGGAACTTGACGTCACGATCCGAGACAATGGTCTTGGGGACACCGTGTAGCCGTAAGATGTCCCTACAAAAGATATTTGCAACATGTGAAGCATCGTCGATCTTATGGCATGGAATGAAATGAGCCATCTTGGAAAAGCGATCCACAACGACAAAAATGGAATCATGGCCATTTTTAGTCCTTGGTAAACCAAGCACAAAATCCATACTAATGTCTTCCCAAGGTTGGAAAGGTATAGGAAGAGGCATGTAAAGACCATGAGATTGAGCTTTAGACTTAGTTTTGCGACATGTAGAGCATCGGTTGGTGAAGCGTGCAACATCACGAAACATCTTTGGCCAAAAGTACTTGTTGGATAGCGTGGCATAAGTCTTGTCGCGTACAAAGTGACCCATAAGTCCTCCACCGTGAGCCTCTTGCAAAATCAACAAACGAAGATAAGACTCGGGTATACAAAGTTTGTTAGCACGCATAAGGTAGCCATCTTTATGTAGTAGTTCTCCCAACAAGGTTTCAGTTGGCACTTAGCATATGAAGTAGCAAAGGAAACATCATGGTCATACAAATCTTTGATATGCTCAAAACCAATAACATTCAATTCAAGTTTAGTAACTAGCATGCTCTTGCGGGAAAGAGCATCCGCCACAACGTTTTCTTTACCCTTAATGTATTTGATGACATAAGGAAAAGACTCAATGAACTCACCCCATTTGGCATGTCGTTTGTTCAACTTAGTTTGACCCTTAAGGTACTTTAGAGTTTCATGGTCGGTATGAATGACAAACTCATGGGGTCGCAAATAATGCTCCCAAACATGTAAAACTCGCACCAAAGCATACAATTCTTTATCATAGATTGGATAGTTAAGTTGAGCGATGGATAGTTTCTCGCTAAAATACGCAATTGGGCGCTTCTCTTGCATTAGCACACCACCTATTCCATTACCGCTAGCGTCATGATATGTCTTCGTCGTGTCTACTTTTCCTCACACTTTTGCCCTTGTTTGGACTCTAATTTGCATGATTTGAATGAAATTAACACGGACTGACGTTGTTTTCAGCAGAACTACCATGGTGTTATTTTTGTGCAGAAATAAAAGTTCTCGGAACTGGACGAAACTTTTTGGCGATTTATTTTACAATAAATAAAAAATACTGGAGCGAAGAACCACCGGAGGGGGGCCCCTAGCTGGGCACGATACACCAGGGTGCGCCCTGGTGGGTTGTGCCCACCTCGTGGTCCCACTTGCCCTAATTCCGATGCTATAAAATCCTATTTTTGGAGAGAAAAATCGGGGAGAAAGTTTCATCGCGTTTTACAATACGGAGCTGCCGCCACCTCCAGTTCTTCATCGGGAGGCCAGATCTGGAGCCCGTTTGGGGCTCCGGAGAGGGGAATCTTCAGTCTTCGTCATCATCAACCCTTCTCCATCGCCAATTCCATGATGCTCCCCACCGGGAGTGAGTAATTCCTTCGTAGGCTTGCTGGTCGGTGAGGAGTTGGATGAGATTCATCATGTAATTGAGTTAGTTTTGTTAGGGCTTGATCCCTAGTATCCACTATGTCCTGAGATTGATGTTGCTATGACTTTGCCATGCTTAAAGCTTGTCACTAGGGCCCGAGTGCCATGATTTCAGATCTGAACTATTTATGTTATCACCATTATATCTATGTTCTTGATCCGATCTTGCTAGTCATACGCAACTATTACGTGTTCTGATCCGCAAACCCCGGAGTGACAATAGTCGGGATACTTTCCGGTGATGACCGTAGTTTGAGGAGTTCATGTATTCACCGTGTGTTAATGCTTTGTTCCGGTTCTATATTAAAAGGAGGCCTTAATATCCCTTAGTTTCCTTATGGACCCCGCTGCCACGGGAGGGTAGAACAAAAGATGTCATGCAAGTTCTTTTCCATAAGCACGTACAACTATTTACAGAATACATGCCTACATTACATTTATGAACTGGAGCTAATTCTATGTCGCCCTAGTGTTATATGATGAATATCATCCAACGAGTTCACCGATCCAGTGCCTATGAGTTTTCCACTTATTGTTCTTGCTAAGTTACTATTGCTGCTGCTACTGTTCCAACTGCTACAAAACTACTGCTATCACTGCTACCGTTGTTGTTACTGTTATTGCTGCTATCAAACTATCATACTACTATGCTACTGATACCTCTGCTGCAGATATTTAATCTCCAGGTGTGGTTGAATTGACAACTCAACTGCTAATACTCTCAAATATTCTTTGGCTCCCCTTGTGTCGAATCTATAAATTTGGGTTGAATACTCTACCCTCGAAAACTGTTGCGATCCCCTATACTTGTGGGTTATCAAGACCTTTTTCTTGCGCCGTTGCCAGGGAGCATAGCTATATTTGTTGAGTCACTTGGGATTTATATCAATTGATCACTATGAAGAATCTTAAGGATCCAAAGACCAAGATTTTTCCCTCTAAGACGAGGGGAGGTAAGGAACTGTCATCTAGCTCTACACTTGCACTTTCTGTTATGAGTAAGTTTGCAACACCACCACATGCTAGTAATCCTGATATGTCGCAAGTTATTGATGATGCTACCTCTTCTATGAATGATGCTTATGATGATGCTAGTACCATGCTTGATGATAATGTGCTACTTGGTGAATTTGTTGATGAACAAATTGCTAGAGCTAAAGAGAATGAAATTATTGAAACTGATGAGATTGCTGAAACTGATGAAGCCTTTGAAACTAATGACTATGAAACACCTATTAGTCCTAGCTCTCCTAGATTTGAAATGCCTAAGATACCTGAAGGTTATGTTATGGACGAGGAGGTAACTAGAGAAATTCTTTCTTGCAAGGATAGAAACGATCTTAAGAAATTGCTACGCAAGTATAAGGAAAAGACTTTGAATGCTAAAATGAAATGTGATCCTAAGTTTGCTACTTCACCTATATTTGTTACTGATAAGGATTATGAATTCTCTGTCGACCCAGAGTTAATTACTTTGGTTGAATCTGATCCTTTCCATGGCTGTGAAACTGAAACTGTAGTGGCACACCTTACTAAGCTGAATGATATAGCCACCCTCTTTGCTCATGATGAGAAGATTCGCTACTACTATATTCTCAAGTTATTTCCATTCTCGTTAAAGGGTGATGCTAAGACATGGTACAATACTCTTGCTCCTGGTTGTGTGCGTAGTCCCCAGGATATGATTTACTACTTCTCTGAAAAATATTTTCCTGCTCATAAGAAACAAGTTGCCCTACAGGAAATATTTAACTTCGTGCAAATTGAACAAGAGAGTCTCCCACAAGCTTGGGGGAGGCTTCTCCAGTTGCTTAATGCTTTGCCTGATCACCCTCTCAAGAAAAATGAAATACTTGATATCTTCTATAATGGACTAACTGATGCTTCTAGGGACTTCCTAGATAGTTGTGATGGTTGTGTCTTCAGGGAACGAACTGTTGAACAAGCTGAGGAATTATTGAATAACATATTGAAGAATTATGATGATTGGACTCTTCCTGAACCACCGCCTAAGCCCACTCCGAAGAAGAGGGGTATCTTATTTGTCAGTCCTGAAGATATGCAAGAGGCAAAGAAATCTATGAAGTAAAAAGGTATTAAAGTTGAGGATGTTAAGAATTTACCACCTATTGAAGAAATACATGGCCTTGACACACCACCACCTCCATAGATGGTAAAGGTAAATTCTTTATTAAAGTTTGATGAAGGTGATATCCCTTACAATAAACATCCTAGTCAATGCTTATACGAGTTTGATAACTATATTATGAAGCATGATCATTTCAATGCACATGTTCTGAAACAATTGAAATATAACTCTGATATGATTGCTCGCCTGAGTGACTTGCTATTTAGAATCAGTAATGATGTTAGAGGTGTAGGAAAGCATGCCTCTATGGTTCAAACTCATTTCGAACAAGTTGCTAAGTCTCAAAAAGAATTGCTTGATGAAATGAATAATAATATGAATGATTTTGCTGCTAGAGTAGTAACTAGAAGAGGTAGAATGACCCAAGAACCACTTTATCCCGAAGGTCATCCTAAAAGAATTGAACAAGACTCTCAGAGAATTAATACTGATGCACCCAGTCCTTCTAGAAAGAAAAAGAAAAAGAAAAATGATAGGACTCTGCATACCTCTAGTGAACCTGAGATACAAAAACCTCCTGATAATAATGATGTCTCTATTTCTGATGCTGAAACCCAATCTGGTAACGAACATTCACCTAGTGATAATGAAAATGATAATGATGATGTTCATGAAGATGCTCAACCTAACAATGATAGAGAACCAGATAATGATGTTGAAATAGAGCCTGCTGCTGATCTTGATAACCCGCAACCTAATAAACGTTATGATAAAAGAGACTTTGTGGCTAGAAAACATGGTAAAGAAAGAGAGCCATGGGTTCAGAAACCCATGCCCTTTCCACCTAAACCATCTAAGAAAAAGGATGATGAAGAATTTGAACGCTTTGCTGAAATGATTAGGCCAGTCTTTTTGCGTACCCGCTTAACTGATATCTTAAAGATGGCCCCTTATGCAAAGTACATGAAAGACATCATCACTAATAAAAGAAAGATACCTGAAGCTGAAATCTCCACCATGCTTGCTAATTATTCTTTTAAGATGGAGTACCTAAAAACTTGGAGACCCTGGAATACCAACTATACCTTGCTCCATTAAAAGAAACTATGTCAAAACTGCTTTGTGTGATTTGGGAGCCAGTGTTAGTGTTATGCCTTTCTCCTTATATAAAGACTTGATTTGAATAAACTCACACCTACTGCAATATCATTGCAAATGGCTGACAAATCAAGTGCCATACCTGTCGGTATTTGTGAGGATGTGCCCGTTGTTGTTGCAAATGTTACTATCTTAACGGACTTTGTTATTCTTGAGATGCCCGAGGACGACAACATGTCGATTATCCTTGGTAGACCCTTTTTGAATACTGCAGGGGCTGTTATTGATTGCAATAAAAGCAAAGTCACTTTTCATATCAATGGTAATGAGCACACGGTGCACTTTCCAAAGAAACACTTCCAAGTGAATAGTATAAATGTTATTGAAGAATCTCTGACCATCACTATTGGAAGTTTTCTATTACCTCTACCTACTGCCAAAAAGAAATATGATATACTTATTGTTGGGGATATGCACATCCCCATTGAGGTAACTTAGTGTTTTACGAAAGTTCTTCGGTTTCATGCTAATCGGAAGTGGTTGTTAATAAGGCTTGATCAACCTTATTAATGGATCATTTTTGAAAGGTATGAAGTTGTTGAATCTAGTAAGCACAACTCTCTGCTCCCACATTTTATTTTCTGTTTAGTTAGTCAAATAAAATAAAATGCCATGTTTATCCTGTTTTCTGTTTTCTCCGTGCAATAAAAAATGACCCAAAAATAAAAGTTCTCGGAATGTTCTGAAAATTTGATATGATTTTTTTCCGAATATTTCTGAATTTCTGGTGCAAATAATACCAGAGGGGATGCACCTGGTGCCCACAAGACACCAGGGCACGCCAGCAACCCCAGGCGCGTCCTGGTGGGTTGTGGGCCCCCTCACTTATTCCTTTAGCCCACATCATCCCCTACCTCCAGAAAAAAAATCACCACAGCCACCATTCCCGTGTTCTTGCTCTCAAACCTGCGGATTTCGATCTCTTTGCTCGAAGCACCGTTTCGAAACTATTTGGAGGGATTGCTACTTGGTATATGACTCCTCCATTGCTCCAATTAGTTTTTGGTTTAGTGGGTTATTTTTAGAGTAATTAGCTACTCTTGGTGCTGCTGTAGATGAGCTTGCATGTTGAATTCTTAGAGCTCTAAGTAGTTTGAATGCTTAATATGGCCTCTATCCATGCTTAGGAGTAGTTGCTATCAATTTCACGAAGTTTTGTTGACAAAATTTTGTGTCTCAAAAATAATTCAGAAATTTGTTCGCCAATAAAAATGCAATTCTTTAGGAGTTCTTCGAGGAGGAGATCCTCGGAGGCCTCATCAAGTGGAAGCTCGGTTCGACAATCTTATGTTGAACCAAGCGAAAGCTCGACGCGAGATGCCGCCACCAAATCATGCTTGTGGCCGTGCGACGAGTTCATGGAAGCTGCAGGTATTAAGGGGGAATTTGAACAATTTATCCACAATACATAACTTGCTCCCTTCATCGCAGATAAGTGCCCTCAACATCTCGAACTCACGAAAACATTCACAAAGAAATTTAAATATTTTCCTCGTGAGTCTAGAGTTTCATTCAACCTTTATGACCATTCCTTCACCATGCCTTTAGAATTGTACAGTGAAGCATGCAAACTTTCATATTGGGGTTCCCTTGATGAACCAAGAAAATCTGAGTACGAGTCATTTTTGGTTAATCTTTGCTATGGTGAAGATAGGAGTGTAACACAAGGAAGAATTAAAAGTATTCATTTCCCATCAATACACTACTTCGCACTCTTTAATGGCAAATGTATCGTAGGCAAACAAGATTGTAGCACACTATGTACCCCTGACTTGAGTCTCATACATACTGCCATAACTGGAAATAAATGTTATAATCTCGGAGCAATTGTTGCATGGAGATTACAACACAATGCTGCTAGTGGTAATTTTTATGGAGGAATTTATGCCTCCCGTGTAGCAGAGAGACTAAACGTATCACCTTGGCCTAATGACCCCATTTACCTATTCAGTATTTAGACTTTGAGGCCATGAAGCATCATAAGTTCCTTACAGGCACGGCCACTAACTACACCTATAACTTGAGATTTAATATAAAAAAATGTTGTGCCTGTCACTTTGCCTGCTCCTGTTCTCTTTGATTTTCACAGTACGGGAAGATACAATGTTCTTGAGAGCGAGGCCCGTGCGTACAATGCGGAGGTTGAAGCTGCCAGGAGGGCCGAGGAGTTTGCACCAAGGGCCTCGGTGAGCTATCGCTCAGATTATTATCCATGTGGATGGTGATTACCAAGCTAGGCCAAAAGCCTAAGCTTGGGGGAGTACGTATTTCTACCGACATTACATTCATGTTCACACATTTCATTCCAGTTGTCGGTGTTCATACTTTTTCATTGTAATATCCATTGCTAGATTTGTTTCCTCGCTTTCTTCTTGTGTGGTTGAAAAACTTTGAGAAAATCCAAAAATATTTCCTCCTTCTTTTCGGTTTTTCTTTCTAGCTTAGTTTATGTGGGGACCCCGACTCATAAGTCGTGATCACCGAATGTACGTGCACAGTGATCCCAGAGATCAATGCTCACTGAACACACAGAAACTGAAAAACAAGAGTCTTACATCCATTACGTACCGGTTTACTCAAATATGGCCTCTATGGCCAAGCCTTCATACAATTGCGGCGGAAATCTTCAACGATTGCGTGAACCCATGCCATTTGCCTTAACCCTACGGGCATTCTGACTGGGAAGCGTCCTAGCTCGCATGTTCGTCACCAAGGTAGTCTTCATCATGACCTGATCTTTCATGCCTGGCCAATAAAATAACCAGTGGCAAGCCAATGAGTACTTTGAATGTACTCGCAAGCAACCCATGTTTGGAACAAGGTTCAACAAAGCATGATATAGCACTAAGTAGGTAATTTTGCAGAAAGCTAATTTTGAGTGTAGTGACATGATCAATTAACTTATGTAAGCATGCATCAACAGTTGGCAGATATCCATGTGAACAAGTTATAGATATCATCATAAGCAAGGGGTTGAACATCACATGTTCAATCATTTCATCAAGTCTTCCAACTTAGCTCAAGTGTCTCTTTGTCACCCACACACCAAGTTTTGTGAAAACATCTGGACGTAGTTTAAGCAGCACCACCCAACTGTCCTTGACCGTGGACACGGCTATTCGAATAGTTTTACACTCTGCAGAGGTTTCACACTTTACCCACAAGACTCGGGGAACTTCCGTGTCATCCACGACTCGCGGTATATTACATACCCGAGGTAAGCACCCGAACAATGCCTTTCCCTTGACGACACTAAACAAAAAGTCCACTCGATTGGTACCCAGCCCTCATGATGTACATCATACGAGCCTCGCTCCAGATCGTACCATCCATGAAGGGACCAACGGTGTGCCCGGTGCCTGTGAAGATAGCGCATGGTCGCCCTACCAGGCACGACCCCGTATCGAGAGTGACCACATCACTCCCACCACTAGTAATGCGGGCTCTCTGCTAGCATCGACCAAAGTAATCAACAAGGCCCCGTCCCATAAGGGGTATCGTGGTTGTGCATGTAAGGTTGGGACGGTTGACAAATCTTAAATCTAATCCGTTTTCGAAAACACACACACTCACTTGCTCCGGTACACCACTTCTTTCTCAAGTGGTTACCTAGCTCATCAACATCTCCCTCGGGCATTAGTGGCACCCGACGGGGTTTTCGAAAAGTCTTTGAAAACATTTCTTTTCCGACAACATGCATAGTTCCGCCCCATTTTGCGTAGCACTACTAAGCATCCTATCTACTCCCACCAGCACAACCCTCATAAGGAGGTAGGTTCATGCACGATGCAAGTATCAACAAGAAAGTATCGGAGGCATCCCACTGAAGTGGTCACCACGTCACATGATCAACATCACGAAATAAAGTGCTAAATGCCATGCAATAAAAAGGGTTTCATAGTCATGGTCAAAGGGCTGCTTGCCTGGCTTATCCAAGTCTTCGAGGTCTTCACACGCTTCTCGTCCATTCCGAGCACTTCGTCTACTTCGTCAACTATCGCCGGAAACAACCGCAATAAGCAACACCACAAGCAGAGAAATAAAAGTGTTCTTATAAATAGGAATTTTATTTTTGTTGGACACCTCGGGTCACAAGAAAAATAACCAAGAAGGTTTCATTGGATGTGGATCAAGGGGGATTTTTGAATGGTGGAAATGAAGGAAATGATGATCCTATAAGAAGTCTACAGAAAATATTCTTATAAAAATGAGTGGATGGACCCAACAAATAGGCAATGATTTTAGAAGGTTTTAGGAAGTGGTTTCACTGGATTTGGAATTGGTATGAATATTCTAAGGATTTGCAAAGTAGGTCACATATGAAGAAATGGTCCAATAATTGACTTAGCAGAATAGGTGTATGGAAAAATGTTCACCTCTTAGTGCATGAATTTAGATATACCTAGGAACTTCAATCACTCCATTTGGAGTTCATAACAATTCCCTAGGAATTTGCAAAGTGGGGTTCCACACGGTTCAAATTCAAATTTGAATTTGAACTTAGCAGAAAAGTTTTCTGGAAAAACGTGCAATGCACATATTTGGTTAGGTAATAATTTTAGGAATCTGTAGGAATTTGAATCAATTGATTTGGAGTCAAAATGATTATTCTATGGATTATTACAAGTTCTGGAAAAAGAAAAAGAAAAAGGGGTTATACCTAGTTGCTATAGTGCGCACAAAGCGCAAGATAACTAATCGGGCCGGCCCAGTGGCTCAGCCGGGCTCGAGGAGGCGACGTCGAAAACGTATTCGCCCGAATACGCCTTCCTGAAGCGAAAACGTTCCCCAGGCTGGGGCGTTTCCACTTAAACAGCGGGCCCCAGGCGCTGAGCCACTGACTGGAGGGGCCCGCCTGTTGGGTCTTCCTTCTTCCTCCCGCTCGAACGAGGTGACAGAGAAGGCGAAGCAGAGGGCCTGCCGGCGTCGTTCCGGCGGCATGGGCCATCTCTGGCCAAGCTCCGGCCGCCGGAGTGCTCAGGGGAGAGGCCCGCACCCGCCTGGGGGTCCATTCCCATCGAGGAGCGCCAGGGAAGGCGGGGCCTTGGCCACGGCGGAGACCGGCTATGGCGGCCATGGGAGCGGTCCTCAGGCGACGAGGGGGATGCGCAGGGGCGCGGGAGGAGCTTGCAGAGACGCTGGGGGGGGGGGCTCTGGTGACGCTAGAAGGAGAGGAGGGGCTCGGGGATGCTTGGATTGGAGCGAGGCCGAGGCGGGCATCGCCGGCCGCAGGAGAAGGAGGATGGCGCAGGAGGAGGAATGGCTGGACCAGGGCGGCCTACGGGAGAGAGGGGAAGCGAGAGAGGTCGAGAGGGGCGCGGGAAGGCCTTATATGGCCGAGCCGAGGTCCACCGTGGACCGAGCTCTCGGACGGGGCTCGGGCGAGCTCTGTCGGGGCCAGAGGACGGCGAGGGAGGATGGGCCCGACCAAGTGGCATGTTGAGGACGTCGAGGAGACCTCGGGAGACATGCCCACTGTGCCCAAGGTCGCCGGATTGCTCGGGATGGGAGCCGCTACAGTGCTCGGGTGCACTGTAGCGCGCCCCAGAGCGCGTCCATTGCATGCCAGGGCATGCCACTTGTGTCCAGCGTGTGGCCAACCTTGTCTACTAGTTTTTGGGGTTTATGGAGATGCTCTTTATGCTAGGGGGCGGGGGTGGAGGTAAGAAGGGGGAGAAGTAAAAATGGTGTGATTTTTGACTGTCCAGGGAGGAAATGAGGTATTTTACCCCCACCAATGGTTCAGCTGGGGGTCTGAAATCTTTACCAGGGGCAGAAGGTAACTAGGTGGTGATGTGGTAAAAGTTGGAGAGCGAGGAGAATAGCATAGGAGGTCAAAATAGTAACTTTTAGATTCTGTCAGAAGGTGTTTGATAGAGTTTTGACCTAGCTAAAAGGCTCTCCTTGCCATGAAATTTAACAGGAGTGAATGATAGATAGAAATGAGGTTGTCTACCAAATTTGGGATTATAAGATGAAAGTTGCCAATACAAACTTCATAAACCCTAGAAATGGGCAGAAATGGAGTTGCTTAGATCTAGCTAAGCAAAACTATTCTCCTTGATGAACCACTTAGTGTGGTGGCATAATTTGGGCATTAGAGCAATCCAAAAAAGTTTGGGACCAAATAGGGAAACTTGACAATGCAAGAATTTCCAATTCTTGAAATCAGCAGAATGGGGTTTGGAGGAGTTTGGACAACTGGATCTGTTCTCCTTGATGCACCACTTGGTGTGGATGCATTATTAGAGGATTAGAACATGTCCACAAAGTTTGACCTTAAGGGAAGACAGTTGGCAATGTAGAGTTGCTCAAATTTGGATCTGTACAGAGAGGGTTTTGGGATATTTTGGTGAACCAAAACAGTTGGGTTTGAGATGAAACTTTTCAAGATGATCACATATGTCATATGTGACATGCTAGAATTTTCCTGGATTTGTTTGAGAATATTTCTTATAGAAATATTTCAAATGCTTGAAATAGGCAGAAATAGTTTTGAAGGGTTTTGTCCAATATTTTGAACATGACCATGTGTTTAAACTCTTATATATGGACAATATATGTCCACTGAGTTTTCCTAAATTTTCTCAAATATTTTGAAAGCGTAAAAATAATTTTTCCTAATAAAAGACCATTTCTGGCCTTAAGAAAAAGCCTTTAAATAAAATAAGAAAATAATATTTAAAAATAATATTTTGTGGTTTTGGGAAGTTATATATATAGTAGGTTCCAAATAAATCCTTTGGGGCAAAATATTCCACCCAATTTGAGGACTTGTAGTACAAACCTCAATTCAGGGGGTTTTGAAAACCTAAATTGAATAAATGCTTTTTGGCGAAAATAATATTTGATAAAAATAGTCTTAGGTCCTATACACATGGTATGATCATTGTACAAAAGTTTAGATCAAGGAAAAGAGTTTTGAGAGTAGGAGTGAGTTTTATGAATATAGAGCACCAGCAAGCAATCAAACAAGAAAGCAAATAGCACACCAGTCAAACATTCATAGGCACTCAAAAAGTTTTAATTGGCCCTAATTTTTGAGTCATGTTAAATTAGTCATGAGGCAAAACACAGGGTGTGACAGTTTAGTTGTAGTATCAAAAGAAAACCCAAAAGGATTTCTCGTTTCTTCTTTTACTTGTTGGGAGCTTTCCCGTGTAAATAGTTTTTCTCGTTTTTGTTTTTCCTTTTTAATTTGCCTTCTTCAAGAAAAACCAAAACTCCAAAAATATTTCAGTGTGTTTCTCTGAAATTCTTTTTCTTTTATTTGAGTCGTGCCAAGGAGAAGACCACGATGAAAATGTTGAGTGGCTCTCATATGCACTATTGTTAATCTAACAAAGAGCCCATGTTACCTTGTCTTCTCCTCATGGATAAAATGTTTGCAGATTCCAGCTTAGTCCACGGCATTCCTGCACTATTATTATTTCCTTATCATTCGGTCATGCAAGTGAAAGGCAATAATGACGATATTTGATGAAGTGATTGTGGCAGAGAAAAGCAGGTATGAACTCAACTTGTTTTTGTTTTTGTAAATATGTTTAACCTATTATCCTTGATTCAGCATATTATGATCAAACATGTTTGCAATGACCATTAGAGATTATAGTTGTTCATGCCATGCTTAAGTAGCTAGGAGTGGATAATGATCTATCTTGGATGTCAACATGCATTAAAATGGTTGTGATGCGGTATGATGATATGGTATCCTCCTCTGAATGTTTCAAGTGGCTTGACTTGGAACATGTTCACGCATGTAGTTGAATCAAAACCAACATAGCATTCATGATATTTATGTTCATGGTGTCCATATCCTACTCATGCTGGTAGTCAATGTTTATTATATGTAATGCATGTTCATGACCTTTTTCGCTCTCTAGCTGGCCGCTTCTCAATCTATTTGCTAGCCTTCGCGTGTACTAAGCGGGAATACTGCTTGTGCATCAAAATCCTTAAACCAAAGTTATTCCAGATAGTCCACTATATCTACCTATATGCGGTATTACCCTGTCGTTCCAAAGTAAATTTGCATGTGCCATCTCTAAAAATTCAAATGAACATCTATTTTGTGTGCCTGGACCGCTCATGGAGCGACAGGGGGCGGTCAGTATCTTCCATGTTAAGCGGGTTATTCTCATGATGAGTGTTTATTCACTCGTCCTTACACGAGAGGGGTGGTAATAGGGATTCCCAGTCCCGAAATAAAAAATTACAAATAATTAAACAAAACTCCCCCGGGAATGTTGTTGGTTTGGACGGTACCTGAGGATGCGGCTAGCCGTGGAGTGTGATTGTTGGTGGAGGGGGAGTAAACCTTTACTTTTACCGCTTGGGAACCACCGCTATTTTTTTAGCATGGAAGATATTGATAACTCTTGGTCGTAACGTTGACAGGAAGGGTGTGCCTCCCAAAATTATATCTATCTCTGTTTTAAGCTTTGAGCTCTGGCACCTCTGCAAATCCATGCTTCCCTCTACGAAGGGACTATCTATTTACTTTTTTGTTGAGTCATCACCTTCTCAAATAAGCGCCAGACCTGAGAGCACTATTGTCATCCTCATGCATTGTGTATAGTTGATGTTGGGTGCAGCATGACTGGATCTTTTCTACCATGAATTACAATGTTTAGTCGCTGCTTGAACTTTGGAGGTGCTCTGCATTTATGTTTTGCGGTCTCAGAAAGGGCTAGCGAGATACCACTATTGTCATATTGTATCATGATTGTGTTGACAAAGTGTTGGCCCTTGAGATATCTTATTATTGCTCGCTAGTTGCTTATGTCATTGATATGAGTTAATATAATTTCTAAGAGTTATTGTTGGCATGGTTAGTCATAATCTTTGCTGAAAACTTGGGTGCTACTTAAGCATATATATGTAAACAAGAACAAAAGAGTTCGTAAAAGTTTTTCTTTATCACTTTCAGTTTGTCAACTGAATTGCTTGAGGACAAGCAATGGGTTAAGCTTGGGGGAGTTGATACGTCTCCGTCGTATCTACTTTTCCTCACACTTTTGCCCTTGTTTTGGACTCTAATTTGCATGATTTGAATTAAACTAACCCGGACTAACATTGTTTTCAGCAGAACTGCCATGGTGTTGTTTTTGTGCAGAAATAAAAGTTCTCGGAACTGGACGAAACTTTTTGGAGATTTATTTTACAATAAATAAAAAATACTGGAGCCAAGAACCACCGGAGGGGGCCCCCTGGCTGGGCACGATACACCAGGGCACGCCAGCCCCCCCAGGCGCGCCCTGGTGGGTTGTGCCCACCTCGTGGCCCCACTGACCCTAATTCTGACGCTATAAAATCCTATTTTTGGAGAGATAAATCGGGCAGAAAGTTTCATCGCGTTTTATGATACGGAGCTGCCGCCACCTCCAGTTCTTCATCGGGAGGCCAGATCTGGAGCCCGTTTGGGGCTCCGAAGAGGGGAATCTTCGGTCTTCGTCATCATCAACCCTTCTCCATCACCAATTCCATGATGCTCCCCACCGGGAGTGAGTAATTCCTTCGTAGGCTTGCTGGTCGGTGAGAAGTTGGATGAGATTCATCATGTAATCAAGTTAGTTTTGTTAGGGCTTGATCCCTAGTATCCACTATGTTCTGAGATTGATGTTGCTATGACTTTGCCATGCTTAATGCTTGTCACTAGGGCCCGAGTGCCATGATTTCAGATCTGAACCATTTATGTTATCACCATTATATCTATGTTCTTGATCCGATCTTGCTAGACATTCGCACCTATTACATGTTCTGATCCGCAAACCCCGGAGTGACAATAGTCGGGATACTTTCCGGTGATGACCGTAGTTTGAGGAGTTCATGTATTCACCGTTTGTTAATGCTTTGTTCCGGTTCTCTATTAAAAGGAGGCCTTAATATCCCTTAGTTTCCTTATGGACCCCGCTGCCACGGGAGGGTAGGACAAAAGATGTCATGCAAGTTCTTTTCCATAAGCATGTATGACTATTTACGGAATACATGCCTACATTACATTTATGAACTGGAGCTAGTTCTGTGTCACACTAGGTTATGACTGTTATATGATGAATATCATCCAACGAGTTCACCGATCCAGTGCCTACGAGTTTTCCACTTATTGTTCTTGCTAAGTTACTATTGCTGCTGCTACTGTTCCAACTGCTACAAAACTATTGCTATCACTGCTACCGTTACTGTTACTGTTACTGTTACTGCTGCTATCAAACTATCATACTAATGTGCTATTGATCCCTCTGTTGTAGATATTTAATCTCCAGGTGTGGTTGAATTGACAACTCAGCTGCTAATACTCTCAAATATTCTTTGGCTCCCCTTGTGTCGAATCTATAAATTTGGGTTGAATACTCTACCCTCGAAAACTGTTGCGCTCCCCTATACTTGTGGGTTATCACGTCACAATGCACTTCAAAGGTTTTGCCAAAGTTGGGTAAAGCAAGCAAAGGTGCATGAGTGGGCAAATTTTTAATCTCATGGAATGCGGTGTCTTGGGAAGGTCCCCAAATAAATGGTGCATTCTTCTTGCTCAAAGCATGTAGAGGTGATGCAATAGTGCTAAAGTCCTTGACAAAATGACGATAGAAACCGGCTAGTCCTAGGAAACTACGCACTTGTTGCAAATTTGTGGGTGTGGGCCAAGTTTTAATAGCATCAATTTTAGTTTCATCTACATGAACACCCTTAGAAGATACCACAAATCCTAGGAAAACGACCTTGTCAACACCAAATGTGCATTTCTCCATGTTTGCATAAAGTCGTTCTTTCCTAAGAATTTTGAAGACTTCTCTAACATGAATAGCATGCTCTTCAAGAGACTTGCTAAAGACAAGAATGTCATCAAAATAGACCACAACACAATATCCTATGAGGGGTCGTAAGACGTAATGCATAACACGCATAAATGTACCCGGTGCTTCGGATAAGCCTATGGGCATCACTAGCCATTCATAGAGACCAAACTTAGTCTTGAATGTCGTTTTCCACTCATCACCCTCTTGTATGCGTATTTGGTAGTAACCACTTTTTAAGTCAATCTTGGAAAATATAGTGGCACCACTAAGTTCATCGAGCATGTCATCTAGGCGAGGAATGGGGTGATGATATCGAATGGTGATAGCATTGATAGGACGGCAATCAGAACACATGCGCATACTACCATCATGCTTAGGTACTAGTATCACCGGAACCGCACAAGGACTCAACCTCTCACGTACATGCACTTTATCTAGGAGTTTTTGGACTTGCCTTTGTATCTCCTTTGTTTCTTCGGGGTTGACATGGTAGGGTGCCTTGTTAGGAAGCGGTGCTCCGGGTATGAGGTCGATGCAGCGTTCGATCCCTCGTTTTGGTGGTAGTCCCGGAGGTAGCTCGTTGAGAAAAAAATCTTGGAATTCCTGCAACAAACGAGATAACACAAGAGGAAAATGTTGTGAAGGGTTAGTCCGTACGACGTCATATTTGCACACAAGTACATAGGGAAGAACGGTCGATGGGCTCTCACTCACACCCTCAAATCTCTTTTGGTTGCTAAAAGAACTATATCTCTCATGTCCCTCATGTTGGAGTCGCTCAAATTTGGCTTGTGGCTCTCACTCTCTTTTAGGTGGATCACTCTCTCACTTTTGTCTCCACGATGGGAGGAAGCATGCTTGTCGGCGATGACTTCACTTGGAGTCATTGGGCGAAGTACATATTGCTTACCCTTCATCTTGAAGCTATAGTGATTTGTCCGACCATTGTGGATGACGCCACGGTCGAATTGCCACGGCCGACCAAGGAGGAGGTGGCAAACGGACATGGGAACCACATCACACTCCAAGGTGTCTTCATAAGCGCCTATCTAGAAGGAAACTTTCACGGTGTGTTCAACTTGGAGGGTGCCGGAATCACTTAGCCATTGGACCTTGTAGGGGCGAGGGTGCTTCTTCTTGACCAATTGGAGCATGGAACAAAGGTCCTCACTTGCCAAATTTTGGCAACTTCCGCCGTCGATGATGACCTTGATGGATTTTCCTTGGATGCCCTCCTTGGTATGGAAGATGTGGCAATGTTGGTCCTCGTCTTCTTGTTGTTGAAGCGTCAAAACCTTGGAGACAACGAGAGCGGGGCTCGGATCGTTGTCGCAAAAGATTTGTGAATCTTCATCTTCATTGAATTGATGATGCATGGCCATGTGCTCCAATGCTTCCATATCACCGTCACACATAGAGTCATAGGTGCCATCATCTTGAAGGATCATGGTGCATTTTGTTGGACACTCATAAGTCTTGTGGCCTCGGCCTTGGCACGTGTAACACTTGATGGAGCTTGACTTAGCGGTAGCATCCGGTGTCGGAGTAGAGGATGAATCTCTCGGTTTGTAGTTGCTTGTAGGAGGTCGGCTTGACGAAGTCGTCTTGTCCTTGTAGCTTGACTTGTCGCCGGAGGGTGTTGTAGATCTCGTAGTCGAAGGTGTCGTTGTCGTAGTAGCTTGGGCACTTGAACCGTAGGTCTTGAAAGAGAACTTGGAGTACTTGTAGTCATCTTGCACTTGGCGTTCCGCCTTGGTCGCTTGATGTATGATGCGTCTCCGTCGTATCTATAATTTTTGATTGTTTCATGCCAATATTCTACAACTTTCATATACTTTTGGCAACTTTTTATACTATTTTTGGGACTAACATATTGATCCAGTGCCCAGTGTCAGTTCCTATTTGTTGCATGTTTTTTGTTTCGCAGAAAATACATATCAAACGAAGTCCAAACAGGATAAAAACTTACGGAGATTGTTTTTTGGAATATATGTGAATTTTGGGAAGTGGAATCAACAGAAGGCGGTGCCCGAGGGGCCCACAAGCCATAGGGGCGTGCCCTGGGGGTAGGGCGCGCCAGGCTGGCTTGTGGCCA
The DNA here is from genome assembly GCA_039707655.1 of Elymus sibiricus. Lineage (NCBI taxonomy): Eukaryota > Viridiplantae > Streptophyta > Magnoliopsida > Poales > Poaceae > Elymus > Elymus sibiricus. Next base: position 188,484,446 of record CM077673.1, read on the forward strand.
CCCCGTAAGGCAGTTGGTTCTCTTCTTTCGCCAAAAGAAAGCTAACATCCGGATAAAAATCGTGTTAAAATTTCAGCCCAATCGGAGTTACGGATCTCTGGGAATATAAGAAACGGTGAAAGGCCAGAATCTGGAAGGCAGAAACAGAAGGAAACAGAGAGAGAGATCCAATCTCGGAGGGGCTCTCGCCCCTCCGCCGCCATGGAGGCCATGGACCATAGGGGAAACCCTTCTCCCATCTAGGGGGAAGAACAAGGAAGAAGAAGGAGGGGGGCTCTCTCCCCCTCTCTCCCGGTGGCACCGGAACGCTGTCGGGGCCATCATCGTGACGGCGATCTACACCAACAACTTCGCCGCCATCATCACCAACTCTCTCCCCCTCTATGCAGCGGTGTAACACCCCTTCTCCCCGCTGTAATCTCTACTTAAACATGGTGCTCAACGCTATATATTATTTCCCAATGATGTATGGCTATCCTATGATGTTTGAGTAGATCCGTTTTGTCCTATGGGTTGATTGATGATCATGATTGGTTTGAGTTGCATGTTTTATTATTGGTGCTATCCTATGGTGCTCTCCGTGTCGCGCAAGCGTGAGGGATCCCCGCTGTAGGGTTTGCAATATGTTTATGATTCGCTTATGGTGGGTGGCGTGAGTGACGGAAGCACAGACCCGAGTAAGTAGGTTGTTTACGTATGGGAGTAAAGAGGACTTGATACCTTATAATACTATGGTTGGGTTTTACCTTAATGATCTTTAGTAGTTGCGGATGCTTGCTAGAGTTCCAATCATAAGTGCATATGATCCAAGTAGAGAAAGTATGTTAGCTTATGCCTCTCCCTCATATAAAATTGCAATAATGATTACCGGTCTAGTTATCGATTGCCTAGGGAAAAATAACTTTCTTGTGACAACAAGCTCTCTACTAAGACTAACTTAGTTGTTTCTTCATCTAAACAGCCCCTAGATTTTATTTACGTGTTCTTTATTATCTTGCAAACCTATCCCGTTACACCTACAAAGTACTTCTAGTTTCATACTTGTTCTAGGTAAAGCGAACGTTAAGCGTGCGTAGAGTTGTATCGGTGGTTGATAGAACTTGAGGGAATATTTGTTCTACCTTTATCTCCTCGTTGGGTTCGACACTCTTACTTATCGAGAAAGGCTACAACTGATCCCCTATACTTGTGGGTTATCAAGACCTTTTTCTGGCGCCGTTGCCGGGGAGCAATAGCGTGGGGTGAATATTCTCGTGTGTGCTTGTTTGCTTTATCACTAAGTAGATTTTATTTGTTGTTCTAAGTTGTTCTCTATCTTTAGCTATGTATATGGAACACGAAATACCAAAAAAATTAGGTGTACTTGCTACTCATGGAGATGGGGAACCTCCTAAAACCCTTGATGCTCGTTATGTGAAAGATATTATGCACTACTTTAATAATCCTGAGAAAACCCCATTCAATTATATAATGGGACACACGTTGGATCAACGTGAATACTTTAGGGATTATCGCTTGACTCACAAAGGGAAATTGTTATGGGATCAAATTCATATGTTGCATTGGTATGCTTGGAATTTATGCCAGAGATATGATATTACTTGTTGCTCTAGGATGAAGGCTAAACACCTTCCCTTTTCATGTAAATTTACTGATAATGAAACCTTGGCTTCTTATGCTAATGGTATATATGATTACTACGATGTGGAACAAATAGAAGAGTTTGTTGCTTTTAAGGGTGCTTATGAAATTGAAGCTTTGTTTGAAAAGTATGAAGATTATGATGATGCTGTTTACCGATCTCAAAATTTGGCTATGCTTCGTTATTGTTATGCCAATTATGAATATAATGCCCATATCGATCAATTTATTGAATATTTTGCAGGAATCTATGGAAGAAGAAATTGATGACATTGTGCGCTCATTGGATGAAAAAGATGAGGAGGAGAGCGAAGAACAAAAGGAGGAAGAGCGGATTAGCTACCCGTGCCCACCTTCTAATGAGAGTAACTCTTCAACTCATACATTGTTTAATTTCCCTTCGTTCTTACCGAAGGATGAATGCTATGATAATTGCTATGATCCCTTGGATTCGTTTGAAATATCCCTTTTTGATGAACTTGATGCTTGCTATGCTTGTGGCCATGATGCCAATATGAATGATGCTTATGGAGATGAACTTGCTATAGTTCCTTATGTTAAACATGAAATTGTTGCTATTGCACCCACACATGATAGTCCTATTATCTTTTTGAATTCTCCCAAGTACACTATATCAGAGAAGTTTGCTCTTATTAGGGATTACATTGATGGGTTGCCTTCTACTATTACACATGATGATTTTGATAAATATAATATGCATGTGCTTGCTTCTCCTACTTGCAATTATTATGAGAGAGGAACTACATCTCCACCTCTCTATGTTTCCAACACAATAGAATTGCAAGAAACTGCTTATGCTATGTATTGGCCTTTACTTTGTGTGCATGAATTGTTCTTTTATGACATGCCGATGCATAGGAAGAGAGTTAGACTTCGTCATTGCATGATATATATTACTTTGTGCTCAATACTAAATTACAAATCATTGTTAATTAAAATTGGCTTTGATATACCTTGGGATCCGGGTGGATCAATTACTTGAGCACTTTATGCCTAGCTTAATGGCTTTAAAGAAAGCGCTGCCAGGGAGACAACCCGGAAGTTTTAGAGAGTCATTTTATTCTGTTGTGTGCTTTTATATAGTTTAAAAAACAAAAAAATAAAGAGGGGAACCTAAAACTTTTTCAAAAAGAAAAGTGAAAGTGAGAGGGACGAGCATTGTGAAAGTGGGAGCTAGCCTTACACTTTGTTCATGCCCATGGAAACCTTGTGAATCTTAATTACAGAAACTTTTCAACAAAAACAATTATGCCCTTGTATAAATCCATTGTATTATAAAAATAATGTGCCAAGATTTGCCTTTAGGATGATTAGATTGCTTGTTTGGTGTGTGCAGTGCAAAAACAGAAACTTTGGCTGTAGCGCATGAATTTACATTTTTTACTGGAATGTCAAAAGTTTCTGAATTTTTTACACAGTATTTCTATACAAATTTTTTATTTTGTCCTAATTTTTCAGAATTTTTAGAGTTACAGAAGTATGGTGAATGTTCAGATTGCTACAGACTATCCTGTTTAAGACAGATTCTGTTTTTAATGCATTGTTTTGCTAGTTTTGATGAAACTATCGATTGTATCGGTGGTATAAGCCATGGAAAAGTTATATTACAGTGGATAGAATGCAAAAACAAAATATGAATGGGTTTGCAACAGTACTTAAAGTGGTAATTTGCTTTATTATACTAACGGATCTCACGAGGGTTTTGTTAAGTTTTGTGTGGTTGAAGTTTTCAAGTTTTGGGTGAGATCACGATGGATGAAGGAATAAGGAGTGGAAAGAGACTAAGCTTGGGGATGCCCGAGGCACCCCAAGGTAATATTCAAGGACTCCCAAGAAACTAAGCTTGGGGATGCCCCGGAAGGCATCCCCTCTTTCTTCTAACAACCATCGGTAATTTTACTTGGAGCTATATTTTTATTCGTCACATGATATGCGTAAATCTTGGAGCGTCGTGTGCTTTTTATTTTTCTTTTAATAATGCACCATGCTGGTATGAGAAAGTCCTTGGTTGATTTATAGAAGGCTCTTTGCACCTGACTTATATCTTTTGAGTATGGCTTTGTAGAATGCTTCATGTGCTTCACTTATATCATTTGAAGTTTGGATTGCCTGTTTCTCTACACATAGAAAACCGCCATTTGTAGAATGCTCTTTTGCTTCACTTATATTTTTTAGAGCGTGGGCATATCTTTTGTAGAAAGAATTAAACTCTCATGCTTCACTTATATCTATTTAGAGAGTTAACAGGAGTTGGTCATTCACATGGTTAGTCATAAAATCCTACATAAAACTTGTAGATCACTGAATATGATATGTTTGATTCCTTGCAATAGTTTTGCGATATAAAGATGGTGATACTAGAGACATGCTAGTGAGTAATTGTGGATTGGTAGAAATATTTGTGTTAAAGTTTGTGATTCCCGTAGCATGCACGTATGGTGAACCGTTATGTGAAGAAGTCGGAGCATGATTTATTTATTGATTGTCATCCTTTGTGTGGAGGTCGGGAGCGCGCGATGGTTAACTCCTACCAACCTCTCCCCTAGGGGCATGCGTCTAATACTTTGTTTCGATAGCTAATAGATTGTTGCAATAAGTATGTGAGTTCTTTATGACTAATGTTGAGTCCATGGATTATACGCACTCTCATCCTTCCACCTTTGCTAGCCTCTCTAGTACCGCGCAACTTTCGCCGGTGCATTACACCCACCATATATCCTTCCTCAAAACAGCCACCATACCTACCAATTATGGCATTTCCATAGCCATTCCGACATATATTGCCATGAAACTTCCACCGTTTGTCGGTGTAGTGAACAGGGGGTGTTCATTACCCCTGGATACGCACCGGCAAGTTGCAGCCTCCAGGCGGGAAGGGCATGGCAGAGAAGAAATCCACTTATAGGACACATCTAGGACCCAGGTTTCCGGCAAGGATTACTTGCCAGGAACAGGCCTACGCATCACCGGCAAGCTTAAAGGCCGGCAAGATCAGGATAGAATTTCCGGGAAGCGAGCCTTCCTGGGAGAAGACCTCCAGGCAGGTCATCGACAAGACCCGATGTTGGACTCCCGACAAGATGCTTGCCGGGGGACAACTGGGAACAAGCACAAGACTATCAAGAAGGCATTCAAGCCGATGATCAGAAGATAGAAGACCAAAGGCTGGGATCCCGGCAAGATGCTTGCCGGGATGGCTTGCGAAGACCCGGCAAGATTCGCACCCGGCAAGATCCCGCCACCCTGCCACCGCTCCAGTGCAGTGACCAGCTTGTCAGATGGGGTTTGTCCTCCTGGATGCGTGTCAAGGCGCTAACGGCGGATGGGGTTAAGCGGTGCTGATGGGACGGGCCCTTTTTCCGTCCCCAAGAAAGTAAGGGACACCTAAACGGAGCATTTAATGCGTTTGTCCTAAGACGTCAGTGATAATCATGAAACGCTGTAGCAACTTTACACCTCTTGTATGTACTGTGCGCCACTGTTGGTGACCCCTTCGACATATAAAAGGAGGCCCAAGGCGTAGCTATAGAGAGAGGACCTTCTGGCCCAGAGATAGAGGCATAGCGGCTGTGTACTGTTTATCACATAGCGCTCCTGGAGCCAGAGTTCAAAGACTCACAATACACTAAAGCAGGAGTAGGGTTTTACGCTTCTCAGCGGCCCGAACCTGGGTAAAAATCCCTTGCGTTGATCACTGGATCTGTTCTTTGTGCAAGCCTTTTTCCCTGCCGAACCATAAAAGGGACCCACGCGATCCCATAGGTGTCGTACGCCGACATCTTTGGCACGCCAGGTAGGGGAAAAAGGTTGCGCGAACCTGATCTAGCGGTCAGCGCATCAGCTTCATCGTCCATGGCGACTTCGCTCTACTTACAGAAAGCTAAGTCCTAAAACTTTGATTGCTTTTTGTTGTGTAGCCTTATCCTTGATGGTAGTTTTGTATAACCTGTGCGCGAGGGAGCGCTCTAGAAACAATCTGCACTCCTGGTTGTTTTGGGTCCGCCCAACAACACACATGCAGCTGCGGTTGTCTCTAGAGCATTAAGCTCCTGAAGAGGCGGCGTTCTCGATAGGCTGCTAGACAGGACCCGATCCTAAGCGCCATCGACCAGAACGTGCGCATTCGGGGAGTATTCCAGCAAGCGTAGGGATTCATTGTACAAAAATGTAATTGTTCAAGGAAAAGGCTCGATAAGTTTTATTTTCGGATTTCTGCGTAAACCCGTATGCTGAGGAGCCTCCCCGGGGCTAGTTGCGCTCCTAGTCGCCTCGAGTCCGCTCGGCGATGTGAGCAGCTGCGCTAAAGTTGGGAAGGTAAACCTTTTCGGGAGGCGGCGTTCCCGGCAAGCCGCTAAGGACCCGTTCCTCAAAGCGCTGCTGACTGGATCGTGCGCACTGGAAAGTGTTCCGGCAAGCAAGGGAACATTCGACAGGAAACGATGTCGTGGCATTACATGTCCAATCAGTGTTGCAGGGATACACATGGAAGGCGGGCTCGGGGGCTGGCAGCGCCCTAGAGAGTAACCTTCTAGAGAGCTGCCGGTCATCACCACGAGCACGGCCTCGCTATGCGAGATGAACAGCAGGAAAAGCTAAGTTACAAAAACTTGTGACAATTACATTTCTTTTGTTGTCCTCACTTGCTCCTTACACCTACACGCGAAGGAGCCTTCCCGAGGCCAATAGCGCCCCTAGTTGTCTTGAGTCCGCTCGACAACTTAGGAGACTGCACAGACACCGGGAAGGTAAACCTTTTCGGGAGGCGGCGTTCCCGGCAAGCTGCTAAGGACCCGTTCCTCCAAGCGCTGCCGACTGGAGCGTGTGCACCGGAAAGCTTTCGGGCAGGCATGGGTCATCTTGATTGATTTTTCGTCCTTGTACATTAATCTGCACGCGAAGGAACCTTGTCGTGGTGAGCCCGCACTCTAGTTTCACCTCGAGTCCGCTCGGCAGGCTTAGCAGCCGCGTTCTGACCCGGCAAGTCGCCTTGCCGGCGGCGGCGTTTCCAGCAGGCTGCTAGAGACCTGTTCCTCAAAGCGCTCGCAGCAAATGTGCGCACCGGCAAGGTTTCCAAACAGCGTAGGATATGAGATATATGCAAGGACGGAATTAATCAAGAGGGAAGCAAACATTCATTTAGCATAAAGAAACATGTCTTGCATACATAAAGATTGGCCTGACTAAGATTAATTATTCCTTTACATGCGCCATTGCAGCAACAGGTATGCAAAAAGTACTTCAGTCTCAGCGGTTGCTTTATTCTCGGCGGCACGCGGCAGCCGAGAAAGCCAAGGGCGCCATGCTGGAGGCCGGCAAGACGGCAGTGAGGCATTCGCAGTAGACGGCGGCGACAGCAGGGATGACTGTATGAATCGAGCACCGCACCCGCGGTACCCTTTATGGGGAAGGCTCGGGGGTTGGCTCTTCGTCGCACGGTGTGGCACTCCCTTTCGGGCACACGACTCCTGCTGCTGTCCTGCTCTGTCTGCCCACGCTGTCGGCAAGCCCAAGGCCCGGCAAACCGCAAGCTCTCTCGCGTCATCATCAGCGTGCAGTTAAAAAGTCATGAGTGACGGTTACTTCTCGCCGCGCGTATACCGGTGCATGTTTTTGGGCCTAGCCCAGACAAAAACTGTGCACGCTTGTCCGGCCCAGGCCCAGGGGCTCCTGTCGGTGTAGTGAACAGGGGGTGTTCATTACCCCTGGACACGCACCGGCAAGTTGCAGCCTCCAGGCGGGAAGGGCATGGCAGAGAAGAAATCCACTTATAGGACACATCTAGGACCCAGGTTTCCGGCAAGGATTACTTGCCAGGAACAGGCCTTCGCATCACCGGCAAGCTCAAAGGCCGGCAAGATCAGGATAGAATTTCCGGGAAGCGAGCCTTCCTGGGAGAAGACCTCCAGGAAGGTCACCGAGAAGACCCGATGTTGGACTCCCGACAAGATGCTTGCCGGGGGACAACTGGGAACAAGCACAAGACTATCAAGAAGGCATTCAAGCCGATGATCAGAAGACAGAAGACCAAAGGCTGGGATCCTGGCAAGATGCTTGCCGGGATGGCTTGCGAAGACCCGGCAAGATTCGCACCCGGCAAGATCCCGCCACCCTGCCACCGCTCCAGTGCAGCGACCAGCTTGTCAGACGGGGTTTGTCCTCCTGGATGCGTGTCAAGGCACTAACGGTGGATGGGGTTAAGCGGTGCTGATGGGACGGGCCCTTTTTCCGTCCCCAAGAAAGTAAGGGACACCTAAACGGAGCATTTAATGCGTTTGTCCTAAGACGTCGGTGATAATCATGAAACGCTGTAGCAACTTTACACCTCTTGTATGTACTGTGCGCCACTGTTGGTGACCCCTTCGACATATAAAAGGAGGCCCAAGGCGTAGCTACAGAGAGAGGACCTTCTGGCCCAGAGATAGAGGCATAGCGGCTGTGTACTATTTATCACATAGCGCTCCTGGAGCCAGAGTTCAAAGACTCATAATACACTAAAGCAGGTGTAGGGTTTTACGCTTCTCAGCGGCCCGAACCTGGTTAAAAATCCCTCGCGTTGATCGCTGGATCTGCTCTTTGTGCAAGCATTTTTCCCTGCCGAACCATAAAAGGGACCCACGCGATCCCATAGGTGTCGTACACCGACACCGTTTCGTTTATTATGACACGCACCATCATTGTCATATTGCTTTGCATGATCGTAAGATAGCTAGCATGATGTTTTCATGGCTTGTCCGTTTTTTGATGTCATTGCTACTCTAGATCATTGCACATCCCGGTACACTGCCGGAGGCATTCATATAGAGTCATATTTTGTTCTAGTATCGAGTTGTAATTCTTGAGTTGTAAGTAAATAAAAGTGTGATGATCATCATTATTAGAGCATTGTCCCATGAGAGGAAAGGATGATGGAAGCTATGATTCCCTCACAAGTTGGGATGAGTCTCCGGACTTTACAAATAATAAAAGAGGCCAATGAAGCCCAAAATAAAAAAAAGAGGCCAAAGATGCCCACCAAAAAAACAAAAAAAACAAAAAACAATGAGAGAAAAGAGGGAAGGGGCAATGCTACTATTCCTTTTTCCACACTTGTGCTTCAAAGTAGCACCATGATCTTCATGATAGAGAGTCTCCTACATTGTCACTTTCATATACTAGTGGGAATTTTTCATTATAGAACTTGGCTTGCATATTCCAATGATGGGCTTCCTCAAATTGCCCTAGGTCTTCGTGAGCAAGCAAGTTGGATGCACACCCACTTAGTTTCTTTTGAGCTTTCATCAATGTTGGGGATATCGCTTATCGGAAACTTATCGGTCGACTCAGGATAAGGGGTAAATCGCCCTGTTTATCGGCATATCGGCCGATTTATCGGCATATCGGCCAATTTATCGGCCGAATTATCTTATCGGTCTGACACTGGTAAGCGATAAATGGGCCGATTTATCGACATATCGGGGGATATCTTGAACAGTGGCTTTCATACACTTATAGCTCTAGTGCATCCGTTGCATGGCAATCCCTACTCACTCACATTAATATCTATTGATGGGCATCTCCATAGCCCGTTGATATGCCTAGTTGATGTGAGACTATCTCCTTCTTTTTGTCTTCTCCACAACCACCATATTCTATTCCACCTATAGTGCTATATCCATGGCTCACGCTCATGTATTGCGTGAAAGTTGAAAAAGTTTGAGAATACTGTTGGAAATATGCCCTAGAGGCAATAATAAATTAGTTATTATTATATTTCCTTGTTCATGATAATCGTTTATTATCCATGCTATAATTGTATTGATTGGAAACTCAAATACATGTGTGGGTACATAGACAACACTGTGTCCCTAGTAAGCCTCTAGTTAACTAGCTCGTTGATCAAAAGATGGTGAAGGTTTCCTAGCCATGGACATGTGATGTCATTTGATAACGGGATCACATCATTAGGAGAATGATGTGATGGACAAGACCCAAACTATAAACTTAGCATATGATCGTGTCAGTTTATTGCTATTGTTTTCTGCATGTCAAGTATCTGTTCCTATGACCATGAGATCATGCAACTCACTGACACCGGAGGAATACCTTGTGTGTATCAAACGTCGCAACGTAACTGGGTGACTATAAAGATGCTCTACAGGTATCTCCGAGGGTGTCTGTTGGGTTGGCATGGATCAAGACTGGGATTTGTTACTCCATGTGACGGAGAGGTATCTCAGGGCCCACTCGGTAATACAACATCACAATGAGCCTTGCAAGCAATGTGACTAAAGTGTTAGCCATGAGATCTTGTATTACGGACCGAGTAAAGAGACTTGCCAATAACGAGATTGAACTAGGTATAGAGATACCGACGATCGAATCTCGGGCAAGTAACATACCGAAGAACAAAGGGAATAGCATACGGGATTAACTGAATCCTTGACATAGAGGTTCGACCGATATAAATCTTGGTAGAATATGTAGGAACCAATATGGGCATCCAGGTCCCGCTATTGGTTATTGACCGTAGAGGTGTCTCGGTCATGTCTACATAGTTCTCGAACCCGCAGGGTCTACACACTTAACGTTTGGTGACGATTAGTATAGTTGAGTTATTGTGTTGGTGACCGAAGGTTGTTCGGAGTCCCGGATAATATCCCAGACATGACGAGGATCTCCGGAAGAGTCCGGAGGTAAAGTTTGATATATGTGATAATAGTGTTTTGATCTCCGGAAGGGTTCCGGAATTCACCGGAAGGGGTTCCGGATGTTTACCGAAGTGTTCGGGTGCAGCAACACTTTATATGGGCCAAAGGGGTAAAGCCCACGAGGTATTGGAAAGTGCAAAAGGAAGTTTTGCTGCTGCCTTAAGCGGTACTACCACTTGTAAGGCAGTACTACCGCGTAAGCGGTACTACCGCTTGTGTGAAGCGGTACTACCGCTCAAGCGGTACTACCGCTCGTGAGCGGTACTACCGCTTGTACGCGGTACTGCTGGAATCCGAGTGGGACTCTTTCCGTGCGGGCCAAACCGACCTTGTGCGGGCAAAACCGACCTTGTGCGGGCAAAACCGACCTTGTGGAGGCTTTCTCTCCAAGTTTAGACCCCAGGGCTCAACATATAAATAGAGGGGCAGGGCTAGCACACGGGACACATCAAGATTTCCCAAGCCGTGTGCCGGCAACCCTAACCCTCTGGTTCCTCCCGTCACAATCTCCGTAGTACTTGGCGAAGCCCTGCAGAGATTGTTCCTCACCGCCATCACCATGTCGTCGTGCTGCCGGAACTCATCCACTACTTCACCATCGCTCGCTGGATCGAGGAGGTGAAGGCGTCATCAAGCCGTACGTGTGTTGAACGCGGAGGTGCCGTCCGTTCGGCGCTAGATCGTGTTTGGATCAAGGGACGACTTGCGATTTGGATCGCGAAGACGTTCGACTACATCAACTGCGTTTCTTAACGCTTCCGCTTAGCGATCTACAAGGGTATGTAGATTCACTCTCCCTCTCGTAGATGCTCATCACCATGGATAGATCTTGCGTGTGCGTAGGAAAATTTTTGTTTCCCATGCGACGTTCCCCAACAAATACTAGAGTATGAAACAATTGCTTGGCTAAAACCGGGGTTGTGCATGATTAAATACTTTGTGTGATGAAGATGGAGCATAGCCAGACTATATGATTTTGTAGGGATAGCTTTCTTTTAGCCATGATATTTTGAGAAGACATGATTGCTTTATTAGTATGTTTATTAGTATGCTTGAAGTAATATTGTCTTAATGTCAAATGATAGACTATTGCTTTGAATCACTTGTGTCTTAATATTCATGCCATGATTAGATTATATGATCAAGATTATGCTAGGTAGCATTCCACATCAAAAATTATCTTTTTTATCATTTACCTACTCGAGGACGAGCAGGAATTAAGCTTGGGGATGCTGATACGTCTCCATCGTATCTATAATTTTTGATTGTTTCATGCCAATATTCTACAACTTTCATATACTTTTGGCAACTTTTTATACTATTTTTGGGACTAACATATTGATCCAGTGCCCAGTGCCAGTTCCTGTTTGTTGCATGTTTTTTGTTTCGCGGAAAATACATATCAAATGAAGTCCAAACGGGATAAAAACTTACGAAGATTTTTTGGTATATATGTGAATTTTGGGAAGTGGAATCAACAGAAGGCGGTGCCCGAGGGGCCCACAAGCCATAGGGGCGCGCCCTGGGGGTAGGGCGCACCAGGCTGGCTTGTGGCCACCCCGTAAGGCGGTTGGTTCCCTTCTTTCGCCGCAAGAAAGATAATATCCGGATAAAAATCGTGTTAAAATTTCAGCCCAATCGGACTTACGGATCTCTGGGAATATAAGAAACGGTGAAAGGCCAGAATCTGGAAGGCAGAAACAAAAGGAAACAGAGAGAGAGATCCAATCTCGGAGGGGCTCTCGCCCCTTCGCCGCCATGGAGGCCATGGACCAGAGGGGAAACCCTTCTCCCATCTAGGGGGAAGGACAAGGAAGAAGAAGAAGGAGGGGGGCTCTCTCCCCCTCTCTCCCGGTGGCACCGGAACGCTGTCGGGGCCATCATCGTGACGGCGATCTACACCAACAACTTCGCCGCCATCATCACCAACTCTCTCCCCCTCTATGCAGCGGTGTAACACCCCTTCTCCCCGCTGTAATCTCTACTTAAACATGGTGCTCAACGCTATATATTATTTCCCAATGATGTATGGCTATCCTATGATGTTTGAGTAGATCCGTTTTGTCCTATGGGTTGATTGATGATCATGATTGGTTTGAGTTGCATGTTTTATTATTGGTGATGTCCTATGGTGCTCTCCGTGTCGGGCAAGCGTGAGGGATCCCCGCTGTAGGGTTTGCAATATGTTTATGATTCGCTTATGGTGGGTGGCGTGAGTGACGGAAGCACAGACCCGAGTAAGTAGGTTGTTTACGTATGGGAGTAAAGAGGACTTGATACCTTATAATGCTATGGTTGGGTTTTACCTTAATGATCTTTAGTAGTTGCGGATGCTTGCTAGAGTTCCAATCATAAGTGCATATGATCCAAGTAGAGAAAGTATGTTAGCTTATGCCTCTCCCTCATATAAAATTGCAATAATGATTACCGGTCTAGTTACCGATTGCCTAGGGACAAATAACTTTCTTGTGACAAAAAGCTCTCTACTAAGACTAACTTAGTTGTTTCTTCATCTAAACAGCCCCTAGATTTTATTTACGTGTTCTTTATTATCTTGCAAACCTATCCCGTTACACCTACAAAGTACTTCTAGTTTCATACTTGTTCTAGGTAAAGCGAACGTTAAGCGTGCGTAGAGTTGTATCGGTGGTTGATAGAACTTGAGGGAATATTTGTTCTACCTTTAGCTCCTCGTTGGGTTCGACACTCTTACTTATCGAGAAAGGCTACAACTGATCACCTATACTTGTGGGTTATCAATGTACTAACTCAAGTAAATTGGAGTATGGTTGGAAGTCCGCGATTTTCTTGACTTGGTAGTTGAGGCCATTCAAGAAACGTGCCATTGTTTGCTCGTCATCTTCGTTGACATTTGCGCGGATCATTGCAATTTCCATATCTTGATAGTACTCTTCTACCGACTTGGTGCCTTGTTTGAGTTGTTGTAGCTTCTTGAAGAGATCCCGGTTGTAGTGTGTAGGGACAAATTGAGCTCTCATGAGATCCTTCATTTGGGCCCAAGTGTTTATAGGAGGTTCACCTCTTTCTCTTCTTCGCTCAATCACTTGTTCCCACCAAATGAGAACATAGTCTTGGAACTCTAGTGAAGCCATGGCTATTTTATTCTCTTCTTCATAGTTGTGTAGACAGAAAATCTTGTCAACTTTGAGCGCCCATGAGAGGTAATCTTCGGGATTAGTGCTTCTAGAAAACTTTGGCATTGTGAATTTGAGCTTGCCGAATCGTTGTTCATCATTGTGGTGGTGATGCCAATGTCTATGTCTTAGATGTGGAGCCTCATTGTCTTGGTCGTGTTGACGATGTTCTTGTCCTTGTTCGTCTTCGTCCTCGTATTCGACGTGGTGAGCTTGAGGACGGCGACAAGGTGGACGCACTTGGTTGCGCCTTTCTTGGTGCTCCTCTTGTCGATGGCTTCCTCTTGTCATTCGCGGTGAAGTTCTTCTTGTCGTACACGGCGAAGGTCTTCTTGTGTTTGACGTGTTGCGTTCCTCCAACGCACGAGTAGCATCACAGAGTGCACGTTGGGCTTTGAGCGCTCGTTCTTCGCATTGACGTAGTTCTTCTTCACGATGTTGTTGTTGGCATTCTTGTTCCAATGCTTCTTGTTCTTGTTGGTGACACCGAGCACGCTCACGAAGGCGATCTTGTAGTCCATTTCCATGGAAGGGATTCTCCGAAGCTTGATGTTGGCGACCTTGGTGTGAACTTGGACCAGAGCGGTCATCTCAGTGATGAGGACGTGCTCGAGGTGGACTCTCGCCGGAAGAGTACTCCGAAGAGGGGCGACTTGAGTTGCGCCATCTTGACGATGTAGATGTAGAAGAAGCGCGCTTGACCATCAAGGCGCGAAATTCCTCCATTTGGCTTGAGAGCTTGGTGTCGAGGTAGTCTCGTGTTCGCACTTTCGATCGCGTACGTCGGTGGCGAGTTGCTCGATGCGGTCGTTTAAGACGTCATGCGACTGGCGCATTGCCTTTTGTGCGTCAAAGAATTGCATCTTGGTGACGTAGGTGGTTTTGTCGTCCTCTTGCTCCTCAAATGCCGGGTTGTGGATGTTTGACCTATCCATATCACTCAAGTAGATATAAATGGAAGAGTGAGAAGACAATACCAATTACCGTTTCGAAAGTTGAAAATGGACCAATGAATCCAAATGCACTTAGGAAATAGTAGAAATGGTACCGAAGATCGTATTTCTCACACCTACACAAAAAAGGCTTCTGGAGGAGCTTGGTTAGGATGTTGGCACAAAATTCAAGCAATCCGAAGAAAAAGAATCAATAATGTTGAAAGAGATTCGCAAATTCGTAAGTAAAACAATGTAGATCAATAGCAATGAGTATACACGGAAACACACACACGGATAGATAAGTGGGGCCGTGCAACCAAGGATGAGCCAAAATGTGGAATCCACGGAAAATGCTCGTGTTGCACAACACTAGAGAGACACTAGCACGATTGCTCAAATGGGCATGATACGAACTTGTGCACAACCTATAAGAAACAAAACGTGTCGTCTTGCTATTCCCGGCTTGCTATGTATGTATGAGGCACGTGTCACTCGCTCAAGTGATCCAAGATGATCAAGTATGATATGCAAAATTGGCAATGCTATTGCTCTTCTGCTCTTTTGCTCTTCCTCAAAAGCTTTGCTTCTTTTTCTTTTGCGATGATGTTTGTATGGCCACAATGCGGGACGTGCACATCAAGATAGCAATTATGTATGCGGGTACTACTTCAACACAAAAGATACCAAGATGATACCAAAATGATACTATGATATATGCACGCAATTTGAGCTATGCGGAGTATGTATCACTAACGTGAACAAGTAGCGTAGCCCGGCAATACTCAATGGCTAGTCTCGATAGGCAAGTGATGCAAATAGGCTCGGGGTAACAATGCAATGGCAAGGATATATGTCAAGAGTGTCGTCGCGGTTACCGTCCTTGCTTACGGTGTAGTGTCAAAGAAGAGGTTGGTGGCGACGATCCGGGCGATGATGAGGGGCGATGTTGATGAAGAACCACTCCTAATTAGCTGAAACACCTTAGGAAGTGGTGAGCTCGCGACTCAAAATCTCAAGTGCAAATGGGTGCGGAAAAGAAATGTGGTGGAAAATGCGGAAGAAAAATGGTGGAAGCGGTAGTACCGGTTTGAGGACCGGTTGTACCAGTGGGAGCGGTAGTACCGGCGGTCTGACCGGTTGTACCGGAGCACACACGGACTTTTCAGATCGCGATTTCGGTGGAAAATCAGCACTTTCAGCTCAAAAAATGCAGGGTTGGACAAAAAAAATTGGGCAAAAGAGGGGAACAACTAGATCCACTTGTCCACAACGAAATCCACAGATCCAAATCAACAAAATCTCCGCAAATCCAACGAATCCAAGAAATTTTGGTATGGCTATTTTTGGTGAGAATTTTCAAATTGGGACGAAATAAAGCAAAATTAGGCTAGAAAACGGTGGGGGGGACTTCAAATTCGTGATCAACGTGACTCATGATACCAAGATGATACGGGGCACACCCATGTGTGTCGATCTTTCACGAATTGGAGGGGGATTTCCCGAGGGCACGAAGAACACGAGGGAAAAACACGAGGAAACAATCAAGACGATCTCTGATTACACATCCACTAGATCAAAAGTAACACAAGCGGTTCACCGATACAAATCCAACGAACGATAAAAGTAAAAGGATAGTCTTCCCACTCCGTGGAGGGGTGTTGATATCCCGGAGGATCTTCCCTACGGGAGGCGTCTTGATATCCCGGAGGATCTTCCCTACGGGAGGGGTCTTGTCATCCACTTTGGATCTTCTCTCTCAAGAGGAGGTAAAGTGGAAGGAGCTAAGCTCAACAACTCTATCAAATTCTAAGCAATAGCTAACCCTAATTCGGAGCTAGGAGACAAGTACTTATAGTCCAAGGGGTAAGTTAGGGTTTCCAGCGCAGGAGAGGGGCGGTTGCACCGGTTTCACCACCGGTTGTACCGCTGGGCGCAGAAGAGGGGCGGTAGTACCGGTCGCACCACCGGTTGTACCACTTGGGGGCTTCCTGGAGCCATGCGTCGAAGCGGGGCCGGTTGTACCGGACGTCGGGCCGGTTGTACCGGTCATGATGAAACAACCGGAACAACCGATATGGTACCGGTCTTGCACCGTATTGAAACAGAAACTCGGTCGGTTGTTGTCCGGTTGCTGGCCGGTTGTACCGCCAGTTCTGGGCTGACAGGTCCTTGGGGTTCCTCTTGCTTCCTTCCCTTCTTCTTGGGGTTCGTCGGGCTTCCTTCCTCCTTCTTGGTACCTAATCACACAAAGTGTCTCCTTTTGAGGTAGCATCCAAGTTCCGTTGATATCCATGTGTATCTCAAAGAGGAGGGAGTTCACCTTTGTTTCTATCACATCCCTAGTCTTTCCTTGCTTGTGCTAGCTAAGTTGTGCATCATGTTTAAATTTGCATCAACATGAAATGGGGATTAACAGAAACCCTAGCACCTTACCTGAATTAAACCAATTCAAATACTTGAGATTTTCAATGAATCCAAAATGCCCATCAAAAATGCCCACTATGTCTGATAAATATTGGCAACAATATTTCAGAGGTGCATTTTATTTTTGCAACCCATATGGCATTTTATTTTAATCCAACAGAGCCTCTGAAATCAATAAATAAAGCACTATAATTATGATAGTTGTCCAAAATTACTGAAACTTTTTGTGAAGGTTTGAAATATTCAAACTACACTCCATAAAATATGTTGGTAATTTTGTGCTAGTTTTTGTGGCCAAACAGAAATAAAACAAATGTCAGAAAAACAGAAAACAGAAACAAATAAAAAGGAAGAGGCTTACCTGAGGCCCAGCCAGGCCGGCCCACCTGGCCCAGCGACGTCGTCGTCCTCCTGGCGTCCACGAGGTCGGGCGTGTGGCCACCGCGCGTGCACGGTGGAGCTGCCACGCAGCTCCCCGCCTGCCTGCCTCCCCCGTCGCGCTGGCAACGCGGATAACGTCGCCGCTGCCGCCTGGATCGAGCCGCCCCTCATTTCGCTCCTCTCCCCTCTCCCTCGCTCTCTGCTCGCCATGGCCGCAGCTCGCCGCCGCTCGCCGCCGTAGAACTCCTCCCTCAGTGCCTCCCCCTTGCTTTTGAGCCGCCCAGTAGCTCCGCCTGGTTCCCCTCGTCCTCTCCAGAAAGCCACGCACCGCCAGGAGCTCTCCATCGCTGCCCCGAGCTCGTCTTCCTCCTCTGGTCAACCGAGGTCACCGTTGTCGATTCGCCGTCTCCATAGCCTCCCTGACCTCGCCACCATCGCCAGAAGAACCGCTGTGAGCCCTAGGTCCCATTCCTTCCCCTCTCGCAATTGATTGCTTGCTGTAGCCCCCGAATCGCCTGAGTCCAAGAGCCCCTCGCCGCCGGCGATGGCGTTGCCGTCGTTATGGCCGCAGGAGCTCGAACCTGAGCGCATGGTTGTGCTCAGGAGGTCTCCGGGAGCGCGTGTATGCCTTCAGTTTCCTTCCTAGCTGTCTGTAGCGTCAGCTTCGAGCTTTCCCGAGCTCCGGCAGCCGCACGGGTCGCCGCCGGTGAGCATCCCGGCGCACCCGCGACTAGCTAACCCCGTAGCTAGATGCGGCGCAGTGCGGGCGTCACTCCGGTGGTCTCCGCGTGCCCAGCAGCTGCCTGTAGCGTGATTCCGGTGACGCATCGCCGTCATTTTGGTCATCGCCGGCGAGTCTCCAGTGGGGGCCGACGTGGTTAGTCATTAGGAGCTAATCTTTTTAATTAGTAGGCCTAACAGCCGCTGACAGTGGGCCCTGGCTGGGGTCAAAGCCAGGGTCAACTCGGGTTTAACCCCTGAGTCAATGACATGTGGTCCCCACATGTCAGTGACTCTAAATGGCCCTGGGTCACTGACCAGTGGACCCTACTGGTCAGGTTTGACCTGGCAACGGCCAGCTGAGTTGCTGATGTCATGCTGACGCAATAAAGCTTTTCTGACTTAATTTAATTCCAGAAAATGCTAAAATCTTAGAAAAATCATAGAAATTAATCTGTAGCTCAGATTGAAATAATTTATATATGAAAAATTATCAAAAAAATCCAAAGAATCCAATGGTGCTATTATCATGCATGTTAGAGCAACCTAGATAGATGATCATTGACATTTTGCAATAATGCAATATGTGGAATATCACATGTAGAACAATTTTGAACCTATATTCAATCTTACCCCATTTAACTCTAATGCTAGGTGCATTAGCTCATCAACAACATGTTGCCATGTCATGATCATGCATCATATTGCTGCACTTGCCTGTATTGATTGTACTATGTTGTATCGCGGTAGGTTCTGCTCCCGAGGATACGCGTGAGTATCCAGCTGAAGGAAAGTACCCTCGTACCAACCAGAAAGGCAAGCAACCCCATTGATCATACCGATAACATCCCACTCTCTCGCTCTTGCTCTTGTTTAATGCTTTAGGACAAACGCTTCTACTGCCTATCTGTTGCGGTAGTTGAACCCATTCCTCTGATGACCTGTCATTGTCACAGTAAATAGCTAAACCATGCAACCTAGCATACCTGGTAGATGCTTGAGCCTTGATGTGCATTACCTGCTTTGCTTGCTATGCTTAGAGTTGTGTCAGGTCTGATTCATCTGGGTGATGAACCGGAGTGAAACGGTGTTGTTCTGATGTGATGAGCTAAATGATGAACCTGATTTGGTAAAGGTAGCGATGAGAGGCTATGTAGGAGTACATAGCGGATTGTCTCATTGGGACCGTTCTTAGGAACCGAGTTCTGTGTTTGTGATCCAAGACTAGTTACTACCACACATTGGGTTCCGGTAACTTGACCCCTCTCGACTTATCATCCGCCTAGTCCTCGGTCCAGGAGTTGCAAGTAGTTTCTGGTGTTTGTAGCCATGCTGGAGGTCGTGCGTAGCGCTGACCTTAGGGGTGGGCTACGGCACGGTAGGCAGTGGCACGGTGTACCAAGTGGCACCCGAACGGTGGGCTTGGGAACCCTGCGCACATCGTTTGAGGCCGTAGCGGAAACTTCGGCCGGACTTCCGTAGCTCGAAGGTTGCCGAGGTGCCTGTTTTTATGAGCACACAGCGATAAGTGGCGAGAGCGTGTGTGAAGAAGTGCACCCCTGCAGGGTAATGAATCTGTTCGAATAGCCGCGTACTCGGATATGGACTACTTGGAGAACTTATGCTGTTCATAGATAACTTGATGGTTACTCTTAAAAGACTCAAGACAAGTGTGAGTACCATGGATGGCACTCTCGTGGGTGACGGGAGCGGATCCATGGTGGTGTATTGATGTGGTGTTAGTGGACTCGTGTGCGCTGTCTCAAAACCTGTTCAAAAAACTGGTAGTCGTAGTATAGGCTAGCCAAGAGTCAGAGCTGGCATTGCTGCATGAACACCACTACCCCCCTTGTTGAAACATGAGCATGAATAGCTTAGGTCTTCTTTAAAGACTTGCTGAGTACGTTTGTACTCATGTTTGCTTAATAACTGTTGCATATGAGAACATGGACCCATCTGGTGGGTTCTATCTAGACGTCGACGACGCCGAGTAGCTTGTATCCCAGCTACGATCTCATGCCCTGGGTTGGGCTGTAGATAGTCAGGCTTTATGCCTTTTACCTTTCATCTGTCTATACTCAGATAGCTTTAAGATTCCGCTTGGTTTGTATGAACATGTTTGTATGACTTGAGTGTCGGGTCATGTGATCCCTACCTGTAAGAACATATTATGTAAGGCTCTTCTAAGCCTTCTAAATAAATGTTGTGTTGTTGTATGTTTATGTTGTGATGCCATAGTTGTATCTATGCATATCGGACATGTCGTGCGTACGTGTGACGTGTAACGATATGTATGGGATTCGACACCTAGTTGTGTGCCTCTAGTAGTACTCATTACGGGGAAATGCCTCTTTATGCTTCCACTGAGCCTTGGTAGCTTGCTACTGCTCCGGACACATTGATTGACCGGCATGTATCCTTCTTTGCTGCTGTGTCTATCCCTTCGGGGAAATGTCTCGCAGTGTAATGGAGTCCATGTAGCCTGCTATGACTCGTCTACGCGCAGTTGATGACATTTATGCCCCACGGAGGCCCTGTAGCTTGCGATGACTCGTCTACACACGCTGAGGCCGACACCTGCATTGCTGGGTTACGTATGCCTGTCCCCGTACGGATGTGCCACTTGGGTTCTACGACTAGTCATGTTGACCAGGGTTCTTTGACATTTGAATGCTAGCGACATATTCACATTCGTGAGCCAAAAGGCGCAAACGGTCTCGGCCCAGGTAAGGTGGCAGCCATGGATATAACCGTGCGTGAGGCCGCAAAGTAATGGGAGGTGTTACATGCTAGATTCTTATAGCTTAGTATCGGGGTCCCGACAGCGTTGGTATCAGAGCCTGACTGACTGTAGGATTACCAAGCCAAACTGGTCGAAGTTGATTCTAGAAATGCTTTAGTTGTGTAAGGGAATTGATTGTGGAAGGGAACGTAAGGCTCTTTTTACTCCTCTTCCCGAGTCATTCTATTCTGAGTCACCCTCTTATTTTCTACGGGGTTAAGAACTAGGCTTCTTATCTACCTCTCAGGATGATGAGTTACTAACCATGGACTTGTAGACTAAATTGCTTGAGAGTCAACTCCAATTTTCAAGTATTGCTTCTGTGTGACAATCATTTAGTTAGAATCTTGATGCTAAAAAGTTGAGTGGCTATGCTATCCAATCTTTTCAGAATGCCTCAAAATTGTTTTTGAGCATTTTCAGCCGTTATGCTGTCCGATTTCTGCTAGGATCTCTAATGCACTTTGCATTATCCTCTGTTTTAGATGCCTCCCCGTCCTTCTCGTCAGGTGGTCCATTTGACCAGGTGCATTGATGTACCGGGTCACACGGCTATGTTGGTCAGAGTCATGATGGAGACCGGTTATCGTTGGTACCCGGAATATACAGTGGAGGAACAGTACCGCGACTTCAACCAGAGCAAGTATCTTTGTACCGTTAGGATATACCCATCGTATCCTGCAGCTGCAGAGCCGCTTCATTGGACGTATGGACTAGGTGTCACCATAGATATGGCAGTTCAGGAGGCCGCCTACACGATGTTGACCATCATGAGAGCTCACCATGGCCTACTTCAGGGCACAGAGTTCTGCTATATCCCAGCGACACTAGGAGGAGAGGATGTATATCTTACTGCAGCCTATTATGATCACTCCCATGAGGATCCTAGGCTTCAGGTGACTGCTCAGTTGTTAGAGAATAGGGATCGAGATGCTCGGGCACTTCGTATGGAGCTATATGCCACCCGTGCACGTCTTTGGACCGCACTGACACAGCTTGCACCCGTCGTCTAGACAGGTTATGGAAATTTGGAGATGTTGAGCCCCTTACGGACTCATCTGCCCGCTCGCGTAGACTGGCCCGATGTTGGAGGCATCACTCCTCTTCGAGGACCACTGCTGCCGCCAGCGAGAGGACCTAGGCCACATCCGTGTCCTTATGGTTCCCAGGGATCTCAGGCAAGGGTGTTTCCATACCCTCAGGTTTAGCTTCCAGGTCATGGGGGTAACCTGTATGAGATGTTCTACGCAGATGCTTGAGTTCGTGAGTGGAGGTAGTAGTATTGTAGCAGTTGTATTTTCACAGTCATGCGTGTCTTGTGGAGTATAACTGAGGTGTGAGTTGAGTTCCGGAGGTGTAGAAAAATAATGTATAGGAAGCTTGTAATGCCTCCGATCAGTTGTTTTATCTTCTCACTAGCTTGTACTTCAGCTTGGGTTTGTACTGAACTATATCATGGTGCGTATGAATCATGGTGTATATATGGCAGTTTGCTTGTATCATGTTGTTCGGGTGCTTACCCCTGCATTCCATGTTGTTCAGTATATTCCATACCTCTTATCCTAGAGTTGTTGTCTTCCTTGTCAATAGTCATCCAGCATCTGTTCTTTTTTATACTGGTGCATCTCATTCTTTCATCTCAGAAAGTTATGCACAGTTGCATAACATGACCTTTTGTGATATGCCCACTCCATTAGTAGTTCAGACTCCTGGATCAAAATGGCAAACTTCTAGAGTAAGCCATGACAATGAGATTCTCGTGGATAGGCTAGTCTTCTTAGCTTCTCTGATAGCTCTGAAGTCTTCGGACATCAATATCATCTTGGGTATGGACTGGATGTCAGCTCATTATGCCAAGATTGATACTCATTCTAGGAATGTTCAACTTACACATCCTTCAGGTGAGATAGTCACCTTCTCAACTCGAGTGGCTAAATGCCAACTCTATTCCCTCAATGCTAGCCCTCTTCCAGAGCTTGAGGATATTCCGGTGGTCCGTGACTTCCCGGATGTCTTTCCAGAGGAGCTGCCAGGTATTCCACCTGTCAGAGATGTAGAGTTTGTGATAGACCTCATTCCAGGGACTGTCCCAATAGCCAGAAGACCCTATAAGATGGCACCCTTAGAACTAGCCGAGCTAAAGAAACAACTCGATGAGGCCTTGAAAAAGGGATTCATCCGCCCTAGTTCTTCTCCTTGGGCTTGCCCCGTCCTTTTCGTTAAGAAGAAGGATGGAACGGACCGGATGGTTGTAGATTATCGACCAGTGAACCTGGTCACAATCAAGAACAAGTATCCGCTTCCCAGGATTAATGACTTGTATGATCAACTCGTTGGATCCTCAGTCTTCTCCAAAATGGATTTGAGGTTGGGATACCATCAAATCAGAATCAGGAACGGGGACATTCCAAAAACCGCTTTTCTTACTCGTTATGGCCAATACGAGTACACCGTCATGTCCTTCGGATTAACCAATGCTCCAGCCACCTTCTCTCGCTTGATGAATTCGATCTTCATGGAGTATTTGGATAAATTCGTCGTGGTTTACCTCGACGATATACTCATCTACTCGAAGAACGAACGAGATCATGCCGAGCATCTCAGGCTGGTATTGACGAAACTTCGAGAGCATCGCCTGTATGCCAAATTCTCCAAGTGTGAATTTTGGCTACCAGAAGTGACCTATCTAGGTCATGTAATCTCTGGCAAGGGCATTGCTGTCAATCCCGAGCGAGTTCAGGACGTCCTTGATTGGACTCAACCTGAATCGGTTAAGCAAGTTCGGAGTTTCCTTGGCTTAGCGAGCTATTGTCGCCACTTTGTCGAGAATTTCTCCAAGGTTGCGAAGCCTCTTACTGAACTCCTCAAGAAAGATAAAAAGTTCTAGTGGACCCCACAATGCGAGCACAGTTTTCAGGAACTGAAAAGACGCCTGACTTCTGCTCCCGTATTGGTGCCACCAGATTTCTCTAAGGACTTTGTTATCTATTGCGACGCCTCGCGACAAGGATTAGGTTGCATTCTCATGCAAGATCGTCATGTGATTGCATACACATCTCGACAGTTGCGTCCACATGAGGATACTTATCCAACACATGATCTTGAGCTTGCAGCTATAGTCCATGCACTTAAACACATGGCAACATTACCTTCTGGGTAATCGTTGCGAGATATACACGGATCACCAAAGTATGAAATATATTTTCACCCAACCGGAATTGAACCTCAGGCAAAGACGGTGGGTTGAGTTGATTACAGATTACGACTTAGGGATAACTTACACCCCGAGGAAAGCCAATGTCATGGCTAATGCACTAAGTCGTAAGTCTTATTGTAACAATCTGATATTACAACAAGGTCAACCGCTTCTCTATGAGGAATTTCGGAAGTTAAACCTTCACATTGTTACTCAAGGATTCCTTTCCACCTTGGTGGCGAAACCTACTCTTATGGATCAAATCATAGAAGCCCAGAAGCATGACACCGGGATTTCCCGGATCAAGAATAGCATTAAAGGAGGTAATGCTAAATGCTTCTCGGTAGATGATCGGGGCGTTGTCTTCTTTGAGAATCGCTTGGTGGTTCCCAAGAAACAACATCTACGACAGCTGATCCTTAAGGAGGCTCATGATTCTCCTCTCACGATTCATCCTGGTAGTACCAAGATGTATCAGGACCTACGCCAGAGGTTCTGGTGGACTAGAATGAAGAGAGAAATTGCTCAGTTCGTTGCTAACTGCGACGTCTGTCGTCGCGTTAAGGCAGAACATCAAAGGCCTGCTGGCACCCTTCAACCCTTAGCTATTCCTGAATGGAAATGGGACAAGGTCGGTATGGATTTCATCACCGGTTTTCCCAGGACCAAGAGAGGGAATAATGCTATCTTTGTGGTCATTGATCGTCTTTCCAAAGTGGCTCATTTCCTTCCTATTCGGGAGAGTATAACTGCTAGTCAGCTAGCGGATCTATATATTTCTCGAATAGTGTCTCTTCATGGTGTTCCTTTGGACATCAACTCAGACCGGGGGAGTATCTTTACTTCCCGATTCTGGGAAAGTTTCCAAAATGCTATGGGGACTCATCTATCCTTTAGCACTACTTTCCATCCGCAGTTAAGTGGTCAAGTTGAGCGAGTCAATCAAATTCTGGAAGACATGCGTAGAGCTTGTGTTATCTCTTTCGGTATGAATTGGGAGAAATGTCTTCCGTTCGCCGAATTTGCTTATAACAATAGTTATCAGGAAAGCTTAGGCGCCTGATACGTCCATTTTGCATCATGCTTTTATATTGATATTTATTGCATTATGGGCTGTTATTACACATTATGGTACAATAGTTATGCCTTTTCTCTCTTATTTTATAAGGTTTACATGAAGAGGGAGAATGCCGGCAGCTGGAATTCTGGACTGGAAAAGGAGCAAATATGAGAGACCTATTCTGCACAACTCCAAAAGTCCCGAAAAGTTATGGAGAATTATTTTGGAATATATAAAAAATATTGGGCGAAAGAAATACCAGAGGGGACCCACCAGGTGGTCACAAGCCAGGGGGCGCGCCCTACCCCCTGGGCGCGCCCCTGTGGCTTGTGGGCCCCCTGGCAGGCCTTCGGCGCCCATCTTATGCTATATGGAGGGTTTTGACCTCGAAAAAATCATAAGAGAGCTTTCGGGATGAAGCGCCGCCGTCTCGAGGCGGAACCTGGGCAGAAGCAATCTAGGGCTCCGGTGGAGCTGTTCTGCCGGGGAAACTTCCCTCCCGGAGGGGGAAATCGAAGCCATCGTCATCACCAACGATCCTCTCATCGAGAGGGGGTCAATCTCCATCAACATCTTCATCAGCACCATCTCCTCTCCAAACCCTAGTTCATCTCTTGTATCCGATCTTTGTCTCAAAACCTCAGATTGGTACCCGTGGGTTGCTAGTAGTGTTGATTACTCCTTGTAGTTGATGCTAGTTGGTTTACTTGGTGGAAGATCATATGTTCAGATCCTTAATGACCATTAATACTCCTCTGATTATGAACATTAATATGCTTTGTGAGTAGTTACGTTTGTTCCTGAGGACATGGGATAAGTCTTGTTATAAGTAATCATGTGAATTTGGTATTCGTTCGATATTTTGATGAGATGTATGTTGTCTCTCCTCTAGTGGTGTTATGTGAACGTCGACTACATGACACTTCACCATTATTTGGGCCTAGGGGAAGGCATTGGGAAGTAATAAGTAGATGATGGGTTGCTAGAGTGACAGAAGCTTAAACCCTAGTTTATGTGTTGCTTCGTAAGGGGCTGATTTGGATCCATATGTTTCATGCTATGGTTAGATTTATCTTAATTCCTTTTTCGTAGTTGTGGATGCTTGCGAGAGAGGTTAATCATAAGTGGGAGGCTTGTCCAAGTAAGGTCAGCACCCAAGCACCGGTCCACCCACATATCAAATTATCAAAGTAACGAACGCGAATCATATGAGCATGATGAAAACTAGCTTGACAGAAATTCCCATGTGTCCTCGGGAGCGCTTTGCTTTATATAAGAGTTTGTCCAGGCTTGTCCTTTGATACAAAAGGATTGGGCCACCTTGCTACACCTTTTCTACACTTGTTACTTGCTATCCGTTACGAATTATCTTATCACAAAACTATCTGTTACCGATAATTTCAGTGCTTGCAGAGAATACCTTACTGAAAACCGCTTGTCATTTCCTTCTGCTCCTCGTTGGGTTCGGCACTCTTACTTATCGAAAGGACTACGATAGATCCCCTATACTTGTGGGTCATCAAGACTCTTTTCTGGCGCCGTTGCCGGGGTGAAGCGCCTTTGGTGAGTGGAATTTGGTAAGGAAAAATTTATATAGTGTGCTGAAATTTACTGTCACTTGTTACTATGGAAAATAATCCTTTGAGGGGCTTGTTTGGGGTATCTTCACCTCGACCGGAAGCACAAAGAGTTGCTCCTCAACCTACTGAACCTACTAAAAATATTTATTATGAAATTCCTTCGGGTATGATAGAGAAACTGCTAGCTAATCCTTATGCAGGAGATGGAACACTACATCCTGATTTGCATCTAATCTATGTGGATGAAGTTTGCGGATTATTTAAGCTTGCAGGTTTGCCCGAGGATGATGTCAAGAAGAAGGTCTTTCCTTTATCTTTGAAGGAGAAGGCATTGACATGGTATAGGCTATGTGATGATATTGGATCATGGAACTACAACCGATTGAAATTGGAATTTCATCAGAAGTTTTATCCTATGCATCTGGCTCATCGTGATCGGAATTATATTTATAATTTTTGGCCTCGTGAAGGAGAAAGAATCGCTCAAGCTTGGGGGAGGCTTAAGTCAATGTTATATTCATGCCCCAACCATGAGCTCTCAAGAGATATTATTATTCAGAATTTTTATGCTCGGCTTTCTCATAATGATCGATCCATGCTCGACACTTCTTGTGGTGGTTCCTTTATGAAGAAGGATATTGAATTCAAATGGGACTTATTGGAAAGAATTAAACGCAACTCTGAAGATTGGGAACTCGACGAAGGTAAGGAGTCAGGTATAAACCTTAAGTTTGATTGTGTTAAATCTTTTATAGACACCGATGCTTTTCGTGAATTTAGCACTAAATATGGACTTGACTCTGAGATAGTAGCTTCTTTCTGTGAATCTTTTGCTACTCATGTTGATCTCCCTAAGGAGAAGTGGTTTAAATATCATCCTCCCATTGAAGTGAAAGTAGTTGAACCTATTAAAGTTGAAGAGGAAACTATTACTTATAATGTTGATCCGGTTATTCCTACTGCTTATATTGAGAAACCACCCTTCCCTGTTAGGATAAAAGAACATGCTAAAACTTCAACCGTGGTTCGTAAGAGTTGTATTAGAACACCTATAACCTAGTGTTGCTATGGTTAAAGATCTCTTGGTTGATAATATTGATGGGCATGTTATTCATTTCTGTGATGAAGCTGCTAGAATTGCTAGACCTGATACCAAAGATAAACATAGACCTGTTGTTGGCGTGCCTGTTGTTTCTGTTAAAATAGGAGATCATTGTTATCATGGCTTGTGTGATATGGGTGCTAGTGTGAGTGCAATTCCCTTTACCTTATATCAAGAAATCATGAATGATATTGCACCAGCAGAATTAGAGGAAATTGATGTCACCATTAAGCTTGCTAATAGAGATACTATAGCACCTATTGGGATTGTTAGAGATGTTGAAGTCTTGTGTGGGAAAATAAAATATCCTACTGATTTTCCAGTTCTTGGTTCCCCACAAGATGATTTTTGTCCCATTATATTTGGTAGACCTTTCTTGAATACTTTTAATGCTAGGATAGATTGTGAGAAAGAAACTGTTACTGTAAGTTTTGGGGATGTGTCTCATGAGTTTAATTTCTCTAAATTTCGTAGACAACCCCATGATAAAGAATTGCCTAGTGATGATGAAATTACTGGTCTTGCTTCTATTGCTGTGTCTCCTACTGATCCCTTAGAACAATATTTGCTAGACCATGAAAACGATATGCATATGAATGAAAGGAATGAAATAGATAAGATTTTTTTTATCGGCATCCTATTTTGAAACACAGCTTGCCTGTTGAAATACTTGGGGATCCTCCTCCACCCAAGGGTGATCCCGTGTCTGAGCTTAAACAATTACCGGATACTTTGAAATATGCTTATCTTGATGAAAAGAAGATATATCCTGTTATTATTAGTGCTAACCTTTCAGAGCATGAAGAAAAGAGATTATTGAAAACTCTAAGGAAGCACAGTGCTGCTATTGGATATACTCTTGATGATCTTAAGGGCATTAGTCCCACTCTATGTCAGCATAAAATTAATATGGAGCCTGATGCTAAACCAGTTGTTGATCACCAACGACGGTTAAATCCTAAAATGAAAGAAGTGGTAAGAAATGAAATATTAAAGCTTCTGGAGGCAGGTATAATTTATCCTATTGCTGATAGTAGATGGGTTAGTCTCGTTCATTGTGTCCCTAAGAAGGGAGGTATTACCGTTGTTCCTAATGATAAAAATGAATTGATCCTGCAAAGAATTGTTACAGGATATAGAATGCTAATTGATTTTAGGAAATTAAATAAAGCTACTAGAAAAGATCATTACCCTCTACCTTTTATTGATCAAATGCTAGAAAGACTATCCAAAGACACACACTTCTGCTTTCTAGATGGTTATTCTGGTTTCTCTCACATACCTGTGTCAAAAGAGGACCAAGAGAAGACCACTTTTACTTGTCCTTGTGGTACCTTTGCTTATAGACATATGCCTTTTGGTTTATGCAATGCACCTGCTACCTTTCAAAGATGTATGATGGCTATATTCTCTGACTTTTGTGAAAAGATTGTTGAGGTTTTCATGGATGATTTCTCCGTTTACAGAACTTCTTTTGATGATTGCTTGAGCAACCTTGATCGAGTTTTGCAGAGATGTGAAGAAACTAATCTTGTCTTGAATTGGGAGAAGTGCCGCTTTATGGTTAATGAGGGCATTGTCTTGGGACACAAAATCTCCGAAAGAGGTATTGAAGTTGATAAAGCTAAAGTTGATGCTATTGAAAAAATGCCGTGCCCTACGGATATCAAAGGTATAAGAAGTTTCCTTGGTCATGCTGGTTTCTATAGGAGGTTTATTAAAGACTTCTCTAAGATTTCTAGGCCTCTCACTAATCTTTTGCAAAAAGATGTTCCATTCGTTTTTGATGATGATTGTGTATAAGCATTTGAAATTCTTAAGAGAGCCTTGATTACTGCACCTGTTGTTCAACCACCTGATTGGAACCTACCCTTTGAAATTATGTGTGATGCTAGTGATTATGCTGTTGGTGCTATTCTAGGACAAAGAGTTGATAAGAAATTAAATGTTATCCATTATGCTAGTAAAACTCTAGACAGTGCTCAAAGAAACTATGCTACCACTGAAAAGGAATTTTTAGCAGTTGTGTTTGCTTGTGATAAGTTCAGACCTTATATTGTTGATTCCAAAGTAACTGTTCACACTGATCATGCTGCTATAAAATATCTTATGGAAAAGAAAGATGCTAAACCTAGACTTATTAGATGGGTTCTTCTGCTACAAGAATTTGATTTGCATATTATCGATAGAAAGGGTGCTGAGAACCCCGTAGCAGACAACTTGTCTAGGTTAGAAAATGTTCTTGATGACCCACTACCTATTGATGATAGCTTTCCTGATGAACAATTAGCTGTCATAAACGCTTCACGTAATGCTCCATGGTATGCTGATTATGCAAATTACATTGTTGCTAAATTCATACCACCTAGTTTCACATACCAACAAAAGAAAAAGTTCTTCTATGATTTAAGATATTACTTTTTGGATGATCCACACCTTTATAAAGGAGTAGATGGTGTTATTAGACGTTGTGTACCTGAGCATGAACAGGAACAGATCCTACACAAGTGTCACTCCGAGGCCTACGGAGGACACCACGCTGAGATAGAACTGCACACAAGGTATTACAATCTGGTTTTTATTGGCCTACTCTCTTCAAGGATGCTCGTAAGTTTGTCTTGTCTTGTGATGAATGTCAAAGAATTGGTAATATTAGTAGATGTCAGGAAATGCCTATGAATTACTCTCTTGTTATTGAACCATTTGATGTTTGGGGTTTTGATTATATGGGACCTTTTCCAAAGTCCAACGGGTATACTCATATTCTAGTTGCTGTTGATTATGTTACTAAGTGGGTAGAAGCTATTCCAACTAGTAGTGCTGATCATAACACTTCTATTAAAATGCTTAAAGAAGTTATTTTCCCTAGATTTGGAGTCCCTAGATATTTAATGACTGATGGTGGTTCACACTTTATTCATGGTGGTTTCCGTAAATTGCTTGCTAAGTATGATGTTAATCATAGAATTGCATCTCCTTATCATCCCCAGTCTAGTGGTCAAGTAGAATTAAGCAATAGAGAAATTAAATTGATCTTGCAAAAGACTGTTAATAGATCTAGAAAGAATTGGTCTAAGAAACTTGATGATGCATTATGGGCTTATAGAACTGCTTACAAAAACCCTATGGGTATGTCTCCGTATAAAATGGTTTATGGTAAAGCATGTCACTTACCTCTAGAACTAGAACATAAAGCTTATTGGGCAATTAAAGAGCTCAACTATGATTTCATACTTGCTGGTGAGAAGAGGTTATTTGACATTAGCTCACTTGATGAATGGAGAACCCAGGCCTATGAGAATGCCAAGTTGTTTAAAGAAAAGGTTAAGAGATGGCATGATAAAAGTATACAAAAGCGTGAATTCAATGTAGGTGATCATGTCTTGCTATACAATTCTCGTTTAAGATTTTTTGCAGGAAAACTTCTCTCCAAATGGGAAGGGCCTTACATTATCGAGGAAGTGTACCGTTCCGGTGCCATCAAGATCAACAACGCTGAAGGCACAAATCCGAAGGTGGTAAACGGGCAAAGAATCAAACATTATATCTCAGGTACTCCCATAAATGTTGAAACCAATATTGTCAATACCATAACTCCGGAGGAGTACATTAGGGAGACCCACCAGAATGTTTCAGACTCTGAAAAGGAATAGGTATGTGGTACGGTAAGCAAACCGACTCCAAAACTTTTTCAATAGCAATTTTCTCCATTTTGGAATATTTAAAAAATTAGGAAAATTTAAAGTAGTCCGAAAAGTGCACGAGGAGGCGACAAGCCAGGGGGGCGCGCCCTACCCCCCTGGGCGCGCCCCTGTGGCTTGTGGCCACCCCATGTATCATCCGGACTCCGTTTTGTTGTGGTACACTCCTTTAGGTTGGTAAAAATTCATTATATAATCTCCCGAAGGTTTGAACCTTCGTATCACGACAATACTTCCTGTTTTTGTTTTGAGCTGTTTCTGCAGCAGATTTAGAGCAAGATGTCTTCGCAAGAGTCGGTCGGGGAGAGCCGTGCCTCTCACCTGACATCAGGGCCTGGAGTATACAGTGAAGCCAACCACTTCGGGCAGGCCACAGACGAAGAGATGGAGGCCGATTTGAAAAGGATGGATGCCATGGAGGAAGACCAAGAAGTTACCTCTCGTCTACAACCTGGAGCCATGTTGGACGAACTTCAGAGCTCAGCAATTCCGAATTCGGTCATCCCTCCCAATGCTAAATTTCTTACTTATGAAAATATGAAAAAGAGTGTTGCTTCTTCCCCCGCAGCAATGAAACATCCATGGGTGATGGGAGCTCTAACCGTCACTGGAAAACTTCGCAAGGAGATAATGGATCTCAGACGGCAAAATAACAAGCTTGAGGAGGAGAATCGTATCCTGAGGGGCATCATCGCCAAGAATATGACATCACCACCTCCGAAGAAAGACAACTAAACACATGGGTATGGGCACTCCCCTTGGCTTGTGCCAAGCTTGGGGGAGGTGCCTGATACGTCTCCAACGTATCTATAATTTTTGATTGTTCCATGCTATTATATTATCTGTTTTGGATGTTTTATATGCATTAATATGCTATTTTATATTATTTTTGGGACTAACCTATTAATCTAGAGCCTAGTGCCAGTTTTTGTTTTTTCCTTGTTTTTGAGTATTGCAGATAAGGAATATTAAACGGAGTCCAAACAGAATAAAATCTTCGGAATAATTTTTCTTGGACCAAAAGACATCTACCAAGCTTGGAGACCAAGGCAGGAGAGCCGCCGTGTGGCCACAAGCCACAGGGGCGCGCCCAGGGGGGTAGGGCGCGCCCCCCTGGCTTGTGGGCCCATGGCAACTGCCCCAACCCTAATCTCCGGCCTATAAATTCCCAAATATTCCCTGTATACCAGAGAGAGCCATGAAAACACTTTTCCGCCGCCAGGAGCCTCGGTTCCCGTGAGATCCAATCTTGGAGCCTTTTCCGGTAATCTGCCGGAGGGGGATTCGATCACGGAGGGCATCTACATCAACTCCATTGCCCCTCCGATGATGCGTGAGTAGTTCACCACAGACCTTCGGGTCCATAGCTAGTAGCTAGATGGCTTCTTCTCTCTCTTTTCTCTTCAATACCATGTTCTTCATGATCTGCATGGAGATCTATCCGATGTAATCCTCTTTTGCGGTGTGTTTGTCGAGATCCGATGAATTGTGGGTTTATGTTCAGATTATCTATGAATATTATTTGAGTCTTTTCTGAATTCTTATATGCATGATTTCATATCTTCGCAAGTCTCTTCGAGTTATTGGTTTGGTTTGGCCAACTAGATTGGTAATTCTTGCAATGGGAGAAGTGCTTAGTTTTGGGTTCAATCTTGCGATGTCCTCACCCAGTGACATAGTAGGGGTAGCGACGCACGTATTGTATTGTTGCCATCGAGGATAAAAAGATGGGGTTTTCATCATATTGCTTGAGTTTATCCCTCTACATCATGTCATCTTACCTAATGCGTTACTCTGTTCTTCATGAACTTAATACTCTAGATGCAGGCAGGAGTCGGTCGATGTGTGGAGTAATAGTAGTAGATGCAGAATCGTTTTGGTCTACTTGACACGGACGTGATGCCTATATGCATAATCATTGCCTTCGATATCTTCATAATTATTCGCTTTTCTATCAATTGCTCGACAGTAATTTGTTCACCCACCGTAATACTTGCCATCATGAGAGAAGCCTCTAGTGAAACCTATGGCCCCCGGGTCTATTTTCCATCTTATACTTTCAGATCTAAAACCAAAAATACCAAAAATATCTTGCTGCAATCTTTTTACTTTTGTTTTACTTTCCGTTCAAGCAATCTATTCTATCTATCTCTATTAGATCTCATCCTTGCAAGTAACCGTGAAGGGATTGACAACCCCTTTATAGCGTTGGGTGCAAGTGTTTGATTCTTTGTGTAGGTACACCTATAGGGGACTTGCTTGTCTCTCCTACTGGATTGATACCTTGGTTCTCAACAACTGAGGGAAATACTTATCTACTTTGCTGCATCATCCGTTCCTCTTCACGGAAACCAACGCATGCTCGAGAAGTAGCAAGAAGGATTTCTGGCGCCGTTGCCGGGGAGATACATAGCCAGTCAAGACAAGAACTTTTCCGTCAACTTGTCAATTTCTGACGTGGTTGCCGGAGAGATCTACATCAAGCCATCCAAGTACCCATCACAAACTCATCTCTTGCATTTACATTATTTGCCATTTGCCTCTCGTTTTCCTCTCCCCCACTTCTAAAACGATTTTCCAAAAAGATTCGCCTTTTTGTTCGCCCTTCTCCCGTTCGTCTTTTTCGTTTGCTTTTTGTTTGCTTGTGTGTTAGATCGCTCAAACTCATGGCTAGCCTTGCTACTATCGCTATTACTCCCAAGAACGAAGTTCTTAATTTTAAGCAATGAGAGGGAGAGAATTTAAAAGATGCTTGGTATAGAATTTGCAATGCTCAAAATAGATCTACTCGTAAGCAATCTACTACCGTTCTCCTTCGCAATTTTTATGTGGGTGTTTTTCCTTGGAATAGATATGTTTTGGATACCATTACGGGAGGGAATTTCTTGGGGAACAATACCTTTGATTCTTATAATGCTATGATAAATTTGGTAGGTTCACCCCCTCTCATGGTTAATGAAACTATTTTAACTTTGGAACATGTTATGTGAAGGCTTGATATCATTGAAAATAAAGTCGCTACCATAGAGCTCATTGAAAACTTCGATAAAAAGATCCATAATCATATCACCCAATATGGATCTAAGGTAGGAGTTACCCTAAAAAGCCCAAAGGAAAAAGAGCCCATAGTTAATGAAAAACTGGATCAGGATTCATCTAGAATTGGAAAGCTAGAGGACATTATTACCAACTTGGGTTCCGCTTTTGCTTCCGTTCAGACCACCCCAAAATCTCCTACTCCTAAAATTGCCAAGTTTATTTATGTTCCCAAGAATAAGGATGAATCCTCTAGTAGAGGGGAGGATCTTAAGATGATAAGTGTTCATCCTAGCTTTATTGATATTGTCCGGGAACCAATTGCTACAAGTAAGTTTCTTGATTTCCTTCCTAGGAGTACGATAATTTATAAAATTAAAGAATCCCCTAGGGTTTATAAGTGTGCAATTGATGAATTGCATACCAAAGATGACAATACCAAGATCTATTGCGTTTTGCCTAGCTAGGGGCGTTAAACAATAGCGCTTGTTGGGAGGCAACCCAATTTTATTTTTGCTTTCTGTTTTTTTTGTTTCTGTTTTGGTGTGTTTTACACATTATTACTTCTGTAATAATTGTGTTTTCTTGTTTAAATTAGTGTTTGAGCCAAGTAAAACCTTTGGGATGGTCTACGGTGTTTGTTGATTTGATTTTGCTGAAAAACAGAAACTTTTGCTCTAAGTCCAGGAATTTTGTAAATTCACTGGAACATGCTTTTGATCTGAAATTTTTACACAAGATTTATATACAAATTTCCCTGATTGTCCTAATTTTACAGAAGTTTTAGAGTTACAGAAGTATTCGAAGTCTATAGATTGCTACAGACTGTTCTGTTTTTGACAGATTCTGTTTTCTATCTGTTGTTTGCTTATTTTGATGAATCTATGGGTTGTATCGGGGGGTATGAACCATGGAGAAGTTAGAATACAGTATATATTACACCAATATAAATAAATAATGAGTTCACAACAGTACCTAAAGTGGTGATTTATTTTTCTTATACTAACGGATCTCATGAGTTTTCTGTTGAGTTTTGTGTTGTGAAGTTTTCAAGTTTTGGATAAAGATTTGATGGACCATGGAATAAAGAGTGGCAAGAGCCTAAGCTTGGGGATGCCCAAGGCACCCCAAGCCATATTCAAGGATACCAAAAATCCTAAGCTTGGGGATGCCCCGGAAGGCATCCCCTCTTTCGTCTTCAATCCATCGGTAAATTTACTTGAGGCTATATTTTTATTCACCACATGATATGTGTTTTGCTTGGAGCGTCTTGTATGATATGAGTCTTTGCTTTTTAGTTTGCCACAATCATCCTTTCTGCACATCTTTTTGAGAGAGACACGCTGATTCGTGAATTTATTAGAATACTCTATGTGCTTCACTTATATCTTTTGAGCTAGGCAATATTGCTCTAGTGCTTCACTTATACCTTTTTAGAGCACGGTGGTGTTATATTTTATAGAAATTATTGAACTCTCGTACCTCACTTATATTATTTTGAGAGTTTCTTAAAACAGCATGGTAATTTGTTTAGGTTATGATTTTAGTCCTAATATAATGGGCATCCAAGAGGGATATAATAAAAACTTTCATATTAAGTGCATTGGATACTATGAGAAGTTTGATTCCTTGCATATAGTTTTGAGATAATGGAGATGGTAATATGAGAGTCATGCTAGTGAGTAGTTGTGAACTGGAAGAGATACTTGTGTTGAAGTTGGTGATTCCCATAGCATGCACGTATGGTGAACCGTTATGTAACGAAGTCGGAGCATGATTTGTTTAATGATTGTCGACCTTTGTGTGAGGGTCGGGAGCGCGCGATGGTTAAATCCTACCAACCTCTCCCCTAGGAGCATGCGTCTAATGCTTTGTTTGATAACTAATAGACTTTTGCAATAAGTATGTGAGTTCTTTATGACTAATGTTGAGTCCATGGATTATACGCACTCTCACCCTTCCACCTTTGCTAGCCTCTCTAGTACCGCGCAACTTTCGCCGATACATCAAACCCACCTTCCTCAAAAAAGCCACCATATATTTTCCTCAAAACAGCCACCATACCTACCCATTATGGCATTTTCATAGCCATTCCGAGATATATTGCCATGCAACTTCCACCGTTCCGCTTTTCATGACATGCACCACCACTTTCATATTGCATATAGAGTCATATTTTGTCATAGGTATCGAGTTGTAATTTTTCTTTTGAGTTGTAAGTAAATAAAAGTGTGATGATTTTCATTATTAGAGCATTGTCCCGTGTGAGAAAAGGATGATGGAAGCCATGACTCCCTCACAAGTTG
This sequence comes from Elymus sibiricus, assembly GCA_039707655.1. Classification (NCBI taxonomy): domain Eukaryota; kingdom Viridiplantae; phylum Streptophyta; class Magnoliopsida; order Poales; family Poaceae; genus Elymus; species Elymus sibiricus. The sequence continues at coordinate 188,521,173 of CM077673.1, forward strand.
GGATGAGTATCCGGACTTTACAAAAAAATAAAAGAGGCCAGCGAAGCCCAAATAAAAAAAAGAGGCCAAAGATGCCCACCAAAATAAAAAAAATAAAAAAAATGAGAGAAAAAGAGAAGGGACAATTGCTACTATATTTTTTTCCACACTTGTGCTTCAAAGTAGCACCATGATCTTCATGATAGAGAGTCTCCTATTTTGTCACTTTCATATAACTAGTGGAGTTTCATCTTGCACGACCACTTAGTTTTCTTTTTGAGCTTTCATACACTTATAGCTCTAAGTGCATTTGTTGCATGACAATCCCTACTCACTCACATTGATATCTATTGATGGGCATCTCCATAGCCCGTTGATACGCCTAGTTGATGTGAGACTATATTCTCCCTTTCCCTTGCAACCTCCACCATATTCTATTCCACCTATAGTGCTATATCCATGGCTCGCGCTCATGTATTGCGTGTGAGTTGAAAAGGTTTCAGAACACCAAAAGTGTGAAACAATTGCTTGGCTTGTTCATCGGGGTTGTGCATGATTTAGATACTTTGTGTGGGGAAGATGGAGCATAGCCAGACCATATGATTTTGTAGGGATAACTTTCTAAGGCCATGTTATTTCGAAAGGACACGATTGCCTTGTTGGTGTGCTCGAAGTATTACTGTTTTTATGTCAATATTAGACTATTGTTTTGAATCTTACGGATCTGAATATTCATGCCACAATAAAGAATATTACATGGATAAATATGTTAGGTAGCATTCCACATCAAAAATTCTGTTTTTATCATTTACCTACTCGAGGACGAGCAGGAATTAAGCTTAGGGATGCTTGATACGTCTCCAATGTATCTATAATTTTTTATTGTTCCATGCTATTATATTATCTATTTTGGATGTTTTATATGCATTAATATGCTATTTTATATTATTTTTGGGACTAACCTATTAATCTAGAGCCTAGTGCCAGTTTCTGTTTTTTCCTTGTTTTTGAGTATTGTAGATAAGGAATATTAAACGGAGTCCAAACGGAATAAAATCTTCGGAATAATTTTTCTTGGACCAGAAGACATCTACCAAGCTTGGAGACCAAGGCAGGAGAGCCGCCGTGTGGCCACAAGCCACAGGGGCGCGCCCAGGGGGGTAGGGCGCGCCCCCCTGGCTTGTGGGCCCACGGCAACTCCGCCAACCCTAATCTTCGGCCTATAAATTCCCAAATATTCCCTGTATACCAGAGAGAGCCACGAAAACACTTTTCCGCCGCCAGGAGCCTCGGTTCCCGTGAGATCCAATCTTGGAGCCTTTTCCGGTAATCTGCCGGAGGGGGATTCGATCACGGAGGGCATCTACATCAACTCCATTGCCCCTCCGATGATGCGTGAGTAGTTCACCACAGACCTTCGGGTCCATAGCTAGTAGCTAGATGGATTCTTCTCTCTCTTTGCTCTTCAATACCATGTTCTTCATGATCTTCATGGAGATCTATCCGATGTAATCCTCTTTTGCGGTGTGTTTGTCGAGATCCGATGAATTGTGGGTTTATGTTTAGATTATCTATGAATATTATTTGAGTCTTTTCTGAATTCTTATATGCATGATTTCATATCTTCGCAAGTCTCTTCGAGTTATTGGTTTGGTTTGGCCAACTAGATTGGTAATTCTTGCAATGGGAGAAGTGCTTAGTTTTGGGTTCAATCTTGCGGTGTCCTCACCCAGTGACATAGTAGGGGTAGCGAGGCACGTATTGTATTGTTGCCATCGAGGATAAAAAGATGGGGTTTTCATCATATTGCTTGAGTTTATCCCTCTACATCATGTCATCTTACCTAATGCGTTACTCTGTTCTTCATGAACTTAATACTCTAGATGCAGGCAGGAGTCAGTCGATGTGTGGAGTAATAGTAGTAGATGCAGAATCGTTTTGGTCTACTTGACACGGACGTGATGCCTATATGCATAATCATTGCCTTGGATATCTTCATAATTATTCGCTTTTCTATCAATTGCTCGACAGTAATTTGTTCACCCACCGTAATACTTGCCATCATGAGAGAAGCCTCTAGTGAAACCTATGGCCCCCGGGTCTATTTTCCATCTTATACTTTCAGATCTAAAACCAAAAATACCAAAAATATCTTGCTGCAATCTTTTTACTTTTGTTTTACTTTCCGTTCAAGCAATCTATTCTATCTATCTCTATTAGATCTCATCCTTGCAAGTAACCGTGAAGGGATTGACAACCCCTTTATAGCGTTGGGTGCAAGTGTTTGATTCTTTGTGTAGGTACACCTATTGGGGACTTGCTTGTCTCTCCTACTGGATTGATACCTTGGTTCTCAACAACTGAGGGAAATACTTATCTACTTTGCTGCATCATCCGTTCCTCTTCACGGAAACCAACGCATGCTCGAGAAGTAGCAGTGCCCCGGTATCGTATCACCATCACGTCTTTTATTTTTATCGTTTTTCTCAGTTCGATCCTTTTGGTTATATCTTGATCTAGTAGAATAAAGTTTTTAGGGTGATCTAGTTTTAAGTTTTGCTTTATGTTCCCCCTATGTAAGCGAGTCCGAGAGTTATATAATAAAAAGTAGTTTTGAGTTGAGGGCTTTGCTTGCTTGCTATGATCTTGAGAAAAAGAAATAGAAAGAAGTATAGAATAAAAGCAAAGAGTATATATGATGATCTTATGGAGAGTGATGACTTCACATATAAAAGGTATGTCGATTGAAATTTGTTGTGAGTCGACAAACATAGTGATTGGTCATTGCTGCAATTAAAAGGAAGTAATAAAGAAAGAGAGGTTCACATATAAATATATTATCTTGGACATCTTTTATGATTGTGAGCACTCATTAAAATATTATATGCTAAGAAGTTGATGTTGGACAAGGAAGACAACATAATGAGTTATGTTTGCTTATTTCCGAATAGAAGTTATATTGTCATGGATCCTCTAACATGTGACGCTTGCTTCCACCCCATATCAGCCAAAACTTTCGCACCAAGTAGAGATACTACTTGTGCATCCAAACACCCTTAACCCAGTTTTGCCATGTGAGTCCACCATACCTACCTATGGATTGAGTAAGTTGTCATCGGTGCAAGCAATAAAAATTGCTCTCTAAATATGTATGATCTATTAGTGTGAGGAAAATAAACTTTATACGAACTTGTGATATGGAAGAAATAAAAGCGACAGACTGCATAATAAAGTTCTTTATCACAGGAGGCAATATAAAGTGACGTTCTTTTGCATTAAGAGATTGCGCATCCAACTTTAAAAGCGCATGACAACCTCTGCTTCCCTCTGCGAAGGGCCTATCTGTTACTTTTACTTTCTAGTACTTACCTTTATGCAAGAGTCGTGGTGATCCTCACCGCTTCCTTTATTTCGCCTTTTTCTCTTGGCAAGCGTCATGTGTTGGGGAATGATCTAGACACATATATCCACTCGGATGTGGGTGATCATGAGTTATTTCTGTTGACATTACCCTTGAGGTAAATAGTTGGGAGGCAAGAATATAAGCCCCTATCTTTCTCAGTATCTGATTGAAGCTTTGACCTCATAAGTACCGCGTGAGTGTTAGCAATTATGAAAGACTAAAAGATGATTGAGTATGTGGATTTGCTTTAGAAGCTCTTATATTCACTCTTTCCGATGTTATGATAAATTGCAATTGCTTCAATGACTGAGATCATAGTTTGTTGGTTCTCAATAGGGTTCTTGATTCATACTTTACCTTGTGAATGAATTGTCACTCTAGCATAAGAAATTATATGTCAATAAGTATTGCTGTTATAAAGATGATCATGATGCCCTCATGTCCGTATTTTGTTTTATCGACACCTCTATCTCTAAACATGTGGACATATTTATCGATTTCGGCTTTCGCTTGAGGACAAGCGAGGTCTAAGCTTGGGGGAGTTGCTACGTCCATTTTGCATCATGCTTTTATATTGATATTTATTGCATTATGGGCTGTTATTACACATTATGGTACAATACTTATGCCTTTTCTCTCTTATTTTATAAGGTTTACATGAAGAGGGAGAGTGCCGGCAGCTGGAATTCTGGACTGGAAAAGGAGCAAATATGAGAGACCTATTCTGCACAACTCCAAAAGTCCTGAAAAGTTACGGAGAATTATTTTGGAATATATAAAAAATATTGGGCGAAAGAAATACCAGAGGGGACCCACCAGGTGGTCACAAGCCAGGGGGGCGCGCCCCTGTGGCTTGTGGGCCCCCTGGCAGGCCTCCGGCGCCCATCTTCTGCTATATGGAGGGTTTTGACCTGGAAAAAATCATAAGAGAGCTTTCGATACGAAGCGCCGCCGTCTCGAGGCGGAACCTGGGCAGAAGCAATCTAGGGCTCCGGTGGAGCTGTTCTGCCGGGGAAACTTCCCTCCCGGAGGGGGAAATCGAAGCCATCGTCATCACCAACGATCCTCTCATCGAGAGGGGGTCAATCTCCATCAACATCTTCATCAGCACCATCTCCTCTCCAAACCCTAGTTCATCTCTTGTATCCGATCTTTGTCTCAAAACCTCAGATTGGTACCCGTGGGTTGCTAGTAGTATTGATTACTCCTTGTAGTTGATGCTAGTTGGTTTACTTGGTGGAAGATCATATGTTCAGATCCTTAATGACCATTAATACTCCTCTGATTATGAACATTAATATGCTTTGTGGGTAGTTACGTTTGTTCTTGAGGACATGGGATAAGTCTTGTTATAAGTAATCATGTGAATTTGGTATTCGTTCGATATTTTGATGAGATGTATGTTGTCTCTCCTCTAGTGGTGTTATGTGAACGTCGACTACATGACACTTCACCATTATTTGGGCCTAGGGGAAGGCATTGGGAAGTAATAAGTAGATGATGGGTTGCTAGAGTGACAGAAGCTTAAACCCTAGTTTATGCGTTGCTTCGTAAGGGGCTGATTTGGATCCATATGTTTCATGCTATGGTTAGATTTATCTTAATTCCTTTTTCGTAGTTGCGGATGCTTGCGAGAGAGGTTAATCATAAGTGGGATGCTTGTCCAAGTAAGGGCAGCACCCAAGCACCAGTCCACCCACATATCAAATTATCAAAGTAACGAACGCGAATCATATGAGCATGATGAAAACTAGCTTGACAGAAATTCCCATGTGTCCTCGGGAGTGCTTTGCTTTATATAAGAGTTTGTCCAGGCTTGTCCTTTGCTACAAAAAGGATTGGGCCACCTTGCTGCACCTTTGCTACACTTGTTACTTGCTATCCGTTACGAATTATCTTATCACAAAACTATCTGTTACCGATAATTTCAGTGCTTGCAGAGAATACCTTACTGAAAACCGCTTGTCATTTCCTTCTGCTCCTCGTTGGGTTCGACACTCTTACTTATCGAAAGGACTACGATAGATCCCCTATACTTGTGGGTCATCAGCGCCCCTTTTGAAGTTCTCTATGGACGAAGGTGTCGAACACCTCTTAACTGGTCCGAAACCGGAGAGAGGTAACTCTTTGGCCCGGATATGATCCAGGATGCAGAAGAGCAAGTTCGCATTATTCATGAAAAGTTGAAAATAGCCCAATCTCATCAAAAGAGCCAATATGATCGCCATCATAGGGCTGTGACCTTTGAAGTTGACGAGAAGGCTTACCTTCGGGTTACACCTCTGAAGGGTACCCAACGTTTCAGAATCAAGGGCAAGTTGGCTCCTCGTTACATTGGTCCTTTTCGCATTCTTGCCAAACGAGGAGAAGTTGCCTACCAATTGGAACTTCCATCGCATCTTTCCAAGGCTCATGATGTCTTCCACGTCTCGCAACTCAGGCGTTGCTTCTCGGACCCTGTCCGCGAAGTGGACCACGAAACGCTTGATCTCCAAGATAACCTTACATATCGAGAATACCTTGTTCGTATCCTCGATCAAGCTGAGCGTACCACTCGACGTCGAAACATCAAGTTTCTCAAGGTTCAGTGGTCACACCATTCCGAGAAAGAAGCCACATGGGAAAGGGAGGACCGTCTTCGACTAGAGTACCCCGCGCTCTTCCCGACGACTTCCAAATCTCGGGACGAGATTCTTTTGAGTGGGGGTGAGTTGTCACATCCCTAGTCTTCCCTTCCTTGTGCTAGCTAAGTTGTGCATCATGTTTAAATTTGCATCAACATGAAATGGGGATTAACAGAAACCCTAGCACCTCACGTGAATTACACCAATTCAAATACTTGAGATTTTCAATGAATCCAAAATGCCCATCAAAAATGCCCACTATGTCTGATAAATATTGGCAACAATATTTCAGAGGTGCATTTTATTTTTGCAACCCATATGGCATTTTATTTTAATCCAACAGAGCCTCTGAAATCAATAAATAAAGCACTATAATTATGATAGTTGTCCAAAATTACTGAAACTTTTTGTGAAGGTTTGAAATATTCAAACTACACTCCATAAAATATGTTGGTAATTTTGTGCTAGTTTTTGTGGCCAAACAGAAATAAAACAAATGTCAAAAAAAGAAAACAGAAACAAATAAAAAGGAAGAAGCTTACCTGAGGCCCAGCCAGGCCGGCCCACCTGGCCCAGCGACGTCGTCGTCCTCCTGGCGTCCAGGAGGTCGGGCGTGTGGCCACCGCGCGCGCACGGTGGAGATGCCACGCAGCTCCCCGCCTGCCTGCCTCCCCCGTCGCGCTGGCGACACGGATAACGTTGCCGGTGCCGCCTGGATCGAGCCGCCCCTCATTTCGCTCCTCTCCCCTCTCCCTCGCTCTCTGCTCGCCATGGCCGCAGCTCGCCGCCGCTCGCCGTCGTAGAACCGCTCCCTCAGTGCCTCCCCCTCGCTTCTGAGCCACCCAGTAGCTCCGCCTGGTTCCCCTCGTCCTCTCTAGATAGCCACGCACCGCCAGGAGCTCTCCATCGCCGCCCCGAGCTCATCTTCCTCCTCTGGTCAACCGAGGTCGCCGCCGTCTCCAGAGCCTCCCCGACCTCGCCACCAGCGCCAGAAGAACCGCTGTGAGCCCTAGGTCCCATTCCTTCCCCTCTCGCGATTGATTGCTTGCCGTAGCCCCCGAATAGCCTGAGTCCGAGAGCCCCTTGCCGCCGGCGATGGCGTTGCCGTCGTTACGGCCGCAGGAGCTCGAACCTGAGTGCATGGTTGTGCTCAGAAGGTCTCCGGGAGCGCGTGTATGCCTTCGGTTTCCTTCCTAGCCGTCTGTAGCGTCGGCTCCGAGCTTTCCCGAGCTCCGGCAGCCGCATGGGTTGCCGCCGGTGAGCATCCCGGCGCCCCCGCGACCAGCTAACCCCATAGCTAGATGCGGCCTAGTGCGGGCGTCACTCCGGTGGTCTCCGCGTGCCCAGCAGCTGCCTGTAGCATGATTCCGGCGACGCGCCGCCGTCATTTTGGTCGCCGCCGGCGAGTCTCCGGTGGGGCCGACGTGGTTAGTCATTAGGAGCTAATCTTTTTAATTAGTAGGCCTAACAGCCGCTGACAGTGGGCCCTGGCTGGGGTCAAAGCCAGGGTCAACTCGGGTTTAACCCTTGAGTCAATGACATGTGGTCCCCACATGTCAGTGACTCTAAATGGCCCTGGGTCACTGACCAGTGGACCCTACTGGTCAGGTTTGACCTGGCAACGGCCAGCTGACTTGCTGATGTCATGCTGACGCAATAAAGCTTTTCTGATTTAATTTAATTCCAGAAAATGCTAAAATCTTAGAAAAATCATAGAAATTAATTTGTAGCTCAGATTGAAATAATTTATATATGAAAAATTATCAGAAAAATCCAAAGAATCTACTGGTGCTATTATCATGCATGTTAGAGCAACCTAGATAGATGATCATAGACATTTTGCAATAATGCAATATGTGGAATATCACATGGAGAACAATTTTGAACCTATATTCAATCTTACCCCATTTAACTCTAATGCTAGGTGCATTAGCTCATCAACAACATGTTGCCATGTCATGATCATGCATCATATTGTTGCACTTGCCTGTATTGATTGTACTATGTTGTATCGCGGTAGGTTCTGCTCCCGAGGATACGTGTGAGTATCCAGCTGAAGGGCAGTACCCTGCTACCAACCAGAAAGGCAAGCAACCCCATTGATCATACTGATAACATCCCACTATCTCACTCCTGCTCTTGTTTAATGCATTAGGACAAACGCTTCTACTGCCTATCTGTTGCGGTAGTTGAACCCATTCCTCTGATGACCTGTCATTGTCACAGTAAATAGCTAAACCATGCAACCTAGCATACCTGGTAGATGCTTGAGCCTTGATGTGCTTTACCTGCTTTGCTTGCTATGCTTGCTATGCTTAGAGTTGTGTCAGGTCTGATTCATTTGGGTGATGAACCGGAGTGAAACGGTGTTGTTCTGATGTGATGAGCTAACTGATGAACCTGATTTGGTAAAGGTAGCGATGAGAGGCTATGTAGGAGTACATAGCGGATTGTCTCATTGGGACCGTTCTTAGGAACTGAGTTCCGTGTTTGTGATCCAAGACTAGTTACTACCACACATTGGGTTCCGGTAACTCGACCCCTCTCGACTTATCATCCGCCTAGTCCTCTATCCAGGAGTTGCAAGTAGTTTCTGGTGTTTGTAGCCATGCTGGAGGCTGTGCGTAGCGCTGACCTTAGGGGTGGGCTACGGCGCGGTAGGCAGTGGCACGGTGTACCAAGTGGCACCTGAATGGTGGGCTTGGGAACCCTGCGCACATCGTTTGAGGCCGTAGCGAAAACTTCGGCCGGACTTCCGTGCGGGTTTAGTCTCAAATAGGCGATAGCCTGGACTAGGGTCTTGTGTGTTTGACGGTCGTGGCCGACTCCCTCTCTGGGCTTCCGCTTGAAGGTTGTCGAGGTGCCTGTTTTTATGAGCACACATCGATAAGTGGCGAGAGTGTGTGTGAAGAAGTGCACCCCTGCAGGGTAATGAATCTGTTCGAATAGCCGCGTCCTCGGATATGGACTACTTGGAGAACTTATGATGTTCGTAGATAACTTGATGGTTACTCTTAAAAGACTCAAGACAAGTGTGAGTACCGTGGATGGCACTCTCGTGGGTGACGGGAGTGGATTCATGGTGGTGTATTGATGTGGTGTTAGTGGACTCGTGTGCATTGTCTCAAAACCTGTTCAAAAAACTAGTAGTCGTAGTATAGGCTAGCCAAGACTCAGAGCTGGCATTGCTGCATGAACCCCACTACCCCCCTTGTTGAAACATGAGCATGAATAGCTTAGGTCTGCTTTAAAGACTTGCTGAGTACATTTGTACTCATGTTTGCTTAATAACTGTTGCAGATGAGAACATGGACCCATCTGGTGGGTTCTATCTAGACGTCGACGACGCCGAGTAGCTGGTATCCCAGCTACGATCTGATGCCCTGGGTTGGGCTGTAGATAGTCAGGCTTTATGCCTTTTACCTTTCATCTGTCTGTACTCAGACAGCTTTAAGCTTCCGCTTGGTTTGTATGAACATGTTTGTATGACTTGAGTGTCAGGTCATGTGACCCCTACCTGTAAGAACATATTATGTAATGCTCTTCTGAGCCTTCTAAATAAATGTTGTGTTGTTGTATGGTTATGTTGTGATGCCATAGTTCTATCTATGCATATCGGACATGTCGTCCATACGTGTGACATGTAACGGTATGTATGGGATTCGACACCTAGTTGTGTGCCTCTCATAGTACTCTTTACGGGGAAATGCCTCTTTGTGCTTCCACTAAGCCTTGGTAGCTTGCTACTGCTCCGGACACATTGATTGACTGGCTTGTATCCTTCTTTGCTGTTGTGTCTGTCCCTTCGGGAAAATGTCTCGCAGTGTAATGGAGTCCATGTAGCCTGCTATGACTCGTCTACGCGCAGTTGATGACATTTATGTCCCACGGCGTAATGGAGTCCCTGTAGCTTGCGATGACTCGTCTAAACACGCTGAGGCCGACACCTGCATTGTTGGGTTACGTATGTCTGTCCATGTACGGATGTGCCACTTGGGTTCTACGACTAGTCATGTCGACCCGGGTTCTTTGACATTTGAATGCTAGCGACATATTCACATTCGTGAGCCAAAAGGCGCAAACGGTCCCGGCCCAGGTAAGGTGGCAGTCGCGGAGATAACCGTGCGTGAGGCCGCAAAGTAATGTCAGGTGTTACATGCTAGATTCTTATGGCTTAGGATCGGGGTCCCGACAGTTTCTATGGCACGCACTCGAGCCCTAGTCATGGGTCCACTTGGTGCTTGAAGTGGTGGTGTAGATTCCATGGGGATGATGTTGGGATGCTCCGCATCAATTGGAAAGTAGCGCAATGCAGAAAAGTGTTCCTGTGATGCGTACACCAATTGAAGAGGAAGTTAATGATAGTGATCATGAAACTTCGGATCAAGTTACTACCGGGCCTAGTAGGTCGACAAGGACTTGTACCGCCCCTGAGTGGTACGGCAATCCTGTCTTGGAGGTCATGTTGTTAGACAACAGTGAACCTACGAGCTATGAAGAATCAATGGTTTGCCCGGATTCCAACAAATGGCTAGGAGCCATGAAATCTGAGATAGGATCCATGTATGAAAACCAAGTATGGACTTTGGTAGACTTGCCCGATGACCGGTAGGCCATTAAGTACAAATGGATCTTTAAGAAGAAGACAGACGCTGATGGTAATGTCCCCATTTATAAAGCTCGACTTGTCGCAAAGAGGTTTCCGACAAGTTCAAGGAGTTGACTACGATGTGAATTTCTCACTCGTAGCGATGCTAAAGTCTGTTGGGATTATGTTAGCAGTTGCTGCATTTTTCGATTACGAAATATGGCAGATGGATGTCAAAAACAGAGTTTCCTTAACGGTTTTCGTGAGGAAAGGTTCTATGTGATACAACAGGAAGGTTTTGTCGATCCTAAGGATGCTAAAAGGCATGCAAGCTCGAGCGATCCTTCTATGGACTGCTGCAAGCATCACGGTGTTGGAATATACGCTTTGATGAGGTGATCAAAGCTTTTGGGTTTATACAAAGTTTACGAAGAAACGTGTATTTACAAGAAAGTGAGTGGGAGCACTATAGCATTTCTGATAAGTATATGTGGATGACATATTGTTGATCGGAAATGATGTAGAATTTCTGGAAAGCATAAAGGGTTGTTTGAAAGGAGTTTATCAAAGGAAGCTCTGGGTAAAGCTGCTTACATATTGGGCATCAAGATCTATAGAGATAGATCAAGACGCCTAATAAGACTTTCACATGCACATGCCTTGACAAGTGAAGGAGTTCAAAATGGATCAGCCAAAGAAGGAGTTCTTGCCTGAGTTGTAAGGTGTGAAGTTGAGTAAGACTCAAAGCTCGACCACGGCAGAAGAAAGATAAAGGATGAAGGTCATCCCCTATGCCTTAGCCATAGGCTCTATACGGTATGCCATGCTGTGTACCGCACCTATTGTGTGCCTTGCCACGTGTTTGGCAAGGGGGTACAAGAGTGATCCAGGAGTGGATCACTGGACAACGGTCAAAATTATCCTTAGTAACTAGAGGACTAAGGAAATGTTTCTCGATTATGAAGGTGATAAAGAGTTCGTCGTAAAGAGTTACGTCGATGCAAGCTTTGACACCGATCTGGATGACTTCGAGTCGCAAACCAGATACGTATAATGGAGCAGTCATTTGGAATAGCTCCAAGTGGAGCGCGGTAGCAGCATCTACAATATGACATATAGATTTGTAAAGTACACACGGATCTGAATGTTGCAGACCTGTTGACTAAAACCTCTCTCACAAGCAAAACATGATCAAACCCCAGAACTCATTGGGTGTGAATCACATGGCTATGTGAACTAGATTATTGACTCTAGTGCAAGTGGGAGACTGTTGGAAATATGCCCTAGAGGCAATAATAAAGTTGTTATTATCATATTTCCTTGTTCATGATAATCGTTTATTATCCATGCTAGAATTGTATCGATCGGAAACTCAGATACATGTGTGGATATATAGACAACACCGTGTCCCTAGTGAGCCTCTACTAGACTAGCTCGTTAATCAAAGATGGTTAAGGTTTCCTAACCATGGACACGAGTTGTCATTTGATAACGGGATCACATCATTAGGAGAATGATGTGATGGACAAGACCCAACCGTAAGCATAGCATTTGATCGTATTAGTTTATTGCTACTGCTTTCTTCATGTCAAGTATCTATTCCTATGACCATGAGATCATGCAACTCCCTGACACTGGAGGAATGCCTTGTGTGTATCAAACATCACTTTGTAACTGGGTGATCATAAAGGTGCTCTATAGGTATCTCCGAGGGTGTTTGTTGGGTTGGCATGGATTGAGACTAGGATTTGTCACTCCGTATGATGGAGAGGTATCTCTGGGCCCTCTCGGTAATACAACATCACAAGAAGCTTTCAAGCAATGTGACTAAGGAGTTGGTCACGGGATCTTGTATTAAGGAACGAGTAAAGAGACTTGCCGGTAACGAGATTAAACTAGGTATGGAGATATCGACGATCGAATCTCGGGCAAGTAACATACCGCTAGACAAAGGGAACTACATACGGGATTGATTGAATCCTTGGCATCGTGGTTCGACCGATAAAGATCTTCGTGGAATATGTGGGAACCAATATGGGCATCCAGGTCCCGCTATTGGTTATTGCCCAGAGAGGTGTCTCGGTCATGTCCACATGATTCTCGAACCCGCAGGGTCCGCACGCTTAACGTTTGGCGACAATATAGTATTATTGGGTTATGTATGTTGGAGACCGAATGTTGTTCAGAGTCCTGGATGAGATCCCGAACGTCACGAGGAGCTCCGGAATGGTCCGGAGGTAAAGATTTATATATGGGAAGTTATATTTTGGCTACCGGAAAAGTTTCGGGTTTTTCCGGTATTGTACCGGGAAGCTTCTAGAAGGTTCCAGAAACTTCCAAAGGAGTTCGGAAGTCTACCAAGGGTTCCACCATGTCCCAAGGGTTTGCATGGGCTGAGGGGAGGGGCCCTGGCCTTATTGGGCCAGGCGCACAAGTCCCTCAAGGCCCATGTGGCTTGGGAGAGGTGGAAAGTCCACACGTGTGTGGAAAGGGAGGGAATTGGACGAGGAGTCCAACTCCTCCCCCTTGGCTGCGCCCTAGGGCTTGGAGGGGCTGATCCCCACGCCCCTCCACCTATATATATAGAGGGGAGGGGGTGCCCCAAGAGGACACACCAAGCCCTTGGCGCCTCCCTCTCTCCCTAGATCATTTTCTCCTCCGTTCGTGGTTCCAGTAGCGCTTGGCGAAGCCCTGCTGGCACTGCTCCTCCACCACCTCCACCACGCAGTCGTGCTAGTTGAGAACCCATCTACTACTCCGCCCTCGCTTGCTGGATCGAGGAGGCAGAGACGTCATCGAGCCACACATGTGCTAAACGCGAAGGTGTCGTCCGGTCGGCGCTAGATCGGAACGGATCACGATTGGATCATGAAGACGTACGACTACATCAACCGCGTTATATACGCTTCCGCTTAGAGATCTACAAGGGTATGTAGATACACTCCCCCCTCATAGCTATGCATCTCCATGTATAGATCTTGCGTGTGCGTAGGATTTTTTTTGTTTCCCATGCAACATTCCCCAACAAAAGCTTTAGGTGAAATCTAATCCAAGATAACTCTGAGGAAGAAAACATGGGTTTAAATATCTCATTCTTGACGAAATCTCTTCGAGACTCGTTATAAATCGAGAATGCTATAACACCGCCTCAAAAGATAAGGGAGAATGAATTGCACTTGAAATGCAAGATAAAGAATACTTGAGCTCCTCCAACAAGAATCTTTATAAATACTTTGAGAAAGAAGAAAATCCTTGATGAACCACCCTGAAAAACCATCGGAAAAAACTCCGGAACGAAAGGATGATAGAAAAGAATTGAAGGTTGGAAAAGAACAAGATTGAGGCCTTGCTATGATTTAGATGAAGCTTCGCGACGAGATACTTGAGAAAACTTGGAACTCCGGAAAAGAAAAGATAAGCAACTTAGAGTCGAGAATTTGACACCATGAGCAACTCCGGAAGAAGGATTGAAATCACCTTGACCAACAAGAATAAAAATTATGATATGCTTATCCTTCATCAAGTTCAATTGACGACAAGCAACGGATTTGGCATACTACTTATTCCTCTTGAAAAAGATTGAAGAGAGATTCATAAGGTTGAACAAGTCTTGAACGAACCATCGGTAAGAATTGAGAACGAACGAAGAAAACATCGAATGAACGAAGAGATATCAATTGAGAAGAATTTGAGATCGAAAGCTGAAAGCTGAGAATGAAGAAAACTTCTAAAATGACGGCCTTCGGAGGATCGAGAAATGAACACAACACTGAAATGCTCCGGATAGATATGGGAGGAATTCCTCATGATCGAAAACAATTTGAAAGAATAGCACGAAGCTGAACCATGAATCTTCGACAGAATGGATAAGATTTAAGAGAAACTCCCCTTTGGTCTTCAAATATGAGAATGATGAGGAGGAACACCACGAACAATTATTGAGACACTCCGAAATAATGAAGAAAGAAAGGTCGAGGCATTGGTCAAATTAATTCGAAGCGATCTTGGAGAAGGAATATGACTGATGGAATTCATTCTTAAGTCACATTTGAAAAGAACTTGAGGTCTCTGGAAAAGAATGGAAGAGCCAGGTAAGATCCTGGGAAAAACCTATGGGTTATGGGCCCACTAAAAAGGAACACCGCTGAAATGATTGCTTATGAAGAGAGATTGCACCGGTAGAAATTAAAACTTCATGAGGTTGAGAGCCTCGAAATAATTTGAAAGGATTTTGAACGGAAACACGAATCTTCTGAGATATGCTGAAAACTTCGGATAAGAATAGAGAGAGAGATAAATAAACAAGAGAAGCTTGGATAAGATTTTCCAACACAAAAAACATTTAAAGGATGAAAAGGATATGATGAAGCTCAAAATCTTGAATTGAATCCACCGGGGAAGAAAATGAAGACGGAGAATGATGAACTTAGCACTTGAGCATCTTGACAATGAATCATCGGATATAAAACGGAAGAAAGGATAGCGGAAGCATCAATGAAAAGAAAGGCACTTGGATGATAATTTAATTGTTGAAGAAAAAGGGCGGGAGGGTGGGGAAAACAAAAACAACTTAGATAGATGAAAAGAACTCCGGAAAGAAACATGAGGATTGATCTTGCAAAAAATGGAGAGAATTGACTTAACTTGAAGAGAAGCGCGTCGGTTAGGAATAAGATTTGACATGAGAATTTTTGATTGATCAAAAGAATTAGCACTCCCGTATAAATATGAGAACACCGCTTAGGAAAGATATGAAATCATCACTTGACATCGAAGCAACTCGAATTACCATACTCCAAAACAAAACAAAGGATGAGGCTTGCAAATTTAAGACAGAAACAAATACATAACCCATTATGCATTCGTTGGAAGGATAATCCTAGGTAACTACTTGAATTCCCACCTAAGAATTCTCAAAATCCTTGGTTATGCAATCGGGTCCATGGATACATGGAGTAAAATCCATCACTCCACTCCTAGCAGTAATACTATTCTCCAATGTATCACATCCGTCAACACATAACCAGAGGCCTCGAAAATTCATCTACCTCAGACCCTCATAATCACAACGATACTAAACATGGCAGTACATCTGGACGCTCTCCCCAGTACTGGGTGACGCCAAACTCCTCTTGCCACAAAGAGTATTGAAGCAATTTCAAACATCCTCTTCCTGAGATACTAAGGAAACTGAACGATAACGATGTGTCAAGAACCCCCTGGAGCTCTACTCCTCGGAAACAGGAGGCACCAAGTATAGAATTCCGTCACATCGGCATCATAGAGGTTCCAAAATACCCGCATGATCCTAAAAAAGTTTGAGTGAGAAGAGGGGTAGAATTAAAAGTCCTACGTCAGGATTCCTCACCAGAGCACAGAAGAGGAGTAAAAAGAATCCTACTCACCGATATATAACTAGACTCAAAATAGTTTTTCACTAGACTCGACTCGGCCAAGTTCGATCAATCAAGGGGCTCCTAGGTCGGTACGGCTCTGATACCAACTTGTAACGCCCAAGATGCGATCCTATCCTTATTTTGCCTCGAGGGCCTTGACAGGGATAGAAGCGCATCTCGTCGTTTCACAAGAATGGATATCGTTACAAGTACATGTAAAGAGGAGATGAGTATATGGAATTGGCTTACACTCGCCACAAGCTAAATCATGATCATATCAAACACAACAATACATCCAATCACCATACAGAAGAGCAGGATCCGACTATGGACGAAATCAAACGATAAAAGCAACATCCATCCTTGCTATCCCAGGCTGCCGGCCTGGAACCCATCCTACGATCGAAGAAGAAGAAGAACTCCAAACCAAACAAGCGTCGCTCTCACGTCAAAGCATCGCATTATCTGTACCTGCAACTGTTTTTGTAGTAATCTGTGAGCCACATGGACTCAGCAATCTCATTTCCAAGGGTATCAAGACTAGCAAAGCTTAATGGGTGTGATATTGTTAAGTGGTGAGGCTGCAGCAAGCACTAAGCATTTATTTGAGTGGCTAACTTACGAGTACAAGAATAAGAGGGGTGGTCTACGCATAAACGGACGTGAACTAGTAATGATCACTAAGTGATCCTGAACACCTTCTTGCGAGTCAAACATAACCCCACCGTGTTCTCTCTCGGTTCAGAACTCACGAGTAGAGACAGTCACGGTTACGCACACAGTTAGTGTATTTTATTTGAGTTTACTTCAAGTTTGCTATGACTGGGTGTTAAACAAATTTTCAAGTTGCCACATAACCGCGGGCACGGCTTTCCGAAAAGATTTAACCCTACAGGGGTGCTGCAACTCATCCATCACAAACTAGCCACATGCTACGTGGAAAACCTCAACCACGGAATAGCCCGTAGTATCCTCAGAATCCCGGTGGAAAACCTCAACCTCGAGATAACCCAAAGTATTTTTGGAATCCCGTGCATAAGACGTTCGAGAAAGGTAAAACAAATCTAGCAAGACCGCCCGACGTGTCGACGAACCCGATAGGAGCCGCATATCACGTTCTCAGGACACGACGGATAAGCGACGCATACGGTGGCCTGATAGAAATCACCCAAGTTGCCCTGGGGTGGCCCCGCACAGTGCTCTAGTTTGGACCAACACTCATGAGGAGCACTGGCCCGGGGTTGATTAATTATCCACGGGGTGATCATGCCCTATGCATATTTTATTAGTTGTTATTAAGCAAATAGTACCAATGTTGGGTCTTGCCAGAAGAGTTTTATCCCAAAACGAAAATCAAGGGGGTCCCCATAACAACCCCAAGCATGTTAGGAGCGCTCAATATGGAGCATAACACTGGTACACAAGTAATTAGGGCGGCAAAGGTGGAACGAAACACCGAGCAAAAGGCCAAGCCTTCCACCTTTTACCAAGTATATATGTGCATTAGATTAAATAGTAATAATATTGTGATAGCTCAAAGAATATCCATGTTGTCACATGGAAACAACTTGCACCTGCAACTAGCAATGCTATAAGAAGGGCTGAGCAAGCGGTAACATAGCCAAACAATGGTTTGCTGGGATGTGGATGGGGTTAGAGGCTTTTCATGGCATTTTGGGAGGCTTGACAAACAAGTGGTAGGTAACAAGACATAGCGATAGAAACGAGACAACTAGCATGGCAATGATAGTAGTGGTATCCAGGGAAATGTTCATCTTGCCTGAAATCCCTCTTGGAAGAAGAACGAATCCATGAAGAAGACGATCCAACGTAGTCAAATGAATCCTCACACACCGAACACTTTCGGAACTCTATCGAGAAGAAGCAATCCGGAAACAACAATCAACACATGATAAACACCACAACATATGCATGACATGATGCACAAACAAATATGATGCATTTCCGGTTTAATTATGCAAGACATGGCAAAGCACAACAATCAACTTCTATACATTAAATGAAGCTCAATATGCACGGGTTGCATATTGACGAAACTCCACATTTGAATCATTTAGTTCACCCCCGTTTTATTTACATGGCAAGTTTAAATGTTGTGAAACATGGCAAGAGGTGAAGCATAAATAAACTATCTATTTAGGCATTTTAAATGAGGTCAGAAACAACATATAGTATTTCCGAAATGACCCCATATGTTAATTTCGAAATTGGTCCAGATCTGAACTAACCATATTTTATATTTAGTAAACAGGAAAACAAAATGCACCATGTGATTCTACTCGTCATTCTAGGCGATTTACATATATAGATTATTTAAAACGGAGCTATGGCCTAAACGATATGACCAA
Source organism: Elymus sibiricus (assembly GCA_039707655.1). Classification (NCBI taxonomy): domain Eukaryota; kingdom Viridiplantae; phylum Streptophyta; class Magnoliopsida; order Poales; family Poaceae; genus Elymus; species Elymus sibiricus. Next base: position 188,539,532 of record CM077673.1, read on the forward strand.
CACAAGATAAATATGTCATGAATGCAAAATGCATGCAAGCGAAAATCACAAACATCTCAAATCATGGATGCAGCAAGATATTATGAAACTACATGAGAATCTAAGCAAGTTTCATATATGACATGTTCAAAACGGAGCAACGATTCAATAATAACAACCAACACAAGTTTTAGCTCAAATCTGTCCAAAACAGCAACATGGCATTTTGCACACCTCAAAGCAACAGGCTACAAAAATCTAAAATGCACAAACTAGACATGGGGCAGTGGCTTACATGATGCACAACAATTCAACTCATAACAAAAAATTGAATGGAGACATGGGTCAATAGCAAATGAGCTCACAAGATGTCTATTTGAACACAGTTTCATACTTAGTGAAAGTAATCAGTTTTCACAAACAGTGTTAACCTGAAGGCATATTGACAGCAAGAAAACTGTATGCTACATGAATTATAATGGCATGAAAATTTACAGCAAGGTATACAACATGATGGACTTCAATTCATTCCATAATGGCAAGGTTTAGTAGATTTTTTTTGTAACACAAGAGAAGGATTTGCCACTAGGCAATCGATAGCTAGACTGGTAATCATTATTGCAGTTATATATGAGGGAGAGGCATACGCTAACATACTTTCCATACTTGGATCATATGAACTTATGATTGGACCTCTAGCAAGCATCCGCAACTACTAGAGATCATTAAGGTAAACCCAACCATAGCATTAACACATCAAGTCCCCTTTACTCCCATACTCAATAACCCCCTTACTCGGGTGTAAGCTTCTGTCACTGTAGCCGTCCACTATAAGCGAGTCATGAACGTATTGCAACACCCTACAGCGGGAATCCTCCACGCGTGCACGACACGGAAGGCACCATAGGACAACATCAAAATAAAACATACAACTCAAACCAATCACGATCATCAATCAACCCATAAGACAAAAGAAATCTACTCAAACATCATAGGATAGCCACACATCATTGGATAATAATATATAACATTAAGCGCCATGTTTAAGTAGAGATTACAGCGGGGAATAGAGGTTTTACACCGCTGCATAGAGGGGGAGAGAGTTGATGGTGACGACAGCAAAGTTATTGGTGTAGATCGCCGTCACGATGGTTGCCCCGGCGATGTTCCGGCGCCACCGGAGAGAGGGGGAGAGAGCCCCCTCCTTCTTCTTCTTCCTTGGTCTCCCCTAAATTAGAGGAGAGTTTCCCCTCTGGTCCATGGCCGCCATGGCTCTCGGAGGGCAGCAACCCCTCCGAGAATGGATCTCTTTCTCTGTTTCTCTCGTGTTTTCGCGACTGTTTTTCTGACCCCTTCACCGTTTCTTAAATATCCAGAGATCCGTAACTCCGATTGAGCTGAAATTTTGAGGGGATTTTTATTGGAAAATTATCTTTCTTGCGGCGAAAGAAGGGCCCCAACCAATTTACGGGATGACCACAAGCCATCAGGGCGCGTCCACCCCCCTGGTAGTGCCCTGTTGGCTGTGGGCACCTCGGGCACCGTGTTGCGTTGATTCTTCTTCGCAAAATTCACATATATTTCAAAAAAATCTCCGTAATTTTTTATCGCATTTGGACTTCATTTGATATGAATTTTTTGCAAAACAAAAAACACAAAAAAAAACAGGAACTGACACTGGACATTGGATCAATAAGTTAGTCCCAAAAACAATATAAAATGTTGCCAAAAATATATGAAAGTTGTAGAATATTGACATGAACAATAAAAAATTATAGATACGACGGAGACGTATCACCCTACTCTTCCTATTATCATTGTTCTTAGATCCACAGCTCGGGACCCCCTACCCGAGATCCGCCGATTTTAGCACCGACACCGAAACGGGGCCAAAATTCGGTGGTGTTGGGCCGGGTGCCTTGAACGAGCTGGTTCCCTTGCCGCTTTCTCTTGATGATGGCGGCAACGAAAGGAGAGGGGCGGTGACTAAAGGAGTTGGTGCTGTGGGAGGCCCGGGCGGCGGAGAGGCGACGGTGCATGCGGCGGCGGCGCATGTTATGCCGCACCCGGAGGCGGCGGGTACTCCATCCGACCGAATTCCGGCGCCGCGAGGCGGATTGGAGGCGGCAACAACGCGGGAGGCGAGAACTGAAGCTGGCGGAAATGCGTTCACGCCAAACGTAAGGGGTTCCAGCAAAATCGGATAAAATCTCATAGATATGAAGCAAATGGGATCGCGGATTCGGGATCCCACATTTTTTCCGGGATGCCGATTTACGGAATGTATTTGAGCCGAAAAAATCACCACGTCTCATAAATCTATGGTTATCTTACTGTTAAAGGGGGATCTGCACTCGTCGTGGTGATGGTTCTACCAGCACCGCCTGCCTCGTACGACAACCATCGCGTGAGAAAATCCTCCCGGCTGCAAAACGAGGTGAAAACAAAAATCCTGAAGAAAAAAAAAACGACGCTCGGAGGCTCGGACGCACGTCGCACGTCCCACCAAATCCCACCCCCACGCCCCATCCCGAAATCCCAACCATCTCCATGTGGATCCAGATTCTGTTCCCAAAGAAATCGCAGCAGCCACCCTCCTCCTTCCTCGATCGACTCGGCCAATCCGACGAGGACCGACAACGGCTCCTTCTGTTCTCTCACCCACGGCCCTCTCACTTTCTCGCCGCCGACCTCTGCTCCGTCTGCGCCCGCCACCCCTTGCCCCGAGACGACTTCAGCTACAGATAGGGAAGTCGACAACCTCACCGAGGCCCATGGCCCCGCTACACTTGCCGGAGCCATCAACAGGTACCAAGGCCGCCGACCCGCATGACGTCCTTACAGCATCTCGGCGGTGGCTGCGTCGAGGGCGCATACGGCTGAGCAGACCAAGTACAAGGACGAGGGGAGGGCCAACAACCCGTACTTCAGGATGTGATGTCAAAGGTGTGTCGATCTTGATCCCCTCCTTCGTTTTCGTGATTTTCCTGCCCGTGAGAAATTTTGATAAGTGTGTCTTTCGTATCTTCTTCAGCAGCACACCCCGTAGGATTCTCTTAAATGCTTACTGGGATCATCCTTGCCTTATCTTTGACACAGCCATGATTGATTGGGCGTTTTGACTTCAGAAGTGTGTCGTGGGATTTGATGCAGATTGCAATTTCAGTGGACGAATGATTTTTAGATCAAGTGGAGAATAAATGATTCTTTAGCATTTGTTTGTTCACAAATATATGCTATGCTAAAATCAAAATTGGTGGTACACAACTAAAATGACACCCTCCGCCCCGCGTCGCCTAGCTTAGGCGACTCGGGCGGCGACCCACTCCCCGCCGGCAAGCAGCGCCCCCCACCGGCCCCTCCCCCCCTCGCCGCCGCCTGGGGCCACCGCCGGGCAAAGCCCGTGTGCTGGCGGCGGCGGCGGGGCCTTCTCCGCCGCTCGACGTCCTTCCTGGGTGGTCGAGGCTGGTGGCGCTCGATCCAAATGCGCCCAGCGCGATGCGCTTGGGGGGCGCCGGCAGCTGCTCTCATGGTGGCCTTGTGCATCTCCGGTGAGGTTGTGATGGCAGGGGCGACTGGATTTGGTCGTTTTCGGCCGGATCCATGAGCGGCGCGGGTGCGGATGGTGTGGCGCGGGCGTGGGCGGACGCGCTGGATGGCGAGGCCGGCGCGGGTCTGGCGCACGGCGGGAGTGAGCTGCAGCTGCTGTTCGGTCGCGGGGCGGCCCGTGGTGGCCACAACGGGCGGCCAGGCGTCGTCGCGCGGCGGGCACGGAGATGGACTCCGGGCAGGGTGGATCGACAAGGGGAGGCGTGGCTGGGCGGCGCGGCGACGTGCGGTGGGGCGGAAGACGCGGATCCGGCGCGAGGGGCTCGCCCGGCGGCGGCGGTGCAGTGAAGCTGCCCGGGCAGAGGGTCCCGGCGGCTGCAGGGCCGACAAGGCGTGGGCGCGCGCAGGCTTGGCGCGGGCTGCGGTTCGGTCGCAAGGGGCACGGCGGGTGCGTGTGCAGCCCGGATCGGCCGTCTCGAGGTTGCCAGGGTGGTCGTCTTGGCGGATCTGGTGTGGTGCTCGTCTCGGGCGCATGGAGGGCCTGGGCGGCGCAGTCGGCACGGCTCAGAGGCCTGTGGCAGCGCAGAGGAGTGTGGTCGTCGGTGACCTCCGCGAGGTGCGGTTGGCTACGGTGGCAGCCTCTTCGTCGACGGGCTGGTGTGGTGGTGGTGATTGGTGGGCTTGTTGGCATCGGTGAGGGATGATGTGCGACCGAGGTGGTGTGTGAGCTGGGTGAAGACCCTGTCTCGGCGTTGTGCCGTGACCAGCGATGGCATCGTTGTTATGCTGACACACCCCTTTCGCGGGGATCTGGCCATCTCGGCCTCTTCGGGGGAAACCCTTGATCTTATGATCGGACGATGACGACGCCTTGGTGTCGGTTCCCCTCTTGGGGGCATCGTCTTGAAGCTCGGCATCAGCAAGCGAGACCGGTGGTTGATGGTGGTGGTGGCGTCCAGGCTTCTGTGGCAACAATGATGGTGGGAGCGATGTCGGCGACGTGGCAATGGTTGCGGTAGTCGGCTCTTCTTCGGCGTGTCCATGGTATTGCCTCGGTTTGTTTGTTGCTATGGAGTCGAAGCTGCAGCAGCGGGGCCCTGTGGTATACGATGACTGGCTGCAGGTAGCCGTTCGGCGATCTCCCGTGGCGCCAGTCGTGCCTGGTTTTGTCCTACAGAGTTCTTCGTCAGAGTCGGAGCTGCGTTGTCTGGCCGCAGGTGGCTGAGATTTTGGCATAGATCTTCATGCAGCTTCACGTGTCTGCTACAATGTGGGTTGAGTCGACGAGCGCCTACGGCGGAGTCGGAGTCGTTTGCTCAGAGTGTAGGGATGGCGATGACGCCTCTAGGGGAGGAGTGATGACGATGACGCCTGTGTGCTGTCTCGTCGAGGCCCTCTTGGGAGTGGTGTGCGTGGGCTTTTTTTTTATGTGTGCCGCTTAGCGGTTGTGATGGTTTTCGCCCGGTTCTCCATAGTAACTGGGCAATCTGGTTTTCGCTCGGTTTTCCCTAATTAACTGAGCAACTCTTTTCTTCTTAATGAATGCAGGATAACTGCCATTTCGAGAAAAAAAACAAATATATGCTATGGGTCTGATGGCAGATTGACTAAACCATTGTAATCAGACACAATGAGAGTTCCTGGATCAATAATTATTTCCTGCAAATTGAGAAAAAAAATCCTTAATAGTTAAGAACCTGGAAGGCTTACTCCTTTTTTCAATAATTTTAATTTATCAAGTTCTTGGACAAAATGTTCAGAAACATGTTCGTGTTACCTGAAATGCTAAGTTGTGAAGTGATACCTACATGTAATAAGTGGATCATTTGTCCCTCTGACAAACAGGTGATCCTTGGTCAAGATATATAAACCACTAGCAGATATAACATTCTGAAACCAATATTTAATCTCGTCAGTGCCTTTGGCAGATGGAAATACGTGCACGTATCAAACCTTACTTGCCGTGAGATGGATTGAATCTTATAGGAGCGTAACTAGCCAAAGCTAGCTCGAATCGGTGGATTGATTGATTGTTTAGCAACACACGCGCATATTAAAGCTGACAGGTAACATGCGTGTTATTCATATTTCTTCAACTCACGGTGGTTATGAACTATGTTTATATTTCTTCAACTCATGGCGATTACAAGCTAGGAGCTATATGCATTTATATAAGCGTATATAGAATTATGATTTCTATATTACTCGGACAAGAGATCCCTGCTTACCTCTAACAATTAGTGAGATCTTGAGGCAACCAAAAGAGAGGACTAGCTAGCCCGTGATTTTACTATTTTATCCAGATTCATTCTGCTAACTGCTGAAGTTCTGAGCTATCATCTAACATAGTGATTTATTGATATAGTCCATGTTTTTCCTTTCCATTGATAGTGAATGGAATTGATTCGGAAATATCCTATTTTTTGTTGGTCAGCTCGAGTAGTAATTTTTTAGATTGTTCCCATTGTTATTTCATATATGCTAGCCTGCTATCCTGCATAGCATATTTCATATAGGGGGTCAACCTTAAAAAAAGGTATGATGTTACAAAACCATGTTAATTGAGTTGGCATGATATTTTGTTTGTTTCAACATGCTCCCTCATATATTGGTTTTCTTCTACTGAATTTGACTATTGTGCAGGCTTTGGTTCATGAAGGTTCGACCTTAAAGTCTTAACAATTACCCTTTCAAACATGCAACACTTGGGACGTGCTCAATCCTGTTTTTTGGTCAATTAATACATATAATCTTGATCATCGGTGCAAACCTTTAATAATTGCATGTTTTGTAATTGAGTTTAACTGTTGAAGTTTATGCCAAAGTAGGTTCCGCTTGTTCTGATGCTTAATTGGTACTCCCTCCGTCCGGAATTACTTGTTGCACAAATGGATAAAAATGAATGTATCTAGAACTAAAATACATCTAGATACATCCATTCCTATGACAAGTATTTCCGGACGGAGGGAGTACTTGACAAGGGTTATAACTTCTTCCAGTTCTATACACTTCAAACATTTGCAACTGGAGTATTCTCTTGCTTAGTGTTTTTGACATTGTGGTGTTACCTTTTTATGAAGAGGAGAGTGAGATAGATGTTGATACTGCAGCTCCAACATCTCAAGTTTCAATCAAGCACGGTCTGCCGATATGGAGAGCACAAGACCTGAACTTCAGTTCCTGGAACAAGTGAGGAAATCTTATTGCCTTATAACTATTTCCATCTCATTTCCCAATAAGGATGATCAGGTATTGAAGTTTAAATTGCGTCTTAAAGTTGCTTAGGTTACTCTGGTTGTATTGAATTTCTTCAGTTAGATTAAGATCGAAATTACAGATTTTGTAAGTTATTAGCGCGTATTCCAATGGACATGATGCCTGCGGGTGGCAGTTAGCGTGAGCTGGTGCGGTACCATCACGAACATCGGGACGGATAGACGGGGAGGCAGGTTGGAGACCGGGGCGGCATCGGGCAAAAACTCGGTGGGTGCAGCGGTGGCGTTGTACAGTGAAGCGGCCGTGTTTGTGGCCGTTCTGTGGTGGTGACTCGTAGCTATTGGAGCAGGGCCATCGGCATATAAGCAAGCAATGGTTCTTGAGCGGCACACAACCAAGCAATGGTGATTGAGGTAGCGGGGCCGAGCAGATATACACTGAATGGTACGCATCTCATTTTTGTCGTCGGGTTCTAAACGTTCCCTCGAGTTTGCAGCTATTTGTATTTACGCTAGAAAATCATATATTTATGGTTTATGCCCCTTTTAAGGGTCTAGCACAACTAAAAAGCAAACCATCATGTAATCAATTTTGAAAGTTAAGTTTGAGTTTGAACGAAGAAAAGTTTACCAAAGAAGACACCAAGGACCTTATATTTGGGGAGATATTGGAGTACCACCCTCAGCTTCTCAAGGATTACATGAACGGCTCTGGAAAAATGAGCTTTCCATATGCTAGGTTTCTGTGACATGCTCGTAAACTTTTTTTCTCTATTATTTTGTTTATGCACCAACATTCACAACTTCCGCCATTGGCTCTTGATTTTTTAGTTATGTAGTGATGTTGACCATTTCTGGAGTCAATTCACTGACTAAGAAGAGCGGGGCAGTCAACATGAAGCATGTTTATCTCGCGAGGTAACTTAAATTATCACATCTCTCCCGATTGTGACCAGTTACATCTATATATCAGTTTTGCAAGGTCACATCGGAGATTGGCATGCTGTCCTCGGACTATGACATTCCACCATTCAGCAGCATGGCCACGGCGGGTGGATATGAAATGGTTGTTGTGGCTACAAGGATGTGTACTACGATAAGTGTCGGGCAAGCTTGCGGTGTCGAGCACGAGAAGGGAGCCCGAGAATGGCTACAGTTCCTGTTCCTCGCAGAGATTCAGGGTGCAGGGGCACATGATAAAATTTATCCCTTTTTCTGTCTTTTGTATAGTAGATAGGAAATAACTGCTGTCTGAAGCTGCTGATGTTCCTGCTTACGTTAATACTAGATAGTTTTGTTAGAGTGGACATAGTAGTACCTACGTTTGAGATAAAGTTGTAGGTTGTAGAGTTTCCTTGTCTGGATTCTGCGATGTTTTTTTTTCAGTTGTAGCCAACGGCATGTAATCTTGCGATTCCCTTTTTATAATGTTGAAATAAAGACTTATTTTTCTGCTAGATAAATAATTTGCGTATCAATAACTGATTTTGTTGAGTAATCTTTGTGTCATAGTATCGCTAAGCTTAATCTCCATTAGACAATCTTATTTAACTAATAAATGGCTACATTCTATTTTCTTATATTTGATGTGAATGATACAAAGAAATACTTTTAAAAGGTAAATAATGGAGTGTTTTTCTTAAGCTCGAAAGGAATGCAAAAGGAAATAAAATATGCATGGTTTGAGTAACGATAACGGAAAGAACCCGGACACGATTTCCAACTTTCATTTAGCTTGACCACAACTGCCAAACAGGTAGTAACGATGCCTAACCCTTCATTGTCCATGTTAAAATGAGGTGCTTAGTATATGACCATCCCATGAAATCGATTGCAGTTTTGGTCACACTTTTGTTACCAGTGCCATACATCGGTATTGGTTCTCTACCACTGATAACAATATGACAAACCGAATGCTCCATCATATGTAACTGTTAATGCCGAGAACCATGATGGAGATTTAGCAGAGTTTAAGAGGAGGCGACACACCATGCATGTAGAAGTAGACAGTTTTAGCATTTGTAATTGTCGTAGAAAAATAATTTGATTGCTTATTGTCTTTATATATATATATATTTTTTGAAAGCAACAGATTTTATTCCTCATATAATGGACATATCGTTTACAATTGAATGAGAAATAAAATCAGGGATTACAGATTCCCAAAACAGAGAAGATTTTTCACTAAATGAGTTCTTGGCTAGGCTATGAGCCACTTCATTTGCTTCACGTGGGCACTGTGTGTAAGAAACACTTGCGAAGTCCATCGCTAACTGTTTGCACTCGAGCACCATAGCAACATCTGAGCCAACATATGTATCTGGTTGTTGCACCGCTTCCGCCACAAAGCTACTATCGGACTCAATGATCACTTTGTTGCAACCGACCCTCTCTGCTAGATATAGTCCGTTCCGAATTGCTGTCATCTCCGCAGAATCAACACCGACCACATGAGGAACAAACCATGTTGCAGCCGCAATAAAATTCCCTCTCCCATCCCGAGCAATAGCGCCAGTTGCACCGGATAAAGTTTCAGCTTGGAACGCCGCATCGACGTTGATTTTAATCACATCGCTAGTCGGTTTCTTCCACATATGATCATGGGTCCTCATCGGCTGCCCAGCCGTATAAGCCCGAGTATAGTTCGTTGCCAAAACCTTAATAGAGATTGCGGCTCTCTCAGGGGTCTGGATTGGTTCGCTTTTAACATGCTGACGCCGTTGCCACCATGGGTACCAGGCGGCTACCATCATAAGTTCCGCAACAGGCAGTCCATCAATGACTGAATTCGTCCGACACAGGATTTCGACAGTTATAGACCCTGAGCGATCCTGCCGTACTGCTTCCTCTACTCTGTCCTTCACCCCTAGCTCTGACCAAACCTCCATTGCTCTCTTACAGGTAAACAGACAATGCTGGATATCCTCAATACCGGTCGCACAGAACGGGCATTGAGGGATGAGTGGTATGTGTCTATTTGCAAGAATTCCGTAGCAAGGAAGTGAACCATTTAGTGCCTTCCACGCAAAATGTTTGATCTTCCCTGGAATTTTGAGGTTCCAAATCTCTTTCCAGATTGTATTCGTATTTATATTCCCCTTTCCGTCTGATCGCACAAGTCGCTGCCCGAACTGATGTTCAAATTCTCTATGATACGCCGATCGGACTGAGAACGTCCCCGACCGTGTATAGTGCCAAGCAACAAAGTCTTTCACGAGCTGAACATTTAACGGAATCTGGAGAATCCTATTGGCATCCACCGGGGAGAATATATCTCTAATCAACACTTCATCCCACTGCCCATCATGCGGATTAATAAGTTCCTCAACGAAAGTGAGCATAGATGCACCTCTCGGGGTGATTACCTTCCGTGAAGGACTTTCTGGGATCCAAGGGTCTCTCCAAATATTAATTTGTGACCCCGACCCAACACGCCAAATACAACCCCTTTGGAACGTTTGGATGCCCGCGACAATACTTTGCCAAGTGTATGATGAACCCTTCTTCGGTCCTGCCTTCAAAATGTTGCCGTCTGGATAATACTTTGCACTCAAAACGCGTGCACATAAGGAGTCAGGGTTCTGGATCAGTCGCCAACACTGTTTTGCTAACATAGCAAGGTTAAAACTATGAAGGTCTCTAAATCCCAATCCCCCTTTCTTCTTCGGTACACATAATTTCCACCATGCAAACCAATGCATCTTCTTCTTCTCCTCATTGTCACCCCACCAAAATCCAGCCAACTCATCAGTGATTGTTTTGCAAATACCTTTAGGCAGTTTGAATACGGACATTGCATAAGATGCTATTGCTTGGGCTACTGATTTCAGTAAAATTTCCTTGCCCTGCATAGACAAAACTTTCTCCTTCCAACCTTTGAGACGCTGGCATACCCGGTCAATAAGATGCTGGAAACAATCGCTTCTGTCAACCCCCACCATAGTAGGGAGCCCCAAATATTTATCTGATAGGGCCTCCGTGACAATGTTTAGTTCCCTGCATACCTCTTCTCTTACACCAACCGGAGTATTAGGGCTAAAGAAAATGCTAGATTTGGCATTACTCACCATCTGACCTGAACTCCTGCAATAGGTATCCAAGATCCTCTTCAACGTGTTTGCACATTGCATGTTTGCTTTCATCAGTATTAGGGAATCATCTGCAAAAAGAAGATGTGAAATAGTAGGGGCATTCCTACACACTTTAATACCTTCCAGATTCCCAATTTCTTCCTCATGAGCAAGCATACTAGATAGTCCTTCCGAGCATAACAGAAAAAGGTAGGGGGAAAGAGGATCCCCCTGCCTAAGGCCCCTGGTGGGTGTAAACTCATCTGTCTCAGTATCATTGAAACGGACCCTGTAGCTGACAGAGGATACACACTCCATTATTAGCCGGACCCATTGCTCATGAAATCCCAACTTCAACATCATCCTTTCCAAAAAATTCCATTCAACTCTGTCATAAGCTTTATTCATGTCTAGCTTTACTGCACAGAAACCAGAAGACCCATGTGTTTTCTTTTTTATGGTGTGGAAACACTCATATGCCACCAGTACATTATCAGTAATAAGTCTTCCAGGTACGAATGCACTCTGTGTAGGAGAAATAATTTCTGGGAGAATTCTCTTCAGTCTGTTAGCAATCATCTTAGAAATAATTTTGTAAACCACATTACAGAGACTAATAGGTCTGTACTGTGTAATTACCTCAGGACTATCTACCTTGGGAATCAGAACGATGTTTGTTGAATTCCATCCCGAAGGTATCTTCCTGTTATTAATTGCCTCCAAAACCTCTTTGGTCAGATCATCACCCAAGATATGCCAAAACCTTTTAAAAAAGATTGCATGTAGACCATCAGGTCCTGGTGCCTTCATATCACCTATCTGAAATAGAGCCTTGCGCACATCTTTTCGGGTATACGGAGACATGAGAAATTCATTCATATTCTTTGTTACAAGGGTTTTCACAGAGGATAATAAACCATCATCTATCACACCTGAGCTAGAAGAAAAAAGGCCACGGAAATAATCACAGACTAGGGGCCTCAGGTTATCATTACCTTCCACCCAATTCTGATTGTCCTTCTTCAGTTTTTTTATAAGATTCCGTCTCCTCCTAGCTGATGCACAATACTGGAAATACGAGGAGTTACGATCGCCCTTCTTTAGCCAGTTCACCCTTCCCCTTTGAGCCCAATATATTTCATCTTGTTCCAACAAGTTCTCAATCAAAACCGACAGCTCCTTCTGTTTCATTTTCGCTTCATTCGTAAACGGCGATCTCATCAATGCCTCAAGATCACGCTGTGCTTTTTTAAGTCTAGCCCGAGGCTTCTTCAGGATCCGGCGATCCCATGCATGCAGATCGGCATGCACCGAATTCAGTTTGTCCCGTACAGTAGGACACAGCCCACGCTGTACTGCTTTTTGCCATGCGGTGTTCACTATTTCACTCACCGTTTCTTCAGCTAACCACCGCATCTCAAACTTTCTGTCTCTATTCGGTTGGTTCTCTGCCACACCAGCTAAAAACTCAGTGTCCATTAGTATGGGTCGGTGGTCCGATTTCCCCATATCCAGGTTGCTTAGCCCTGCCATCGGGTGGACCAACAGCCAATCAGCATTAGTCACTGCCCGATCAAGCCGTTCTCTCAATCCTCCGCGAAACCAAGTGTACATGTCACCATTGTATCCAATATCTTCTAATGAACAATCAGATAAAGCATCTTGGAACGCCTGAAGACGAGAATGGTGGCGAGGAGCACCCCCATCCTTCTCTGTTGAGTACAATATCTCATTGAAATCACCTATCACCATCCACGGCAGCCTAGACTGGGCGTGGAGATCACACAAGTTTCGGTAGGTCCGATCCTTGTGCTCCCAGCTAGGTTCGCCGTATATTCCTGTCATTCTCCACATACGTCCATCTGGTTCTTCGACCGACACATCAATGAACTCGAGTGTTGTAGTCCGGGAGTAGATCCTAACCTCCTTCTTCCAGACTAACAAGAGCCCACCCTTTCTTCCATCAATACTGGGTGCCACCAGCCTATGATCAAATCTCAGTTTCCTCATCACCACTTCTGCCCTATCCTCATCCAGATGTGTTTCGGACAGAAAAATCACATCGGGGTTGAACCGCCTCTGGAAGTCCAGGAGCGAACGAACTGTCGGGGCACCGAGAAGGCCCCGACAGTTCCAGCTCAAGATTTTCATTGCTCCCGGCGACCTCCACAAGCCTGAACTCGCACCAATTTTATATATTGTTCTGCTCCGTGGCAACGCACGGACATCCAACTAGTTTTGCCAGATGGTCCGGTTTGCGGGATGCGTTAAGATGCTCTCACCAATTTTCTTCGGCTCGCAAGCCCAGGTCGCAACGGGTTGGGCCCTGTATATTACTATTTGGGCTTCTGCGCTTGTGAGAGTGGCTGTCCTATCCTCCTCCTCGCCAACTGTAGAGAAAGAGAAGAGAGAGAGGAAGAGTACACGGCGGCGGAGGCGATGGCGACGGGAGGGAAGGGGCTGAACGCGACCGGCGAGTTTTTCCGGCGCCGTGACGAGTGGAGGAAGCACCCTATGGTGGGGAACCAGCTGCGCCACGCCACTCCAGGGCTAGGCATCGCCATCGTCACCTTTGGGATCTACCTTGCCGGCGAGGCCGCCTACAACCGCCTCTACCGCCCCGCCGGCGACAACCACCACTAGATCTCCCCCAGAGGTAAACACCCCGTGTGATCTTCACTTTCTTTCCAGTCTAACCAAATGGGTGAATTTGGGATGATTTCAAGACGGTAAGGGCTGTTGCGGTGTTTCGCGTAGATCTATGAGCCTATTGGGGACTATGTGGTACTGTCTTCTGTCGAACGGATTATGGATTTACACGTTGGGAATAAACTGCAGCTCTGATTCGTAGTTGTTTGAAATTCTTACGTGCTTGAGGCATAATTGATGATTGCAAAAGAGTGGACCGAAATGCATCACCTGCACGCATAATGATTCATAAATCGATTAGTTTTTGCCTAGCATATGGTGATTCTGATCACCAGTCGAGTTGCATGTATGGCAACCGCACATGAATAGCTATTTCATGGGTGGATGGGATAGAATTGAGATGCTCTAAATCTCAAGGTGCTCTTTCCGTGTAGCAATACCCAAACCCACCAAGTAGAGCAGAAATTGACAAGCATAATAGATCACTCAGACAGGGGGGTGCGATTATCTTGGTTCTTCCAGATGACGCAGAAACAATTGCCAGGCCGGCAACAAAGTAATCATCTCTTTTCGGCAATGTATGCTTGACCTTGAACAGATGCTGATTAATTGTAGACTCTGCAACAACGCTTTTGACATTGCACAGCCAAAGAAATATGTTCTGTTGAGCCCTGGGACTACAAAAGTAGCATGTAGGATCACCTGGCAATATTCTGCTACCCATGTTATCTTCTGTAACAATGTCTTATTGTGAAATAATCTAAAGAAAAACATTATTTGTTGGTATTTAGCCTTCCATTTTGTTTATTAACTATGCCTTTTAGACTTCTAGTCACTGGATTTCCAGAGAAATATCCCATGTTTCTGGAAGACCACATCATATCCTTTTTTCATCTTGCAGATGAATTGATCTCAGTTCATCTTCTAAGTGATTCCACTGAATTCCTTAACGGCCATTTTCAGTACGTTACTACGTTGTTGGATCTCTGTTGATGAACCATTTTTTAAGTTTAGATTAGTTTTTTCTTAGCTTTTATATCGTGTTCTGTTTACGAGAAACCAGTCATCCACAGAAATGAACTAATGATCGCTTGACTTTCTATGAAAGGTGTATACCTTGAGATACGTGGGTAGGTCAGCCAAATCACCAGTACTATTTAAGGCCTTAGGGCACTTATTGGCCAAAATTCGGATTGTGCAGTTATACTGTTGGAATGCTTCGAGAAGTATCTGGTTCCACTAAAGTTGTCATTTGCTCATATCAAGTCAGCATATGGCTAACACTAAGAAAGATACTTCCACATGTAGCTGTATCTTATGTCAGTACGTTGTAAGCCCTTTTTAGCTTAGCTCATTGTGATGCTGGACAGATTACATGTTGACGGATTTTTTACGTCGATCCTAACAGTTGAACTAGAGGCAGTACGTGGAATTTGTAGTCTAGGGGACGTCATGTCAGGAAGCCAGGTGGTCTTGGGCACAGAAAACAGAGACACTAATATTATTTGACTTTCTTCCGTCCCCTTTCCCTGGAACTAGGATGTTCTCTTCCTAGCCAAAAACTTCCGTTACTGCTATGGCCAGCGGACGTGGATCTTTCTTCTCGGTGGATCTATGCGGGGGCTACTATGTTCTTTGTTTGTTGATTTCTTTCCTCGATCCACCTGCTTCTGGATTTTCGATCGCTTCACAAGCATGCAGATGGAGTATCTTCTTGAGTTTGAGGCCAAATGCTTGATCGGGGCAAATGTTGTTGAGAATTTTATCCATCGCCAACTTCCTGCCTCCAAGCTGTATAAAAGCCCTACTTCCTGCCTTGCTATTTCTTTAGATGTGAAGAATATAGATGATTACAATGTCAAGGGGGACTCGCTGAGTAAGTAAACTCGGGGAGTTATGGTGGTGATGGAGGTGAGTAAGTAAACTCGGGGAGTTATGATGGTGTTGGAGGTGATCGCAACGGTAAGGGCCCATTCGGATCCTCTCCGGCTCCGCGCTTCACCAGCTTCGCACGTGGAGCGGTGCTGAACGGCCCAGCTTCACGAAGCCAACCCTCCCGCAGTGCAATTTCGTGGAGCAGCGAAAGCGTAGCTCCACCAAACGGTGAAGCAGGAGTTGCATGAAATTGCAGGAGCATGCCATTCAGAAGTGACCTGCGTACTGTTTTGATTAAAAAGAACACTCCCGAACAAACCAGCTACCTCAGCGACCCCACGGTCAGACTAGCCCATGCCTCTCCTTCTGGCCCATGCTGACGGAGCCGAAGCTGCTGCTGCTGCCGAACGCTTTGCAGCTCCCATGCGAAGCTGGCTTGGGCTGGCTGGCCGAGAAGCTGGCCAATTTCGGAAGCCAGAGAACTTCCGAACGGGGCCTAAGTGCGGGAAATGTTCTACGTGGTGTAGGCTACCCTAGACAAAGGAAGAGGGTCCCCTTCTACGCCCCCCCAGTAACCCTTATATAACTCCGACCATGGAAAACTCCATGTCAATGCATGAGCGCATAGGGAGATAGAACTCGGACGCGGTGTTGGTTTACAACATGTTTTGCCCTTTTCCTATGTCTCCTAGAGTGTTTTTCTTATCCTTTGTTATAGTTTGATGAAAGGCGGCGGCGCTTCTTCTTAAGCTGATGTGCTATCCTTGGGCATTGGGGTGCCCTTTGGAGTGGCTATGAGGACCAGGCGGTAGATAATTTGACTTACCATGGACACATTTTCGGGACCTGGGATCAGTGATATGCAAATCTAGCCATTCCACTAGCAAATGCATTTCAACGATTCTAAGCCTCTCCACACAATGTGCACGTTATATCCATACACGCAACATGCATGCCTTGTGCAACGACTAAAGTTTAACAAATGAATACAAGGGTCTTACGACCAAGTTGCGGTTCTCACAACAAGAAGGCAAATATACCTTGGACATGTAAATTTAACAAATGCCTTAACAAGGCTAAAGAAAGCAAATGATGTCAATAACCCTTCCCAGACCACTGCCTGGGATAACCATAGTTAAAATCGTTATTCACCGCTAGAGATCACATGTTCCGGATGTTAGCATATGATTTGCAGTATTCAGATCGTAAGAATAAATAAAGCAAGGTGAGTACCCAACTTTACCTGCAAGACTTACATCAGAACTAGCTACACATATGCATCAGTATCGAAGGAAAGCGATATATGTGGGTTTGACTGCAACAAGCGCTAGCATACTACAAAAGCCTGCTACTAAAGCTATGACTACCAGAGTTTGTGACAAAATGTAAGAGGGCGCACACAAGTCCATCTAGCTATCTACCACATCAATACACCACCATGGATCCTCCTTCGACTCACCCGCAAGTAAGCAATAATCCATGGCACTCACACTTATCTTGGCAATTTTGTTAAGTAGCTGTGAAAGTTGTTCTATGACCGGGTAACAATCTCCAAGTCGTCCATAACCGCGGGCACGACTATGCAAATAGATTTAACCCTGCAGGGGTGTACCATTTTACCCTACACGTGCCAACCGCTGCTCTAAATGCCAGATCATGAAGTACGCTTCATGGGTTATGCTGGCAGAGAGTGATTGACACGACACTTCCCCTACGCTGCAAACAAGTCCAGGGAGTCACCCACTCGAGTTGTACCCGAATCGTGAGTGCAGTAGAAGCTCAAAAATAGACCCATCTGTTGTGTGACACGACCAAGTCTATCTCTCAAGATAACCACTTGTCGGACCACTCATAGAGTCATAGGTAAGACCACACCACCATCACATCACACCTACCTGTTACCAACTCACGCTACAAATTGAAAGCCTCAAATGGAAAGCCTGAACTATGTGACTCTTGGACAGGTTTGAGGTAAAGTGCTAGGCCGAGGCCCCATATACCCAATGTATTAGCGCGCTCAATCTTGGATCAAGATAATGAGAACTTGGGTCCTAGTAGTGGCTTAAGTGGAACAAACCACCATGTTCTCCAACATGGCCTTCCTTCCACCCCCGCCTTTGGTCATATTTAACATAATTATCTCTAGAAGCATACCACAAACATGTATATTGTATATCCACCACTATTATTCATCACCCAAATGGATCAAGACTCACGCAACCCTAAGCGTAGCATAACTATGACAAGAGTTAACACCAAATTGATGATAACACAAGCAATTACCAGGCATGCTAGGATGTAAGGTAAAGGCAATATCAGGTGACAAGTATAGGCTATGCATCAGTATAAGAACTCTAGCTATTGAAGATAGACAACTAAATCGATAACACTAATGCAAGAATAAGGGAGAAAACGGTAAATGGGATGTGTCGGAATGAACAAGGAGGTTTTGCTTGCATGATGGGACATGGTCAGATCCTGCTCGTTGCTCACGTCATCTTTGGATCCTACCCGAGTAAAAACAGAAACACTGGAAAGGCGCAAATGGTGCATTTTACTACTACGGCAAATATAGCAGCATGATCATGATATGCAATGCATGACATGGCGAGGTTGATGTTTCAAAAGACCTAATGCATGTCAGCAACAAGTTAAGTGTAAGTTGAATTGCAACTAAAATGCAATTCAATTAAACTACACATTCAAAGAATAGGGTCTAATCTTGTTTTAGCTAAATCATTTTTAAATGATGTTAACATGGCATAAGGTGGTGTTTGGAATTAAACTAAGGGAATGCTAAATATTTAAAATGGAGTGAAATGATTATATATAGCATTTTCATAATTCTCCATACTAAAGGAAAGACATTAATTATGGCTCAACCCTAAACATATTTTTAGAAGTTATTAACATGCACAATAATGGCATATTTTGAATCTACACATTTTTCAAAAAATTGGTATATTCAACATGTTTTCTTGAATTAGTTATGGATTTTTGAAGTTTGCACAATTTTCTAGAATTTATTGTTTTAATTTAAAGTCGGAAATCTATTTTGTTAACAACGGGGACTGCATGTTGAGTGAGTGGTTGATTGGGTTGGACAAGCTATCAGTTTGTAGTACCGCGCCGGCGGTAGGGGGGGGGGGGGGTGCAATGGCCCAATTAGCAATTACTACCTCTGTTCATAAATATAAGACGTTTTAGAGACTTGATACTATAAGACGTTTTAGAGACTTGTATCAAGTCTCTAAAACGTCTTATATTTATGAACAGAGGGAGTAGCATTAAACTGTAGCTGAACTTAACTAGTCCCTACAGTAATACACTATTAAGGTCGGGCCCATATGTCAGGGACACAAGGGCCGATTTGCAACGTGGAGGTGCACTGTTGCTTAGCTCGTGCGCGGTCGGGGCCTTGCTGGGTGCATTCACGCAAGGCCGTTGGAGGAGGTGCGGGGGGCACATGAGCACAGTGGACAAGGCCAGGGAAAGGGTGTAAGGCGAGGCACCACGACTTGCCGAGCATTGGCCATGGCGGCCGGCCTCGGGCGGGGTGGGGGGTGGGTGGGTATTGCTAGGGGCACAACTCAATGGGGAAAAGAGCAGGGGGGTGCGCTAGCTCACCGGCAGCTCGAGCTCGTGGTCCGGGAAGCCGAGACAGGCCGGATAGGCGGAATTTGGTGACTGCAGCACCCAGCTGTGGCGAAGAAGATGACATGGTCGACGACAATTCGAGGTGTCCCATGGTGATTCCTCTTGCGGGAGGACAGACGGGGCTCCCAAGACACCACGACGTGTCTCGGGGAGGAGGTTGGCCACTTGTGCGACAAAGGTGTGCGATGGCTGTGGCCTCAGTCGTGGCCATGGCGACGAGAGGGAGGCGGGAGCCAGCGAGAAGAGGGGGATACGTCGGGAAGGAGGAACCTAGGGGTCGGGGACGCGTTAACAGGGGCTATGCCATGACCGATGTGGACATGTTGGATGCACGCCGTAGAGTCATTTTGTTAAATTGTGCATTGCAATTAGAGTTTGATGATTTAAACCATTTCGATCCATGTAATATTTTGGGATGGGTCCCTAAACTTATAGACGAAGTCCATGCCAAAACATTAGGGTTGAGAAAGGAATTTTGGGTTCTTTGCAAATGCGTTAGGGTTTTTGATCTTTAAAGATGAGGATTGGAATTATCTGCATTTTCAAATTAAAATTAATTAAACATGATGCTTATGATGCATTTTCAAACTAAAATTGATTGAACATGATGATTATGATGCACAATCAGCTCCTAATCAATAATGCTAATCTTTGGCTGTTACACACAAGCCCTGTTTAGATAAGTAGGAGTATTTAATATTCAGGATAATCACCACGTACAACTATGGTTAAGTAAAATCATACATTGTGACAGGTCTATATGTTTGTGTTGTTTCCTGTGATACTTGGAAATATTTGTTATTGTTAAACATAGTTATATTCCGTCACAGTTGAATTTTGTATGCTGAGCATAAGCTGTAAATAGTATTTGTTCCTCTGTCCCTGAATAGGTGGTGATCAATTGAATCAGTGAATACAACTTCGTAGTCTACTTCAACTAATTTGCATTGCCCTAGGTATCAATTGTTTGCATTGCGGCAAAATGAAATTAGCAACTCTAGTTAGCAGATAACATGGATCTTGAATGTTAAATGGATAGCTTTAGCATGTCATTGACTTTCTCGGCCTTGTAAAAGTTGATTAAATTCTGGCATCTGCTTAGCATTGTCCAGTTTAATTATGTTGATCCTAGTTGAATATATTTATGCTGGAATTGGGTACTGTGTTTGAATGGAAACAAACGGAAATGTTAAAGGAGGCAACTACCAAAGTTGCAAAATTTTGTGGTTTGATTCCTCCATCTCTCAATCCAGCGTGCATATTTGCTTCGTTTGTTATCCGATATGTTTTTCTTTGCTTAATATTGATCAATTGATGATATTGCATGTTGCAGGTAAAGTAGATGGAGCAAACTTTACCAAAGCACCAATGTTGATCTTTTCCGGTTTGATCTCATAAGGTCTGCATGACCACCTTGTAATTCGTGATCAGGAGACGTGCTGTTGGTCCAACTAGTGTTCCTGGAACGCGTGTCCTTTAAATTTGATACTGTTTTGTGGTTATACTCGGCATTTGGACACGTCATTTTTTTTTACCCTGGGACATGGCATTGTTCTTACATTAGTGAACTCGTATATCTGCAAGTTGAACTTGAGTGCCTGTGGGTTGTCACGGACTAAAAGAAACATTGTGATTAGATAATTATTTTAATTTTGAAATAATTGTTGAATATCATTTAATTTTCACTAGCACGTATGCCCGTGCGGGAGAAGAAAAATATCCTTGCATCCTCTTATTGCATGTGTAGCTATATGTTTGACAACGTAAAGAAAATGATTTGTGTAATACTAATTTTATTTTGGATTACTAAAGATAATTGTGATAAATGTGCTTGGACTTTTGGAGTCAGACAAATATCACATGCTGATGTTTAGATCATAACATGTTTGAACATAAAAGAAGAGTAATTTTGTGTACTAGTATATTGCTGATTCCATTTTGGATTACTAAATATAATTTGTGATACTATTTGGATGGGATTATCTTTGGCTGCATACATTCAATCCAAATGCAGAAAATGATGTAGAGAACCAGGAGCTAAGGCTACATCACACACATCTTTATATGTATACAACAAATTTGGCTAGCTCAACTGCCTATGTAAAAGAAGCATATAATTTTTCAAATTGTAAGTTGTCTCGCCAAGCCATTCTGAAGCGCGGACATGGGAGTACCTTGATACTATGATGGCTACTCAAATGGATGAATGATCCATCTTCAATATATATAATTTATAAAGTATTCATGCTATATTTACATGAGTTCTACATAATTTTGGTGCACTTCTATATGATTTTTATGGACTAACCTATTAACTTAGTATCGAGTGCCAGTTTCTATTTTTTTTGTCTATTTCTTTGTTTTGCAGAAAAACCATTCCAAACGAAGTCTAAACGCGATAAAATTTACGGATTTTTTTTGAACATAGAGACACCGAAGCTTCGAGGAAGGACTAGAAGACCCACGAGGACGCCACAAGCTCACATGGCATGCCCCGGGGCGTCGGGAGTGCCATCTGAGCTTGTGGGCCCCTTGTAGCTCCTTTTGGCGTAATTCCAACGCTGAAAATTTCAATAAATCCCAAACCCCCCGAAAGTTGACCTAGATGTGTTTTTTCGCCGTCGCAAGCCTCTTTTGTGAAGCGATCTCATTCGGAGCCGTGTTCCGGCACCCTGCTGTAAAAATGAACAATTGTCTTTATTGATGATGGGATTACACATATATATATAGCCCCAGAAGGGGTGCGACCAAAGGGATGTGAGGCAACCGCCTCGGTTTGGAAAAGCAGGGATTAATAGGATTAATTAAATCCTAACACTCCCCTAATCCATGCTTGTTAGTGTAAGTATAATCGCCTTGAAAACTCCTTCAAAACCCTGTGGGAAAAAGTGAGGATATATGTGTTTGATATGATGCTAAAACTCCTGCAAATCGAGTGGGAAAATAAGGAGAAAATGCTGCAACATACAATAGTTATGGTCCCTTTTAACTCAATATGTGAGAACCATAGAGTTTAGAGAACAATAAACATGTCGTATATACTTTCCCAAAACCCCGGTGGGAAAAACAGAAAGTATGACATATGATCCCATGTTGATATTACCTCATTAAAAAACTTTATGAGAACCTGAATAGTAAACTCATGAACGGAAAAAGAGTATAATATGATGCATTAAATAGGAACAATCCAGGAAGATACTCCCCCTGATTCTAGCAAATTTCAAAGCCGTCACACAATAATTCCATGAACATATTTCTGGAATGTAAAACTTGATAGAGACTTCGTGAGAAAATCAGTCACATGATTTGATTTGCAAGATATGCAATATAGCGCTATTGCTTATTGCGTAACCTGTTTGCATCCGGGCAACACAAGAAACATTATTTTTGAGATAATGGTTGGTGGATGTAGCCATGAGGTCTGTTTCGAAGACTCTCATGAGATGGCTACCACACCTAGTAGGAACACCAACCTTGTCTATGATCTGACATAGTAGGGATCTGATCGATGTATCCAATGATATTGGTGTCTAGATTTCTATGAAACTAAAAGATTAGGACAAAATGTTTGATGCATTGGAGATATTGAAAAATATTCTTGAGTCTCAACCAATTGTGTTTGATGGATCCAATGCATGCACGATGATATGGAACCTTAGGTCCCAACATCTTATTTCGATCTCCTCATGGTCTAAATGAATATTTCTCTATGTCTAGAGAACGAAGAACCATGAGAATTATGGATGGATAAGACTTGTTCACAATCAGTTTCTCCAATATTCTGGATATAAACAACATGGTGTACCATAATGCATGAGTGAAGGTGCTCGAGGTTTTACCCAAATCCGTCATCTCAAATTCCATCATTTAGATGATCACACGATTCATCATTGCAGGAGTAATCCTTGTATATGACAAGCATGCATGGATAATCATCATTGTAGGAGCAATCCTTGCATGTAAGGAACTCACTACATCGGTTGTACCAAATGTACCAACAATAATAAGCCATATGGTGGCTTATTGATTTTACACCATGTATGTTGCGTTTTGCATTTCGATTCAGAAATGAGATTCCATCGGGAACCATCTATATCCGAATCTAGTGATCCACATGGATATGTAATCACTACATCTATCAACTGCAAAGATAGATGATTTTGTACTACCAATGATATAAGTTATAGATTCCATCTCTGAACAATAGTTGGGTATCTGCGTTAACCCTTGTGCTACAATACTTGCTCTATGTTTCACCACCTTGTTGTTCTCAATTTTGTTTCCAGAAGAAAACTGGTATAGGTATTGCTTATGAATACCTTTCCATTATTGAGCAAGTTTATTTCTACCTAGATTATATCTTTTGCTTGAGTCTGAATCATTTGAAAGGTTTTTGCAATCTAGTTGAGAAATGTATGTCGACAATTGTAGACTTCCGGTTATATGTGTCTCCAGAATCTATATATCAATATATAGTTGATGGAAATATCGTTACCCATGGTGACTGCTCGCGATTTCCCAATGCAATTGAGTCGGGTATTCCGATGTCCCGGTCATTGTGTGCACTATGACTTGGGTTGGTGGAGGTTTCCCATCCACAGGGTGTATACTACCCAATAGGTGTCTGTCAACGTAAAGTTGACTTGCACCTATTGATTCAAAGGCCTTGATATCCTTGCTTGAGAGAAGCTGAATCCTGATGTACTGTTGCCATACATCTCCCTCTGTTGCTTTGAACAGGGAGTGAAGTGGTTTTTGTTGGTACCTTCACTCTTTCAGGCATTTTTTGCAGGATTGTAGGATTGTGCGACACCTTTATAGTCAGTTAATGAATCTGGCAGATTATTTGCAATGTGTTGCAAATCTTCTGAACGCATGGTTCAGATCTTTGAGTACGTGAATTCGAGGTAGAAATGTGTTGAACATTCCACTAATTTCCTGGCATTTTTATGGTACATGAAATCTCCCCCTAATGCCTGGAAATGTTCTTCATTGAATCAACACATTGGCCTTGAATAACTCCCCATGTGAGGGGCCTGCGGTATTGAGGGTAATACAGTTATTCTTCACATAGATCCCAACTATATGTTGAGGGGTCAATGATGTATGCCGAGTTGTGATATCGGTATGCAACCGAATTACCGCAGATGGGAAATACTTGGTAGATTTCCACGTATCAAAGATAGAGGGGAATAATATTATGCAGTTTGGTCATTAGCGTGTAAAACTGCATGACTCCAACGTAAAGTTGGTAAGTTGCAATTCCAAAGTAAAAAAATTAATGCCATGAGCTTAGTTCTTTGGATAAAAGGATTCTACCAAACCATTTTGAGTCTAGACGAGAGTGCTAAACTTCAATCCTGGTGCAATAATGAGGGCACACAAGGAGAGTTCTGTAATGTTGTCCATTCGATTTTGATTGAAATCGATGTCAGTATAATGAGCCAATGGTTCGGTGTGGATAAATCACACTTGAGACCATCGTATAGATGTGTCGTTCATAACCATGGAATATCCGAATAGTCTACTCAATGGTTGGGAAGAGCCACTTACCTCAACTTGATGCATTCAAGGAGTTTGAGTGGTTCAACGTAGACTTTAAGGTGCGCGAGCCTTAAAATTAGCTTCCCCGTGTCACATGTAATGCAGAAAAAATCCAAATAATGTTAGAATTTACATCATTATCGTCATAAACCAATGGAATTGCTGATAGTTTCGGTTTCAACCCAATGTCTAGATGACCAAGGCGAGTATATCAAGTTTTTCATGTATAAGACATTCTGGAAAACTATCTTGAAGCAACATGTGCTACGGGTTTTGTAGTATGTGTAGTACAATCCTGATGATGCATAGACAATGTGTTTGCCATATCCGTTGCATATGATAAAGAGAAGATATTCCTCTTTATTGTCATCATACGTTTCGATATGGAAACTATTTTGACGTATACCTCTATAGTTTAGTAGGGTAGGAGTTAAACCGGAAATCAATAAAGCATCCTAGATGTTACTCGAGTACCCATAGTGATAGTAAATATGACCCTAGTTTAGCCAACAATTACCTCATCGCGTCTAGCGATTTTAAAATATCTCCTTTCCTCTCAACGAGAGTGGAAACATTTTACTTCCCTGAGTATAGAGTTCGTGGTGCATATGTACACAAGGCACATATAATCTTTCATCAGATTGACCCCCGTAGAAACCTATATAGAGACTTGAAGATTCTCAATATGAAAATCACTGTCAGATATATAGAACACATACAAATGTGTTGTACCAAAGTGCTTATACAATATATGATGACAAAAATACTTATGTTGTTATTACAACATAATTAATGTACATTAATTATATTGATCACTCAGGAGACTGAGGGACTATTCATAGTCTCCAAACATGTCGGTTGACTCATATTCAACCACTACATTCTCCATGCCCATAGGGTCCCATCACCGCTGGTGATGTCGGGTTAAAGGTTGAAGTGAGCTTCAAACCTTTGCCCTTGAGGTTCATTGTGTCTCAGGAATTGCTGATACAGAATAACCAGATGCAGGGATCTGAATCAATATAATGCCTTATGATGTATAAGACAACATTTTTCTCTTAGCGGTGTGATTCCGACCAGGGTGAATCCCGCAGTCTTGGATTGCACACATTATCCCACCAGACACAAGAGCAATCATGATGTCCATGCCGAGGTAGGGTAGTGATGGCCACTGAGGGCGAATGCCTCAAATTCTCTAGCCATTGGTTACCAGAAATAATTAATTTACGATTAGTAAATTAAATACCATCATGGTTAGTGTTGTAATGAATTTTGCAAAATTGATGGATATTTCAAGAAGTTAGCTTGAAACCATTAGTATGAATCTCAGATTGTTATGACACCTTGAAGATAATCTCCAAAATGGAGTAGATCTCACAACACTAAGGTGTATAATATGATGAAATCAGTAGATACTCACTCTTAATGGCTTATGTCATGACTTAGTAAAATGTGTGGGAGAGCACTTTGTAAAGCAATCATAATGTCAAAATAACAAAATGTAGTCTTTAACAGTAGTGGTGATAATATACAAAGCACTAGATCTACACACTACCTTGTGATCCCAATACATCAATTTGAAGAAATCACTTAAGAATTTTGCATATCAATTCTTGCTCGTATTAAGCCAAAAGGCTCAATTAAGATGAATTGATTTTTATTTGCAAGAACTTGAAAATCTCAATTGCAAATAGTAGATGTAATTCATCTCAACATGTTGAATACACGGAAATATATTACAACACACTATATTCTGGAATACAGAGGACTCTACAGAAATATAGTACCCGAAGGCACAATGGTCTAAAACAGATAAATACTAGTAAATAGTGTTACTGTTAACATGACCAATTTGCGAAATCTCAGAAATTGAAGGATACTCTGCAAATATTGGCCTGGACCACTGATTTCGCATGTTTTGCTAATTCCTGCAAATGCTGGCATCTTAATGCAAAACTGACAAAGAGATAAGGTTCTCTCTTTGTTTCTCCCGTGCAGTTCCTGTGGGGAAAAATACCTCGGAACCATCGCGGGAGGGAGGCGCTGCCGCCGCGCTCGAGCAGCCCACATCGCGCCACCACGTGTAGCCAAGGATGCACTGCCTCTGCGCGCAAGCCATGGGCCGTCGTCAAGTCGGGACTGGGAGGGCGCTGCGCTCCATGGACGGGTGGGCCTCCACTGCTAATACGGCTAGAGCATGCCGGGCGTTGCCGGCTGTGAGTCCCTAAGCGCCGTGAGCGGCCGTGGCTGTTGCCGACGGAGCCGCAGACGCCGGTGGGGGCGCAGGGGTCGATCACCTGGGAGGCGGGTCGACGCGACCGCGTAGCCGCGCCGTGGCGCGCTCCAGTCGTCGCATCTCGGTGGCCGGGCCTTCAATCGCGTGTACGCATTGCTGCGCAGCCATTCGCCACCGCTGCTCAGACTTGAGCGTGGAGTCACCGCTGTCGCGTGATGCGGTTGCGCTGTAGGGATGGCGAGATGGCGAGCAGCACTGGCTGCTCATTCCAACGCAAAGGAAATTAGAAAATTAGTAGTACATGGTACTTACTTACCTTTGCATCATTGATTGTTTTCATTGATGTGCCTGAACCGAGGAAAATGGAGAATGACTTCATCACCTTATGCTCCAGAATTCAGTCCTTGAGTCAACAGAGCATGACGCCGCCTGTACATCGATGAACTTCTTCTTTAGATTTCTTCTCTATCAAGAGATCAAGAGTGTTGCAGGCAGAGTGGCCTGGCCATTGGCGTCGAAGTCCGCTGCGATCCAGGGCCATTGGGTTCGTGGAAGAACACCAGATGACGCCATGGCCCCATGCCTGCCTGAGGAATTGGGCCTTGCGCGAGCGCCGCATCTGTCTGGGCCATGAGCACCACGCCGCTCACCGGTCGTGGGTTGCAACCTTAGTCATGTACAAGATTAAATAGGAAAGGAGTCACCTTAATCCTATAGCAATTAGATCAACCGTTTGGTGTTTGCATGATGGCCACGGAGAGAATACTGTCCATGGTGTTTGATTTATCTCCCATCGAACGTGTATGGTAACCGCCGCTGGCTGCAAAGGGCAGCGCCCGGCTTCTCGTCGAGCAACTCGCCGAGGCCGAGAGCCGTATGTGCGCCAGGAGGTCG
Source organism: Elymus sibiricus (assembly GCA_039707655.1). Lineage (NCBI taxonomy): Eukaryota > Viridiplantae > Streptophyta > Magnoliopsida > Poales > Poaceae > Elymus > Elymus sibiricus. The sequence continues at coordinate 188,567,200 of CM077673.1, forward strand.
CATCGGAGGATGCTGTTGTGCCAGGGGCAGTAGGCCGAGTGCCGTTGCTGGGTTGTGGCTTCGCCATTGAGGGCTGTGGCGTTGCAAGGCGTAGACTGATGCTACACACAGTCGTGTGCGGGAGGCCGGAGAAGCCATGCCGCACGCTGCCTCCGTGAATGCCCGTGGGGACACTGCCATCGAGATTGATCCGTCGTCGTTTCCAGTTCTCTTGTTCATCGCTTCGCTAGGAGAAGGGCGTGCTGACAACATGTTAAATGCAAAGCGAGAGAGACAAAAGATAGAGATGTAAAAGTGAACAATTGTCTTTATTGATGATGGGATTACATATATACATAGCCCCCGAAGTGGTGTGACCAAAGGGATGTGAGGCAACCGCCTCGATTAGGAAAAGCAGGGATTAATAGGATTAATTAAATCCTAACACTTCCCCTATATCTCTTTTGTGGTGAATTGAGTCTTGCTCTTTGAGGTTTCGTTATGTTGGATTGAACATTCTTGGATTTGAGATCACTTGATGCATGTCTCGCTCGCGGATACCCGTGGTGATATTGGGGGTATCTATGTGACATTAGAGTTGATTGATGCGTATCATATGGTGTTGTCGTTGTACGATCTCTAGAACTATTCATGAAACTTTGGGGTGGTTCGTAAGATTGATTGGAAATGAAAGTTTGAGGTGGTTTGCTACCTACACGATTTCATCCTACTTTCTCCGATAGAAAAAGAGACGTTGGAGCGATTATTTGTTGCACTTTGAGGGATTTTCATATGATTCAATTATGTTAGTAACGTTGGGAGATTGCAATAGTGAAAGTATGAACATTAAACCTTATTTCTAAGCATTGCAATACCGTTTGTGCTCACTTTTATCACTTGCTACCGTGTTGTTTTTATTATTTCGGATTAAAAAACCCATATCTACTATCCATACAACACTTGCATCACCATATCTTCGCCGAGCTAGTGAACCTATATAATTTATCATTGTATTGAGTGTGTTATAGACACAAGAGATTTCTTGTATTTGATTACAAGATTGTTTGAGAGAGACCATCTTCAACCTACACCTCCTACGGATTGATAAACCTTAGGTCACCCACTTGAGAGAAATTTGCCGCTCTCCTACAAAACTGTGTGCTTGAAGGCCCAACCAAGTCTACAAGAATAAAGTTGCGTGGTAGACGTCAAGCTATTTCTGGCGCCGTTGCCGGGGAGGTGAGTGCTTGAAGGTATCTTCTTTAGATCTTGCAATGGAATATTTTAGCTTCTTGTTTTTTACTAGTTTGGTTTCTATAAGAAAAATACAAAAAAATGGAAGTGAAGTTGCATCAAATTCTTTATCTTTATGAAGTCTTCCTTGAAAATATGGATTCCGATAATTGTGCTAAATTAGTAGAATAAGAATTTAACAAAATGATTAATGTGAGTTCCTTGAATAACAAGAATGATTACAATGTTGTTAGTATGCTTTCTATGATATCCATAATGCTAATGATGATTGCACTAGTCATGATAAAGAGGTTTCTTAATAAGCATGTCTATTATTGTGGAGAGCATATACCTTGCTAAGACATGCTAATTAGGGATGATAAATTTTGTAAGAAGCATAAATATGATAGAACCCAATGGCTTAAGATACTAGATGATTATGCTAAAAAATTATGTTCTATTCATCCAGTTACTTTTGAACTTTGCAATGAAGTTGGTCATCTTAATTTTCAATGCATGCATTTTTATGATCGAATTGCGTCCAAATATTGTGATGACATGATCACTCTTGAATATTGTAATGAACTTTGTTTTTTTGGGGTGTGAAGAATTGTTGTATAAAAATAGTTGGTTTGATGTATTCATTTTCACAGAGGACATTGGAATTAATCCAAGAGAAAGCTATATGTTTTGTGTGGTAAATTGCAATGAGAATGGTTTACATAGCCAATTATAGAAAGACATGAAAATCAATAGAATATAAAAGGAATACTAATGAAAGGTAAAATATTTCCCAATTCCCTCCTATTTTTTCTTATGATGAATCATGTGACGAGGAGGAGCTTCCTATCCAATTAATCTCTTCAATAAGAAGCTCGGGAAAATCAATGAAACCCACACATAATGTGGTGAAGAAGAAGAGGAACAAAAGGAAAAATAAAAGGTTAAAAGGTGTCTCCCCCAAATAACGGTGCTTCTAAGGATATGCCCTATGTGATGAGATCACAAATTATGGAAGATGGCACATTTCATGAAGATATTGATGTTTACGAAACTATGTCTCTAGGTACTATTGAGGATGATTTAGTTATGCCTACTACTTGTGATAATGATTGTGGAGATAATTTTGATACTTCTTATAATCTTGAAAATATTTTTGGCAGCAACTTGGAAAATTATGATGGTAATAATTGTAATGACGAGAGGAATTATTTAGAAGGAGATTCTAATGATAGGCAAAACCATAAGCTTGGGGATGCTATGTTTGATGAGAATGATATGTTTGAGAATGTATTTGCTGATAATTATTGTTATCCTAAGCTTGGGGATGCTATGCTTAATGAAGATGATCTTTTTATTCCCCCTACTTTTAATGAGAAAATTTATTATGATGATAGAATGCCTCCTATTTATGATGATTGCAATGATGATGAAAGTGGGTTTGAAAAAGTGTAAACTCTGAATATTAATTATGCCACTATCTTGGAGGGTGTTGAATCTTATGTTAATGATAAAATTGGATTTAGAGAGGTCATGACTTTATTTAATGTTGAATCCACTAATTTGGAAGATGTTTCAATTTATTTTGATGACTTATGATGATTATTGTGATGATACTTATGCTAAAAATAGTAGTAATAAATATTCTTGTCAAACTTGTCATAATTATGAATACCCTTTTATTGAACATTAGTCTTTTAATGTGGAATCAAGTTATAGTGTTCTAGTTTTTTTTGTAATACTCCCACTATTACGAATGAGAAGAAATTTGCTTGTGTGGATAGTACTAAATTTTCTATGCTTGTGTATCATGAAAATAATGCTTTGTGTGATAGGTATATTCTTGAATTTATTGTCGAGGCTAGTGAAAATTATAATGAGAGTAGAACATATGCTTATGGATATCTCAATAACATCATGTTTCCTCTCTATGTGTTGAAACTTTTAAAGTTGTAATTGTTTTGCCTTCCTATGCTAGTTAATTCTTGATCCAATATATTGTTTTCTTATAAATTTCTTATGCATAGGAAGTGGGTTAGGCTTAAATGTGTTTGTCATATGATTCATGATGCTCCCTTTATGTTTCAATTCCTACTTTTATGCGAGCATCATTAAAATCATCATGCCTAGCTAATAGGCATTAAAGAAAAGCGCCTGTGAGGCAACCCAATATTTATCCCTACTGCTTTTGTGTGTTTACATGATTAATTATACTACGGTACTTTTTGTATCTTTTCTTTTTAATAAAGTGCCAAGTTAAGCCTTTAAGGTGTTATGGACGCTTGTTTATTTGATTATGTGCAAAAACATAAACTTTTGTGTACAATATATGAATTATCATTATGTACTGGGATGTGATCAATTGCTAAATTTTGTACATAGTACTGCAATAAATTTTTCTACAATGACTTAATTATTCAGAATTTTTGGAGTACATAAGATGGGTAATAACTCGTCGTTTATAGACTGTTCTGTTTTTGACAAATTCAGTTTTCTTTTCTTAGTTTGATTGTTTTGGAGTTTCCATAGCTTATATTGAGTGATATAAATTGTGTAAATGATAGAATACGCTGGGTATTATGTGAGAACAATTATTAATATTGTCTTGACAATACCTGAGTGAATGATTTATTTTATTATACTAACCCATCTCATGAGTTCCGTTAAGTTTTGTGTGATTAAAGTTTTCATGTTTTGGGTGAAATATCGATATGAGTAGAATAAGGAGCGGCAAGACCCTAGGCTTGGGGATGCCAAGGAACCCCAAGGTAATATTCAAGGATGACTCAAGCATCTAAACTTGGGGATGCCCCAGAAGGCAACCCCTCTTTCGTCTTCAATACTATCGATATACCTTACTTGGAGCTATATATTTAGTCGTCACATGATATGTATTTTGCTTGGAGTGTCTTTTTGTTTTGATTGTTGTTTGATACAAACCTTTAAATCTGAAAATTTTAAAATTGGAGAGAGATTATACATAGCTACTTGTTCACCTAACCCCTCTTTATTCTTCACTTATACCTTTTGTAGTAGTTTGTTTGTTACTCTTGCGCTTCACTTATATCCTAAGAGTAATATTTTTTTGAATGAACCGAATGTCATGTGCTGTTGAGGATGAAATATGCATCCTCCGTTTAATCCTTCAAAGTAGACGTGAGACTATGATTATTCATATCTTTAATCAAGAAAGGGAGTTATATTATAATGACAATGAGCATTAGCTTTATTTAGTTGAACCTGTCATGTTGTTGTAATGAGTATCTTCCAATGAAGGAAGGATGATTGACTTGGCACATCTCTGCACATGTTTGATAAATTCCAAATTCAGCCTTGGTGGTATGAAGATTTGTAGGTTATCATCATGATTATATTTTTTCAATTATGTTACTATTAGTGAATGCATGATTGTGTTTTTTGTTCTTGTTAAAGTGGTTGCCCCAGTATTTTGCTAGTTTTCGCCTGTACTAAGCGAAAATGCTGCTTGTGCATCCATAATCCTAAAAACAAGTTATGCCATAAGAGTCCTATAAACGGTATTACCTTACCGTTCCAAGTAAATTTGTAGGTGCCATCTCTCATACCCTCAAATGAGCATCTGTTTTCTGTGCCCGTACCGCTAATGGAGCGATGGTGATACGTCTCCAACATATCTGTAATTTTTGATTGCTCCATGCTGATATATTATCATTCTAGGATACTTTTTTGATCATTATTTACCAATTTATAATATTTTTGAGCACTAACCTATTGACCCAATGCCCAGTGTCAGTTGCTGTTTTCTGCATGTTTTTTGCTTTTCAGGTTTACTGTACCAAACGAAGTCCAATTGCCACGAAAATTTTGGATGATATTTTCTGGACTATATGAAGACCTAAAAGCTTCGGAAGGAAGCCATGGGGTGCATGAGGGCCCCACTGATATGTCCATTTTGCATCATGATTTCCTACTGTTATTTATTATGTTTTTTTGAATAATAATGCTTTAGGGAGTGATTCTAATGCCTTTTCTCTCATAATATGCATGATTTACACAAAGAGAGAGAATACCGACAGATGGAATTCTGGACCTGAAAAAAGCACATCAAAGATACCTATTCTGCACATCTCCAATGGAGCTGAAACTTTACAGAGATTATTTTTGGATTTAATAAAAAATACTAGAGCAAAGAACTACCGGAGGGGCCCACCCTGGTGGGCACAAGACACCAGGGCGCACCATGCCCCCTGGGCGCGCCCTGGTGGGTTGTGCCCTCCTCGGCCCACCTTCGGTGCCCATCTTCTGGTATATAATCACTTTTGACCTAGAAAAAAAATAAGAGGAGGACTTTCGGGACGGAGCGCCACCGTCTCAAGGCGGAACTTGGGCAGGAGCACTTTTGCCCTCCGGCGGAGCGATTCCGCCGGGGGAACTTCCTTCCCGGAGGGGGAAATCGAAGCCATCGTCATCGCCAACACCCCTCTCATCTTTGGAAGGCCAATCTTCATCAACATCTTCAACATCACCATTTCCTCTCAAACCCTAGTTCATCTCTTGTGTTCAATCTTTGTACCGGAACCTCAGATTGGTACCTATGGGTGACTAGTAGTGTTGATTACCTTGCGTAGTTGATTACTATATGGTTTATTTGGTGGAAGATCATATGTTCAGATCCATTATGCTATTCAATACCCCTTTGATCTTGAACATGTTTATTATTTGTGAGTAGTTACCTTTGTTCTTGAGGTCACGAGAGAAGTCATGTTGCAAGTAATCATGTGAATTTGATATGTGTTCGATATTTTGATGATATGTATGTTGTGATTCCCTTAGTGGTGTCATGTGAACGTCGACTACATGACACTTCACCATATGGGCCTAAGAGAATGCATTGTGGAGTAGTTATTATATGATGGGTTGCTAGAGTGACAAAAGCTTAAACCCTAGTTTATGCGCTACTTCGTAAGGGGCTGATTTGGATCCAAATGTTTAATGCTATGGTTAGATTTTACCTTAATACTTTTCTCGTAGTTGCGGATGCTTGCGAGGGGGTTAATCATAAGTGGGAGGTTGTTCAAGTAAGAACAACACCCAAGCACCGGTCCACCCGCATATCAAATTATCAAAGTAGCGAAAACGAATCAAACCAACATGATAAAAGCGACTAGATGAAATTCCCGTGTACCCTCAAGAACACTTTGCCTCTTACTAGAGACAGTTCTGGCCTGTCCTTTTCCACAAAAGGATTGGGCTACCTTGCTGCACCTTATTTACCATTACCATTACTTGCTCATTACCAATTATCTTGCTATCAAACTATCTCTTACCTACAATATCAGTGCTTGCAGAAATTACCTTGCTGAAAACCGCTTGTCATTTCCTTCTGCTCCTCGTTGGGTTCGACACTCTTACTTATCGAAAGGACTACGATTGATCCCCTATACTTTTGGGTCATCAAGAATATTTTCTGGCGCCGTTGCCGGGGAGTGAAGCGCTCTTGGTAAGTGGAAATCGGTAAGGACAAACTTATACTACGTGCTGAAATTTATTGCTACTTGCTACTATGGAAAACAATCCTTTGAGGGGTTTGTTCGGGGTATCTTCACCTCGACCGGAACCACAATTAGTTGCCCCTCAACCTACTGCACCTACTGAAAATATTGGTTATGAAATTCCTTCGGGTATGGTAGAACAACTGCTTGCTAAACCTTATGCAGGAGATGGAACTGAACATCTTGATATGCATCTATTATATGTGAACAAAATTTGTGGATTATTTAAGCTTGCAGCATGAAATCACATTTGCTCCCTTGGTGGTTTTGGTAATTAATAACAACATATATGTCATTGAACTAATGTTTCCACTAAGCATATTTCAGGAAAAGTGCAATGATAGGGATGGCAAAAGGATTGTGGAGATTGTGGAGATACCCCAAGATGCAAGGAAATGGATTGGCAAAGCTTCAAGCAAGAGGACTCTACATTTTACTTTGTGAGAAATCACTTTGAGTCCATAGGAAAGCCAATACTATTAAAAGGGGGTAAGGTACTGTTGGTGAACAAAATGCTCATACGTGCACAAGTGATAGTCACCAAAAACACCCACAAAGCTCTTCCACAAAAGTCTGTCCAAAGTCAAATATCCAAAATCGGTGCAACCAACACTTTCCACTCGGTGCCACCAATTCCCAAACTCAGACAGACCCATGCCAAACCCTAGCACATCGGTGCAACCGATTCAACTTCGGTGCCATCGAGTTTGGGTTGCCAACTTTCTGTTACCTCGATTCACAAAATCGGTACCACCGAGTTTGTTGAATCGGCGTCACCGAGATTGGGCAATCTGACCGTTGGTCACCTAATCGGTGCAACCGAGATTTATATATTGGTCTCACCGAGATTCAAAAGTTACTGCCTTTTGGTCACTTCGGTACCACCGAGATTCACACATCGGTGTCACCGAGTTGGTCACTTTAGGTGTAACGGTTGGATTTTTGGGGATGCCTATATATACCCCTTCACCACCACCCACTCGAAAGAGAAGCACTCAGAACTATTCCATACTTGCCCCATCTAGTTTTCTGAGAGAGAGCCACCTACTCATGTGTTGAGATCATGCCATTCCATTCCATCCATATGAATCTTGATCTCTAGCCTCCCCAAGTTGCTTTCCACCAATTCAATCTCTTCCACCATAGCCAAATCTGTGAGAGAGTGATTGTGTGTTGAGGAGTCTATGATCTTGAAGCACAAGAGCAAGGAGTTCATCGACATTACCGAGCCTATTACCTTTTGGAGGGTGGTGCCTCCTAGATTGGTTAGGTGTCGCTTGGGAGCCTCCTACTTTGTGTTGTGGAGTTGAACCAAGAAGTTTGTAAGGGCAAGGAGATCGCCTACTTCGTGAAGATCTACCCATAGTGAGGCTAGTCCTTCGTGGATGGAAGCCGTTATGGAATAGTCAAGGTTGCTACTTCGTGGACCCTTATGGGTGGATCCCTCCGTGGACTCTCGCGACCGTTACCCTCCGTGGGTTGAAGACTCCATAAACGTGGATGTACGATAGCACCACCTATCGGAACCACGGGAAAAATCTTCGTGTCTACAAATTGCGTTTGATCTTCCTACCCTTCCTTTACTACTCATGCTTGTTGTTACTTTCCGCTGCTATACTCTTAGACATGCATGTGTAGGGTGTGCTTGACTTGCTATGAATGCTAAAATCTGCCAACACTTAAAATTGGGAAAAAGTAGATTTTTATTTAGTCAAGTAGTCTAATCACCCCCCCCTCTAGACATACTTTCGGTCCTACACAGGTTTACCAGGAGATGAAGCTAAGAAGAAGGTTTTCCCTTTATCTTTGAAGGGAAAAGCATTGACATGGTATAGGCTATGTGATGATCTTGGATCGTGGAACTGGAATCGTTTGCAATTGGAATTCCACCAATTTTTTTATCCCATGCATCTAGTTCATCGTGATCGGAATTATATATATAATTTTTGGCCTCGTTAAGGAGAAAGCATCACTCTAGCTTGGGGGAGGCTTAATTCAATGTTAGATTCATGCCCCAATCATGACATCCCGAGAGAAGTTATCATTCAGAATTTTTATGCTCGGTTTTCTCATAATGATCAATCCATGCTCGATACTTCTTGTGCTGGTTCTTATATGAAGAAGACTATTGAATTCAAGTGGGATCTCTTAGAAAGAATTAAACGCAACTCTGAAGATTGGGAACTCGACGAAGGTAATGAGTCAGGTATAAAGCTTGAGTTTGATTGTGTTAAATCTTTTATGAATACCGATACTTTTCACAAGTTTAGCACTAAATATGGACTTGACTCTGAGATAGTAGCCTCTTTCTGCGAAGCACTTGCTACTCACGTCGATCTCCCTAAGGAGAAGTGGTTTAAATATCATCCCCCTATTAAATAAGAAATTAAAAAAACGGTCATATCTAAAGATGAAACCATCATTTACAATGTTGATCTAGTTGTGCCTACCGCTTATATTGAAAACCCACCTTTCCCTGTTAGGATAAAGGAACATGCTAAGGTATCAACTGTGGTTCGTAAGAGTAATATAAGAGCACCTAAGCCCCCCGAGCAAATTAAAGTAGAACCTAGTGTTGCTATGGTTAAAGATCTCTTGGTAGAAAATATTGATGGGCATGTTATCTACTTCTGTGATGAAGCTGCCAGAATTGCTAAACCCGATGAAAAAGATAAACATAGACCCAAGGCATGCATGTTGCCTCAGTCAAAATAGGAGATCATTGCTATCATGGTTTATGTGATTTGGGTGTTAGTGTGAGTGCTATCCCTTTTACCTTATACCAACAAATTATGGATGAAATAGCACCTGCTGAAATAGAAGATATTGATGTTACTATTAAACTTGCTAATAGGGACACCATCACACCACTTGGGATTGTTAGAGATGTTGAAGTCTTGTGTGGGAAAGTAAAATACCCTACTGATTTTCTAGTCCTTGGTTCCCCACAAGATGACTTTTGTCCCATTATCTTTGGTAGACCTTTCTTGAGCACTTTCAACGCTAAGATAGATTTTGAAAAACAAACTGTCGGTGTCAGTTTTGGTGGGGTGTCTCATGAGTTTAATTTTTCCAAGTTTAGTAGACAACCTTGTGATAAAGCGTTATCTAGTAAATATGAAATAATTGGTCTTGCTTCTATTGCTGTGCCTCCTACTAATCCATTAGAGCAATATTTGCTTGACCATGAAAATGATATGCACTTGCGTGAAAGAAATGAAATAGATCAAATTTTCTTTGAACAACAACCTCTCCCGAAACACAATTTGCCTATTGAAACTCTTGGAGGTCCTCCTCCACCTAAAGGTGATCCTGTGTTTGAATTAAAGCAATTACCTGACACTTTGAAGTATGCTTATCTTGATGAGAAAAAGATATATCCTGTTATTATTAGTGCTAACCTTTCAGAACATGAAGAAGAAATATTATTAAAAGTTCTAAGGAAGCACCGGGATGCTATTGGATATACTCTTGATGATATTAAGGGCATTAGTCCCACTCTATGTCAGCACAAGATTAATATGGAACCTGTTGCTAAACCCGTTGTTGATCACCAATGGCGATTGAATCCTAAGATGAAAGAAGTGGTACGAACTGAAATACTAAAGCTTCTGGAAGCAGGTATAATCTATCCCATTGCTGATAGTAGATGGGTAAGTCCCATTCATTGTGTCCCTAAGAAAGGAGGTATAACCGTTGTTCCTAATGATAAGAATGACCTCATTCCACAAAGAATTGTCACTGGCTATAGAATGGTAATTGATTTTAGAAAGTTAAATAAAGCTACTAGAAAAGATCATTACCCTCTGCCTTTCATTGATCAAATGCTAGAAAGATTATCTAAGCACACACACTTTTGTTTCCTAGATGGTTATTCTGGTTTCTCTCAAATACCTGTGTCACAATCTGATCAAGAGAAAACCACCTTTACTTGCCCTTTTGGAACCTATGCTTACAAACGTATGCCTTTTGGTTTATGCAATGCACATGCTACCTTTCAAAGATGTATGACTGCTATATTCTCTGATTTTTGTGAAACGATTGTGGAGGTTTTCATGGATGATTTTTCCGTTTACGGGACTTCTTTTGATGATTGCTTAAGCAACCTTGATCGAGTTTTGCAGAGATGTGAACAAACTAATCTTGTCTTGAATTGGGAGAAGTGCCGCTTTATGGTTAATGAAGGCATTGTTTTGGGGCATAAAATATCTGAACGAGGTATTGAGGTGGATAAAGCTAAAGTTGATGCAATTGAGAAAATGCCATGTCCTAAAGATATTAAAGGTATTAGAAGTTTCCTTGGTCATGCTGGTTTCTATAGGAGGTTCATTAAAGACTTCTCTAAAATTTCTAGGCCTCTTACTAATCTTTTGCAAAAGGATATCCCTTTTGTTTTTGATGATGATTGTGTGGAATCCTTTGAAACACTCAAGAAAGCCTTAACCTCTGCACCTATCGTTCAACCACCTGATTGGAACTTGCCTTTTGAAATCATGTGTGATGCTAGTGATTATGCTGTTGGTGCTGTTCTAGGACAAAGAGTTGATTAAAAATTGAATGTTATCCATTATGCTAGTAAAAATCTAGACAGTGCTCAATGAAATTATGCTACTACTGAAAAAGAATTTTTAGCAGTTGTGTTTGCCTGTGATAAATTTAGATCCTATATTGTTGACTCCAAAGTTATTGTTCACACCGATCATGCTGCTATAAAATATCTTATGGAAAAGAAAGATGCTAAACCTAGACTCATTAGGTGGGTTCTCTTGCTTCAAGAATTTGACTTACACATCGTTGATAGGAAGGGAGCTGAGAACCCTGTAGCTGATAACTTGTCTAGGTTAGAAATTCTTGATGATCCACTACCTATTGATGATATTTTCCCTGATGAGCAGTTAGCTGCAATAAGTGTTTCTCAAAACACCCATTGGTATGCTGATTATGCTAATTACATTGTCGCTAAATATATACCACCTAGCTTCACATACCAACAAAAGAAAAAATTCTTCTATGACTTGAGACATTACTTTTGGGATGACCCACATCTTTATAAAGAAGGAGTAGATGGTATTATTAGACGTTGTGTACCTGAGCATGAACAGGAACAAATCCAATGGAAATGTCATTCCGAAGCTTATGGAGGACATCATGCGGGAGATAGAGCTGCTCACAAGGTATTGCAATCTGGTTTTTATTGGCCTACTCTCTTCAAGGATGCCCGTACGTTTGTCTTGTCTTGTGATGAATGTCAAAGAATTGTTATCGGTAAGCGTCAGGAAGTGCTTATAAATTATTCACTTATTGTCAAACCATTTGACGTTTGGGGTTTTTATTATATGGGGCCTTTTCCTTCCTCTAACGGGTACACTCATATATTGGTTGTTGTTGATTATGTCACTAAGTGGGTAGAAGCTATTCCAACTAGTAGTGCTGATCACCACACCTCCGTTAAAATGCTTAAAGAGGTTATCTTCCCAAGGTTTGGAGTCCCTAGATATTTAATGACTGATGGTGGTTCACACTTTATCCATGGTGCTTTCCATAAGATGCTTGCTAAATATGATGTTAACCATAGAATTGCATCACCCTATCATCCTCAATCTAGTGGTCAAGTTGAACTTAGCAATAGAGAAATAAAATTAATATTACAAAAAACTGTCAATAGGTCCCGTAAGAATTGGTCTAAGAAATTAGATGATGCACTTTGGGTCTATAGAACAACTTATAAAAATCCTATGGGTATGTCTCCATACAAAATGGTATATGGAAAAGCTTGTCATTTGCCTCTAGAATTAGAACATAAAGCATTTTGGGAAATTAAAGAACTCAACTATGATTTCAAACTTGCCGGTGAGAAGAGGCTATTTGATATTAGCTCACTAGATGAATGGAGAACCCAAGCCTATGAAAATGCCAAACTATTCAAAGAAAAAGTAAAAAGATGGCATGACAAAAGAATCCAAAAGTGGGAATTCAAAATAGGAGACTATGTTCTTTTGTTCAACTATCGTTTAATATTTGTTGCAGGTAAGCTTCTCTCCAAATGGGAAGGACCATATATTATCGAGGATGTTTATCGTTCTAGAGCTATCAAGATTAATAACGCCGAAGGTACTAACCCGAAGGTGGTCAATGGACAAAGAATTAAGCACTATATCTCAGGTACGCCTATTAACGTTGAAAGCAATGTTATCCAAACCATGACACCGGAGGAACACATAAAAGAAACCTTCCGGAACACTCCAGAATTCTAAAAAATAGGAGATCTATGGAAAAGTGGAGCATTATGGATGGACCTTAGATGAGGAGGAAGACGCTGCTATGAAGGAAACAAAGGATGATAGCTCTGAGGAAGAGGATGACCCACTACCTCAACCCGGAGACATGCATGTGGAATTCAAGAAGTCAAGCCTCCCTAGAGGATACAAGCCCGAGGTTCAATTTATACCATCTCGTTTTCTGCAGGAGAGCAAGGCGGCATTATGCAAAAAGATATTAAAGCTCGAATTGGAGAATGATGATCCGAGGGAGGAAAATTTCATGCTTAAATATAAGTTAAAGAAGAAGGCTACACCACCACCTGCTTCATCACCACCACCAAAGGAGACTTGAGCAGACGGGTATGGGCACTCCCCTTGGCTTGAGCCAAGCTTGGGGGAGGTGCCCCGGTATCGTATCACCATCACTTTTATTCACCTTTACCTATTTTAGTTCGATCTTTAGTTTTCCTTTGCTTTAGTTGAATAAAAGTTTAGCATGATCTATTTTCGTGTGTTAGTTTCGTGGCCTATCTATTTATGTAATCGAGTGAGAGTTATATAATAAAGTTTAGTTTGAGTTTTTGCCTCTCTACTTTCTTGTTGCAGTCAAAATAAAAGAAAGGAGAAATAAATGAAAAGAATCATATGCTAATCTTATGGTGAGTAATGACATCACATAAGGAAAAGTATAAGTAGTAAAATTTATTGGAGATTGACAAACATAGCATTGGTCAATGATGCAATTCATGAAAGAATTAATAAGGGAAGAGAAGATTCACAAGCAAATACACTATCTTGGACATCTTTTATGATTGTGAGCCCCCATTAAATATTATATGTCAAAATTGTTGACGTTGGACAAGGAAGACAACGTAATGATTTATGTTTGTTCATATCCACATAGAAGTTATATTGTCATAGATCCTTCAACATGTGGTGCTTGCTCAATATCTTTGCTAGCCAAAAATTCCGCACTAAGTAGAGATACTACTTGTACATCCAAAAGCCCAAACTCAAATTGATTCTTTGAGTGTCCACCATACCTACCTACGGATCGAGTAAGATCCTTCAAGTAAGTTGTCATCGGTGCAATAAGGCAATAAAAATTGCTTCTAAAAGTGTTTTGATCAGTTAGTGTAAGAGAAAATTGAGCGTTATACGAACTTATGATGGCAAAGTAATAAAAGCGATGGACTGCATAATAAAGGTTGCTATCATAGGGGGCACGATAGCGTGATGTTCTTTTACATTAAGGGATTGGGCATACAAACCAAAAAGCGCATGACAACCTCTGCTTCCCTCTATGAAGGGACTATCTTTTACTTTCATGTATTTACTTTTATGCAAGAGTCAAAGTATTCTTCCCTATTACTTTTTACTTTTTCTTTTGCAAGCATCATGTGGTGAGGAAAGATCTAGGCACATATATCCAGTTGGATGTGAGTAGGCATGAGTTATTATTGTTGACATCACCCATTGAGGTGAATACGTTGGGAGGCAAAACTATAAGCCCCTATCTTTCTATGTGTCCGGTTGAAACTTTTTGCTCATGCGTATGCTGTGAGTGTTAGCAATCATAGAAGACTAAATGATGGTTGAGTATGTGGACTTGCCAAAAGGCTCCGACATGAGACCCTTCCTGAAAATATGATGAATTGTAGTTGCAAAGTTGACTGAGAACATAGTTTGTTGGTTTTCAATAAGGTTTATGCTTTATACTTCTATGTTGTGATGAATTGTTACTTGTGCATGAGAAGCTATATGATGAAAGTATATGAATAAGTTTTATGATAGAGTTTGTTGCTGTTATGATAATAAGCATGATGCTTCTATGTCCGTATTTTGTTTTTATCGACACCTCTCTCTCAAACCATGTGGACATGCTTTTCAATTTCGGCTTTTCGCTTGAGGACAACCGATGTCTAAGCTTGGGGGAGTTGATACGTCCATTTTGCATCAAGATTTCCTACTGTTATTTATTATGTTTTGTTGAATAATAATGCTTTAGGGAGTGATTCTAATGCCTTTTCTCTCATAAGATGCAAGGTTTACACAAAGAGGGAGAATACCGGCAGCTGGAATTCTGGACATGAAAAAAGCACATCACAGAAACCTATTCTGCACAAATCCAATGGAGCTAAAACTTTACGGAGATTATTTTTGGATTTAATAAAAAATACTAGAGCAAAGAACTACCGGAGGGGGCCACCCTGGTGGGCACAAGACACTAGGGCGCGCCAGGCCCCCCTAGGCGCGCCCTGGTGGGTTTTGCCCTCCTCGGCCCACCTACGGTGCCCATCTTCTGGTATATAAATACTTTTTACCTATAAAAATATGAGGAGGACTTTCGGGACGGAGCGCCGCCATCTTGAGGCGGAACTTGGACAGGAGCACTTTTGCCCTCCGGCGGAGCGACTCCGCCGGGGGAACTTCCCTCGGGGGGGGGGGGAATCGAAGCCATCCTCATCGCCAACACCCCTATCATCTTTGGGAGGCCAATGCTCATCAACATCTTCAACATCACCATCTCCTCTCAAACCCTAGTTCATCTCTTGTGTTTAATCTTTGTACCGGAACCTCAGATTGGTACCTGTGGGTGACTAGTAGTGTTGATTACCTTGCGTAGTTGATTACTATATGGTTTATTTGGTGGAAGATCATATGTTCAAATCCATTATGCTATTCAATACCCCTCTGATCTTGAGTATGTTTATTATTTGTGAGTAGTTACCTTTGTTCTTGAGGTCACGAGAGAAGTCATGTTGCAAGTAATCATGTGAATTTGATATGTGTTCGATATTTTGATGATATGTATGTTGTGATTCCCTTAGTGGTGTCATGTGAACGTCAACTACATGACACTTCACCATTCATGGGCCTAAGAGAATTCATTGTGGAGTAGTTATTATATGATGGGTTGCTAGAGTGATAGAAGCTTAAACCCTAGTTTATGCGCTACTTCGTAAGGGGCTGATTTGGATCCAAACGTTTAATGCTATGGTTAGATTTTATCTTAATACTTTTCTCGTAGTTGCGGATGCTTGCGAGGGGGTTAATCATAAGTGGGAGGTTGTTCAAGTAAGAACAACACCCAAGCACTGGTCCACCCGCATATCAAATTATCAAAGTAGCGAACACGAATCAAACGAACATGATAAAAGTGATTAGATAAAATTCCCGTGTACCCTCAAGAACACTTTACCTATTACTAGAGACAGTTCTGGCCTGTCCTTTGCCACAAAAGGATTGGGCTACCTTGCTGCACCTTATTTACCGTTACCATTACTTGCTCGTTACCAATTATCTTGCTATCAAACTATATGTTACCTACAATTTCAGTGATTGCAGAAATTACGTTACTGAAAACCGCTTGTCATTTCCTTCCGCTCCTCGTAGGATTCGACACTCTTACTTATCGAAAGGACTACGATTGATCCCCTATTCTTATGGGTCATCACCCACCACACATTAGGGCGCGCCCTTGGGGTGGGGGGGGGGGCTGATATGTGGTGGCCCCCTCGGGCGCCTCCAGACGTCCCTCTTCGGCCTATAAATTCCCTAAAATCCTAAAAACCCTAAAAGCAGTCCCGAAACCCTTTTCCCGCCGCCGCAAGTCTCTGTTCCATCACGGGGCCATCTGAAGCTCCGTTCCGGCATCCTGCCGAAGGGGGGATCGATCACGGAGGGCCTCTTCATCAACCTTGCTGCACTCATGATGATGTGTGAGTAGTTCCACAGACCTACGGGTCCATAGCTAGTACCTAGATGGCAGTCTCTCTCTCTTATGATCTTCAATACAGTGGTCATCGCATCTTCGCTTTGATCTATCCGATGTAATCCTATCGTGCGGTGTGTTTGTTGGGATATGATGAATTGTGGGTTTATGTTCAGATTATTCATGAAAAGTATTTGAGATGCCTCTGAATTATATTATCTCTTAAGTGCATGATCATTATAGCTTCGTAATGCTCTCCGATCTATTGATATGCTTTGGCTAAGTAGATTGATATTTCATCGGTGGGAGTGGTGCGTTGTGGTAGGTTCAACCTGGCGAGTTTCTATATCCCAGTGACAAAGTAGGGGGCAAGATGCGTCCTTTTGTTGTTGCTACTAAGGATAAAACGATGGGGTTCATTCATATTGTTTGAGTTTACTTTGTCTACATCATGTCATCGTTCTCCAAGCATTACTCTGTTTTTCTTAATACTCTAGATGCATGCTGGATAGCGGTCGATGAGTGGAGTAATAGTAATAGGTGCAGGCAGGAGTCGGCCTATTTGCTTATGGATGTGATGCCTATATATACATGATCATTGCCGTGAACATCGCATAACTATCCGCTTTTCTATCAATTGCCCAACAGTAATTTGTTTACCCACCGTATGCTGCCTACATGAGAGATGCCACTAGAGAACACTATGCCCCCCGGGTCGATTCACTTATATATTTGCAAACGCTATTATTACCTCGCTGCCTTTATTTAATTTTTATTTATTTTGCTTTTATCAATAATTATCGATACAACTCATTCGCTTGCAAATAACGAGATCAAGGGGATTGACAACCCACTTGCCCGCGTTGGGTGCAAGTCGTTTGTTCATTTGTGTGCAGCCGCTGAAGACGGCTGAGGATTGATATTCCTATTGGTTCGATAAACCTTGGTTTCATAACTGAGGGAAATACTTATCCGCTTTGTGCTGCAATTACCCGTTCCTCTTCACGGAAAACCCAATGCAGATCACAAGTATGAGGAAGGATTTCTGGTGCCGTTGCCGGGTTATATCATCATCAACTACCAAGTAACCTCACACAAATTTTCATTCACTTGGTCTTCTTTTTATTTGCTGTTATATTTAGCTTGTCTCATAAAAATCAAAAATACAAAACATTTACCTTTGCTTGTTACTAGTTTACTTCTTCGCTTGTTAGTTTACTTGTCTTGCTTTTTTACTTTGCTTGCTCGGTCACCATGTCTCAAGATACTACTAAGTTGTGTGACTTCTCAAATACTAATAATAATGATTTTATTATTACACCTATACCACCCGCCACTAGTGCGGAGGCTTTTGATATTAATGCTGCATTGCTAAATCTTGTTATGAATGATCAATTTTCGGGAAGTCCTAACGAGGATCCCGCGTCACATCTTAATACCTTTGTTGAATTATGTGACATGCAAAAGAAAAAGGATATGGATAATGATGTTGTGAAATTAAAATTATTTCCTTTTTCACTAAGAGATAAAGCTAAAGCTTGGTTTTCATCTTTACCGCGTAATAGTATTGGAACAGGGGATAAGTGTAAAGATGCTTTTGTTTCCAAGTTCCTCCTTCTAAGATCATCTCCCTTAGAAATCAAATAATGAATTTTAAACAGCAAGATCAAGAGCATGTTGCACAAGCTTGGGAGAGAATGAAATTAATGATAAGAAATTTTCCAACTCATGGTTTAAATATGTGGATGATTATCCAAAATTTCTATGCTGGACTAAACTTTGTGTCTAGAAATCTTCTAGATTGTGCTACAGGTGGTACCTTTATGGATGTGACCTTAGGAGAGGCCACAAAACTTCTGGACAACATTATGAAAAATTATTCTCAATGGCATACTGAAAGGGCTCCAACCGGTAAGAAGGTAAATTATGTTGAAGAAATCGCTACTTTGAGTGAAAAAGTGGATGCCCTTATGAATATGGTTGCTAGTAAAAATGCTCATGTTGATCCCAATGATGTTCCCTTGTCTAATTTGATTTAGCAAAATAATTATGCTATTGATGTGAACTTTGGCTCGCGAAATAATTTCAATAACAATGCTTATAGAGGAAATTTCAATTCTAGGCCGTATCCCGGTAATTCCTCTAACAACTATGGAAATTCTTATGGTAATTCTTATGGAAATTTTTCTACAAATTATAATAGGATACCCTATGATCTTGAGAACACAATTAAAGAATTTATTAATTCTCAAAAGGTTTTCAACACTATGGTAGAAGAAAAATTGCATGTAGTTGACACTTTGGCTAAAAACATGGATATAATTGCTCTTGATGTGGAAACTCTTAAAAATAAAGCCTTGCCACCAAAGATGATTTTAATGATGCCATTAAATCTATCCAAATATCTATTAATGAAATTAAGGAGAGGACTGCTAAGTTGAGAGCTAAGCGGGAATTCTTAGAAAAGGTTCTTCCACCCGGTTTTTACCAGAATCATGATGAAGATCTTAAAATGATTAGTGTTTCCCCTATTGAATATTTATTTACCTCTCTTAATATAAATGATAAAGGGACTGAAGATGAGTCAAATTTAGTAGAGGAGCGTCCCGTTCGCTTGGGGGGTGATGATTTTGATGCTAAAACTGAAAAATGTTGGTTTGGAGAGGTCAAAACTTTAACTAGTGATGCACACTATCTTGGATTACAAGGACTTTAATTATGATAATTGCTATTTAGTAGAATTTATTTCCTTTTTGCAATCTGTTATTAGCTTACCTAATTCTTATGAACAAAACAAAGCTTTTACCGAAAATATAGTAGAAGCTATGATAAGAGCTTATGATGAGAAACTTGAGGTTGAAGTTTCTATTCCTAGAAAATTGCATGATGAGTGGGAACCTACTATCAAAATAAGTATCAATAAATATGAATTCAATGCTTTGTGTGACCTTGGTGCTAGTGTTTCAACTATTCCTAAAACTCTTTGTGATGTGCTTGGTCTCACTAATATTGAAGATTGTTCCCTCAACTTGCATCTTGCGGATTCTACCATCAAGAAACCTTTAGGTAGAATTAATGATGTGCTTATTATTGAAAATAAAAATTATGTTCCTGTAGATTTTATTGTGCTTGATATTGATTGCAATCCTTCTTGTCCCATAATACTTGGAAGACCTTTCTTACGAACTATAGGTGCAATCATTGACATGAAAAAGGGAAACATAAGGTTCCAATTCTCATTGAAGAAAGGGATGGAACACTTTCCGAGGAATAGAATTAAACCACCTTATGAATAAATTATGAGAGACACTTATGGGTGGAGTGTCAAAGATGACAAAACTTGAAACTATGCATTATGCCTAGCTAGGGGCATAAAACAATAGCGCTTGTTGGGAGGCAACCCAATAGTTATCTTTAAAATTTTGCTTAGAACTTTTTGTTTATTTTTAATAGCATGATTATTTTCATTGTAATGATTATTTTTGTGTGTTTAAATTAGTGTTTGTGCCAAGTAAAGCCTTTGGGATGACTCACAAGATGAGTAGAATCGATGCTGAAACAAAACATAAACTTTTGACTCCAGTACAGGAATTTTCATTTTTTTCTGGAGCGTGATAATGCTCTGGAAGTTTTACATAGTGTTGCTATACAAAGTTTCGAGGTTGTCCTATTTTTTCGGAATTTGTAGAGTTACATAAGTATATGGTCTCTACAGATTGCTACAGACTGTTTTGTTTTAGACAGATTCTGTTTTTGCTTGCATAGTTATTTTGATCAAACTATGGATTGTATCGGGGGGTATAAGCCATGGAGAAGTTAGAATACAGTACCTATTATGCATTTATGAAATTTGAATCAATTTAAAATAGTACTTAAAGTATGCAATATGTTTCTTATACTAACGGATCTCACGAGGTTTTGTTGAGTTTTGTGTGATTGAAGTTTTCAAGTTTTGGGTGTTATCTTGATGGACAAAGGAATAAGGAGTAGCAAGAGCCTAAGCTTGGGGATGCACGAGGCACCCCAACATAATATTTTAAAGGAGACTCAAGCATCTAAGCTTGGGGATTCCCCGGAAGGCATCCCCTCTTTCGTCTCAAATCCATCGGTATGTCACTTGAAGCTATATTTTTATTCGTCACATGATATGAGTTTTGCTTGGAGCGTCGTTTGCTTTTGCTTGATTTTACTTTCAGTTTGCCACAATCATTGTTTGCTGGACACACCTATTAAATAGAGACACACCTTCATCATAATTTGTTAGAATACTCTATGTGATTCACTTATATCTTTTGAGCTTAGCAGTTGCTCTAGTACTTCACTTATATCTTTTTGAGCACGGTGGCGTGTAGATTTTAAAGAAATAATTTCACTCTCGTTCTTCACTTATATTTGTTTGAGAGTTAATAAATAGTGACGGTAATTTGCAGGGGTCATACAGACTAGTCCAAAAATATTAGGTATTCAAAGAGTGATAATCAAAACCATCATGTAGCACATATAAATAAATTGTATGATATTGATGTAGTGATATTAAATAGGTGTGAGTTCATAATTGTTAGACTGTAGAAGTGTTGATATTAAGAGGGGTTGACCTTTTTGTTCATCTAAAAATTAAAGAGGCATGGTGATGATGTGTGAGCATTTCTATTCCTCGTTGAAATGCTAGTGTTGTTTCGGGTCGGAAGCGCGCGATGGTTAACTACTACCAACCTCTTCCCTCGGGGCATGCGATTAGTACTTTGATTTATGATAGACTAATAAAACTTTGCTATAAGTATATGAGTTCTTTATGACTAATGCGAAACCATGGACATACGCAATCTCATCTTACATAATTTGCTAGCCTCTTCGGTACCGTGCATAGCCCGTTCTCACCTCGAGGATCGGCGCAACTTCGCCGGTGCATCCAAACCCCATTACATGATATGCTCTGTTGCACATAAGCCTTATTATATCTTCCTCAGAACAGCCACCATACCTACCTATCATGGCATTTCCATAGCCATTCCGAGATATATTGCCATGCAAAGTCCATCGTCACTTCACATGACTAGTTTGTTCATTGTCATATTGCTTTGCATGATCATATAGAGCTGACATAGTATTTGTGTCAAAGCCACTTTCATAATGTTTTTGATACATGTCACGCTAGATCATTGCACATCCTGGTACACCGCCAGAGGCATTCATACATAGTCATATCTTCATATCAGTTCTCCATGTTGAGTTGTAAGTAAATAAAAGTGTCATGATCATCATTATTAGAGCATTGTCCCAGTGAGGAAAGAATGATGGAGACGATGATTCTCCCATAAGTCAAGATGAGACTCTGGACAAAAATAAAGATGGGGGAGGCTGCTACTTCTTGAGCTTGCGTTGGTTTTTCCCTTGAAGAGGAAAGGGTGATGCAGCAAAGTAGAGATAAGTATTTCCCTCAGTTTTGAGAACCAAGGTATCAATCCAGTAGGAGGTACAAGCAAGGCCCCAATCTATACACCTGAACAAACAATCAAACACTTGCACCCAACGTTAAAAGGGGTTGTCAATCCCTTCACGGTCACTTGCAAGGATGAGATCTGATAGAGATAGATATAAAAGATTACTAAAAGTAAAACTAAATAAAAGTAAATAAAATTGCAGCAAGGTATTTTTGGTTTATAGATCTGAAAATATATAATGGAAAATAGACCCGGGGGCCATAGGTTTCACTAGAGGCTTCTCTCTTGAAGGAAAATAATACGGTAGGTGAACAAATTACTGTCGAGCAATTGATAGAAAAGCGCAAAGTTATGACGATATCCAAGGCAATGATTATGCATATAGGCATCACGTCCGTGTCAAGTAGACCGAAACGATTCTACATCTACTACTATTACTCCACACATCGACCGACTCCTGCCTACATCTAGAGTATTAAGTTCATAAAGAACAGAGTAATGCCTTAAGTAAGATGACGTGATGTAGAGGGATAAACTCAAGCAATATGATGAAAACCCCACCTTTTTATCCTTGATGGCAACAATACAAATACGTGCCTCGCTACCCCTACTTTGTCACTGGGTGAGGACACCGCAAGATTGAACCCAAAACTAAGCACCTCTCCCATTGCAAGAACTACCGATCTAGTTGGCCAAACCAAACCAATAACTCGAAGAGAAATACAAAGATATGAAATCATGCATATAAGAATTCAGAGAAGATTCAAATAATATTCATAGATAATCTGATCATAAATCCACAATTCATCGGATCTCGACAAATACACCGCAAAAGAAGATTACATCGGATAGATCTCCAAGAACATCGAGGAGAACATGGTATTGAGGATCGGAGAGAGAGAAAAAGCCATCTAGCTACTAGCTATGGACCCGTAGGTCTGAGGTAGACTACTCACGCTTCATCGGAGGAGCAATGGAGTTGATGTAGAAGCCCTCCGTGATCGAATCCCCCTCCGGTAGATTACCGGAAAAGGCCCCAAGATGGGATCTCATGGGAACAGAAGGTTGCGGCGGCGGAAAAGTATTTTTGTGGCTCCCTCTGATGGTTTGGGAATATATGGGAATATATAGGCAAATAGTTAGGGTTAGAAGGTCTGCAGGCGACCCACAAGCCAGGGGGGCGCGCCCCCCAGGGCGCGCCCTGGAGGCTTGTCGTCTCCTGGCAGGTCTCCTGCCCTCCTCTCCAGGTCTGGTAGATGTCTTCTGGTCCAAGAAAAATCATCGTGAACGTTTTATTCCGTTTGGACTCCGGTTGATATTCCTTTTCTGTAAAACTCAAAAACAGGAAAAAAAAGAAACTGACACTGGGCTCTAGGTTAATAGGTTAGTCCCAAAAATAATATAAAATAGCATATTAATGCATATAAAACATCCAAAACAGATAATATAATAGCATGGAACAATCAAAAATTATAGATACGTTGGAGACGTATCAAGCATCCCCAAGCTTAATTCCTGCTCGTCCTCGAGTAGGTAAATGATAAAAACAGAATTTTTGATGTGGAATGCTACCTAACATATTTATCCATGTAATTTTCTTTATTGTGGCATGAATATTCAGATCCATAAGATTCAAAACAAAAGTTTAATGTTGACATAAAAACAATAATACTTCAAGCATACTAATAAAGCAATCGTGTCTTCTCAAAATAACATGGCCAAAGAAAGCTATCCCTACAAAATCATATAGTCTGGCTATGCTCCATCTTCATCACACAAATTATTAAATCATGCACAACCCCGGTTTTAGCCAAGCAATTGTTTCATACTTTAGTATTTTCAAACTTTTTCAACTCTTACGCAATACATGAGCGTGAGCCATGGACATAGCACTATAGGTGGAATAGAATATGGTGGTTGTGGAGAAGACAAAAGAAGGAGATAGTCTCACACCAACTAGGCGTATCAACGGTCTATGGAGATGCCCATCAATAGATATCAATGTGAGTGAGTAGGGATTGCCATGCAACGGATGCACTAGAGCTATAAGTGTATGAAAGCTCAAAAAAGAAACTAAGTGGGTGTGCATCCAACTCGCTTGCTCACGAAGACCTAGGGCAATTTGAGGAAGCCCATCATTGGAATATACAAGCCAAGTTCTATAATGAAAAATTCCCACTAGTATATGAAAATGTCAATATAGGAGACTCTCTATCATGAAGATCATGGTGCTACTTTGAAGCACAAGTGTGGAAAAAGGATAGTAGCATTGCCCCTTCTCTCTTTTCTCTCATTTTTTTATTTTCTCTTTTTTTTCTTTTGGTGGGCTTCTTTGGCCTTTTTTTATTTGGGCTTCTCTGGCCTCTTTTATTTTATATAAAGTCCGGAGACTCATCCCGACTTGTGGGGGAATCATAGTTTCCATCATCCTTTCCTCACATGGGACAATGCTCTATAATGATGATCATCACACTTTTATTTACTTACAACTCAAAATTTACAACTCGATACTAGAACAAGACATGACTCTATATGAATGCCTCCGGCGGTTACCGGGATATGCAATGATCTAGCGTAAGCCATGAAAACATCATGCTAGCTATCTTACGATCATGCTAAGCAATATGATAATGATGGTGCGTGTCATAATAAACGGAACGGTGGAAGTTGCATGGCAATATATCTCGGAATGGCTATGGAAATGCCATAATAGGTAGGTATGGTGGCTGTTTTGAGGAAGGTATATGGTGGCTGTTTTGAGGAAGGCGGGTTTAATGCACCGGTGAAAGTTGCGCGGTACTAGAGAGGCTAGCAAAGGTGGAAGGGTGAGAGTGCGTATAATCTATGGACTCATCATTAGTCATAAAGAACTCACATATTTATTGCAAAAGTCTATTAGTCATAAAAACAAAGTACTACACGCATGCTCCTAGGGGAAGGGTTGGTAGGAGTTAACCATCACGTGATCCCGACCTCCACACAAAGGAAGGCAGTCAATAAATAAATAATGCTCCGACTTCGTCACATAACGGTTCACCATACGTGCATGTTACGGGAATCACAAACTTTAACACAAGTATTTCTACCAATCCACAATTACTCACTAGCATGTCTCTAATATTACAATCTTTATATCTCAAAACAATCATAAGGAATCAAACTTCTCATAGTATTCAATGCACTTTTATACAAAAGTTTTTATTATATCTCTCTTGGATGCCCATCGTATTAGGACTCAATTCATAACCTAAACAAATTACCATGCTGTTTAGAGACTCTCAAAATAATATAAGTGAAGCAAGAGAGTTCAATAATTTCTATAAAATAAAGCCACTGCCGTGCTCTAAAAAGATATAAGTGAAGCACTAGAGCATATTGCCTAGCTCAAAAGATATAAGTGAAGCACATAGAGTATTCTAATAAATTCACGATTCATGCATGTCCCTCTCAAAAAGTGTGTACAGCAAGGATGATTGTGGCAAACTAAAAAGCAAAGACTCATATCATACAAGACGCTCCAAGCAAAACACATATCATGTGGTGCATAAAAATATAGCCTCAAGTAAATTTACCGATGGATTGAAGACGAAAGAGGGGATGCCGTCCGGGGCATCCCCAAGCTTAGGCTCTTGGTTGTCCTTGAATATTACCTTGGGGTGCCTTGGGAATCCCCAAGCTTAGGCTCTTGCCACTCCTTATTCCATAGTCCATCAAATCTTTACCCAAAACTTGAAAACTTCACAACACAAAACTCAACAGAAAACTCGTGAGACGTTAGTATAAGAAAATAAAATCACCACTTTAGGTACTGTTGTGAACTCATTCTTTATTTATATTGGTGTAATATCTAATGTATTCCAACTTCTCCATGGTTCATACCCCCCGATACTACCCATAGTTTCATCAAAATAAGCAAACAACACATAGAAAACAGAATCTGTCTAAAACAGAACAGTCTGTAGCAATCTGTAAACTTAGAATACTTCTGTAACTATACAAATTCTGAAAAATTAGGACAACGTAAGGAATTTGTATAGCAACACCGTGTTAAAATTTTAGCTCAAGATCACGTTCCAGGCAAAAATGAAAATGTCAATATAGGATTCAGAGAAGATTCAAATACTGGACGCAAAGTTTCTGTTTCAGATTCAGCATCACTTCTACTCATCCTATGAATCATCCTAACGGTTCTACTTGGCGCAAAAACTAAATAAACCATAAAAACACAATCATAACAGAGGCATAATTGTGTCAACACTCAAAAACAGAAAGGAAAAAGCAAAAATTTATTTATTCATTGGGTTGCCTCCCAACAAGTGCTATCGTTTTACGCCCCTAGCTAGGCATAATGATTTCAATGATGCTCACAAAAAAAGTAGTAATTGAAATATGAAAGAAAGCATCATGAATCTCATGACAAGCACATTTAAGTCTAACCCACTTCCTATGCATAGGGATTTTGTGAGCAAACAATTTAGGGGAACAAGAATCAACTAGCATAGGAAGGCAAAACAAGCATAACTTCAAAACTTTGAACACATAGAGAGGAAACTTGATATTATTGCAATTCCTACAAGCATATGTTCCTCCCTCATAATAAATTTCAGTAGCATCATGAAGGAATTCAACAATATAACTATCACATAAATCATTCTTTTCATGATGCACAAGCATAGAATTTTCATTACTCTCCACATAAGCAAATTCCTTTTTATCCATAGTAGTGGGTGCAAACTCAACAAAATAACTATCATGAGACACTTGATTGACATAACCAGATTGCAAATTAAAACCATGATGATAAGTTTCACCATCATCATGAATAGGAGGCATGCAAACATCATAATAAATTTGCTCATCAAAACTTGGGGGACTAAAAATATCATCTTCATCAAACATAGCATCCCCAAGCTTGTGGATTTGCATATCATTAGCATAATTGACATTAATAGAATTGATAGTAACATCATTGCAATCATGCTTTCCAATCAAGGAGATATCATGAATCACCTTATAAATTTCTTCTTTCAATACTTCATCAAAATTTTCATGATTTTCAAGCAAAACTTCATAGAGATAATCAAGTGCACTCAACTCACTAGTAATTGGTTCATCATAATTTGGTATTTTGAAAAGATTAACAAGTGGATGAGGATCCATATCAATAGATTTTTAGCAAGCAAAGATGCAAGCAAATAGAAGGCACATGGCAACACAACCAAACAAAAAGCAAACGAAAAGATGAACGGAAGAAGGGCGAATAAAAAGGCAAATCTTTTTGGTTTTTTTTCTGAAAATCGTTTTAGAAGTGGGGGAGAGGAAAACGAGAGGCAAATGGCAAATAATGTAAATGCAAGAGATGAGTTTATGATGGGTACTTGGTAGGCTTGATGTAGACCTCTCCGGCAACCACGCCAGAAATTGGCAAGTTGACGGGAGAGTTCTTGTCTTGACTTGCTATGTATCCTCCCCGGCAACGGCGCCAGAAATTCTTCCTCCTACTTCTTGAGCTTGCGTTGGTTTTTCCCTTGAAGAGGAAAGGGTGATGCAGCAAAGTAGAGATAAGTATTTCCCTCAGTTTTGAGAACCAAGGTATCAATCCAGTAGGAGGTACAAGCAAGGCCCCAATTTATGCACCTGCACAAACAATCAAACACTTGCACCCAACGCTAAAAGGGGTTGTCAATCCCTTCACGGTCACTTGCAAGGATGAGATCTGATAGAGATAGATATAAAATATTACTAAAAGTAAAATTAAATAAAAGTAAATAAAATTGCAGCAAGGTATTTTTGGTATTTTTGGTTTATAGATCTGAAAATATATAATGGAAAATAGACCCGGGGGCCATAGGTTTCACTAGAGGCTTCTCTCTTGAAGGAAAATAATACGGTGGGTGAACAAATTACTGTCGAGCAATTGATAGAAAAGCGCAAAGTTATGACGATATCCAAGGCAATGATTATGCATATAGGCATCACGTCCGTGTCAAGTAGACCGAAACGATTCTGCATCTACTACTATTACTCCACACATCGACCGACTCCTGCCTACATCTAGAGTATTAAGTTCATAAAGAACAGAGTAACGCCTTAAGTAAGATGACATGATGTAGAGGGATAAACTCAAGCAATATGATGAAAACCCCACCTTTTTATCCTTGATGGCAACAATACAAATACGTGTCTCGCTACCCCTACTTTGTCACTGGGTGAGGACACCGCAAGATTGAACCCAAAACTAAGCACCTCTCCCATAGCAAGAACTACCGATCTAGTTGGCCAAACCAAACCAATAACTCGAAGAGAAATACAAAGATATGAAATCATGCATATAAGAATTCAGAGAAGATTCAAATAATATTCATAGATAATCTGATCATAAATCCACAATTCATCGGATCTCGACAAACACACCGCAAAAGAAGATTACATCGGATAGATCTCCAAGAACATCGAGGAGAACATGGTATTGAGGATCGGAGAGAGAGAGAAAAAGCCATCTAGCTACTAGCTATGGACCCGTAGGTCTGAGGTAGACTACTCACGCTTCATCGGAGGAGCAATGGAGTTGATGTAGAAGCCCTCCGTGATCGAATCCCCCTCCGGCAGATTACCGGAAAAGGCCCCAAGATGGGATCTCATGGGAACAGAAGGTTGCAGCGGCGGAAAAGTATATTTGTGGCTCCCTCTGATGGTTTGGGAATATATGGGAATATATAGGCGAAGAGTTAGGGTTAGAAGGTCTGCAGGGGACCCACAAGCCAGGGGGGCGCCCCCCCTAGGGTGCGCCCTGGAGGCTTGTCGTCTCCTGGCAGGTCTCCTGCCCTCCTCTCCAGGTCTGGTAGATGTCTTCTGGTCCAAGAAAAATCATCGTGAAAGTTTTATTCCGTTTGGACTCCGGTTGATATTCCTTTTCTGTAAAACTCAAAAACAGGACAAAAAGAAACTGGCAGTGGGCTCTAGGTTAATAGGTTAGTCCCAAAAATAATATAATATAGCATATTAATGCATATAAAACATCCAAAACAGATAATATAATAGCATGGAACAATAAAAAATTATAGATACGTTGGAGACGTATCAGAGGCCAAATGAGCCCACCATCCATTCAAAAAAAGAGAGAAAATGAGAGAAGGGACTTTGCTACTATCCTTTACCACAGTTGTGCCTCAAAGTGGCACCATGTTCCTCATGTAGAGAGTCTCATGATATATCGCTTTCATATGCTAGTGGGAATTATCTATACATTATTACATACTTGGCTTGTATATACCTATGATGGGATTCCTCAAATGCCCAAGGTCTTCATGAACAAGCAAGTTGGATGCACACCCCACTTAGCTTCATTTGAGCATTCATACACTTGTAGCTCTAGTGCATCATTTGCATGTCGTATCTAATTTTTTTGATTGTTTCATGCCAATATTATACAACTTTCACATATTTTTGGCAACATTTTATATGATTTATTGGACTAACATATTGATCCAGTGCCCCGTGCCAGTTCCTGTTTGTTGCATGTTTTTTATTTCGCAGAATATCCATGTCAAATGAAGTCCAAACACGATAAAAAATTATGGAGAATTATTTTGGAATATATGTGATTTTTGGGAGTTGGAATCAACACAAAAGGAGGCCCACAGCCCCCACAGTACACCAGGGCGTGCCCCAGGGCCCAGGTGCGCCGTGGTGGGTTGTGGTCACCTCATAAGGCGGTTGCTGCTCTACTTCGGGCGCAAGGAAACTTATATCCAGAAAAAAATCGTATTAAAATCTCAGCGCAATCGGAGTTACGGATCTCCGGGAATATAAGAAATGATTTTCGTCCAAAAAACAGGAACGCGAAACAGAAGAGAATAGAGAGGGAGATCCAATCTAGGAGGGGCTCCTGCCCCTCCGCCGCCATGGAGGCCATGTACCAGAGGGGGAACTCTCCTCCCATCTAGGGTGAGGCCAAGGAAGAAGAAGAAGGAGGGGGGCTCTCTCCCCCTCTCTCCAGGTGGTGCCGAAATGCCGCCGGGGCAATCATCGTGACGGCGATCTACACCAGCAACATCGCCGCCATCAACACCAACTCTTTCCCCCTCTATGCAGCGGTGTAACACCTCTCTTCCCCTCTGTAATCTCTACTTAAACATGGTGCTCAACTCCATATATTATTTCCCAATGATATGTGGCTATCCTATGATGTTTGAGTAGATCCGTTTTGTCCTATGGGCTAATTGATGATCGTGGTTGGTATGAGTTGTATGTTTTATTTTGGTTCCGTCCTATGCTGCCCTCCGTGTCACGCAAACGTGAGGGATCCCCGCTTTAGGGTGTTGCAATATGTTCATGATTTGCTTATGGTGGGTGGCGTGAGTTATAGAATACACAGACCCGAGTAGGTGGGTTGTTGCGTATGGGAGTAAAGAGGGCTTGATACTTAATGCTATGGTTGGTTTTTGCCTTAATGATCTTTGGTAGTTGCGGATGCTTGCTAGAGTTCCAATCATAAGTGCATATGATCCAAGAACGGAAAGTATGTTAGCTCATGCCTCTCCCTCATATAAAATTGCAATAATGATTACCGGTCTAGTTATCAATTGCCTAGGGACAAATAACCTTCTTGTTTGACAAAAGCTTTCTACTAAACAACTAACTTTTATTATCTTGCAATTTACTCGTAGTTTTATTCCCGCTAAGTACTTATAGTTTTATTCGTGCAAACTATCCTATCACCTACAAAATAGTTTCATACTTGTTCTAGGTAAAGCAAACGTTAAAGTGTGCATAGAGTTGTATCAGTGGTCGATAGAACTTGAGGGAATATTTGT
Organism: Elymus sibiricus; assembly: GCA_039707655.1. Taxonomy (NCBI): domain Eukaryota; kingdom Viridiplantae; phylum Streptophyta; class Magnoliopsida; order Poales; family Poaceae; genus Elymus; species Elymus sibiricus. The sequence goes on from CM077673.1 coordinate 188,598,175, forward strand.
TCTACCTTTATCTCCTTGTTGGGTTCGACACTCTTAATTATCGAAATAGGCTACAAACGACCCCCTACACTTGTGGGTTATCAAGACCTTTTTCTGGCGCCGTTGCTGGGGAGCAATAGCGTGGGGTGAATATTCTCATGTGTGCTTGTTTGCTTTATCACTAAGTAATTTTTATTTTCTATTATTAGTTGTTTTATATCTTTAGTTATGGATATGGAACACGAAACACCAAAAAAATTAGTTGTACTTTCTACTCATGGAGATGGGGAACCTCCTAAAACCCTCGATGCTCGTTATGTGGAACGCATTAATTACTCCTTTGATAATACTAAGAAATCCTCATTAAATTTTATAATGGGAGACACGTTGGATCAACGTAAGTACTTTAGGGATTATCACTTGTCTAAAAAAGGGAAACACTTATGGGATCAAATAAGAATATTGCAATGGTTTGCTTGGGATGTATGCTTGAGATGTGACTTTACTTGTTTCTCTAAGATAAAGGCTCCACACCTTCCCTTCCAATGTTTATTTAATGATAATAAAACCTTAGCTTCTTATGCTAATGGTATATATGATTACTATGATGTGGAACGAATAGAATAATTTGTTGCTTTTAAAGGTGCTTATGAAATTGCTTCTTTACTGGAACGTCAAAAGTTTCTGAATTTTTTACACATTATTTATATACAATTTTTTTTATTTCTTTCTAAGTTTTCAGAATTTTTGGATTTACAGAAGTATGGTCAAAGTTCAGATTACTACAGACTGTCCTATTTAAGTCATATTCTGTTTTTGATGCATTGTTTTGCTTGTTTTGATGAAACTATCGATTTTATCGGTGGTATAAGCCGTGGAGAATTTATAATACAACAGGGATACTGCAAATATAAAATATGAATGGGTTTGCAACAATACTTAAATTAATTTGCTTTATTATACTAACGGATCTCACCAGTTTTCTGTTAAGTTTTGTGTGGATGAAGTGTTCAAAGATCGAGGAGGTCTCGATATGAGGAGAAGGAGGAGAGGAAAGAGTTCAAGCTTGGGGATGCCCAAGGCACCCCAAGTAAATATCCAAGGAGACTCAAGCGTCTAAGCCTGGGGATGCCCAGGATGGCATCCCATCTTTCTTCAACAAGTATCGGTATGTTTTCGTTTCGTTCATGTGATATGTGTAAATCTTGGAGTGTCTTTTGTGTTTAGTTTTCACTTTTCTTTTATGCACCATGCTGGTATGAGATAGTCCATGGTTGATTTATAGAATGCTCATTGCACTTCACTTATATCTTTTGAGTATGGCTTTATAGAATGCTTCATGTGCTTCACTTATATCATTTGAAGTTTGGATTGCCCGTTTCTCTTCACATAAAAACCGTTATTTGTAGAATGCTCTTTTGCTTCACTTATATTCATTAGAGCATGGTCTTTTGTAGAAAGAATTAAACTCTCTTGCTTCACTTATATCTATTAAGAGAGTCAACATGAATTGGTCATTTGCATGGTTAGTCATAAAATCCTACATAAAACTTATGGATCACTGAATATGACATGTTTGATTCCTTGCAATAGTTTTGTGATATAGAGATGATAATATGTGGGAGGTACTAGTAAACGGTTGTGGTTAGTAATAATATTGGTGTTAAGGTTTGTGATTCCCGAAGCATGCACGTATAGTCTCCCGTTATGCCAGGAAGTTGGAGCACAATTTATCCTTGATTGTCTATCTTTGTGTGAAGGTCGGGGGCGCGCGATGGTTAACTCCTACCAACCTCCCCCCTAGGAGAATGCGTAGTAATACTTTGCTTAGAGGGCTAATAAACTTTTGCAATAACTATGTGAGGTCTTTATGACTAATGTGAGTCCATGGATTATACACACTCTTACCTTTCCGCAATTTGCTAGCCTCTACGGTACCGTGCATTGCCCTTTGTCACCTCGAGAGTCGGTGCAAACTTCGCCGGTACATCCAAACCCCATGATATTATATGCTCTATCACACATAAGCCTTATTATATCTTCCTCAAAACATCCACCATACCTACCTATTATGGCATTTCCATAGCCATTCCGAGATATATTGCCATGCAACTTCCACCACTTCCGTTTTGATGACTTGAGAATTCATTGTCATATTGCTTTACATGATCGTAAGATTGCTATCATGATGTTTCCATGACTTGTCCATTTTGATATCTTTGCTACGCTAGATCATTGCACATCCTAGTACACTACCAGAGGCATTCATATAGAGTCATACTTTGTTCTAATATCGAGTTATAATATTGAGTTGTAAGTAAGTAGAAGTGTGATGATCATCATTATTCATTATTAGAGCATGTCCCAGTGAGGAAAGGATGATGGAAACTATGATTCCCCCACAAGTCGGGATGAGGCTCCGGACAAATATAAAAAGAAAAAAAAGAGAAGAAAAAAAGAAGAAGAAGGAAAAAAAATAGACAAAGAGAGAAGGGGCATGCTAATTCCACACTTGTGGTTCAAAGTAGCACCATGTTTTTCATATAGAGAGTCTCCTATGTTGTCACTTTCATATACTAGTGGGAATTTCTCATTATAGAGTTAGATGCACACCCACTTAGTTTCAGTTTGAGCTTTCATACACTTATAGCTCTTAGTGCATCCGTTGCATGGCAATCCCTACTCCTCACATTGATATCAACTGATGGGCATATCCATAGCCCGTTGATTAGCCGCTTCGATGTGAGACTATCTTCCTTTTTGCCTTCTCTATATTAATGTCTACCACCACATTCTGTTCCATCCATAGTGTTATATCCATGGCTTGCGCTCATGTATTGCGTGAGAGTTGAAAATGCTGAAGCGCGTTAAAAAGTATGAACCAATTGCTTGGCTGACACTGGGGTAGTACATGATTTATACTTTGTGTTAAGAAGACAGAGCATGACAAGGCTATATGATTTTGTAGGGATAGCGTTCTTTAGCCTTGATATTTTGAAAGACATGATTGTTTGTTGGGATGCCTGAATATTAATGTCTTTATGTCAAATTATAGACTATCGCTTTGAATCACTCATGTCTTAATATTCATGCCATGATTAGATATATGATCAAGATTATGCTAGGTAGCATTCCACATCAAAAATTATCTTTTTTTATCATTTACCTACTCGAGGACGAGCAGAAATTAAGCTTTGGGATGCTGATACGTCTCCGTCGTATCTATAATTTTTGATTGTTTCATGCCAATATTATACAACTTTCACATATTTTTGTAAACATTATATATGATTTATTGGACTAACATATTGATCCAATGCCCAGTGCCAGTTCCTGTTTGTTGCATGTTTTTTGTTTCGCAGAATATCCATATCAAATGAAGTCCAAACGCAATAAAAATTTACGGAGAATTATTTTGGAATATATGTGATTTTTGGGAGTTGGAATCAACGCAAAAGGAGGCCCACATCCCCACAGTACACCAGGGCATGCCCCAGGGCCCAGGCACGCTATGATGGGTTGTGGTTACCTCGTAAGGCGGTTTCTGCTCTACTTCGGGTGCAAGGAATCGTATATCCGGAAAAAAATTGTGTTAAAATCTTAGCGCAATCGGAGTTACGGATCTTCGGGAATATAAGAAACGGTTTTCGGCCAGAAAACATGAACGCGAAACAGAAGAGAACAGAGAGGGAGATCCAATCTCGGAGGGGCTCCTGCCCCTCCGCCGCCATGGAGGACATGGACCAGAGGGGGAACTCTCCTCCCATCTAGGGGGTAGGCCAAGGAAGAAGAAGAAGAAGAAGGGGGCCTCTCTCCCCCTCTCTCCCGGTGGCGCCGGAACGCCGCCGGGGCAATCATCGTGACGGTGATCTACACCAACAACTTCGCCGCCATCAACACCAACTCTCTCCCCCTCTATGCAGCGGTGTAACACCTCTCTTCCCCGCTATAATCTCTACTTAAACATGGTGCTTAACTCCATATACTATTTCCCAATGATATGTGGCTATCCTATGATGTTTGAGTAGATCCGTTTTGTCCTATGGGCTAATTGATGATCGTGGTTGGTATGAGTTGTATGTTTTATTTTGGTGCTGTCCTATGGTGCCCTCCATGTCGCGCAAACATGAGGGATCCCTGTTGTAGGGTGTTGCAATATGTTCATGATTTGCTTATGGTGGGTGGCGTGAGTGACAGAATACACAAACCCGAGTAGGTGGGTTGATGAGTATGGGAGTAAAGAGGACTTGATACTTAATGCTATGGTTGGGTTTTACCTTAATGATCGTTGGTAGTTGCGGATGCTTGCTAGAGTCCCAATCATAAGTGCATATGATCCAAGTACGGAAAGTATGTTAGCTCATGCCTCTCCCTAATATAAAATTGCAATAATGATTACCGGTCAAGTTATCAATTGCCTAGGGACAAATAACCTTCTTGTTTGACAAAAGCTTTTTACTAAACAACTAACTTTTATTATCTTGTAATTTACTCGTAGTTTTTTTTCCCGCTAAGTACTTCTAGTTTTATTCGTGCAAACTATCCTATCACCTACAAAATAGTTTCATACTTGTTCTAGGTAAAGCAAATGTTAAAGTGTGCGTAGAGTTGTATCGGTGGTCGATAGAACTTGAGGGAATATTTGTTCTACCTTTAGCTCCTCGTTGGGTTCGACACTCTTATTTATGGAAAAAGGCTACAAATGATCCCCTACACTTCTGGGTTATCACTATCTTCTCCACTTCCTACCCCTTTGATATCTACCACCATATTCTATTCCACTTAAATGCTATGTCCAATGGCTCACGCTCATGTATTGCGTGAAGAATAAAAAGTTGATGCATATTGAAAAAGTACGAACCAATTGCCTGACTTGGACACCGTGGTGCTTAACATTTGTATTAATGTGGTGAAGATGGAGCCATGCCTTGCTAATACAATAAGATGAATGGGGGGGGGAGTAAACATTTCTTAAGAATCGTATACTTTTAGGAATTAACAATTCTGTTTCTTACACTTTGAATATTGCTATGTTAATATTTGTTGAATCATCTTTTCTCAATGAGCATACCTGAATAAGATTACATCGTGGATGGCATGTCTCATCAAAAATTCTGTTTTTATCATTTATCTACTCGAGGACGAGCATGAATTAAGCTTGGGGATGCTTGATACGTCTCCAATGTATCTATAATTTTTGATTGTTCCATGCTGATATATTATCATTCTAGGATACTTTTTGGGTCATTATTTACCAATTTATAATATTTTTGAGCACTAACCTATTGAACCAGTTCCCAGTGCCAGTTGTTGTTTTCTGCATGTTTTTTTCTTTTCAGGTTTACTGTACCAAACGAAGTCCAATTGCCACGAAACTTTTTGATGATTTTTTCTGGACTATATGAAGACCTAGAAGCTTCAGAAGGAAGACATGGGGTGCACGAGGGCCCCACCACACATCAGGGCACGCCCTGATATGTGGTGCCCCCCTCGGGCGCCTCCCGACGTCCCTCTTCGGCCTATAAATTCCCTAAAATCCTAAAAACCCTAAACCCAGTCCCGAAACCCTTTTTCCACTGCCGCAAGTCTCTGTTCCATCGCGAGGCCATCTGGAGCTCCATTCCAGCATCTTGTCGGAGGGGGGATCGATCACGGAGGGCCTCTTCATCAACCTTGTTGCCCTCATGATGACGTGTGAGTAGTTCACGACAGACCTACGGGTCCATAGCTAGTACCTAGATGGCAATCTCTCTCTTATGATCTTCAATACAATGGTCATCGCATCTTCGATTTGACCTATCCGATGTAATCCTATTGTGCGGTGTGTTTGTTTGGATCCGATTAATTGTGGGCTTATGTTCAGATTATTCATGAAAAGTATTTGAGATGCCTCTGAATTACATTATCTCTTAAGTGCATGATCATTATAGCTTCATTATGCTCTCCGATCTATTGATATGCTTTGGCCAAGTAGATTGCTATTTCATCGGTGGGAGTGGTGCGTTGTGGTAGGTTCAACCTGGCAAATTTCTATATCCCAGTGACAAAGTAGGGGACACGATGCGTCTTTGTGTTGTTGCTACTAAGGATAAAATGATGGGGTTCATTCATATTGTTTGAGTTTACTTTGTCTACATCATGTTATCGTTCTTCAAGCATTACTCTGTATTACTTAATACTCTAGATGGATGTTGGATAGCGGTCGATGAGTGGAGTGATAGTAATAGGTCCAGGCAGGAGTCGACTTATTTACTTATGGACGTGATGCCTATATATACATGATCATTGCCGTGAACAACGCATAACTATCCACTTTTCTATCGATTGCCCAACAGTAGTTTGTTTACCCACCGTATGCTGCCTATATGAGAGATGCCACTAGAGAACACTATGCCCCCCAGGTCTATTCACTTATATATTTGCAAACGCTATTATTACCTCGCTGCCTTTATTTACTTTTTATTTATTTTGCTTTTATGAACAATTATCTACACAACTCATTTGCTTGCAAATAACGAGATCAAGGGGATTGACAACCCACTTGCCCGCATTGGGTGCAAGTCGTTTGTTCATTTGTGTGCAGCCGCTGAAGACGGTTGAGGATTGATATTCCTATTGGTTCGATAAACCTTGGTTTCATAACTGAGGCAAATACTTATCCGCTTTGTGCTGCAATTACCCGTTCCTCTTCACGGAAAACCCAATGCAGATCACAAGTATCGGATGGGGAGGTCAATATCTTCCATGCTAAGTGTGTTTTACTCACGAAGAGAGTTTATTCGCTCGTCAAATTTGAGGGAGGCTGGTAACAATGATGCCTAGTCCTGAATTATTTATAAAAAATGACCCTTGTTGAAAGTTGAAAGTTGGCAGGTACGCGTGGATTCGGCTAGCCATGGTTTGTGTCAGTATGGTGGACGAAGAGTGAAACTTTCGCACGGGAACCACCATTAATGTATTAGCATGAAAGATATTGAAAACCTTGTCGTTAAACCATTGGCAGGAAAAGTACACCTCTCAAATGAAATTATCTCTGTTTTAAGCAATGAGCTCTAGCACATCAGAAAATCCATGCTTCCCTGTGCAAAGGACCTTCTATCTATTTTTCATGCTGAGTCAATTCCATCCTTCTTTCTTTTGACACCACATATTGAGCATGGAGATCACTCTTAGCTTTGCATGCGCTCTTCTAACATATTTTTTTGAGCATTGTATAAGTATGATGGTTATCTTGAAAATGGGGTACCTAATCATCATCTTTAATTCATTGATTGCTTTATGTTTGGAATATAATCTTGAAAGGTGTGAGATACCTCATTATCACTTGATGATGTTGAACTTATTGGAATAATGCTACCTGTTATTAGATTATCATTGCCCATGTGATCAAAGGTCTATTCATTTCTAGCATTCACACTTCATAAATTATTTATTTTATCATTTACCTACCTGAGGACGAGCATGAATTAAGCTTGGGTATGCTGATACGTCTCCAACATATCTATAATGAAGTATTCATGCTATATTTACATGAGTTCTACATGGTTTTGGTGCACTTTAAATTTATTTTTATGGACTAACCTATTAACATAGTGCCCAGTTCTAGTTCTTGTTTTTTTCCTATTTCTTAGTTTCCCAGAAAAATCATACCAAACGAAGTCCAAACGTAATAAAAATTTACGATGATTTTTTCTAGAACATAAGAGACCCCCGGAGCTTCGAGTAGGGCTAGAAGACCCGTGAGGACGCCACAAGCTCACATGGCGTGCCCCACGGGGTCGGGAGTGCCATTTAACCTTGTGGGCCCCTCATAACTCCTTTTGGCGTGATTATAGAGCTGAAAATTCTTATAAATCCAGAAACCCCCGAAAGTTAACCCTGATGAGTTTTTCTGCCACCACAAGTCTTTGTTCTGAAGTGATCTCATCCGGATCCCTGTTCCGACACCCTATCGGAGGGGGAAAGCCATCACCGGAGGCCATCTTAATCATACCCATTGCCTCCATGATGAGGAGGGAGTATTTCACCCTTGGGGCTGAGGGTATGTACCAGTAGCTATATGTTTGATCTCTCTCTCTCTCTCTTGTGATGTTGATAGGACACGATCTTCATGTATCATGAGCTTTGTAATATAGTTGGATCATATGATGTTCCTCCCCTCTATCTCTTTCATGGTTAATTGAGTCTTGCTCTTTGAACATTCTTGGATTTGAGATCACTTGATGCATGTCTCACTCGTGGATACCCGTGGTGACATTGCATCTAGGTGAAATTAGAGTTGATTGATGCGTATCATATGGTGTTGTCGTATTACGATCTCTAGAACTATTCGTGACACTTGGGGTGGTTCATAAGATTGATTGGAAACACAACTTTGAGGTGGTTTACTGCCTACATGATTTCATCCTATTTTCTTCGATAGAAATGGATACTTTGGAGTGATTCTTTGCCGCACTTTGAGGGATTTTCATATGATTCAGTTATGCTAGTAACATTGGGAGATTGAACTAGTGAAAGTATGAACCCTAGGCCTTATTTCTAAGCATTGCAATACCGTTTGTGCTCACTTTTATCACTTGCTACCTTGCTGTTTTTATTATTTCAAATTACAAGAACCTATATCTAGTATCCATACTACACTTGTATCACCATCTCTACGCCGAACTAGTGCACCTATACAATTTACCACTGTATTGGGTGTGTTGGGGACACAAGAGATTTCTTGCATTTGATTGCAGGATTGTTTGAGAGAGACCATCTTCATTCTACACCTCCCACAGATTGATAAATCTTTGGTCATCCACTTGAGAAAAATTTGTTGTTGTCCTACAAAACTCCGCGCTTGGAGGCCCAACCAAGTGTACAAGAATAAAGTTGCACAATATACATCAATGAACTTTGAGCATTGATGGCCAACCTAAAGTCTTTATCATCTTCTTCATCCTCATCAAGAAGGAGAGACTCAAGTCACCACTCTTCGGAGCTTCGATCTGATGCAAGTTCAATACGACCTCATGCTCATATTTGAGACAAACGCCAAGATCATCAAGCTTCACCTTCATTCCATGGCAATGGATTGCAAGAACACATCTTAGACCGCCAAAGACGCCGACATGAAGATCAAGACGTATAAGAGCAAGAAGCCATGTGTCAAGAACAAGAGCACCAGGAGGAGGAAACAAATGAGGTGTAATGATCCCTACGTGAAGCCACACACAACCTTGCCAAGCACAATAGAAGGGCAAGTGGAGAGCGCCAAGAAGAAGAGGTTCACAATGAAGAACAACATGAAATGAGGAGAATGGCACATATACCATGATCTCCATGTTAATCCAATCATGAGGATACGATGACATTCCGCCTCCTCCTCGACACGAGAACCGCCACAACTAAGATGACGAGCAACGATATGGGAAGCTCAATGTTACCATACCAAAGTTCTCCGGGGAACCGATCCGACCGACTTATCATGGGCACTCAAGGTGGACAACATATTTCGATTGTGTCGGTGTACTAAAGAATGGGGCCCTTAGTACCCAAACTTGTACATAGACGACCGCGACCTCCGGACTGGCAAGACCTTGTCGGGCGAACGGCAACCTCCAAGCAACATCAACAAAGGACCAAAGCAACCCGCAAGCCTCCTTCCCAGTGGAGAAGACCCGACTGCGAGCATTCCCGCCAAGGTCTCCACCCGCTAAGCCATCGCTCCATGTCGCCAGGCTGACTGTCTACATCAGCTAGGTGTCGAGCGGGTAGGCAATTAGGTAGAGCTGGTCGGGGCGCATGGCAGCTCGGTGGATTTACAACAACTTTAATGACACCCGTCCCACGGCGTGGGAAAGGAATAAGAGGTAGTTGGGCGAACGACACAGAAGGAGAGACGATCCTTGCCGGGAGACGTCGCAAGCATGACACCTCACGGCGCATTCAATGCGCCTGTCCTAGTCCGTCAGAGTTAGGTATTTCCCACTATATCTCTTGCCAGTAGTTTTGGCAGCTATAGTATACATTGTTTACCCATGTAATGACCATTTTAGCCACTGTGGTAGCCCCTTAGCCTATAAAGGGAGGCCCATGGCCACCTTTAGAAAGGTCGACACTTCGTTCATTTGCACGCGTAGCCGCACTCCTCGAGCATTCCTTGCCAGGCTGTAGCGCTCCTGTACTGTGGACTCATATAATCCAGCAAACACAGGACGTAGTGTTTTACGCTCCCGGGCGGCCCGAATATGTCTAAACCCCTGAGTACGTATGGATCGGTGTTGCTCTTTGTGCCCGAGAATCCTCGCAGTTGAACCGCAAATGGGCCCCGTAGGTCCCATAGATTGTCGTACGCCGACAGCTTTGGCGCACCAGGTAGGGGATTCCGGTGCGTGAACCTTCACCGATTTATGCGTGTCATCTCCAACAACTTCATCAATGCCCATGCCTCCCAAGAAAGCCAATGGCGCGTCGACACCCGCCCCGACTTCGTCCAAGCTGCCCTCATAGGCGGTCACCAGCGACGAAGACGGAGGCGCCCCCTGCGCTCACCACACCAGCGAGCGCAGCCACAACACCGTGCGGAGTTTCATGAGCCGCGACCCGGACCCTACCGTCGTGGCAGCGCGAAATGCGCCGGCGGCAACCGGGGACAATGCTGCGGCGACAGGAGCAACGGCGGCGACGGGACCTCTGCCGCACCCCCCGCAAGACAACCGCGACCAGCGCTCTCAGGGTGACGACCCCAGATGGTGTGCGGACAAGTCCCCTGTGCATCACTCCCACGACATGCAGGGCCTAGCTCATCGTCAGCCTCCTGGAGAAGATGGACGGCGCACGACGGGACAGGGAAGCGCTCTTCCTGACGCTGTCAGGAGCAAGAGCACCACCCACACCTCGCACCGCTCCATGCCCAAGACCTTGGAGGAAGGTCTAGCACAGGCCCAGCTATTGCCGAACTTCCCGCCTGCGCCAGAGAAGATGGAGGACTGGAGGGCGACCATACAAAGCCTGCCGAGCTTTGCAAACCATGGCAAGCCGGACGTGACGGGTCCCTCGCGCGCATGCCACGTGGCTCCCGCGAGGCCCACCACCGAACGCGACGTTGGCGGGGCACACACGGTGCAGTCGCCCCCCACAACAGGAGCAACCTTCTCGCCGGACCAACGTGCAGGATGAAGTGTCCTACACATCAACAAATCCGCGACAACAACGATATCAACGCCAATTCTTGAACGATAGGCGCAAGGAGGACGCTCGCACCACCATCGAGAGGCAGCGGGAGACGCGTCGCCGGTCGAATGATCGTGCAGACCCAGCCGTCGACGACCCTGCACCAGGGGTGCCCGGCAGTCTACCTTGCGAGATAGGTTGCCTAGCATTCACCCATGAGCTGCGACAAGTCCACTGGCCCTCCAGCAGAGCCTTTAAGCCTCAACTGCCCAAGAAATACGACGACAAGATCAGCCCAGCTAAGTTCCTTGGCATCTACACCATCGCCGTGTAGGCCGCCAAGGGACGCGATGAGAAAGTGTTTGCCAACTACTTCCCGCTGGCCCTCAAGCCAAATGTGAGGAGTTGGCTGATGAACTTGCCGAAGGGGTCCATTTCCTCTTGGGCGGATCTGTGCAACCAGTTCGTTGGTGCATACCATGGGGGCCACAAACTCCCAGGGCAGCCCGACGATCTGCATGTGCTTCCCTAGAGAGATGGCGAATCCCTCCGGAAGTACATCCAGTGGTTCAGCCGCATGCAGCACAACATCCCCGACATCCATCCTGCCGCAGTGATTGCCGCATTCCATACGAAGGTGCGCAACCGGCGGATGCATGAAGAAATGAGCATCAACAAGGTGCGAGATGTCATCAAGCTTTTCGCCGTGGCTGATAAGTGTGCGCGCGCTGAAGAGGGGAGAAGACTCCCCAGAGAGGATGTTGGCGCAGAAGTTGACTCTGACGATGACGAAGATGCGTCCGCCTCCAAGAAAAAGGGCCAGAAGTGCAACCAAAAGCGCAAGGACAAGGAAGTCATGGCCGTCGAAGGGACCGGCAACTCGAACACCGGCAAGAAGGCCAAGTCCGAAGGATCCAGCAAGGAGTCTGCCGCCTGCTCCGGGGACGACAAGGCCGCGGCAAGAGAAAAGGCCGACATGCCATACTACAAGATCCACCTCACCAAGAGCCATGACATCACCGAATGTTGCCAAGTAGAAAAGCTTGCGGAAAAGCAGAAGCAAGAGTACAAAAGGCACGACAAGGATAAGGGCCAAGATGTTGCAGGTGGCTCCGACAAGAAGAACCGTGGTGCCCGTGGTGGCCGCTGCGGCAAGGCCAAACAGAAGAAGGAGAAGCCTGCTCGGGGCCGAGACAAGAAGTCTGATGACGAAGACGACGATGATGATGGAGATATAGAGGGATCTGATGGCCAAGAATTCCAGAAGGATGTGGATGCTATGTGTGTTGAGGGAGGCGCATCTTTGCACTCCTTCCACCGGCAGCTCAAGCGGTGTGCCCGTGAAATCAACGCGGCTGAGCCAACGGCAGAGGCAAGAAAACCCCTCAAATGGTCCAACACTCCCATCATTCGATGCTGAGGATCACCATGACCGCATCACTATTGTTGGGTGTGTGCCGTTGTTGGTATCACCAACAATCCGCAACCTCAAGGTCACGAAGATGTTGGTCGACAGTGGGGCTAGTCTGAATCGGATATCACCCGACGTGATCAAACGCCTGCAGATTCCCAACTCGGATCTCAAACCAACAGGGTCTTTCCAAGGGGTCAACCCGGGAAGATCTCAGCCCAAGGGGAAGATAACTCTGCCGATCACATTTGGTAGCGAGCTCAACTTCAGGACAGTGAGGGTCGTCTTTGATGTTGCAAAGATGTCGCTGCCATACAATGGAATTTTAGGCCGATCGGTGCTGGCAAAGTTCATGGCGACATCCCACCACGCCTACAACACACTCAAGATGCTAGGGCCGATGAGCGCATTACCATCCACGCTGACAACAAGGACACCGTCTTTTGCGTTGACAAGCTCTTCTGGGAGGCAGTGGCAGCGTCTACCGACAAAGCTCCCGGCCGGAAGGATAAGAAAAATTGTTCCAGCAAATCTCGTACGGACTCCGAGAAGCGCACCGCGGAGTGTAGCATGCCAGTCGATGACTTACCAGAGACCTCTTCCGCCAGGAGCAAGAAAAACAAGGTGACCATTCCCAAGACGAAGCAAGTGGCTGCGCAGAAAAACGGCGAGGGCGGCACTTTCACCATAAGTGTCACCCTCGACAGTAAATAGGAAAGTGCGCTCATCTCCTTCCTGTGGGCGAATGTCGATGTGTTTGCCTGGCAACCATCTGACATCCCCGATGTTCCCAGGGAGGTGCTCGAGCACCACCTTGCTGTTTGTCCTCATGCACGCCCCATCAAGCAGAAGGTTTGGAAGCAAGCCCTGGAGTGGCAAGAGTTTATTGCCGAAGAGATCAAGAAACTGGAAGCAGCAGGCCTGATCAGAGCTGTGATCCACCAAACCTGGTTGGCGAACCCTGTGGTGGTGTGCAAGGTGAACAGGAAGTGGAGACTTTGCATCGACTTCACTAATGTCAATAAGGCTTGCCCGAAGGATCCTTTCCCTATGCCGTGCATCGATCAGGTAGTGGACTCAACTACCAGCTGTGACCTGTTGTCTTTGTTTGACGCCTACTCTGGTTACCACCAGATCTTCATGGCCTAGGAAGACGAAGAGAAAACAACATTTATTACTCCTTGCGGCACGTACTACTTTAAGCGCATGCCATTCGGGCTGAAGAGTGCTGGTTCAACATTTGCAAGGGCCGTCCATATTGGTTTTGGGCCATAGCTACATAGAAATGTGGAGGCATACATGGATGACATTGTAGTCAAGACCAAGGACAAGGCCACGCTGATTCAAGACCTAGAAGAAACCTTCGCAAACTTGCACAAGATCAACTTGAAGCTCAATCCCGAGAAGTGCGTGTTTGGAGTCCCATCTGACAAGCTCCTCGGGTTCTTTGTGTCACAGTGTGGGATAGAAGCCAACCCTGCCAAGATTGAGGCAATCGAGCACTTGGATGCACTGAAGCGCGTCAAGGACGTACACCGCTTGGCGGGCTGCATTGCCGCCCTCAGGAGGTTCATTTCCAAATCCACAGAGCGCGCCCTGCCGTTTTTCAAAATCCAGAAGAAGGCAGGCCCAATGACATGGACTCCAGAAGCGGAGGCAGCACTGTAAGATTTGAAGAAATACCTGTCCTCAACCCCGATCCTAGTCACACCTAAACCAGAAGAACCGTTGTTGCTATATTTGGCGGTAACGAACCAAGTGATTAGTGCCGCGCTGGTGGCGGAGAGGGAAGGTAAGGAGGACAAGGCGGCAACCCCTGAGCCGGTAACCGGCAAACCAGAGTCATCCCCGGCAAGCCAAGGGGCCGACAACACAAGCGCGACGCAAGAGGCAGGGCAACAAACTGTGCAAAAGAACAAGATGGTACAGCGACCAGTGTACTTTGTTAGCTCCCTCCTGCAGGGGGCTAGGTCAAGGTACTCTGGGGTGCAGAAAATGCTTTTCGGCCTTCTCATGGCCTCACGAAAGCTGCGCCACTACTTCCAAGCACATCACATCACCGTCGTCACCCGCTTTCCGTTGCAACGCATCCTGAGGAATCCAGAGGCAACCGACAGGATTGTCGAGTGGGAGTAGGAGCTGGCTAGCTTTGACCTGAGCTTTGAAAGCAGAGCAACCATACAGAGCAGAGCCCTAGCAGAGTTCGTTGGGTAATGGACGCCAATGCAAGACGAAGAAATCCCAGAAACAGTCCTCCATGACAAGGAAACACCTCAAGAATGGGTCATGTACTTTGACGAAGCTTTTTCGCTGCAAGGCGCCGGTGCCGGAGTGCTGCTTGTCGCACCCACCGGAGAGCACCTCAAGTATGTGATCCAAATGCATTTTCCTTGGGAGGCATCAACTAACAACACAGCTGAGTACGAAGTGTTGCTTGCCGGACAGCGGATAGCAACTGGCCTTGGTATCAGGAAATTGATAGTCCGAGGAGACTCGCAACTTGTTGTACGCCAAGTGAACAAGGATTACCAGAGTCCCCTGATGGAAGCATACATAGATGAAGTGAGAAAGTTGGAGGAGCATTTTGACGGTCTGCAGATGGAGCAGGTCCCCCGTGCAGAGAACGACATTTTTGATGACCTGTCAAAACAAGCTGCTCAAAAGTCACCTGTCGAACTAGGCACTTTTGTACTTCGACTCACTCAACCATTCGTCACACCATCAGATCGGCAAGCCAAGAAGAGGAAGGTAAACTTCGGCGACTATTTCCTGGCAGAGCCATCAGTGGCTGCCAAGAAGGTTGCCACAGGCGACAAGACGCCTACCGGTGAGCAGCAAGCTCCGGCAGACCCAGTGGTCCTTGCCGTGGAAGCTAGTGCTCCCATAGTAGAAGAGACGCCTTTAGTCCTTGTCGTCGAGCCACAAGCTCCGGCATGCGCAGAACAGATCGTCTTGTACCTCCAGACAAGAGATCTCCCCGAGGAACAAGAGGAAGCTGAAAGAGTAGCCCGACAGTTGAGCATGTACCAGTTCGTGGACAACACTCTGTACAGGAGGAGACCAAATGGTGTGTAATTGAAGTGCATTCCTCGAGAGGAAGGACGACAGCTATTGGCAGAGATACACGAAGGGATCTATGGCTCCCACATTGGATCACGAGCCCTTGTCGGAAAGGCATTCCGGCAAGGCTTCTAATGGCCGACAGCCCTTCA
The DNA here is from genome assembly GCA_039707655.1 of Elymus sibiricus. Lineage (NCBI taxonomy): Eukaryota > Viridiplantae > Streptophyta > Magnoliopsida > Poales > Poaceae > Elymus > Elymus sibiricus. The sequence continues at coordinate 188,613,934 of CM077673.1, forward strand.
AGATGCCTTGGAGGTGGTGAAAACGTGTGAAGCATGCCAGTATCACGCCAAGAAGATACATCAGCCAGCACAAGCCCTCTAGACCATACCGCTCTCCTGGCCGTTCTTGGTCTGGGGGCTCGACGTTGTTGAGCCCTTCCCCCGTGCTACCGGGGGCATCGAGTTCTTGTTCGTCGCAATCGACAAGTTCATGAAGTGGACTAAGGTGGAGCCGATGAGAAAGGTGACAGCGCAAGCAGCGGTCAAGTTTCTTAGGTGGATAGTCTGTCGCTTTGGTGTCCCCAATAGGATCATCACAGACAACGACACGCAATTCACCAGCAACAGCTTCATGCAGTACTGCCAAGACATCGGCACCAAGATCTGTTGTGCGTCAGTCGCTCACCCCAGTAGTAACGGCCAAGTAGAAAGGGTAAACGCTGAAGTGTTGCGGGGAATCAAGCCGAGAACTTTCGACAAGCTGCACAAGCACGAAAGCTGGATTGATGAACTGTCGGCGGTTCTTTGGTCGATTAGGACGACACAGAATCGAGCCACCGGCGAGACGCCCTTCTCCCTAGTCTATGGTGCAGAAACGGTGCTCCCCACTGATGTCTACTACGCAACCTTCTTCTTGTAGACTCGTGTTGGGCCTCCAAGCGCAGAGTTTTGTAGGACAGTAGCAAATTTCCCTCAAGTGGATGACCTAAGGTTTATCAATCCGTGGGAGGCGTAGGATGAAGATGGTCTCTCTCAAGCAACCCTGCAATCAAATAACAAAGAGTCTCTTGTGTCCCCAACACACCCAATACAATGGTAAAATGTATAGGTGCACTAGTTCGGCGAAGAGATGGTGATACAAGTGCAATATGGATGGTAGATATAGGTTTTTGTAATCTGAAAATATAAAAACAGCAAGGTAACTAATGATAAAAGTGAGCACAAACGGTATTGCAATGCTTAGAAACAAGGCCTAGGGTTCATACTTTCAGTAGTGCAAGTTCTCTCAACAATACTGACATAGTTGAATCATATGTAAATCCCTCACGTGCGACAAAGAGTTCACTCCAAAGTCACAAATAGCGGAGAACAAATGAAGAAATTATTGTAGGGTACGAAACCACCTCAAAGTTATCTTTTCCGATCAATCTTATGAGCTATCCCTATAAGTGTCACGAACATCCCTAGAGTTCGTACTAAAATAACACCTTAAGATACACATCAACCAAAACCCTAATGTCACCTAGATACTCCAATGTCACCACGAGTACCCATGGGCTTGATTATACGATATGCATCACACAATTTCAGATTCATCATGTTCAATCCAACACAAAGAACTTCAAAGAGTGCCCCAAAGTTTCTACCGGAGAGTCAAGACGAAAACGTGTGCCAACCCCTATGCATAAATTCCCATGGTCACGGAACCCGCAAGTTGATCACGAAAACATACATCAAGTGGATCAATAGAACATCCCATTGTGACCACGGATATCCCATCGCAAGACATACATCAAGTGTTCTCAAATCCTTTAAAGACTCAATCCGATAAGAAAACTTCAAAGGGAAAACTCAATTCATCACAAGAAGATAGAGAGAGGAAAACTCCATATGATTCATCTATATTAATAAAGCTCGCGGTACATCAAGATCGTGTCATCTCAAGAACACGAGAGAGAGAGAGAGAGATCAAACACATAGCTACTGGTACATACCCTCAACCCCAAGGGTGAACTACTCCCTCCTCGTCATAGAGACCGCCGGGATGATGAAGATGGCCTCCGGTGATGGTTTCCCCCTCCGGCAGGGTGCCGGAACGGGCTCCCGATTGGTTTTTCGTGGCTATAGAGGCTTGCGGCGGCGGAACTCCCGATCTAGGTTTCTTTCTGGAGGTTTCTTGATTTATAGGAGTACTTGGCATTGGAATCAAGTCAGGGGGGGGGGGTGCTCGAGGGACCCACAAGCCAGGGGGCGCGCCCTAGGGGGGGGGGGCGCCCCCTAGGCTTGTGGCCTCCTCGGGACTCCTCTCCGGTATCCTTTTGCTCCAGTATTTTTTATATTTTCCAAAAATATTCTCCGTAAATTTTCAGCCCATTCCGAGAACTTTTATTTCTGCACAAAAACAACACCACGGTAGCTCTGCTGAAAACAACGTCAGTCCGGGTTAGTTCTAATAAAATCATATCAAAATCATATAAAATTATTGTAAACATGGCATGAATACTTCATAAATTATAGATACGTTGGAGACGTATCACCCACGTGTCGGAACATGCGGTACACCACGCTAGCACGAAATAAATTTTTTCTACCGTGCACCCAAGAACATGCTGCTGGAAATAGATCACGGGATCGGGTTTACCACTAGACGCGCAGTCACCGCAGCGGAAGTAGAGTTGGTGATGCGTCTAGTCTATCAGCCAGTTCGTCTCCTCCTCCTGTAGCCGATCTCCCACGAGCAGTGATCTCCCACGAACAGCTCCTCGCGGATCCCTCGAACGGTTCGTCCAAGCACCACAGATGCGATGCCTTCAAGGTATCCACACGTACAGGGGCAGCGTCGGGCGGCAGACTGCTAGGTCCGATCGCACGACATGGTGGCGTGGGGAGTGGCGGTGGCTGTTGACGGGAGAAGAAGGATCAACCCTGAAAGGTGCGCCCACTCCCCTTTCATATAGACCTCCGAGGTGGGCTCAACACTTGAGGCCCACGACGAGTCTAGTCCCATTTTCCATTCGGATCCAATCCGAATGGGCTGCAATCCCTTAAGTGTGCGACCCTATAGGTTCGTGTACACATGGACATGACCCGAGTCGATAGTCGGTAGTGTCTCCTAGCAGAACGTGCCAACTCCCATGTGTGCGCAAAGTCGTTAGACGAACCTCGACAATGTGTCATATACAACATTCCTTTTGCCTCATGATATTGGTTGTAGAGCTCAAGGCGAGTACTTGTCACCCTTGTGGTAGCTCGACATCTCTTCTCGAAACCGTGATGCAGATTCTCGAACTGGGTTAACACTTAACCCATGTCGCATGGCCATGCTTTCCGAATCTGATCACACGAGAGGGCCTAGAGAATATCTCTCCTCACGGAGGGGCAAATCCCATCTTGGTCAACCATGTCTCATGGCATGTGTCATGACTCACCCGAAAGCTACCTTTATAACTACCCAGTTACGGAGTAGCGTTTGATAGACCCTAAGTAAGTCGATCCTCATCCCGAGAACATGCGAGGACCTCAGGTCTAGGACATGGCATATACATTGTACTTGGGACTAACATATGACATTATCTCGCTGTATCTCAAAGTGGGTCTGTCCGACTCGATGATCTCAATTACCGAGTCCATACTATTAGTTTAGCATCTTTATGCACATGACTTGTGAAACGTAGTCATCAACTGAATCATACTAGTAGAGTGCCCGTGCATTGCCACAGGCTTTCAAAATATTTTTCTGGAGTTAGATAAACATAATGCATGTTAAATTTTACATCTAGAGAAAAGATAGCACATGCACAATTGGGTAATAATTGAAGTCCACTTCACTTACAAAGTTACCATGTAAACTAATAACAAAAAGGCAATTTGACGATGTATACATATAGATCGATTATCGAACTGAAAATCTATAACAAATTAAGGTCTACTTGATCCTCTTCAGAAATTCTCGCACAATATCAGGAATGTTGTTTTTAGCTTCATTCGAACAATATTTGAGCAAGTATAATAGAAACTTCTTCATCAACTCATACCCATCCTGCACAAGTAATATATGTAGTTAACACAAATATTTCACGTCAAAGGTCTCAAAAATGTGTAAGGAAGAATACTCATCGTGCAAACAGGACAAATCAATTTTTTACCGTTCCACCAGAGCATAAAATGAAAAAAAATAGCCAGACATACACCTACAATTTTGTAAATTTAATTATCTTGAATATAGTGATAACAAAAATAAATGTTTATATTTTGAATGTTATGATAATGGAATACATAAATTTACCCATCCATGCTCGTTGGAATACCTGGCGGAAATAAACGTTGCCATCTCGATATATCAGAATTCCAGTCGGGTTGCTTTATTTCGAGTGCGTTGTCTAATTCCCTCACAACTCAATTCCTATTCCTTTAGATTCATTTGCTCAGGACAGAAAACCTCCAATCCAACATGTCCCCGATGCAGCGGTTTCACATAGAAAGATGGAGAGCCCATTTGCTCACTCCCAAGGGGCGACATCTCTTTGTTGTCCCTTTCAGATCTAAGGCATTTTCCTTGATATCATGTTCCTTTTGATTTTGTTAACCAATTTCTCTACCAACATGGAATTCATATTTCTGTACGATATTGTATTTATCTACATACCAGATCAGACGGAAGGCGAGGTTAAGCAGGGAAGCAAACATTTACTTGAAGAATGATTCCGTGAGTAACCGGTCAACCAAGACATCTATCAATTATCTATACTCTATATGAACCAATAGTCAACCAAAAAAGATTTGATATCACCATAAGTACATGAACTTGCATAATGATAACTGATCCATACAAAAACTGGAAAAAGCAAGGAAAATGGTCACTTAAGTCTTGAGGCGGTAACAGTTTGATAAAAAACACTGATCAACTGGCAGATGGGACGCCATGTCATCAACCGGCACACGCTCGTGCTTGCTCTTTTTTTAGAAGACCCCCTGATTGAATGAAATATATTTCCGAGAAATTGTTGGCGATGAGATGGAATGAAAACTTGTAAAAACGACCCTATTTTGCCATGAAATAGCACATAGGTCATAACTCTTCCTAAACCCCTTCGTCTGTTGGTCTGTTGGCGTTTGCCTGTTCATCGACGATCGGCCGCGGCGATCGAGGCTACTAAAACCTGTTCCTTTGGTCTGTAAAGCTGCATTGCATGAAAGCGATAGCAAAAGATGCTCTAAGTTCTAACTGGAAGTTAGATTGATTGATTGGTTGGTTAAGTGTTATTCACAAAAGGAAGAAAAGCATCACATGTGTTGCCAGGTGAGTTCAAACAACCCCCAATGGGTAAGTTTAGGTAAGTTACAGATGTAGCTATCATTCCCGCTAGACCGCCGCCAAGTAAACGTACCAACATTAACATAATTTGGGTAGTCCATTCTGAAAAGCTGCAATGATTATTCAAAATTCATAAAACTATAACAAAAATACACAATCACGAAAAATCTTGCAAGTTACCATACTGAAATTAAGTGATGCAATTTTTGTATCGCTCATATGAATAGAAGCCGTTGGCGGAATAAGGCAATGGATGTACAATTTTCACAAGATGGCCTTTCAAATATGCCCCAAACAATTCTTCTTGAACAATCCGTGAAGCCACGTGCCATATACTACCCTTCCTTAGAGCTTCAACATCTGAATGCATACCTACCACCTGTTGGATCAGTATGCCACAAGCTCATATAACAAACTTTATCATCAACATATGGGTTACGTGGCAAAAAAATATAGTATTCAAGAACATTTTCAAGAGATTGCAGTTTTGTAGCTATGAACAACGTGTGGTACATACAATAAATCCATTGCCAAGGTTTAAGTTTGGACGGTGATTGGCTTCACATGCAGAGTGTGGTAAATTAACAACAACAATAATAGGCATGACTGTCAACCAGAGATTTAGTTTGGGGCAACCAGAGATAATATATATATCATTCAGGGAACTAAGTTGATATTATCAACATCCAATTCCCTTGAAGAATCTATCTACGTGTAGTGTGAAGCTAGAAGGAGCACAGCAGCACCACGAAATAGAAGAAAATTCTTCCTTCACGCTCACATAAGCACATTAATTGTTACAACCCGAGGTTGCCCCATGCTTTTTTGGCTTGCGTTCCTTATCAGAGATCAGGACACATTTAAAGGGGGATTCCTTTGTCATCAAATCATGTCCTAGACACATAATCTCGGAAAATCAAATCGACGCTTAATTAGTCCTTGCTATTGGTGCCTGTCCTATGAAATTCCTCCGCAGCTGCCAAATCCGTGCACACGAGAATGCATGAGACAAAAGAGGGGGCTGAAAGCTTATTACATGGAAGAGGATGGTGAGTGGGTGTAAGTGCATCTAGTGCCACCCTTGTTTGGTTTTGGAGTATTGAAGACAAACGTGGTTGAGGGACTAATGTGTTTGTGAGAGTTCACAGGTTAACACAGAGAGAAGTCCCTGGAGTTTCGGTTTAGCCGTCGAAGACGACCCCCAAAAATGTCCGAAGACATTGATGACGGCTGAAGCCATTGGTGGTGGACGAAGACATTCGTCCGAAGACAATGAAACGCGAAGACGTCTTTTGGTAGTTTTGTTTCTTCCTTCCTAAGTCATAGGAACCACCGTACTGTTAAGTGGGGTCGATGTGATCGAAGTCAGAGACTGACGTGATGCTCAACCCATACCTATGTCTTCGAGTGAAGACTATGAGAGGAAATCTCTTCCAGAGTTGGTTGAGTCAGTTTTACTTGTAGCCCAAGTAAAGGTGCCGCGTGTGTTTGAAATCCGATCGTTGTGACGCGTGTCGGTTGGCCATTGAACCATGGTCATTTCGGTCATATCAGGTCGGGTTGCCTGCTGGCTATAAATAGCCCACCCCCTCCACCATGTGAAGGTGGCTACTCAGAGAGAGATACGGCTGTTGTCGTTTTGGAGCAACCCACCTCGAAGATATTGAGAGAGACACATCCTGCGAGGATACACCTAAACACCTAGAGCTAGAGTGTTTGAGCATCACCGAAGTCATTCTGTTCTGAGAGAGCTGAAGACTTATTACACTTGAAGACCGTGATCTTCCAGACGGTTAGGCATCTGGGTCTAGAGCGTCCAAGAGTCATTGTGGACTGCCGAGTGACCAAGTTTGTACGGGTTTCAGAAGTCTCCCCTGAAGACTTACCTGAGTGATTGGGGATTATCTAAGTGACTTCGGCTCAAGGGGAATAAGGTGAAGACGAGGTCTTCTGAGTTAAATCTCAGCCTCCCTAACCAGACGTACAGTTGTCACAACAACTGGAACTGGTCCAACAAATCCTGTGTCTTCGTCAAGCAACTGGTTCTATCCTTCACTCCTAGATTTCTACTCTTAACTGTGAAATCTGTGCTTGAACATTGTGTGAATACTTTCTCCGAAGACATTCATATCTACTGTTTATCTTCATACCATCTAAGTTTGTCTTCAACTCATCTTAGTGTTCATGATGATTATGCTTAACTTGCTTGAATGTCTTCACTGCCTTGCATACCCTGTCTAGATCCTTGATTGTATCCCTACCTGATCCTGTTTACGTTTCCGCTTAGTTCGAATACATTCACTGTTTCGAAGCCTTTCATAAAAATCGCCTATTCCACCCCCCTCTAGTCGATAACTAGCACTTTCAATTGGTACCAGAGCAAGGTACTCCCTTGTTCTGTGTTTCGGTTTAACCACCGTGGAGTTTTAGCTATGTCGACTGCAGGGATAATCAAGGTCTCCGCTGCGTGCCCTGTCTTTGATGGCACCGACTACCCCTACTGGAAGAACAAGATGCGCATGCATCTCGAAGCCATTGACAACGACCTATGGTATGTCGTCATGGCGGGCATTCCCGATGTTGGCGAAGGTGTTACTCCTGCTGATGTGAAGAGGTTTGCGCAACTCGACTCCACCGCCAAGAACATCATCTGTGGTCATCTGACCAAAGGACAGTATGGCCGTGTGAGTGCACTTCACACTGCTAAGCAAATCTGGGAATGGCTGTCCAAAGTGAATGAAGGTGTCTCATCTCAAAGAGACTCTCGTGTTGATGTGCTTCGCAACTTGTTCAACCGCTTCAAGAGACTCGACAACGAAAATGTTCAGCTAACCTTTGATCGCCTCACTGACATTTCAAATGAGCTGAATGCACTCGGCGCCACTGATATCACCAAACATGAAGTCGTCAAGAAGCTACTCAGATCACTTGACAGTTCCTTTGACACTCTCGCACTTATGATCCAAGAGCGCCCTGACTTCAAGAGTTTGGACCCAGCTGATATACTTGAGAGGCTGAACACTCACGAACTCCAACAAGCTGAGAAGAGAGATATCTACGGACCAAGCTACAGTCGCTCCCGTGCGCTGAAGGGCAAAGCTGTGTCTTCATCCGAAGACAACTCTGAATGCAGTTCTGATGATGTTGAAGACTTTGGAAAGGAACTTGCCTTGCTTGTCAGGAAGTTCCTTAAGTTTGCCAAGTCAAAACGCTATGCTAAATCTTCAAGACGTGATTCCAAGAGATCTAGAGATATGTCTTCCAAGGACAGCAAGAAGCAAACTTGTCACAAGTGCAAGAAAACTGGTCACTTCATTGCTGATTGCCTTCAATGGGAAAAGGAATCCAAGAAGAAGAGCAAGAACTACGACTCCGACGATAAGAAGAAGAAGAAGTATGCAAAGTCTTCGTCACACAGGAAGAGTTCATCAGGAAAGGCCCATGCCTTCATCGGAAAGGAGATGGATTCACAGTCTGAATCTGGTTCTGAGGCTGAGGAAGCATCTGAGGAGGAATCTAATGCTGAAGTAGCTGGACTGGCAATGGCTTAGGCTTATCTATCTACGTCTATCTTCGAACCTGAAGACAACGGCTCCTTCTTCAACACCGAAGCCAGTGATGATGACCCTACACCAGCCTACTGCTTCATGGCGAAAGCCACCAAGGTATCCTCAAAGTCCTCACGTCATGAATCTGAATCTGACACTGAATCTGATAATGACATGAAACCAAGCTATGCTAAACTTGTAAAAATTGCCACCAAGCAACAAAATGCTATGGAGAAAATGCAATCTACTCTAGAGAAAAGCGATGACCTGTTACGCGAAGAGATAAGTCTGAACGAAACTATGGCTGAAGACATGCGTAGTCTTCGTTCAAGGTTTGAGGATCTCCAAAGTCGTCATGATGCCCTCTCAACTGATCATGAAAAGCTTTCTCTTGAATATCTTCAGAAGAAGATTGATCTAGAAAAGTTGAGGGACGCACTTGATGACCTACGGAAGGAAAAGGACTCACTCCTAGCAAAGCAGATCAGTACCGCTCAGGATGAATTTAACGCTCCATGCTTAAAGTGTATTGCACGTGAAGCTAATGATTCAACTGCTGAATGTTCAAATGCTTCTGAAAATGCTTTATCTTCAACTGTATCTGTGGCACCTAACCCCTCATCTGAGGAAGCCACTGCTATCACCGATGACAATGACAGGTTGAAGACATTGCTTGAAACTGGCATGTACAAGAGTCTGAAAGGGCATCAGATTCTTTGTGATGTCCCGAAGAAGACTATACTGAACAAAAACCTTAGGAAAGAGGGTGTTGGTTTCGAAAGAAACCTCAATGTTGATGGATCTTACTGGACACCTGAGCAGTACCCCAAAACCACATGGGTTGCTGCAAAAAGTCCTTCAGTTGATCCTTCCACATTATCAGGCTTCAACTGTGCTAATCCTCTCATTATTGATGAATCCTTTGATTCCAACTATAAACTGTTCAAATGACAAAATGGTGAAGTGTTTGCCAGATTTGTTGGTACTAACTGCAGGAATGGTTCTCCCTTGAAGAAGATCTGGGTTACCAAAAGTCTTCTTGAGAAGCTTCGTGTGAATGTCATGACGACATCTCTCAAGAAGAAGACAAACCCCAGATCAACGTCTTCGAGAAGACAAAGGCCTTCACATGATCACTCTAACAAATCTGTTTCGCAGGGAAGGACTCAAATGACACATGAATATGTGCACTATGGCATGAACCGTTATGTTCATCCAACCAAGAATTTCTCAGCTTATTCATTTGAGTACACTAACCCTCCCGTGAAACGTGCTATTAGGGCAACTTTGCCCAAATTCTCTGATGCTGCCTTACGTCTTATTGCTTCTAAGCCACCCCTTCGCATGTGGGTGGTTAAGAAGAACTAATATCTTCATGCAGCATCGGGTCTCCAGATAGGAAGAAGCCTATCCCGAAGATTATCTCTGGAGACCCGAACACTATCTTGTTTGGACGCAAGACAATTAATGCGAATGTTATCATTCATATCGTCCAATGTCTTCTATAAATATGCATTGCTATATCTCTCATCAATGCATGTTACTGTTGCATGCCTTGGTGAACCACACTAATTCTCAATGCAGGAAAACAAATCCAATGCCACTGAATGGATCATGGATAGTGGTTGCACCAGTCACATGACTGGTGATCGAAGCCTATTGATGGAGCAAACTCTTCGACCTCCAACAAAAGACCACAATTTCTTTGCAGACAAGAGCAGCAGCAAAGTATTGGGACTAGGTAGAGTTGCTATCTCAAGGGACCGACACATGGAAAATGTCATGCTTGTCGAATCCCTTGGTTACAACTTAATGTCTGTCTCAATGCTATGTGACTTAGATATGCTTGTCATCTTCGGCAAATTTCGATGTGTGGTACTAATGGCCTCTGTCAAAACCAAAGTCTTCGAAGGTTTTCGAAGAGGTGATTTGTACATGGTAGACTTCTCTGTAGGACCACAGTTTGCTTCATGTCTTCTAGCAAAAGCTTCGGAGTGCTGGCTATGGCACAGAAGGCTAGGGCATGCTGGGATGAGGAACTTGCACACACTCGCCAAGAAGAAGCTGATCATTGGCGTCGAGGGTGTCAAGTTCAAGAAGGACCGCCTCTGTGGTGCCTGTGAAGCCGGGAAAATGACCAGGGCCAAACACCCCTCGAAGACAATCATGATGACCTCACGACCCTTCGAGCTGCTACACATGGACTTATTTGGCCCTACTCACTATTCCACCTTCTCTACCACTGCAAATCTATATGGCTTCGTGATTGTTGATGACTATTCTCGATACACTTGGGTGCATATCATACTTTACAAAACTGAAGTGCAGGATGTCTTCAGGCGCTTCGCAAACAGGTGCATGAACAACTACAATATCAAGATCAAGCATATCAGGAGTGACAATGGCACTGAATTCAAGAACATAGGCCTGGACATCTTTCTAGATACTCTTGGCATCACTCATGAGTTCTCTGCTCCATATACTCCCCAGCAGAATGGAGTTGTGGAGCGCAAGAATAGGACTCTTATTGAGATGGCTCGCACCATGCTTGATGAATACAAGACACCACGGAAGCTATGGCCTGAAGCCATTGACACTGCATGTCACATCATCAACAGAGTTTATCTTCACAAGTTCTTCAAGAAAACATCATATGAGCTTCTCACTGGTAAGAAACCCAATGTAAGTTATTTCAAAGTCTTCGGTGCAAGATGCTGGATAAGGGATCCACACCACACTTCTAAATTTGCACCGAAAGCACATGAGGGTTTCATGCTTGGTTATGGAAAGGATTCGCAGACCTACAGAGTCTTCAACATTCTTCACAACAAGGTTGTTGAAACTGTAGATGTGCGATTCGATGAAACTAATGGCTCGCAAAGAGAGCACCTGCCTACTGTGCTAGATGAACCACCCTCTGATGAAGCTATTCGAATGATGGGCACCGGAGAAATCATGCCTGAAGAACCTGTGGTTGTAGAAGAAGTCATCATTCCTCCATCTACTTAGCGCGAAGACAATGCTGAACTTGAAGAAAATGCTGCTGATGAAGACAATACTCAGCAGCCAGAACAAAGTCTTCGCCCTGCTCATCCGCGCGTGGCAAATGAAGTCCAAATTGAGAGAATTCTTGACAGCATAAATGCACCAGGTCCACTTACTCACTCAAGAGCTACTCAACTGGCTAACTTTTGTGGGCACTTTGCTTTCGTATCTATCACATAACCCACTAAAGTAGATGAAGCCTTCAAAGAATCGGAATTGATTCAAGCCATGTAGGAAGAGCTCCACCAGTTCAAGCTGAACAATGTGTGGGAGCTCGTAAAGCGTCCTGATCCGAGGAAGCACAACTTCATCGGTACCAAGTGGATTTTTCGCAACAAGCAAGATGAGTCTGGCCAAGTCGTCAGAAACAAGGCGCGACTGGTGGCTCAAGGCTACACTCAGGTCGAGAGTATCGACTTCGGTGAAACCTTTGCACCTGTTGCTAGACTCGAAGCCATTCGTATATTGCTTGCTTATGCTAACCATCATGATATATGCTTGTATCAAATGGATGTCAAAAGTGCATTTCTCAATGGTAAGATTGAGGAAGAAGTATATGTTGCTCAGCCACCAGGGTTTGAAGATCCAAAGCATCCTGACCATGTCTTCAAGCTCAACAAGGCACTCTATGGCCTCAAGCAAGCACCAAGAGCTTGGTATGACACACTCAAGGAATTCCTCATGAAGAAAGGCTTCAAACCTGGTTCACTCGATCCCACTCTCTTCACTAAATCCTATAATAGTGAACTGTTTGTATGTCAAATATATGTGGACGACATTATCTTCGGCTGTACTAACAACAAATACAGTGATGAGTTTGCTTATATGATGCAAGAGAAGTATCAAATGTCGATGATGGGAGAACTGAAGTTCTTCCTAGGGCTTCAGATTCGACAACAACCAATTGACATCTTCATATCTCAGGAGAAGTACCTCAAGGACTGCCTCAAGAAATTTGGCATGAATGAAGCCAAAGGCTTCAAAACGCCAATGCCTACCAACGGACACCTTTGCACTGACGAAAATGGTAAAGATTTCGATCAAAAGGTATATCGCTCCATGATTGGATCTTTGTTGTACTTATGTGCATCTAGGCCAGATATAATGCTTAGTGTTTGCATGTGCGCCCGATTTCAAGCGGCACCAAAGGAATCGCATCACCTTGCGGTGAAGCGAATACTTAGATATCTGGCTCACACCCCAACACTAGGATTATGGTATCCAAAGGGTTCGAAGTTCGAGCTGATTGGCTACTCAGATTCTGACTTCGCTGGCGACAGAGTTGATCGCAAGTCTACGTCAGGCACTTGTCACTTTCTTGGACGATCTCTTGTATGTTGGTCTTCAAAGATGCAGAACTGTGTCTCACTCTCCACTGCTGAAGCCGAATACATTGCTGCTGGTGCATGCTGCACTCAGCTTCTCTGGATGAAGCAAACACTCAAGGACTACGGCATCAACCTGAAGGATGTACCTCTCTACTGTGACAATGAGAGTGCAATCAAGATCTCCTACAACCCAGTACAGCACTCGAAGACGAAGCACATTCAGATACGACATCATTTTCTTCGGGATCATGTGATGAAGGGCGACATCAACATCAAGCATGCAGACACTGAAGATCAACTGGCAGATATCTTCACAAAGCCTTTGGATGAGAAGAGGTTTTGCAAGTTGCGGTGTGAGCTAAATATCTTAGAATCCTCAAATGTCCTTTGAAATGGGAATACATCCTAATGCTTATGCATGTTGACGACTTTGATGCACAACACATGATGTAACGTATGTCTTCAACTCATGAAGACTTACAATCTGAATGTGAATACATTAACGAAGAATATGACTTCAGAGCGCCACGATAATTGTGTGCCGTGTCTGGGTCAAACATTCTTATACGGTGGGTAACGCCACCAACCAATCTCGAAGACATTGCTTTTGTCTCATCTTTCTCATATGTCTTCGAGAGCTGAATATCTTCAAAACAAAACCTTGTTGTTTGCACGTGTGTTTCAGTTGAAAACTATTTGCAGATCTTCATTTGGATTAGAGTTTTGTCCTATACAGCATTTGTCCTATAGCTTTATCTTCGATTTTTTCCTAGGCAAATGTGATCGGACCCAACATTCTCCTCTGTTCTTACCTCGTCCAATCTGTTCTAAATCCAGTCATATGCATTCTATGTTGACACGTGTTGACTGTCTTCACTGCGTCCTTGTCAGTCGAAGACAAATCAACCACATATTTAATTTTCAAATCTAAACTGTCTCCGTGTCTTTAGCAACAACTCACACGTCGCCGCTTCGATTATGGAAGTGGGTTGTCAAGTGGTTTGCATGCATGCCACGTGTCCCACTTTAACCGAAGAGACAGGGGTATATTCGTCTTATCAGTTTGAACTCTTCCACCCTTATAAATACGAGTTACCCCCCTTCCATTATTACCTTCCTCTTCCTTCGCCACCCCACGTGCTCAAAACCCTAGCGCAGTCACTGGAATCCATCGTCGCCGGAGACGAAGTGCTTTGCTGCCACGACTTCTTTGTCGACGTACGCACGCCAGCCGTGTTCATCCTCCGCTCACCGCCGCCGTAGCTGTCTGTCTCCACCAAGTTAGGGTGAGGCAGATTGAACCACTCGGCCTCTCCGCCTCGTCGAGCAGTTCGTCTCGTTCTTCATCACGGTAATTAAAGATCTATTTTTACCCCGCATTTTGATCCAAAATTCTTACCAAAAATGTCGGTTGTTGTTTCTTCACCTTCCACTCAACCGAATCTAGATCTAGATCTATACTTGCCAAATATATTCACTTTGTGGTCTGAAACTTGGTCTGATTCCTCACTTGTACGAATCCTTGGACTTGTACAAATCTGAAATCACCATATTATCTATTGAAGTGAATGTCTTCGGTATAAGGTCAATGTCTTCTAAACACAGTGCTATATTCCAAATCATCTGAGAATGCATATGACCTCTCCTCTTCCCTCGCGTCTCTAACTCTTTCACATGTACATGTTGATACGTCTCCAACATATCTATAATTTTTGATTGTTCCATGCTATTATATTATCTGTTTTGGATGTTTTATATGCATTAATATGCTATTTTATATTATTTTTGGGACTAACCTATTAATCTAGAGCCTAGTGCCAGTTTCTGTTTTTTTCCTTGTTTTTGAGTATTGCAGATAAGGAATATTAAACGGAGTCCAAACGGAATAAAATCTTCGGAATAATTTTTCTTGGACCAGAAGACATCTACCAAGCTTGGAGACCAAGGCAGGAGAGCCGCCGTGTGGCCACAAGCCACAGGGGCGCCCACAGGGGGGTAGGGCGCGCCCCCCTGGCTTGTGGGCCCACGGCAACTCTCCCAACCCTAATCTTCGGCCTATAAATTCCCAAATATTCCCTGTATACCAGAAAGAGCCACGAAAACACTTTTCCGCCACCAGGAGCCTCGGTTCCTGTGAGATCCAATCTTGGAGCCTTTTCCGGTAATCTGCCGGAGGGGGATTCGATCACGGAGGGCATCTACATCAACTCCATTGCCCCTCCGATGATGCGTGAGTAGTTCACCATAGACCTTCGGGTCCATAGCTAGTAGCTAGATGGCTTCTTCTCTCTCTTTTCTCTTCAATACCATGTTCTTCATGATCTTCATGGAGATCTATCCGATGTAATCCTCTTTTGCGGTGTGTTTGTCGAGATCCGATGAATTGTGGGTTTATGTTCAGATTATCTATGAATATTATTTGAGTCTTTTCTGAATTCTTATATGCATGATTTCATATCTTTGCAAGTCTCTTCGAGTTATTGGTTTGGTTTGGCCAACTAGATTGGTAATTCTTGCAATGGGAGAAGTGCTTAGTTTTGGGTTCAATCTTGCGGTGTCCTCACCCAGTGACATAGTAGGGGTAGCGAGGCACGTATTGTATTGTTGCCATCGAGGATAAAAAGATGGGGTTTTCATCATATTGCTTGAGTTTATCCCTCTACATCATGTCATCTTACCTAATGCGTTACTCTGTTCTTCATGAACTTAATACTCTAGATGCAGGCAGGAGTCGGTCGATGTGTGGAGTAATAGTAGTAGATGCAGAATCGTTTCGGTCTACTTGACACGGACGTGATGCCTATATGCATAATCATTGCCTTGGATATCTTCATAATTATTTGCTTTTCTATCAATTGCTCGACAGTAATTTGTTCACCCACCGTAATACTTGCCATCATGAGAGAAGCCTCTAGTGAAACCTATGCCCCCCGGGTCTATTTTCCATCTTATACTTTCAGATCTAAAACCAAAAATACCAAAAATATCTTTCTGCAATCTTTTTACTTTTGTTTTACTTTCCGTTCAAACAATCTATTCTATCTATCTCTATTAGATCTCATCCTTGCAAGTAACCGTGAAGGGATTGACAACCCCTTTATAGCGTTGGGTGCAAGTGTTTGATTCTTTGTGTAGGTACACCTATTGGGGACTTGCTTGTCTCTCCTACTGGATTGATACCTTGGTTCTCAATAACTGAGGGAAACACTTATCTACTTTGCTGCATCATCCGTTCCTCTTCACGGAAACCAACGCATGCTCGAGAAGTAGCAAGAAGGATTTCTGGCGCCGTTGCCGGGGAGATACATAGCAAGTCAAGACAAGAACTTTTCCGTCAACTTGTCAATTTATGACGTGGTTGCCGGAGAGATCTACATCAAGCCATCCAAGTACCCTTCACAAACTCATCTCTTGCATTTACATTATTTGCCATTTGCCTCTCGTTTTCCTCTCCCCCACTTCTAAAACGATTTTCCAAAAAGATTCGCCTTTTTGTTCGCCCTTCTCCCGTTCGTCTTTTCGTTTTCTTTTTGTTTGCTTGTGTGCTTGCTTCGTCACGATGACTCAAGAGAATACCAAGTGGTGTGAGTTTTCCAATACTAATAATAATGATTTTATTAGTACTCCGATTGCTCCCGCCACTAGTGCGGAATCTTATGAAATTAATGCTGCCTTGCTAAATCTTGTTATGAAAGAACAATTTTCCGGCCTTGCTAATGAAGATGCCGCATCCCATCTAAATACTTTCCTTGAGTTGTGTGATATGCAAAAGAAGAAAGATGTGGATAATGATATTGTTAAATTGAAGCTATTTCCGTTCTCACTACGAGATCGTGCTAAAACTTGGTTTTCATCTTTGCCTAAAAATAGTATTGATTCATGGAATAAGTGTAAAGATGCTTTTATTTCCAAGTACTTTCCGCTCGCTAAGATCATCTCCCTTAGGAACGATATAATGAATTTTAAGCAACTTGATCATGAGCATGTTGCACAATCTTGGGAGAGGATGAAACTAATGATTAGAAATTGCCCCGCGCATGGTTTTAGTTTATGGATGATCATACAAATTTTCTATGCTGGATTGAATTTTTCTTCTAGGAATCTCTTAGATTCCGCCGCGGGTGGTACTTTTATGGAAATCACATTAGGATAAGCTACTAAACTCCTAGATAATATTATGGCAAATTACTCTCAATGGCATACCGAAAGATCTCCTACTAGTAAAAAAGTACATGCTATTGAAGAGATTAATACTTTGAGTGAAAAGATGGATGAATTGATGAAATTGTTTGCTAGTAAGGGTGCTCCTATTGATCCTAATGATATGCCTTTGTCTTCTTTTATTGGAAATAATAATGAATCTATGGATGTGAATTTTGTTGGTAGGAACAATTTTGGTAATAACGCGTATAGAGGTAATTTCAATGCTAGGCCGTTTCCTAGTAATTCCTCTAATAATTATGGTAATTCCTACAGCAACTCTTATGGAAATTATAATAAGATGCCCTCTTATCTTGAGAATAATATTAAAGAATTTATTAGTTCGCAAAAGGGTTTCAATGCTACGATTGAAGAAAAATTGCTCAAGATTGATGATTTGGCTAGGAACGTTGATAGAATTTCTCTTGAGATTGATTCTTTGAAAATTAGATCTATTCCACCTAAGCATGATATTAATGAGTCTTTAAAGGCTATGAGAATTTCTATTGATGAGTGTAAGGAAAGAACTGCTAGAATACGTGCTAAGCGTGAATGGCTTGAAAAAGTGTATTCTCGTGATAATATTGATGAAGATCTTAAAGTGATTGATGTGAATCCTATTGAATCTTTGTTTTCTAATGTAAATCTTGATAAAGATGGGACTGGAGATGAGTCAACTTTAGTTAAAAGGCGTCCCAATGATTTGGAGTTTATAGATCTTAACGCTAAGATTGATAAAAGTGGGATTGAAGAGGTCAAAACTTTAAATAGCAATGAACCCACTCTTTTGGATTTCAAGGACTTTAATTATGATAGTTGCTCTTTGATTGATTGTGTTTCCTTGTTGCAATCCATGTTGAATTCTCCTCATGCTTATAATCAAAACAAAGCTTTTACTAAACATATTGTTGATGCTGTGATGAAATCTCTTGAAGAAAAACTTGAGTTGGAAGTTTCTATACCTAGAAAGCTTTATGATGAGTGGGAACCAACTATTAAGATTAAAATTAAGGATTATGAGTGCCATGCTTTGTGTGATTTGGGTGCTAGCGTTTCCACGATTCCAAAAACTTTATGTGATGTGCTAGGTTTCCGTGAATTTGATGATTGTTCTTTAAATTTGCATCTTGCGGATTCCACTATAAAGAAACCTATGGGAAGGATTAATGATGTTCTTATTGTTGCAAATAAGAATTATGTGCCCGTAGATTTCATTGTTCTTGATATAGATTGCAATCCTACATGTCCTATTATTCTTGGTAGACCTTTCCTTAGAACGATTGGTGCAATTATTGATATGAAGGAAGGAAATATTAGATTCCAATTTCCATTAAGGAAAGGCATGGAGCACTTTCCTAGAAATAAAATAAAATTACCATATGAATCTATCATGAGAGCTGCTTATGGATTGCATACCAAAGATGACAATACCTAGATCTATTGCGTTTTGCCTAGCTAGGGGCGTTAAACAATAGCGCTTGTTGGGAGGCAACCCAATTTTATTTTTGCTTTCTGTTTTTTTGTTTCTGTTTTGGTGTGTTTTCCACATTATTACTTCTGTAATAATTGTGTTTTCTTGTTTAAATTAGTGTTTGAGCCAAGTAAGACCTTTGGGATGGTCTACGGTGTTTGTTGATTTGATTTTGCTGGAAAACAGAAACTTTTGCTCTCAGTCCAGGAATTTTGTAAATTCACTGGAACGTGCTTTTGATCTGAAATTTTTACACAAGATTGATATACAAATTTCCCTGATTTTCCTATTTTTTCAGAAGTTTTAGAGTTACAGAAGTATTCGAAGTCTATAGATTGCTCCAGACTGTTCTGTTTTTGACAGATTCTGTTTTCTATGTGTTGTTTGCTTATTTTGATGAATCTATGGGTTGTATCGGGGGATATGAACCATGGAGAAGTTAGAATACAGTAGATATTACACCAATATTAATAAATAATGAGTTCACAACAGTACCTAAAGTGGTGATTTATTTTTCTTATACTAACGGATCTCATGAGTTTTCTGTTGAGTTTTGTGTTGTGAAGTTTTCAAGTTTGGGTAAAGATTTGATGGACCATGGAATAAAGAGTGGCAAGAGCCTAAGCTTGGGGATGCCCAAGGCACCCCAAGCCATATTCAAGGATACCAAAAAGCCTAAGCTTGGGGATGCCCCAGAAGGCATCCCCTCTTTCGTCTTCAATCCATCGGTAAATTTACTTGAGGCTATATTTTTATTCACCACATGATATGTGTTTTGGTTGGAGCGTCTTGTATGATATGAGTCTTTG
Source organism: Elymus sibiricus (assembly GCA_039707655.1). Taxonomy (NCBI): domain Eukaryota; kingdom Viridiplantae; phylum Streptophyta; class Magnoliopsida; order Poales; family Poaceae; genus Elymus; species Elymus sibiricus. The sequence continues at coordinate 188,633,349 of CM077673.1, forward strand.
CTTTTTAGTTTGCCACAATCATCCTTGCTGCACATCTTTTTGAGGGAGACACGCTGATTCGTGAATTTATTAGAATACTCTATGTGCTTCACTTATATCTTTTGAGCTAGGCAATATTGCTCTAGTGCTTCACTTATATCTTTTTAGAGCACGGTGGTGTTATATTTTATAGAAATTATTGAACTCTCGTACCTCACTTATATTATTTTGAAAGTTTCTTAAAACAGCATGGTAATTTGTTTAGGTTATGATTTTAGTCCTAATATAATGGGCATCCAAGAGGGATATAATAAAAACTTTCATATTAAGTGCATTGGATACTATGAGAAGTTTGATTCCTTGCATATAGTTTTGAGATAATGGAGATGGTAATATGAGAGTCATGCTAGTGAGTAGTTGTGAATTGGAAGAGATACTTGTGTTGAAGTTTGTGATTCCCGTAGCATGCACGTATGGTGAACCGTTATGTAACGAAGTCGGATCATGATTTGTTTAATGATTGTCGACCTTTGTGTGAGGGTCGGGAGCGCGCGATGGTTAACTCCTACCAACCTCTCGCCTAGGAGCATGCGTCTAATGCTTTGTTTGATAACTAATAGACTTTTGCAATAAGTATGTGAGTTCTTTATGACTAATGTTGAGTCCATGGATTATACGCACTCTCACCCTTCCACCTTTGCTAGCCTCTCTAGTACCGCGCAACTTTCGCCGGTACATCAAACCCACCTTCCTCAAAACAGCCACCATATATTTTCCTCAAAACAGCCACCATACCTACCCATTATGGCATTTCCATAGCCATTCCGAGATATATTGCCATGCAACTTCCACCGTTCCTCTTTTCATGACATGCACCACCACTTTCATATTGCATATAGAGTCATATTTTGTCATAGGTATCGAGTTGTAATTTTTCTTTTGAGTTGTAAGTAAATAAAAGTGTGATGATTTTCATTATTAGAGGATTGTCCCATGTGAGAAAAGGATGATGGAAGCCATGACTCCCTCACAAGTTGGGATGAGTATCCAGACTTTACAAAAAAATAAAAGAGGCCAGCGAAGCCCAAATATAAAAAAAGAGGCCAAAGATGCCCACCAAAATAAAAAAAAGGGAAAAAAGAAAAAAAATGAGAGAAAGAGAGAAGGGACAATTGCTACTATATTTTTTTCCACACTTGTGCTTCAAAGTAGCGCCATGATCTTCATGATAGAGAGAGTCCTATTTTGTCACTTTCATATAACTAGTGGAGTTTCATCTTGCACGACCACTTAGTTTTCTTTTTGAGATTTCATACACGTATAGCTCTAAGTGCATTTGTTGCATGGCAATCCCTATTCACTCACATTGATATCTATCGATGGGCATCTCCATAGCCCGTTGATACGCCTAGTTGATGTGAGACTATCTTCTCCCTTTCCCTTGCAACCTCCACCATATTCTATTCCACCTATAGTGCTATATCCATGGCTCGCGCTCATGTATTGCGTGAGAGTTGAAAAGGTTTGAGAACACCAAAAGTGTGAAACAATTGCTTGGCTTGTTCATCGGGGTTGTGCATGATTTAGATACTTTGTGTGGGGAAGATGGAGCATAGCCAGACCATATGATTTTGTAGGGATAACTTTCTAAGGCCATGTTATTTCGAAAGGACACGATTGCCTTGTTGGTGTGCTCGAAGTATTACTGTTTTTATGTCAATATTAGACTATTGTTTTGAATCTTACGGATCTGAATATTCATGCCACAATAAAGAATATTACATGGATAAATATGTTAGGTAGCATTCCACATCAAAAATTCTGTTTTTATCATTTACCTACTCGAGGACGAGCAGGAATTAAGCTTGGGGATGCTTGATACGTCTCCAACGTATCTATAATTTTTGATTGTTCCATGCTATTATATTATCTGTTTTGGATGTTTTATATGCATTAATATGCTATTTTATATTATTTTTGGGACTAACCTATTAATCTAGAGCCTAGTGCCAGTTTCTGTTTTTTTCCTTGTTTTTGAGTATTGCAGATAAGGAATATTAAACGGAGTCCAAACGGAATAAAATCTTCGGAATAATTTTTCTTGGACCAGAAGACATCTATCAAGCTTGGAGACCAAGGCAGGAGAGCCGCCGTGTGGCCACAAGCCACAGGGGCGCGCCCAGGGGGGTAGGGCGCGCCCCCCTGACTTGTGGGCCCACGGCAACTCCCCCAACCCTAATCTTCGGCCTATAAATTCCCAAATATTCCCTGTATACCAGAAAGAGCCACGAAAACACTTTTCCGCCGCCAGGAGCCTCGGTTCCCGTGAGATCCAATCTTGGAGCCTTTTCCGGTAATCTGCCGGAGGGGGATTTGATCACAGAGGGCATCTACATCAACTCCATTGCCCCTCCGATGATGCGTGAGTAGTTCACCATAGACCTTCGGGTCCATAGCTAGTAGCTAGATGGCTTCTTCTCTCTCTTTTCTCTTCAATACCATGTTCTTCATGATCTTCATGGAGATCTATCCGATGTAATCCTCTTTTGCGGTGTGTTTGTCGAGATCCGATGAATTGTGGGTTTATGTTCAGATTATCTATGAATATTATTTGAGTCTTTTCTGAATTCTTATATGCATGATTTCATATCTTTGCAAGTCTCTTCGAGTTATTGGTTTGGTTTGGCCAACTAGATTGGTAATTCTTGCAATGGGAGAAGTGCTTAGTTTTGGGTTCAATCTTGCGGTGTCCTCACCCAGTGACATAGTAGGGGTAGCGAGGCACGTATTGTATTGTTGCCATCGAGGATAAAAAGATGGGGTTTTCATCATATTGCTTGAGTTTATCCCTCTACATCATGTCATCTTACCTAATGCGTTACTCTGTTCTTCATGAACTTAATACTCTAGATGCAGGCAGGAGTCGGTCGATGTGTGGAGTAATAGTAGTAGATGCAGAATCGTTTCGGTCTACTTGACACGGACGTGATGCCTATATGCATAATCATTGCCTTGGATATCTTCATAATTATTCGCTTTTCTATCAATTGCTCGATAGTAATTTGTTCACCCACCGTAATACTTGCCATCATGAGAGAAGCCTCTAGTGAAACCTATGGCCCCCGGGTCTATTTTCCATCTTATACTTTCAGATCTAAAACCAAAAATACCAAAAATATCTTGCTGCAATCTTTTTACTTTTGTTTTACTTTCCGTTCAAACAATCTATTCTATCTATCTCTATTAGATCTCATCCTTGCAAGTAACCGTGAAGGGATTGACAACCCCTTTATAGCGTTGGGTGCAAGTGTTTGATTCTTTGTGTAGGTACACCTATTGGGGACTTGCTTGTCTCTCCTACTGGATTGATACCTTGGTTCTCAATAACTGAGGGAAATACTTATCTACTTTGCTGCATCATCCGTTCCTCTTCACGGAAACCAACGCATGCTCGAGAAGTAGCACATGTCCGCAGCAGAATCACTAGGATCTCATAGTTTGAATTCATTTGCAGACTATTTGCAGATTCATCTGGAATCCTCAGGTACGTGCTCATATTTGCGCACTCCTGTGAAGACACTGCTGAAGCCTCTGTCAAAGCCAATGGCCGATGATAAACCAGTCATGAAGGGAGGGAAACAGAGACGTAAAAATACTGCTAAGGCTCTTCCTCCAGCACTTTATGAGCAGTACAAGTCTGATGAGGAGGAAACATATACCCAGCGCAAGAATTGAATCCAATGGATTCGAAGATATTGGAGTGTGGAGTGGTTCAACTACCACTTCGTCACCAAGGAATATGCTGAGAGGTGTGCTGAAAAGGCACCTTGTACAGATATTGTTTACAGAAATCTTCATCCGAAGACAAAGGCTGAAGCCATCAATATGGGCTTCTATCCATGCATGTTCAGGCCTCCAATGCCCAGCAATCCTCATCCATCGAGCATTCGTGGCTCAGACCCTACACTGTCTGACTCTGACGATGATGATGATGAGCATCCACCAGCTCCAAGGCTGAAGCCTCTGAAGAAGACAAAAGCTTCAAAGCCGAAGGCCTCAGTGCCTCCCAAGCCATCTGTCCACTCACCTCAGGCTTCGCGCTCTCCTACAGATAATCCAGAAGAGCCTGAGGAAGAAGAACGCCTTCATAGGCATATGAAAAGGAAGGCTGTTGCTTCTCGTGGCCCGAAGCCTACTCTATCCCTGATGGATGCAGCCAACATGATCGAGCTATCAGATGACGAGTTTGATGATGAAGCCTTAGCCAGGCTTATTCAGCAGAAAGAAGGGGAAGCCAAGCGGCTTGAAGACTTACCTCTTATAGACCCTGAGATTTTTGAACATTTCATCGATGAATGGTTTGCCGACCCCTCCATCAGCATTGATGCTCTTCAGCTCCCAATTGGTCTGAATGTCACATTCCAAGGACTTGTGAATGAGGAACTGACTGTGGCCCAGAAGGCCAAGCATACCAAGGCCAAGATCAGCCATGAAAAGGAGCTCTTCAAGGAAAATATGCACAGACTCAATGCTGATCAGATCAAAGGCTATCAACTGATGATGACAGATCTCAAGGCAGTGTTTGAAAAGAGATGTGAAGCTGTTAAGGGCGCCCTTGCGCGCCTCAAGAGAAAGACCAGAATCATGGTACAAGCTCACAATGACATGCTGAAGAGAAAGGCGCTTGGTCAGCCTGCTCTTGAGCCCGAAGTCATTGCTCGCTCACGTCAAGCTTCAATGTCTTCGGAACAGCCTGCTCCTGAACGGTCTGAGGATCGTGGCATAGTCTTCCCCACTGGGTTTGCTAACCCACGGCCGCGCCCCTCTACCACTGCTTTGTCCAGCAAGAAGACAAAGCAAGCTGAAGCAGAAGCCAAGAAGCGCAAGGCGTCTGCCTCTGAAGCCCAACCTTCGAAGAGGTTGAAGACAAAGAAATCCAAGCCTTCAAGACCTGTGAAGAGCCTCTGATTGTTACGCCCATTTCTATGGCACCCCCTGCGTCAGAAAACTTGGAAAGACGAGTTGTTCTGTGTGACACCCTGGTTTTATGCTACAGTGATGATTGTAATTAAGCTATAGTAATGGCCAAATGATTAAGCTAATCTTTTGCTAAGTGGAGCATGATCAAGTTGAAATTCAAATCCCAACTCAAATTCCAACTTAAATGCCCTAGGGTTCTATGTGATAAATTTAAATCCTCAAACAGCATAAGTAAAATGTTGCATATTTGTGAAAAATCATAAAATAAATATTGTTGAGGAAAACAACATCACTCAACCCCTGGTGTGGACCCCACCATCAATAACAGAAGCTAAAAGCATTTTAGAGTGCATTTAAATTCAAATTGAAATTGCAAACAGATTCCAAAAATGCTCAAAATGGATGTGGCCCTCCCTAATATTGCAAGATAATATTTGGGCTAGATGGCACATTTTTTTTGGAGGATTATTGCCCAAAAGAAAATAAAACAGAAACCAAAAGGAAATAAAAATAGAAAAAGCCCCTGTGCACTACCTGGCCTGCTGGCACAGTGCAGGCCCAGGCCCACTCCCCCCTCCTTCTTCCTCTGTAGCGACCAGAGCGGTCGCTACAGAGCGGCCGACCGCGCTCGTCGCCGACGCACCCCGTCGCCCCCGGCGCCGAGGGGATAAGAACGACCCCCGTGGCTCTCTCTCGCTCCCCCGAAACCCTAGCCCCCTCCAGATCCACTCTCGCTCCCTCTCCTTCCTCTGCTCCCCCCATTCCCGAGCGCCGCCGCCGCCATGGCTCCGGCGTAGCGCGGCCACCGCCTCCCGTTCGCCTCCCCGACGTGTCCACCGTGCTCACCATCGTCGCCTCCTTCGACCGCACCAACGAACCGAAGCCAGGAGCCACCGCAGCATCCTCCCCGAGCTCGTCTTCTACCTCGGATCGCCGCCGCTCGCCGCTACGATTCCGGCCGCCTCGAACCGTCCTCACGCCTGCTTTGCACGGCTACGCCCCGCTGTGAGCCTCCGCTTCCTCCCCTCTCGCTCTCGTCGCCGTTAGCTAGCTGTAGCCGTCGTTTTCACCGGAGCCCGATCGCGTCGCCGCCTCTGCTCATCGCCGGCGAGCCCCTGGCGACCAAATGGTCCCGCTCGCGCCTCCATCTGCTTCACCGCATCGCCTAGAGCCCGCCTAGCCCCTCCATTCGGGCCGTTGCACGCCGTAGCGCCGTTTCCGTCGCACGCCCGAACCGGCCGCCGCCTGCCGTCAACGCCGGCGCCGCTTCCGGCCAGTTACGGCGATGCCACCGCCGCCAATCGACGCGCGGTCGAGCGCCCGCTCGAACGCACTTGGCCGCGCGCCAAATGGCCCTCTGTGGCCGATTTCCGGCGAACCCCGAGCCCCTCCGCCGCGTTTCGACGTCGCCGGCGGCTAAACGCCGGCCACCGCTGGGCTGGCACCCCCGGGGCCACCCCCAGGGTCGCTGCCAACGGGCCCCACGGGCCCCGTTGATTGGTTTGACCCAGTCAACGTGCTGACTGGGCAGCCCAGTGCCACTGACTGGTGGGGCCCCTACCCCCAGTGTCTATGACATTTGGGCCCCACCCTGTCAGATACTTAATTAGTAACTAATTTAATTAAAATAAATAAATTAACCTAATCTCTCACTGACATGTGGACCCACCTGCTAATTAACCCTGTTTAATTTAATTAAGACTCTGGAATAACACTGAGTCTATGGCAGGTGGGGCCGACTGGTCAGGTTTGACCTGGTCAGCCCCCTGTTGACTGCTGACGCAATGCTGACCTCATGCTGACGTCATCATTCACTATTCTGGATAATGTTGGATTTAATTAATTAAAATAATTCCAGAAAATCAATAAAACTTTAGAAAATCATATCTTTTAAACCGTAACTCCGATGAAAATAATTTATATATGAAAGTTGATCAGAAAAATCCAACGAATCCAAATATGCCATCCATTCATCTGTCACATGCCTCTAGCTATCTGAACATGCAACTTTTTGCCTGTTTCGGATAGGTGAATAGTGCATGGCATTGTTAAAATAATTTCAATTAAAATTCTAAATTAACTATCGCACTTAGATAGGCCGTAAACACCCCTAGCCCTGCGTATTGCCATGTCATGCATCGTGCTGCATCTGCGTGCTTTATATTTATTGTTTCTTCCCCCTCTTCTCTCCGGTAGACCCCGAGGCTGACGCTGCTGCCGTGATCAACTACACCGCCGACGACCAGCCTTTTGCCATAGAGCAGCAAGGCAAGCAAACCCCCCTTGAGCATTCCGATATCGCCTATTCCTTTCCCCTCTTATTCTTGCATTAGATTTTGCTACTGTATTAGCTAGCTCCTATTTCTGATGCATAGCCTATTTTTGATAAACTGCTACCATACCTGCAATCATATCAACTGCTTAGTATAGGTTGATCAATGAATCCCCCGAGACCCCCTTAGTCCCAGTTGCCCCTGCTTCTTCATCGATGACTCGAAGACCCGAAGACTCGGTCAACCGACCGACGAGCCAGACCCCCTCACATCACCGCACACCCCTTACGTATGGCACTGCAGAGCTACTATCGAGTGCCGAGGGTGATACCTCACTTAGCACTCCCGATGTTAATTCTGTAGCGTAGCTAATCGATCGTGGGTATCGAGGGTGATTCCTCCTTCCCATTTATCGATAGCGACTCTTGTCATACACATACCTCGAGTGGGATCCATCGAGGGTGATTCCTCGGATATCCACTAGGTGTATAAACACACAGTTACTTCTACTTGACTTTGTTTACATGGGAAAGACGGGACTGGAGGGACAGGCAATACCACCCTGGTTGAGGTGGACCTGAGTTCCCGACAGTCTTGAGACGGGTCGGCCCCAAGGGTACCCGTGTGTGAGATGTGGTGGGATGCGCCGGTAAGGCATCCGGGTTATGTTGAGGCGTGGACGGGCAGAAGAGGCCCTTGCCACACATCCTTGAGACGGGGTGACGGGACCGCACTTTGAGGGTCGCGCTTGCCCCGCATTAATAAAATGCTAATGGGTTGGGTACTTGATCTGAGTTAGGTCGTTGGCCTTAATATGCACTAACCTTCACGTGGGGAAGTTATGGGCACTCAGCGTCGTTGTATCAGCCGAAGCTCTTCGGACGTCAGCAATGGAGTGGCGCGCGCCGGATTGGACTGGTTATGCTCGCGCTTGCATTAAGGGGGCTAGGTCTGTTTCCGGCCGCGTTCGCATCATGCAGGAGTGCAAGGGCAAGTGGGCCCACGAACTTGCGCCCTTAGGATTTAGACCGGCGGGCTGGCCTCTTCGTTGAGCCTAGGTGGGGCGACGACATGCTGATATCCCGAGGCCAGGCATGACCCAGGAAAGTGTGTCCGGCCGGAGGTGACTCAGGCGTGTTGGGGAATATGTGGTGCACCCCTGCAGGGATGAATAATCTATTCGAATAGCCGTGTCCACGGTAACAGGACGACTTGGAAATGTACCTTGACCTTATACAACTATAATTGTGATTTAATTTGAAATGAATTGTGGCTCCGGGATTGCTTCCTCGCAGGGAGTCGAGGAAGGATATCTGGGCGTGTTTACTTAATAAAATTGCTACAACAATATGACTATATATATGAGATACCAGTCTACTCTCTTCTACTGCTGCAAGATATTGAAGATGCTGAAGATGCTAGTCTTCGGTAGGACTAGGTCTTCTCCCTATTCTTGCTTTCTGCAGTCAGCCCATATATAACCCCCTTTCCTTGACAATGATGCATACTTAGCATAGATCTAATGTCAGTCTTGCGAGTACTTTGGATGAGTACTCACCGTTGCTTTGCATTCTCTTTCCCCCTCGATATGATTCTGCGTTCAGACGATGGAGCCCAGGAGATGGAGTACGCTGGAGACGACTACTACACCACCGCTGGAGCCTACTACTACGTGGAGAACGCCGATGCTCAGGAGTAGTTAGGAGGTTCCCAGGCAGGAGGCCTCGCCTCTTTCGATCCGCTACTTATGTTTGTGCTAGCCTTCTTAAGGCAAAACTTGTCTAACTTATGTCTGTACTCAGATATTATTTGCTTTGGTTGACTCGTGATTTGTCAAGCTTTGTATTCGAGCCCTCGAGGCCCCTGGCTTGTAATATGAAGCTGTATGACTTTAATTTGTGTCTTGTGTTGTGTTGTGATATCAATCAGTGAGTCCCTAATCTTGGTCGTACGCATTGCGTGATTGATTAGTGTACGGACGAGATAGGGGGCGTCACATTCTGCACGAGTCTGCTTCCATAGAGACTCAGAAATCTGATGAGATTCTAGCTGCCGAAGACACTACCGCAGCTGAAGACAATGCTCATGAAGACATTGGTTCTGAAGACAATGTCGAGCCAGAACATGTTCCTATAGTGGATGCTCCAATGGTCCACTCCCCTCAACCTACCAATGATTTCGTGGACATTGGGACTCCCCTCCGGCCAGAAGCTACTGATGCTGACCCTGGTACACTATCACCTCCATTTTTTCCGCCAGTCTCAGCCTCACCTGAATCTCCGTTTGCCCTAGAAGAGATTGAAACCACCATCCGCACCTCTCCACTTAAACGACTTCGTCGAGGACCTCGTGCCCTCATGTCCCCTATTCAGGAGGACAAAGTGCGTGTTTCACCGACTGTAGCAGTCGAAGATGTGCTACGGATTGAAGATGTTCCTCCCAGCCAACCTGCAACCATGGGCGAAGCCAATGCCCCCTCACCAGATGGACCTCCTGTTCCTACCACGCCATCAACTGAAGACAATGAAGACAACATTGTGATGGCACGCAATAGGGAAGGAGAGATGATTCCTGTCAAATGGCCTCATTTCATTGCACCACCAAGGATGGGATCTCAGTATGAATTCCATCTTGATCGGTGCCCCAACGTTATGAATCCCATGCCGCGTCTTCCCTGTCTTCGCCAGTCAGGCCCAGCAAGACCCTTAGTCTTCGAGTTGGAAAGGTTCAGACTGAACAACACTTTCTTCAAGCCGACTCGTAATCCTTACAAGCATGCCAAGATTCAGTCCGACAGATTCTGGAGTGCTCCACGGCGTCAGTACTATATGTGTGTGCTTTACGGTCAAAACCGGATCTTTCCCCACAAGCATCTCAGCTTTGAAGCTATGAAAGGTCTTCCCTGTTTTGATCAAGCATTGGACTGTCTTCGTGATGTGGGTCTCCTGCCTTTCTGCACTGACCATGAAGACTGGAATGAAGAACTCATCCTCCAGTTCTATGCAACCCTTCACATCTCAGGCTTCCGTCATGATTTGAATACCTGGCAAACGGAATTCATGATAAGGGATGAACAAATTACAGCTTCACCACTGGATTTCTTTCCTGCAACACCCCTTCCTGCCTCTGGTGAAGAGTTGGATCCTCGCTCTGAAGCCTATGCGGCTGCTACTCGAAGCCTCTTCCATATGCGAGAACCCAACATGACGGAGATGATGACCATGATGAAGCCTTTGCCTCAAGATGCAGAAATGCCCACTTCATTCTTTGTGGATGATCTTCAGTACTTGCCCAGGACTATCTATCACATTCTTCGGCACACTATTTGGCCGATTAAAGGGCACAACTCATCTCGCAAGATTGAAGGGCCTCTGAAGACATTGCTCTACAATATTATATATGGCATCAGGTTCAATCTTCAAGACTTGTTTCTTCGTAACCTTGCTGCCAATGGTTTCAATGTCTTCGAGCCGAAGATTTATGCTCCATGGATCATGCGCTTCATCAAGTACAGAACCAACACCAGGTTTCTTCCTTCTGCTCGCAACCATGGCGTTTATCTTCCTGATATTGAAGTTGTGCCAGCGGATCTTTATCCATCCAAGAGCAAGAATCCCATTGTTGAAGGCACCAGTGGCACTGCTGATGTTGAAGGTCTTCACATTCCTTCTGATCCCTCAAGGGCAAGACTCATTGGTGCATTTCGCCAGCCCAGATCAGGTGCTACCAACACCGAAGCCACTGCCACAACCTTGCCTCGTCAACGCCCGCCCAGGAGAGAGCGTGCCCTTACTGATCGTGAACTTCTAGTTTCACTGATCCAGAAGCAAGAAAATCATCATGAGTGGACTCGACGCCAAATGCACTCAGTTGTGCAAGATCTCAACCATGTTCGCAACTTGGCTACCAAAAATGCCTTTGTTGCATATGAAACAAGTCGTCGTTCATGGAGGACTCTCACTATGCTGGCTCCTGAAGATGAGCTTCGCGAAGATGGTTTTCACCCCGATACAGATTTGGTGCACCACCTCCCAGTGCGGAGAAATGGCGCAAGACTCCATCCCTCGAAGATAGTGACTACTCTTCGTCAGCTCCTTCCGTCAACGTCAGGCTTGCAGATGTCGCTGATGATGCAACTTCTCTGCCTCCATCGACTCGGCGTCGCGGCACTGCACCAAGCTCCTCTGCACCAGCACCTCCAGACCCCGCTGCACCGTCTTCATCAACACCTGCTGGGGACGCGTAGTTCTCAATGTCCTCATACCTTTTTGGTCATTCGATGACAAAAGGGGGAGAAGCATTGGGTGATAGTCTTCAAACGGGTCTACTAATAAGGGCTGGGTGTTATTTTGCTAAGTTTACAACTCTCATTTCTGAACATTTGCTGCTTTGGGTTGTAAAACTTAAGTCCCGATGGATGTCTGCACTTTCTGTTTATCGTACTCTTTGGTGCTTCTTCAAGTTATTTTATGCGCCCGAAGCCATTCTGCAGAAACCGATTTTTCATTGTGCATTTCATTATCTTAGTTATATCCGTTAAATGCATAGTGATTAGATTAGTAGATATAGGGGGAGTTCTCCACAAACTACAACCTGCCATATGCATTTGCATTCAAAGCAAAATTTCCATATGCACATCTTCAGGGGGAGCTCTCTATATCTTGCAATCGAAATCTTCAAAACCTTATCTTCACATATTTTTATCCCCGTTGAAAACTTCAACCAGTTTGTCATCAATCACCAAAAAGGGGGAGATTGTAAGTGCATCTAGTGCCACCCTTGTTTGGTTATGGAGTATTGAAGACAAACGTGGTTGAGGGACTAATGTGTTTGTGAGAGTTCATAGGTTAACACAGAGAGAAGTCCCTTGAGTTTCGGTTTAGCCGTCGAAGACGACCCCCAAAAATGTCCGATGACATTGATGATGGCTGAAGCCATTGGTGGTGGACGAAGACATTCGTCCGAAGACATTGAAACGCGAAGACGAAGTCTTTTGGTAGTTTTGTTTCTTCCTTCCTGAGTCATAGGAACCACCGTACTATTAAGTGGGGTCGATGTGATCGAAGTCAGAGACTGACGTGATGCTCAACCCATACCTATGTCTTCGAGTGAAGATTATGAGAGGAAATCTCTTCCAGAGTTGGTTGAGTCAGTTTTACTTGTAGCCCAAGTAAAGCTGCCGTGTGTGTTTGAAATCCGACCGTTGTGACGCGTGTCGGTTGGCCATTGACCCAGGGTCATTTCGGTCATATCAGGTCGGGTTGCCCGCTGGCTATAAATAGCCCACCCCCTCCACCATGTGAAGGTGGATGCTCAGAGAGAGATACGGCTGTTGTCGTTTTGGAGCAACCCACCTCGAAGACATTGAGAGAGAGACATCCTGCGAGGATACACGTAAACACCTAGAGCTAGAGTGTTTGAGCATCACCGAAGTCATTCTGTTCTGAGAGAGCTGAAGACTTATTACACTTGAAGACTGTGATCTTCCAGACGGTTATGCGTCTCGGTCCAGAGAGTCCAAGAGTCATTGTGGACTGCCGGGTGACCAAGTTTGTACGGGTTTCAGAAGTCTCCCCTGAAGACTTACCTGAGTGATTGGGCGTTGTCTAATTGACTTCCAAGGGGAATAAGGTGAAGACGAGGTCTTCTGAGTTAAATCTCAGCCTCCCTAACCAGACGTACAGTTGTCACAGCAACTGGAACTGGTCCAACAAATCCTGTGTCTTCGTCAAGCAATGGGTTCTATCCTTCACTCCTACATTTCTACTCTGAACTGTGAAATCTGTGCTGGAACATTGTGTGAAGACTTTCTCCGAAGACATTCATATCTACTGTTTATCTTCATACCATCTAAGTTTGTCTTCGAGTCATCTTAGTGTTCATGATTATTATGCTTAACTTGCTTGAATGTCTTCACTGCCTTGCATGCCCTGTCTAGATCCTTGATTGTATCCCTACCTGATCCTGTTTACGTTTCCGCTTAGTTCGAATACATTCACTGTTTTGAAGCCTTTCATAAAAATCGCCTATTCACCCCCCTCTAGTCGATAACTAGCACTTTCAGTGGGCGAGGATGAAGATACATGTCTTGGTGACGACATCGGCAAAGCCGCTGGCGGCGATGTGCGCGATGGTGCCGATGTGGCGCTGCTGCTGCTCCTAGCGACGGGATGTCGATATGTCGCCAGAGACGATCAAGCCAAGTCATCCACCCGCACCTCCATGTGCATCGATGGGCAAGGAGTGAAGGAGGGACTGGGGGGATTGCGGCAGGTGGTGGTGGAGGTCTCACACATGAGTGCTTGGAGTTCGTAGTGACAATGGCGATGGTGACCTAGAGGCGGCACTGAAGGACTTGAATTGACGACGGAAGCATTCTGGGCTCGGTGGAGCATGAGGCAGCGGCAGCGTGCGCCATTAAGATCGGGCGGGCTAAACGGGAGACGTGCGACAGCTAGGGTTCGTGGATGTGGTTATGCGGGCGGGGGCAGAGGCGGGGTTTCATTGACCTATTTTTCTCCACCGGTTTTCTGCCATTGCGGCCTCAGGTATTGGTTTCTTGAGAAAAATTAGTGGGACCAGAGGAGGGAAGGCGTGGGGTGGGATTGATGGATAAAATCAGCTGGTGTGGTCCTGCGGGAGCGAACAAACGACCTACAAAAGTTATCAAATGCACCGACAATTGATTGAATATTTATTGTGATTCATTCCTTTCTAAATAAAAGATACCAAATATACCGAAAATTGAGTAAAGGTTGGTTGTGACTTGATTGAAGATTGATTGTGATTCATTCCTTTCCATATAAAAGATACCAAATATACCGAAAATTGATTAATGATTGATTGTGACTCATTCCTTTCCATATAAAAGCTACCAAATATACCAAAAATTAATTAAAGATTGATTGTGATTTATTCCTTTCCATACAAAAGTTACCAAATATACCAAAAATCCGGTTTAAAAAGATCGCGGGCTAAAATCCGGTTTAAATATATTGGTGGAACAAAAAAACGACGAGACAAGATTACCAAAGGAGTAGAGAAATATATTGGTGGGAGGAGAGACGAAAGAAAACCGGACAAAAAAACCAAACGAAGGTGGGAGGGAAGACGGAAAAAAGGGAAAAGAAGCTACCAACTCCCCCCTTTAAGAGTAGAGATACTAGTAAAGGATTTGTGTCCGCATGACCTTAACAACTAGGGACTATTAGAACAATCATCATACATTATATAGTCTCACGAATAAGTCACATACTTATTGATACATATCACTGATGATGTTCAATGACAATACAAAATACTCATGAATACATAGGAAACGAAATCATCACATGATTGCCTCTAGGGCATATCTCCAACAGTCTCCCACCTGCACTAGAGTCAATCATCTAGGCATCGTATGCTGATACGTCCATTTTGCATCATGATTTCCTACTATTATTTATAATGTTTTGTTGAATAATAATGCTTTAGGGAGTGATTCTAATTCCTTTTCTCTCATAATATGGAAGGTTTACACAAAGAGGGAGAATACCGGCAGCTGGAATTCTGGACCTGAAAAAGCACACCAGAGATACCTATTCTGCACATCTCCAAATAAGCTAAAACTTTATGGAGAATTATTTTGGATTATATTAAAAATACTGCAGCAAATAACTACCGGAGGGGGCCACCCTGGTGAGCACAAGACACCAGGGCGCGCCAGGCCCCCTAGGCGCGCCCTGGTGGGTTGTGCTCAGCACGGCCCACCTCCGATTCCCATCTTCTGGTATATAAGGTCTTTTGACCTAGAAAAAATAAGGAGAGGACTTTCGGGATGGAACGCCGCCGTCTCAAGGCGGAACTTGGGCAGGAGCACTTTTGCCCGCCGGCGGAGCGATTCCGCCAGGGGAACTTCCCTCCCGAAGGGGGAAATTAAAGCCATCGTCATCACCAACACCCTCTCATCTTTGGGAGGCCAATATTCATCAACATCTTCAATAGCACCATCTCCTATCAAACCCTAGTGCATCTCTTGTGTTCAATCTTTGTACCGGAACCTCAGATTGGTACCTGTGGGTGACTAGTAGTGTTGATTACATCTTGTAGTTGATTACTATATGGTTTATTTGGTGGAAGATTATATGTTCGGATCCATTATGCTAGTCAATACCCCTCTGATCTTGAGCATGAATATTATTTGTGAGTATTTACCTTTGTTCTTGAGGTCACGAGAGAAGTCATGTTGCAAGTAATCATGTGAATTTGATATGTGTTCGATATTTTGATGATATGTATGTTGTGATTCCCTTAGTGGTGTCATGTGAACGTCGACTACATGACACTTCACCATCCTTGGGCCTAAGGGAATGCATTGTGGAGTAGTTATTAGATGATGGGTTGCTAGAGTGACAGAAGCTTAAACCCTAGTTTATGCGCTACTTCGTAAGGGGCTGATTTGGATCCAAACGTTTAATGTTATGGTTAGATTTTATCTTAATACTTTTCTCGTAGTTGCGGATGCTTGCGAGGGGGTTAATCATAAGTCGGAGGTTGTTCAAGTAAGAACAACACCCAAGCACCGGTCCACCCACATATCAAATTATCAAAGTAGCGAACACAAATCAAACCAACATGATAAAAGTGACTGTTCTGGCATGTCCTTTGCCACAAAAGGATTGGGCTACCTTGCCGCACTTTATTTACTGTTACCGTTACTTGCTTGTTACCAATTACCTTGCTATCAAACTACCTATTACCTACATTTTCAGTGCTTGCAGAAATTACCTTGCTGAAAACCGCTTGTCATTTCCTTCTGCTCCTCGTTGGGTTCGACACTCTTAGTTATCGATAGGACTACGATTGATCCCCTATACTTGTGGGCCATCATATGCCCATGGACCTCATGTGCACCTCATGCTTCGACTGCAGGAGAGGCTTCGTTAATGGATCAGTAACATTTGCATCCGTGTGTATCTTGCATATGTTTACATCGCCTCTCTCGACAATGTCGCGAATGAGGTTAAAACGCCTGAGTATGTGTTGGGTTTTATGATGGTTCCATGGTTCCTTGACTTGTGCGATACCGCCACTATTATCAAAATAGAGGTCCAACAGATTGGACGAGTCCTGAACCACTCCAGGATCAGAAATAAAATTCTTCACCCAAACACCTTCTTTTGCACCTTCAGAAGCCGCAATGTACTCAGCCTCTATTGTAGAATCAGCTACCGTATCTTGCTTGGCACTCCTCCAGCTTAGTGTTCCTTCGTTCAGAATGAACACAAACCCAGATTATGATCGACTATCATCCCTATCGGTTTGGAAACTAGCATCAGTGTAACTCTTTACAACTATCTCATCCTCACCTCCATAAACCATGACCATTTCCTTTGTCCTTCTCAAGTATTTAAGGATATTCTTTACCGCTGTCCAGTGACTCTCACCTGGATCAGCCAGGTATCTGCCTACTATGCTTAGAGCAAAGCTAACATCGGGACGAGTACATACCATAGCATACATGATGGACCCGACAACCAAAGCATACGGAATCCGATCCATGTGTCTTCACTCATCAGGAGTCGAGGGGCTCTAAGTCTTGCTAAGACTAATGCCGTGTGACATGGGCAAGAACCCTTTCTTGGCATCTTGCATGGTGAACCGCTTCAATACCTTGTTTATATACGTACTTTGGCTTAATCCAATAAGCCTTCTCGATCTATCTCTATAGATCTTGATTCCCAGAATATAAGCTGCTTCTCCCAAGTCTTTCATCGAAAAACTATTTTTCAATGAGTCCTTGACAGATTCAAGCATTTTAACATCATTTCCAATCAACAATATGTCATCCACATACAGGATCAGAAATGCAACTGAGCTCCCACTGACCTTCTTGAATACACAATGATCATAGTCGTTCTTGATGAAGCCAAACTCTTTGACCGCTTCATTAAAACGAATGTTCCAATTCCGAGATGCTTGCCTCAATTCATAAATGGATCTCTGAAGCTTGCATACCATGCCAGCATTCTTTGGATCGACAAAACCCTCGAGCTATGTCATATACACGTCCTTAGTTAAATTTCCATTAAGGAAAGCCGTTTTGACATCCATATGCCATATCTCATAGTCTAAATATGCAGCTATAGCAAGAATGATCCGAATTGATTTAGGCATCGCTACCGGTGAATAAGTCTCGCCGTAGTCAACTCCTTGAACTTGTCGATAACCTTTAGCGACAAGTCGAGCCTTATGGACTGTAACATTTCCATCCATATCAGTTTTCTTCTTAAAGATCCATTTGCACTCAATGGCTCAAACGCCATCTGGCGGATCAAACAAGTTCAAACTGGATTGTCATCCATGGACTTTAATTCGGATCTCATGGCCTCAATCCATAACTCGAAATCAAGGCTCACCATTGCTTCCGCATACGTGGTCGGTTCGTTGTTATCCAAGAACAACACATTGCAGTCGTGCATATTGCGTAACCTTTTTGACCAAGGTGGAACCGGCGTCGATTCCACAACGGGTTCCCTGACCAACTTCGCTGTGATTGAATCACTTGTAGGAACATCCCCGTGTGGCTCTCGAATTTCTTCGAGTCGGACCGACCTCCCACTAGCCTTCCGATTGAGAAACTCTTTCTCAAGGAAAACTCCATGTCAAGCGACAAACACTTTGCCCTTTTCATGGTTGTAGAAGTAATATCCCAAGGTTTCCCTCGGATATCCCATGAATATTGTAACACCCCAAAAATCGGGTTATCGATTTTTGTGTTGTTATTCCTTCCTAGCTTTTCTCTCCCAAATTTTTTCCTCTGGAATTTGGCAAGTGACCAGGTATATCCAATCAATCCGCAACCTCTCAGTGCTTTTCCTATGCCCATGTGCCAGTCAACCCTCCGTCAGTAAACCCCGAGCCTTATTCCAATCCTAGTTCCGAATTATTGGAACTGGAAATCCTGCCTTTGTGTCTACAAAGGAGCTATCATTTCCCTTGCTATGTTAATCCTCCCAAAATTTCTAGAGACCCTTCTTCTCTCATAAACCCTAGATGTGCAAAAATATTGCCAAGTCATATGCAATATTTCCCCCTAGAATTAATTCCTTATTCTGCCTTTCTGAGGAATTAAATCCCAGAAAATATCTATCCATCTCCAGAGTTCATGAAAACCTGTGGAGATATTCTTGGTGGATATATTGAGCTCTCATAAAAATATTGGCCATAATCAAACTAGGGAAATTGCCTTTTCCTATTTAAAGCCAATATTTCAATTTGGGGCCTTTCCAAAGGAACTACCATTTTGGTAGCTAGGCAAAATTCCAAATAATTTGTGGAGCTTCTTATATCCATATATTCTCCAATTCCCTCAAAATATCAAGTTCCCCAATTCAAATTTTGAGCACCACTTCCATTTGCAAATTCTGTCCAGATTTCCCATTTGCAAAGGAAGTGCAAGATTCCTTGATCTCCTTGGGCTAAAACTTTGCAGGGTGATTCATTATGATAAATTACCCTTGTCCTCCAAAATTTAGCCCATTCCATTTAGCCAATCTTCCTCAGAAAATTATCCAAGTTTTTGTCCAGATTGGAGCACTGTGAAGGAAGTACCATTTCCCCTTATGCAATTGGTATGAAACTTTGACAGTGACTCCATATGCTTAAATAATTGGTCTCCTCCAAGTTTGAGCCATTTTCATCTAGCCAATTCATCAGAACCATCTGATTTCTATTTCTGTTCAGTCTGGCACTTTGTGAAGGAAGTGCTTGATTCCTTGATTCAATGGAGCTGGAATTTGGCAGGGAAGTACATATTGATATATTACTTCTGTAAACCAAAAATCAGCTCAACTCTCCAAGCCAATCTTTTCCCATAATTTTCTCAAGTTTCTGACCAGATTGCATCTCTGTGAAGGAAGTACCATCATAGATGATCAATTTGATCTGAAACTTGTCCAGCCATCTCTCATGACCAAATCATCTCCCTGCACCAAAAATCATCCAAGTCTATCTAGCCATTTGACCCCAGCCCTCTCATTTCTAAATCTGGTCAGACTGCCAAGTTACAAAGGAAGTGCTATCTAGAATGGTTTGTTTGAGCTGAGATTTTGCCAGGATAGTGACCCTAGTAGATGATCCCCCCTGCCCAGGATCAGGCCAAGGTGAGCACTATGGTGCCCACACCACAGCACAAACAGGTCTGTTGGCAACTGTTTGACCATGGTGCAGTCACATCGGTCCTCTCTTGAGTCATTCAGGAGCATAGGTCAAGTCAGCGTAGCGTGGAGAATACCCTAGACATGTTTTGGCGTCGAGCTGGGCGTGGCAACGCCGTGGCCACGCGGTGACCACGGGCAGAGCGTGCCAAAACTGCGCCCTGTGCATTGGAGTTGACGTGAGCGCGCCTCCAGCAAGCTCCAGCCTGTCCAGGAGTGTCATAGAGCCCCCGATTGCGTGCGCGCACCATCTAGAGCCCTCTACCCCTCGTCCCGTAGCTTCTAGCCGCCTCTGCCGTCGTCCCGAAGCTCCGGCCGGTGTCCCGAAGCTCCGGCCACCGTCCAGCTCCTTCCCGAGACCCTCCCCGCGGCTATTTAAGCGTGCCCGAGCCCCTCCCGTCCAGCATCGAGCCCCAGCCCTTCCTATCGAGCTCTAGGAGCTCCGGCCTCCTTCCATGGCTGAAGCCCGCCGCCGTTCTCCCCGGTCGATTCCGGCCATGTGGCCTTCCCCTCCTCTCCATTCCTGTCCGCGGCAGCCATGGGATCTCCAGAGACGCCGCATCGCTTTTTCCCCCATCGCAGGACGGCCGGAGGACCCCCACCGGCGCAGCCCCGTGCAGCTTCAGACCGCCGCAGTCCTACCCATGGTGGCGGCGGTGGGAGCCATCCCAAGTGACCCTGTGGCCACCCCCGGACGCGGCGCTGGCTCCGGCGAGCCCAGCGGCGGGCCCTCCCGCACCGCCAATCGCCGGCGGCGTCGGCCACCGAGGCCTCCCCTGCCGCATCGGGAGCTTGAGGACGGCCAGGGAGGAGAGAGAGGGAGCAACGTGGTGGACCCCGCGGGTCAGTGTCTCATCGTTGACCGGCCCCACCCGCTAACTGGATTAAGTGAAGGCGTATTCATGAAAATTCGTCTTCCGTTATCAAAAGCGTATTCAGCTGCGTGCTGTAGCTAAAGTGTGCTTTCGTAGTCCTGAAAGCGTATTTCGGCAAATACGCTTTCAACCCCAGCCCGCCGGCCGAATCGGCTAAGTTGTGAGCGTTCACCCGTTAAGAGCTATAGTGAACACTATTCTGTCCACTATTCTGCTTAACGAACGAACGGGCACAACTTCGCGACCGTAGCTCCGATCGAGGTAAAACCAGCGCCCACATTTTCGTCTCATCGAGCCCGTTCCGATAGCATTATTTCCATAATGTGTTCACACAGTGGAAATAACCGTTTTGCCCTTGCCCTCCGTTCGAGCCCTCTGAGAGAGAACCCTTTCCGGCGAATTCTTCCGCGAGGTGATCGCACTTCCTCCCGGCATATTCGTCGACCCCCAGGCAAGCCAACCTCTTACCATGAGCTCCGGACTTGCGTGATGACTTTGCTTGCACCTGTGTGTTTATCTGTATCGCTTGTTAGGCTGCACTTGCATGCACCGGTGGTGACATCGGTATTAGACACTAGCATTTCCATTCATCTAGTGTCATGTCTTATTTTCATATTGCCATAATAATGATATTGTTAATATCATTGCCATGTTAGTATTATGATTGATCTCATGCCATGATTATCAGTACTATGATCTTGCTATGATAGCACTTACTATTGTCAGTGGAATAGTACGATGATGGATATGTTGAGTGGGTTGAATAAAGGAAATTTAGTCGGTTGATCTTGAGTCACCTGTCCGGGCATACTCGTGCAACCACATTTGCCGGTATGGGACGGCCCTGACCGGGCTTGATTGCGTGATCTTTCACCGGTACCTCCAAAGAGGGAGGGTTATGCACGCGCGTTACCCTGATCAGGTAGGCGGTGATAACCCTGTGAGCCCAGTTGTTGTTGAGTTTTGCGTGCGGTCCCCGTTTGGGACAGTAGAACCCCGTTTGGGTCTACATGGTTTGGCCATGACGGTGGCAGGTGTCATGAGGACACAGGGGCCACCCAAGGC
The DNA here is from genome assembly GCA_039707655.1 of Elymus sibiricus. Taxonomy (NCBI): domain Eukaryota; kingdom Viridiplantae; phylum Streptophyta; class Magnoliopsida; order Poales; family Poaceae; genus Elymus; species Elymus sibiricus. The sequence goes on from CM077673.1 coordinate 188,654,718, forward strand.
TGACCTCCGGGGGAGGAAGTGTGCCGGTGGTACGATGAAAGAGTCACGGGTCAGGCAGGTTTTGTTGCAGCAACGCTGGTCCACCCGAGTGGGATCACGAGGCCAGGTGCTTCATTGTGTTGGTAAAGTGCGCAACCTCTGCAGAGTGTCAAAATCTATTCGAATAGCCGAGTCCACGATATTAGACAGCCCGTCCAGACCTCAGTAGATGGTCAACCGTAACAGTGATGATTAAGATGGAAGATCTCATCTTGGGTAGACATCAGATGATATCAGGAATAAGATATGTTAGCCAAGGGATGGCTATATGATGAGTGGTCGGATGACCACATGATTTGGATTGGACTTGAGTCAGGTCAGGTTGGATCATGAGTATGTCGAGGGTTGTGTGACAACCCAGAAGAGAGTAAGTTGGTATCCGGTACAGTAGGTATTCTAAGCACTTAGTATGATCTTGCCATAGATTATATGTCTGATCCATGATATGCCATGCTTGATCCCTGCTTTCCTTGTTAGAATTCATGCCATGCTTAGGATTAATTCATGCATAGCATAGGGCTTGCTTTGTCATCTGTTTGTTTGGATGCTATGTATTTGGTTGTCTTGCGAGTACATTCAAAGTACTCACCTGGCCTTGCACGTGGCCAGTTGCAGGAGAAGATCTGTCGTGCTAGAGTGTAACCAAGCCAGTCCTGTGCGTTATGGAGCCAGCCAGAGATGTCGTTGCCCCTGAACCAAGACCCCTACTGCCATTTAGTTAGCCTTGGAGTTATGTAATATTGTTGTAAGCAACAGTATTGTAACACTCCAATATAATTAATAAAGCCATTTTTATTCCTGGAATTGATGTATCTTGTCTTTGACGTGCGCCAGGTCTTATCCTGGGGCTGGCGTGCGTTGGCCCTCTATCGGGGTGCCACAAGACTTGGTATCAGAGCCAGGCTGGCTATAGGTTACCCTAGCCCAAACCCGACCCCTAGGTTTAACCGGTAGTGAGCCCAATAGATTTGACCCGTCTCTGGCATCCGACATGGCCACTGTGGATCAACAGGCGGCGCAGTCGGTTTGGACGTGACCCTACCCAGCTGTCCGCCCACCCAGCCATTTAGGATTGGACCGTGACCCCACTTGGTTGTCGGCCGTACCGGTGTATCTTCTACCCGGCACGAGAAGGATCCACGCTATGCTGGTGTGTTCCAGCCGACTGCCTATTTAAGCCCCTCCCACCTGTGAGTCGTAGCCCTCCCCATTCAGTAAGCCAAATCCCTGCAAGAGAACCCAGGCTAGTATCCCCAAACCCGCAGCCATGGCCAGTTCGTCCAAGACCCCCACTTTCCATAGCCGAACCTTGGCTAATGTTTATCCCGGCTTTTCGTCCATCCTTCTGAGTATGCTCAATCGAGCCCTTGGCTGTAGTACTCCTCCAGTGTATCTAGTGTTCCAATCGGACCCTGTTCCCCACCTTTGCCGATTTTATGCAAAGGTGTATATCAGCCCAGGTCCAACAGCGGATGGGAAGCCCATGAATTTTCAGGGCAAACCCATGCCCACCCCCGCGTTGGCTGTTCAGATGGCTGCCGCAGGAGCCCTCGCCCGTCTTCGTAGCCAGTTTCCGCAAGTAGCGGAGATGCAAGAGTTCCGCTATTTTCCATCTTCGTCGGACATAGCTGGCAGGTTCTCCAGCATAGTGGGAGATGTTGACCCAACCACAGCTCGCCTAGTCCAGTATATTGATGCCCAGGGACTTCTGCTCTCCGGCATTCTGAGAGAGTTCCAAGCCATTGATCAAGACACTACACGGGTTGTTACGGAAGCATACCGTGCGGCCCGAGAATTTGCATCCCAGACCACCCGTTCCTTGTTGCCAAACCCAGTGCCACCTTCACAGCTAGTACCACCCTCGCAATCTGCAAACCTATTTCACCCAGTCAGCATCCACCCAAATTCCATTCAAGGAGCTATCCGGCGACTTCGTCGTCGGGATGTGTTCGGTCAAGTTCCCGCTGCAGCTCCAGCAGTTGAGCCCCAGCCCATAGAGGTGTCCGACGATGAAGATGGAAGTTGGATCAGCCTTCGTCCCCCGGGAGAGCCCCAGCAGAAGTAGGCCCATCTGTGGCTTCGGCAGTGATCGAAGCCAGAAGATGCCGCGAGTAGGTGTGTTGCGAAGACTGTTTCTTCGCCTGCGTTTAGGACTCGGTAGTCTGGAGTGAATGGTTGTTAGCTGCCTAGTAATGCTGTGTGTTGTTGTATGCCTGTGTTGCCGGTACTGTTTATGCCTGTGTGCTGTTATGTATGCCTGTTTGCTCTGTGTGCTTGGTTCATCTGTCACTCTGTTAAGCAGAAATGTTTAACATAGCTGGCAGTGAACTCTTAACAAGATTTTAGTCAGTAGAGCACTTACACCTAATAACAACGGACTCGTCCGGAGTCCCTAATTAAAATGCGAGCTGGTATAGGTGTATGTATACCAGGAGTACATACACCCACCAGCATTAAACCACGTTAGTGTCATCTTCTCGATATGCTTGTGTCTACCTGCATTTTGTTATTATATGCATTTTGCATTTGCCTGCATATTAGTCTGAATAGATTGCATGTGTATCATGAAGCAAAGTCTGCACGCCGGTTGCAATCTCGGAGCAATTCTAGGAGATTTTATTGCAGCATAGACCGGTCCAACCCTTCTAGCCCAAGACCCAAACCCGGATTTGACCCCAGCACCCACCTATTGTGGATGTTGTTCAACAAGGAGCAACTAGTAGCGTGGCCTCCACACTAGTAGAGCTTCGCTGACCGCACCACACTAACCCTAGACCCAGCGGCGCCTCTGTCACCGTCTTGTGTGATGTTGACAAGCCGCCCCTCGCCGCCGCGGCCCGCGTTTATTCCGCCGGCCTGAGATGGCGTAGTTGACCCCTAGCCGCCTCTCTGGCAGCAGCATCCTGGCGATCGTCGAGGATCATCGCGCACAGCAACAGCGAGCCGCCAACCAATGCCGCCAGCATGCCAGCCAGGAGGATCGTGATCAGCTCCGAGCCCACGCCCGGCATTAGCGCCTTGCCTCGCGCTCCTGCAACCAGAAGGAGAAGGAAAGATGAAGAAGAAGTGAGGTAGAGTGTGAGGTGATAGGAAGAGAGGAGAGAACTGCGGTAGTTTTTATAGCCCGAGTCCGGTGTATGGTGAGTGAGGTCCAGGAGAACCCCGCGCGCCGCTCGACCACCGGCGTCCAGGAGGCGAACCCGCGAGCAGTGCCGACCGGCGCTGGCCCGCGATGGGAGTGCTCTCTGCGTTGCCCTCGTGCACGCCGCGCACTAGCATCGTAGGGTGCTTTTTGCCCTAGGAGCTAGGCGTGCGCAGTGCCTAGCCGCACTCGGGACAGCGCAAGAGCGAGAGTGAGAGAGAGAGCCGTTGGCTGGAGATAGAAGAAGCAGGCTGCCAGTGGACCCTGGTCCCACCTGTCAGTGAGAGAGGCCACTGTTCCTTGTGGTACCCCGAGCATTTTGGAAAAAGTGAAATTCCGCTCTTTCTAAAAATGCCAGGGCTACCCAGCGGCCCCTACCTGTAGAGTGGATCCCGCGATATCCGTATCTCGATCTGGGTGTACCAGTTTTCGGTACTTTTAACCCGGTTGTTTTCAACCACATGGTTAAGACCAAGCCCAGAGGTTTTTCCTAGGAGGCATAGTAGTTTTGTTATAAGCTAACCCTAGGAATCTCGAGGACGAGATTCTTTTAAGGGGGGAAGGTTTGTAACACCCCAAAAATCGGGTTATCGATTTTTCTGCTGTTATTCCTTCCTAGTTTTTCTCTCCCGAATTTTTTCCTCTGGAATTTGGCAAGTGATCAGGTATATCCAATCAATCCGCAACCTTTCAGTGCTTTTCCTATGCCCATGTGCCAGTCAACCCTCCGTCAGTAAACCCCGAGCCTTATTCCAATCCTAGTTCCGAATTATTGGAACTGGAAATCCTGCCTTTGTGTCCACAAAGGAGCTATCATTTCCCTTGCTCTATTAATCCTCCCAAAATTTCTAGAGACCCTTCTTCTCTCATAAACCCTAGATGTGCAAAAATATTGCCAAGTCATATGCAATATTTTCCCCCTAGAATTAATTCCTTATTCTGCCTTTCTGAGGAATTAAATCCCAAAAAATATCTATCCATCTCCAGAGTTCATGAAAACCTGTGGAGATATTCTTGGTGGATATATTGAGCTCTCATAAAAATATTGGCCATAATCAAACTAGAGAAATTGCCTTTTCCTATTTAAAGCCAATATTTCAATTTGGGGCCTTTCCAAAGGAACTACCATTTTGGTTGCTAGGAAAAATCCCAAATAATTTGTATAGCTTCTTATATCCATATATTCTCCAATTCCCTCAAAATATCAAGTTCCCCAATTCAAATTTTGAGCACCACTTCCATTTGCAAATTCTGTCCAGATTTCCCATTTGCAAAGGAAGTGTAAAATTCCTTGATCTCCTTGGGCTAAAACTTTGCAGGGTGATTCATTATGATAAATTACCCTTGTCCTCCAAAATTTAGCCCATTCCATCTTGCCAATCTTCCTCAGAAAATTATCCAAGTTTTTGTCCAGATTGGAGCACTGTGAAGGAAGTACCATTTCCCCTTATGCAATTGGTATGAAACTTTTACAGTGACTCCATATGCCTAAATCATTGGTCTCCTCCAAGTTTGAGCCATTTTAATGTAGCCAATTCATCAGAACCATCTGATTTCTATTTCTGTTCAGTCTGGCACTTTGTGAAGGAAGTGCTTGATTCCTTGATTCAATTGAGCTGGAATTTGGCAGGGAAGTACATATTGATATATTACTTCTTTAAACCAAAAATCAGCTCAACTCTCCAAACCAATCTTTTCCCATAATTTTATCAAGTTTCTGACCAGATTGCATCTCTGTGAAGGAAGTACCATCATAGATGATCAATTTGATCTGAAACTTGTCCAGCCATCTCTCATAACCAAATCATCTCCCTGCACCAAAAATCGTGCAAGTCTATCTAGCCATTTGACCCCAGCCCTCTCATTTCCAAATCTGGTCAGACTGCCAAGTTACAAAGGAAGTGCTATCTAGAATGGTTTGTTTGAGCTGAGATTTTGCCAGGATAGTGACCCTAGTAGATGATTCCCCCTGCCCAGGATCAGGCCAAGGTGAGCACTGTGGTGGCCACACCACAGCACAAACAGGTTGCTGTTGGCAACTGTTTGACAATGGTGCAGTCACCTCGGTCCTCTCTTGAGTCATTCAGGAGCATAGGTCAAGTCAGCGTAGCGTGGAGAAGACCCGAGACATGTTTTGGCGTCGAGCTGGGCGTGGCAACGCCGTGGCCACGCGGTGACCACGGGTAGAGCGTGCCAAAACTGCGCCCTGTGCATCGGAGTTGATGGGAGCGCGCCTCCAGCAAGCTCCAGCCTGTCCAGGAGTGTCGTAGAGCCCCCCATTGCATGCGCGCACCATCTAGAGCCCTCTTCCCCTCGTCCCATAGCTTCTAGCCGCCTCTGCCATCATCCCAAAGCTCCGGCCGGTGTCCCGAAGCTCCTGCCACCGTCCAGCTCCTTCTCGAGACCCTCCGCGCGGCTATTTAAGCGTGCCCGAGCCCTCCCATCCAGCATCGAGCCCCAGCCCTTCCTATCGAGCTCTAGGAGCTCCGGCCTCCTTCCATGAGCGAAGCCCGCCAATCGCCGGCGGCGTCGGCCACCGAGGCCTCCCCTGCCGCATCGGGAGCTTGAGGACGGCCAGGGAGGAGAGAGAGGGAGCAGCGCGGTGGACCCCGCGGGTCAGTGTCACATCGTTGACCGGCCCTGCTCGCTGACTGGATTAAGTGAAGGCGTATTCATGAAAATTCGTCTTCCGTTATCAAAAGCGTATTCTGCTGCGTGCTGTAGCTAAAGTGCGATTTCGTAGTCCTGAAAGCGTATTTCGGCAAGTACGCTTTCAACCCCAGCCCGCCGGCCAAATCAGCTAAGTTGTGAGCGTTCACTCGTTAAGAGCTATAGTGAACACTATTCTGTCCACTATTCTGCTTAACGAACGAACGGGCACAACTTCGCGACCGTAGCTCCGATCGAGGTAAAACCAGCGCCCACGTTTTGGTCTCATCGAGCCCGTTCTGATAGCATTATTTCCATAATGTGTTCACACAGTGGAAATAACCGTTTTGCTCTTGCCCTCCGTTCGAGCCCTCTGAGAGAGAACCCTTTCCGGCGAATTCTTCCGCGGGGTGATCGCACTTCCTCCCGGCATATTCGTCGACCCCCAGGCAAGACAACCTCTTACCATGAGCTCCGGACTTGCGTGATGACTTTGCTTGCACCTGTGTGTTTATCTGTATCGCTTGTTAGGCTGCACTTGCATGCACCGGTGGTGACATCGGTATTAGACACTAGCATTTCCATTCATCTAGTGCCATGTCTTATTTTCATATTGCCATAATAATGATATTGTTAATATCATTGCCATGTTAGTATTATGATTGATCTCATGCCATGATTATCAGTACTATGATCTTGCTATGATAGCACTTACTATTGTCAGTGGAATAGTACGATGATGGATATGTTGAGTGGGTTGAATAAAGGAAATTTAGTCGGTTGATCTTGAGTCACCTGTCCGGGCATACTCGTGCAACCACATTTGCCGGTATGGGACGGCCCTGACCGGGCTTTATTGCGTGATCTTTCACCGGTACCTCCAAAGAGGGAGGGTTATGCACGCGCGCTACCCTGATCAGGTAGGCGGTGATAACCCTGTGAGCCCAGTTGTTGTTGAGTTTTGCGCGCGGTCCCCGTTTGGGACAGTAGAACCCCGTTTGGGTCTACATGGTTTGGCCACGACGGTGGCAGGTGTCATGAGGACACAGGGGCCACCCAAGGCTGACCTCCGGGGGAGGAAGAGTGCCGGTGGTACGATGAAAGAGTCACGGGTCAGGCAGGTTTTGTTGAAGCAACGCTGGTCCACCCAAGTGGGATCACGAGGCCAGGTGCTTCATGGTGTGGGTAAAGTGCGCAACCTCTGCAGAGTGTCAAAATCTATTCGAATAGCCGAGTCCACGGTATTAGATAGCCCGTCCAGACCTCAGTAGATGGTCAACCGTAACAGTGATGATTAAGATGGAAGAATTCATCTTGGGTAGACATCAGATGATATCAGGAATAAGATATGTTAGCCAAGGGATGGCTATATGATGAGTGGTCGGATGACCACATGATTTGGATTGGACTTGAGTCAGGTCAGGTTGGATCATGAGAATGTCGAGGGTTGTGTGACAACCCAGAAGAGAGTAAGTTGGTATCCGGTACAGTAGGTATTCTAAGCACTTAGTATGATCTTGCCATAGATTATATGTCTGATCCATGATATGCCATGCTTGATCCCTGCTTTCCTTGTTAGAATTCATGCCATGCTTAGGATTAATTCATGCATAGCATAGGGCTTGCTTTGTCATCTGTTTGTTTGGATGCTATGTATTTGGTTGTCTTGCGAGTACATTCAAAGTACTCACCTGGCCTTGCACGTGGCCAGTTGTAGGAGAAGATCTGTCGTGCTAGAGTGTAACCAAGCCAGTCCTGTGCATTATGGAGCCAGCCAGAGATGTCATTGCCCCTGAACCAAGACCCCTGCTGCCATTTAGTTAGCCTTGGAGTTATGTAATATTGTTGTAAGCAACAGTATTGTAACACTCCAATATAATTAATAAAGCCATTTTTATGCCTGGAATTGCTGTATCTTGTCTTTGACGTGCGCCAGGTCTTATCCTGGGGCTGGCGTGCGGCGGCCCTCTATCGGGGTGCCACAAATATGCACTTGTACGACTTGTGTGTGAGCTTGTCTGACTGAAGTCGCTTGACATATGCTTCACAACCCCAAATCTTTAGAAAATACAAACTTTGACTCTTTTCTGTCCATATCTCATATGGTGTCTTATCTACGTACTTTGATGGTACCCTGTTTAGTGTGAAAGCTGCGGTTTCTAGAGCGTATCCCCAAAATGACAAGTGTAAATCTGACCGACTCATCATCGATCGGACCATGTCTAACAAAGTCCGATTCCTCCGTTCCGACACACCATTTCTCTGTGGCGTACCTGGAGGAGTGAGTTGTGGAACTATTCCACGGCTCTTCAGATGATCATCAAACTCCTGACTCATATACTCACCGCACAATCAGATTATAGAAGCTTGATTGTCTTGCCGAGCTGATTTTCCACTTCGTTCTAAAACTCCTTGAACTTTTCAAAAGTTTCTGACTTGTTTCTCATCAAGTAGACATATCCATATCTACTAAAGTTGTCGGTAAAAGTCATGAAGTATTGGAAACCACCTCTAGCTGTCGTGCTCATTGGTTCACATACATCACTATGTATAAGTTCCAATAGCTCAGACGCCCTCTCACAACTCTTTGCAAAAGGAGTCTTAGTCATATTGCCGAGTAGGCATGACTCGCATGTCTCAAATGATTCAAAATCAAATGAAGTCAGAATTCCATCATCATGGAGCTTCTTCATGCGCTTTTGACTAATGTGTCCTAGTCGACAATGCCAGATGTAAGTCGGATTTATCTCGTTAGGCTTATGCCTCTTGACATTTATGGTATAGACCGATTCACCTTCAAGGTCTAATATAAATAACCCATTCACAACAGGCGCAAAGCCATAAAACATTTTATTCAAGTAAATAGAACAACCATTGTCCTTAATACTGAATTCATAACCTCCATTACCAATCCTGAAGGTAAATTAAGTTGCATGGTGCCGATGACTAATGCAGCAACTCTTGCTTTATTCCCGACGCGTATGTCAACTTCTCCTCTTGCAACATTAGTAGTCCTTCTTAGCCCCTGCATGGAGTTGCATATGTGAACAACCAATCCGGTATCATATACCTAGGAGCTACTAGAAATATCAGCAAGAAAAATGTCTATAACATATACAACAAGTGTACCTGAAGAAGAAGTCACACTTCCAGTCTTCTTGCCTATCCGGGTAAGTCACTTGCTGCAGTTCCTCTTCCAGTGACCAGTTTCCTTGTAGTGAAAGCAAATAGTCCCCGTGTTTGGTCTGGACTTGGGCGCGGAGGCGATAGTAGGAGTTGCCTCCTTGCCCTTTGCCTTAGTGATTTTCTTGGACCAGCTCTTCTTGAATTTTGTCGTGTTCTGCACCATCAACACTTGATGCGTGCCTTTCTTGATATCCTACTCTGCCACTTTTAGCATTCCATGCAATTCAGTGAGCTTCTTTTTCATGTTGTGCATATGGAAGTTCGAGATGAACGTCCGATAGCTAGTCGGAAGAGAAGCCAGAACTGTATCCGTGGATAATTCGTCCCCAAGTGGGAAGCCTAATAGATCCAAAGCTTGCATGTATCCGATGATCTTGATCACATGCGGGCTCAGTGGATCACCCTCTTTCAGCTTACAATCCATCAAGCATCACCAGACGTTGAACCTTTCGGTCCTTGCCTGCATCTGAAACATGCTCTTGAGGTTCTCGATCATATCGAAAGACTCAATGTTTTCGAAATGCTGCTACAGATCGGGCTCCATAGAAGCCAGCATGAGACAGCTGATCTCGTTTGACTCATCAACGAGTTTCTGGTGGGCATCCCTGGCCGTGGCATTAGCATTCTCGGCAGGTTCCTTTGGAAGGGGTTCCTCTAGAATATGTTCCTTTTTATCATGCCTGAGAACAATTCTCAGATTTCTATACCAGGCGGTAAAGTTTGTTCCATTCAGTTTATCTTTTTCTAGGATTGATTTCAATAAAAAACTCGGTTGAGCAGGTGGTGCCATTGATCTACAACAGAAATATGCAAAACACTAAGGCATGTATTCATAAAGAGTAATTCAAATTAAACATTTTAATAAGAACATTACTCCCACTAAAATCAACATCGCTCTGTTGATTCTTAGTGATTCAAGATTCAAGATCCACATGTCAACTAGTGAGCTTTTGCATCACCGCTAGAAGACTAGATCACTCGGTAAGCAACACTTGCTAATCGTATCTCTATATGACTCTTTTTTGTTGGGGACGTATCATGCCACGCCAACTCTTATGCCTCGAGGCCCAAAACTCTTTTGATAGCCACGACAAGTTAACCAATGCTTCGCTCGTAAGTGTCCGACACAAACACCCCACGTTAAGGAGAATTAGCAACACCCTAATTTTATAGGCCCACCACTAAAAATACTTAACATGTGATGGTGCAACAATTGGGGAGGCAATTTTACTTGACATTGTTTGAGGGATCACCCTACTTAAAAAAACTATCATGCAAAAGATGGTCGCATAAAAGGGATAAACTTTCACATGTAGTGTATATATGTGTGATATGGTATAGCCCCTTTCATTAACGCATGGTGATCTCCATCTCCACGTGCGCTGCATGCCCATGGCGATCTCTATCTCCGTGCATGGTTGCCCTTGTGGTGATCTCATCTCCACACATGGTGTCAACCGCCAAGTGTTGCATAAGATACTATGCTATTACAAACTAATATCTATGAGAGTGAATTACATTACAAGGCATCTCATGTTGACACGCAGGTCATTAATACAATAATGGGACAAACATATGGCTCTAGCCAGTTGCTGCACTCACAACACGTAGGTCATGATTTAATAATTTACAAGCAACATTCATGGGCTATACCAAATCACAAGCATTCCCTGTAAAAACAAGTCAGACGTTCTACCGCCAAAAATAAAACCGTCCTAAAATCTATTTTCCAAGAGGATTTTGACCTCGAAAATTTCGCCAAAAACAGTTAAGCAGTTAAAGGTCAAATGCATCTTTTCGTGCTGTTCAGTTTGACAGGTCGTGGAGCGAAAATGGAGTTCGTATGCAAAAGTTATGCCCGTTTTACTATGACTGCTCCGACAGATTTCAGCACTGCGGAAATCACATTTCCACGGTGTCGATCTTTGTTCCGGTTCAATCAATCTCATTGATCTTCGCGTGCTGCATCTGGATTTATGTTCCACTATCTACCCGATGGCGGAAACCGACCGGTAGGGGTAATTCGTATCACTACCTCTGCATCACGATCATGGAAGCAAGATCACGAAACCAACGTTCAACACTGACGTGCACGACCGATCTCATCGACCTGTACCTGAACCAATCTACATATCTCATATGCAAATCACCGAATCTATCACCACACAGCGGAGGCTCTGATACCACTGTAGGAACACGCGGTATACTACGCTAGCGCCAAATAAAAAATTTATACCGCGCACCCAAGAACATGCTGCTGGAAATAGATCACGGGATCGGGTTTACCACTAGACGTGCAGTCAGCGCAGTGGAAGTAGAGTTGGTGATGCGTGTAGTCTATCAACCAATTCGTCTCCTCCTCCTGTAGCCGAAATCCCACGAGCAGTGATCTTCCACGAACAGCTCCTCGCGGATCCATCGAACGGTTCGTCCAAGCACCACAGATGCGATGCCTCCAAGGTATCCACACGCACGGGGGCAGCGTCGGGCGGCGGATGATACGTCTCCAATGTATATATAATTTTTGCTTGTTCCATGCTGTTATATTATCATTCTTGGATGTTTTACAATCATTTTATAACAACTTTATATCACTTTTTTGGGACTAACCTATTGACATAGTGCCAAAGTGCCAGTCGCTGTTTTTGCTTTTTTTTTACTTCGCAGAATATCAATATCAAAAGGAGTCCAATCGTGACAAAACTTTTTGGAGATTTTTTCTGGACTAGAAGACACCCAGTGGGCCAAAGAAGTGCCGGAGAGGTGGGCCGTGGAGACCACAACCCACCAGGGCATGCCAGTGGGGCCCCAGCGCGCCCTGATGGGTTGTGCCCTCCTCGGGGCCCCTCTCCACCGCCTCTGATGCCTATAAATTCCCAAATATTCCAAAAAACCCTAGGAGAGTCGACGAAACACAATTCCAGCCGCCGCAAGTTCCAGAACCTCGAGAACCATTCTAAACACCATCACGGAGGGGTTCATCTTCTTCATAGGTGCCTCTTCGATGATGCATGAGTAGTCCACCATAGACATACGGGTCCGTAGGCAGTAGCTAGATGGCTTCCCCTCTCTCTCTCTTATGATTCTCAATACAATTGTCTCTTGGAGATCTATTAGATGTAAACTTTTGCGGTGTGTTTGTTGGGATCCAATGAATTTTGAGTTCATGATCAGTTTCTATCCATGAATATTATTTGAGTCTTCTTTGATCTCTTATATGCATGATTACTTATAGCCCCGTATTTCTTCTTCGAATATTTGGTTTAGTTAGGCCAACTAGATCAATTTTTCTTGCCATGGGAAGAGGTGCTTTGTGATGGGTTCGATCTTGCGGTGTTCTTTCCCAGTGACAGAAGGGGCAACAAGACACGCATGTATCGTTGCCATTAAGGATAACAAGATGGGGTCTATTCCTACGTGAATAGATCTTGTCTACATCATGTCATCGTTCTTATTGCATTACTCCATTTTTCCATGAACTTAATACACTAGATGCATGCTGGATAGCGGTCGATGTGTGGAGTAATAGTGGTAGTTGCAGGCAGGAGTCGGTCTACTTATCTTGGATGTGATGCCTATATAATGATCATCGCCTTGGATATCGTCATGACTATTCGATTTTCTATCAATTTCCCAACAGTAGTTTGTTCACCCACCGTGCGCTATACTCATGAGAGAAGCCACTAGTGAATCCTACGCCCCCCGGGTCTACTTTTACAACATATTGCTTTCCGATCTATCTTTTTGCCTCTTTGTTTTCAGATCTACAAAACCAAAAACCCCAAAACATATTGCTGCATATTTTATTTGCTCTTTTTATTTTGTGCTCTTGAGAGATCTATCTGTCCTATCTATCACTACCTAATCTATCTTTTTACCGTAGAGAGATTGACAACCTCTCTTTCGCGTCGGGTTGCAAGTATTTGTTATTTGTGTGCAGGTGCTGCTTATTGGGTGGTGGTGATCCTCCTACTGGTTCGATAACCTTGGTTTCATAACTGAGGGAAATACTTACCATCGCTGTGCTGCATCATCCCTTCCTCTTTGGGGAAATACCGACGCAGTCTCAAGCCACGTCAAAGGAATTTCTGGCGCCGTTGCCGGGGAGGAAGCGGTCTCTTCTACGTGCCTATCGTAGGCGCCGAGGGGACTCCATCATCATCTACCAGGTTCCTAATCACAAATCTCATCTCCTTGCAATTACATTATTTGCCATTTGCCTCTCGTTTTCCTCTCCCCCACTTCACCAATTTGCCGTTTTATTCACCCTCTTTTTCGTTTGCCTTTTTCTCGCCGGATCTCTTCCTTGCTTGCAATCTTGTTTGCGTAGTCATGATGCCTCAAAGGAAGTATTATGATGTTCCTTATCCTAATATTTTGCTTGAAATTGAGAAAAGTACCAAGGAATATATGATAACACAATTTGAGCATAACAAATATTTTACCGATGAGCTTAGAGAACACTCTACTGTACTAGATGCTATAACGAAGCAACTTGATGATATTAGTAGAGAAGTTTGTAATCTTCAATCTAAGTATGCTCATGCTGAAAATTTGCTTGGTAAAATCTCTGATGCACAAACCACTTTAATAAATCAAATGGCTGCCAAACTAATCTCCCTAGAAGATAAAAAAGATGAAGATCTTAAAGTGATTGGTGTTTCTTCTATTGATTCCTTGTTTAGTAATATTAACATTGATGATAAAGGGACTGAAGTAGAGTCAACTTTAGCTAGAAAGCGTCCCAATAATTTGGAGGGTGAAAATCTTGATGAAAATTTTGATAAAACTGGGTTTGAAGAGGTCAAAACTTTAACTAGCGATGTGCCCACTATTTTGGATTGCAAAGACTTTAATTATGATAGTTTCTCTTTGATTGAATGCATTTCTTTGCTGCAATCCATGTTGAATTCACCCCATGCTTATGAGCAAAATAAAGCTTTTACTAAACATATCGTTGATGCCATGATGGAATCTTTTGAAGAAAAGTTGGAGTTGGAGATTTCTATCCCTAGAAAATTACATGATGAGTGGGAACCTACCATTAAGGTCAAGATTAAAAATTATGAGTGCTTTGCTTTGTGTGATTTGGGTGCTAGTGTTTCCACGATACCGAAATCTCTATGTCATGTGCTTGGTCTCACCAATATTGAAGAATGTTCTCTTAATTTGCACTTGGCGGATTCTACTATTAAAAAGCCTTTGGGAAAAATTAATGATGTTCTTATTATTGCAAATAGGAATTATGTGCCCAATGATTTTATTGTGCTTGATATTGATTGCAATCCGTCTTGTCCCGATTTACTTGGTAGACCGTTTTTACGCACTATAGGTGCCGTGATTGATATGAAAGAGGGTAATATTCGTTTTCAATTTCCCTTTAGAAAGGGTATGGAACACTTCCCTAGAACAAGAATTAAGCCACCATATGAATCAATCATGAGGGCATCCTGTGACTCGAAAACCAAAGTTGACAATACTTGAATCTATGCGTTATGCCTAGCTAGGGGCGTAAAACGATAGCGCTTGTTGGGAGGCAACCCAATGAATAAATTTATTTTTGCTTTTTTCCTTTCTGATTTTGAGTGTTGACACAATTATGCCTATGTTATGATTGTTTTTTTATGGTTTATTTAGTGTTTGTGCTAAGTAAAGCCTTTAGGATGACTCATAGGATGAGTAGAAGCGATGCTGAATCTGAAACAAAAACTTTGCGTCCAGTATATGAATTTTCATTTTTTACTGGAATGTGATCTTGATCTGAAATTTTAACACAGTGTTTCTATACAAATTCCTTATGTTTTCCTAAGTTTTCAGAATTTTTAGAGGTACATAAGTATGGTTAGAGTATAGATTACTACAGACTATTCTGTTTAAGACAGATTCTGTTTTCGTTGCATTGTGTGCTTGTTTTGATGAATCTATGGGTTATATTGAAGGGTATGAGCCAAGGTAAAGTTAAAATACAGTAGGTATAATGCAATAATAAAATATGAATGGGTTTGCAACAGTACCTAAAGTAGTGATTTGCTTTATTATACTAACGGATCTCACGAAGATTTTGTTGAGTTTTGTGTGATTGAAGTTTTCAAGTTTTGGGTGAGATCACGATGGATGAAGGAATAAGGAGTGAAAAGAGCCTAAGCTTGCGGATGCTACCACACCCCCAATATATATCCAAAGAGAAACAAAGAACTAAGCTTGGGAATGCCCCCGAGTGGCATCCCCTCTTTCTTCTAACGACCATAAGTATTTTACTTGGAGCTATATTTTTATCCGTCACATATCATGAGTTTTGCTTGGAGCGTCTTGTATCTTTGCTTGCTTTGCTTGTTAGTTTGTCACTAGCATCCTTGCTGGACACACCTATTTGAGAAAGCCAAAATTATGCTATCATTTGTTAGAATTGCTCTATGTGCTTCACTTAAACTTTGTGAGCTATAGAATTGCTCTAGTGCTTCACTTATATCTTTTTGAGCAAGGTGTGCTTGGAAATTTTTGTAGAAATACTCTCATGCTTCACTTGGATTAATTTGAGAGTTAGTAAATTTTGAAGAAATCCTCTCATGCTTCACTTATACCTTTTTGAGAGATGAAATCTTTATGCTCGTGTGCTTCACTTAAATTTCTTTGAGCTTGCCAAAAAGCAATGGCAATATATGAAACTAGTCCCAAAGTGATAGATATCCAAGGAGGATATAATAAAAACTTTCATGAAGATCATTGGGCAAATTAAGCTTGATTCTTTGTAATAGTTTTGAAACATGATGATAGTAATATGTGAGTCATGTTAGTGAGTAATTGTGCTTTAGTAGGAATATTGGTGTTAAGGTTTGTGATTCCCTATGCATGCACGAAAGTCAATAGTTATGCAATGAAGTTACATCCTACTTATGGTTCATTATTCGGTGTTAGTTATGCTCAATTCTCGCATATGTGAATTTTCATTTCTTGGTTTGGTTGCTTCCCAATCTATTTGCTAGCCTCCATTTGTACTAAGTAGAAATACTACTTGTGCATCCAAAATCCTTAAACCAAGTTTTGCCTTATGAGTCCACCATACCTACCTATATGCGGTATTGCCATGCCGTTCCAAGCAAATTTGTATGTGCCATCTCTAAATTTTCAAAATAATTTTTCTCTTTTGTGTGCTCGTACCGCTCATGAAACGGTGGGGAGTGTCCAATATTTTTCCATGCTAGATGTGTTATTCTCAAGATGAGTGTTTATTCACTTGTCATTGCACGAGAGTGCGGCGGTAATAGGGATGCCCATTCCCAAAATGAAAAAGAAAAAATATTTACTTTATGTTGTCAAATAATAAATTCCTTGGAAAGTGTTGGTATGGAAGGCAACAGTGGATACGGCTCGCCATGGAAAGTGAAAGTTTGGTGGAAAAAGGAATAAACTTTATTTTCAATTTGGGAACCACCTATGATATATCTAGCATGGAAAGTATTGTGAGCTACTTTGTCGTTTTCGTTGACAGGAAAAGCATGCCACCCAAAATATTTTTCTCTCTCAATTTAAACCTTAAGCTCTGGCACCTCCACAAATCCCTACTTCCCTTTGCGAAGGGCCTATCTATTTACTTTATGCAATTTTTATTTTTACTTTGAGTCTCCATCTTCTCTTAAAGCACCAAC
This sequence comes from Elymus sibiricus, assembly GCA_039707655.1. Taxonomy (NCBI): domain Eukaryota; kingdom Viridiplantae; phylum Streptophyta; class Magnoliopsida; order Poales; family Poaceae; genus Elymus; species Elymus sibiricus. The sequence continues at coordinate 188,671,380 of CM077673.1, forward strand.
TAGGGGGCACTATGATCGTACTTGAGCATTGGGCATAGCTAATATTTGAGTGTGTTTCATGAATGGATCAATGATTGAGCATGATGGGCTAGGGATAACTTTCTTTAGTGTTGATATTTTGAAAGACATGGTTGCTTGTTGACATGCTTGAGTATTGAAGTCATTATGTTAAAACTAGACTATTGCTTTGAATCATTTATAAGTCCAAATGTCCATGCAATACAAAAGAAAAGAATATGAGATGAACATGTTAGGCAGCATTCCACATCAAAAATTCTGTTTTTATCATTTACCTACTCGAGGACGAGTAGGAATTAAGCTTGGGGATGCTGATACGTCTCCAACGTATCTATAATTTTTGTTTGTTCCATGCTGTTATATTATCATTCTTGGATGTTATACAATCATTTTATAACAACTTTATATCATTTTTTTGGGACTAACCTATTGACATAGTGCCAAAGTGCCAGTTGCTGTTTTTGCTTGTTTTTTTACTTCGCAGAATATCAATACCAAACGGAGTCCAATCACGACGAAACTTTTTGGAGATTTTTTCTGGACCAGAAGACACCCAATGGGCCGAAGAAGTACCGGAGAGGTGGGCCGTGGAGACCACAACCCACCAGGGCGCGCCAGGGGGGCCCCGGCGTGCCCTGATGGGTTGTGCCCTCCTCGGGGCCCCTCTTCACCGCCTCTGATGCCTATAAATTCCCAAATATTCCAAAAACCCTAGGAGAGTCGACGAAACACAATTCCAGCCGCCGCAAGTTCCAGAACCTCGAGATCCAATCTAAACACCATCACAGAGGGGTTCATCTTCTTCATAGGTGCCTCTCTGATGATGCGTCAGTAGTCCATCATAGACCTACGGGTCCGTAGGCAGTAGCTAGATGGCTTCCTCTCTCTCTCTCTCTCTCTCTCTCTCTCTCTCTTATGATTCTCAATACAATGGTCTCTTGGAGATCTATTTGATGTAAACTTTTGCGGTGTGTTTGTTGGGATCCGATGAATTTTGAGTTCATGATCAGTTTCTATGCATGAATATTATTTGAGTGTTCTTTGATCTCTTATATGCATGATTACTTATAGCCTCGTATTTATTCTTCGAATCTTTGGTTTAGTTAGGCCAACTAGATCGATTTTTCTTGCCATGGGAAGAGGTTCTTTGTGATGGGTTCGATCTTGCGGTGTTCTTTCCCAGTGACAGAAGGGGCAGCAAGACACGCATGTATCGTTGCCATTCAGGATAACAAGATGGGGTCAATTCCGACATGAATAGATCTTGTCTACATCATGTCATCGTCCTTATTGCATTACTCCATTTTTCCATGAACTTAATACACTAGATACATGCTGGATAGCGGTCGATGTGTGGAGTAATAGTGGTAGATGTAGGCAGGAGTCGGTCTACTTATCTTGGACGTGATGCCTATATAATGATGACCGCCTTGGATATCGTCATGACTATTCGATTTTCTATCAATTGCCCAACAGTAATTTGTTCACCCACCGTACGCTATACTCATGAGAGAAGCCACTAGTGAATCCTACGGCCCCCGGGTCTACTTTTCCAACATATTGCTTTCCGATCTATCTTTTTGCCTCTTTGTTTTCAGATCTACAAAACCAAAAACCCCAAAACATATTGCTGCATATTTTATTTGCTCTTTTTATTCTGTGCTCTTGAGAGATCTATCTGTCCTATCTATCACTACCTAATCTATCTTTTTACCGTAGAGAGATTGACAACCTCTCTTTCGCGTCGGGTTGCAAGTATTTGTTATTTGTGTGCAGGTGCTGCTTATTGGGTGGTGGTGATCCTCCTAATGGTTCGATAACCTTGGTTTCATAACTGAGGGAAATAATTACCGTCGTTGTGCTGCATCATCCCTTCCTCTTTGGGGAAATACCGACGCAGTCTCAAGCCACACAGCGGACTGCTACGTCCGATCGCACGGCATGGTGGCATGGGGAGAGGCCGTGGCTGTTGACGGGAGAAAAAGGATCAACCCTGAAAGGTGCGCCCACTCCCCTTTTATATAGACCGCCGAGGTGGGCTCAACACTTGAGTCCCACGACGAGTCTAGTCCCATTTTCCATTCGGATGCGATCCGAATGGGCTGCAATCCCTTAAGTGTGCGACCCTATAGGTTCACGTACACATGGACACGACCTGAGTCGATAGTCGGTAGCGGCTCCTAGGAGAACGTGCCAACTCCCATGTGTGCGCAAAGTCGTTAGACGAACCTCAACAATATGTCATATACAACATTCCTTTTGCCTCATGATATTGGTTGTAGAGCTCAAGGCGAGTACTTGTCACCCTTGTGGTAGCTCGACATCTCTTCTCAAAACCATGATGCAGATTCCCGAACTGGGTTAACACTTAACCCATGTCGCATGGCACGCTTTTCGAATCTGATCACACGAGAGGGCCCAGAGAATATCTCTCCTCATGGAGGGGCAAATCCCATCTTGGTCAACCATGCCTCGCGGCATGTCTCACGACTCACCCGAAAGCTACCTTTATAACTACCCAGTTACGGTGTAGCGTTTGATAGACCCTAAGTAAGTCAATCCTCATCCCGAGAACATGCGAGGACCTCAGGTCTAGGACATGGCATATACATTGTACTTGAGACTAACAGATGACATTATCTCGCTATATCTCAAAGTGGGTCTGTCCGACTCGGTGATCTCAATCCCCGAGTCCATACTATCAGTTTAGCATCTCTATGCACATGACTTGTGAAACGTAGTCATCAACTGAATCGTATACTAGTAAAGGATATGTGTCCGCATAACCTTAACAACTAGGGACTATTAGAACAATCATCATACAATATATAGTCTCACAAATAAGTCACATACTTATTGATACATATCACTCATGATGTTCAAGGACAATACAAAATACTCATGAATACATAGGAAACGAAATCATCACATGATTGCCTCTAGGGCATATCTCCAACACCACGGAACTCACATACGGATCACCAAGAGTGCAGGCCTTTGACGAGGAAGATCGTCTCCAGGCCGCACTGCGTGCCGCTCGGTACCAGCAAGCCTTGCGCCACTATCACAGCCGCAAGGTGCACACGCTAGGAGCGTTGAGGAAGGCGACCTTGTTCTTCGACGGATTCAGTCCGCAAAGGGATCAAACAAGTTGACGCCAAAGTGGGAAGGCCCTTACCGGGTAGTACAAGTCACTAGGCCTGGCGCAGTCTGCCTGGAGACCGAAGACAACACCCAGGTGCAGAAGTCATGGAATATCGAGCATCTTCGCAAGTTCTACCCGTGAGGCGCGGTTGCCGGGACGCCCGGCAACCTCTTTTGTACAAGTCTGCCAGCAAGGCGTGTAATCCTTTGTACAAAGCCAGGCGATGGCCCTGTGCGTAGTCAATAAAGCTAAGTGTTCTACAACCTCTTGTCAAAGTACATATTTATTTTATGTATCTTACGTGAAATGTTGTGATCACTTTTTATTTGCATAAGGTGACTATCGAACCACTAAGGTCCCTAGCCTCCTCTATTTTCTCTTCTTTCTTTTTCTCAAGGGCAGAAATGCGATGCTAATTAAAGGACAATCACCTTGTGGCAAGTCTTCCCGGGGGGGTGATGGTATGGACACCTACGAATATGTTCAAGGACAATCACCTTGTGGCAAGGAATATGGCGAAAGAAAGCTAAGTTACAAAAACTTCTTAAAAATTCGAGCCTTTTCCTTGAACAAAGTTGACGCTTGTGTGAGAAAACTTGCATGCAAATGACCCTTGTCGAAATTGTCTGCGTTCTTGGTTGTTTCGAGCCCGCTCAACATCCTAAGTAGCCGTGGCAAGGACGTCAAGGTGGCCTTGCCGGCAGCGACATCACCGGCAGGCTGCTAAGGATCCGATCCTGAAAGCGCTCGCGGTAAGGATGCGCACCAACGGGCATTTCTGGCAAGCGTAAGGATCAAAAACACGCAAGGGGAAGTAGCCGTTCATTCTAGCAAATTGAATGCATTACATTCAAGGGCAGAAATGCGATGCTAATTAAAGGCAAACGTTCTTGATACACACATTACAGAAACAGGAAATTAATTGTTCAGGGTGATGGAACCAGCCCTGTCAGAGATGGGGGCGGCAAGCGAATCGAGCTTGCTGGTGTCGAGGCCTTTCGGCAGCTTGGAGAGAACCTTGTTCATGTCGAAGCCGGGGTTGTGGTAGGTGACCTTCACCAGGACTTTATGAAGGGCCCCATGGCACAGCTCGCGGCAACCATAGAGGAACTGGTCTGCCCGCCCCACCTCATACTTCGCTAATGCGTCAACGAGATTCCTGAAGAAGATGGACAACCTCACGCTCGCTGCCTCCGGGGTGTCGTTGGAGAAAGCGCACTCCTCCAAGCCCATTTTCGCTAGCTGAGCGGAAAGCTTGCCGGCGAGGTCGATGAGCTGCTCCATCCATACCTATACATTCTCCTGAAGCTCGTTGGAGGTGTGTGCGGTGGAGGAGAGCAACTCCTCCTTCTGAAGCTCCTCGAGCAGATCATGCTCTTTGTTCTGGGCGACCTTGAGGCTGTCCTCGTAGGTTACCACCTTCGCTTGCAGATTGGCGTTAACTTTTTAGGCACGTCCCCTCGGACGCCATCTCGCTTCCACCACTCCCACGACCCGCGTTCAATGCGCATCGTGGGAAAGGAAGTAGAAATCATAATCATAACCGTAGGGAAATGCGACCGCGTGTGTCTGTGCACTGTTTTTGGGCCTAGCCCAACAACGTCACGGACTCAAGTATGGCCCAGGCCCGGGGGCTCCTGTCGGTGTACTAAAGAACGGGGCCCTTAGTACCCGGACTTGTACATAGACGACCGCGGCCTCCGGACTGGCAAGACCTTGACGGGCGACCGCCAACCTCCAAGCAACATCAAGCAAGAACCAAAACAACTGCCAAGCCTCCTTGCCGGTGGAGAAGTCTCGACTGCGAGCGTTCTTGCCAAGGTCTCCACACGCCAAGCCATCGCTCCATGTTGCCAGGCTGACTGTCTACATCAGCTACGTGTCGAGCGGGCAGGCGATTAGGTAGAGCTGGTCGGGGCGCGTGGAAGCTTGATGGATTTACAATAGGTTTAATGACACCCGTCCCACGGCGTGGCAAAGGAATAAGAGGTAGCTGGGCGAACGACACAGAAGGAGAGACGATCCTTGCCGGTATACGTCGACAGTGTGACACATCACGATGCATTCAATGCGCCTGTCCTAGTCCGTTAGAGTTAGGTATTTCCCACTATAGCTCTTGCCAGTAGTTTTGGTAGCTATAGTATACACTGTTTACCCATGTAATGACCATTTTAGCCACTATGGTAGCCCCTTAGCCTATAAAGGGAGGCCCATGGCTACGTTTAGAAAGGTCGAGACATCATTCATTTGCACGCGTAGCCGCACTCCTCGAGCATTCCTTGCAGGGTTGTAGCTCTCCTGTACTGTGAACTCATATAATCCACCAAACACAGGACGTAGGGTTTTACGCTCCCGGGCGGCCTGAATCTGTCTAAACCCCTGAGTACGCATGGATCGATGATGCTCTTTGTGCCCGAGAATCCCCGCAGTTGAACCGCAAAGGGGCCCCATAGATCCCATAGATTGTCGTACGCTGACAGCTTGCAAAACTATGAAGAAGTAAAGAAGATCGCAATGGCCTCTCTTGATTCGATGAATACATTCTCATTTGGTGGGAACAAGTTGTTGAAAGAAGAAGAGAGGAAGGCGATCCTCCTATCAATAGTTGGAATGACATGAAGGAAGTCATGAGAGGAAGATTTGTGCCAACTCATTAGACAAGAGACCTAAGAAGCTCCAACTACTCAAGCAAGGCAAAATATTGGTGGAAGAATACTACAAAGAGATGGAAATAGCTATAAGGACAAATGTCAAGGAGAATGAGGAGCAAACTATTGCAAGATTCTTGAATGGCCTCAATCATCCCATCAAGATCGTTGACTTCCAACCATACCACAAGCTCCTCGAGCTCGTTCATCAAAACAAAGGCGGAATGCCAAGTACAAGATGACATCAAGTATGCCAAGTACTCCACCTACTCATCATGACCATTTCGCTCCAACGCTCAAGCTACTCCAAGTGTGGCACCAAACACTCAAGCTACACCCACTAGTGGTGCCACTTCAAGCTCCAAGCCACCTACAACATCTACGAGTCCTCCTCCTACAAGCAACTTGTTTCAAATATGCCCTAGAGGCAATCATATTTGTATTATTTATTTCCAAGTTTATAGTTAATGTTTATATTCTATGTTATAACTGTTATTGTTCTTGAATATGCGATATAGAGGAAAACTAATTAGCACATGTATAAGTATAATAGATAAAACCAAATTCCTAGTCTTGCCTCTAGGGCTGCTCAACTGTTAATCTAATGATTTTGTTTTCCTAATCATGGGCATATGCCAGTTACATTTGAGAGCACGATGTTGGAAGAACACTCGTGTTGAATTGACCCAAGTTGTTTGTTATACTAAAGAGATTATATTGTCTGAAGTCTTAAGTTCACAACACATGAGTAAACATATGATGATTACTTCGACTATGAGACTATCGAGTCAATCCATACCAGACGTTGCACTTTGGGGTTATTCCAACGTCATCCGTAAGAGGGTGATCTTGTCGTCAACTTACAGGTTCATAGGAAATGCATGATGAGGGACTAGATAGAACGAGACTGGGACTTGCTCCTCCGGTGATGGAGAGATATTCTAAGGTCCTCTCGGTGTGACGACAATGATGATTGTTATTTTTACGCTCATCAAACCTGAGTTTAGATCGAGTTATTTCATAAAAACTGAGATATCCACTCCGATATTGTTACTAATGACTAATGAATCCAAAGGATTCCAAATATCCTATCTATATTTTGTTCCTGAGGAAATGGGCTATTTATGGACGACATTAAGCCAATACATGGAAATGAGTAAAGAGGAGATAGAGGTGACCAAGTGAGAGGCGCACCATAGGAAATAGAGCAAAAGCCGGCATTCCATATGACCGCATGCTCTAAAATACGCAGTCGTATGGATTGCGAGAGGCGTCCCTTGATCCACCTGAACAACCTTATAAAGGGCCCCATGCTAGAAGAGCTACAAAACGAGCCGCACACTGTCCTCGAGACCTTCATCCTCATCTGCAACCCTAGTTGCCGCCAATTCCCATCTCCATAGCCGCCACCATCTCCACCACCGTAGCACTCATCCAACTAGCCATACTTTGTAATCGTGTATCACATCCGGCAACTATTGTAAGACATATTATCAGTCAATCAATCTTCATGATGTGTTCTTCAATGGTTTCTTCTTGTGATCTAATCTCCATGTGTGAGTAGTTTGGTAAGGTCATGGGTTGAGGCATAGCCCTACAACCCGATGTATTTGTTGGAGGGATCGATGGAAGTACTTTGAATTAACGTCCTTGTGTAACAAAAAATTGCTTCATAGTTGTCTCTTGTCTCGTCTACGTTCTTCGTCCCTGCAACAACCCAAGATAATGGAGAGTGAGCCACAAAGACACTAAGGGCAGGGAGACCATGAAGTGTTATTCTGAACACGAGTGACAGAAAGGTTTAGTACGGTAACACAGATCCTAACCTCGGGGATACAAGAGGTGTAGTCATCAAACATCCCATGATTTTGTCTGATTTCTATCTTAATTACTAGGCAATGTCGCCCAACGGATAGGGCCTTTCGATTGGACAACTGAATCTTGATGCAGGATGCGTGCCGGTAAAGATGTAATTTGGACACATCCCCCACTTTGATACATTACAAGCACATATCGATGGATGAATTCTAGAGCACAAATTAATATCATGATGATCCCAGTCTCAAATATATGGTTGTAAGAAAAGTGCTCATACCCAATCCTATTTTTATTGTAAATGTTTTCAGTTTCAACTTGATTTTAATCCGGTGAAAAGTTGAAATTAATACTCTTGTAAAAGCTTGGTAGAAAACTTTGACTTCAAGGGTGCCTTCCTCTCGTGGGTTCGATAAATCAGGGTCACCAGTAGGGGAAAAGGCGACAATGCTCTATGCTACTTTACCAGATCACTAAAGGGACTAATCAAACCTTTTTCTGGCGCTGTTACCGGGGAGGATTTATGCTTGTGATCTGCGTTGGGTTTTCCGTGAAGAGGAACGGGTGATGCAACACAATGCGGGTAAGTATTTCCATCAGTTAAGAACCAAGGTTTATCAAACCAATAGGAATATCGGTCATCAACCGTCTTCAGCGGCTGCACACAAAAGAGCACACACTTGCACCCAACGCAGCAAGAGGGTTGTCAATCCCCTTGATCTCATTATTTGCAAGTAAATGAGATGTGTAGATAATTGTAAATTGCAAAATAAAATAAAATAAATAAAATGGCAGCAAGGTATTGGAAGTGTTTGTAAACTTCTAAGTGGATAGACCCGGGGGCCATAGTTTTCTGTAGTGGCATCTCTCATGTAGTTGGCATACGGTGGGTAAACAAATTACTGTTGGGCAATTGATAGAAGAGCGGATGTTTATGCAATCTTTATTCATGGCAATAATCATGTATATATAGGTATCACGTCCATAAGCAAATAAGCCGACTCCTGCCTGCACCTATTACTATTACTCCACCCATCGACCGCTATCCAACATGCATCTAGAGTATTAAGTAAAAAAGAGTAATGCTTGGAGAACGATGACATGATATAGACAAAGAGAATTCAATTAATATGAACTAACCCCATCGTTTTATCCTTAGTGCCAGCAATACAAAGACGTGTCTTGTCCCTTTCTGTCACTGGAATATAGAGCACCGCCAGATTGAACCCACTACAACGCACCCCTCTCACTGAAGAAATATCAATCTTGGCCAAACTATCTCAATAGATCGGAGAGATTTACGAAGCTATAATGATCATGCAGATAAGAATCATAATAATCAGAGGTGACTCAAATACTTTTCATGAATAATCTGAACATAAACCCACAATTCATCGGATCCCAACAAACACACCGCACAAAAGGATTACATCGAATAGATCAAAGCGATGATCATTGTATTGAAGATCAAGAGAGAGAGAGATAGCCATCTGGATACTAACTACGGACCCGTAGGTCGGTGGTGAACTACTTACAACTCATCATGGAGGCAGCAAGAGTGATGGAGAGCCCCTCCATGATCGATTCCCCCTCCGGAAGATCGCCGAAAAAGGTCGCCAGATGGGTGCGCGGCGGAACAGAGACTTGCGGCGGAGGAAAAAGTGTTTCGGGAGCTCTCCTAGGGTTTTTGGAATATTTGAGAATTTATAGGCCAGAGAGGGGCACGAGAGTGCAGCCAAGGGGACCACGACCCAACAGGGCACGACCTGGCCCTCTGGCGCGCCCTGTTGGCTCATGGTTCCCTCGTGCAGCCTCTCGCCTCCTCCCGAAGCCTCCAGGTCTTCTTTTGGTCAAGAAAAAATCATATCAAAGTTTTGTGGCATTTGGACTTCGTTTGGTATGGTAAACCTGAAAAGCAATAAACATGCAGAAAACAGCAACTGGCACTGGGCACTTGGTCAATAGGTTAGTACTAAGAAATAATATTAATTGGTAAATAAACACCCAAAAAGTATCCTAGAATGATAATATAATAGCATGGAACAATAAAAAATTATAGATACGTTGGAGACGTATCAGTATCCCCAAGCTTAATTCTTGCTCGTCCTCGAGTAGGTAAATGATAAAAACAAGAATTTTTGATGTGACATGCTACCCAACATGTAATCTATTGCAGGTTTGTTCATTGAGAAACGATGAATTAATAAACATCAACAAAGTAATATTTATAAACATACGAAACATAATCATCAAGTTTCAAAGTATACGATCCGAAAAGAATGTACACCCCCTATTCATTTTATCATATTATAATAGTATGGCTCCGTCTTCACCACACAAATACAAATGTCAAGCACTACGGTGTCAAGTCAGACAATTGGATCGCACTTTTTAACGCGCTTAAGCTTTTTATTACTTGCGCAATATATGAGCGTGAACCATGGATATAGCATAAAGGTGGAATAGAATATGGTGGTGGGTTTCAAAGGGGTGAAAAGTGGAGAAGAAAGTCTTGCATCAACTAGGCGTATCAACGGGCTATGGAGATGCCCATCAATAGATATCAATGCGAGGAGTAGGGATTGCCATCCAACGGATACACTAGAGCTATAAGTGTATGAAAGCTCAACGGAAGCTAAGTGGGTGTGCATCCAACTTGCTTGCTCATGAAGACCTCGGGCATTTGAGGAAGCCCGTCATCGGAATATACAAGCCAAGTTCTATAATGAAAAATTCCCACTAGCATATGGAAGTGATAAACATGAGACTCTCTTTATGAAGAACATGGTGCCACTTTGAGGCACAAGTGTGGAATAAGAGGTAGTAGCACAATCCCCTCTTTCTTTTCTCTCATTTATTTTTTTTTTCTTTTTATTTTTTTCCTTTTTTCCTTTTTCTTTCTCTTTTTTCTTTTTTTCCGTTCGGAGTATCATCCCGACTTGTGGGGGGGGGGGGGGGGGTTATTTTCTCCATCATCCTTTCCTCACCGAGACAGTGCCCTAATAATGATGATCATCACACTTTTATTTACTTACAACTCGACATGAGAAACTGTATGACTCTATATGAATGCCTCCGGCAGTGTACCAGGATGTGCAATGATCAAGCGTAACATGTATGATATTAATGATGTACCAAAAACTGTATGACTCTATATGAACTGTATGACTCTTCCTGATGCTTGAAGAGGAACGGGTAATGCAGGACAATGCGGGTTAGTATTTCCCTCAGTTAAGAACCAAGGTTTATCGAACCAATAGGAATATCGGTCATCAACCGTCTTCAGCGGCTGCACATAAAAGAACACACACTTGCACCCAACGGGGCAAGAGGGTTGTCAATCCCCTTGATCTCGTTATTTGCAAGTAAAATAGATGTGTAGATAATTGTAAATTTCAAAATAAAATAAATAAAGAAAATGGCAGCAAGGTATTGGAAGCGTTTGTAAACTTATAAGTGGATAGACCCGGGGGCCGTAGTTTTCTCTAGTGGCATCTCTCATGTAGTAGGCATACGATGGGTAAACAAATTACTGTTGGGCAATTGATAGAAGAGCAGATATTTATGCAATCTTTATTCACGGCAATAATGATGTATATATAGGCATCACGTCCATAAGAAAACAAGCCAACTCCTGCCTGCAGCTATTACAATTACTCCACCCATCGACTGCTATCTAGCATGCATCTAGAGTATTAAATAAAACAGATTAATGCTTGGAGAACGATGACATGATGTAGACAAAGAGGATTCAATTAATATGAACTAAGCCCATCGTTTTATCCTTAGTGAAATCAATACAAAGACGTGTCTTGTCACTTTCTGTCACTGGGATATAGAGCACCGACAGATTTAACCCACTACAACGCACCCCTCTCACTGAAGAAATATCAATCTCGTTGGCCAAACTATCTCAATAGATCGGAATGATTTACGAAGCTATACTAATCATGCAAATAAGAATCATAATAATCATAGGTGACTCAAATACTTTTCATGAATAATCTGAACATAAACCCAAAATTCATCGGATCCCAACAAACACACCGCACAAAAGGATTATATCAAATAGATCAAAGAGAAGACGTGATGATCATTATATTGAAGATCAAGAGAGAGAGAGAGGGAGAGATAGCCATCAAAATACTAACTACAGACCCATAGGTCTGTGGTGAACTACTCACAACTCACCATGGATTCACATTAGTCATGAAGAACTCACATACTTATTGCAAGATTTTATTAGCCCCTCGAAGCAAAGCACTACTCGCATGCCCCTAGCGATGAGGTTGGTAGGAATTAACCATCCCGCGCCTCCGACCTAAACAACACTAGGATTTCAACAAGGAATAAGTATGCTCACACATCCTCACCATGCTATAAAAATATTTCGATGAACAACAAGTTAACAACCTCTAATTCACGATACCTTTATTAACCAATGATCATGCACTCATGCTTTTTCACATTACCAAATTAATATCATTTGTCGGCGTTCTGGATACTGGGGTACCCAGACTTGCCTGCCTGCGGCCCAGGGCGTGGCCCACCTCGACGACCGAGTACGGCCCAGCGCGGCCTCGCTCCACGCAAGGCCCTCGCGAGACCCCGTGCTCGCGAGGGAAGCAGCGCCAGGACCCACAGGGGGTTAGGCCTCCCCAGGCCTCCTCCCGAGCGGCGGAGATCTCTATGCAACGCCAGGCCTCAGGAGATCAAGGGTGATGACAACCAGGCCAGGCGGGCGCCAGCGCGCCAGAGGGGACAGTTTCCTCTCTGGTGCAAGGGAGACAAGGACGAACGCGGGTTCCCAAGGAACCCCGCCAAAGGTTTCCATTCCAGTGCAACAAGACCGGGTCAGCGAGAGCGGCAGGACGGATGTCACCAGCGAGCCCACCACCGCGTCACCACCACCTACTTTGCAGGCGAAGACCGCCTTTCGTCAGGATAGGGTGTACCTCCTGTCCCCTTTCAAATTTGGCCGTTGTGGGATCCCTTCCCGCCATTGCGATAAGGGAAGAGGACCCGTGCCGCTATAAATAGAGGCTAGGTAGTACGGTAGAGGGACACGAGACAACCACCCCGCAAACACACCCGCAAGGCAACACACCACTGTACTAGTTCATCCACAAACCTCCTCGTGAGGCAATCCACCAAAGGCAGGAGTAGGGTTTTACGCTTCGCAGCGGCCCGAACCTGGGTAACTCTCGTGTGCCATCATCTGACATTTGGCGCGCCAGGTAGGGGGCGTGTCGGAGTCTTCGGCAAGCTTCGCTTCTCCTTCGCCCCGTCGTGTCGATGGCCGACGCCGGACAAGCTCCTGTCGGCCTCGGAGGTTCCGCCTCCACCAACCTTACTGCTGCCGCCCAAGACCCGCGCCATGGTAGTGCGATGCTGGGCGGTCGTTACCAGGCCACCAGCATCATTTGCACCACCGACGCCGCTCGCGCCGGCCAGGCGCGTGGCGGACGAGTGGCACCCACGCGACCAGCATTGCACTACACCCACGTGGGAGACCTCAACGCGCACGACTCACTCCTGATGGCGAGTGAGATGCTTCGCCACCGCCCTACGCACGGGGGCTTCGACGCCTGGGCCGGCCACATCGCCGAGCTGGTCGCCGTCGCAAGGAGGGCCTGGGTCCCCCACCTTCCTTCACGACCACCGGCGCTGGGCGCCGGGGGCTCACTCGCCGTACCCATCGCCCCACCTGCGGACGGCGCGCCCGCTCCACTCCCAGGCGAACTCGGGCAGGGCCTGCCACACGTCGTGCTTCTCCTTCTCCGGATCCCGGTGACCGGCTTCGGAGCGCCGCCCGGCCCCGCCAGTAGCGCCTACGAAGGAGGTGCTGGGGCGCCCCGCTCGCGCCTCGACGTACACGCCCACACCCAAATGGATCATCGGCAGCCTGGCTCGTCCCGGCGGGAGCGCGCCAACCGATGCAGGGAGCAGGCGGCTCAGGCTTCCGGCCATGCGGGTAACCATAATGGAGGCGCGATGGAAAATCAGGGAGGCAACTCACGGCAAGACACGCGCGGCCCACCCCACGGCAGCGGTAGAGCCAGGCAACTTCGGGCGGAAGCCCGCTGCAGGAGGGTTTGTGGCCCGCGCGCCCAGGATGGTGTCATCTCGCCACCTGAGGAGACTGCCCTTGGAGCGCATGGAGACGACTCAGGAGGGGGCCAAAGCCTCTATACGAAGGCCTACGTTCCGAGCTACGTCATACCTGCGGAGGGCGCGGAGGATCAGGCGCCCTCTGCAGATGCCGGCACCCTCTCGGAATAGGGAGACGACCCGGATGCCCTCCCCAAGCTGGGCATGGGGGCTTCCACGGAGGGAGCACCAGGCCAGGTTCATGCGAGCGAGGAAGAGGGGAGGGACGTCCTGGGGAGCGCGGGGGCGCGATGCAGCCACTGCCCCCGCGAGCAAGCAGTACATGGCCGAGCCCCGGACCTCAGGGGCGACCGCCTGGGAGGATCAGCAAGACACGCGCAGCGCAGGCCACCCGCGGCAACGGGAGCACTGCCACGGCCCTCCGGAGGGGAGGGCCTCATGAGGCCAGCAAGCCGAGGCCCGAACGACGCCGCGACACCTCACGAGGCGGCTTCACCGACACAACACCTCTGCAGCTGCGCTGGGTGCATTGCGCTCATGTTTGGGCCGCGGGAGCGCAATCCCGCGGCTACGCGGGGAGCAATGCACTCGAGTTTGGGCTGTAAAGGCACGCAACCGCGCAGTAATGCGCGGGATGGCTCTTAACCGAGTTGGGAGCACCTGGGCCGTGCGCCTGGGGGCTTGCCCAGCTATCTTCACGTAATAATGAGTGGGCTGTATATGCCCGGAGCCCCCCGAGGATGCGGAGGGGTTCCATTCCACGCCAAGTGGAAGCCCCATGCTCCACGCTGGCGGACAACACTACCGTCCAATGGCTATGCCCACGCAACGTGGATGCCCTACGCTCCGCGCTGGGGGAAGACGAAGGCGAAGCCTAGCTTAGGCGCTGGACACGGCTGTTGCTTGCTTCCTTTTGTGTTCGTATTGCCGTTTTTTGAAATGAAGTTGAAGATTTCGTGACTCTATTTGAAAAGGGGCGGGAAATTTTCTCTCTTCGCGATTCCTCTTTCTGGCCTTGAAGTCTTTTTTCCTTTTGGATTGACACCTTGCCGAGTACGGCCCGCGCACTTTGGCCCCTCCTCGTGGCCTCTCGGAGCAGGCCGGCAAGGACCTGTCACCTCAGGGGCACTCATCACTTAAACGGTCAACTCCCACTCGGAGGCTCCGGCCACGGCCCGGCATGACATCACGGAACCTCGGGAGGCTCAGGCGCCTCCCGAAGCAGTAGCCCACGGAAAGGTAAGGAAGTCGCTTGAGCGTCAAGGGGGACTTCTGAGCAACGCGCCTGTTGACACATGAACATGTCACCGTGTACCCTCGACGCCGGGGGTGACGCACCGCAGCTCACGTCGAAGGAGGACCGTCCGGCAGCGCGATACGCAAGATAGCCGGCGGACGCTTTTGCAGACCCGAAACCCCGCACGCCCGGGAGGGACCTCGTCAGGGAGTGCGGCGGCTATGGGCTGCTCTAGGTCAATTCGCTCGCCCCTAGAGCCTTGGGATTCGCAGCTCTCAAACTCGAGGAACAGCGAAGAACGAGAGAGAAAAACAATGAAGAGATAAAACATAGATGAAAAAGTGGTATAGATTGATTTGTTCGATTGTGTGTTGTTCAATCGGCCATCACCTCTCATCTATTTATGAGGCGACTGGACTTCCCGTACAAGAAAAGGACTCCAAATCACGTCCAAATCTTTCCAAAATTAACCGAAAGAAAACTTGACCGCTTCGACGAGACGAACAACTTTCGTGTTGAACGTTTTTCGATTCGAAGCCATCTTGAGGGCCGAATCTCTTACGCAAAACAGCTGATTGGTGGTGCTACCCATCAGACACGTGTCTGGTGGGGCGCGCCATATTTTGCCTCCTGGCAGGGCTGCATTCCGATGGCTCTAACTTTTGCATACGAATTCGGATTAAGACGATTTTTATATTAAAATCGACCATTTCGACGAGACAAAGACAATCCCTGTAGAAACTTTTCTCATATGAGGCCGTCTTGGGGGCGTAATCAGCCGAATAGTGTCCTGCATACAAAATCTCAGTACTTCGAACACAACTTCGGCCTTAGAGATGAGATCGGATGGCTATGGCCCAAATATCAAAGTTTCTTCTTTCGACGATACAGAACTTTCTCACTTTGAGCACTTTTCCATTTGAGGCCTTCTTAATTATGTTTTCGACCATGCCAAAATCGGGTGTCAACACATGCCCCCCTGTTTTTCGGCGAAGCTTGCGTGCCAAAAAATAACTTGTTTAGAGTTTGTTCTAAGGACGATGTCAACACTCCATCGGCCATTTTGGATGTGCTTTGGGTGATAATTATATATCGGCCAATTATATGTGCTTAGGGCGATAGTTATATATCGGTCGTTGCCTATCTAGGCTTCTTGCCACACACTTGGATGATACATCTTTAACTATTTACCATTGAGAGCTCGAGGTAGCAGTGTCCCTTCTATGGATTCCACCAAATATGAATTTCCGGGAACTACTCTTGTAATCTTAAAAGGACCTTCCCAACTTGGGGACCACTTCTCGAATTTTATGTCTTTTGAACCAATTGGTAGGATCACCTTCCACACGAGATCGCCAACTTGAAAATTCTTCAACTTGACCTTCTTATTGTAAGCTCTTGCTACCCTCAACTTATCTCTCTCGATGGCCTTCAAAGCAGCCAAACGTTTATCAGCAACCTCATCAATATTGTCCATCATCAAGTTATAAAAGTCCATTGCAGATAAGTCATTTTGTTTGGCTAATCTCAAAGCATTCAAATTTACTTCCACCGGTAAAACGGCCTCTTGACCATATGCAAGCTCATATGGAGTTACCTTCGTAGCACCATGCCTTGAGATTCTATGCGCCCACAAAGCCTCGGACAATAACTCATGCCATCTCCTTGGATTATCCTCAATCTTTTTCTTGACGAGATTGATCAATATCTTATTGCTAGACTCAGCTTGTCCATTGGCTTGGGCATAATACGGAGAGGAATTGAGCAACTTTATTTTATACGATTCGGCAAATTCTCTAACTTGATGTGACATGAATGATGAACCTTGATCCGTAGTTAATGTTTGAGGAATGCCGAATCTATGAATAATGTGCTCGGTTATGAATTGAATTACCTCCGTATGTGTCATGTTTTTGAGAGGTATTGCTTCAGACCATTTAGTGAAATAATCAGTGGCCACCAACACAAACCGATGCCCCTTTGAAGAAGAAGGATGAATCTCTCCAATAAAGTCTAATCCCCAACCTCTAAAAGGCCACGGCTTGATAATAGGATGTAACATAGCAGCGGGAGCCAATTGAATATCACCAAACTTTTGACAAGCTTCACATCCTTTATAATACCTGAAACAATCATTAATCATCATCGGCCAATAAAACCCAGCACGCTGCAATAACCATTTCATTTTGGGGGCCGACTGATGAGTGCCACAAATTCCTTCATGGACCTCTCCCATAGCAACTCTTGCTTGGTCCTCGTCCAAGCATTTTAAAAGAATATCATCAACCGTTCGGCGGTAAAGTTCATCGTCTCTCATCGTATATTTGAAAGCCATACGCCGAACAGCCCTGTCCACCCTTTTACTCGGATCACGCAAGTAATCAATAATGGGCTTCCTCCAGTCTAGATTTTCACCTGCACTAGATTCTTTGTTAGTGGCCGAAGTGGTGTGTTCTGGTTCGGCCTCTTCCATATTGGCAAAGCTAGACATCGGCTTTTGAGAAATATGAAACATGCCATGATCCACATGGTAACCGGAAGCTTGTTGTGCCAAATCATTTGCTCTCCAATTGTCATGTCTAGATATATGAGCAATGCTAAAATAATCCAAAATAGAAATCGTATCTAGACACTTATCAAGATAAACATTAAGTGATTCGTCTAAACATTGAAAGACCTTGGACACTTGTTGCCCTACTAATAACGAATCACCAAAAGCCTCAATATGTGTAGCACCTATAGCGAGCAACATCTCTAAACCAAATAACAATGCTTCATATTCGGCTTGATTATTTGTGCAAAAATATTCCAGTCGGCATGAGGCTTCAAAAACAGCACCATGAGGAGATATATAAACAATACCAACACCTTGGCCATTGCTACAAACTGAACCATCAAAATATAACCTCCATGGCACTAATGAGACAAGGTTTATATCAACATCATGCTTGTCATTAATCCGATGCTCAACAATAAAATTAGCAACAATTTGGCCTTTCATGGATTTTAGAGATTCATAAGCCAAATCATACTCAATTAAAGCATAAGCCCACTTGCCAATTCTACCACTAAGAATTGGCCTATGCAACATGTACTTAATGACATCGGTTTGACAAGCTACTATGCAGGCACTCGGCACTAGGTAATGTCTCAGTTTTGTGCAAGCATAATATAAACAGAGGCATAATTTTTCAATAAATGTATACCTTGTCTTGGCGTCCAATAAGCGTCGGCTCAGATATGTAATAGTATGCTCTCTTCCTTCGGTTTCTTGAGTCAATGCAGCACCAATAACACCTTCCTCCACCGCAATGTAAAGCCTAAAGGGCTCTTTATGTTTGGGTGCTTTATTCACCGGAGGAGTGCTCAAATAAGTCTTGATCATGTCAAATGCCTCTTGCTATTTTGCCCCCCAAGTAAAATCAGCATCATTCTTTAAACGAAGCATAGGAGTGAATGCATCAACATTCCCTGACAAATTAGCTATGAACCTTCTCAAATAATTGACCTTGCCAAGGAATTTTTGCATATCTCTCTTGCATGTTGGAGCCTCCACTTTTTGTATAGCTTATATCTTTTTGGGATCAATTTCTACGCCATTCTCATGAATAATGAAACCCAAAAACTTTCCAGCCGACATGCCGAATGCACACTTCAAAGGATTCATCTTCAGTCCGTATTTTTTCATTCTTTCAAAAGCTAAACGCAAATCGGCTAAATGAGACTTAAAAGCATCCGATTTGACAACAATATCATCAATATAGACTTCAAGTATAATACCGAGTACATCATGGAAAATTAAATTCATAGCCCTTTGATATGTGGCACCAGCATTTTTTAATCCGAATGTCATCATTGTCCACTCGAATAAACCAAGGAAACCAGGGCAACGAAAGGCTGTCTTGGACATGTCCTCTTCGGACATAAAAATTTGATTGTAACCCGCATTACCATCAAGAAAGCTAATAACCTTATGTCCAGAAGCATCATTAATAAGCATGTCGGCTATTGGCATGGGATACTCATCTTTGGGTGTAGCTCTATTCAAATCTCTGAAATCAATGCACACCCTTAACTTGCCGGATCCTTTCTTCTCCACCGGCACAATGTTAGAGATCCACTCGGCATACCTGCAAGGTCGAATGAAATTAGCTTTGAGCAACCGACCGATCTCCTCCTTGATCCGGTCATATGTTTTTGGATTAAATTTTCTGGCCGACTGTTTGTAAGGTCTAAAACCGGCCTTTATAGGTAACCGATGCTCCACTAGCTCTCGGCTTAAACCTGGCATCTTATGATATTCCCATGCAAAGCAACAAACATATTCTTTCAATAGCCCGATCAACTCAACTTTACGATCGGCTTTCAAATTCTTGTTTACAAAAGTCAGCCGAGTGACTGAACCATCTCCTATATCTACCTCTTCTAATGGATCGGCCGACGTAAAACCTTGTCCTAATTTATCCATGTCATCCAACGCCTCTATAGATTCATACATATCGTTCTCGCTAGACCGATATTTTGCAAGACGTTTCTGCAACCACTCGGAATTAGAATCCATTTAAACATATCATACCTTGGAGCCGATTGCCACCAATCGGCTTTAAAGAGACGGGCACAAAGCCATTCTTCGTTGCGCTAAGGAAATCAAACTCTGACAAGTCGCGTCCCGTCAAGCAAGTAGCATTGGGATGTTGCCAATCCACCGATGCATCGGCCAAAGCAACACAAGCCGAGTTATCCGCATGAATGACTTCCACCTCATCATCAACCCACTGGATCAAAAACTGGTGCATAGTAGATGGCACGCATTGGTTTGCAAGAACCCAATCACGGCCTAGTATGACGTTGTAGTTACCTTGCACCTCAGCGACAAAGAATGCAGTAGCCAAAGTTTTGCTCCCGACTGTAAGCTTCACATACATCACACCTTTGGCTTCAGTTTTCTCTTTGCCTTCAAACCCGTTAAGCACCATATTGGTCTTGATTAATTCATCATCGGGCAAACCCAATTTCTTGAAGACCGAATAGGGCATGAGGTTCACCACAGCACCACCATCAACAAGCATCCGAGTGAGTGGTGATCCATTGATATGACCTCTGAGGTACAATGGTTTCAAGTGCGTCACTGGTTCTTTTGGCTTCTCGAATATTGCATTTTTGGGGCCAAAATCCAGCTGAGCCACTTCCCCTTCTTCATCTACAGCACGGAATTCAGCAGGTAAGTAATACACCATATTGATATCCATACCTTCATGAACCGGTGTAGACTCATAGTCCAACAGATCATCTTCCTCCTCGTGCGCGTCCACCAAATCTGAATTCTGTCCGAGTGAAGGAGAAGTAATAGGTGACGTGGACGATGTGAGAACGGTTGCATCATCTTCTTTTGGCAGTGTAAGTGCTACTGTGATATATGTAGAAGCCACTATATCCTGTATTGGTTTAGGCTTCCACACTTGCTTTGGTGGTACCATGGGCCGAGTGACATTGAACAACTTGTCCCTTTGCTTCTCGGCCTCTTGTTCTGCCATCTCTTGATTTCTCAACCTCTGTAGTTTTCTCTTTTGTGTCTTTGTTAGCCCTGAAGGACACCACCTTAACTGAGTGTATTTAGGATCAATTGGCTTCACTTGGCTGGTACTTGCTTCATGATCATTAGCCGAGTGCTTTGGCGCGATAACAAGTATCAGCTCAGTTGGGTTGCTATGCACAGTCGGCTATTGCGTGGTGAATGTTTCAGTGCGAGTGAGTCAGCATTGATATTTTCCGTGCCTTTTCCTGACTCCACTACTGCAACACTTTGCAACTTGACACGCCACTCTTGTTGACTTCTCTGGCCTACGAAGTTTTCACTCGGGCGCACCTTTTTACTCGGATGAAATCCACTCGGACGTTCAACTGAGTAGAATCCACTCGGCCGTATTCTTTCATTTAGATAAGTTCCACCCAAGTGCATTCTTACACTCGGATAGTTTTCACTCGGCGGCATATTTTGACCAACCGAGTGATGGGCACTAATGTTCAGTCGGTTTTCATACGAGCATCCAAGTCGATCCCAAAAGGTTGTCGTTGTTCTTGTGGAAACGGCACCCTTAATCCAGTCGGTTTTGCATACCGACTGAACATATCAGCTGATGGTGACCTTGGTCGCTTCAGGTACGATGACCGATTAGAACTAGAACCGGCCAACTGATTTGCATATTTGGACAGCAGCATATCAAAAGTTGGCTTGATTCGCTTACGCTGTACCTTAGCTTCATTCCTCTTCCACTTGCCAACTTCTGGACTCTTGGGTTTAACAAATTTAACACGAGTGTCTTGTTGCACCTATGGTTGCCCCCCGAGTGCAGGATTCTTGATGGTGATCTTGATTACTTCCTTGCCATCGGGTTGCTTGTCAAGCACAACCTGCCTCCCCAAGACCTTGCTGTCCTCCTTGCTTTTCCTGGGCTCACCAACAATGACATTAGTTTTATTAGTAGATTCGGCTACCTCCGGCCGAATGAGCAACTTTTTCCCCTCCAAATCCAGAGTTTTCATTGGGAAGGGATGCTTATCAACTTGCATCTCAGAAAAGTTCAATCGTCCGTCATTAATGGTCGATTGTATCTGTCGTCGGAAAACATTGCAATCATTAGTAGCACGAGAAAAAGAATTATGATATTTGCAATAAGCACGCCGTTTCAGCTCTTCAAACAATGGTAAAGTATGAGATATCCTAATGATCTTAGCTTGCAGCAAAGCATCAAATATTTTGTCACACTTAGCAATGTCATCTCTTCATCACGATTCATATGAATCGGTTTCAGATCATTGCAAGTAAATGGTTTGGCCTTAGATGGCCAAACAAATTCACCAGCATACATATCACCTTCATCGTCCGAGTGATCACTACCATACTCAACCATATTCATCTTAGGACGATCAGTTTTATACCTATGCACCTCCTTGAGATCTTTGCTTCGGCTCTCTTGAGCCAAAGCTCTTTGCAAGACTTGGTTGATACTTAAGAACTCATAGCCTTCTAGCTTTTCCCTAATGTGAGTTTTCAAACCACTGAGCACAAGGTCAGCCAAGTCCCTCTCGGTTATTACCAAACTATAGCACCGGTTCTTTGTATCTCTAAATCTCTTGACATAATCGGAGACCGATTCATCATTTTTTTGTTTAACCGATGTAAGATGTGATAACTTAAGTTCATTGCCGCCGCTATAAAAGTGATCATGAAATTTTTGCTCTAGCTGTGACCACACACGAATGGAACCATGTGGTAGAGAAGAGAACCATGAGAATGCAGTACCAGTTAAGGATAAAGGAAACAAACGCACTTTCAATTCATTCAGCGAGCCTGCCTCACCCAATTGTGCTAAGTATTGACTAACATGCTCCCATGTGGTTTTTGTGCCCTCTCCATTGAACTTAACAAAATCTGGAATTTTATATCCCGGAGGGCACTGGACAGCGTCAAAGTACTCGGGGTACGGTTTTTGGTAAATCCGATTCCGAGGTAACTCAACTCCAAAATTCTCTCGAAGCATCTTAGCCATCTCCTCTCTAAAATTAGCAAAAGCATCGTCCGTAGTAGACGATGAAGCTTGCTGCTGTGGTATGGGAGGAGTAGAATTACTAGCAGTAGGTAGGAACTGTGGCACATATGCCGAACCATAGTTCGGCTGTGGCCGAGTATTTACACCTATAGGTAAAGCTTGGTTCGGTATTGGCACCGAACTTGGCATGCTCATGATGGGATTAGCGGGTGCAGCCACGATCTGATTGGTGTGGGTAGGATAATAATTCATCGGTATGGGAGGTGCCGATGAAAGAGGTAAAGACAGATTGGGGTTTTCTACACTAGCAGCCACACCAATATTACCACTAGACGATTGAGGCATATTTTTCTGAGCATTGGTATTTTCTATGAAAGTTTGATAGACCAAATTATTACCATCAGCAATACGACTCTCAATCTCAGCCCACTGCTCGGGAGAAAAGGTAGTACTTACAGAGGGTTTAACCTGCTCATCCTGAAGAGGAGGGAACTTGATTTCTCCAATCGGAGTGACATTGCCTTGGTGATCCTTCTTGAATTTCGCCAGGAATTCCTGCAGCTCCTTCTCCTCACGTGCCTTCTTGTACTCCTCATAAGCTTGGCGATGATCGGCCGATAACTCAGCAAGACTGGGCTTAATGATGTTATCGGCGTCTACTTCACTCGGCTTGGGAAGATCAGACATGATGGATGATGATGATGATGGATCTTCGATTCCCCAGCGGAGTCGCCAAAAAGTGTGTTGACACACGAAAACGTCACCGTGTACCCTCGACGCCGGGGATGATGCACCGCAACTCACGTCGAAGGAGGACCGTCCGGCAGCGCGATACGCAAGACAGCCGACGGACGCTTTTGCAGACCCGAAACCCCGCATGCCCGGGAGGGACCCCATCAGGGAGTGCGGCGGCTATGGGCTGCTCTAGGTCAATTCGCTCGCCCCTAGGGCCTCGTGGATCGCTGGCCTTCAAGAGAAGAACGAACGAAGAACGAGAAGAAAGATACAAGGGTAGGAGATAGATGAACACGAAAAAGTAGTAGATGTGTTTGTTCGATTGTGTGTTGTTCAATCGGCCGTCACCTCTCATCTATTGATGAGGCGGCTGGACTTCCCGTACAAGAAAAGGACTCCAAATCACGTCCAAATCTTTCCAAAATTAACCGAACTCGGATTTAGGTATGTCTGGGACATTAGTTTGGTTTTTAGGTCCCACAGGCCACAAACGACCTCGGATAAAGATGATCCCAAAAGCAAATTTGACCGCTTCGACGAGACGAACAACTTTCGTGTTGAACGTTTTTCGATTCGAAGCCATCTTGAGGGCTGAATCTCTTACGCAAAACAGCTGATTGGTGGTGCTACCCATCAGACACGTGTCTGGTGGGGCGCGCCATATTTTGCCTCCTGGCAGGGCTGCATTCCGATGGCTCTAACTTTTGCATACGAACTTGGATTGAGACGATTTTTATATCAAAATCGACCGTTTCGACGAGAGGAAGACAATCCCTGTAGAAACTTTTCTCATATGAGGCCGTCTTGGGGGCATAATCAGCCGAATAGTGTTCTGCATACAAAATCTCAGTACTTCGAACACAACTTCGGCCTTAGAGATGAGATCGGATGGCTATGGCCCAAATATGAAAGTTTCTTCTTTCGACGATACGGAACTTTCTCAATTTGAGCACTTTTCCATTTGAGGCCTTCTTAATTATGTTTTCGACCATGCCAAAATCGGGTGTCAACAGCGCCTCAGGAGCCTCACCGATCGCATAGCTCCGCACCCCTTGGTCTCGTCCTGGTGATCCGGACGCCCCAATGACGGCCGAGGCCTCGCCCCTTTGGTCTCGTCCGGTGTTCCGGACGCCCCAACGGCAGTCGAGATCCGCTCGAGATCGGGCCGTGCCGACGCAGAGCGCCACTTGAGCGTCAAGGGGGGGGGGGGGTTCTCAGGTGATACGCCTCGGGAACCTCACCGATCGTGTAGCTCCGCGCCCCTTGGTGTCGTCCTGGTGATCCGGGTGCCCCAATTGTGGCGGAGGCCTCGCCCCTTTGGTCTCGTCCTGGTGATCCGGACGCCCCAACGGTGGTCGAGGTCTGCTCGGGATCGGGCCCCGTCGACGCAGAGTGCAGAAAGGGCTCCCGGACCACCCCACAAGCAAGGAAGAAGCCCTCCCCGACGGGATCCCCGACCTCCCTCGACGCTCCGCCCACGCTCCGTGACGCCCGAGCTCGCCACGACCCGATGAGCTAAGTACACCTGCCGGATAAGGGCAGAACCTTTTAAACAGATAATAGCCCGAATGCCAGGCAAGAGGCATGAGCGCTAACATAAAAATACAGGCGCTGCAGCCCGCTACGTAACCCCATCAAGATTCTTGTGGTTCCAGGAGCAAGGAAGGGCAGCGCGAGGGAAGGAGTCCGGCCACTCTAGGCGACGTGGCCAGGGGCCTGACCTTGGGGGCGGCACGATCCCCCTCAGGAGGGCCCGCCCCGCAAAGGCACGACCGGATGCCGTTGCCGGTCTTGGCGCGGTACCCTCGTGGGTCTCTCGAGGGACGCCGGGGCGCATTGGCAATAACACAAGGCCCCACGGTAGGCGCGGGATCACGTCACGCAAAACAAACAATCGACGGCTCAAAGAAGGAGGAGGAATACAAAGGTAAAAACACAAAAGTTAACGCCCCCAGGGGCCAGGTGTTGCTTGACATGACAGGAACTGGGAAGAGAAAACAGGGGAGGACTAAGCGGAGGAGTCGCTGTCGCCGTCCGGGCCGTCGCTCGCCGCAGCGCCGGAGTCATCACCGTCATCGGAAAGGGGCTCCTGGACGAACCGTTCCACCAGGGACTCCACGTGCGGGCGCGTCTCGTCCATGAGGGGCCCCTGGAGCTCCTCCGGCACCGGGTCCATGACGTGGAGGAGGTCGCGCTCCGGGGCGAGGCGGCGAAGATTGGAGAAGACGCGTGTCAGCGCGAGGTCCAGGAGGTCGCACGCGCTGGACGCATTGTCCTCATCGACCCGGGAGACGCCAGTTTCCAGCGCCTCCACCACCTTGTCGAAGAAGTTGTGGTAGCCCCCATCGTCGTGCGCGCACGGCAGCGCGGGGGCCTCCCCGACGAACCGGCTCACCGCGCCGACCGCGCGGTGGGCGATGTCCCGATACTACTTGGCGCGCTGCGCCTCCAGCATCTTCGTATGGGCCGCCTCGTCCTAGGCGGCCTGAACGGCGTCGACGGCCCCCTTGACCTGCGTCTGGAGCGATGCCAACTCCGTCTGAGCCTCCGCCTCGCCCCTGAGCGCGGCCTGGAGGGCAGCCTCGGCGTTTGTGAGCTGGACCCTCAGCGCATCTGCCTCCTCCTGGAGTTCCTCGAGTCTGCGCCTCTTGGGCGCGGGCGCCCTGGGAGGAGGGAACGATGAAGACCGGTGCGACAGATGCGATTACAAGAAGTGGAAGCGAGGGACTAGGAACTTACTCATCGATGATGGCCCAGCGCCGGTGGACTTGGGCTGGCCTTTAGGGTCCCCCACCGCTGCCTCCGGGGGCCGCCAATGGAGCCGGGGGCTCTGGACGTTTCCCCGCACCTGCCGCGCTTCCGCCGGACGCCATGGGTGAGCAAAGGAAAGGAGGAAGACGAGGAAGATAACTTGGAAGGAAGAGAAGTGAGAGGGCGCGTCAAGATGGCAAGGCCCCCCCGAGCGGGGCAGGTTTATAGACGCAACCGCAGCACTCGAGGCGTCGTGGGAAGTGGAGTCGCCAGGCACCTCAAGCGGCGTGTGTCAGACTCAAGCGGCGTGCTATCCTGCCTCACGTCGCTTCCCCTGCCCCCGTCGGGTCACATCCGCGTAGCCCGAGGCCGGGGAGGACGCGAGGGGTCAGCAGCATTCAAAGAAGGGCAATGATGGCCAAGGAGGTGCGTAGTCCTCGCGTCAGTCCGACTCAGGGTGGTTCCTGACTCTTTGGGGAGCCAAGACACCCACGTCTCATGGTGCGCCACGCGTCAGGTCGGGCCCACAGGCGGTTTGGGGCCCACGGCGCTTCGGGCCATCCTCAGTGGCTTCACCCCGAAGCTAGCTCGAGCATGCCTCGGGCCCGGGGGCTACTGTCGACGTTCTGGATACTGGGGTACCCAGACTTGCCTGCCTGCGGCCCAGGGCGTGGCCCACCTCGACGACCGAGTACGGCCCAGCGCGGCCTCGCTCCACGCAAGTCCCTCGCGAGACCCCGATCTCGCGAGGGAAGCAGCGCCAGGACCCGCAGGGGGTTAGGCCTCCCCAGGCCTCCTCCCGAGCGGCGGAGATCTCTATGCAACGCCGGGCCTCAGGAGATCAAGGGTGACGACAGCCAGGCCAGGCGGGCACCAGCGCGCCAGAGGGGACAGTTTCCTCTCTGGTGCAAGGGAGACAAGGACGAACGCGGGTTCCCAAGGAACCCCGCCAAAGGTTTCCATTCCAGTGCAACAAGACCGGGTCAGCGAGATCGGCAGGATGGATGTCACCAGCGAGCCCACCACCGCGTCACCACCACCTACTTTGCAGGCGAAGACCGCCTTTCGTCAGGATAGGGTGTACCTCCTGTCCCCTTTCAAATTTGGCCGTTGTGGGATCCCTTCCCGCCATTGCGATAAGGGAAGAGGACCCGGGCCGCTATAAATAGAGGCTAGGTAGCCCGGTAGAGGGACACGAGACAACCACCCCGCAAACACACCCGCAAGGCAACACACCACTGTACTAGTTCATCCACAAACCTCCTCGTGAGGCAATCCACCAAAGGCAGGAGTAGGGTTTTGCACTTCGCAGCGGCCCGAACCTGGGTAACTCTCGTGTGCCATCGTCTTCGTCGCCATCGAGCGGGGTTATCGTGTTGTGGGCTTGGAGGGGGTGAAGCTGTTGGGGAATCTTCGCACACGCCCCTGGGTTCGAATTCCTTAGGGTTTTGCGGAGCCCGAGGTCCGACATCATTAACCATGATTTCTCTTTTATGTGCTACATGTGGTTTTGATTATGCTCTCATTGAATACCTATTATTTTTGAACTAGTCTTATGGCCCATGCAAATTACCGTCGCTGTTTATTAACTCTCAAACAAATATAAGTGAAGAACGAGAGTGCGATTATTTCTATAAAATCTATACGCCATCGTGCTCTAAAAGATATAAGTGAAGTACTAGAGCAACTGCCAAGCTCAAAAGATATAAGTGAAGCACATAGAGTATTCTAATAAATTATAATAATATTGTGTCTCTCTCAAGGGGGTGTGTGTGCAGCAAACAGTGATTGTGGAAAACTAAAACAAAAAGCAAACTAAAGCAAATGACGCTCCAAGCAAAACTCATATCATGTGATGAATAAAAATATAGCTCCAAGTGACATACCGATGGATTGAGACGAAAGAGGGGATGCCTTCCGGGGCATCCCCAAGCTTCTACGATTGAGTCTTCCTAGAATATTACCTTGGGGTGCCTTGGGCATCTCCGAGCTTAGGCTCTTGCCGCTCCTTATTCCTTCATCGATCGTCATAGCACCCAAAACTTGAAAACTTCAGCACACAAAATTCTCAACAGAAACCTCGTGAGATCCGTTAGTATAATAAACATATGAAATACTTTAGGTACTGTTATAAATTGATTCATATTTTATTATTTCATAAGGTACTGTATTCTAACTTCTCCATGATTTATATTGCCCAATATAATCCATGGCATCATCAAAACAAGCAAAACATGCAAGCAAAAACAGAATCTGTCTAAAACAGAACAGTCTGTAAAGATCTGTAGAGAAACTATAATTCTTTATCTCTAAACATTCTGAAACATTAGTACCACCTGAGCAACTCGTATAACAATACTCTGCAAAAATTTCAGGAATTTACCACGCTCCAGTAGAGAACCAAAAATTCTGCACTGGAGGCGAAAGTTTCTGTTTTTGCATAGCATCAATTATATTCATCATGCAAATTATCCCAAAGGCTTTACTTGGCACAAACACTAATTAAAACATAAAAACACAATAATTACAGAGGTAACAATCATGTTATGACACACAAACAGAAAGTAAAACAAGAAAAATAAGATAACTATTGGGTTGCCTCCCAACTAGAGCTATTGTTTTACGCCCCTAGCTAGGCATAACGCGTATGATCAAGTATTGTCATATTTGACCTCAAGCTCCTCAATAACACAACCATGATTCATTGGAACAATAGGAGGCTTGAAAATAGGGTCCTTTATTAGGTTTATAAAGTTGGGATGCACACTAATCATTTTGAGATCTTCGTTCCTTTTGGTAGGAGGGGTACTAATGCTCTTGGGAACATATATGAACTTGGAACTTTTATTTTGAGAAGTACTAGCATTAGCTTTTGAGGGTGTGAAAGCGGAACCTATTTTATCAATGACTTCCTCCATTTTATCAATCCTATTAAAGCTTTGTTCTGCCCTCTAATCAATAATTGTATCCTTCTCCTTTAAAGTTTTCAAAGTCATTCCTACCCGTGACCCAAATTGAGTGATATATGAAGCTTTTATCTAACTCCTCAATTTGTTCATTAGTAGTCATCTTCTTTTCAATAGCATCAAGCCTTTTCATAACATGTTCCATGGTCATTATGGTTTCATTAATAATAAGAGGAGGTGATCCTACCAAATTTTCCATGGCCTTAAAAGCATACGAAGTGTGACTCATTAAGAAATTACCACCGGTGATCATATCAAGTACAAATCTATACCAAGTAGTAATCCCAACATAGAAATTGCGAAGCAAGGTGCTAGGAGATTTCTTATGAATTGATTTATTTTGAGCATTGCAAATTCTATACCATGCATCTTTCAAACTTTCTCCTCCCCTTTGTTTAAAATTGAGTACCTCATTATCGGGAGAAGAGGGATCAAAAGAAGAACTAGCCATAGCGACAAGCGACAAGTAAACTAGTGACAAGCAAAGATAAATATTTTTCTATTTTTTATTTTTATAATGCAAGCTAAATATAACAACAAATAAAAAGAAGAACAAGTGAATGATAATTTGTGTGAAGTTACTTGATAGTTCATGGTGATATTCCCCGGCAACGGCGCTAGAAATTCTTCCTGATGCTTGTGATCTACGTTGGGTTTTCCGTGAAGAGGAACGGGTGATGCAGGACAATGCGGGTAAGTATTTGCCTCAGTTAAGAACCAAGGTTTATCGAACCAATAGGAATATCGGTCATCAACCGTCTTCAGCGGCTGCACATAAAAGATAACACACTTGCACCCAACGCGGCAAGAGGGTTGTCAATCCCCTTGATCTCGTTATTTGCAAGTAAAATAGATGTGTAGATACTTGTAAATTTCAAAATAAAATAAAATAAAGAATATGGCAGCAAGGTATTGGAAGCGTTTGTAAACTTATAAGTGGATAGACTCGGTGACGTAGTTTTCTCTAGTGGCATCTCTCATGTAGTAGGCATACGGTGGGTAAACAAATTAATGTTGGGCAATTGATAGAAGAGCGGATATTTATGCAATCTTTATTCACGGCAATAATGATGTATATATAGGCATCACGTCCATAAGAAAATAAGCCAACTCCTGCCTGCACCTGTTATTATAAATCCACCCATCGACTGCTATACAGCATGCATCTAGAGTATTAAGTAAAATAGAGTAATGCTTGGAGAACGATGACATGATGTAGACAAAGAGAATTCAATTAATATGAACTAAACCCATCATTTTATCCTTAGTGGCAGCAATACAAAGACGTGTCTTGTCCCTTTTTGTCACTGGGATATAGAGCACCGACAGATTTAACCCACTACAACACACCCCTCTCACTAAAAAATATCAATCTCGTTGGCCAAACTATCTCAATAGATTGGAATGATTTACGAAGCTATAATGATCATGCAAATAAGAATCATAATAATCATAGGTGACTCAAATACTTTTCATGAATAATCTGAACATAAACCCAAAATTCATCGGATCCCAACAAACACACCGCACAAAAGGATTATATCGAATAGATCAAAGCGAAGACGCGATGATCATTGTATTGAAGATCAAGATAGAGAGGGAGAGATAGCCATCAAAATACTAACTACAGACCCATAGGTCTATGGTTAACTACTCACAACTCATCATGGAGGCAGCGACGGTGATGCAGTGCCCCTCCATGATCGATTCCCCGTCCGGCAGATCGGCGGAAAAGGTCGCCAGATGGGTACGCGGTGGAACACAGACTTGCGGCGGCGGAAAAATTGTTTCAGGGGATCTCCTAGGGTTTTTTGAATATTTGAGAATTGATAGGCCAGAGAGGGGCACGAGAGGGCAGCCAAGGGGGCCACGACCCAACAGGGCGCGACGTGGCCCTCTGGCGCGCCCTGTTGGATCGTGGTTCCCTCGTGCAACCTCTCGTCTCCTCCCGAAGCTTGCAGGTCTTCTTTTGGTCCAGAAAAAAATCATATTAAAGTTTCATGGCATTTGGACTTCGTTTGGTATGGTAAACCTGAAAAGCAAAAAACAAGCAGAAAATAGCAACTGACACTAGGCACTAGGTCAATAGGTAAGTGCTCAAAAATAATATTAATTGGTAAATAAACACCCAAAAAGTATCCTAGAATGATAATATAATAGCATGGAACAATCAAAAATTATAGATACGTTGGAGACGTATCAGCATCCCCAAGCTTAATTCCTGCTCGTCCTCGAGTAGGTAAATGATAAAAACAAGAATTTTTGATGTGACATGCTACCCAACATGTATTCTATTGCAGGTTTGTTCATTGAGAAACGATGAATTAATAAACATCAACATAGTAATGTTTATAAACATAAGAAACGTAATCATCAAGTTTCAAAGTATACGATCCGAAAAGAATGTTCACCCCCTATTCATTTTATCATATTAGAATAGCATGGCTTCGTCTTCACCACATAAATACAAATGCCAAGCACCACGGTGTCAAGTCAGGCAATTGGATCGCACTTTTTAATGCGCTTCAACTTTTTATTACTTGCGCAATATATGAGTGTGAACCATGGATATAGCACAAAGGTGGAATAGAATATGGTGGTAGGTTTCAAAGGGGTGAAAAGTGGAGAAGAAAGTCTTGCGTCAACTAGGCGTATCAACAGGCTATGGAGATGCCCATCAATAGATATCAATGCGAGGAGTAGGGATTTCCATGCAATGGATGCACTAGAGCTATAAGTGTATGAAAGCTCAACGGAAGCTAAGTGGGTGTGCATCCAACTTGCTTGCTCCTGAAGACCTCAGGCATTTGAGGAAGCCCGTCATCAGAATATACAAGCCAAGTTCTATAATGAAAAATTCCCGCTAGCATATGGAAGTGAGAAACATGAGACTCTCTATATGAAGAACATTGTGCCACTTTGAGGCACAAGTGTGGAATAAGAGGTAGTAGCACAGTCCCTTCTCTCCTTTCTCTCATTTTTTTGCTTTTTCTTTTTTTCTTTTTCTTTCTCGTTTTTCTTTATTTTTCTTTTTCTTTTTTGTTCGTCCGGAGTCTCATCCCGACTTGTGGGGGAATCATTGTCTCCATCATCCTTTCCTCACTGAGACAGTGCCCTAATAATGATGATCATCACACTTTTATTTACTTACAACTCAACATGAGAAACTGTATGACTCTATATGAATGCCTCTTGCAGTGTACCAGGATGTGCAATGATCAAGCGTAACATGTATGATATTAATGATGAACGGTGGCTTTGCCACAAATACAATGTCAGCTTATATGATCATGCAAAGCAATATGACAATGGAAGTAAAAGTCATATGCTGTGACGGTGGAAGTTGTATGGCAATATATCTCGGAATGGCTATGAAAATGCCATGATAGGTATGTATGGTGGCTGTTTTGAGGAACATATAATGAGGCTTATGTGCAATAGAGCATATCATGTCACGGGGTTTGGATGCACCTGCGAAAGCTGCACCAATCCTCAAAGTGAGAATGGGCAATGCATGGTACCGAAGTGGCTAGCAAATATGTGGAGGTGAGTGTGCGTATATCCATGGATTCACATTAGTCATGAAGAACTCACATACTTATTGCAAGATTTTATTAGCCCCCTCAAAGCAAACCACTACTCGCATGCCCCTAGGGAGGAGGTCGGTAGGAATTAACCATCGTGCGCCCCCGACCTAAATAGCACAAGGATTTCAACGAGGAATAAGTATGCTCACACGTCCTCACCATGCTATAAAAATATTTCGATGAACAGAAAATTAACAACCTCTAATTCACAATACATTTATTAACCAATGATCATGCACTCATGCTTTTTCACGTTACCACATTAATAGCATCAACCATGATTTCTCTTTTATGTGCTACATGTGGTTTTGATTATGCACTCGTTGAATACCTATTATTTTTGGACTAGTCTTATGGCCCATGCAAATTACCGTCGGTGTTTTTTAACTCTCAAACAAATATAAGTGAAGAGCAAGAGTGCAATTATTTCTATAAAATCTATACGCCATCGTGCTCTAAAAGATATAAGTGAAGTACTAGAGCAAGTGCCAAGCTCAAAAGATATAAGTGAAGCACATATAGTATTCTAATAAATTATAATGATATTGTGTCTGTCTCAAGGGGGTGTGTGTGCAGCAAACAATGATTGTGGGAAACTAAAACAAAACGCAAACTAAAGCAAATGACGCTCCAAACAAAACTCATATCATGTGATGAATAAAAATATAGCTCCAAGTGACATACAGATGGATTGAGACGAAAGAGGGGATGCCTTCCGGGGCATCCCCAAGCTTAGACACTTGAGTCTTCCTAG
The DNA here is from genome assembly GCA_039707655.1 of Elymus sibiricus. NCBI lineage: Eukaryota > Viridiplantae > Streptophyta > Magnoliopsida > Poales > Poaceae > Elymus > Elymus sibiricus. Next base: position 188,704,697 of record CM077673.1, read on the forward strand.
AATATTACCTTGGGGTGCCTTGGGCATCCCCAATCTTAGGCTCTTGCCGCTCCTTATTCCTTCATCCATCGTGATATCACCCAAAACTTGAAAACTTCAGCACACAAAACTCAATAGAAACCTCGTAAAATCTGTTAGTATAATAAACATATCAAATACTTTAGGTACTGTTATAAATTGATTCATATTTTATTAGTGCATAAGGTACTGTATTCTAACTTCTCCATGATTTATATTTGCTTATATAATCCATGGCATCATCAAAACAAGCAAAACATGCAAGCAAAAAACAGAATATGTCTAAAACAGAACAGTCTGTAAAGATCTGTAGAGAAACTACACTTTTGTATCTCTACAAATTCTGAAATATTCGGACAACCTGGCCAATTCGTATAGCAATACTCTGTAAAAATTGCAGGAATTTACCACGCTCCAGCAGAGAACCAAAAATTCTGTTCTGGAGGCAAAACTTGCTGGTTTTGCACAGCATCAATTATATTCATCATGCCAATTATCCCAAAGGCTTTATTTGGCACAAACACTAATTAAAACATAAAAACACAATCATTACAGAGGCAACAATCATGTTATGACACACAAACCGAAAGTAAAACAAGAAAAATAAGATAACTATTGGGTTGCCTCCCAACTAGCGCTATTGTTTTACGCCCCGAGCTAGGCATAACGCGTATGATCAAGTATTGTCATCTTTGACCTCAAGATCCTCAATAACACAACCGTGATTCTTAGGAACAATAGGAGGCTTGAAAATAGGGTCTTGTATTAGGTTTATAAAGTTGGGATGCACACTAATCATTTTGAGATCTTCATTCCTTTTGGTAGGAGGGGCACTAATGCTCTTGGGAACATATATGAACTTGGAACTTTTATTTCGAGAAGTACTAGCATTAGCTTTTAAGGGTGTGAAAGCAGAACCAACTTTATCAATGACTTCCTCCATTTTATCAATCATATTCAAGCTTTGTTCTACCCTCTCATCAATAATTGTATCCTTCTCCTTTAAAGTTTTCAAAGTCATTCTTACCCGTGACCCAAATTGAGTGACATGATTATGAAGCTTTTTATCTAACTCCTCAATTTGTTCATTAGTAGTCATCTTCTTTTCAATAGCATCAAGCCTTTGCATAACATGTTCCATGGTCATTATGGTTTCATTAATAATAAGAGGAGGTGATCCTACAAAATTTTCCATGGCCTTAAAAGCATCCGAAGTGTGACTCATTAAGAAATTACCACCGGTGATCGCATCAAGTACAAATCTATACCAAGTAGTAATCCCAACATAGAAATTGCAAAGCAAGGTGCTAGGAGATTTCTTATGAATTGATTTATTTTGAGCATTGCAAATTCTATACCATGCATCTTTCAAACTTTCTCCTCCCCTTTGTTTAAATTTGAGTACCTCATTATCGGGAGAAGAGGGATCAAAAGAAGAACTAGCCATAGCGACAAGCGACAAGTAAAGTAGTGACAAGCAAAGATAAATATTTTTCTATTTTTTATTTTTATAATGCAAGCTAAATATAACAACAAATAAAAAGAAGAACAAGGAAATGATAATTTGTGTGAAGTTACTTGATAGTTGATGATGATATTCCCCGGCAACGTTGCTAGAAATCCTTCCTGATGCTTGTGATCTGCGTTGGGTTTTCCGTGAAGAGGAACGGGTGATGCAGGACAATGCGGGTAAGTATTTCCCTCAGTTAAGAACCAAGGTTTATCGAACCAATAGGAATATCGGTCATCAACCGTCTTCAGCGGCTGCACACAAAAGAGCACACTTGAACCCAACGCGGCAAGAGGGTTGTCAATCCCCTTGATCTCGTTATTTGCAAGTAAATGAGATGTGTAGATAATTGTAAATTTAAAAATAAAATAAAATAAAGGAAATGGCAGCAAGTTATTGCAAGCGTTTGTAAACTTATAAGTGGATAAACCCGGGGGCCGTAGTTTTCTCTAGTGGCATCTCTCATGTAGTAGGCATACAGTAGGTAAACAAATTACTGTTGGGCAATTGATAGAAGAGCGGATACTTATGCAATATTTATTCACGGCAATAATCATGTATATATAGTTATCATGTCCATAAGCAAATAAGCCGACTCCTGCCTGCACCTATTACTATTACTCCACCCATCGACCGCTATCCAGCATGCATCTCGATTATTAAGTAAAACAAAGTAATGCTTGGAGAACGATGACATGATGTAGACAAAGAGAATTCAATTAATATGGACTAACCCCATCGTTTTATCCTTAGTGGCAGCAATACAAAGATGTGTCTTGTCCCTTTATGTCACTAGGATATAGAGCACCGCCAGATTGAACCCACTACAATGCACCCCTCTCATTGAAGAAATGCCAATCTAGTTGGCCAAACTATCTCAAAAGATCAGAGAGATTTACGAAGCTATAATGATCATGCAAATAAGAATCATAATAATCATAGGTGACTCAAATACTTTTCATGAATAATCTGAACATAAACCCATAATTCATCGGATCCCAACAAACACACCGCACAAAAGGATTACATCGAATAGATCAAAGCGAAGATGCAATGATCATTGTATTGAAGATCAAGAGATAGAGAGAGATAGCCATCTAGATACTAACTATGGACCCGTAGGTCTGTGGTGAACTACTCACAACTCATCATGGAGGCAGCAAGGGTGATGCAGAGCCCCTCCATGATCGATTCCCCCTCCAACAGATCGCCGGAAAAGGTCGCCATATGGGTACGCGACGGAACAGAGACTTGCGCCGGCGGAAAAAGCGTTTCGGGAGCTCTCCTAGGGTTTTTGGAATATTTGAGAATTCATAGGCCAGAGAGGGGCATGAGAGGGCAGCCGAGGGGGCCACGACCCAACAGGGCGCGGCCTGGCCCTCTGGCGCGCCCTGTTGGCTTGTGGTTCCCTTGTGCAGCCTCTCGTCTCCTCCTGAAGCTTCCAGTTCTTCTTTTGGTCCAGAAAAGATCATATTAAAGTTTCGTGCCATTTGGACTTTGTTAGGTATGGTAAACCTGAAAAGCAAAAAACATGCGGAAAACAACAACTGGCACTAGGCACTAGGTCAATAGGTTAGTACTCAAAAATAATATTAATTGGTAAATAAACACCCAAAAATTATCATAGAATGATAATATAATAGCACGGAACAATCAAAAATTATAGATACATTGGAGACGTATCAAGGATTTGTGTGCCTTGTCTTTGTGTTAGAATTTTTGTTCCAATTTTTAGATTACTTTTTGTTGCAAGTGTTGTGACTAAAACCCAAAAAGATTGCCATGACTCGTAATCTTGGAAGCTTTGGTGCTCCTAGGAAAAGTTTCATGTGTGAACCAATTGCACAACCTGATGTTGTTTCCGCCGAGTATGAGATTAAACTGAACCTAGTCTCTATGGTTCAATAGTATCAATTCGAAGGCTCTGCTTCTGAGGATGCCGACATGCATTTGCATAATTTTTTTGAACTGTGTAACATGAGACACATAAGGGATTATGACCCTATCGCCTTGAAGTTGCATCTATTTCCTTTCTCTTTGAGAGGAAAAGTTAAAGAATGGCTTCTAGTTTTGCCTAGAGGTAGTATAACTTCATGGACTGAGTGTTGTTGTAAGTTTTTATCTAAGTTCTACCAACTTGCAAATATTTTGCAACTGCGCTCGCAGATAACAAGTTTTAGGCAGGAAGACCGTGAGACACTAGCGCTTGCGTGGGTTCGCAGGAAGGAGGCTATAAGGAATTGTCCTAATGATGGAATGGAATATTAGTTAATTCTTCATATGTTTTATAATGCTTAACTCCTATGTCAAAACTATGCTTGATACTGCTACAGAAGGAACTATTATGGGAAAGATCATCGCTGAAGCTAAAAAGTTGCTAGATGGTATGGAAGAGAACCATGCCCAACAGCATGTTGAGAGGGCAACCACCAAAAGAGTCAATCCTCTTGAAGAAAAGAATATGAAGTTGATTGCTAAACTTGATGAACTCATCTTTGTGATGAAACGTAAAATCAAGGTAAACGTATATGCTATTGATGAAGAAGATGCTAATTTTATTGCTTGTAATAGTTAAAAGCCCAACAGGAAAAATAATGGGTATGCTCCTAGATTTTCTTATCGTAATAATCATGGAGCACCTATAATTTTGACTAGTAAGATTGCTGGCCTCACTAACGATGTGTAGGCTCTAAATGGAAGACAAAGAGCATGTAACCACAAGTTATGAAAATTGCAGAGAGTCTAACTTCGATTCTAGCCAACTTTCCAGGTAAACCGGAACCTAACCGGTTGAAGATGTCAAGATGATGAGAAGTAGCGAAGAAAGTGTAGAAGAGCTTGACAAAAGCCATGTACCAGAATATACATATTAAGTTGCAAACTTCGGTAAGATGATAGCAATGAAATACCCACCACCTAAAGTATCAAATGATGAAGCACGCACGCACGCACACACACACACACACACACACACAAATGGGAGCTATTCTGTTTCAGGTAACAGAATATTATTATGTTACTATTGTTGAACTGACGAACTCGAGCGGTTGGACTGATGCTTTCATTTTTGTCGAACTGATTGGCTTGTTTAGTTCAAAACAATTAAAAAATTATCGTCCGAGTGGGGCATGTAATATATTGTTGGAAAGCTCTTGACAGCTACATTAAAGTCATACAGGAATTTTTTGCAAAATTTTGATGGTTTAAGAGCAGTTTTGATTTTTTTTTCAAATTCGAAAACGTGAAACGTATTTTGGACTCAATTTTCAAACGGTTTGTCGGAATTGAGCAACTGAGATGGCGTTGGAAAGCTGATCAAAATCCGCTTCTTCCATGTATACAATGTTTTTTCAAATTCTATACGATTTAAAAATAATTTTAAAAATAGTGAAATTCTGGGCGAAACGTATTTTCACGTTTTTGGAAGCGATTTGTCGGATTGATGCAAATGATATGGAGTTGGAAAGCTATGGAATGTGCGCAAGTTTTGCATACATAAAGTTTTTTTCTAATTCCTTACGGTTTAAATTCAAATTCGAATACGGTCAAAGTTGGTTTCAAACGTGATATTTTTAAAAAGTTTGTTAAAATGGGGCAAATAATATACTGTTGTAAAGCTATGAAAAATGCAAAACTTAGTCATGTCGAACGTTTTCTCAAATTCATAACCGTTTAAGAGTAATTTTGAATACGGTGAGACCTATTGTGCCGTTTATCCTTCAGAAGAGTACTCGTACTGATTTATATGTGTGTTTGTACTGAGGTATTTTTCATAAAGTAATTTTGAATGGTTCCAAAAAAAATACTTGAACTGATGGTCGTGTGGGTTTGTACTGAGCGTGTTTTCACAAACTATACTTTACTCTTTTTTTGCTATGATTTTCACACCAAAAAAGGCTTTTTTTTACCTACCAAATGAATTGCTGTACTATTTTACCGGATTTTTTGAACTTGCGTGGGATGTATGATTAAACTTGTTGTAACAAAACTTTTTAGGTTTTTTTCTACCTTTTTCCTCATTCAAACTTATGGCGTCACCGCATTCGAACTTGTGGTGTTCATCATTTTTTCAGAGAGAATTCCCTAATTGGCCCAAATAAACTTTTCTTCCCTACTTGACACCTAAACTAAATTTTGTTACTTATATGTCACTTTCGTCCATTTTAAACACTAACAGAGTTAAGTGTGAGGTGAAAAGACCATTTTGCCTCTAGTGCATTGTGTAAAGTATCCTGGATATAGTTAAAAACCAATCCGTTCACATATGTTTTAGGGATGTTCAACGGATGTTGCACATGTATTCATAGTCATGGATCGTATGGGTGTTTGAAAATTATATGGGTTCATAATACGTAGTATTGGTGGTGTTGCCTATTAGTATTCATGTTTCTATCATTTTCTATACCGGATGATAAACTGTATGGGTAGGCCAGCAATATGTTTTTTTCCTAACCAATGCCCCCATACATATGTTGGGTACATAGTACATGGTGTTCTAATGGTATACATATCTTGCGTATTGGTGTGACGCCCCCAATTTCAACCGTACGCTAATCATACACGCAATGCGTATGACAAAGATTAGGGACTCACTGATCGATATCACAACACAACACTAGACACAAATTAAAGTCATACAGCTTCATATTACAAGCCAGGGGCCTCGAGGGCTCGAATACAAAGCTCGACAAGCACGAGTCAGTGGAAGCAAATAATATCTGAGTACAGACATAAGTTAAACAAGTTTTGCCTTAAGAAGGCTAGCACAAACATAACAACAGATCGAAAGAGGCGAGGCCTCCTGTCTGGGAACCTCCTATCCTACTGCTGGTCGGGGGCAGCCTCCACGTAGTAATAAGCTCCAACGGTGGTGTAGTAGTCGTCTCCAGCGTACTCCATCTCCTGGGCTCCGTCATCTGAACGCAGTAACCGTATCGAGGGGGAAAGAGAAAGCAAAGCAGCGGTGAGTACTCATCCAAAGTACTCGCAAGACTGACATCAGAACTATGCTAAGTATGCATCAGTATCAAGGAATGGGGTTATATCTGGACTGGCTGCAGAAAAGCAAGAATAGGGGGAAGGCCTAGTCCTATCGAAGACTAGCATCTTCAACATCTTGCAGCATTAGAAGAGACTAGACTGATAACTCATATATAGCAATATCATTGTAGCAATTTTATAAAGTATCCACGCCTAGAGATTCTTCCTCGACTCCCTGCGAGGAAGCAATCTCGGGGCCAACATTCATTTCAATCTTAAGTCACAATTATAGTTGTAGTAGATCAAGGTACAACTCCAAGTTGTCCTGTTACCGTGGACACGGCTATTCGAATAGTTGAATTCATCCCTGCAGGGGTGCACCACATTTCCACACTCGTCTGATAACCTTTGGCCGGACACACTTTCCTGGGTCATGCCCGGCCTCAAGACATCAACGCGTCATTGCCCTCCCTAGGCTCAACAGAGAGGCCAGCCCGCCGGTCTAAATCCTAAGCGCGTAGGGGTCATGGGCCCACTCGCCATTTGCACTCCTGCACGATGCGTGGGCGGCCGAGGTCAGTCCTAGCACACTCTAATACAAGATCAGTGCCGTCGCGGACCACTCGATTGCGCGTCGCTCCATTGCTGACGTCCAAAGAGCCTCGGCTGATACAACGACGCCGAGTACCCATAACTTTTCCCTCATGAGGGCTGGCGCGAAAAAGGTCAAACAACCAACTCAGATCAAATACCCAACCCATTAGCATTTTATTAATGCGGTGACGAGCGCGACCCATGATGTGTGTTCCCGTCGCCCCGTCTCGAGGTCTTGTGGCAAGGGCCTCACCTGCCCGGCCACGCCTCGTCGTCATCAAACCGTGGGTACCCTTCAGGGCCGACCCATCACCAACATCTTTCTGTAACCAAGTCATAGTCACCGTGTGTATACGACATCAAGGCGGGACCTAAGGAATCACCCTGAATGGACACCGCTCAATGTAACCGTCAAGGTGGACTTAGAGGAATCACCCTCGGTGGTCCCACACTTGAGGGGTTGCACGACAGAGTCTATATCGGGAGTGGCGGAGAGGTATCACCCTCTATTTACCACGACCGACTAGCTACACTATAGAGCTAGCATCATGAGTACTTCACGAGGTGTCACCCTCCGTACTCGATAGTAGTTATGCAGAGTCGTACAACTAAGGGGGTGTGCGGTGATGTGACGGGACTGGCTTGTCGATCATGATGATCGAGTAGCTGATAATTAAAGCGGGGCAACTGAGACTAAGGGGTCACAGGGGATTCATTAATCAACCTATACTAAGTAGTTGATATGACTGTAGGTACAGTAGCAGTTCATCAAAAACAGGCTATGCATCAGAATAGGAGCTATCTATAACAATAGCAAAAACTAATGCAAGAATGAGAGGGAAAGAAATGGGCGATATCAGAATGCTCAAGGGGGGTTGCTTGCCTTGCTGCTCTGCTGCAAAGGCCTGATCGTCAGTCGCGTAGTCGTACCCGTCAGCAGCGTCAGTCTCGGGGTCTACCGGTAAGAAGAGGGGGGGAAACAATAAATATAATGCAGACAGATGCAACATGATGCATGACATGGCAATATGCAGAGCTAGGCATGCACTAACGCAGTGCTACACGTCTCACACGGATCGGAATAATATCTGACGATATTTCCCGGGTCTCGGGCTACTACCGGACAGATGAATCCGATGGAAAAGTTCCATGTTCATCATATTAGGAGCATGTGAAGACGAATGGACAGCGTATTTGGATTCGTGGGATTTTTCTGAGCAACTTTCATGTATAAATAATTTTCATCCGAGTTACGGATTATTTTATAATAATTTTCAAAGTTTTAATAATTTTTTGAAATTAAACAGATTTAATTAAATTCAAAAAGTAATTATGACGTCATCATGACATCAGGATGATGTCAGCAATCAGCAAGCCCATTGACCGGTCAAACTGACCAGTGGGGCCCTCCTGTCATTGACAGAGGCTAAACCAGTACTTAAATTAAACCTAATCTATTTAATTAAGGGACCGGGCCCGCATGTCATTGGATCATTAGTTTAGCTAGATCATGGATGGCGTGTGTTGCCACGCCCGTCTCTTTTGGCAATATAATGATACGATGTTTCATACTGTATTGAAAGGTAATGCTGGGAGAACGGGATGATAGCGTTCTTCGCTCTCTTGTTTATGCACATGATGAGATCTTTACTTCTTTTTCTTGTTCCTAGCTTATAATATATGTGTCACTTATAGTTGCATTTCTCCTCTATTCTGGTTGCTGACGTATGCTATCTTGTACTACCTCCATGCCAAAATATATGACGTTTTGGTAGGCTAAACTAGCCTACTAAAACGTCATATATTTTGGCACGGAGGTAGTATAAAGGATATGAAAAAATGTCAGGTTTACAATAAAGTGAAAAGAAAAACAAACAACTCAAGTTATAATGTTTCAATATTCTTAAGATTAATTACACATGTAAATAGGGATGAATCTCCTCTTGCCCAAGCCGACATGCAGTTGCACCCGCGCGGGTGCCTCTTCTCCTGGAACCGTCGCGTCCTCCAGAACCGACGCCTCTCCAGAGAGTCGGGACTCTCCGGAGATATATATACTCCCTGTAATCATCGATGTAAAGGATTGAATCAGTTTTGATTCTAAACACGTTATCACGCACGTAGAACAGCCAGTGAGAGCGAGAACAACAGAGAAAGAGAGAAGGGAAGGAGCACCTTGCCGCCGGTGAGATGCCAGGCCTCGTCTCCTTCTTCCTCCGCCTGATCCGCGAGGACGGCCGTCGGAGCCGCCTCATTGCCCGTCGCCATCATGGAGTTGGTGGCCTCCGCCGTCACCATCGTCGGATGCAAGCCATCCGCTGGTTCGGCCGCAGCGCCGCTGGACGTGGTGCCCCTGGCGGCCATCGCGCCGCCGGACGCGGCTACTGCGCCGCCGGACGCACTGAACACGGTGCTCACCACATCCCGCTCGTGACCAGGGGGGTTGACCCGTGGCTCGCAGCCGGCCCGAGTGTCGCCGCCGCGCCCGCACTGCCCCCTGGGTCCCCGCCTCCACCCCCTCCTCCGCCGGCCGAGTGGCTTGCGCTTCCGACGCCGACGCCCGCAGCCGAGGCCGCCGGCCCGCCCGGCTACGTCCCCGTGCCTATGCGGACTGTCGTGGACGCTTAGGAGGCGCTCGCCTTCATCTCGGAGCCAACCGGCGCCTCCGGCGTCGTCCGCCTCGGTGCCGGGATGGAGGGCATCGGCACAACCGCTCCGCCGCCGCAGGAGATGACCGCGAACACGGGCAGACGCGCGGAGCACCGCTTCGGACGCCTCTTCGGGCGCGCCGTGGCAGCCCTCGACCGCCGGCCCGGCCGCCGCGCCGGCTCGTGGGATCCGGCGGGCCTCGGCCTCGCCCCTGGCCAGCAGCAGGGGGCGCGCCTCGACCCCGTCTTGGTCGCCTCGTCCTCCGACGAGGAGGACCCCCCCCCCCCCGTGGTGCGCCGGTGATCGCCGGAATAGCAGGGGGACGCCGGCGCCTTCTGCTCCTGTCGGCCACATCGAGGAGATCATGGGGCTCGTGGGCAGTGCGGGCGGCTGTGGCTTATCCCATAGCGGCCCCCTGCCCCCCCCCCTCTCTTATGTGGTTGCGGTGGGGCTAGGGTGGGCTGGCCAAAGGCTGGGGCGGCCCATGCCTAGCCACCCGGCTGCCTCCTTTGCTCAGGGCTGGGGTGGAATTGTTTTTCATTTTTTTCTGTTTTAGTTAAATCTAGTACTAATTATTGTATATAGTGTATTTTTAGACTATGTTTAGTCCTATTTCTTACATTAGTCCAGTTCTAGATTTACTCTAGGTTAGGACTTGTGTAATTATTAGTGTGTTTATATTATGCAATGGATTGATGATATAAATAAAGTACCGGATTTCATCTGGGAACAATGACACGTTCTATGTGTTTACCACATATCAAGTTCTCTTGAACATGTTTTTGCGATTGAGATCATCTTCTCTCGCATATCAAACTTGCAATTTTTTGAATATTTCTCCCTCATATATTTGGAATCACAAAGTAATGAGTTGTGAACTACTGCTCATTTGCAGACTATCCTTCTCTTACTGTGAGGTCTACGCTTTGTCAATCTCGACAAGCGATTACCTTCAACGTGTATTCCTTATATTTCCATTGTAGCATACACAAGCTAATGGCCGTGCAGCCTATTACTGTGAGATCTAATTGATCTTCAATGTGTTATGTTCACACAATTTAGGTTGAGAACTTTTCAAGTTTTCACTTGAGTATCAAATTTTTGCGTTCTTATTACAACCATGATGGTTTTTAATTTACCGCTCGTAAATTAATCATCTCTGGTTCCCCATGTAGGCAAAGATGACTGCCAAAGAGTTTGAGGAGCTTGCCCTCAATGGCCACAATTACCCTACATGGGCTATGGACATCAAGATCAGTCTTGCGTCCCGTGGGATAGCGCGTGCAATACAACCCCCGGAGACTCCTCTCCCGGCTGGGGCCACGCCGCTGACAGAACAGCAAAATTATGCTGCTTTATTCATCATAAGGCATCATATTCATCCATATCTCAAGTCTGAGTATTTACAGGAGGAATCTCCTAGTACTCTGCTTCTGGCCCTCAAAACGAGGTATGAACAGCAGAAGGCAGTAGTCCTACCAGAAGCACTCCATGATTGGACTCATCTCCGCCTTCAGGATTTCAAATCCATTGGTGAGTACAACCATGATGTTCATAAGATATGTTCCAAACTGCGTTTTTGTGAGAAGGAACCTACTGAGGGGGAGAAGATAGAGAAAACTTTGTCTACTATGCTCCCTTCAGATAGGATCCTCCAACAGCAATACCGTGCTCGCAACTACACTGTCTATTCCGAGCTTATTCACATGTTACTTCAGGCTGAAAAGCATGATGAGCTACTCGCTAAGAATGGCTCTCAGCGCCCAGTTGGGGCACAACCATTACCTGAAGTTCATCTGAATATCGCGAATAGACAGAAGTTTAATGGTACCTTTTGAGGTAAACATTCCAATTCTGAGCACAAGCACAAGCGCAATGGGAACAGAAAATTTAGAAACATGGGCAAGGGAAAAGGCACTGCAAAGCCAAGGTTTGATAAATCTAAGCTTTGCAACAAGTGTGGATGCTACACGCATTCTACTGAAAAGTGCTCAATGCCCAAGCATCTGGTCATGCTGTACCAGCAATCTTCGGGACGCAAAGCAGCTCAAGGGAAAAGGTTTGAAGCCAACTTCAACCTTCATCCGCATGGCGCAAATGGAGCTGGTGCTTCACATGATGTTCCTCCTGGACCGAGCAACGCCATGATTCCTTATCCACTTGAGGACCCTGCTGAAACGGAGGCCATGTTGCTTGAGTACACCTCAAACGATGTGTTTGGCGACTTTGACTAGTCCCTTGACCTTCTTAGTGATCTACTTAATTATGTCCATTTGTGATGATTGTAATAAGAACATAAGTTTTTTGTTGTCTTTATATTATATTGTATCAGCACATTTGATATAATAAGATTGTATTATATGTATTAACATAAGGTTTTCTTATTGAAAATTCTTTTGTTTTATATAGTTTTCTACGGGAACAATCCGATGGAAGAGGAATTATGCCTTGTGGACAATGGTACCACAAACTCCATACTGAGGGAGATGAAATATTTCCAAACTCTTAAAAAGAAGAATGGAGATATTCTAACTATCGCTGGATGCGATACAGTGATTGTTGGTACTGGACGTGCCATATTCACCCTCCCAAGTGGTACACAAGTGACGATTGAGGATGCTTTATTGTATCCCGACTCATCACGTACCCTGATCAGTTATCGAGATATCCGTAAGAATGGTTTTCATATTGAAACCCATGAAGACAACAAACAGGAGTATCTACTCTTTACTAAAGATCACGGATATGGCAAAAAGGTACATGAGAAAATTCCTTCTCTATCGTCTGGTTTGTACTATACGTACATCAAACCCGTGGAACATGTTGCATACAAAGTAATTTTTCAGAATGTTAACGCATTCCAAACCTGGCATGATCGCCTAGGCCATCCTGGAATAGGGATGATGAGAAAAATTACTAGCAATTCCATGGGTCATAATTTGCTTGAGTCAAAATTTCCTCAATCTTCTGATTTTGTGTGCACATCTTGTGCCACGGGAAAGCTAATTTTGAGGCCCTCGCACCTCAAAATACAAGCTGAACCACTTCAGTTCCTTGAACGTATTCAAGGAGACATTTTAGGTCCCATCCAGCCATTATCTGGACCTTTCAGGTATTTCATGGTTCTGATTGACGCATCTACACGATGGTCACATGTGTGTCTTCTATCCACACGGAACCATGCATTTGCCAAGATAATGAGGCAAGTCATTAAGTTGCAAGCCCATTATCCTGAAAGTCGAATTAAGACAATTCGAATGGACAACGCTGCAGAATTCTCCTCACGTGCTTTCAATAATTATTGCATGGCTTTGGGGATTCAAGTTCAGCACTCTGTTCCATATGTCCATACACAAAATGGTTTGGCTGAAGCATTGATTAAGAGGATTAAACTCATTGCAAGACCTTTGTTAACGAATTGCAACTTGCCAACCTCTTGTTGGGGTCATGCCGTTTTACACGCTACTGACTTGATACAATTGAGCCCAACTGCATATCACAGTTCTTCCCCTCTGGAATTGGTACGTGGAAATCCTCCAAGTATTTCCCATCTGCGTAAGTTCGGATGTGCTGCATACATCCCGATCTCACCACCACAGCGGACATCTATGGGCCGACACAGAAAGTTGGGGATCTATGTGGGGTACAAATTGCCATCGATTATCAAGTACCTGGAACCCCGAACTAGGGATCTGTTCACAGCCCGTCACGCTGATTGCATATTTAATGAGGAACATTTTCCGGCATTAGGGGGAGATTTCAAGTACCAGAAAGAATGCCCGGAAATTGATTGGAATGCTCATGCCATTTCATCCTCTGATCCACGTACCCATGAGACCGAACTTCAAGTTTAGAAGATCATTAATTTGCAACATCTTGCAAATAATCTGCCAGATTCATTTACTGATCTAAAAGGTGTTACAAAATCCTTAAATCCGGCCAGAAACGCGCCAGAAAGAGTGGAGGTACCAATAAAAACCACTCAACTCCCTGTTCCTAAAAAGAGGAGTAGTAGTATGGCCTCTGACCTGGAGCTAGTTTCTAGCAAGCAGGAAAGGAAATCGAGGAGAAAATCCTCGGAGTCAGTAAATGCAGGTCAACTCAACGTTGACAAACACCTGATGGGTAGTATACACCCAGTGGAAGGGCAACCTCCACAACCCAGCTCCAGTGTGCACAAACTGGCTGGAACATCGGAACACCCAGGCTCAGTCGTATTGGGAAATCACGAAGAGTCTCTAGGGGTGCAGGAAATTTCCATCAACTATGTTGATTCTGGAGAATCATTTGACCGTAAGACTACGACTGTCGACATATATTTTGCTGAAAAGATTGCAGATACCCTTCTCACTGATCATGATCCAAGGTCTGTCGTCGAGTGCCAAAGGCGCTCCGACTGGCCTAAATGGGAGGATGCAATTGAAGCAGAAATTGCCTCGCTTAACAAAAGAAAGGTATTCACTAAAGCAATACCTACACCTCCCAATGTTTTCCCTGTGGGATTCAAATGGGTTTTCCTCCCGAAACAGAATGAGAACAATGAGGTGGTGAGATATAAAGCGAGGCTCGTAGCACAAGGTTTCACGCAGAAACCCGGCATTGATTTTAATGAGACATACTCTCCAGTAATGAGTGGAACCACTTTCCGATATCTTATATCTTTGGAAGTGCAAAATCGTCTATCCATGCAGTTGATGGACGTCGTGACCGCATATCTTTACGGGTCACTAGATTCGGACATATATATGAAGGTTCCTGATGGAATCTCTGTCCCGAATAACAGTGCAAAACGCAACATGTATTGTGTAAAGCTAAATAAGTCATTGTATGGCTTAAGACAGTCGGGATGGATGTGGTACAACCGACTCAGTGAGTTCCTTCTTCAGAAAGGTTACTCCAATAGCACTGATTGTCCATGTGTTTTCATCAAGAAATCCTCTACAGGATTTTGCATCATTTCTGTGTATGTTGATGATCTCAACATCATTGGCAACACACCAGACATTGATGAAGCACGCAATCATCTAAAGATGGAATTTGAGATGAAGGATTTGGGTAAAACCAAATTTTGCTTAGGTATTCAACTTGAGCACCTTCCCTCAGGAATCATGGTACACCAAGCTGCCTATATCCAGAAAATATTGGAGAAATTCAATATGGACAAATCCTATCCATCTAAAACTCCTATGGTGGTTCGATCTCTAGACGTAGAGAAAGATCCGTTCAGACCGAGGGATGATGGAGAAGAGATGTTGGGACCTGAAGTTCCATACCTCGGTGCCGTTGGAGCACTTATGTATCTTGCAAATTGCACAAGACCTAATATTGCATTTGCAGTGAATCTACTTGCTAGACATAGCACAACTCCCACCAAATGTCATTGGTCTGGAGTGAAGAATATCTTTCGATATCTACAAGGCACAAAGGATCTTGGCCTATTTTTCCAGTTCTAGAGAAATCAGGACTCTGATATGATTGGATATGCAGATGCCGGTTATTTGTCTGATCCGCATAATGCCAGATCTCAGACCGGCTTTGTGTTCCTACATGGTGGTACTGCTATATCATGGAAGTCTTCAAAACAGACTCTGGTGGCAACATCTACCAATCATTCTGAAATAATTTCATTATTTGAAGCATCATGTGAATGTGTATGGCTTCGCAGAATGATAAACCACATACAACAATCATGTGGAATTGGTGCGATAGAATCACCCACCATTATCTATGAGGATAATGCGGCCTGTGTTGCACAGATGCAAACAGGATACATCAAGAGTAATATCACTAAGAATATTTCTCCTAAATGGTTTTCCCCCATAATCTTCAGAAAAGCGGGGAAATAAGCATCCGGCAAGTCAAATCATGCGACAACCTTGCTGATTTATTTACCAAGTCTCTACCCAATTCTACATTCCAGACATATGTTCATGGAATTGGTATGCGACGACTTAAGGACTTACAGGAATCAAGGGGAGTCTCTTCTTGAGATATCCTTGTTTTATGATATCACATTATGCTATCTCTTTGTGAGTTGATATTTCAGGTTCTCATCTAGTTTTCATGAAGAACTTTTTGGAGAAGAATATTTTGAGATGATAGCGCTACCTGGATGATCGTGAGACGACTCTACATGGTCAAGTGTAGATTAAGGGGAGTGTTAAGATTAATTACACATGTAAATAGGGATGCATCTCCTCTTGCCCAAACCGACATGCGGTTGCACCCGCGTGGGCGCCTCTTCTCCTGGAACCGTCGCGTCCTCCAGAATTGACGCCTCTCCAGAGAGTCAGGACTCTCCGGGAGATATATATACTCCCTGTAATCATCGATGTAAAGGATTGAATCAGTTTTGATTCTAAACAAATATAAATGACTGGGTGTATTTGTTCTGCAAATTTGAACATTCTCAAAAGGGCCGACATAAAAAAACTAAATAGTATAGTTACAACATACAAATAATTAGTTACAATAAAAGGCATTAATAATGCCAAGCAATATTGAGTCATTGGTCAATACAACTTTGAGGACCAACATCGTGAAAGAATTCTTCACATTGTCAACTATTGATCCTTCTAAATGGTGCATTTCATAGCGGTGCGTCGTAAAAAAAAACAAATAACATCTCAAACCATTGATTACCCTAAAAATTATATGATATTTCAAAAGATATGGGAAATGAAACTTCCACTGAAGAGAAGCAAATGAAACACTTCCATAAAAGATATTGTAGAGTCAAGAATGAAGTTTTCATTCTGCAAATGTCAACTCATGAATAACAAGCTGCATCAAGCATGCAGAGTCAAAAAGGGGATCTGCCCTCGCAACTTGTTATTTTAATAAATGGTTAAATCTCTATCTAATTATTTTTGGGGACTACTTAAAATTAACAATGTGTGTCTTCCTTGCAATTTATGAATATGGATATCTTACATTATGTAAGAATGGTTTTGATGTTATGCACAATTTTTGGCTTTCACAGAAAATCACATAGAAAGCCATGATTCTAGATTAAAAAACATTATTGTTGTTCATAAAAACAATAGTTGGCATGTAGAGAAAAAATGTAAAATAGAAGCAAATGAAAGGGAATGAGAGTAGAACAAGCTTGGCAAAGCATGAGATGTCGGATCAAAAGTAGACCCAGATTGACAGAGGAGAAATACTTTGTTGCCACTCTAGTTGAGTATCTAAGCAGAAGAACATTGTCCCCGAACCCGAAAGCTAATATATAAAAAAATTATGTGGACAATTGTACAAGCAGAAATCTGAGGCTCATATGAGAAACCTCAGCCCTTTTGGATTGTCGTTTCTTTTTCAAATACACGTCTCAGGCCGTCATTTTGTTTCTAGTCGGAAATTGTTCAGCGGCCAGTAAGATACAACTGTAAATTAAACACCCTATATTAAAATACAACGATCCTAAGTTTCTTGCTCTAGGGCCATGAGATAATTTCCTAAATGAACCGCGTGATGAAGAATATTCAGGAGAATTAATGTATATTTCCATAAAAATATAAATAGCTACACAGATACACATACATGATAAATGGGCATTTTAATTGTCAATGTTAATTAACTCTTTTATAGCTCTTATGTGAAGCAAAGGAACCTAAACCACAACAATACAAGCAAGATCATTAACTAAAAGCTCACACCTATACATCGAACCGTAGGTTAATAAAGAATAAATTTATCTTTCCTATACACAAATATCCATCCAGCACAATATATAACCTCTCATGGAATATTTGGAGTGTTGTCATATTTATGCATCCATGATCAAAGCTTATAGTATCTGTCTACATCTACACAGTACATGGATGAAAACAGGGAAGCATACCTCAATATCATTTCAAGTATATTAACAGAAAATAGCAGCCCATTAGATTAGAATTTATGTATAATGGATAAACTGAATTTATTATTTATTTGACAGAACCAGTACAGGATGTCCTTATAGAACATGACAAATAGAGTTGCTGATGTGAGCTAAGATGGGCCTGATCTAGAAATGCAAAATATCTGAAATCATCAGGTTGTTTCCTGACTAACAGACTACTATTCTTCTCAAATAGCGAGTAATTTTTTGGTGTCAATTCCATTCAATGAAATAATACAGAAGGCTTAGCTATGTTGTATATGCACTACTCAGTTTATTTTGAAAGCAAAAAATAAATTAAAAAAATGAGCTTGCATGGTGGATTACACAAATCAAATAGATGATGGGAATGGTGAATCTTGGCAGGAACATCACTAACCAGTCCAGTAGCCATGGATGAACTTCGGGTACGGACACTGCAATCAAAGTGAATTCTTATACCTGTAAAATATCATCGATCTCAATAAAAAGGATGGTAAGTGAGATAACATTGAGATGACATCTGCGAAGGTAATCAGATCCTCCATTTGCTCGAGGACTTAAATATGTATGTATTAATTATCACCATTGCAGTGCTAGATCTTCTTTAATCATGATATAGCCATGTATTCTGGGATCAAATTGTATGGAGAAGTGGTCATAACAACATAAGCACGTGGTATATGTGTGTGTATAAATAAAGTCTAGCACAAGAGTATACAGGATAAAGTAGAGAAGATGTGTCAACAACATAATAGGTCACTCCATGTCATAGTCCTTGACAAGGGACAGGGGACCTTGAATCCTAGAAATCTGCAGCGGAGAAATCATCTGGAGCAATCTATCACAACTCACAAAATCACCCAAGAGGCAGGTACACAATATGTTAACCATTATATGTACAGAATATGTTGGCTCCCACAACACTGGAAAATTTTCTTAACGTCAGCTGATTAATTAATTTTCTGATTAATACACAAACTTGAGCTAGCCACCAACGACACGACGACTATAATCTTATGTCTTCTCACAAACATCCAGTCAAGACCTGACACTTCATCTGTTCAAAATCAGATTAGCTTTTTCCTAATCAATTGAAACGACCACAAATCCCAGCAAAAATATTAGTAGAATAAATCTAGTCACCGAATGGAGCGCATGCGGAATGGGGATCAGATGCAACTTACCCCTTAAACCACGACTGCTTGGGCTTGCTCGACATGTGTCACGAGAGGAGAGAGACCGGGAGGGGTGGGATGTAGGGAGGGGCTGACCTTGAGCGGTAGTGGTTGTGGTGGCTGTGCCGACGGCAGCACAACTTCACCAGAGCAGTTTCACAGGAAGAACAGCCATGGCGTCGGGCAGATAAAGAGCCCTTATCATGCTCTCTTTGGACGGCCGGCTTACGCTCGTTTTATGGCCCGCCTGTGTACGTCTATCTCAAACTCAAGATGCCGGGACTTAAAGGGACCATAACCATAGACGGAAATCGGAAGATAGCCCAGGAATGCGAGGAGGGAGACGCAGCCTATGCCGAGTCAGCTTTTGCGGCAGAGGAGTTGAAGTTCTACACTGCCAATGTTGACCCGGCTGACATGAGCCCGCTCAAGAAACCCAATACTGAGTCAGAACCCGAGCTCAAGTTCAAGCCGGCTGAAGATACTAAGCAGATCGACTTCACACCGGGCGACTCATCCAAACAGTTCACTATTGGGACCAGCTTGGATCCCAAATAGGAAAGCGCGCTCATCAAGTTCATCCGTGAGAATCGGGACATATTTGCATGGAAGCCATCTGACATGCCTGGAGTTCCGAGAGAACTTGCTGAGCACCACCTTAACGTAGATCCCAAGATGAAGCCAGTGCGCCAGTACCTCCATCGTTTCAATGAGGAGAGACGCAAGGCAATTGGAGAAGAAGTGGCCCGGCTCCTAGCTGCCGGGTTCATTGTGGAAGTTTTTCACCCTGAGTGGTTGGCTAACCCGGTGCTGGTTTTGAAGAAGAACGGCACTTCGCGCATGTGTGTCGACTACACAGATCTCAACAAAGCTTGTCCTAAGGATCCTTTCGCCATTCCGCGTATTGATCAGATCATTGATTCTATGGCGGGTTGTGAGCGTTTATGCTTTCTGGATGCATACTCTGGGTACCATCAGATCAAGATGGTTGTGGAGGACCAAGAGAAGACGGCTTTCATCACTCCCTTCAGAGCTTTCTGCTATGTCTCTATGCCTTTTGGGCTCAAGAGCGCCGGGGCGACTTACCAGCGCTGTGTCCAGAATTGCCTTAAGCCACAAATCGGGCGTAATGTTCATGCCTACGTTGACGACATCGTGGTCAAATCTCAGAAGAAGGAAACACTCTTGGATGACATCAAGGAAACCTTTGACAATCTTCGAGTGTACAAGATGAAGCTTAACCCGGCGAAGTGTGTTTTTGGTGTTCCCGCGGGCAAATTGTTAGGGTTTCTGGTCTCTGAGTGTGGCATCGAGGCTAACCCGGACAAGATCAAGGCCGTAACATCATTATCCGAGCCGGCGAACATAAATCAAGTTCAGCGGCTCACTAGACGCATTGCGGCTTTAAGCCGGTTCATAAGCCGCCTAGGAGAGAAGGTGACCCCTTTTTACCAGTTGTTAAAGAAATCAGGTGACTTCAAGTGGACAGACGAAGCCGGCAGAGCTTTCGAAGCACTCAAGCAGCAGCTTGTTAACCCGCCCGTCGTGGCAGCTCCCATGGAAAAAGAGCCTATGCTCCTGTACATTGCTGCCAACTCCAAGGTGGTAAGTGTTGCAGTTGTGGTCGACCGAAAAGAAGAGGGAAAGGAATATCCGGTTTATTTCGTCAGCGAAGTCTTAACCTTATCCAAACAGCGGTACCCACACTGGCAGAAGCTGGTTTTTGGGATCTTTATGGCTAGCCGGAAGTTGAACCATTATTTCCAGGAACACCCGATAACTGTGGTTAGTTCGGCACCTCTTGGTGATATCATACAAAACCAAGAGGCCACGGGCAGAATAGCCAAGTGGGCTATTGAGCTTGGCGACCACCACTTGAAGTACATGCCCCGAACCGCCATCAAAGCTCAAGCATTGGTGGATTTCATCAACGAATGGACAGAGATACAGGTTTCAGAGGATAGGCCAGATACCACGTATTGGACTATACACTTTGACAGGTCTAGACAACTGGAAGGCTCGGGGGCTGGAGTCGTGATATGTTCTCCAAAAGGTGACAAATTTTGTTATGTCTTACGGCTCATGTTCCCGTGTACTAATAATGCATCTGAGTACGAAGCGCTCCTACATGGGCTTCGGATGGCCAAAGAGATGAATCTTAGCCGGGTCAGGTGTCTGGGCGACTCAGATCTAGTGGCACAGCAAGTTTTAGGGACTTGGGACTCTAAGGATCCTCTTATGGCGGCATATCGACGAGCGGTCTCTGATGTGGCAGGTCATTTCCAAGGTTATCAGGTCGATCATATAGATTGCCGGCTCAATGAGGCAGCTAATGCTTTATCTAGACTTGGCTCCCAGAGAAAACCAGTGCTGCCTAACATCTTTTTAGATGTCCTTCACAATCCATCAGTCAAGTTACCGTCGCAGGAGGACATAGCTATCCCTGACCCGGAAGCACGGCTGGTGGCGGCTCTTCGTGTCACCCCTGATTGGACTGTGCCATATTTGGCTTATCTGACCCGAGGAGAGCTCCCAGAAGACGAAGTCGACGCTCGTCAAATCATCCGGCGATCAAAGTCCATGACAATCATCAATGGCAAGTTACATCGCCGAAGCAGCACTGGCGTGTTCCAACGGTGTGTTTCGCCTGAGGAAGGCCAGGAAATACTTAATGAAATCCATTCTGGCGATTTCGGGCACCACGCCGGATCACAATCGTTGGGCGCCAGGCTTTTTGACATGAATTTTATTGGCTGACGGCTCATGCTGATGCTGAGGAAATTATGCGCAAGTGTGATGGGTGCCAAAAGTTTGGTCGACAGGCTCATGTACCAGCTCAGGAATTGCGTATGATACCAATTACTTGGCCGTTCACAGTCTGGGGGCTAGATATGGTTGGTCCATTCAAGCCGTCCTCTGATAAAAAGACCCACTTATTGGTGGCAGTTGATAAGTTTACCAAATGGGTTGAGGCAGAGCCGGTCAGTGATGTCTACTACGCAACCTTCTTCTTGTAGACTCGTGTTGGGCCTCCAAGCGCAGAGTTTTGTAGGACAGTAGCAAATTTCCCTCAAGTGGATGACCTAAGGTTTATCAATCCGTGGGAGGCATAGGATGAAGATGGTCTCTCTCAAGCAACCCTACAATCAAATAACAAAGAGTCTCTTGTGTCCCCAACACACCCAATACAATGGTAAACTGTATAGGTGCAGTAGTTCGGCGAAGAGATGGTGATACAAGTGCAATATGGATGGTAGATATAGGGTTTTGTAATCTGAAAATATAAAAACAGCAAGGTAACTAATGATAAAAGTGAGCACAAACGGTATTGCAATGCTTAGGAACAAGGCCTAGGGTTCATACTTTCACTAGTGCAAGTTCTCTCAACAATACTGACATAGTTGAATCATATGTAAATCCCTCACGTGCGACAAAGAGTTCACTCCAAAGTCACAAATAGCGGAGAACAAACGAAGAAATTATTGTAGGGTACGAAACCACCTCAAAGTTATCTTTTCCGATCAATCTTATGAGCTATCCCTATAAGTGTCACGAACAGCCCTAGAGTTCGTACTAAAATAACACCTTAAGATACACATCAACCAAAACCCTAATGTCACCTAGATACTCCAATGTCACCACGAGTACCCATGGGCTTGATTATACGATATGCATCACACAATTTCAGATTCATCATGTTCAATCCAACACAAAGAACTTCAAAGAGTGCCCCAAAGTTTCTACCGGAGAGTCAAGACGAAAACATGTGCCAACCCCTATGCATAGATTCCCAAGGTCACGGAACCCGCAAGTTGATCACCAAAACATACATCAAGTGGATCAATAGAACATCCCATTGTCACCACGGATATCCCATCGCAAGACATACATCAAGTGTTCTCAAATCCTTTAAAGACTCAATCTGATAAGAAAACTTCAAAGGGAAAACTCAATTCATCACAAGAAGATAGAGAGGGGAAAACTCCATATGATTCATCTATATTAATAAAGCCCGCGGTACATCAAGATCGTGTCATCTCAAGAACACGAGAGAGAGAGATCAAACACATAGCTACTGGTACATACCTTCAGCCCCGAGGGTGAACTACTCCCTCCTCGTCATGGAGACCGCCGGGATGATGAAGATGGCCTCCGGTGATGGTTTCCCCCTCCGGCAGGGTGCCGGAACGGGCTCCCGATTGGTTTTTCGTGGCTACAGAGGCTTGCGGCAGTGGAACTCCAGATCTAGGTTTCTTTCTGTGGGTTTTGGTATTTATAGAAATATTTGGCGTCGGTCTCACGTCAAGGGGGTTCCCGAGGGGCCCACAAGCCAGGGGGCGTGCCCTAGGGGGGGCGCGCCCCCTAGGCTTGTGGCTGCCTCGGGACTCCTGTCCGGTATCTTTTTGCTCCAGTATTTTTTATATTTTCCAAAAATATTCTCCGTAAATTTTCAGCCCATTCCGAGAACTTTTATTTCTGCACAAAAAACGACACCATGGTAGTTCTGCTGAAAACAACGTCAGTCCGGGTTAGTTCTAATAAAATCATACCAAAATCATATAAAATTATTGTAAACATGGCATGATTACTTCATAAATTATAGATACGTTGGAGACGTATCAGCATCCCCAAGCTTAATTCCTGCTTGTCCTCGAGTAGGTAAATGATAAAGAAATAATTTATGAAGTGTGAATGCTAGCAAGTGCACAAGTTTGATCAATGGTAATTCCAATCACTTTTTCTAGCATCAATATAAACCATAAACAGTAGCTCATCTCATAAAACTTCTCATGATCAAGTAACAAGCTATTCACATATTAAAGTATAGACCAGAAAGTTTCTTGAAAACTAACAAACCATATTCCTAGTCATCGAACAATTGCAATTCATCTTATTTTCAAGAAGGGTCTATGTAAGAGCTTTGATTTAGCAAATTCCACATACTCAACTATCATATAGTCTTCCATGATTATTGACACTCAAAGCATATTTTTAGAACAAATAGCATCGATCGAACATAGAGAAAGATAGGGGCTTAATGTTTTGCCTCCCAACTTATTTATCATATAGATAATTGTCAACAATAATAATTCATGATCAAATATATTTGTGTGGATATATATGTCTAGATCATTCCCCAACACATGACGCTTGCCAAGAGAAAAAGGCGAAATATAGGAAGTGGTGAAGATCACCATGACTCTTGCATAAAGGTAAGTACTAGAGAGTAAAAGATAGGCCCTTCGCAGAGGGAAGCATTGATTTACAAAGGTGCCAGAGCTCGAGCTTTTAAAACAGGGATGAATAATAATTTTGAGCGGTATGCTTTCATTGTCAACATAACAACCGAGAGATCTCGATATCTTCCATGCTAGATACATTATAGGTGGTTCCCAAACAAAATGGTAAAGTTTTTACTCCCCCTCCACCAATCAATCACACTCCACGGCGAGCCGAATCCACGGGTACCGTCCATACAAACAACAATCCTGGGGGAGTTTTGTTTCCTTATATTTTGATTTGATTTTTGAGCATGGAACTGGGCATCCCGAATACCAGCCACTTTCTCGTGAATGATAGTGAATCAACACATATCGTGAGAATAACCCACCTAGCATGGAAGATACTGACAGCCCCTAGTCACTATATGAGCGATTCGGGCATACAAAACAGAATATTATTTGAAGGTTTAGAGTTTGGCACATGCAAATTTACTTGGAACGGCAGGTAAATACCACATATAGGTAGGTATGGTGGACTCTCATGGCAAAACTGGTTTAAGGGTGTTTGGATGCACAAGTAGTATTTCTACTTGGTGCGGAAGTTTTGGCTAGTATGAGGTGGAAGCAAGCACCACATGTTGGAGGATCCATAACAATATAACTTCTATACAAATATACCCAAACATAACTCATTAAGTTGTCTTCCTTGTCCAATTTTAACTAATTTGCTCGAGCTTGAAAAAGATTAATGAGCTCACAATCATAGAAGATGTCCAAGATAGTATATTTATATGTGGAATCTCTCTTCCTTCAATATTCTTTCATGAATTGTTCAAGTGACCAATGCGGTGTTTGCTAACTTTCAATAAATTTTACCACCTATACTTATTATGTGTGAAGTCATTAGTCCCCATGGGATAAGTATATGAAGCATATTTAATTTCAGATTTATGATATTCAATTCATTCAGCCATTTACTCATAGGATATAAGTGAAGCACGAGAGTGAATGACAAACTACTCCAAAAAGATATAAGTGAAGATAAATGAGTAGCCAACATTTAAATAACTATGTGAAGACTCTCTCATCTAAGAATTTCAGATCTTAAGTATTTTATTCAACAGCGAGCAAAAGAAAAATAGCACTCCAAGAATAGCACGCATCATGTGAACGAATAAAAATTTAGGCTCAACATAGGCTAACCGATAATTGTTGATGAAGAGAGGTGGGATGCGTAGCATCCCCAAGCTTAGATGCTTGAGACTTCTTGAAATATTTAATTAGGGTGCCTTGGGCATCCCCAAGCTTGAGCTTTTATATCTCGTTCAATCCTCTCATATCATGGTTTCACCTATTCTCAAAAACATCCTCCACACAAAACTTGAAAAGAACTCGTGAGATAGGTTAGTACACATAATAATAAATCAACTCTTTATGTATAGCAAGACAAGTTTCACAATAATTTTCAAACATTAGGTACTGTATACTATCATTTCCACAATTTATATCTACCAATATAGGCTATGGAAACTATAGGATAAGTAGATAACAAAACTATGACAGCAATCTGTCCAAACAGAACAGTCTGTAGCAATTTATGAAAACAGTGTACTTATGTAAGTCCAAAAATTATGAAAATTTAGGAAATGCTAAATAATTTATATTAAAACACTGTGTAAAAATTTCAGAAACTTTCCATGTTCCAGTAAAATATGAAAATTCAAATACTACAGCAAAAGTTTCTGTTTTTTCGCAGCACACATCAAACAGGCAATGCAAGCATTCTAAGGCAATTCTTGGAACTTTTTATTGAAAAACAAGATTATAAATAACACCTAACAGAGAACAATAAAATAAAATGATGCTCCAAGCAAAACTCATATTATGTGAGGAATAAAAATATAGCTCCAAGTAAGATATACCGATAGTGTTGAAGATGAAAGAGGGGATGCCTTCCCGGGCATCCCCAAGCTTAGGCGCTTGAGTCTTCCTTGGATATTACCTTGTGGGTGCCTTGGGCATCCCCAAGCTTAGGTTCTTGTCTCTCCTTATTCTCCTCATATCGGTGTCTCACCCAAAACTTGAAAACTTCAATCACACAAAACTTAACGGAACTTCGTGAGAAGGGTTAGTATAATAAATAAAGATAATTCACTTAGGTACTGTCAAGACAAGATTCATAATTGTTCCCACATTATACCTACTGTATTCTATCATTACCATAATTTATACCGCTAAATATAAGCTATGGAAACACTAAAACAAGCAAACTATGCATGCAAAACAGAATCTGTCAAAAACAGAACAGTCTGTGAAGATCTGTAGTGTAACCATACTTCCCTGTCTCTAAACATTCTGAAAAATTAGGACAACCTGAATAATTTGTATATCAAGACTGTGTAAAACTTTCAGATCATTATCACGGTCCAGTAAAAAACTAAAATTCCTGTACTGGAGTCAAAAGTTTCTGTTTTGGTTCAGCATCAGTTCTACTCATCTTGTGAGTCATCCCAAAGGCTTTACTTGGCACTTTATTGAAATAAAAGGCACAAAACATGATTACTACAGTATCTTAATCATGTGAACACACAAAAACAGAAAGTAAAAGTGTTGGGTTGTCTCCCAACAAGCGCTTTTCTTGAATGCCTTTTAGCTAGGCATGATGATTTCAATGATGCTCACATAGGAATAATAATTATAACATGCAAAAGAGCATCATGAATCTCATGACAAGCACATTTAAGTCTAACCCACTTCCTATGCATAGGGATTTTGTGAGCAAACAATTTATGGGAGCAAGAATCAACTAGCATAGGAAGGCAAAACAAGCATAACTTCAAAACTTTGAACACATAGAGAGGAAACTTGATATTATTGCAATTCCTACAAGCATAAGTTCCCCCCTCATAATAATTTTCAGTAGCATCATGAAGGAATTCAACAATATAACTATCACATAAATCATTATTTTCATGATGCACAAGCATATAATTTTCATTACTCTCCACGTAAGCAAATTCCTTTTCATCCATGGTAGTGGGAGCAAACTCAACAAAATAACTGTCATGAGACACTTGATTGACATAAGCACATTCAATATTAAAATCATGATGACAAATTTCATGGTTACTATCACTCTTTATAGCATACATTTCATCATCATAATCATCATATATAGGAGGCATGCCATAATCATAATAACAAATTTGATCATTCAAAGTAAGGGGAATAAAAAGATCATCTTCATTAAGCATAGCATCCCCAAGCTTGGGACTTTGTATATCATAAACATAATCACTCTCATCATTAATAGTATGAATAGCACCAATAGTATAGCAATTATTATCATCATCTTCCAAGTTGGTGCCATAAATATTTTCAAGATTATAAGAAGTATCATTATCTTCCCAACCATAATTATCACAACAAGTAATAGGCATAACAAAATCATCCTCAAGTGTATCATCTTCCACAACTATTTTTGATTCATTCTCATGAGGCCTATCAATAATGGGAGCAACATTATTTGGGAGAGATACCTCTTTACCTTTACTTTTCCTTCTTTTCTTCTTCTTCACCACATTATGTGTGGGTTTATTTAATTCCTCCAAGCTTATTTTTGAAGAGGTTGGTTGAGTAAAAAGCTCCTCCTCGTTACCTGATTCATCATAAGAAAAAATAGGAGGATTTTTAGAAACCTCTTACCCTTCATTAGTATTCTCTTCATCTTCTATTTGTTTTCTTGTCTTTAAGTAATTGGCAATATAAGGATTCTCAATGCAATTTACCACGCAGTACATATAGATTTCATTTAGATCAAAATCAATCATTTTCATGAGAACCCAAGCTGGAACATCCTTAGTTTTATGTTTCATTTCTTCATACCCCAAAAATAGACTAAGTTCATTATGATGCTCAAGGGTAATGAGGTTATCACAATTTTTGGACACAATTCGATCATGAAATAATTCACATTGGAAATTAAAATGACCACTTTCATTGCAAAGTTCACAAGGACGGCGAGAAATATTAAGTCTTTCAGCACAAACATATAGCCTCTCTTGCAACCATTTAGTTTCTAAATACTTATGCCTCTTACAAAATCTATCTTCCCTTTTAGGCATGTCTTCACAAACTCTATGCACTCCACAAAAATTGACATGCTTATAAGAAATCTTTTTATCATGACTAGTGCAATCATCATTAGTACTATGGATATTCAAAGAATTCATACTAACAACATTGCAATAATGCTCATCACTCAAAGATTTAGTGCCAAACATTTTAATAACTTCTTCTTCTAACACTTGAGCACAATTTTCCTTTCCATCATTTTCACGAAAGACATTAAAAAGATGAAGCATATGAGGCAACCTCAATTCCAATTTTTTTTTGTAGTTTTCTTTTATAGACCAAACTAGTGAAAAACAAGAAACTAAAAGATTTAATTGCAAGATCTAAAGATATACCTTCAAGCACTCACCTCCCCGGCAACGGCGCCAGAAATGAGCTTGATGTCTACTACGCAACCTTCTTCTTGTAGACTTGTGTTGGGCCTCCAAGCACAGAGTTTTGTAGGACAGTAGCAAATTTCCCTCAAGTGGATGACCTAAGGTTTATCAATCCGTGGGAGGCGTAGGATGAATATGGTCTCTCTCAAGCAACCCTGCAATTAAATGACAAAGAGTCTCTTGTGTCCCCAACACACCCAATACAATGGTAAACTGTATAGGTGCACTAGTTCGGCGAAGAGATGGTGATACAAGTGCAATATGGATGGTAGATATAGGGTTTTGTAATCTGAAAATATAAAAACAGCAAGGTAACTAATGATAAAAGTGAGCACAATCGGTATTGCAATGCTTAGGAACAAGGCCTAGGGTTCATACTTTCACTAGTGCAAGTTCTCTCAACAATACTGACATAGTTGAATCATATGTAAATCCCTCACGTGCGACAAAGAGTTCACTCCAAAGTCACAAATAGCGGAGAACAAACGAAGAAATTATTGTAGGGTACGAAACCACCTCAAAGTTATCTTTTCCGATCAATCTTACGAGCTATCCCAATAAGTGTCACGAACAGCCCTAGAGTTCATACTAAAATAACACCTTAAGATACACATCAACCAAAACCCTAATGTCACCTAGATACTCCAATGTCACCACGAGTACCCATGGGCTTGATTATACGATATGCATCACACAATTTCAGATTCATCATGTTCAATCCAACACAAAGAACTTCAAAGAGTGCCCCAAAGTTTCTACCGGAGAGTCAAGACGAAAACATGTGCCAACCCCTATGCATAGATTCCCAAGGTCACGGAACCCGCAAGTTGATCACCAAAACATACATCAAGTGGATCAATAGAACATCCCATTATCACCACGGATATCCCATCGCAAGACATACATCAAGTGTTCTCAAATCCTTTAAAGACTCAATCCGATAAGAAAACTTCAAAGGGAAAACTCAATTCATCACAAGAAGATAAAGAGGGGAAAACTCCATATGATTCATCTATATTAATAAAGCTCGCGGTACATCAAGATCGTGTCATCTCAAGAACACGAGAGAGAGAGATCAAACACATAGCAACTGGTACATACCCTCAGCCCCGAGGGTGAACTACTCCCTCCTCGTCATGGAGACCGCCGGGATGATGAAGATGGCCTCTGGTGATGGTTTCCCCCTCCGACAGGGTGCCGGAACGGGCTCCCGATTGGTTTTTCGTGGCTACAGAGGCTTGCGGTGGCGGAACTCCCGATCTAGGTTTCTTTCTAGGGGTTTTGGTATTTATAGGAATTTTTGGCGTCGGTCTCACGTCAAGGGGGTTCCCGAGGGGCCCACAAGCCAGGGGGGCGCGCCCTAGGGGGAGCACCCCCTAGGCTTGTGGCTGCCTCGGAACTCCTCTCCGGTATCTTTTTGCTCCAGTATTTTTTATATTTTCCAAAAATATTCTCCGTAAATTTTCAGCCCATTCCGAGAACTTTTATTTCTGCACAAAAAATGACAACATGGTAGTTCTGCTGAAAACAGCGTCAGTCCGGGTTAGTTCTAATAAAATCATACCAAAATCATATAAAATTATTATAAACATGGCATGAATACTTCATAAATTATAGATATGTTGGAGACGTATCAGTCAGCAATTGTGACGCGGAGACCGTAGTCAAATTTCTAAAGAAGCTGATTTTCCGTTTCGGTTACCCTCACAGCATCATTACTGACAATGGTACAAATCTGTCCAAGGGAGCCATGGAGCAATTCTGCCAGCGGGAGCACATCCGGCTCGATTTAGCAGTGGTAGCACATCCATAGTCCAACGGGTAAGCTGAACGAGCCAACCAAGAGATTTTGAGAGGAATCAAACCCCGGCTCATGGTGCCCCTTGAGCGAACGCTGGGTTGTTGGGTTGAAGAACTCCCCTCAGTACTTTGGAGTATTCGAACAACGCCCAACAGATCCACAGGATACACTCCTTTCTTCTTGGTTTACGGAGCTGAGGAGGTTCTCCCGAGCGATATTCGTCATGACTCGCCTCGAGTGACTGCTTATGTTGAGGCGGATAATGAGCAAGCACACCAAGACTCCCTGGATGCCTTGGAAGAGGAACGTGACTTAGCAGTGGCCAGATCTGCAATATACCAGCAAGACCTACGTCGCTATCACAGCCGTAGAGTCCGAAGTCGTACCTTTCAAGAAGGCGACTTAGTTATCCGTCTGATTCAAGACCAAACGGGGATGCACAAGCTCTCCCCGCCTTGGGAGGGTCCTTTCGTCATCAGTCGAAACCTCAACAATGGTTCGTATTATCTGGTCGACTTACGAGAGGATTCATACACTTCTCAGGAGGAAACAACCCGGCCCTGGAATATTGCACACCTGCGGCCTTATTATACTTAGGAGCCACTGGCTCACCTTTTGTAATTCTTTCCCCCCCCCCTGCAAAATTATGTATATACTTCTTTATGTTCAAATATAATAAAGCCGGCACCCCCGAAATTCGGGGCCTCTGTCGTTTCAGCCTATAAATTGAGTGTGAGTCTTTATTGTTTGAAACATAGGTCACTTGGGGGCTTCCAACTCATCGAGTTTAGCTTTCTCACCCTCTTGACCCGGCAAAGACGCCACTAAGATATTGTTAAACCTGCATGTATGTTTGATGCGACTCCGATCAGATGACCCCATGTACTCTTAAAAAGTTAATCCTTTTCTGGACCCTGAACTTTTAAGGTTAAAACATTGGCTTGAGTCGTGTGAGAGCCGGCATACAGAAAGCTAGGACAAGCCATGGGTTATTATGCCCGCTTCATGGAAGAAAGACTTGAGCCTCGAAAGCCAGTCTCCTTTTTTCTGAGTCTCATTGAGCCGGGTTATTACATATATACTTACATTTTTTCAGGTACAATATTATCCTTGCCACCGGCTTATATTTGGATGGCTGTGTTACATAACTGAGTTCATATCATGACCAGTTTTCCGAATCATACGTCTTCAATATTATTGGAGGAAAGAATCGCTTGACCTAAGTTCCGAAAAATCAGGCTATGGTACCGGCTTACTCCAGATTTGCTTTACGGACAAAGACATCTAGACATTAAGCAAGGAAGGTGCGGAAGTAAACAATGCCATGAGCATATTAACAAGAAGCTTGTCAAATCAGAGTTCAGCACTAGCAAAAGACACCAAACATGCACGATGGCACGGCAAAGCAAATTCAAAGTCATGAAAGAGTACTACTCCTATTACAGGCCCATAGTGGAGCCACATAATCCTTCATAAAAGTTTGTTTTACACCAGGGGGCTCATCTGACGAGGCGACTCATCCAGCTTCCAAGCCATCTTCAAGATCTATCATCAGCCGCCTCTAAATCTGACTTCGCCGGCCCAACGTCATCATCAACCTGCTGGCCTTTCTGTTGCCAACGAATTGAGAGCAAAGATTCAAAATTCACAGTCCCTTCAACAAGAGCTGACGCATCGATGTCAGGGGCAAAAGTTGTCTTACGGCAAGGTGGCACCAGGTCAGACGGCTCATCCTTGGGCGCGCTGATGCATTCATTATCAGCGGTGTAGGCTGGATGATACTTTGAAAGATCTACCTCATCGGCTATCAAAGACGCCAATGGCCGGGTCTCCAAAAAACACTTGGCATAATCTTCACGGGTAAAGGCTGACCCGTCAAGTTTAAATTCTGGGAAGCCGCCTTTCAGCTGCTCCACGTCCAATTCTGGCATATAAGCCTTTGCCCGAGCAAGCGCCATATTCGCTCCTACACGAGCCGCCGATTTCGGAGTTCAATTACCCATTGTGGCACCGTAGAGAGCTATTTCAACGTATCGTTGATACTTCTCGAAGGATACTTCAAGTTTTTCACAGCCATGATGGAGTATACGGAGCCTGTAAACAGCTGCTCTACGTAGGTGAAAATGGTCTTCAATTTTACAATTGGCAGCACTACAAGGTTGTGGTTTTTTCGCCCTGCACGTAAGAGAAAGCAAAATAAGTCGCCGCAAGGTTCAAAAAATCGGCAATTTGACAACGGCGGGTCAGAACGCGTACCGAAGATTGCTGTCAACATATCATTGATCTGCTTTACAAGAGTGGAATATTTTTCTTTCATGGGACCAAGGTTCTTTTCAACTTTCTCTGCACGTTTGGTCAAGACAACTTTTTCCGCCTCGAACAATTTTATGGCCTGTTCTAGACGTTCATTGGCCTCGCGCGCAGAATTTTCAAAGTGAGCCGCCATGGACTCGGCTTTAGTTTTCGATCTTCTTTCCTCCTTGAGTCGCATTTGCAGTCTCACAGCAACAGACTCAGCATCTTCACAATATCCCTGGTGGACGAGCAACAGGCATCAGTAATTACATTTACAAGTCCCAAGAAGATTGCAAGCAATGTCCTTGACACTTGGGGGCTAATGTATTTTATTTCTTTTGAAACTAAGGTAAAGAAAAAGACCCAACTCATCTCAATGAGATGAGCCGGCCCTTGGGGGCTACAGGTCAAACTTCTTTTATCATAAAAAGACCCGACTCATCTCAATGAGATGAGCTGGCCCTTGGGGGCTACAGGTCGAATCTCTTTTATCATAAAAAGACCCGACTCATCTCAATGAGATGAGCCGGCCCTTGGGGGCTACAGGTCGAACTTCTTTTATCATAAAAAGACCCGACTCATCCCAATGAGATGAGCCGGCCCTTGGGGGCTACAGGTCGAACTTCTTTTATCATAAAAAGACCCGACTCATCTCAATGACATGAGCCGGTCCTTGGGGACAACAGGGCTACTACAGGCTCTAAAATTACTCTATAAAACCAGCTTATCATAACAAGTTGGTCTTTCAGAAGCTAATGGTAATATGCCAAATAATGGTCTATGAGAAGATTACCTCATATTTTTCCTTCATAGCATTTATCATGCTCTTCTCAATTTCTCGGCTTTCAGACAGCCGGGTCAAATACTCTTGATACAGGTCTTCAACACCAAGAATGGATAAATCCAGGAATTCCATTTTGGCCTTTCCCTTATCCAAAGTCGTTGACTCATCCTTGTTCACGATTTTGGCTAAGGAAGTGGGAGCAGTGGGGTCTTGCAAATTTTCATTGACAAATACAACGTCTGGGACGTTGTGGTCAGATGACGCTAGAAGATCATCTACGCAAGTTGATTTGGAGGGAAAGAGGGATGACTCAAATCTCAGGAGCAGCATCCATAAAAACCGGCTCATTTATTCCGAGCATCTCAGTTGCAAGCTCCGACTCTACCCTCGCATGAAGCTCCTTTTCAACAGAAGAGTCAACCATTGGAGTCATCTTCAGTAGAATTGGCGTTTCTTGGATTGTTGGTTCAGAGGATGACTCGCCTTTTCGTTTGGACACAACAGCTTTGGCCCTGGATTATTAGTATAACAAAAATTATCACAAGTTGAGACCTAAAACAATGAAAGATACAATATGGACTTCGCAAAAGATAAAAAGCTTACCCACGATTGACATTGAAAGGGGGAAGCTGTGACGCGCTTGAGTCACCCGATGACGAAGGAGAATCCTGATAAAGGGAATCTGAAGGACTGAAAGGTTGTTTAAATAAGCCGGCTCTAGGGAAAGAATCAGTTGGACTATGGGGCACCTCAAGGCGTGGTTTACGAGCCGGCGGTGCTTGAGACAAACTAGGATCTTTATCATCAAGAGTCTTGCGTTTTGACGAGCCGACAAATAGCGTGTTCTTCAAAAGAAAGTAAGGAGCCAAATGAGCTTTCGGGTGAGATAATTTAACTTCCCGAACAGCTTGTCGTGGTCTGCGAGGAACAAGCATTTCTGGACTGGGGGAAATTGGAATTACCTTAGTTTCGCCGGCTTGGCTAAATTCCGAGTCGCACTGATAAGAAGGTGCGTCAGCAAGCTCATTAAACAGGCGGCCGAGAGAGTCAAGTTCTACCTCAGATTCCTCCTCTGAAGATGACACGGAGACTGGTGCATTCTCTTTACCCGTAACAGGAAGGGAGGCTTGAGTTTCAACTTTCCAAAAGTTAGAATCATCCTGCAGATATATGAAATGTATAATAGGTAACTGGCGAGTCGAGAGAAGCATGGATAAGTAACAAAGGAAATAATTAATACCTGAGGCGGCGGGTTGAGAAGGTAAAATGGACCCAAGCCGGTGACGCTGCACAACTCTCTTGAGACAGAGAAGAACTTCTTAGTTTCCTTGGTAAAAACACTATCAGTAAGATTTTCACTGGAAAACCATTGAGGATCGTTTGAGGCGCACGAATAATCACACATCAGTCCATCCCTCAAGCTGACGGGTTGGATCCGCCACTTTAACCAGCAACGAATCAGATCTATCCCAGTCAGGCCATGGGCGGTCAGGGCTCTCAGTTTTGCATGAAGAGGTGCCAAAGTTACTCTCTCTTCGTCAGTTGGCCAACTCAGGAATTCCATTTTACCGAGTCTTTCCAATCTGAAACCCGGCACGGGATTTTCCCCCTTAGGTGAAGTATCTCTTCAATAGAACCAGGTTTTGTTCCACCCTTTGGGATGACTCGACAGCTTTGATTCTGGGAAGCCGTTTTTCTTTCTCTTCTGAATGGAAACGCCACCAAGCTCGCAGGAAGCGTCGTTCTTTGTTTTCGTTTGACGGTTAAGATAAAAGAACTCTCTGAACAGAGTAACGGGCGGCTCAACCTGAAGGTACACTTCACATAATACTTGGAATTCACAAATGTTTGTCATGGAATTTGGACTGATGTCTTGAGGCCTGAGCTTGAAGAAGTGCAAAAGGTCTCTAAAGAATTTTGAGCCAGGAGAGCAGAAGCCCGTGCGCTAATGATCAGTAAATATCACAACCTCTCCTAGTTGTGGCTGTGGGGCCGGCTCTTCTTCAGGAGCTCGCCATTTTATGGTCTTTCAAGCAGGTAAGAAGCCCTGATCCACAAGGTTCTCCAAGGTGAGCTTGGACTCTTTGCTCTTTGCCCAGTTACAAACCTTGGAGCTTTTCGGAACCATGATGAATTATACAATAGCTACAAGAATAATGGAAAGGATAAGCTGGAGCAAATTATAAGCCGCCTTTATTAAGGTATTATTATGAGCCGGCAAAATTTAAGAAGGCCGAAGGGATGTCTTCAACACTTAGCGGAAACATTGGATCACAAACAGGTTTCTATGAAAATTTCTCTCTAGGCAGATCTAGTTAAACGAAGAAAAATGGCAAGATATGTGTTCTAGCTGACGGAACAAACCGAAACTACAATGCTCCGAAGGATAACTCCTGATGGATTGTTTTAAATCTACTTTAAAGGAAAATGGAGTGGAGGATGTTCTAAGAGTGCATCACAATGAGAGGATGATGTATAGATCTACTAATAAAGTTTCAGATGAACATTATGGGGACGCCAAGAACACCGGAAATATCAAAACCCTAAGTGGTGGAGATGCATACCAGATGGTGTCAGAACGGGGACGAAGATGATCAAGTTTGTTCCGACGGTCACGAGAGGGCTTGACGATGCTGGCAATGGAAAACCTCGAAGTTGCCCTGGGAGCTCTAATGGTGCTTGGACAGTGGAGAAGCAGAAGGAGGAAGACGATGAGGAATAATTACTGTGGAGTCTAGCCGGGCCTATTTATAAGAAGAAGAAAGTGAAGCGGCACCGAGAAAAACGAAGCGACCATGGTGAATTTGTGGCTACAGGCGCGCCTCGATTTTTGCGCCCACCTAGATTTGGCGCAGTTTTTGAAGGGATACGTTATGATGGCTTTTGAAGAACAACGGTCAGCAAAGATGACGTCACAATAAGTAAACACTGGAAAAATGACAAGTGAAGAAGTGGAACAAGCTGACACTTTTCATAGAAGCAGAACAAGCCGGTCCTGGGTGAGCCGCCAAAGGAAGAAAGAGATCTATTGATATGAATGGATTCAAATCAATCTGGGGCCTAATGTCGGGGATATAACCCCAAGATATAACCCGCCCTACTAGGCCGGGTCGACGTATCAAAAGTCTTGTGACCCAGTTCAAGGTGGGCCGTGTCTTAAATACAAAGTAAGTAAGGAGGCGGTTCATCAAGACGCCGGGCGGCCCAATGCCGGAAGACGGCGGCTCAAGGCCCATGAAGCTAAGGACGCCGTCTGAAGTTTCCTTAAGGTGCAAGATAAGTTAGAGATATAGTAGATCACGGGTCATAATATGACCCGGACTCTGTTGTAAACCTAGGGCTTGACCTGTATATAAAGGCAGACCCCTAGGCCGAAATTCTCAAGTTACAATCTCTCGATAGCTAGGTTAGCAATTCCGCACCCCTGTAATTGAGATCTATCTATCAAATACACACAAAGCAGGACGTAGGATATTACCTCCATAGGAGGGGCCGAACCTGGGTAAACCCGACTCTCTCTCTCGTTTAACCCCTTCGAGTCGCCACCAAGCGGCGATGGCCTCACACCTAAGTCCTGTTATGAGGACATCTGCCGGGTTGACAAAACCACGACAATTAGTTAAGCCGAAGGACATGACGGTGTACTCGTATGAACCATAGCGAGTAACGAATTCAGTCTTGGGAATATCCTCTTCACGAACCCGGATCTGATGGTAACCCAACCTCAAGTCGAGTTTTGAAAACACTGATGAGCCAGCAAGTTGATCATACATATCGTTGATCCGAGGAAGCAGATATTTATTCTGGATCGTTGCTTGGTTGATGGGACGGTAATCTTGGACCAATCGATGTGTACCATCTTTCTTCTTGACAAAGAGAGAAGGTGCTCCCCAAGCAGAGGAACTTGGACGGATGAACCCTTGACGAAGCGAATCGTCGATTTCTTGTTACAGCTCAAGGAGTTCATGAGGAGGCATCTTATAAGGCCGCTTAGCAATAGGGGTGGTGCCTGGCACTTAGTCGATGACAAACTCGATAGCTCTTACAAGGGGAATCCCTGGAAGTTCTTCGGGGAAGACGTCTTGAAAATCACGGACCACAGGAATGTTTTCAATCCCCTCAAGAGGTGACGCATTTAATGCATTCACGGCATACAGGCGGGCTTCAGCATCTCGAACAAGATGAGCATGGTAGCTTACAATCTCATTCGAAGGATGTAGGAGGTGGACGGTTTTGGTGTCACAAACAATTGAAGCAGTATGTGCTTTCAACCAATCCATTCTGAGAATAAGATCGATATTGGAAGACTTCAGCATTATGGGGGAGGCAAGGAATTCCAACCCTTCAATTTCAATGGGGACATTGTGGCAAATAATGGAGGTCCGACATTGGCCCGCAGGGGTGTTTACCACTATTGGGACGTTCATCTCTTCACATTTAATGTCATGCATGTATGCAAAATCTTCAGACATAAAAGAATGCGATGCTCCTGTATCAAACAATACAGAAGCTAGAGTTGAGTAGACGAGAAGAGTACTGATAACCCACAAGTATAGGGGATCGCAACAGTTTTCGAGGGTAGAGTATTAGCCCAAATTTATTGATTCGACACAAGGGGAGCCAAAGAATATTCTCAAGTATTAGCAGCTGAGTTGTCAATTCAACCACACGTAAAAGACTTAATATCTGCAACAAAATATTTAGTAGCAAAGTAGTATGGAAGTAACGGTAACGATGGCAAAAGTGACAGTAGCAGTTTTGTAGTGATTGTAAAAGTAGCAACGGAAAAGTAACTTAGCAAAGATCAATATGTGAAAAGCTCGTAGGCAATGGATCATTGATGGATAATTATGTCGGATGGCATTCATCATGCAACAGTTATAACCTAGGGTGACACAGAACTAGCTCCAATTCATCAATGTAATGTAGGCATGTATTCCGTATATAGTCATACGTGCTTATGGAAAAGAACTTGCATGACATCTTTTGTCCTACCCTCCCATGGCAGCGGGGTCCTAATGGAAACTAAGGGAAATTAAGGCCTCCTTTTAATAGAGAACCGGACCAAAGCATTAGCACTTAGTGAATACATGAACTCCTCAAACTATGGTAATCACCGGAAAGAATCCCAATTATTGTCACCTTGGGGTATGCGGATCATAACACATAATAGGTGTCTACAACTTACAAGATAGGATCAATAACACATATATATTCATGGAAACATAACAGGTTCAGACCTGAAATCATGGCACTCGGGCCCTAGTGACAAGCATTAAGCATAGCAAAGTCATAGCAACATCAATCTCAGAACATAGTGGATACTAGGGATCAAACCCTAACAAAACTAACTCGATTACATGGTAAATCTCATCCAAACCATCACCGTCTAGCAAGCCTACGATGGAATTACTCACGCACGGTGGTGAGCATCATGAAATTGGTGATGGAGTATGGTTGGTGATGACGACGGCGTCGATTTCCCCTCTCCGGAGCCCAAAACGGACTCCAGATCTGCCCTCCCGAGGAAGAACAGGAGGTGGCGGCGGCTCCGTATCGTGAAATGCGATGAACTCTTCTCCTCTATTTTTTTCTCCACGGATGTGAATATATAGAGTTGGAATTAGGGTCGGAGGAGATCTGTGGGACCAACAAGCCGCCAGGGCTCGCCCTAGGGGGGGCGGGCTGGCTTGTGGCCAATGGGTGGACCCCCTCTGGTTGATTCTTTCGCCAATATTTTTTATTAATTCCAAAAATATTCTCCGTAAATTTTTAGGTCAATCCGAGAATTTTATTTCTGCACAAAAATAACACCAAGGCAATTCTGCTGAAAACAGCGTTAGTCCGGGTTAGTTCCATTCAAATCATGCAAATTAGAGTCCAAAACAAGGGCAAAGGAGTTTGGAAAAGTAGATACGATGGAGACGTATCAACTCCCCCAAGCTTAACCCGTTGCTTGTCCTCAAGCAATTCAGTTGACAAACTGAAAGTGATAAAGAAAAACTTTTACAAACTCTGTTTGATCTTGTTGTTGCAAATATGTATAGCCAGCATTCAGGCTTTCAGCAAAGATTATGAACTAACCATATTCACAATAACATTTAGGTCTCACATTTACTCATATAAATGGCATAATCAACTAGCGAGCAATAATAGTAAGTCTCAGATGACAACACTTTTTCAAAACAATCATGATATGATATAACAAAATGGTATCTCGCTAGCCCTTTCTGAGACCGCAAAACATAAATGCAGAGCACCCCTGAAGATCAAGGACTGACTAGACATCGTAATTCATGGTAAAAAAAATCCAGTCACAGTCATACTCAATATCAATTAATAACAAAGCATACAAATGACAGTGGTGCTATCTAACTGGTGCTTTTTATAAGAAGATGATGACTCAACAATAAAGTAAATAGATAGGCCCTTCGCAAAGGGAAGCAGGGATTTGCAGAGGTGCCAGAGCTCGAGCTTTTAAAACAGAGAGGAATAAAATTTTGAGCGGTATGCTTTCATTGTCAACATAACAACCAAGAGATCTCGGTATCTTCCATGCTAGATACATTATAGGCGGTTCCCAAATAGAATGATAAAGTTTTTACTCCCCCTCCACCAATCAAACACACTCCACGGCTAGCCGAATCCACGGGTACCGTCCATACAAACAACAGTCCTGGGGGAGTTTTGTTTCATTATATTTTGATTTGATTTTTGAGCATGGAACTGGGCATCCCGATTACCAGCCACTTTCTCGTGAATGACAAGTGAATAAACACTCATCATGAGAATAACCCACCTAGCATGGAAGATACTGACAGCCCCTAGTCACTACATGAGCGATTCGGGCATACAAAACAGAATATTATTTGAAGGTTTAGAGTTTGGCACATGCAAATTTACTTGGAACGGCAGGTAAATACCGCATATAGGTAGGTATGGTGGACTCATATAGAACAACTTTGGGTTTAAGGAAGTGGATGCACAAGCAGTATTCCCGCTTAGTACAAGTGAAGGCTAGCAAGAGACTGGGAAGCGACCAACTAGAGAGCGACAACAGTCATAAACATGCATTGAGATTAACCAACATTGAATGCAGGCATGAGTAGGATATAAATCACCATGAACATAAATATCGTAGAGGCTATGTTGATTTTGTTTCAACTACATGCATGAACATGTGCCAAGTCAAGCCACATGAATCATTCAAAGGAGGATACCATCCTATCATACTACATCATAACCATTTTAAAATGCATGTTGGCACTCAAGACAAACCATTATACACTCTTAGCTAATTAAGCATGGCATGAGTAACTATAATCTCTAATTGTCATTGCAAACATGTTTCATCCATAATGAGCTGAATCCAGAACGATGAGCTAATCATATTTACAAAAACAAAATAGGTCGAGTTCGTACTAGCTTTTCTCCATCTCAATCACTTCATCATATATCGTCATTATTGCCTTTCACTTGCATGACCGAACGGTGTGAATAATAATAAGAGTGCACGTGCATTGGACTAAGCTGGAATCTGCAAACAATTATTTAAAGAAGAAGACAAGGTAATATGGGCTCTCTGTAAGATAAACAACAATGCATATGAGAGCCACTCAACATTTTCATCGTGGTCTTCTCCTCTCGACCCAAAGAAAAGAATTTCAAAACAAGAACGAGAAAAACTATTTACACGGGAAAGCTCCCAACAAGCAAAAGAAGAACGAGAAATATTTTTGGGTTTTCTTTTAATACTACAACTAAACATACTAGAAAGTAAAACTAGAGCTAATTTTTTTTGTTTTCTTTAGGTTTTTCCGACACACAAGAAGAAAGCAAGAAAAAGAAATAAACTAACATGGATAATACAATGAAAAAGTATGAACACCGACAACTGGAATGAGTGTGTGATCATGAATGTAATGTCGGTGAGAAATACGTACTCCCCCAAGCTTAGGCTTTTGGCCTAAGTTGGTCTATGCCCATGGATCAAAGTAGCCCTCTCCTGGGTACTGAGGAGGATCCTGAGGGTTCCACTGGTTAGCGAGCTCTTGTGGCTCCCACTGATAAACCGAACCTCCGCGGTGTGGGGAAGATTGTATTTGGGCTTCTCTTTCTTCTCATTTTCATTTTCTTTAGAACCCCGGCTTGAAGAGCCTCTTAACAATCTCCTCATCATTTTCTTCCTCTGAAAAATTTCTGAAATTTTAGTAACTCAAAATAAAAATGAACAAAACACAACAAGATTTAAAGCAACTACTCCCATAAGTGCCTGGAGGCTATATCATGCATCAAAACTACTTGGGACCATATAAATTTGACATGCAAGCTCAAGAACAGGGTCACCACAGCAGCAAAAAATTGCAATATATAGAGCACTAGAACAAAAACTAATTGGACCATTGGAGGAGTCACATACCGAAGAACAATCCCCCAAAACAGTTTTGCAAATGGAGCTTTGCACAAGGAGATCGAAAATGGCAGCAAGATAAGCTAGGACACGGGTCTGAGCAATGGTGGGATTTTTTATGGAGGAGGATGGAGTGGATGGGTGCTGGAATAAGTGAGGGGGCCACGTGGGACCCACAAGCCACTAGGGCATGCCCTGGGGAGTGGGCGCGCCCCCTGGGCTTGTGGCCCACTGGTGCAGCCCCCTGGTGTGTTCTCAGTGCCAAATATTCTTAAATATTCTATAAAAAATCATACTAAATTTTCAGGGCATTTGGAGAACTTTTATTTCCAGGTCATTTTTTGTTGTACGGATAATTCAGAAAACAGAAGTATAATAGTATTTTTCCTTTATTTATTCTAAACAACAGAAAGTAAAAGTTGGGTACAGAAGGTTGTGCTTTCTAAATTCATCCATCTCATGCCCATCAAAAGGAATTCTTTAACAAGGTTGATCAAGTCTTATTAACAAACTTCTTTCGAGTAACATGAAACCGGAGAATTTTCGAATAACACTAAGTTACCTCAACGGGGACAGGCATGTCCCCTACCATGATTATTTCATATTTCTTCCTGGCAGTAGGGAGAGGGAATTTAAAACCTCCAATAGCAATTGTTGGAATTTCTCCAATAGAGTTGATACTATGAACTTGAGGTTGTTTCTTCGGAAAGTGCACCGTATGCTCATTACCATTAACATGAAAAGTGACATTGACTTTGTTCCAATCAATAATAGCCCCTGCAGTGTTCAAAAAGTGTCTACCAAGGATGATCGACATGCTGTCGTCCTCGGGAATATCAAGAATAACAATGTCTGTTAAGATAGTAACGTTTGCAACCACAACAGGCACATCCTCGCAAATACCGATGGGTAAAGCGGTTGATTTATTAGCCATTTGCAAAGAGATATCAGTAGGTGTCAACTTATTCAAATCAAGTCTACGATATAAAGAGAAAGGCATAACACTAACACCAGCTCCCAAATCACATAAAGCGGTTTTAACATAGTTTCTTTTAATGGAGAATGGTATAGTTGGTATTCCTGGATCTCCTAATTTCTTTGGTACTCCACCCTTAAAAGTATAATTAGCAAGCATGGTGGAAATTTCAGCTTCCGGTATCTTTCTTTTATTAGTCACAATACCTTCATATACTTAGCATAAGGAGACATTTTCAGAATATCAGTCAAGCGCATACGCAAAAAGACAGGTCTAAGCATTTCAACAAAGCGCTCAAAATCCTCATGATCCTTTTTCTTGGATGGCTTAGGAGGAAAGGGCATGGGTTTCTGAACCCAAGGTTCTCTTTCTTTACCATGCTTCCTAGCAACGAAGTCTCTTTTATCATATCTTTTATTCTTAGATTGTGGGTTATCAAGATCAACAGCAGGTTCAATCTCCACATCATTATCATTACTAGGTTGAGCATCAACATGAACATCATCATTAACATTATCACCCAGTTCATGTTCATCACCAGGTTGTGTTTCAGCATCAGAAATAGAAATATCATTTGGGTTTTCATGTGTATCTATAACAGGTTCACTAGCAGCATGCAAAGTCCTATCATCATTCTTTTTCCTTTTATTACTGGGATGACTAGGTGCATCAGTATTAATTCTCTGAGAATCTTGCTCAATTCTCTTAGGATGGCCCTCAGGATACAAAGGTTCCTGAGTCATTTTACCACCTCTAGTTACAACTCTAACATAATGATCATTGTTCTTACCATTCATCTCATTAAGCAAATCATTTTGTGCCTTAAGTACTTGTTCTACTTGAGTAGTTACCATGGAAGCATGTTTACTAATAAGCTTAAGATCATTAACAGTTCTACTCATATAATCACCGAAGCGATCAAGCATGTAAGCATTATGTTTCAATTGTCTACTAACATAAGCATTGAAATTTTCTTTTTTAACAATAAAGTTATCAAATTCATCCAAGCATTAACTAGCAGACTTATTATAAGGAATATCACCTTCGTCAAATCTATAGAGAGAATTTACCTCCACTACCTGTGTCGAGTTATCAAGACCATGTATTTCTTCAATAGGTGGAAAATTCTTAACATCTTCAGCTTTAATACCTTTTTCTTTCATAGATTTCTTTGCCTCTTGCATATCTTCAGGACTGAGAAATAGAATACCTCTTTTCTTCGGAGTTGGCTTTGGAGGTGGTTCGGGGATGGTCCAATCATTATCATTGCTCAATATATTATTCAATAGTAGTTCAGCTTGTTCAACCGTACGTTCCCTGAAAACACAACCAGCACAACTATCTAGGTGGTCCCTAGAAGCATCGGTTAGTCCATTATAAAATATATCAAGTATTTCGTTTTTCTTGAGAGGATGATCAGGCAAAGCATTAAGTAATTGGAGAAGCCTCCCCCAAGCTTGTGGGAGACTCTCTTCTTCAATTTGCACAAAGTTAAATATTTCCTGTAAGGCAGCTTGTTTCTTATGAGCAGGAAAATATTTTTCAGAGAAGTAATATATCATATCCTGGGGACTACGCACACAACCAGGAGCAAGAGATTTAAACCATAGCTTAGCATCACCCTTTAATGAGAAAGGAAACAACCTAAGAATAAAGTAATAGCGAATT
The DNA here is from genome assembly GCA_039707655.1 of Elymus sibiricus. Taxonomy (NCBI): domain Eukaryota; kingdom Viridiplantae; phylum Streptophyta; class Magnoliopsida; order Poales; family Poaceae; genus Elymus; species Elymus sibiricus. The sequence goes on from CM077673.1 coordinate 188,749,154, forward strand.
TTTTCCTCATGAGCAAATAGGGTGGCTATGTCATTCAATTTAGTAAGATGTACCACAACAGTTTCAGATTCATAACCATGGAAAGGATCAGATTCAACCAAAGTAATTAACTCAGGATCGATAGAGAATTCATAATCCTTATCAGTAACAAAGATAGGTGAAGTAGCAAACTTAGGATCATATTGCATTCTAGCATTCAAAGATTTTTCTTTCCACTTGCATAGTAATTTCTTAAGATCATCTCTATCTTTACAAGCAAGAAAGTCCCTAGCTACCTCTCCATCCATAACATAACCCTCAGGTATAACAGGCAATTCATATCTAGGAGAGCTAGGTCTAACAGGTGTCTGAACGTGTTCAGTTTCAATAATTTCATCAGTTTCAGAAATATCATCAGTTTCAGTGATCTCATTCTCTCTAACCCTAGCAAGTTGTTCATCAAGAAATTCACCCAAAGGCACAGTATTATCAAGCATAGCAGAAGTGGCATCATCAATTACTTGCGACATATCAGAATTACTAGCAGGTGGTGGTGTCGCAAATTTACTCATAACAGAAGGTGAATCAAGTGCAGAGCTAGATGGCAGTTCCTTACCTGTCCTCGTAGTAGAGGGGGAGATCTTGGTTTTAGCATCTTTCAAATTCTTCATAGTGATCAACAGATATAAATCCCAAGTGACTCAGAGAATAAAGCTATGCTCCCTGGCAACGGCGCCAGAAAAAGGTCTTGATAACCCACAAGTATAGGGGATCGCAATAGTTTTCGAGGGTAGAGTATTCAGCCCAAATTTATTGATTCGACACAAGGGGAGCCAAAGAATATTCTCAAGTATTAGCAGCTGAGTTGTCAATTCAACCACACCTGAAAGACTTAATATCTGCAGCAAAATATTTAGTAGCAAAGTAGTATGGAAGTAACGGTAACGATGGCAAAAGTGACAGTAGCAGTTTTGTAGTGATTGTAACAGTAGCAACGGAAAAGTAACTTAGCAAAGATCAATATGTGAAAAGCTCGTAGGCAATGGATCAGTGATGGATAATTATGTCGGATGGCATTCATCATGCAACAGTTATAACCTAGGGTGACACAGAACTAGCTCCAATTCATCAATGTAATGTAGGCATGTATTCCGTATATAGTCATACGTGCTTATGGAAAAGAACTTGCATGACATATTTTGTCCTACCCTCCCGTGGCAGCGGGGTCCTAATGGAAACTAAGGGACATTAAGGCCTCCTTTTAATAGAGAACTGGACCAAAGCATTAGCACTTAGTGAATACATGAACTCCTCAAACTATGGTAATCACCGGAAAGAATCCCAATTATTGTCACCTTGGGGTATGCGGATCATAACACATAATAGGTGTCTACAACTTGCAAGATAGGATCAAGAACACATATATATTCATGGAAACATAACAGGTTCAGATCTGAAATCATGGCACTCGGGCCCTAGTGACAAGCATTAAGCATAGCAAAGTCATAGCAACATCAATCTCAGAACATAGTGGATACTAGGGATCAAACCCTAACAAAACTAACTCGATTACATGGTAAATCTCATCCAACCCATCATCGTCCAGCAAGCCTACGATGGAATTACTCACGCACGGCGGTGAGCATCATGAAATTAGTGATGGAGGATGGTTGGTGATGACGACGGCGTCGATTTCCCCTCTCCGGAGCCCAAAACGGACTCCAGATCTGCCCTCCCGAGGAAGAACAGGAGGTGGCGGCGGCTCCGTATCGTGAAACGCGATGAACTCTTCTCCTCTATTTTTTTCTCCACGGATGTGAATATATAGAGTTGGAATTAGGGTCGGAGGAGGTCTGTGGGACCCACAAGCCGCCAGGGCGCGCCCTAGGGGGGGCGCCCCCCTGGCTTGTGGCCAATGGGTGGACCCCCTCTGGTTGATTCTTTCGCCAATATTTTTTATTAATTCCAAAAATATTCTCCGAAAATTTTCAGGTCAATCCAAGAACTTTTATTTCTGCACAACAATAACACCAAGGCAATTCTGCTGAAAACAGCGTCAGTCTGGGTTAGTTCCATTCAAATCATGCAAATTAGAGTCCAAAACAAGGGCAAAAGAGTTTGGAAAAGTAGATACGATGGAGACGTATCAAGTACCCATCACAGTAGCAGGCTGGTCTTGAACTTCATTCAAATCAACATTGTTAGCCTGAGCACGTCCCTGAGCAGGCCTGGCATTGTTGTTTCGGGGCTGGTTGGAAGGCAGTGCAAGTTGATTCTGATTATGCCTGCATTCTCTAGCATGGTGCCCTGGACGACCACACTTGAAGCACAGGCCATCCTCAGGACGAGAAGGGGGAACTAGAGCTCGTGGTGGTGGTGGTGGAGCTGGGAGCCTCGGCTGCCTAGGTGGGGGTGGAGGCAGATGAGGTGCAACATAGGACAGCCTTGGAGCAGGAGCAGGTGCATGGTACATATTGTGGGGAATCTAGATCTTGCGCTTCTGACTTCCTGAGCCCGAAGATGAGCCCATGTCACGGTTGCGCTTGCTGCTGTCCTTGTAGTCTTGCAGACCTGTTTCCACTTGAATGGACTTGTTCACCAAGATGGCGAAGTTATCAAAGTCCTGAACAAGGAGCGCCAGCTTGATATCAGGGTGAAGGCCTTCGCGGAATTTCTCCTGCCTACGAGCATCAGTTGCAACGTCTTCTTCAGCATAGCTGGACAAGTCCAGAAATTCCCGCTGATAAGCATCCACAGTCTTGTTGCCCTGGACGAGATTGCGGAACTCACGCTTCTTCTTGTCCATTAGTCCCTGAAGGATATGGTGAGCACGGAATGCAGCTTGGAACTCCGGCCAGGTGATGATCGTTCCAACAGGCTGTGAGCGCCTGTGACTGTCCCACCATTGAGCAGCGGGTCCCTTCAGAAAGTACAAGGCAAAAGTGACGTAGCTAGCCATTGGGGCACCTGAAGACTCCAGCTCATAAGTGATGTCACGGAGCCAGTCATCAGCGTCAAGCGGCTGAGTTGAGCTGCGGTAGATAGCAGGGTTGAGGTGCATGAAGTCCTGCAGAGTCATTGGTGTTGGCTGCTGATTCATATTCGGCCTCGGGAACTGGTCAATAATCCCTTGCATAAACTGGCGGTTCAGCTCAAACTGCTGCATCATTCCAGCCATGTATTCAGGTGGCGGTGGTGGGTCAGGCGCACCACGACAACGTCCAGCTGGCCTAACCATTCTGTCAAAATTTTAACAGTGGTAGTTTAGCATTGGGTGATTGCAAAGACAATGAATCATTCATGAAGTAAATTGCACAACGAAGGAAGTGCAATAGATTCAACATAGTAGTTCAAATTCAACATACAGATCCATACATAGGTCTATTACAAAACATAAGTCTGTTACAAAATAGACGATAGGTCCGACATGAAAATAACTTAGACCAACTAGGCGGCACGCAGGCACGCGGTAGAGGGATACAACAACGGGACATGGCGATAAGCTACATCAACATCGGGGACAACCACTGAAGCCCGGTAACTGCCGATGATCACGTATGTTAAACCTGGGAATGGGATTCTGCATCCCCTGAACACTCTCATGCTGCAACTAGTGCCCAGCGGGGAGCACAGGTCCATGTGTAGGGGTACGACCTCCAATAGCGGGCCACTCAAGACCTGGTGGTAGCTCTGTCCTACGCGGGTAAAGGATGTACTCCGGATACATCCCCGCTCTGACTGTCGGCATCAACTGCACCATAGCATCGTGAAGACGAGTACGGGTGGCGTACAGCTCAAAAGTCAGAGCTCGGATAGTACGATCCAGTGCCTCAGTGTACTGAACCAGAAACTGCGGGTCGTAACGATGACTCGCAAAGGGAGTACGAACCGTAGTGTAGGATCGATCATTGCGCTGCCGCACGAAACGGGTGATAGCAGCGGTGTCGGATCCAGTCTCATCCCAGCGGGGACTGATAACCCACAAGTATAGGGGATCGCAACAGTTTTCGAGGGTAGAGTATTCAACCCAAATTTATAGATTCGACACAAGGGGGGCCAAAGAATACTTGAGAGTATTAGTAGTTGAGTTGTCAATTCAACCACACCTGGAGATAAATATCTGCAGCAAAGTGATCAGTAGCAGAGTAATATGATAGGTTTGATAGTAGTAGCAATAGTAACAGTAGCGGTAACAGTATTAGCAATAGTTTTGTAGCAATTGGAACAGCATCAACAGCAGTAGTAACTTCGCAAGAACAATAAGTGGAAAGGTCATAGGCACTGGATCGGTAACTCGTTGGATGATATTCATCATGTAACAGTCATAACCTAGGGCGATACAGAACTAGCTCCAGTTCATCAATGTAATGTAGCCATGTATTCCGTAAATAGTCATACGTGCTTATGGAAAAGAACTTGCATGACATCTTTTGTCCTACCCTCCCGTGGCAGCGGGGTCCATAAGGAAACTAAGGGATATTAAGGCCTCCTTTTAATAGAGAACCGGAACAAAGCATTAACACATAGTGAATACATGAACTCCTCAAACTACGGTCATCACCGCGAAGTATCCCAAATATTGTCACTATGGAGTTGACGGATCATAACACGTAATAGGTGAATATGACAAGGAAAGATCGAATCAAGAACATAGATATAGAGATGATAACATAAACGGTTCAGATCTGAAATCATGGCACTCGGGCCCTAGTGACAAGCATTAGGCATAGCAAAGTCATAGCAACATCAATCTCAGAACATAATGGGTACTAGGGATCAAGCCCTAACAAAACTAACTTGATTACATGATGAATCTCATCCAACTCCTCACCGACCAGCAAGCCTACGAAGGAATTACTCACTCCCAGTGGGGAGCATCATGGAATTGGCGATGGAGCAAGGTTGGTGATGACGAAGACCGAAGATTCCCCTCTCCGGAGCCCCAAACGGGCTCCAGATCTGGCCTCCCGATGAAGAACAGGAGGTGGCGGCAGCTCCGTCTCGTGAAACGCGATAATTCTTTCTCTCTAATTTTTTTCTCCAAATTTAGGAATTTATAGTGGCGGAGATAGGGCAAGTGGGGCCCCGAGGTGAGCACAACCCACCAGGGCGCGTCGGGAGGGGGCTGGCGCACCCTGGTGTCTTGTGCCTAGCCTGGGCCCCCTCTCCGGTGGTTCTTGGCTCCGGTATTTTTTATATTTTCCAAAATAAATCTCCAAAAAGTTTCGTTACATTCCGAGAACTTTTATTTCTGCACAAAAACAACACCATGGTAATTCTGCTGAAAACAGCGTCAGTCCGGGTTAGTTCCATTCAAATCATGCAAATTAGAGTCCAAAACAAGGGCAAAATAGTGAGGAAAAGTAGATACGTTGGAGACGTATCAACTCCCCCAAGCTTAAACCTTTGCTTGTCCTCAAGCAATTCAGTTGACAAACTGAAAGTGATAAAGAAAAACTTTTATGAACTCTTTTGTGCTTGTTTACATATATATGCTTAAGTAGCACCCAGGTTTTCAGCAAAGATTATGACTAACCATGTCAACAATAACTCTTAGGAATTATATTCACTCATAACAAGCACATAAGCAACTAGCGAGCAATAATAATATATCTCAAGCGCCAATACTTTGTCAAAACAATCATGATACAATATGACAATAGTGGTATCTCGCTAGCCCTTTCTGAGACCGCAAAACATAAATGCAGAGCACCTCCAAAGTTCAAGCAGCGACTAAACATTTTAATTCATGGTAGAAAAGATCCAGTCATGTTGCACCCAACATCCACTATACACAATGCATGAGGATGACAATAGTGCTCTCAGTTCTGGCTCTTATTTGAGAAGGTGATGACTCAACATAAAAGTAAATAGATAGTCCCTTCCCAGAGGGAAGCATGGATTTGCAGCGGTTCCAGAGCTCAGAGTTTAAAACAGAGATAGATATAATTTTGAGAGGTACACCCTTCCTGTCAACGTCACGACCAAGAGTTATCAACATCTTCCATGCTAAACAAATTAGCGGCGGTTCTCAAGCGGTAAAAGTAAAGGTTTACTCCCCCTCCACCAACAATCACACTCCACGGCGAGCCGTATCCACGGGTACCGTCCAAACCAACAACATTCCTGGGGGAGTTTTGTTTAATTATTTTTGAGTTTTGATTTCGGGACTGGAAATCCCTATTACCGCCCCTCTCGTGTAAGGACAAGTGAATAAACACTCATCATGAGAGTAACCCGCTTAGCATGGAAGATACTGACTGCCCCCTGTCACTCCATGAGCGGTCCAGGCACACAAAACAGATGTTCATTTGAATTTTAGAGGTGGCACATGCAAATTTACTTTGGAACGGCAGGATAATACCGCTTATAGGTAGATATGGTGGACTCATCTGGCAAAACTTGGTTTAAGGGTTTTGATGCACAAGCAGTATTCCCGCTTAGTACAGGCGAAGGCTAGCAATTAGATTGAGAAGTGGCCAGCTAGAGAGCGAAGACGGTCATGAACATGCATTACATATAATCAACATTGAATACTAGCATGAGTAGGATATGGACACCATGAACATAAATATCATGAAGGCTATGTTGGTTTGATTCAACTACATGCGTGAACATGTGCCAAGTCAAGCCACTTGAAACATTCAGAGGAGGATACCATATCATCATACCGCATCACAACTATTTTAATGGGTACTAGGGATAATGGGTACTAGGGATCAAGCCCTAACAAAACTAACTCAATTACATGATGAATCTCATCCAACTCCTCACCGACCAGCAAGCCTATGAAGGAATTACTCACTCCCGGTGGGGAGCATCATGGAATTGGTGATGGAGGAAGGTTGGTGATGACGAAGACCGAAGATTCCCCTCTCCGGAGCCCCAAACGGGCTCCAGATCTGGCCTCCAGATGAAGAACAGGAGGTGGCGGCGGCTCCGTCTCGTGAAACGCGATAATTATTTCTCTCTGATTTTTCTCTCCAAATTTAGGAATTTATAGTGGCGGAGATAGGGCAAGTGGGACCCCAAGGTGAGCACAACCCACCAGAGCGCGCCGGGAGGGGGCTGGCGCGCCCTGGTGTCTTGTGCCCAGCCTGGGCCCCCTCTCCGGTGGTTCTTGGCTCCGGTATTTTTTATATTTTCCAAAATAAATCTCCAAAAAGTTTCGTTCCATTCCGAGAACTTTTATTTCTGCACAAAAACAACACCATGGTAATTCTGCTGAAAACAGCGTCACTCCGGGTTAGTTCCATTCAAATCATGCAAATTAGAGTCCAAAACAAGGGCAAAAGAGTGAGGAAAAGTAGATACGTTGGAGACGTATCAGGGACATACGGGATGTATCTGAATCCAGTCTCCTCCAAGCGGGGGTGCTCTCTGAAGAGGCGAGTGATAGCAGTGTAGGCAGCATCATGGACTGCCATCTCAACAGTCAACCCAACACCGTAGTAGGTGTGCAGCTCCCTGATGGAGAGGTTTTGCCGATCCCAGATAACAACCTCGGCTTGGTACTGCTCCTGGTTGTACTCGATGTAGTCTTTGTAAACAGTGTACTCGGGGTACCAGCGATATCCCAGCCTGGTAAAGAGTTCGACCAGAATGGCCGGGAACCCAGGGGTATCGATAGCCATAGTCAAACAGACGAGCTGCCTGGAAGGACGCATCTGTAACTAGAAGATTCAAGATGTCAAAAGACAGTGTGTGTATCATAACTTCAAAGGAAACAATTGTCGATGAAACAAATCTCCGGTGGATGTGATCACGAGAACCTAATGTTAGAGTTAGCAAAATCTTTAACCCGGAAGAGAAGAGAGATCAGAACCCAGAGTATAGACGATGAATAAAAGATCCTAATACCACCCGATTGAGATGTGGGCCCGTAAGCCACACAACTATGTTAGTAAAGTTTTTCAAGTACTAGACTCAACTTCGACCAAGGAGTTGGAAAGGGGGCTACCTACAGGCAGTCGGCTCTAATGCCAACTTGTGACGCCCCCAATTTCGACCGTACGCTAATCATACACGCAATGCGTACGACCAAGATTAGGGACTCACTGATCGATATCACAACACAACAATAGACACAAATTAAAGTCATACAGCTTCATATTACAAGCCAGGGGCCTCGAGGGCTCGAATACAAAGCTCGACAAGCACGAGTCAGCGGAAGCAAATAATATCTGAGAACAAACATAAGTTAAACAAGTTTTGCCTTAAGAAGGCTAGCACAAACATAACAATGGATCGAAAGAGGCGAGGCCTCATGCCTGGGAACCTCCTATCCTACTGCTAGTCGGGGACAGCCTCCACGTAGTAGTAAGCTCCAGCGGTGGTGTAGTAGTCGTCTCTGGCGTACTCCATCTCCTGGGCTCCGTCATCTGAACGTAGTAACCGTATCGAGGGGGGAAGAGAAAGCAAAGCAGCGGTGAGTACTCATCCAAAGTACTCGCAAGACTGACATCAGAACTATGGTAAGTATGCATCAGTATCAAGGAATGGGGTTATATCTAGACCGGCTGCAGAAAAGCAAGAATAGGGGGAAGTCCTAGTCCTATCGAAGACTAGCATCTTCAACATCTTGCAGCATTGGAAGAGAGTAGACTGATAACTCATATATAGCAATATCATTGTAGCAATTTTATTAAGTATCCACGTCCAGAGATTCTTCCTCGACTCCCTGCGAGGAAGCAATCTCGGGGCCAACATTCATTTCAATCTTAAGTCACAATTATAGTTGTAGTAGATCAAGGTACAACTCCAAGTCGTCCTGTTACCGTGGACACGGCTATTCGAATAGTTGAATTCATCCCTGCAGGTGTGCACCACATTTCCACACACGTCTCATAACCTTTGGCCGGACACACTTTCCTGGGTCATGCCCGGCCTCAAGAAATCAACACGTCACTGCCCTACCTAGGCTCAACAGAGAGGCCAGCCTGCCGGTCTAAATCCTAAGTGCGCACGGGTCATGGGCCCACTCGCCCTTTGCACTCCTGCACGATGCGTGTGCGGCCGAGGTCAGTCCTAGCACACTCTAATACAAGATCAGTGCCGTCGCGGACCACTCGGGCGCGAGCCGCTCCATTGCTGACGTCCGAAGAGCCTCGGCTGATACAGCGACGCCGAGTACCCATAACTTTTCCCTCGTGAGGGCTGGTGCGAAAAAGGTCAAACGACCAACTCAGATCAAATACCCAACCCATTAGCATTTTATTAATGCGGTGACGAGCACGACCCATGATGTGCGGTCCCATCGCCCCGTCTCGAGGTCTTGTGGCAAGGGCCTCACCTGCCCGGCCACGCCTCATCGTCATCAAACCGTGGGTACCCTTCAGGTCCGACCCATAACCAACATCTTTCTGTAACCAAGTCATAGTAACAGTGTGTATACGACATCAAGGCGGGACCTGAGGAATCACCCTCAATGGACCCCGCTCAATGTAACCGTCAAGGTGGACTTAGAGGAATCACCCTCGGTGGTCCCACACTTGAGGGGTTGCACGACAGAGTCAATATCGGGAGTGGCGGAGAGGTATCACCCTCTGCTTACCACGACCGACTAGCTACACTACAGAGCTAGCATCATTAGTACTTCACGAGGTGTCACCCTCGGTACTCGATAGTAGTTCTGCAGAGTCGTACAACTAAGGGGGGGTGCGGTGATGTGACGGGCCTGGCTTGTCAATCATGATGATCGAGTAGCTGATAATTAAAGCGGGGCAACTGAGACTAAGGGGTCACAGGGGATTCATTGATCAACCTATAGTAAGCAGTTGATATGACTGTAGGTACAGTAGCAGTTCATCAAAAACAGGCTATGCATCAGAATAGGAGCTATCTATAACAGTAGCAAAAACTAATGCAAGAATGAGAGGGAAATAAATGGGCGATATCGGAATGCTCAAGGGGGGTTGCTTGCCTTGCTACTTTGCTGCAAAGGCCTGATCGTCACTCGCGTAGTCGTACCCGGCAGCAGCGTCAGTCTTGGGGTCTACCGGTAAGAAGAGGGGGAGAAACAATAAATATAATGCAGACAGATGCAACATGATGCATGACATGGCAATATGCAGAGCTAGGCATGCACCAACGCAGTGCTACACATCGCAGACGGATCCGAATAATATCTGACGATATTTCCCTGGTCTCGAGCTACTACCGGACAGATGAATCCGATGGAAAAGTTCCATGTTTATCATGTTAGGAGCATGTGACAGACGAACGGACAGCGTATTCGGATTCGTGGGATTTTTCTGAGCAACTTTCATGTATAAATAATTTTCATCCGAGTTACGGATTATTTTATAATAATTTTCAAAGTTTTAATAATATTATGAAATTAAACAGATTTAATTAAATTCAAAAAGTAATTATGACATCATCATGACATCAGGATGACGTCAGCAATCAGCAGCCCCATTGACCGGTCAAACTGACCAGTGGGGCCCTCCTGTCATTGACAGAGGCTAAACCAGTACTTAAATTAAACCTAATCTATTTAATTAATGGACTGGGCCCGCATGTCATTGGATCATTAGCTTAATTAATTATCCCAATTAATTAACAGTTAAAACTAAAGGCAGCTGGCCCACATGTGAGTGGCCTAAAAGGTTAATTAAAAGGGTTATATAATTTTAGTTAATTAGAAAAGCGGTGGGGGCCACTCGTGAGTGACTGGACCAAGTCCAGTCAACAAGTTGACCCAGTCAACTGGTCAACTGGGTCCGCGGGACCCAGCTGCCAGTGACCCAGAAGGGCCCGGTGGCAGCGCCACGTCGGCGACGGCGTCGGAGATAGCTCCGGCGAGCCTCCCGCGGCGGCTACTTCGCCGGAGGGCTCGGGTTTTGGCTACGATGGCTCAAATCGCGCGCGAAGGGTCTCTTTCGAACGGACTCACCGAGCCGCGTCCAACGGGGGTGGTGGTCGGTGCCGGGGGGCCGGAAAACTCGCCGGCGTCGAGCTTTGCGGACGCCGGAATTCGGGCCACGGCGGAATGAGCACGGGGGGAACGGGGAGGTGCGTGCGTGTGCTGGCGGGGCTCCTGGGAGCTCCAAGAGCTCGGGTGCGGGCTCGAAAGCGAGTCGGGCTCGCGGTGTCCGCGGCGGCAACGCAGAGCAGCGGCGGCGAGCTCGGTCATGGCGGCAGCGGGCGCTCGCGCAGCGCGGTGAGGACAGAGCGGGAAGAGGGAGAGAGAGGAGGCCTCACGAGCGCTGCAGGGGGGCCAGGGCGGCGAGGGTCGTGGAGGTCCGTCGAGGGGGAGGCGAGGACGAACGGCGACGACGGTGGAGGGAGCCGCGGCGACGGCGTAGTGCGTCCCAGGTGATGGGGAGCTCCTGGGCGAGGCACGTGACGAGCAGGGGGGTTTAGGGTTAGGTCATTGGGGAGGGGGGGGTCCCCGGCGCTATAAGGAGGAGGGCCGGCCACCGGATGGCCGGTAGGTGGCCGGGGGCGCCGTGGTGGGCATCCCCACCCGCTGGCCACTGTAGCGAGGGGAGGGAGACGAGTGAGGGGTGGGGGGCACGGGCTGGGCCCGTTGGGCGGCAAGCTGGGCTTCGGCCCAGTGGGGGGAGGGGTTGTTTTATTTTTTGTTTTGTTCTTTCTTTTATTAGTTTTCTGTTTTTATATATTTTGGTAATAATTTAGCTTCTGTAAAATTATGTGACCCAGCCCAATATTACAAATATAATATTTCGTAGTGCCACAAAGAGTTTGAAGGCTTTTTGAAATATTTGAAAACTACAACAATTTAAAAGGGCATTTTAATAAATACTTTGGCCTCTGATAAAAAGATTTGAGGCACTAAAATGCATGATAAAATGTTGGTTACAATTTTATACAAGCTTAGGGAATATTTGCAACCTAAGCAAGATTTTTATTTACTCATCTGCAAAACTTTTAAATCCACTTTTGAAATGACTTTTGATTTGCAAGGGAATTTGAATTGGAGTTTGATTCTAACAGTGATTATACTTGGATTAGCAAAATGTTTAGCTTATTCCTCAGATTACTGTAGCTTGATTACATGAATTACTATACCACCAAATCCAGGGTGTCACGGCGTGTCCATCTGTCCTACTTACTAATTTCTTTTTTTCCAATATACTAATTCAGACGAATGCCCACCGAAGAACGGGCACAAGGCAGCAACAAACCCTTGCGAGTTCCGATCCAGGGGCACGGCGACAAAACTGAATAGCATGATCAGACGAAGTAACACTAGTCGAACACACACCCAAATAAAGGAGGCATAGAATCAGCTCCCCCCACAGGACAGTTCCATTGCAGAACGACCCACTGTATTACACAGTCACATACTACTAAATCCTTCAATTGGCAAATCGTTCTGAATTTGATTACACATCGTACACGTTGGCAGCCGTAGACCTCACGCACGGCCGACAGACAAGGACGATAACAACCGGATACCACGCACAGCTGAGGTCTAGAGGAACGCCGAGAACCAGCTACACGCAACCGGCAACCATGGGCTGGCCCAGACTGAGGCAGCCGCCGCCGGTCGTCCGACCCTCGTAATGTACTTATTCGCAAAAAAGTACTATTGTGATCATAAATATGCTAGTACAGGTTATACGGATGTATTGTACAACTTTTACACATACATACCATATTACCTAGGAAACAAAATATTGGAGCATATATATATACATACTCACTATCCGTTGAACATCCCTAAAACATGGGTGAACTGATTGTTTTTTACTACATCCAAGATAGTTGCACGATGCACTAGGGGTGAAATGGTCTTTTTACCTCACACTTAACACCGTTAGTGTCTAAAATGAACAACGGTGTCATATAAGGAACACAATTTAGTTTAGGTGTCAAATAGGTAAGAAAATTTTATTTTGGGCCAAATAGGGAAGCAAAGTTTTAAAAAGGGCCAAATAAGGAATTCTCTCTTTTTTTCATTTGAATTCGTTGTTTAATTTTTTTAACCTTTTTTACTTTTTATATCAGATTCAAATTTTAAAGCCATCATGTTTGGACTTACAGAGTTATATCCATGAACTGGCCAAGAAAAAATCTCATGACCCAGTTTTTTGAACCTGCTCGGGAATGATCTCTTCAAATATATACGAGTGAAACAATTTTCTATTTTGACTTCAGAAAAATCCTGTCCAAAGCAATGGTGTAATGTTCTTCGAACTTAATGTTTTCTATGGTTGAGCGGCTCGATATATAGTTGAACGTCAACAAGCACACACCAACAAACAACAACGACTAGCCATAGTGCCTTTTCATCAAACTTCTGAAGCGATTCCTAAAACGGAGCATGTATTATATCGTCGGAAAGCTGGTGTATAGAAGAAATCTTTTCATGTTGAATTATATGATTTTGTTTTGAATGATTTTAGTGTATGAATTTCCCCTTTTTGAAGTATAAGAATATTTACTTTCCATGTTTTCTAAACATTTGAATGCTCAAAGTTTTTCAATTTGAACTTTTGCATTTCTATTTTTATTAATGAGCTAAATAAGAAAAGATTTTTTTGTGCACACATTGAAATACTATGTGTTTTCCTTTTTTACGAACTGATGACAAAATACATACTAGACCACAACACCTACTTTATGTCTTTGCACTAGAAAAATTATGAAGTACGCACGTTCTGTTTTTTTTCAAACTCCCCTGATGGTAATATATGAACTATGGGACATGGTTTCTTCTTAATCTTTCCTTTTGTGTGTGCAAAAAACATTGGACAAAATTAGGACCAATTCGCGCCAGGATAAGAACAAACACCTACAGTGAACACAATGTATTTTTGGGTTTCCTCAAGATTTACACACACTGAAGTGAAAAGCACGGTTGAGATAAACTGAAAATTACAGGGAATATAAACTCTTCAATCAGTAAGCTCTAGTGGATCCTGCAGCTCCAGGACCTTTATGTAAACTTTTTTCCATTCATACACATTGTGAAGTTTATCTGTTCACCATGGATGTCGTCACTACAAAACACACAAATATAGATGAATGGAAGATGTGTGGAGGTGATGTCTCTACGCATCACATCTGCTAACAAAAAATGAGAGGAAATATTATAGGAAGGTCTCAAAAATACTACAACAGCATGCTGATCATCTTGTAATTGAACTGAACTAAATTAAACTGAAACTATAACTATTCTACTGAACTAGGACTATAACAAGGATTGTACTGAACTAAACTTACTAATTGAACTGAACAAAAAAAAGAATTTAGTAATTTAGTAATTGAACTGATGGTCTTTTGTCGACTCGCGCACTGCGGAACTGGTGCAGGTCATATGGAAAATATACCAAAGAGAAACCGGAGGTGTGGCAATATAGTAGCAGAAGAAAACAATTCTGTAGTCACATTTTCAGAATTCTGTAGGTACGCCCCAGGACTTTTGAACTGACAACATGGTGGTTTTGGGTAGGCTGGAGGTGCAACCTTCCATCTCATTTCAATTGAGGATTCATGTGACACTTGCTTCCCATTTCATCACAGTACTAGTACGACTCAACAATAAGTTCAGATTGTAGTGGCGTTAAGGAAACATATAATAAGATGAATGGGTGATAGAAGAAAGAGAGCAGTAAAAGAATTTTGTATTTTTCACCTTGAGATGATATCTCTTCTTGAAGTCTTGATGGAAAGTGCTGGTGTAGGTACCACACAACCACTAACTAAACACCAGACCTTCCAATAAGAAATGATGATCTCTGCTTCCAGAGTCTGAACTTACTAGCTTTTAACAATCTGAACATGTGTAAACCTTTATTGGCAAACTGCTGCAAAATCCCCAAATGCCATATAATATAAAATCGATATAATCTAAACTTGTTTTTATAACACACATTGAACTGTATGTATGCTTATTTTATGAACTGATGAGAAAAATAAATATTGAACTCCTACACATAGTGTATGTTTTCTTTTGTACATAGTATATGTTTGGGAGCTACGTGGGGCGAGATACAGTTGATAATTTTTTTATAAAAGCATTGAAGCGTGTTTTTGCAGCACCCAAAACTGAACCAAACATCCTCATGGAAATAATGTGAACATCATCTTGACCAATACTCAACGCACATAGCGAGATAGAAGATAGTTGATGTGGTTGGCCGGGAGCTCCACCCATCTGCTGGAGGGGGACATGCCCTTGACGGAGGAGGAATGACAATGGAGGGGGAGGGCCGCATGGCTACTGCTGGTTGCCAGCAGGGAGGCGGAGGAAATCAAGCACTCTCGCTCAGATTTCCCCATTGGAGGGAGCGTGGCACATAAGTGTGCTATTGAAGATGTCGTCTCATGTGGCCGGAGGGAGAGCCGTGAGGCGCTGAGGGCGAAGTTGGACCGCGCGGAGATCGCGGTTGGGCTGCACGGGATGCGAGGTGAGGACCTGATATGGGTGAGCGCGGGGGGAGACCAGTAGCCCGTGACGTAGCCGGCATCATGGAGTGCAGCGGTGGGTCGGCCGACACGGTTGTGAAGTGGGGCGGCGGCACGGACATGCAGAGTGGCGACGACTCCTGTGGGATCTGGGGTACGGGGCGGTGGCGTGATCCTGTGTGCGTGCGGCGGATGGATCTGGCGTGGGGTTGCCACGGTCGTTGGTGGCGGTGGGGCGACCATGGCGGCTAGTACGGGGCGATGGGAGGTGGGAGGCGGGGCCGCAGCGCGTCGCCGGAGGTGGGAGGTGGGGCCGCAGCGCATCGCCGAAGGTGGGAGGCTGAGCAGCTGCGCATCGTCGGCTTGTGGGACGAGGAGCGCGGCGCTTCGCCGAAGGTGGGAGGCGGGGCGCCGGGGAGTTAGGGCGTGGCCGTGTGGGGTGGCCGTGGTGGGGAGGCCGGGAAGATGGGATCAGGTGTTTTTTTCTTGGGTGGGGGTGGGCTCGTCGGTAGGGGTGCTGGTCTCTAGTCCGTGTTTTCTCCGCATACCGATACGGTAAAGATCGGTCGTAGGGCCGATAGCAACAGAATAATATTATGTTACTAGTAACACAATAATATTATTAATGTTAAAAAAAACAGAATAATATTATTATGTTATTAGTAAAAAAGTAGTCATGTCCATGCGTGTAAAGTTCAATTTTTCTCTCTTTTCAAACAAAAAGTATTCGGTTTCATCATGTATGTGATATTCATTGTGTTCATCTTGCCATGCGTGTAAAGTTCATCATATTCATCTCTATTATCTACAGCAGCGAGCACCGCAAGCAGCAGCAGCCTGCAAATGGAGAAAAACAAAATGAAACACCCCGGCGACATGACCTCCACCCCAGCCCCCCGCGCAGTGCGTCCGAGCAGTGCTAAGCACGTGTGTGTGCAATCCACTAGTTGTGTGTGTTCAGTGCGGGTGCACAATTCACACGCTCAACTCTTCATGTTTCTCGCCCGGATGATTTGCTATGTTATGCGCAGTTCACCGTGTAAAAGCTTTGTTGGTCATTATGTGTGAAAAATACAATTAGAGTGAATGCAGTTCACTAAATGTGAGTAGTAGGATGCAACTCACTGTCATTGACCATGTAGTCCATATGCGTAGAAAAAAAATGTTGTGGTTCAGTTGCCCACGTCCCACTCGTTTATAAAAAGTTAGAAAAAGGACAAGAAAAATCATGCGGTCCACTTTCGATAGTGTCGAGGTTCACTTACTTTCAATTTGAAGTGTAGAAAAAATTACGAAAACAAAAAAACAATTATTCGGATATTGGGTGCAGAATAATATTCTAACAACACTTTCGAACTGAATGCTCAACAGGAGTGCGCAACATTGCGAAGCAAAGAGTATTGCAATACCAAGACGAGTTAACTTCTTGTCGCAGAAAAAACTGCACGTGTTTCGACACTATTTTCGATCCATTTTTTAAACCGTTTGTCCGAACGAGACTTATGATACGGTTTTGGAAAGCTATGAATTAGGCTCAACTTCTCAATGGTGAAAACTTTTCGAGATTCCTTGCGGTTTAAGAGTAGTTTCGAAAACGGTGGGCGCCCGATGAGTGGCAGCAAGTGTATTTGTGCGATTTTTTCTAAACCGCTCGTCGGAATGAAGAAAACGATGCGGCGTTGGAAAGATATCGTCGAGCCAAAACTTTTTCATATAGATCACTCTCTCTAATTCATTATGGTTTAATAGTAATTTCAAATGTACCCAAACACGGAATTCTGTTTTTCAAATTTTCCGCTTTTCCAGTACGGTTTTCGCTGCAGTTTTTTAACCGTTTGTCGGAACGAGGCGTGTGATACGGTGTTAGAAAGCTATGGAATATTTGCAACTTTTATATGTTGGACATTTGTTGAGATTCCTCACGGTTTTAAATGAATTTTGAAAACGGTGCGGCGACCGACGAGTGACAGCGGCCGTTTTTCGTGTTTTTTTTAACCGCTCGTTGGAATGATGCAAATGATACGCCGTTGGAAATATATCAACGAGATGCAAAATTTTCATGTAGAACATTCTCTCTAATTCCTTACGGTTTTAGAGCAGTTTTGAATTTACTAAAATGCGGACACAATGTTTTTCGTGACACCAAAATCGATGCATGAACCGCATCACACAGAAGAACGCACTGCTTCAGACCAAAAAACGCACTGCATCAGAAGGGCAAGTGAACTTCATGTTTTTTTGTCATACGTGAATTTTTCCAGATGAAGAAGTGGACCGCGCTTCATGTCGGGCGTAAGTGAACCGCAACAATATCAAGAAGTGAACCACATTACCTTTTTATATCGTTTCTGTAACAATTTTCTTGCACTTTACTTTTTTATATTAAGTGATCCGCAATACTACCTAAAGTGAACCATGACACTACCAAAAATGAACCGCATGAGTTTTTTTGTCCTTTTTCGTACTTATAATTTTAGCCGTCTCCTTATTCCAATGAACGATATAGTGCAAAGCGAGCTTCTCGACGACCGAAATATGAACTTCTCAACACACACATAATTTTTCTTAGAAAGGCTTACAATCAAACAACACTAAACAGATAACTTTCATTCTGGGTGTAGTCAACCTATTTTTTTAATGTTCTCCCTACCTGCAAAAGAAGTGAACTTCAACCGCTCTTTTTTCTCATTGTGCCAAACAAAGAACTTCAACCTTTTTTATTAACACCATGGACAAATCGAACTACATCTAAAAATAGTGAACTTATCATGATTTTTCTTTTCTCTCTTTTTCACAAAGTGAACAACAAAGGCATTTACAATGAACTACATCCATTGTAAAAAAGAATACAAACATTTCACTCAAATTTATACTACATAGCAAGCACCACAAACTGCACCTAACACTAGTCAACTGCACCATGCCAAGCGGGATTACGAACTGCATGGGAGCTCGCCGGAGACCAAGGCGTTGTTGTCGTCGTCGCTGGTGCCCCCATGGATTGCACCTACATGAGCACTGCACGTCCACGATGTCCGGACTTCACCACAGACACCCAAACTGCGCTCAAGGTAGATGTCGCCGCGAGGAGAGTTGGTGGTAGCTCGGACCAGTAGCTCATCTGTGATGTAGATAGGTTAGGGAAGGGGGGATCTGTGGTGGCAGTGAATGAACCACACGAGGGCGCGGGGCGCACTACTCGTGGGATCCGGCTGCACTGCAAATCCGAAATTCAAAAAGAGATGGAAAAATGCCCTTATGAACTGTACGGGGGTCGTCGCCGACACTGACCTTCATCACCATGGAATCCCAAGCAAGAGGGGGCGAGGCAGAAGGTCGCCTCCATCGGAGGAAGCATGAGGCGTCGGTGGGGGTGGTTGCCGGCCCAGATCCGCCGCACGAAGGCACGGTGGGGGCGGTTGTCGTCCCAGATCTGCAGCAGGGAGGAGCGCTAGGGGCGGTTACCGGCCCAGATCTACCGCCGGAAGGCAAGTTGGGGATGGTGCGGCAACAGTGAGGTGGGGGAGTGGCGGGGCGCTGCGGTGGGCGAGGGAAGGCACGACGGCTGGGGTTGAGAGGAGGCACAATGACCCGTCAGTCTTGGGTGGAGGAGTGGAGGTGCATTGGCGTGGGGATGCGGAGGTGCGCTGGCCGGGTGTGGGGACCCCGACTCATAAGTCGTGATCACCGAATGCACATGTACAATGATCCCAGAGATCAATGCTCACTTAACACACAGAAGATGAATAACAAGAGTCTTACATCCATACATAACATCTTACACAAATTATGACCATTATGGTCAAGTCTTACATAGATAGGGCCATGAAGGCCAAACAACAAACACAAACTCGCAGCGGAAATCTTGTAAGATAGCATGGACCCACGCCATCTGCCTTAACCCAACATGCATTCTGACTGGGAAGCGGCCTAATTCGCATGATCGTCACCGAGGTATTCTTCACCATATTCCTGCTCTTCCATGCGTGGCCAATTAAATAACCAGTGGCAAGCCAATGAGTACTTTGAATGTACTCACAAGCAACCCATGTTTGGAACAAGGTACAACAATGCATGATATAGCATTAAGGAGGTAATTTTGCAGAAAGCTAATTTGAGTGCAGTGACATGTCCTATCAACTTGTAGAGCACGCATCAAGAAGTCACAAGTATCCACATGAACAGGTTACAGATATCAATATAAAAAGAGTTTGGAACAACTCCAGTTTCATAATCACATCGAGTCATCGGACTCAACTCAGGTATCTCCCCCCACACACACCAAGTTTGGTAAACAATGGACGTAGCCCAAGAGCGGCCATCCAACTATCCTCGACCGTGGACAATGCTATTCTAATAGTTTTACACTCTGTAGAGGTTGCACACTTCACGCACAAGACTTGGGGAACTTCCGTGTCAAACCACAACTCGCGGTATATATATTACATACCCGAGGTAAGCACCCGAACAATGCCTTTTCCTTGATGACACTAAACAAAGAGTCCACTTGTTGCCACACAGCCTGCATGATGTACATCACAAGTATCATCCATGAAGGGACCAACGGTGTGCCCGGTGTCTGTGAAAACAGCCCATGGTTGTCTTTTCCGGCATGACACCGTATCGAGAGTGACCACGTCACTCCCGCCACTAGTAATGCGGGCTCTCTGCTAGCATCGACCAAAGTAATCAACAAAGCCCCGTCCCATAAGGGGTATCGTGGTCGTACATGTAAGGTTGGAGTAACGGTCGCAACTTAAACCAATCCGTTTTCGAAAACAACACACTCACAGGCCTTAGTACACCACTTCTTTATCAAGTGGCCACCTAGCTCAACAACTCCCTCGGGCATTAGTGGCTCCCGACGGGGTTTTCGAAAAGCCTTTAAAAATACTTTTGTTTCGAACACCATGCATATCCCTGTCCACTTGCGTAGCATCTACTAGCATTCTATCTATTTCCCACCCACACAACTCTAAGCAGAAGGTAGAGTTGTGGTAATGCAAGTATCAACGAGGAAAGTAATGGAGGCAACCCACCAAGGTGGTTACCACTTCATCACGATTCCGATGCAACAAAAATAAAGTGCTATATGCCATGCATAAAATAGTTTCATCGACATGGTCAAAGGGCTGCTTGCCTGGCTCAGTAAAGTCTTGGAGGTCTTCACACGTTCCTGGTCCAACTCCAAGCACTCCGTCTACTTCGTCAACTACCGTCGGAAACAACCATAATAAGCAACACAACAAGAAGGAAAATAAAAGTGTTCTAAAATAGGAAGTTTATTTTTCTTGGACACCTCTGGCCACGAGAAAATAGCTAAAGAGTTTCTACTGGATTAGGACCAATGAGGAATTTTGAAAGGTGGAAATGGAGGGATTAATGGTCCTATAAAAAGTTTACAGAAGATATTTTTATAAAAAATGAGTGAACACACCCATTAAATAGGGCATGATTTTAGAAAAAAACAGAAAGTGGTTTCACAGGATTTGGAGTTGGATGATTTTCCTATGAGTCTTCTAAGATGCATTAAATGGGAAATTGGGCCATTTATTAGATCCAACAAAAACATAGTATGGTAAAAATGTTAACCACTGCTATATAATTGGAGCAAGATTTTTGGACTCTGTGCAAATTTGAATCATCTCATTTGGGTAAAAAATGAGTGATCTAGGGACTTTGCAAAGTGACCTTTAAGTTTAAATTTGAATATGAATGGTACAAAAACTTGTAATGGATAAATTTGGAAGTTGTACTATTAAATAGATTGGATTATTAGAAGAATATAGGAAATGGAATGAATTCATTTGGACAATTAATTATTTAATTATGGGTTTTGGAAGTTCTCTGATAAAAATAAAAGAAAAACCGCACTGTGGCATTGGGCCAGACCGAGCACAGCCGAGCCGGCCTAGAAAGGAACCGGCCCAGGGCATAGCGCAGCGCTGCGGGCCATGTCGAAGGCGTAAAGGCGTAATACGCCTTCAGCTGACACGGCACTCGTGCAGCAGGTGCGTTCAAACCCGACGGGTGGGTCCCACCTATCGGTGAGAGGGAGGGGGTGTGGGCATGACAGGTGAGTCCCACCTGTCATTACCCTCCCCAGGACAGGGAGGAGAGGGGCCTCACGGACGACGATTTTGGCGGCGAATTGGTGTGGGGACGGCACCGTTGTGCTCAGGGCGTCGCCGCCCATCGAACAATGGTGGAGAGGGGCGTCAGAGAGCACTTGTTCGCCGGCGACGAGCGAGTACAGCGGGGGGGCTTCGAGAGAGGGTTGCCCCGGTCGTCTTCGACTACAAACAACAAGGAGGAGGAGGGGAATCACATCAGAGTGGTGAGGGGGATCCACAGAAAGAAGAAGGAGCACCAGAGAGGGCCCGTACTGTGAGATCGGTGGTGGTCCATGGCGACGGAGCTCGGGTCCGATCCGAGCACAGGGGCTCCCGGGGCTCGCGTGAGTGGTGCGGGCGCTTGATTGAGAGGCCAAAGAGGATGGGGAGCTCAACACAGAGAGGAGGGGGGCCTCTTATTAGCGCGGGGCAGGGGCAATGTGCAACATGCGCGGGAGAGCTGAGGGTTGAGCCCTCGGTCTGCTACTGCTGGGAGAAGAGGCGCGGGTGGGGCCAGGGGCCCGCAAGGGATGCCGCGGAGGTAGAAGACAAGCGGAGGGGTCTCGGGGTGCCACGCGTGTGAGCTCAAACATGGGGGCTCTCGGGCGGCGCCGCGTGCACGCGAGAGGGGGTAGCAGGAGGAAGATAGAGGAGGGGGCAGACCGGTGACGTGCTGCGGACGTCGAGGCGCACCAGCAGGCGTGCGGGGGTGGCCCGAGTCGGTCGTGAGGTGGGAATGGGCGCCGGCTATAGTGTGGTTGCGCACTGTAGCGCGTTTTTGGCATGCCATGGCATGTCTTTTGTGCCATGGTCATGGAAACTTGGGTCCAGAGGGTCTAGGGGTGAGTAAACAATGCTCATGTGCTCTGGAAGGTCATAGGGAGAGAACAGAGGTTGAGGGAGAGAGCAAAAGGGGATGTCGAGAGGGAAATCTTGGGGTTTTACCCCCCAAATAATTGAGCTGAGGTCCAAAAATTCTTACTGGAGGTAAATAGGGACTCAAAGAAGATGTGGTAAAAGTTTGGGGTCAAGAAGAACAATGGAGGAGGGGGAACCAATAACTTTTAGAGAAGGTGTTTGTTGTTGGTTTGGGCAAGTTAAGTGATCCTCCTTGATGTGAGATTTAACAGGAGTGAATGGTATGTAGAAATGATGTTGACCACCAAGCTTGAGCTCATTTGAAGAAAGTTGCCAATGAAAATTTGGCAAACCTTAGAAATCAATAGAAACAGATCTTCTTAGATCTAGCTATGTTAAACTGTTCTCCTTGATGCACCACTTGGTGTGGTGGCATCACTTGGGAATTAGAGCATGCCCACAAAGTTTGAGATTAAATGGAGAAACTTGGCAATGTAAAGTTGCTCAAATTTAGATCTGGACAAAGAGGGTTTTGGGGCATTTTGGTGAACCAAAAACATTGGGATTGAGATGAAACTTGGCAAGATCTTTACTTCAAACATCTGTGACTTGCTAGAATTTTCTTGGATTTATTTGAGAATATTTCTATAGAAATATTTCAAATACTTGAAATTTATAGAAAGGGTTTTGGAGGATTTTGTCCAATATTTTGAATACGACCATGTGTTGAAACTCATATATATGGAACATATATGTCCATTGAGTTTCTATAAATTTTCTCAAATATTTTTGAAACATTAAAATAATTTTTCCTTATAAAAGACCATTTCTGGCCTTAAGAAAAATCCTTTGAAAAATATATGAAAATAACCTTTAAAAATAATATTTTGTGGTTTTGGGAGGTCTTATATATAATAGGTTTGAAATAAGATCTTTGAGGCAAAAGATTCTCCCTAATTTCAAGACTTGTAGTACAAGCCTCAATTCAGGGGATTTTGAAAACCTAATTTGAATAAATGCTTTTTGGCTAAACTAATTTTATAGAAAACTAGTTTTAGGTCCTATACATAGGGCATGGTCATTGGGCAAAGATTTGGATCAATGAGATGAGTTTGGAGAGTAGGAGGATTATTAAGATTTAGGAGCACACTCGGTCAAGCAATGAAATAGCAATGAAGTCAAGCATCACAACACACAAAAAGTTTTTGTTGCTCCAAATTTTTAAGCTTTAATAATTTAGTGAGGTGAGGCAAAACACAGGGTGTGACAGACCTACCCCCTTACAAGAATCTCGTACCCGAGATTCCTAGGCTGGGCGTTACGGGATACGGAAATTCGGGTCTGAGGTAGTCTTCACGTTCCTATGTTGCTCCTTCTGGATCTTGAAGTGCTTGATGATATGGCTTCAAGTGCATCGCTTGACTTAGTCTGACAGGTGAACGGGGTTCTTGCGATAAGCTGGGTCTGACTAAAGGTCAAGGGCTTGATGAATGGAGTTCGTGCAAGGGTCTGGCTTGTGTATGCATTTCCAAGGTCGGAATTCGTGAAGAAGTCTCGAGTCTAAGTGTTGGCCCTGAGGTTTTCCATGTTGGTTAGGGACATCATGATGTCCCACATTAGTTTAGAAGGGTCAATCCTTGTGTAACTTTAGGATGACATGGAATCGTTGGCTTCTTCGAAGCAAATGATCTTCGGTCTCACGTGGTCTTCATTTATGTGAGTGTTGGAGCTTGTATGTAGGCTTCTTGTCGAGATCTTCTGCTTGTCTAAGATGTCCAGGTTCATTCTTCAGTCATCGTTTGTCGTTTGTCTTCGTAGTCATGGACGCACACTCTCAGTATATCTTCGAGGGTTTAGCTTACTTGCCGCTTTGTAGCCATTGGTGTCAAGGTTTGGGTTGAGTCTCGTCCCTAAGACTATGCTTAGATGTTTGGTAGCAAAAATGGGTTCCTTCATCTGAGAAAGTCTGAAAATCTTTGAGGGGTTCTACATAAGCTGACTATCCAAAAGTATAGATCAGCCATCTAGTCTTCATGGTCTTAGGTTCGGACAAGTGGGGAGGACCCCCTTTGGCAGGTGGTTCACCATATTATCCAGTCAGGGTCACGCCGATGATTGGACTAAAAGAGGATAGTAACAAAGTCATGACAGTTGTCCACTCCATTCTAGGTTCTGGAAGAGTAGAGAAGTAATGCCCATCTTACTCTACCTAGGTGGTGGAGTGAGGGTGACATTAACTTCTCAGTTCCTTCCTAATCAGCAACTGAAAGGCGACCTTTAAAACATGAATCTCTTTAATTTCTCTTGATGTCCAGGGGCTTCATCTTGCTTGATCGTTGGTGCTGCTTGACATAGTCTAGCTCAGGTAGCTGACAAGGGATCGGTGGTTGACTTCTCATGCTTCTTCATCTTCGCCCTGGTTTCCCAAACCGTAGTGGTTCTTCATCTTGCTTGGGTAACAATGTCTTCTTCTATAGGGAGAGTACTCTGAGGAGTCCCCCTCCTTCAAGGTAAAACTTTACACTTATGAGACTTGGCAATAGGTGCCTTTGGGGGATTGTCCAAAGTAGGACTAGGGTGTTCCTTACTCTCCTTGTATAAATAAGTGTGTCATCCAGGAGGACAACAACATATTTCTCCAAATATCACACAAACACATAGTTCATGGGATATGTGAGAGGAGCGGGCATAGGCCAACTAAAAAGGGCTTGATGGTATATCCATTAATCGCAAGGTGCGGATGGTGTGGTCTTGGGGTAAGTCTCGAGAATCGTTGTCCGGGCATGGATGCTCACGATCACCTATGGGACCAAGGGTCCCTTGTGGTTCGGCAAGAGGGGTCACGTTGCACGAAGAGCGGAGAGCACGAGACGGCACGACGATCAGGACACAAACATTTTACCCAGGTTCGGGCCGTTGCTAAGCGTAAAACCCTACTCCTGCTTTTGGTGGATTGATTGGAGGAACACGAAGAACGCGCAGCGCCTAACCCCAATAGGGACTGCTGTCGGAGAAAGAGCTGCTACGCGAGTACAAGTGTTTGGGGGTCTAGATTGCTAACCTTGAGCTAGGTTGCCTTGGGCCTCCTTTTATAGTGCAAAGGGGTTACCACAATGGCAAAACAGTCATTATCTGTTGACTAGATAGCTAAGCAGAGCTATCATACCTAACTCTGGCATTTAGGACAAAATGCCATGATTACCTGCCTAGGTGGCGCTCGGGGGTGCATCCCCGGCAAGCTCTTGCCACCGCTTGGCCGGTCGTTGCTTATGGTCTTGACACGCTGTAGGGCGGGTGTCAACCGAGCGTAACTTCCATTCCGATGTGTCGCCACGTGCTTAGCGAGAGATGATTAGCCGCCTGAGGGCTCGATACCACATCGATAAGTGACAGGCGTAGCCATGCGGTGGAGCAGTGGCTGGCTGGCTCGCGCCTGTCGGGGAGTGGCCTGCCGGGTCTTCTGGCAGGTGTGCATGTCTTGGTCCCCGACAAGCGTCGGGGAGGTGCTTGGCATGTTGCAGTCCAGGCTTGGGCTGCCGCGTTGAGCTTGCTGGAGTCTGGTCTTGATTGTTGCTGGGTTTTTGCTTCTACTGCCTATGCATAAGTCAGGGGCACTGGGTACCCCTGTACTAGTGCACCAACAGGAGCCCCTGGGACTGGCCCACATGTGCCCGCCAAGTGCCGTTGGGTCAGGCCCAAGTTTCATGCACAGGCGTGCAATGTGAGGGAGTAACTACCAATTTATTGGTCAGCACTGACCCACCACCTCAGGCCGTTTCCGCCACGCGCGCCGCATGCATAGCGGGGAGTTAGCGACGGGCGCGCGTGACTTAGTCCTGATCGTGGCAGAAACCGCAGCGCCATGGATTGGAGCAATGGGGCGGTTACCTGTTCGCCCGTGATCGTGGGCGATGGAATTGGTGGATATGGGCGGCGACCCTTGGAGTGGAGGAGAGCCAGCCCCCGCGCCCTCCCCTATAAATTGGGGGTCGCAAGGGGCAATGCTCATCCATCTTTTCTTCCTCCTCGAGTGCAAACCCACAGAGCTCGCCCTTCTACTTCTTTGCCTTGAGCCGCGCTTGCCCTCCCGATGCTCAGGGGGAGGGGCCGAGCGAGCGTGTTTGCAAAGCCTTCCTTCCGGACCCCTGCTCAGTTCCCGTTATGGATAGATGGTTCTGAACTGAAGGCTGGTCGGGGAAGCTTCGGATGGGAGAGCGGGCAGCGTGGTGGCCATATCGGGGACGGCTGTGGTGGTATGCCTGCCGCCGCGCTGCCCGCTTCTTTAGTCTTGACGGAGCTCCATGCGATTGACATCGCACCGGGATCTATGTTGGAGGTGCAGCGTCGCGGCGGTCCGCGGTTCTCGCATTCCTTCTTCAAGGTGATGGAGAAAAAACGCCCACACGGCCACCACGAGCGTGCGTGTGGTTGCAGCCGCGCATCGTCATTTATCGCGGCGCAGCTCTCGCCCCGCAGCACTTCGGATGGAGCATACGGGAGGGAGCTCTGCATCTTCGCGTGCTCTTCTAAGGCGGGGGATGGAATTCCCCGCCTTTGGCCACCGGGGACGACCATGCTCTCTGTGGGGTCCCTGGGTCGCCACGCTTGGAGCTTGGGCGATGGCGGGGGCGTCTCCTCGGCCGATAGCGATGAGAAAGACGATGACGGTTGGGGATCTACGACGCATCGGGAGCACGGTTGAGGTCTCCGACGCATCGCGTTCCCCGGCAGCACCATCATCACCAGCTGGGCTCCGGCAGCGCCACCATGTGCACCTGCCCTCTGCCTTCTTTCCCCTTGTCGGTCTTGTCCGCTCCGTCGGCTTCGTCCGCCCTGCCTGGGGGCAGGGCCCTTCTGCTCGCCGGTCGCGTCCCTTTGGTCCTGGCTGGGAAGCGTCAAATCCCGGCCATGCGCTCCTTTTGCCCTCTGTTCCTTCTCTACCTAATCCCTAAGAGGAGAGGGACAAGAAAGGGATTACGGGTCACTTATCTTTTTTTATGTCAAAAGATGTAGGCGCTTGCCATGTTTTACTTAATCATAATGTAATCCCTATCCATTTTGTATCAAAAATGAATGAGAATAAAGGCGCCATTTTGTTCCTGCAAGTACTATCCCTTTCCTTTCCTTATATATACTGCATTAGTATGTTTTGTCTTTGCTGCACGGAGCTACTTGCCGGGTCATCATTCAAACCACGAGTGCCGAAGTGGGGGAATGAGCCCCCGGCAACTGGTTGGTGTTGTTCCCCGGCAGAGCTCCTTGTCGGTATCGGCGCTGTCACCCTTATAAACAAAGACAGGGGGACAACTCGTCCCGACAAGGGTTTTCACCACGTGGATGACTCCACAACCCACAGTAAGGAAGATACTAAGGGTTTCCTTGAGAAATCGAGAAGTACTGAACTGGAAATATGCGATATACTTATCTTTTCCAAGCAGTATCTTCTTTTTGAGCGTGATGGGCCGCCATCCTTGTTTCTTTGTTCCTCTTCCCTATTTTCTCGATGGTAAAACATGTAGGGTGAGAACAGTAACAAAGGTTGCGGTTTCATCAAGTATTCTAGCAAATCTTTATAACTTAAAAGCGATAGCATTGCAGTCATAAAGAAATGCGTAATGAGCATGTAAGGATGATGATATGATGCAATGCCTAGCTTTATTATTGTTGCACAGGGTCTGCGCCTGGCTTTGTACAAAGGGTTACATGCAACATCGGCAAGGCTTGTACAAAAGGTGGTTGCCGGGGGCTGAGCCCGGCAGCCACGCCTTACGGGTAGAACTTACGAAGATGCTCAATGTTCCATGAGTTCTGCACCTTGGTGCCATCTTCGGTCTCCAGGTGGACTGCGCCAGGTCTGGTGACTCGTACTACCCGGTAAGGGCCTTCCCACTTCGGCGTCAACTTGTTTGTACCCTTGGCGGACTGAACACGCCGAAGGACAAGGTCGCCTTCCTCAAGGCTCCGGGCGTGAACCCTGCGGCTATGGTAGCGGCGCAGAGCTTGCTGGTAGCGTGCTGCACGCACAGCAGCCCAGAGACGGTCTTCCTCGAGGAGCGTGGCATCGTCATGCCGCAGTTGTTGTTGCTCTACTTCATCGTAGGCAAGCATTGGAGGTGACCCGTATATGAGTTCTGTGGGGAGCACTGCTTCCGCCCCATACACTAGGGAGAAGGGCGTCTAGCCGGTAGCTCAATTTGGTGTCGTCCTGAGGGACCAAAGAACCACCGTCAGCTCATCTATCCAGCGCCTGCCGCTCTTCCGCAGCTTATCAAAAGTCCTTGTCTTGAGTCCTCGCAACACTTCAGCATTCATCCTCTCGACTTGCCCGTTGCTTCTAGGGTGAGCAACAGAGGTGAAGGAGACCTTGCTTCCAAGGCTTTGGATATGTTGCATGAAGGCGCGGCTCATGAACTGGGTGCCGTTGTCAGTGATCACTGTTAGGCACTCCAAAGCGGCACACCAGTCCTTTCATGAACTTGATAGCTGTCTGTGCGGTCACCTTTCTCACTGGTTCCACCTCAGGCCACTTTGTAAACTTGTCGGTTGCCACGAACAAGAACTCAAAGCCCCTAACAGCATGGGGGAAGGGGCCCAGGATATCGAGACCCCAGACCGAGAATGGCCAGGATAGAGGGATTGTTTGTAGGGCCTGTGCTGGTTGATGAATATTCTTGGAATGGAACTGGCAGGCTTCACACTTGGTGACCAGCTCAGTAGCGTCCTGGAGGGCAGTGGGCCAATAGAAACCCTGTCGGAAAGCTTTCTTGGCAAGGGCCCTTGATCCAATGTGGGAACCACATACTCCTTCATGAATCTCTACCAACAGCTTCAGTCCATCCTCCCGGCAGATACACCTTAATTTCAAACCATTCGGTCGTCTTCTGTACAGGGTGTCATCAACAGCCTGGTACATACTTGACCGACGGGCTACTCTTTCGGCTTCCTCTTGCTCTTCGGAGAGTTCTCCTGTTTGAAGGAACTGGACTATATGCTGTGCCCAGGTTGGAGCCTGTGGCTCGACAACAAGGACTAAAGGCATCTCTTCGTCTCCGGGAGCGCTTGTCTCAACCGCTAGACCCTGAGGTCCTGCGGGAGGGAGCTGCTCGTCAACCGGAACGGGATTTTCCCCGACAGCTTCTCTACCAGTGGCTTCGGGAAGCTCTGCCGGGAAATGCTTGTCGAAGTTCATCTTTCTTCTCTTCTTGGACATCGTTGATGGGGATACTGATGGTTGAGTGAGGTGGAGAACAAAGGTTCCTGGTTCCACAGGAAGCTTCCGCGCAGCGCACTTTGATAGATGGTTAGCAATGCTGTTTTCCGTTCGCGGCACATGCTCTGTTTGTAGCCCATCGGAGTGCTCCTCCAATTTCCTCACTTCTTCCACGTAAGCTTCCATCAGGGGGCTCTGGTAATCCTTGTTGACTTGCTTTATCACAAGATGAGAATCTCCTCGGACGATCCGCCTCTTTATTCCCAACTCCACCGCGATTCTGAGTCCGGCAAGGAGCCCCTCGTACTCAGCGGTATTGTTGGTGGCTTCCTCCCGGGGAAAGTGCATCTGGACAACGTACTTGAGGTGCTCTCCAGTCGGGGCGATGAGGAGCACGCCTGCTCCGGCGCCCTGGAGTGAGAAAGCACCGTCAAAGTACATGATCCAATCCTTGGGTGCTTCTTTGCCGGGGAGGATTGTCTCCGGAGCTTCATCATCTGGCGTGGGTGTCCATTCTGCAATAAACTCTGCCAACGCCCTGCTTTGAATGGTGGAAGTGCTCTCATACTTTAATCTGAAGCTTGACAATTCCAATGCCCACTCAACTATCCTGCCAGTGGCTTCGGGGTTTCTCAGTATGCGTTGCAATGGGAAACGGGTGACAATTGTTATCTCGTGGGCTTGGAAGTAGTGGCGCAGCTTCCTCGAGGCCATGATGAGGCCGAAGATCAGCTTTTGTACTCCAGAGTACCTTGATCTAGCCCCCTATAGCAGGGAACTGACAAAGTACACGGGCCGCTGCACCATTTTCTTCTTTGCCACTTCTTTGGATTCGCTGTCAACCATTTGCTGAGATCCCCCTTGATCTATGTCGAGTCCTGCCGCAGATGTTTCTTTCTCGCTCCCGGCAGCACCAGCAGCGGCTGCTGAATCTCCATCCACCCCCGCTGCGCCACCAGCACTGCACTAACCACTTGATTCGTCGCTACCAAATATAGCAGCAACGGCTCTTGCGGTCTAGGAGAGACCAAGGTGGGAGCAGAGGATAGGTATTTCTTCAGGTCTTGCAGCGCTGCATCTGCCTCTGGGGTCCACTTCATCGGGCCAGCCTTCTTCAAGATTTTGAAGAACGGCAAGGCGCACTCAGCGGACTTGGAGATGAACCTACTCAACGCGGCAACACATCCGGTCAGGCGTCTGATATCTTTGATGGTCTTGGGTGCCTGTATCTGTTCAATCGCCTTGATCTTGTCGGGATTGGCTTCTATTCCTCGCTGAGATACGAAGAACCCAAGCAGCTTGCCGGATGGGACGCCGAACACACACTTTTCAGGGTTGAGCTTTAGGTTGATCTTGCGCAAGTTTGCGAAAGTCTCCTCCAGATCTTGTATGAGAGTGGCTTCATCCTTGGTCTTGACCACGATGTCGTCCATGTATGCTTCCACATTTCTATGCAGCTGAGGTCCAAAACCAATTTGAACAGCCCTGGCGAAGGTCGATCCAGCACTCTTTAACCCGAAGGGCATACGCACAAAGCACTACGTGCCATAGGGAGTTATGAATGCGCTCTTCTCTTCATCTTCCTTAGACATAAATATCTGGTGGTAGCCGGAGTAGGCATCCAAAAAGGAGAGCAAGTCACATCCGGAGGTGGAATCAACAATTTTATCTATGTGCGGCAAGGGGAAAGGGTCCTTCGGGCAAGCCTTGTTCAAGTCAGTGAAGTCTATGCAAAGCATCCATTTCCCATTTGCCTTTTGTACCACCGCCGGGTTTGCCAGCCAAGTTGGATGAAGCACCCCTCTGACCAAACCAGTTGCTTCAAGCTTCTTGATTTCCTCGGCAATGAACTGCTGTCGCTCCAAGGCCTGTTTCCTAACCTTTTGCTTGACGGGTCGGGATGAGGGCAGACATCAAGGTGGTGCTCAATTACTTCCCTGGGAACACCGGGGATGTCAGATGGTTGCCAGGCAAACACATCGACATTCTCCCGCAGGAAGGTAACGAGTGCGCTTTCCTATTTGTCAGGAAGGGTAGCACTGATGGTGAAGGTACCACCAGTGCCATCCTCCCTTGCCGGGACTTTCTTCGTCTCAGGATAGGCAACCCTGGTCTTCTTGCTAGCGGAACTCTCCGGCAGGTCATCGTCGGGGGTAGCGCACTCCGAAGAGGCGCGCTTCCTGGAGTCCTTGCTGGTGTTCTTGCCAGTCTTCATTATTTTCTTTATGTTCTTGGTAGGAGCTGGGATTTCTGTGGCTTCAGCTGCTACCGCGTCGCGATACATCTGGTCCACGTAGATAACTGCGTTCTTCTTGTTGGATGGGATGGAAATGACCCCAATGGGCCCTTGCATCTTCAAGGTGTTGTAGGCATTGTGGGATGCTGCCATGAACTTTGCTAGAGCTGGGCGACCGAGGATTCCGTTGTAAGGCAGCCGGATTTCGGCGACGTCGAACACTATCCTCTCTGTCCGGAAGTTCAACTCCCCGCCAAATGTCACATGCAGGGTGATCTTTCCCTTGGGTCGGCTCCTGCCGGGGTTGATTCCTTGGAATGTACCCGTAGCTTTGAGCTCTTCATCAAGGATCTGCAGTTTCTCAGCCACTCTAGGGGAGATCAAGTTCAATCTGGCCCCGCCGTCAACTAACATCTTAGACACCTTGAGGTTGCAGATCGTCGAAGAAACCAACAATGGCAAACATCCGACCGTAGTGGTACGGTCAGGATGATCCTCTTCGTCAAAGATGATAGGCGTGCAGGGCCATCTGAGTGGCTTCCTAGATTCTGCAGTCGGTTCCACAGCATTGACCTCGCGTGCCCACTGCTTGAGCTAGCGGCGAGAGGAATGCAAGGATGCACCCCTGTCAACGCACATGGCTTAAGTTGCTTTCTGGAACTCCCTATCGCTGGAATCCTCATCATCATCCTCATCTTCACTCATATTGTCTGTTTCCTTCTTCTCTCGGCCTCTGGCGGGTTTTTCCCTTTGCTGCGGGGTTTTTCCGCGGCGGCCTCCTCTGCCACCACGGCCTTTCCCGGCAGCGCCGTCCTGGCCTTTTTCTTTGTCGCGCTTCTCGTACTCGGCCCTCTGTTTCTCAACAAGTTGCTCGACCTGTCGGCATTCTTGGAGATCATGGCCCTTGGTGCGGTGAATTTTGCAGTACGGCCCGTCGGACTTCCCGGTCTTCTCAGCGGCAGTAGCCTCCCGGCCATCAGCGCACGCGGCAGCTCCCTTGCCGGGGGTTTTGGCTTTCGCCTTCTTGCCTGTACTGAGGTCTCCAGAGCTCTCGACAGCCAATACTGCTTTTCCCTTACGCTTCTTGTTGTGCTTCCTACTCCTTCCCTTCGGGGCGGGGTCATAGTTGTCATCATCGGAGTCCACTTCGACACCCGCCTCCTCCCCGGGAAGTCGCCTTCCTTCTTCAGCTCGAGCACACTTATCCGCCAAGGTGTAACGCTCATTAACAGTCTTGGGGAGCTTGACATTCATCTTGGCTCGCATCCTCCTGTTGCGCACGTTCGAGTGGAACGTGGCAATCACCGCTGCGGGATGGATCTTTGGGATGTTGCGGTGCACTCGGCTGAATCTCTAGATATACTTTCTCAAGTTTTCTCCCTCCTTTTGCGGGAGGACTTGGAGATCGCTGGGCTGGCCTGGTTCTTGGTGACCACCGGTGAAGGCGCCAACGAACTCGTTGCATAGATCAGCCCAAGCCGAAATGGAATTCTCTGGATGGTGCATCAGCCATGATCTCACGTTCGGCTTGAGTGCCAAAGGGAAATAGTTGGCGAGCACCTTTTCATCTCTTCCTCCCGCAGCTTGGACAGCTATCGTGTATACGCCCAAGAACTCCGTAGGGTTCAGCTTCCCGTCGTACTTCTCAGGTAGCTTAGGCTTGAAAGCTCGGGTCGATGGCCAGCGGACCCGTCGCAGCTCGCTAGTGAAGGCAGGGCAACCAACCTCGTAAGCAAGGTACCCGCCAGCACTGGGCACGGGGTCGCCGACGTCTAGACCGTTGCGCTTGTCGGATTGACGGTGCGCTTCCCGGCGTCGCTCGATGGTGATGCGCGCGTCTTCTTTCCGCCTGTCTTCAAGGATGCGCCGTTGATCCTGGCGGTCACGCGGGCCAGACAAGACTATGGACGACTCGTCATGCTCATCAGCATGCGAGGCTTGCTACGGCTGCCTCTGGGCCTGTTGTCGCGGAGGGGACTGCACCGTTGGGGTGGCCCCTTCGACGCGCTCGCCGCCCCGGGCCGCTGCTGCTGTTCGCGTACGTCGCGATGGCTCCGCATGCTGGGTCTTGTTGGCTTCAACGAAAGAAATCAAACTCTGAATGGTGGCTCTGCATTCATCCATCTTATCAGCCATTGGCATGAAGTTGAGCAGCATCTAGACTCGCGCCATGGCCTCCTCTGTGGTGCTCGGCATGGCGAAAGAGGCGGACCGCGACGTCGCTCGACTCTTGGTAGGACCAACAGAAGCGTCGCCGCGTCCTTGATGCCGTGCGCCACTCGCCGGAGCTTTCTGGTGGGTAGTGGGCCGATCCTGCGGGGCTGCGGCTCCGCTGGGCGCTCCGTCTCGTTCCGCCCGAGGTGCACGCCCAACAATCTCGCTGGCGACGGGTGCGGCCGGAGGGTCACGGCTCGCACCGGACCGGGCGTCGCTGAGGCGGCCTCGGCCATTCGCGCGGCGGGGAGGTGATGAACGGATGTTTCCCTCGCCCGTGGCGTCGGGGCCGAGCTCGCCATGTTGTCGTTGTAGTTGCTCCTCTCCGGCGCCTCCTGCTCCATCTCCGGCCGCGAAGGACTAGACGGGGGCGCCGCCTGCGCAGGCCGCGTCATCCAAGATGACCGCGTGTGAGGGAGCCTTCGAAGTGGAGGGATGTGTGGCCGCACCGGATTTCTTCTTGGGAGCCATTGTTGAAGAAGATGATGATGAAGATCGATTCGCCGTTCATGAACTCGGGTTCGCGCAGATGATGCACGCCCCCTAGCTGGCGCGCCAAAGATGTCGGGGCACGGATGCTCACGATCACCTATGGGACCAAGGGTCCCTTGTGGTTCGGCAATGGGGGTCAGGTTGCACGAAGAGCGGAGAGCATGAGACGGCGCGACGACCAGGACACATACATTTTACCCAGGTTCGGGCCGCTGCTAAGCGTAAAACCCTACTCCTGCTTTTGGTGGATTGATTGGAGGAACACGAAGAACGCGCAGCGCCTAACCCCGGCAGGGACTGCTGTCAGAGAAAGAGCTGCTACGTGAGTACAAGTTTTCAGGGGTCTGGATTGCTAACCTTGAGCTAGGTTGCCTTGGGCGTCCTTTTATAGTGCAAAGGGGTTACCAGAATGGCAAAACAGTCATTATCTGTTGACTAGATAGCTAAGCAGAGCTATCATACCTAACTCTGGCATTTAGGACAAAATGTCATGATTACCTGCCTAGGTGGCGCTCGGGGGTGCATCCCCAGCAAGCTCTTGCCACCGCTTGGTCGGTCGTTGCTTATGGTCTTGACACACTGCAGGGCGGGTGTCAACCGAGCGTAACTTGCATTCCGACGTGTCGCCACGTGCTTAGCGAGAGTTGATTAGCCGCCTGAGGGCTCGACACCGCATCGATAAGTGATAGGCGTAGCGATGCGGTGGAGCGGTGGCTGGCTGGCTCGCGCCTGCCGGGGAGTGGCCTGCCGTGTCTTCTGGGAGGTGTGCATGTCTTGGTCCCCGGCAAGCGTCGGGGACGTGCTTGGCATGTTGCAGTCCAGGCTTGGGCTGCCGCGTTGAGCTTGCTGAAGTCTGGTCTTGATTGTTGCCGAGTTTTTGCTTCTACTGCCTGTGCATAAGTCAGGGGCACTGGGTACCCCTATACTATTGCACCGACAATCGTCCTAGACTGGTAGCATCTTGATTCAGCTTGCTCTTGAGAGAAAGCTCGAGAACCAATCTTTGGCCAGTTAGTCGTAAACTTTCGAAGGGCGGGATTTGTTCCTGGTGGTTACTAATCCAGGGGTTTGTGGTCCTTTGTAATCTAGATCTTTACGTCTACCGTCCTCATGGACATGATTGATGGTGGTAAAGGTGGTGTATTGGCCGAAGTCTGTTGACTTAAAGCCAAAGCTTCCGGTCATAGTCCGACCATGTCATGGCTCGGTAAAGCGT
The DNA here is from genome assembly GCA_039707655.1 of Elymus sibiricus. Taxonomy (NCBI): domain Eukaryota; kingdom Viridiplantae; phylum Streptophyta; class Magnoliopsida; order Poales; family Poaceae; genus Elymus; species Elymus sibiricus. The sequence continues at coordinate 188,784,853 of CM077673.1, forward strand.
AGGGGTTCCAAGTACCTTAGGACGTGGGTGAATGTTTAACATCTTATCCTTGAGCACAGTTCTTAGATGCCAAGTCCTACCTATCATTCCTAACAAAGTCATCTTATACCACCGAAACATCACCTCACTTAAGTCAACCCCAAACATCACTCCTGATATTCATATCTTCATGATTCTCGAGAGGAGGACCAAATAAAAATCATGTATGCCAACTATAACCATCTCACAGGTGTCCCCATGTAAAAATCCTTAAGTGGAGCATACAATACACTAAGCTTGTGTCGGCGTTCAGTGAATGGGGGTACCCAGACATGCCTGCTTGCGGCCCAGGGCGTGGCCCACTTCGACGGCCTGGTACGGCCCAGTGCAGGATCACTCAAGAACAAGGCCCTCGCGGGAGCCCCGCCCCCGCGAGGAAGGCAACGCCGAGACCCTCGGAGCGAGGAGGCCTCCCCAGGTCGCCTCCCGAGGGGAGGAGATCCCTATGCATCACTCAGCCTCGGGAGGCCGGGGGTGACGCAAGCCAGGCCAGGCGGGCACCAACGCGCGTAGAGGAGACAGTTTCCTCTTTGGTGCAAAGGAGGCAAAGACGTACGCAGGTTCCCAAGGCACCCCCAAAGGTTTCCATTCCGGCGCAATGAGACCAAGACCACGAGCCCCGCAGGACGAACGTCATCGCCGAGCCCACCTCTGCATCACCACCGACTACTTTGCAGATGAAGACCACCTTTCATCAGGATAAGGTGTACTCCTTGTCCCCCTTCAAATTTGGCCGTTGTGGGATCCCTTCCCGCAATTGCGATAAGGGAAGAGGACCCGGGCCACTATAAATAGAGGCTAGGCTGCTCCGTGGGGGAGGACGGACCGAACACCACCCGAGCACCCTCGCGAGGTTACTCACCACTGTACTAGTTCATCCACCAACCTCCTCGTGAGGCAATCCAAGGCAGGAGTAGGGTTTTACGCTTCGCAGCGGCCCAAACCTGGGTAAATCTTCGTGTGCTAATCTTCTTCCCCGCAATAGTGTGAGTTCGTTGGGCTAGGCTGTCAAGCTGTGAGCTTGAGGTCGAAGCTGGTGGGGATCTTCGCACATGCCCCTGAGTTCGAACCTCTTTGGGTTTTGCGAAGCTCGAAATCCGACATTTGGCGCGCCAGGTAGGGGGCGTGTCGGAGTCTACCACAAGCTTCGCTTCTTCTCCGCTCCGTCGTTTCGATGGGCAATGCCCGTCAAGCTTCCTTCAGCCCCGGCGGATCCACCTACACCAACCTCGCCGCTACTACCCATGACGCATGCCCTGGCAGCTCAATGCTGGGCGGCTGTTATCAGGCCACCAACGTTGTCTCCACCGCCGTCGCTGCTCCTGCCGGCCAGGCACGCGGCGGTCGTGCGACGCCCGTGGGACCGACATCACCCTGTACACACGTGGGAGACCTGAACGCGCATGACGCGCTATTGATGGCGAGTGAGCTGCTTCGCCATCGCCCGACGCACGGGGGCTTCGACGCCTGGGCCAACCACATCGCCGAGTTGGTCACCGTCGCGAGGAGGGCCTGGGTTCCGCACCACTCCTCTCGACCCCCAACGCTAGGCGCCGGGGGCTCGCTCGCCGTACCGCTCACCTCATCGGTAGATGGCATGCCCGCCCCATGCCCGGGCGAGCCCGAGCAAGGCCCGCTGCACGCCATGCTCCTTCTCCTCCGGATCCCGGTGACCGGATTTGGGGCGCCGTCCAACCCCACCGGTGGTGCCTTCGAAGAAGGTGACGGGACGCTCCGCGCGCGCCTCAACGCGCGCACTCATATCCCGATGGATCATCAACAGCCTATGTCATCCCGGCGTGAGCGTGCCAACTAGCGCAGGGACCAGGCTGCTCAGGCTTCCGAGCAGGCAGGTAACCATAACGGAGGCGCGGTGGATAACCAAGGAGGCAACCCACGTCAAGACACGCATGACCAACCTCGCGGCGATGGCAGAGGTAAGCAGCTTCGGGCGGAGGCTCGGCGCAGGAGGGTCTGTGGGCCGTGCGTCCAGAGCGGCGTTGCCTTGCCGCCCAGGGAGGCTGCCCATGGGGCGCGCGGAGACGGTCCAGGAGGAAGCCAAGGCCTTTACACAGAGGCCTATGTTCCGAGCAGTATCGTACCTGCGGACGGTGCCGTGGATCGCGCGCCCCCCATGGGTGCCAGCATCCTCCAGGGGTAGAGAGATGTCTCGGACGCCCTCTCCAAGCCGGGCCTGGGGGCTTCCACTGAGGAGGTACCGGGCCAGGTTGGTGCAAACGAGGGGGCGTCCCGGGATGCGCGGGGGTGCGGCGCAGCCGCCGCCCTCGCGAGCAAGCAGCACGCAGCCGAGCCCTCTGGGCCGCAGGAGCAACCGCCTAGGGGGATCGGCAGGATACAAGCAGCGCAGGCCACGCGCGGCAACGGGGGCGCCGGCACGGCCCTCAGGAGGCAGGGCCTTGCGAGGTCCTCGGGTCGTGGTCCGGCCGGTGCCCCGACGCCTCACGAGGCGGCTTCATCGACACAACACCCCTATGGCTGCGCTGGGTGCATTGTGCTCATGTTTGGGCCGCGGGAGCGCAATCCCGCGGCTACGCGGGGAACAATGCACTAAGGTTTGGGCTGTAGGGGCGCGCAACCGCGCAGAAATGCGCAGGATGGCTCGTAACTGAGTTGGGAGCACCTAGGCCGTGCGCCTGGGGGCTTGCCCAGTTATCTTCGGCCGTGACACTCTCACGTAATAATGAGTGGGCTGTACGCCCGGAGCCCCCCGAGGACGCTGAGGGGTTCCATCCCACGCCAAAGTGGAAGCCCCATGCTCCGCGCTCGCGGACAATACAGTCCTCCAATGACTATGCCCACGCCTAGTGGAAGCCCTATGCTCCGCGCTGGGGGGAAGACGAAGACGAAGACTAGCCTAGGTGCCGGACGTGGCTGTTGCTTGCCCCTTTTTGTATTCGAATTGCCACTTTTTGAAATGAAACTCGAAGTTTCGCAGTTTTATTTGAAAAAGGGGTGGGAATTTTCTCTCTTTGCAATCCTTTCTTAATCTTGAAATCTCGTTTTTTCAATCAACACATGTCGGTCTCCCCCTCACGCGACCCGCGAGCGGGGGCGGCACGGGCACGGTGTGCACACCTAGATGTGGCCCTGGCACCTCGGTCCTCGCGTGGCGCCTCTGGGCAAACCGGCAAGCGCCTGTTGCCTCGGGGGCATCCATCTTTTGGCGGTCGACCCTCGCTCAGGGGCCTCGGCCGCGGCCCGGCGCGGCATCATGGGGCCTCGGGAGGCTTAGGCTCCTCTGGGGGCAGGAACTGGCAAGGAAATGTATGGGGGCCGCTTGAGCATTAAGGGGGACTCTTGAGCAATGCGACTCAGGAGCCTCACTGGTCACGTAGCCCCTCACCCCTTGGTCTCGTCCTGGTGATCCGGATGCCCCAACGGCGGTCGAGGTATGCGCGGGACTGGGCCCGGCCGACGCAGAGCACTAAGAAGTGCCCCCAAATCATTGTGCTCGTGAGGAACAAGCCCTCCCTGGTGAGATCCTAGAGCTCCCTAGGCGCTCCAACTGCACCTCACAGCGCATGAGCTCGCCACGGCCCGCCAAGCTAAGTACCCCAACCGTAAAGAGCAGAAACCTTTTGATTCAATGATAGTCCGAATGCTGGGTATGAGACAGGAACGCTAACGTGAGAATGCAGGTGCTACGGTTTACTACGTGCCCCCAACAGGCCTCTTGTGGCTCCAGGTGCAGGGAAGGGCAGCACAAGGGAAGGAATCCGGCCTCTCTAAGCATCGTCGCTAAACCCCGGTCTCGCTGCGGCACGCTCCCCCTCAGGAGGTTCCGCCTCGTGAGGCCACGACAGCCCGTCATCGCCGGGCGTAGTGCGACATCTCCGCGGACCTCACGAAGAGCGCCGGGCACGGAGCAGTGGCACAGCGGGACGAGCGAAGGTGCGGGGGAGTGCGCGGTGCCGCACCAACGATGACACAGAACTCCGCGGAAGAGACGAGGGCGCGTCACACAAAACAAGCAACCGATGGTTAAAAAGAAGAGGAAGGAAGAGGAAGGTAAAACACAAAAGTTTAACGCCCTCAGGGGCCAAGTGCTTCTTGATGTAACAGGAACCAGAGGAAGAAAACAGGGGAAGCCTAGGCGGAGGAGCCGTTGTCACCATCCAGACCCCCGCCCGCCTCGGCCCAGGAGTCGTCGCCCTCGTCGGAGGAAGGCTCCTGGATGAACCGTTCCACCAGGGACTCCACATGCTGGCACACCTCATCCCTGAGGGGCCCCTGGAGCTCCTCGGGCACCGGCTCCATGAAGCGGGGGAGATCAAGTTCCGGGACGTGGCGGCGCAGGTTGGAGAAGACGCGTGTCAGCGCGATGTCAGCAGGTCGCGCGCGCTGGACACGTTGTCCTCGTCCACCCAGGAGACGCCGGTCTCCAGCGCCTCCACCACCTTGCCGAACAAGTTGAGGTAGCCCCCGTCGCCGTGCACGCATGGCAGCGTGGGGGCTTCCTCGACGAACCAGCCAACCGCACCAACCACGCGGTGGGCAATGTCTAGGTACTGCTTGGCGCGTTGCGCCTCCAGCATCTTCGCGTGCGCCGTCTCATCCTGGGTGGCCTGCACGGCGTCAGCTGCTCCTTTGATCTGGGCCTGAAGGGACGCCATCTCCGCCTTGGCCTCCTCCTCGCCCCTGAGCGCGGCCTGGAGGGCGGCCTCGGCGCCTACCAGCTGGGCCCTCAACGCGTCCGCCTCCTCCTGGAGTTCGTCGAGCCCGCGCCTCTTGGGCGCAGGCGCCCTGGGAGGAGGAAACAATCAGGTCCGACGTGTCGGGCGTGGTTGCACGAGAAGGGGGTGGATGACGGAACACTTGCTCGTCGATGATGGCCCAGCGCCGGCGCGCTTGGGCCGGCCTCGAAGGCCCCCCGCCGCTGCCTCCAGAGGCCGGCGATGGAGCTGAAGACCCTGTGCGCCTCCCCGCACTTGCCGCACTCCCTCCAGACGCCATGGAGGGTAAGGGAAGAGAGGAGGATGAGAAAGATATCGTTGAAAAGATGGGAAGCGAGAGGGCGCGTCAAGATGGCATGACCCCCCGGGCGGGGCGGGTTTATAGGCGCAACCGCTGCCCATGGGGCGTCATGGGGAGTGGAGGCGCCGTGCGCTCCTCGGCCGTCGCATGACAGACTCGGTCGGTGTGCATCCCTGCTTCACGTCGCTTCATCTGCCCTCGGCGGGTCACATCCGCGTGGACCGAGGGGGGAAGATGCAAGGAGGCAGCCGCATTCAAGGAAGGGCAATGATGGCCGGCATGACGCGCAGGCTTCGCGTCAGCCTGACTCGGGGCGGTTCCCGACGTCTTCGGGGAGCGGAGGCGTCCGCTTCTCATTATGCGGCACGCACCAGGTCGGGCCCGCAGGCGATTGGGGCCCGCGGCACTTAGGTCGGCTTCTTCGGCTTCGCCCCGAAGCCAACCCAAGCGCGCCTTGGGCCTGGGGGCTACTGTCGGCGTTCTTGGAATGGGGGTACCCAGACCTGCCTGCCTACGGCCCAGGGCGTGGCCCACTTCGACGGCCTGGTATGGCCCGGTGCAGGATCGCTCAAGAACAAGGCCCTCGCGGGAGCCCCGCCCCCGCGAGGAAGGCAACGCCGAGACCCTCGGAGCGACGAGGCCTCCCCAGGTCGCCTCCCGAGGGGCGGAGATCCCTATGCAGCACTCAGCCTCGGGAGGACGGGGGTGACGCAAGCCAGGCCTGGCGGGCACCAGCGCGCGCAGAGGAGACAGTTTCCTCTTTGGTGCAAAGGAGGCAAAGACGTACGCAGGTTCCCAAGGCACCCCCAAAGGTTTCCATTCCGGCGCAACGAGACCAAGACCATGAGCCCCACAGGACGGATGTCATCGCCGAGCCCACCTCTGCATCACCACCGGCTACTTTGTAGGCGAAGACCACCTTTCGTCAGGATAAGGTGTACTCCTTGTCCCCCTTCAAATTTGGCCGTTGTGGGATCCCTTCCCGCCATTGCGATAATGGAAGAGGACCCGGGCCACTATAAATAGAGGCTAGGCTGCTCTGTGGGGGAGGACGGACCGAACACCACCCGAGCATCCTCGCGAGGTTACTCACCACTGTACTAGTTCATCCACCAACCTCGTCGTGAGGCAATCCACCAAAAGGCAGGAGTAGGGTTTTACGCTTCGCAGCGGCCCGAACCTGGGTAAATCTTCGTGTGCTAATCTTCTTCCCCGCAATAGTGTGAGTTCATTGGGCTAGGCTGTCAAGCTGTGAGCTTGAGGTCGAAGCTGGTGGGGATCTTCGCACACGCCCCTGAGTTCGAACCTCTTTTGGTTTTGCGGAGCCCGAAATCCGACAGCTTGAGTAAGGCACTACAAATCCAAGTGCTCCGCTAAACTATACAAAGTCCAAGGTATTAAATCGTTATGCTAAGGAAATACGTAATATTCCAATCCAAGACCTTGTTTCCTTACTACGAATCCAATCCAGTGGTTCATCAATCCCATCAACCATTTCATGATTCATTACTCCTACAGATCCAATATCTATAATCTTCTAGAGTTCCTATAATCCCCAAATCCTAGAAAGAACTATCTTATCAAGGTATACCCTCCAATTTTCCATTATCATGGTCAAGTAAACTCCAAGGTCAAGCTTATATAGTTCCCTAAATCAACTCTAACAACAATCCAATTTCCTATCGTCCATCGAAAATCATCGTATCATGATCGAGATCATCAGACTAAATCAAAATTACTCCGTACCATGTAGTCTTATTTATCATCAACACCCTATTAGGATCACCTATTTAAATCCAAATCTCATGTCCAACGAGAATTCCTACTTGTCCCTACAAGTCATTATTGTATCATCATCAATCCACTATCTATATCACTTGACAAAGTCAAATTATTATTCCACCATGAATTTCAGCTTGTGATCAAAATTGTCCTTACTAAATCTAGTTTAATCAAAGGAGAAGTAGGTTATGCTACTCCATTATCTTGATCCACCAAGTTCATTTATGAACATAAAAGTCTCACGATCCACCACAGAGTCTTAGCTATAGCCTTAAGACATTTATTCTAGCCTCATCAAATCAGTTGTCTACTAATCATATATGCTTAGAACGATCTTTCCTATGGCATAACGGTTCTGGTGCTAGCTTAAGAATGAAAGGTGTTTGTTCACTATGATCACTAGTTCCATAGTGAACCCAGTGCTAAACAAAGGTGATCGAAGCTCAACTAGTTCTCTTGCAAATCCATAGGTTAAGCACATGGTTAGGAGTTCGATCAGGGTAAATCGTGAGGTCTAGGCTAGTCTAGGGGAGGGTTTCCAATCTTGAGGGGTAAGCATAAATCTATGGGGTTGCACCTGGCTAAATAGGTTGTCGTCAAAATCTTCAATGCTAGTTGTTGTCGAGGTGGATCCTTGGTGCATCTTGTCCTTCTGGTATTCAGTTGATGAGATAGGGGAGGGGGAAAGGTAGCATGGAGGGGGGTTGCCTAAAGGGGTGGTATGGTGCAAGTGCAATCACACACGTGTTGAAAAGGCCCACACATTCATTAAGGTAAGATAGGCGGTATAGTCGCGTACATGTTGCCTAGGGCAAAAGTGCGACTTATACCAAAACACAGACAGATAAAAACAAACAACACACACATGGTTTCATTTGAACCATCACACGGACTCGACTACGCATAGGGGATACACGACTCATCCTACCCTAGGGGTGCTCAAACTCAGTAGTTGTGCCTTGCTTCATGTCTCAGAGGGAAGGACGCTCAGTCTTTCGCTCCTAGGCCCTCATGTGGTACCAGTGGGTATGCGACAGTCGGCTGCTTGTTGGGACACCTCCTGATGATATGCCCAAATTCGCCACATATGTGACATGTCACGGGAGCAAAAAGGTTCTTATCCATCCTTGGGTTGTGACTTTGGTGATCTGAAGATGGTCCTCCACGTGGTGGATATGGAAATCTGTTCCTATGCCTTCTGCGCAGGGCTTAGTTGCAGGCTTCCCGAAGTTCCTCAATTTGTTGCCTTTGGTTGGTGATGTAGACTCATAAGGCAGCAATTTGTTGCTCTTGCTCGACCACCTTCTTGTTCTTGAGGCAGTGGAGATGTAGGAGCGAAGGGAAATCCTGGCGGGACTTGAGGAATTCTTCGGCAAGGTAACGTAGAAGGTAATCTACTGCATTGGCGAAGCAGATCTGGAGCTTGAGGGTTGGGTCTTCGTCTCCTAGGGGATTCATCACTTGAGCAGGGGCACCTAATCTACTCTTGCCGGGTAGGTATCGGGTACCTTGGTCTTCCTTCATTTTCGGGAGGAGGTCTCGAAGACGGAGGAGGGCTTTGTAGGCCACTTTCTGAATGGCCATGTCTCTTGTTGGCGTAGGTGGTCCAACAAAGAACCAACTCCGAGGTGAGTTCTTGGTAGGTACCACCACCTTGGCGTAGAACTCGATTCCGAACTCTCCATTGTCTAGTTCATGCAGGGTGTACATCGGCACTGAAGGATAGTGGCATCATTGGAGGCAATCTCTCAGGAGTGGTGGAAAACCGGTCATGAGGAGTCTCAAGTGGGGCGACAGCCATCTACAAGGTTGTCAAAGAAGGGTTAATATGACAAGAAAGGATAAGGTAAGTATGAAAGGTTTTATAGTTGGCTAGCTGAGAAGACGAGAGATGTGTAATAGGTTTTGCAAGTGATTTGGGGGGGGGGGGGTGTGGAGACTAGTTCCTGTCCTAACTAACGTCCATGCTAACTAAGGGCTTCCTACAGTCAGGATGGCTCTGATACCAGCTCTGTGGGGACCCCGACTCATAAGTCATGATCACCGAATGCACGTGTATAGTGATCCCAGAGATCAATGCTCACTGAACACATAGAAGCTAAATAACAAGAGTCTTACATCCATACATACTGTCTTACACAAATTATGACCATTATGGTCAAGTCTTACGTAGATAGGGACATGAAGGCCAAACAACAAATATAAACTCGCAGCGGAAATCTAGTAAGATAGCGTGGACCCATGCCATCTGCCTTAACCGAACAGGCATTCTAACTAGAAAGCGGCCTAATTCGCATGATCGTCACCGATGTATTCTTCACCATATTCCATGTCTTCCATGCTTGCTCAATTAAATAACCAGTGGAAAGACAATGAGTTCTTTGAATGTACTCGCAAGCAACCCATCTTTGGAACAAGGTACAACAATGCATGATATAGCACTAAGTAGGTAATTTTGCAGAAAGCTAATTTTAGTGGAATGACATGTCCTATCAACTTGTAGAGCATGCATCAAGAAGTCACAAGTATCCGTATGAACAGGTTACATATATCAATATAAACAGAGTTTGGAACAACTCCAGTTTCATCATAACATCGAGTCATCCGACTCACCTCAGGTATCTCCTCCCCCCCACACACCAAGTTTGGTAAACAATGGACGTAGCCCAAGAGCGGTCATCTAACTATCCTTGACCGTTGACACGGTTATTCGAATATTTTTACACTCTGCAGAGGTTGCACACTTTACCCACAAGACTTGGGGAACTTCCATGTGAAACCATGACTCGCAGTATATTACATACCCGACGTAAGCACCCGAACAATGCCTTTCCCTTGATGACACTAAACAAAGAGTCCACTCGTTGGCGCACAGTCCGCATGATGTACATCACAAGTATCATCCATGAAGGGACCAACGGTGTGCCCGGTGTGTGTGAAAACAACCCATGGTCGTCCTTTCCGGCACGACCCCGTATCGAGAGTGACCATGTCACTCCCGCCACTAGTAATGCGAGCTCTCTGTTAGCATCGAATAAAGTAATCAACAAAGCCCCGCCCATAAGGGATATCGTGGTCGTACATGTAAGGTTGGAGTAATGGTCGCAACTTAAACCAATCCGTTTTTGAAAACAACACACTCACTTGCGTCGGTACACCACTTCTTTATCAAGTGGTCACCTAGCTCAACATCTCCCTCGGGCATTAGTGGCTCCCGACGGGGTTTTCGAAAAGCCTTAAGAATACTTTTGTTTCGAACACCATGCATATCCCCGTCCCACTTGCATAGCATCTACTAGCATTCTATCTATTTCCCACCCACACAAGTCTAAGCAGAAGGTAGAGTCGTGGTAATGCAAGTATCAACGAGGAAAGTAACAGAGGCAACCCACCAAGGTGGTTACCACTTCATCATGATTCCGATGCAACAAAAATAAAGTGCTATATGCCATGCATTAAATAGTTTCATCGACATGGTCAAAGGGTTGCTTGCCTGGCTCAGCAAACTCTTTGAGGTCTTCACCCGTTCCTGGTCCAACTCCGAGCACTCCGTCTACTTCGTCAACTATCATCGGAAACAACCATAATAAGCAATAAAACAAGAAGGAAAATAAAAGTGTTCTAAAATAGGAAGTTTATTTTTCTTGGACACCTCTGGTCACAAGAAAAATACCTAAAGAGCTTCTACTGGATTAGGACCAATGAGGAATTTTGAACGGTGGAAATGGAGGGATTAATGGTCCTATAAATTTTTTACAGAAGATATTTCTATACAAAAGAGTGAATGCACCCATTAGATAGGGCATGATTTTAGAAGAATTTAGACAGTGGTTTCACTGGATTTGGAGTTGGGATGAATTTCCTATCTGTTTTCTAAGATGAATTAAATGGAAAATGGGGCAATTTATTAGATCCAACAAAAACATATTATGGGAAAAATGTTAACCATTGCTAGATAATTGGAGCAATATTTTTGGACTCTGTGTAAATTTGAATCATCTCATTTGGGTCAAAAATGAGTGATCTAGGGACTTTGCAAAGTGGCCTTTGATAGTTCAAGTTTAAATTTGAATATGAATGGTACAAAAACTTGTAATGGAAATTTTTGGAAGTTGTACTATTAAATATTTTGGATTATTAGAAGAATATAGGAATTTGAATGAATTCATTTGGGTAATTAATTATTTAATTATGGTTTTTGGAAGTTGATACGTCTCCGTCGTATCTACAATTTTTTATTGTTTCATGCCAATATTATACAACTTTCACATACTTTTGGCAACAATTTATATGATTTATTGGACTAACCTATTGATCCAGTGCCCAGTGCCAGTTCCTGTTTTTTGTGTGTTTTTTGTTTCGCAGAAATTCCATATCAAACGAAGTCCAAACGCGATAAAAATTTACGGAGATTTTTTATGGAATATTTGTGAATTTTGGGAGGTGGAATCAACACAAACGGGGGCCCACAGCCACCACAAGACACCAGGGCGCGCCTAGGGGCCCAAACGCATGGTGATGGGTTGTGCCCTCTTCGTAAGTCGGTTGGAGCTCTCCTTCGGACGCAAGGAAGCTAATTTTCAGATAAAAATTCCCTCAAAATTTCAGCCCGATCAGAGTTAGGGATCTCCGGGAATATAAGAAACGGTTTTCGGCCAGAAAATAGGAACATGAAACAGAAGAGAATAGAGAGGGAGATCCAATCTCGGAGGGGCTCCTGCCATCTAGGGGGGAGGCCAAGTAAGAATAAGAAGGAGGGGGGCTCTCTCCCCCTCTCTCCCGGTGGCGCCGGAACGTCGCCGGGGCAATCATCGTGATGGCGATCTACACCAACAACTTCGCCCACGTCAACACCAACTCTCTCCCCCTCTATGCAGCGGTGTAACACCTCTCTTCCCCTCTGTAATCTCTACTTAAACATGGTGCTCAACTCCATATATTATTTCCCAATGATATTTGGCTATCCTATGATGTTTGAGTAGATCTCTTTTGTCCTATGGGTTAATTGTGGTATGATGTTATGGATGTGAGTTGTATGTTGATATGGTGCTGTCCTATGGTGCCCTCCGTGTCGCGCAAACGTGAGGGATTCCCACTGTAGGGTGTTGCAATATGTTCATGATTTGCCTATGGTGGGTTGCGTGAGTGACAGAAGCATAAACCCGAGTAGGTGGGTTGTTGCGTATGGGAGTAAAGAGGACTTGCTGCTTAATGCTATGGTTGGGTTTTACCTTAATGAACTTTGGTAGTTTTGGATGCTTGCTAGAGTTCCAATCATAAGTGCATATGATCCAAGTACGAAAAGTGTGTTAGCGTATGCCTCTCCCTCATTGCATATAACAAGTATCTATCGTATCATATTCAATTGCCTATGGACAATCTTTCTCTTGCGTTACACAAAAAGATTTCTACTAGTATATTTACTTTTATTATTTTTTATTAAAACAACACCTAACTTTTATTTCCACGTTCTTTATTATCTTGCAAAGTACTTCTAGTTTTATTCCCGCAAAGTAGTTTCATACTTGTTCTAGGTAAAGCAAGCATTAGCGTGCGTAGAGTTGTATCGGTGGTCGATAGAACTTGAGAGAATATTAATTCTACCTTTAGCTCCTCGTTTGGTTTGACACTCTTACTTATCAAAAAAGGCTACAAACGACCCCCTACATTTGTGGGTTATCAAGACCTTTTTCTGGCGCCGTTGCCGGGGAGCAATAGCGTGGGGTGGATATTCTCGTGTGTGCTTGTTTGCTTTATCACTAAGTAATTTTTTTTGTTATTAGTTGTTTTATATCTTTAGTTATGGATATGGAACACGAAACACCAAAAAAATTAGTTGTACTTGCTACTCATGGAGATGGGGAACCTCCTAAAACCCTCGATGCTCGTTATGTGGAACGCGTTAATTACTCCTTTGATAATCCTGAGAAATCATCATCAAACTTTATAATGGGAGACATGTTGGATCAACGTGTGTACTTTAGGGATTATTGCTTGTCTCAAAAAGGGAAACACTTATGGGATCAAATTAGAATATTGCAATGGTTTGCTTGGGATGCATGCTTGAAATGTGATTATACTTGTTGCTCTAAGATAGAGAATCCACACCTTCCCTTTCAATGTAAATTTAACGATAATGAAACCTTGGCTTCTTATGCTAAAGGTATTTATGATTACTATGATGTGGAACGAATAGAATAATTTGTTACTTTTAAAGGTGCTTATGAAATTGCTTCTTTGCTTGAAAAGTATGATGATGATGTTCCTTATGAATCTGAAAATTTATCCATACTTCAATATTGCTTTGAGAATTATGAGTGCAATGCTGATATTATTGAATTTATTGAAAGAATGACCGCTGCCTTGGAAGAGACTAATATTTTGCAGGAATCTATGGAGGAAGAAATTGCTAGCTCATTAGATGAAAAAGATGAGGAGGAGAACGAAGAACAAAAGGAGGAAGAGCGTATTAGCTACCCGTGCCCACCTTCTAATGAGAGTAAATCTTCAACTCATACATTTTTTAATTTCCCTTCGCACATACCGAAGGATGAATGCTATGATCCCTTGGATTCATTTGAAATATCCCTTTTTGATGAACTTGATGCTTGCTATGCTTGTAGCCATGATGCCAATATGAATTATGCTTATGGAGATGAACTTGCTATAGTTCCTTATGTTAAGAATGAAATTGTTGCTATTGCACCCACACATGATAGTCCTATTATCTTTTTGAATTCTCCCAACTATGCTATATCGGAGAAGTTTGCTCTTATTAAGGATTATATTGATGGGTTGCGTTTTGCTACTACACATGATGATTTTGATGAATATAATATGCATGTGCTTGCTGCTCCTACTTGCAATTATTATGAGAGAGTAACTACATCTCCACCTCTTTATGTTTCCAATATGATAAAATTGCAAGAAACTGTTTATACTATGCATTGGCCTTTACTTGATGTGCATGAGTTGTTCTTTTATGACATGTCGATGCATAGGAAGAGAGTTAGACTTCGTCATTGCATGATATATATCACTTTGTGCTCACTACTAAATTACAAATCATTGTTAATTAAAATTGGCTTTGATATACCTTGGGATCCGGGTGGATCAATTACTTGAGCACTTTATGCCTAGCTTAATGGCTTTAAAGAAAGCGCTGCCAGGGAGACAACCCGGAAAGAGAGTCATTTTATTCTGTTGAGTGCTTTTATAAAGTTTAAAAACAAAAAAAATATAGAGGGGAACCTAAAACTTCATAAAAGGAAAGGTGAAAGTGAGAGAGATGATGAGCATCGTTCAAGTGGGGGCTAGCCTTGAACTTTTGTTCATGCCCATGGAAACTTTGTGAATCTTGAATCACGGAAACTTTTCCAACAAAAATAATTATCCCCTTGTACAAATCCATTTTATTATAAAAATAATGTTCCAAGATTTGCCTTTAGGATGGTTAGATTGCTTGCTGGTATGTGCGGTGTAAAAACAGAAACTTCTGCTGTAGTGTTTGAATTTTCATATTTTACTGGAACATAGAAAGTTTCTGAAATTTTTACACAGTATTTCTATACAAATTTTTTATTTCGTCCTAATATTTAAGAATTTTTGGAGTTACATAAGTATGGTCAAAGTTCAGATTACTACAGACTGTCCTGTTTAAGACAGATTCTGTTTTTGATGCATTGTTTTGCTTGTTTTGATGAAACTATCGATTTATCGGTGGTGTAAGCCATAGAAAAGTTATAATACAGCAGGGATAATGCTAATATAAAATATGAATGGGTTTGCAACAGTACTTAAAGTAGGAATTTGCTTTATTATACTAACGGATCTCACCAGTCTTCTGTTAAGTTTTGTGTGGATGAAGTGTTCGAACATCGAGGAGGTCTCGATATGAGGAGAAGGAGGAGAGGCAAGAGTTCAAGCTTGGGGATGCCCAAGGCAACCCTAGTAAATATCTAAGGATACTCAAGCGTCTAAGTTTGGGGATGCCCCGGAAGGCATCCCATCTTTCTTCAACAAGTATCGGTATGTTTTCGTTTTCGTTTCGTTCATGTGATATGTGTAAATCTTGGAGTGTCTTTTGTGTTTAGTTTTCACTTTTCTTTTATGCACCATGCTGGTATGAGATAGTCCATGGTTGATTTATAGAATGCTCATTGCACTTCACTTATATCTTTTGAGTATGGCTTTATAGAATGCTTCATGTGCTTCACTTATATCATTTGAAGTTTGGATTGCCTGTTTCTCTTCACATAGAAAACCGTTATTCGTAGAATGCTCTTTTGCTTCACTTATATTTATTAGAGCATGGTATTTTGTAGAAAGAATTAAACTCTCTTGCTTCACTTATATCTATTTAGAGAGTCAACAGGAATTGGTCATTCACATGGTTAGTCATAAAATCCTACATAAAACTTATGGATCACTGAATATGATATGTTTGATTCCTTGCAATAGTTTTGCGATATAGAGAGGATAATATGTGGGAGGTACTAGTGGATGATCGTGTTTAGTAAGATATTGGTGTTAAGGTTTGTGATTCCCGAAGCATGCACGTATAGTCTCCCATTATGCCAGGAAGTTGGAACACAATTTATCCTTGATTGTCTGTCTTTGTGTGAAGGTCGGGGGCGCGCGATGGTTAACTACTACCAACCACCCCCCTAGGAGCACGCGTAGTAATACTTTCCTTCGAGGGCTAATAAACTTTGGCAATAAGTATGTGAGTTCTTTATGACTAATGTGAGTCCATGGATTATACGCACTCTTATCTTTCCGCAATTTGCTAGCCTCTACGGTACCGTGCATTGCCCTTTGTCACCCCGAGAGTCGGTGCAAACTTCGCCGGTGCATCCAAACCCCGTGATATGATACGCTCTATCACACAAAAGCCTTATTATATCTTCCTCAAAACAGCCACCATACCTATCTATTATGGCATTTCCACCGCTTCCGTTTTGATGACTTGAGCATTCATTGTCATATTGCTTTACATGATCGTAAGATAGCTAGCATGATGTTTCCATGTCTTTTCCGTTTTTTGATATCTTTGCTATGCTAGATCATTGCATTCATATAGAGTCATACTTTGTTCTACTACCGTTGTAATATTGAGTTGTAAGTAAATAGAAGTGTGAGGATCATCATTATTCATTATTAGAGCATGTCCCAGTGAGGAAAGGATGATGGAAACTATGATTCCCCCACAAGTCGGGATAAGGCTCCCGACAAGAAAAAAAAAGAAAAAAAGAAAAAAAATAAAATAAGAAAAAGAAAAAAAAGAAAGAAAAAGAAAGAAAAAAAGGAAAAAAAATTGATGAGAGACAAAGAGAGAAGGGTCATGCTAATTCCACACTTGTGCTTCAAAGTAGCACCATGTTTTTCATATAGAGAGTCTCCTATATTGCCACTTTCATATACTAGTTGGAATTTTTCATTATAGAGTTAGATGCACACCCACTTAGTTTTCATATTGAGCTTTGATACACTTATAGCTCTTTGTGCATCCGTTGCACGGCAATCCCTACTCCTCGCATTGATATGTATTGATGGGCATCTCCATAGCCCGTTGATATGCTGAGTTGATGCAAGACTTTCTTCTCCACTTTTACCCCTTTGAAACCTACCACCATATTCTATTCCACCCATAGTGCTATATCCAAGGCTTGCGCTCATGTATTGCGTGGGAGTTGAAAATGCTGAAGCGCATTATAAAGTATGAACCAATTGCTTGGCTGACACCGGGGTAGTACATGATTTATACTTTGTGTTAAGAAGACAGAGCATGACAAGGCTATATGATTTTGTAGGGATAGCGTTATTTAGCCTTGATATTTTGAAAGACATGATTGTTTGTTGGGATGCCTGAGTATTAATGTCTTTATGTCAAAACTAGACTATTGCTTTGAATCACTTCTGTCTTAATATTCATGCCATGATTAGATATATGATTAAGATTATGCTAGGTAGCATTCCACATCAAAAATTATCTTTTTTTATCATTTACCTACTCGAGAACGAGCAGGAATTAAGCTTGGGGATGCTGATACGTCTCCGTCGTATCTATAATTTTTGATTGTTTCATGCCAATATTATACAACTTTCACATACTTTTGGCAACAATTTATATGATTTATTGAACTAACCTATTGATCCAGTGCCCAGTGCCAGTTCCTGTTTTTTGTGTGTTTTTTGTTTCGTAGAAATTCCATATCAAACGAAGTCCAAACACCATAAAATTTTATGGATTTTTTTTGGAATATTTGTGAATTTTGGGAGGTGGAATCAATGCAAACGGGGGCCCACAGCCACCACAAGACACCAGGGCACGCCCAGGGGCCCAAACGCGTGGTGATGGGTTGTACCCTCCTCGTAACTCGGTTGGAGCTCTCCTCCGGGCGCAAGGAAGCTATTTTTCAGATAAAAATTCCCTCAAAATTTCAGCCCAATCGGAGTTACGGATCTCCGGAAATATAAGAAACGGTTTTCGGCCAGAAAACAGGAACGTGAAACAGAAGAGAACAGAGAGGGAGATCCAATCTTGGAGGGGCTCCTGCCCGTCCGCCGCCATGGAGGCCATAGACCAGAGGGGGAACTCTCCTCCCATCTAGGGGGAAGGCCAAGGAAGAATAAGGAGGGGGGCTCTCTGCCCCTCTCTCCCGGTGGCGCCGGAACGCCGTTGGGGCAATCATCGTGACGGCGATCTACACCACCAACTTCGCCGCCGTCAACACCAACTCTCTCCCCCTCTATGCAGCGGTGTAACACCTACCTTCCCCGCTGTAATCTCTACTTAAACATGGTGCTCAACTCCATATATTATTTCCCAATGATATTTGCCTATCCTATGATATTTGGGTAGATCTCTTTTGTCCTATGGGTTAATTGTGGTATGATGTTATGGATGTGAGTTGTATGTTGATATGGTGCTGTCCTATGGTGCCCTCCGTGTCACGCAAATGTGAGGGATTCCCGCTGTAGGGTGTTGCAATATGTTCATGATTTGCCCATGGTGGGTTGCATGAGTGACAGAAGCATAAACCCGAGTAGGTGTGTTGTTACGTATGGGAGTAAAGAAGACTTGATGCCTAATGATATGGTTGGGTTTTACCTTAATGAACTTTGGTAGTTGCGCATGCTTGCTAGAGTTCCAATCATAAGTGCATCGTTGATGGCAACGCGCCCGTCCATTTTGGCGATAGAATAATAAGAATTTTTCATAAATATATGTAGGCATTTGACCATCACTTTACTCAAAAGCTCATAAATTAAACCATGATGACGTGTGTTGCCACATCCATCCATTTATACAATAGAATGATATTAATTTCTGTAATATATCAAGGTCATTTCACCACAAACCCAAAGTAAAAGGGTATGCCAAATAGGGACTTGACCAATCAAAATAAGAATATACACTTCATTTTCTGAACGATAATGGGGTTGCACCTCTATTGCTAAGTTAATAACAAAAGTATAATTTATTATCTACCAAAAATGCTTTTCACAAATAATTGGAGTTGGTTGCTTTTCATAGACTCCGAACTTAACTTTCTCCAAATGTGTTGTTTTTTTACTTCCCGGACATACCTCCACGTACATCCAGCTAAACTCCAAAACCATACAAAATACAAAGCATTAATCGGCATGTGCCCACCTCCTTGTGATAGATGGTTCAGATTAAGAAAACTTGCAAACCCACTCCTAACAGCAAAAGATATCCAATGTAAACTAAATGAGTGTCTAAGAAGGACTGCTCAAGACGAAAAGTTAGACATATACATACATTAACAAACATCGCAATGGATGATATTTTATCTGATCGCTATAACTATGAAGAAATGGATCCCCAAGGGTCATTCAATTCAACCCGCATTTAGAAATGGAACAAAAACAATATTATTTTAGTAATTTACAAGAAGTCTCAGCTAGGTCAGAATTATTATATAATAAATATAAAAGGGAGTAATTATTCTGTACCAGTAAAAAAATAGTTGTCCCATTCGTCATTAGCTGGTGTGAAACCATAATGTTCAGCAATTTTTTTACATCAGAATAAAACACAAGAAAAGGCATCCTGGATTGGATTTCAAATTGCATCACAACCATATTGGATTGCTGGCCCTGTCAATTCCAAATAGCTGCATTGACATGCATACAAAACAAACTCTTAAGCATCATATCATAAAAATAATCAACCTTGCAGACAGATCGGATGAAAAAGATAAGTAAAGGCTGCAGCCGCTGAAGGGGCATGTAAGGAAGAGCCAAAAAGAAGCGAAGGTGAAAAATATATACAGGATTTTATGGGAAAATGAGATAAACATATGAGTAACATACCTACACTCGTATGGGATGGTTGCAGGAGGGTGCTAGAAGGTCTTCAGATGCTTGTATAGTATGCAGACCTATGAAAGATATGAATTTCCTGTTCCTTCTCAATTTGATAGAAGAGCCAAAAAGATCGGAGTACATATATGTCAGAAAATATGTATGCAATATTGTAATAACATATAAACAATGCAGAACTGGTACGCATAGAGCTGTTGCGCAATCCAAAACTTATGCATGCAAGAAATAATTTCAAGTGGATGTGCTTTTAACGGATGGCTACCTATTCATATTATGACATGTCTATTTTGTTTTATCGTCAAAATAGCAGTTTCCCGGAGAATAAGCTAGCTTATGCTTACTTGAATAATTCACATCATAGGTAACTTGAGGTGCAGTGGCAGCTTCCTAAATGAATATGAGCATGTTTTCAGTTACCATCCATTTACTTCCAAGAAATATATCTAATATATAAAGTTTAGATGGAACATCTATGTTTGACAAAATGCCAAAACAGTTGCTTTGTGATATCTATAATTCTGATGGGCCAAAGAGTTGTGTGGTTGTACATAACTCCAATACTTTTGAAAGACTACCACTCTAGCTTGAAAAAGGCTACAGCATATGTAGAATCCCCAAACACTAACAATTTGATTTGAGATGAATTGACATGTTTTTAATAGAAAAAATGGTGATGAATTCTCAGTTCTGTAGTGACAATATTAGTACAGTTTACATATTCTTAAAGCTGTCTTGGCAAATATATTCTTAATTGGGAATTAGCAAACTGCTGCAGGCAGGGGGATTAGGCCACATACTTGGAAAATCCTCGACCAAGAGATTGCAGACTGGTACGCATCAAAGCCCAAGTATCTTCAGTATGTCCACATCTTCCTACACCTCAAAATACTTCTATTGAGCATCAGAATACACAATGAACAAAGCCAACCTGCATATTCCATTAATTAATTTGTCAAACAACTAAACACTTAAACAACGTGAAAGACAAAATAGTACCAGAGATGTAGGAAGAAATGATAAATCTTCCTTCTCTCTAAAAAATGATTTATCTTCAATGGTAAGTAAATCCGGTGTCAGCTTCCATATGTTCCTGCTTCCAAAAGCTGTAGAGAATACAACGATCGCACGAACTGAGGTAACATGTAGTACACACAGAAGAGTTTTTCTTTGTCGGATAGAATAACATTAGAGAATAGCCAACAGACCAAAAACGAGAATTCAGTACAGACTAAAAGTTATTAGTTTTCGGGATGCACCATTCGGATCGGGAGCCGGCGAACGAGCGAGAAGATGGGCAGGATCAGGCCGACTTACTGGTCGCCATGCCAGAAACTGGAGCGGACGGTTCTCATAGCCAGGCGGTGGACCTGGTTCTCAGCACCGGCGAGCTGGAGACGGCTTGGTGAAAGCCAGCAGTCAACACAGGTCGTGCAGAGCAAGCAGCGGAGGGGTTGGGATCGCGCGTACGGCGTACGTACCTAAACGCAGCAGCGGACACCATGGCCATCTGGATGAATCGGCGAACGGATGACGAAGCTGATCGTGGAGGGCGCTGCCGTTCCAAGTCGCGCTCGGCGGCGCACCAGAAGAGGGAGTAAGGAGAAGAGGAGATAACCCTGGCACGGGCTTGTCTGGAGAGGTGGGGCGCAGGGAGGGAGGGGGGTTTCCGCTCGACGTCGGGCATCACCAGTGTCGCCGCCGCTTTTCCTCAAAAAAAAAACCCAGTGTCGCCGCAACCTCCACGTCGCTCGAACTGTCGCGGTTAGATCTTTCGAGAGAGAGGGAGACGGTCGCGGCCGCATTTACCCACCTCGCTCTGCCTCGCTGCCAAGGGGCCGGTCCCTTCGGCCCCATAACCCAATTAACCAGCGAACAGCGTTTTTTCCGTCGGAGCAGCGTCCCTTAGGACAGTTGGCCCATGAAGCAGAAAACATGGCGCACAGATCAAATCTAACGGCTGGAAACGTCTAGATCACGAAAACGAACGGCCAGAAACGCAAATCGCTGAGAGGGCTTGCTTTAGGTTCAGTTTTACTGTCCTAAATGATCCAAGTATGGAAAGTGTGTTAGCGTATGCCTCTTCCTCATTGCATATAACAAGTATCTATCGTATCATATTCAATTGCCTATGGACAATCTTTCTCTTGCGTTACACAAAAAGCTTTCTACTAGTCTATTTACTTTTGTTGTTCTTTTATTAAAACAGCACCTAACTTTTATTTCCACGTTCTTTAGTATCTTTCAAAGTACTTCTAGTTTTATTCCCGCAAAGTAGTTTCATACTTGTTCTAGGTAAAGCAAGCATTAGCGTGCGTAGAGTTGTATCGGTGGTCGATAAAACTTGAGAGAATATTAATTCTACCTTTAGCTCCTTGTTTGGTTCGACACTCTTACTTATCGAAAAAGGCTACAAACGACCCCCCTACACTTGTGGGTTATCAGAAGTTCTCTGATAAAAATAAAAGAAAAACCGCACGGTGGCATTGGGCCAGAAGGGAACCGGCCCAGGGCATAGCGCATCACTGCAGTCCACGTCGAAGGCGTAAAGGCGTAATACGCCTTCAGCCGACACGACATGCGCGCAGCGGGTGCGTTCATTCCCGACAGGTGGGTCCCACCTTTCGGTGAGAGGGAGGGGTGTGGGTATGACAGGTGGGTCCCACCAGTCATCACCCTCCTCGGGGCAGGCAGGAGAGGGGCCTCCTGGCGATGATTTCGGCGGTGAATCGATGCGGGTGGAGAGGGGTACAGGAGAGCTCTTGTTCACCAGCGACGAGCGATTACGATGAAGGGCTTCGGGAGAGGGTTGCCCCGGTTGTCTCCGGCTGCAAACAACAAGGAGGAGGAGGGGAATCACATCAGGGTGGTGAGGGAGATCCAAAGAAAGAAGAAGCAGCACCGGAGAGGTCCCGTACAGCGAGATCGGTGGTGGTCCGTGGTGGCAGAGCTCAGGTCCGATCCGGACATAGGTGCTCCTAGGACTCGCGTGGGTGGTGCAGGCGCTCGATTGAGAGGCCAAAGAGGACGGGGAGCTCGATAGAGAGAGGATGGGTGGCATCTTATAGGCGCGGGGCAGGGGCAGTGTGCAGCCTGCGCGGGAGAGTTCAGCGTCGAGCCCTCGGTCTGCTGCGGCTGGGAGAAGAGGCGCGGGTGGGGCCAGGGGCCCGCAAGGGATGTCGCGGAGGTAGAAGACAAGCGGAGGGGGCTCGGGGCGCCGCACGTGTGAGCTCAAACATTGGGGCTCTCGGGCGGCGCAGTGCGCACACGAGAGGGGGTAGCAGGAGGAAGAGAGAGGAGGGGGCGACCCGGTGCCATGCTGCGGACGCCAAGGCGCGCTGGTAGGCGTGCGAGGGTGGCCCTAGGCGGTCGGGAGGTGGGAATGGGCGCCGGCTATAGTGCGGATGCGCACTGTAGCGCGCTCTGGAGTGCATTTTTGGCATGCCATGGCATGTCTTTTGTGCCATGGTCATGGACAATTGCGTCCAAAGGGTCGAGGGGTGAGTAAACAATGCTCATGTGCTCTAGGATGCTCTGGAAGGTCATAGGGAGAGAAGAGAGGTTGAGGGAGAGTGCAAAAGGGGCTGTCCAAAGGGAAATCTTTGGGTTTTACCTCCCAAATAATTGAGCTAAGGTCCAGAAATTCTTACTGGATGTAAATAGGGACTAGGAGAAGATGTGGTAAAAGTTTGGGGTCAAGGAGAACGGTGGAGGAGGGGAAACCAGTAACTTTTAGAAACCACCAGAAGGTGTTTGTTGTTGGTTTGGGAAAGTTCAATGATCCTCCTCGACGTGAGATTTAACATGAGTGAATGGTAGGTAGAAATGATGCTGACCACCAAGCTTGAGCTCATTTGAAGAAAGGTGCCAATGACAATTTGGCAAACCCTAGAGATCAACACAAACAGATCTTCTTAGATCTAGCTAAGTTAAACTATTGTCCTTGATGCACCACTTGGTGTGGTGGCATCACTTGGGAATTAGAGCATGCCCACAAAGTTTGATATTAAATGGAGAAACTTGGCAATGTAAAGTTGCTCAAATTTGGATCTGAGCACAGAGGATTTTGGGGCAATTTGGTGAACCAAAGACATTGGGATTGACATGAAACTTGGCAAGATCTTTACATCTGACATCTGTTACTTGCTAGAATTTTCTTGGATTTATTTGAGAATATTTCTTATAGAAATATTTCAAATACTTGAAATTGACAGAAAGGGTTTTGGAGGGTTTTGTCCAATATTTTGAACATGACCATGTGTTGAAATTCATATATATGGACAATATATGTCCACTAAGTTTCTATAAAATTTCTCAATTTTTTTGAAACATTAAAATAATTTTTCCCTATAAAAGACCATTTATGGCCTTAATAAAAATCCTTTAAATAAAATATGAAAATAACCTTTAAAAATAATATTTTGTGGTTTTGGGGGTCTTATATATAACAGGTTTCAAATAAGATCTTTGAGGCAAAATATTCTCCCTAATTTGAGGACTTGTAGTACAAACCTCAATTTAAGGGTTTTTGAAAACCTAATTTGAATAAATGCTTTTTGGCTAAACTAATTTTATAGAAAAATAGTTTGAGGTTCTATACACAGGGCATGGTCATTGGGCAAAGATTTGGATCAAGGAGATTTGTTTTGAGAGTAGGAGGATTATTAAGATTTAGGAGCAGACTAAGTCAAGCAATCAAATAGCAATCAAGTCAAGCATCACAACACACAAAAAGTTTTTGTGGGTCCAAATTTTTAAGCTTTAATAATTTATTGAGGTGTGGCAAAATACAGGGTGTGACATAGGGAGTGAGTAGGAGGTGGTTGGGGGCCGTCCCGTGGTCACCGACTGTCGGGCAGGTAATGGTGGGCGGCGGGGCTGGGGGCAGGAGGTGGTGGGTTGGGGCGCCGCGGCGGCGGGAGGGAGTGTGGGGACCCCGACTCATAAGTCGTGATCACCGAATGTACGTGCACAGTGATCCCAGAGATCAATGCTCACTGAACACACAAAAACTGAATAACAAGAGTCTTACATCCATTACATACCGTTTTACTCGATTATGGCCCTTAAGGCCTAGTCTTCATAATCTTGCAGCGGAAATCTTCAACGATAGCGTGAACCCATGCCATCTGCCTTAACCCTACAGGCATTCTGACTGGGAAGCGTCCTAGATCGCATGCTCGTCACCAACGAACTCTTCACCATATTTCTGCTCTTCCATGCTTGGCCAATTAAATAACCAGTGGAAAGCCAATGAGTACTTTGAATGTACTCGCAAGCAACCCATGTTTGTAACAAGGCAGTAACAATGCATGATATAGCACTAAGTAGGTAATTTTGTAGAAAGCTAATTTTTGTGCAGTGACATGATCAAATAACTTATGTAAGCATTCATCAACAGTTGGCAGATATCCATACGGACAAGTTACAGGTATAATCATAAGCTAGGGGGGTTGAACATCTCATGTTGAGTCATCATGTCAAGTCATCCGACTTAACTCAAGTATCATCTTTCTCTCCAACACACACACACACACACCAGTTTGTGAAGACACTGGACGTAGCACAAGAGCGGTCATCCAACTGTCCTTGACCGTGGACACGGCTATTCGAATAGTTTTACACTCTGCAGAGGTTGCACACTTTACCCACAAGACTCGGGAAACTTCCCTGTCAAGATACGACTCGCGGTATTGTCCATACCCGAGGTAAGTACCCGGACATTGCCGTTCCCCTGACGATACTAGACAAAGAGTCCACTCGATTGGTACCTAGACCACATGATGTACATCACAAGTAACATCCATGCAGGGACCAACGGTGTGCCCGGTGCCTGTGAAGACAGTGCATGATCGTCCTTACAAGCACGACCCCATATCGAGAGTGACCACATCACTCCCGCCACTAGTAATGTGGGCTCTATGCTAGCACCCATCAAAGTAATCAACAAAGCCCCGTCCCATAAGGGGTATCGTGGTTGTACATGTAAGGTTGGAGTAACGGTCGCAACTTACACCAATCCATTTTCGAAAACCACACACACTCACTTGCTCCGGTACACCACTTCTTTATCAAGTAGCTACCTAGCTCATCATCATCTCCCTCGGGCATTATTGGCACCCGACGGGTTTTTCGAAAAGTCTTTGAAATCATTTTTGTTTCCATCACCATGCATATACCCATCCCACTTTGCATAGCATCTACTAAGCATCCTATCTACTCCCACCCGCACAACCCTAATAAGGAGGTAGGGTCATGCACGATGCAAGTATCAACAAGAAATTATCGAAGGCATCCCACCGAAGGGGATACCACATCATCATTATCATCATTGGAACATAAAAGTGCTATATGACATGCATGAAAAGTTTCATAACATGGTCAAAGGGCTGCTTGCCTGGTTCAGCAAAGTCTTCGAGGTCTTCACACCCTTCTCGTCCAACTTTGAGCACTTCGTCTACTTCGTCAACTATTGCCGGAAACAACCGCAATAAGCAACACAACAAGCAGAAAGTAAAAGTGCTCTATAAATAGGAGTTTTATTTTTCTAGGACATCTCTGGTCATGAGAAGGATATCTAAAATGGCTCTACTGGATTTTGGATTGCCAGAGATTTTTGAATGATGGAAATTGAGGTATTTTTGGTCCTATAAGAAGCCTACAGGAATCATTTTTATAAAAATGAGTGAATGCACCTATTAATTAGGGCATGATTTTAGAAACATGCAGGAAGTGGTTTCATTGGATTTGGACTTGAGATGAATTTCCTATCAATTTCCTAAGATGGCAATAATGAAATATGGGGATATTTATTTGATCCATCAGAATTAATGCATGGTAAAAATGTTAACCAAGGCTTGATAAATAAGGCATGATATTTGGAGCACCTAGAAATTGGAATCACTCCATTTGGAGTTGATTTGGATGTCCTAGGAATTTTGCAAGTTGGTCATTCCATAGTTCAAATTTGAATATGCATTTGAACAATACCGGAAAGTGTGATGGAAAAATGTGAAAGTTGCACCATTAAATAGTTTGTGTTTTTAGGAAAATTTAGGAATTTGAATCAATTCATTTGGGTAAATATTTTGTTCTGTGGAATGTTTGGGGGTTACTGGAAAAAAAAAAGAAAAATGCCATTGTGCTTAATGGGCCGAAACCGTTGAGTTGAGCCGGCCAAGGAGGAAACGGCCCAGGCGCAGCGCTGCGAGAGGGCCATGCCGAAGGCATATTTTGGCAATACGCCTCCGCCGCAGTGGTGCGCGCGCAGCCGACGGATTCGAGCCCGACAGGCGGGCCCTACCTGTCGGTGGCACAGGGGATAGGTGAGTATGACAGGCGGGGCCCGCCCGTCATCTCCTACCTTGCGAACAGGGGCTCAGGGGGGCTCACCGGCGGCGACTTCGGCGGTCGTTCGTCACGCGGGAGGTACGGGAAGACTCAGGGAGGTCCCGCCGTTCGTTTGGGCACGACGGTGGTCGCCGTAGGGCCGGGGTTCGCCGGCGACGTGAGTCCGCGGCGGAGGGTTTCGGGAGGAGCTTGCTCCGGTGGACTCCTGCTGCAATCGACGGGGAGGAGGAGGGGAATCACTTCAGAGTGGTTAGGGAGGCCCAGAGGAAGGAGGAGGAGCTCCGGAGAAGCCGCATACCGCGAGATCGACGGCGGCCCTTGGCGGCGGAGCTCGGGTCCGATCCGGGCACAGGGGTTCTCGGGGGCTTGCGTGGGTGGAGCGAGTGCTCGATTGGGTACGAGGGAGGGCAATGGAGGAGGAGAGGGAGGTCCAGACAGCCCTTTTATACGCGAGGGGCGGTGCACCGTGGACAGGGGGTTCGGCGAGGTCGAGGCCATCGCGTGAGCTCTCGGGGGCTTGCCAGGGCGTGTCTTGGGTGTTCCTGGATGCGGTCTTGGTCCATAGGAGGGGAGAACGGGTCGTAGCCAGGGCGTCGCGCGTGTGAGGTCGCCCATTGGGGCTCTCGGGCGGCCGGCGCGCGTGCGAGGGGTGGGCAGAGGAGGGAGAGAGAAGAGGGGGGGACAAGGGGTGGCGTGTTGAGGACGTCGAGGTTCCCTGACAGGCGTGCTGGGGAGGCCCGAGGTGGTCGGGAGGTGGGGATGGGCGCCGCTACAGTGCTCTGGTGCACTGTAGCGTGCTCCAGAGCGGCCAAATGGCCGACATGGGCATGCCCTACGCGCTCTGGATGTCCAGTAGTGTCTAGGGGTTACTGGGGATGCTCTAAGGTGTTTAGGTGCTAGGGGAAAGAGATAGAAAGTTAAAATGGAGGTAAGAGGGGGGTTGCCATGGCTGTCCAGAGAGGAAAAATAGGGGTTTTACCCCATCAATAATTGAGCCATGGACTTGAGATTGATACTGGGGTTGCAAGGTATCTACAAGGGGCTGTGGTAAAAATTGGGGGTCAAGGAGAATACTACAAGGGGTAAAAGCAGTGATTTTGGAGAATCACCAAAAGGTGTTTGATGGTGGTTTGAGCAAGTTAAGATGATCCACATGGTATGATATTTAACAGGATAGAATGGGAGGTAGAAACAAGGTTGACCACAAGATTTTAGCATGATTGAAGAAAGTTGACAATGTAAACTTGGTAAACCCTAGAAATGGGCAGAAATGGATTTGCTTAGATCTAGCTATGCAAATCCATTCTCCTTGATGCACCACTTTGTGTGGTGGCATTGTTTGAGTATTAGAACATGCCCAAAAAGTTTGGGATCAAATAGAGAAACTTGACAATGCAAACATTTCCAACTTTTGAAATCAGCAGAAAGGGGTTTGGGGGGATTTGGGCAAGTGGATCTGTTCTCCTTGATGCACCACTTGGTGTGGATGCATTATTGGAGTATTAGATCATGTCCACAAATTTTGAGATCAATAGGAGACAGTTGGCAATGTAGAGTTGCTCCAATTTGGATCTGGACAGAGAGGGTTTTGGGATAATTTGGTGAATCAAATCAATTGGGATTGAGATGAAACTTTGCAAGATCATCACATATAGCATATGTGACTTGTTGGAATTTTCCTGGATTTTATTGAGAATATTTCTTATAGAAATATTTCAAATGCTTGATTTAAGCAGAAATGGTTCTGGAGGGTTTTGTCCAATATTTTGAACATGACCATGTGTTGAAACTCTTATATATGGAGAATATATGTCCACTGAGTTTTCCTAAATATTCTCAAATATTTTGAAAGCATAAAACTAATTTTTCCCTATAAAAGACCATTTCTGGTCTTAAGAAAAAGCCTTTAAATAAAATAGTAAAATAATCGTTAAAAATAATATTTGGTGGTTTTGGAAAGTCATATATATAGTAGGTTCCAAATAAATCCTTTGGGGAAAAACAATCCACCCAATTTGAGGACTTGTAGTACAAACCTTAATTCAGGGGGTTTTGAAAACCTAAATTGAATAAATGCTTTTTGGCCAAAATAATATTTGATAAAAATAGTTTTAGGTCCTATACACATGGTATGATCATCAGACAATAGTTTATATCAAGGAAAAGAATTTTGAGAGTAGGAGGAAGTTTTATGAATATAGAGCACCAGCAAGCAAGCAAATAGCACACAAGTCAAGCATTCATATGCACTCATAAAGTTTTAATTGGCCCTAATTTTTGAGTCATGTTAACTTAGTCATGAGGCAAATCACAGGGTGTGACAGACCTACCCCCCTTACAAGAATCTCGTCCCCGAGATTCCTAGGCTAGGTGTGGAAAGGATGTGAAAATCTAGGAGTGAGGTAGTCTTCACGTTCCCATGTGGCTTCCTCTTTGGTGTGATTGCTCCATTGGATCTTGAAGTGCTTGGTGATATAGCTCGAGTGCATCATTGTCTTCATCTAAGGGTGAACGGGGTTCTTGCAAGGGCCTGGCTTGCGTGTGTATTCCAAAGTTGGAATACGTTGTAAGGTAGTGTGTCTGTGGGCTGGTAACGGGTTTACGCACGTTGGTTAGTGATACCTAGATGTCTCGGATTTGAATAGAAGGGTCGAGTCTTGGTGTAGCTTCTTGTCGACGGGGAAGTCCTTGAGTCCCTTAAGGCAGGTGATCTTCAGTCGCAGGTGGTCTTCATCCTCGAGAGTGTTGAAGCGTGCCAACGTAGGCTTCTTGTCGAGACCTTCTGCTTGAGTAAGTTGCCCAGGTATGTTCTTCATTTGTCTTCGGCCATTTGTTTTCATCGTCATGGACGCACGTTTCTTGCGGGTCTTTGAGTGTTTGGTCTACTCGTCTCTCCATAGTCATTTGTGGCAAGGTCGGGCTAAGGCTCGGCCCTAAGGCTAAGCTTAGAGACTTGGTGCCAAAACGGGTTCTACCATCTCGGAAGGTTTTTGAGGGGTTCCAAATAAGCCGGCTGTCCAGAAGTATAGAACAACCATCTAGTCCCCAAGGTCCGAGGCTTGGCAAGCGGGGTGAACTACCTTTAACAGGTGGTTTATCATGATCGTGTCAGGGTTTACGCCCTAGATTGGACCAATAAGGGGCTGGTAACGAAGTCATGACAGTAGTCCACTCCTTTCCAGGCATCTGAAGGGAGTAGGGACATCATGCTCATTGTACACCATCAAAGCGGTGAGGGGGGTGCTATCACTTATCGGTTCCTTCTTAGTTAGGAACTGATAGGTGACTACTTAAAATAAGGGGATCCTTAATCCTCTTGATGTCCAAGGGCTTCATCATGCTTGAGCGTCGGTGCCTCTTGATGTAGTCTAGTGGATGTAGCCGGCTGAGGAGCGGTAGTTGACTTCTCTTGCTTCTTCTTCTCCTTCGTCGTAGCTTCGCAACCGTAGTGGTTCTTCATCTTGCTTGGGTAAGAATGTCTTCTGATGCTGGGAGGGTGCTTCAAGGGGTCCAACTTCTTCAAGGTAAAACCTTACACTTGAGAAGCAAGACAGTTGGTGCTCCCGAGGCTTATTCAAATAGGACTAAGGTGTTCCTTCTCTTATTGGGTAAATAAGTATGTCATCCGTGAGGACAACAACATATTTCCCCAAGTATCACACAAGCACATTGCTCGTGGGATATGTGAGAGGAGCGGGCATTTGCTCTGGATGGTCACTTGTCCAGGGGTTTGTGGTCCATCGTAATCTAGTTCTTCGTGTCCACCTTCCTAAGGGACAGGATTGGTGGGGGTCGAGGTGGAGTATTGAGCATAGTCTAATGACTTAGAGCCAAGACCAATGGTCATAACTCCGACCATATTGTGGCTCGGTAAAGCTTCGGGGTTTCAAGGAGCTTAGGATGTGAGGGAACATCTATCATCTTGTCCTTGAGCACAGTTATTAGATGCCAATAGTCCTACTATTTACTCTAAACAAAAACATCCTATATCATTGAGGGTAACATCCAAGGTCAAAACATGCTATTCAACCCCAAGGTTTTGAGAGAAGGACTATACCCAAAATCTCATATGTACACCATAGCTAACTCATATATATCCCTATGTAAAAATCCTCGGGAAAGCATACAAGCTGCTAAGCTTACACAAGACTCTACAAATCCAAAGGTCCTACTGACCTATCCAAGGTCTAAGGCACTGCTTTACTATGCTAAGGAAACCCGTGATATACCAATCCAAGATCTTGTTTCCTTCCTACGAATCCAACTTAATCGATCCATGAATATCATCCACTATTACATTATCCATTGCTGCTACAAATCCAGCATCGATGGTGCCCCACATAATCTCCTAGAGTTCATATAATCCACATATCATAGCAAGGGCTATTATCATAGGATATCCACGAACTTCCAATCTCCTGACCAACTAAACTCCAAGGTCGAGCTTATATAGATCCCTAACATCATCCGATTCCTTCTACTTATCATCCACCGAGAAACATGGTATCATGATCAAGATCATTGGACTAAATCCAAATTACTCCGAACCATGTAGTTTGATTAATCCTGAGCACCTCTTAGAATCACCTATTTAAACCCAAGGTTTACATCCAGTAAAAATTCCCTACTAGTTACTCCAAGTCATTATTGCAACATCATCAATCCATGACCACTACATGCCAAAATCAAGTCACCATACCATCAAGTATTTCAGCTTGACTTCATAATTGTCATACTAAATCCAATTTATCAAGGGAGAAGCAAGTTATGCTACTCTATCAACTTTGATCCACCAAGTTTGTCTACCAACATAAAGTCTCGTAATCCACCAAAGGGTCTCAACTGCTTCCTCAAGATATCTATTACAACCTCGTCAAATCATCAGCCTACTAATTATGTATCCCCAAAACAATCTTCCCTATGGCATCATCAGTTCGCGTGCTGGCTTAGGGATAACAGGCGCTTGTCCACTATGATCACTAGTCCCATAATGAACCCAGTGCTAAGCAGGGGTTATTGGAGCTCAACAGGTGCTCTGGCATACCCGTGTATTAAACACGTGATCAGAGGTTTGAGCTGGGAAGGCTTGTGAGGTCTAGGTTGGTCTAGGGAGGGGTTTCCAATCTTGAGGGGAAGAGCATAACTCTACGGGGTTGTGTCTGGTTGAACACGTTGTAGTCGAAGTCTTTGGTGCCAGTTGTTTGTCGAGGTGGATCCTTGGTGCATCTTGTCTTGCTGATCTTCAGTTGACGAGATGGGGGAAGAGGGAAAGTGGCATAGAGGGGAGTGCCTAAGGGGGTTCTATAGTGCAAGTGCAATCAAACAAGTGCCGAAAAGGCCAAACATATTCATTAAGATAAGATAGGTGGTATAGTCGCGTACACGTTGCCTAGGGCAAAAGTGCGACTTATACGCAAACACAAATAGATGAAAGCAAACAACACACAACATGGTTTCATTTGGACCATCACACGGACTCGACTTCGCATAGGGATTACACGACTCATCCTACCCTAGGGGGTTCTCGGACTCAGTAGTCGTGCCTTGCTTCTTGTCTCCGGGAAATGGACGCTCAGTCTTCAGCTTCTAGGTCCTCCTGTGGTGCCAGTGGGTAGGCCACGGTTGGCTGCCTGTTGGAACACCACTTAACAATATGCCCGTATTCACCACACCCGTGGCATGTGACGGGAGAAAAGAGGTCGTTACCCCTCCTTGGGTTATGGCGTTGGTGAGACGACGATGGTCCTTCACGTGGTGGATATGGAAATCTGTTCCTACGCCTTCCGCATGGGGCTCGGTTGCAGGCTTCCTGAAGTTCCTCGATTTGTTGCTTCTGGTTGGTGATGTAGACTTGCAGAGCAGCAATATGATGTTCTTGCTCGACCACCTTTTTCTTCTCGAGGCAGTGGAGGTGTAGGAGTGAAGGGAATTCCTGGCGGGACTTGAGGAATTCTTCGGTAAGGTAACGCAGAAGGTAATCTACTGCGTTGGTGAAGCGGATCTGGAGCTTGAGGGTTGGGTCTTCGTCTCTTGTGGAAATCATTGCTTGAGCAGAGGTTCCAAATCCACTCTTGCTGGGCAGGTATCGGGTAGCTTGTGCTTCCTTCATTTCCGGGAGGAGGTCTCGGAGTCGAAGGAGGGCTTCATAGGCCGCCTGCTGAATGGCCATGTCTCTTGTTGGCATAGGTGGTCCAACAAAGAACCAACTCTGGGGTGGGGTATTGGCAGGTACAACCACCTTGGCGTAGAACTCCATTCCAAACTCTCCATTGTCCAGTTCGTGCAGGGTGTACATCGGCTCCGAAGGATATTGGCAGTGTTGGAGGCAGTCTCTCAGGAGAGGTGGGAATACGGTCATGAGGAGTCTTAGGGGAGCGACAACCATCTACAAGATGGTCAGAGAAGGGGTTAATATTACAAGAGAGGATGAGGTGAGCATAAAAGGTTTTATAGTGGCTAGATCAAAAGAGGAGAGAAGTGCAATAGGTTTTGCAAGTGATTTGGGGTCTGAGGGCTAGTTCCTGTCCTAACTAACGTCCATGCTAACTAAGGGCTTCCTACAGTCAGGATGGCTCTGATACCAGCTCTGTGGGGACCCCGACTCATAAGTCGTGATCACCGAATGTACGTGCACAGTGATCCCAGAGATCAATGCTCATTGAACACACAGAAACTGAATAACAAGAGTCTTACATCCATTACATACCGTTTTACTCGATTATGGCCCTTAAGGCCTAGTCTTCATAAACTTGCAGGGGAAATCTTCAACGATACCGTTTACCCATGCCATCTGCCTTAACCCTACAGGCATTCTGACTGGGAAGCATCCTAGATCGCATGCTCGTCACCAACGAACTCTTCACCATATTTCTGCTCTTGCATGCCTGGCCAATTAAATAACCAGTGGCAAGCCAATAAGTACTTTGAATGTACTCGCAAGCAACCCATGTTTGGAACAAGGCAGTAACAATGCATGATATAGCACTAAGTAGGTAATTTTGCAGAAAGCTAATTTTTGTGCAGTGACATGATCAAATAACTTATGTAAGCATGCATCAACAGTTGGTAGATATCCATACGGAAAAGTTACAGGTATCATCATAAGCAAGGGGGGTTGAACATCTCATGTTTAGTCATCATGTCAAGTCATCCGACTTAACTCAAGTATCATCTTTCTCTCCAACACACACACACACACACACACACACACACACACACACACACACACACACACACACACACACACACACACACACACACACACACCAGTTTGTGAAGACACTGGACGTAGCACAAGAGCGGTCATCCAACTGTCCTTGACTGTGGACATGGCTATTCGAATAGTTTTACACTCTGCAGAGGTTGCACACTTTACCCACAAGACTCGGGAAACTTCCGTGTCAAGCCACGACTCGCGGTATTGTCCATACCCGAGGTAAGTACCCGAACATTGCCTTTCCCCTGACGATACTAGACAAAGAGTCCACTCGATTGGTACCTAGCCCACATTATGTACATCACAAGTAACATCCATGCAGGGACCAACGGTGTGCCCGGTGCCTGTGAAGACAGCGCATGATCGTCTTTACCAGCACGACCCCGTATCGAGAGTGACCACGTCACTCCCGCCACTAGTAATGCGGGCTCTATGCTAGCACCCATCAAAGTAATCAACAAAGCCCCGTCCCATAAGGGGTATCGTGGTTGTACATGTAAGGTTGGAGTAACGGTCGCAACTTACACCAATCCGTTTTCGAAAACCACACACACTCATTTGCTCCGGTACACCACTTCTTTATCAAGTGGCTACCTAGCTCATCATCATCTCCCTCGGGCATTAGTGGCACCCGACGGGGTTTTCGAAAAGTCTTTGAAATCATTTTTGTTTCCATCACCATGCATATACCCATCCCACTTTGCATAGCATCTACTAAGCATCCTATCTACTCCCACCCACACAACCCTCATAAGGAGGTAGGGTCATGCATGATGCAAGTATTAACAAGAAAGTATCGGAGGCATCCCACCGAAGGGGATACCATATCATCATGATCATCGTTGGAACATAAAGTGCTATATGATATGCATGAAAAGTTTCTCAACATGGTCAAAGGGCTGCTTGCCTGGTTCAGCAAAGTCTTCGAGGTCATCACACGCTTCTCGTCCAACTTTGAGCACTTCGTCTACTTCGTCAACTATCGCCGGAAACAACCGCAATAAGAAACACAACAAGCAGAAAGTAAAAGTGCTCTATAAATAGGAGTTTTATTTTTCTAGGACATCTCTGGTCATGAGAAGGATATCTAAAATGGCTCTACTGGATTTTGGATTGCCAGAGATTTTTGAATGATGGAAATGGAGGTATTTTTGGTCGTATAAGAAGCCTACAGGAATCATTTTTATAAAAATGAGTGAATGCACCTATTAATTAGGGCATGATTTTAGAAACATGCAGGAAGTGGTTTCATTGGATTTGGACATGAGATGAATTTCCTATCAATTTCCTAAGATGGCAATAATGAAATCTTCGGCTATTTATTTGATCCAGCAGAATTAATGCATGGTAAAAATGTTAACCAAGGCTTGATAAATAAGGTATGATATTTGGAGCACCAAGAAATTGGAATCACTCCATTGGGAGTTGATTTGGATGTCCTAGGAATTTTGCAAGTTGGTCATTCCATAGTTCAAATTTGAATATTCATTTGAACAGTACTGGAAACTGTGATGGAAAAATGTGAAAGTTGCACCATTAAATAGTTTGTGTTTTTAGGAAAATTGAGGAATTTGAATCAATTCATTTGGGTAAATATTTTGTTCTGTGGAATATTTGGGGGTTACTGGAAAAAGAAAAAAAAAAGAAAAATGCCACTGTGCTTAATGGGCCGAAACCGTTGAGCTGAGCCAGCCCAGACGCAGCGCTGCGAGAGGGCCACGCCGAAGGCGTATTTTGGCAATACGCCTCCGCCGCAGTGGTGCGCGCGCAGCCGACAGATTCGAAGCCGACAGGCGGGCCCTACATGTCGGTGGCACAGGGGATAGGTGAGTATGACAGGCGGGGTCCGCCCGTCATCTCGTACCTTGCAAACAGGGGCTCAGGGGGACTCACCGGCGGCGACTCCGGCGGCCGTTCATCACGCGGGAGGTACGGGAAGACTCAGGGAGGTCCCGCCGTTCGTTTGGGCACGACGGTGGTCGCCGTAGGGCCTGGGTTCGCCGGCGACGTGAGTCCGCGGCGGAGGGTTTCGGGAGGAGCTTACTCCGGTGGATTCCTGCTGCAATCGACAAGGAGGAGGAGGGGAATCACTTCAGAGTGGTTAGGGAGGCCCAGAGGAAGGAGGAGGAGCACCGGAGAAGCCACATACCACGAGATCGACGGCGGCCCTTGGCGGCGGAGCTCGGGTCCGATCCGGGCACTGGGGCTCTCGGGGGCTTGCGTGGGTGGAGCGAGTGCTCGATTGGGTACGAGGGAGGGCGATAGAGGAGGAGAGGGAGGTCCAGACAGCCCTTTTATACGCGAGGGGCGGCGCACCGTGGACAGGGGGTTCGGCGAGGTCGAGGCCATCGCCTGAGCTCTCGGGGGCTCGCCAAGGCATGTCTTGGGTGTTCCTGGATGCGGTCTTGGTCCATAGGAGGGGAGAGAAGGAGCGGGTCGTAGCCAGGGCGTCGCGCGTGTGAGGTCGCCCATTGGGGCTCTCGGGCGGCCGGCGCGCATGCGAGGGGGGGGGGGCAGAAGAGGGAGAGAGAGGAGGGGGACAAGGGGTGGCGTGTTGCGGACGCCGAGGTTCCCCCGCAGTCGTGCTGGGGATGCTCGAGGTGGTCGGGAGGTGGGGATGGGCGCTGCTACAGTGCTCTGGTGCACTGTAGCGTGCTCCAGAACGGCCAAATGGCCGACATGGGCATGCCCTACGCGCTCTGGCTTGTCCAGTAGTGTCTCGGGGTTACTGGAGATGCTCTAAGGTGTTTAGGTGCTAGGGGAAAGGGATATAAAGTTAAAATGGAGGTAAAAGGGGGGTTGCCATGGCTGTCCAGAGAGGAAAAATAGGGGTTTTACCCCATCAACAATTGAGCCATGGACTTGAGATTGATACTGGGGTTGCAAGGTATCTACAAGGGGCTGTGGTAAAAATTGGGGGTCAAGGAGAATACTACAAGGGGTAAAAGCAGTGATTTTGGAGAATCGCCAGAAGGTGTTTGATGGTGGTTTGAGAAAGTTAAGATGATATACATGGTATGTGATTTAACAGGATAGAATGGGAGGTAGAAACAAGGTTTACCACAAGATTTGAGCATGATTGAAGAAAGTTGACAATGTAAACTTGGTGAACCCTAGAAATGGGTTGAAATGGATTTGCTTAGATCTAGCTATGCAAATCCATTCTCCTTGATGCACCACTTTGTGTGGTGGCATTGTTTGAGTATTAGAACATGCCCAAAAAGTTTGGGATCAAATAGAGAAACTTGACAATGCAAACATTTCCAACTTTTGAAATCAGCAGAGAGGGGTTTGGGGGGATTTGGGCAAGTGGATCTGTTCTCCTTGATGCACCACTTGGTGTGGATGCATTATTGGAGTATTAGATCATGTCCACAAATTTTGAGATCAATAGGAGACAGTTGGCAATGTAGAGTTGCTCCAATTTGGATCTGGACAGAGAGGGTTTTGGGATAATTTGGTTAATCAAATCAATTGGGATTGAGATGAAACTTTGCAAGATCATCACATATAGCATGTGTGACTTGTTGGAATTTTCCTGGATTTTATTGAGAATATTTCTTATAGAAATATTTCAAATGCTTGATTTAAGCAGAAATGGTTCTGGAGGGTTTTGTCCAATATTTTGAACATGACCATGTGTTGAAACTCTTATACATGTTCAATATATGTCCACTGAGTTTTCCTAAATTTTCTCAAATATTTTGAAAGCATAAAAATAATTTTTCCCTATAAAAGACCATTTCTGGCCTTAAGAAAAAGCCTTTAAATAAAATAGTAAAATAATCTTTAAAAATACTATTTGGTGGTTTTGGAAAGTCATATATATAGTAGGTTCCAAATAAATCCTTTGGGGCAAAACAATCCACCCAATTTGAGGACTTGTAGTACAAACCTTAATTCAGGGGGTTTTGAAAACCTAAATTGAATAAATGCTTTTTGGCCAAAATAATATTTGATAAAAATAGTTTCAGGTCCTATACACATGGTATGATCATTGGACAAGAGTTTATATCAAGGAAAAGAGTTTTGAGAGTAGGAGGATGTTTTATGAATATAGAGCACCAGCAAGCAATCAAACAAGCAAGCAAATAGCACACAAGTCAAGCATTCATATGCACTCATAAAGTTTTAATTGGCCCTAATTTTTTAGTCATGTTAACTTAGTCATGAGGCAAATCACAGGGTGTGACAGGGAGGTTGGTGGAGATTGGGGGAGAGTGGTGGTACTAACCCCACAGATATCACCGACTAAAACAAAGTCTGTGAGGAGACGTAACAAAAGGTGACCTTTCACATGAGTGCTGGGGTCGTATGGCCGGTCGTATGAAGCACAGACAGCTCCAACGAAATTCAACTAGAGGCAACAAAGCAAATGACAGTGTTCCATATGAGGGTAACCGCTCGTAAACGCAGTCGTATGGATCTTCAACAAAAATAGAGAAGTGTTCCAGAGCAGAAGACGATGTTCTGTAAGAGCATCCACACTCATACGAGCGCTCGTAAGACATCCACAATTAGACAAACAAACACTAATGTAGGAAATCCTAAGACGTCACATGTATCGCAGACCATTTGACCAAACTATGTGCGATACATGAATCACAAATGGCATGGTAATAAAATTGTCTCCAATAAAATTAACTGTGTGTGATGGCTGATCCATCAACTACGATTCAGATAAGAGTTTCTGTGCGTACGTGGGATATAGTTGATCCATACAAACTGTTTGCAATGAGAAAAAATAACACAATCGGTTACCCAGATCCAGAGGCGTGCACTAGACGATACATGTCACTTGGATGAACTGTTTGCGATGATCTAGAAGAACACAGAGGATTTAGTGTAACAAGATGTGTGTGATACTCAACAAACTGGTCACTAATCAGAATTGTGGGAAGACCGATAATAACAGATGATTCCTGCTAGTAAGATGTGTGTGTGTGTGTGTGTGTGTGTGTGTTGTGGGCAAACGCTTGTTGGTAAACAATTGCCTGTGATTGTTGAAATCATCACCGACGTGTTCCTTAGTTTTAATCCTATGCCATGTTATTTGCTCAGTCTACACAACATCTATGCTCCATCTATAGAACAACAACATATATACTTATAAGAACATGATTGCATGACCAAATTAACATCCAATTACATAACTGACTACACATAACATTTGCACACTATTGGGGACATACCCCATGGTATGACCCATCCAGGATAAGATCTGGCTATCTAGGGCGACTCATAAATGTTCTCATTATGAGGGCCAGAGTCAACCAAGAAGTTCAAGGCCCAGGAGGCGACTTTAAAGAGGAGGCCGGCTTGACGCCCAGTACTTGACGAGACGGCTTACGTAGGAAGTCATGAGAAATTGCCCTTACTTGAGAGACAAGATAAGTAGGAAGTAGACTAACACACGTGTTGTATTATAACCCTGATTATATTGTGATCTCAGGGTCTCAACCTATATATAAAGGGGAGCCCCTGAG
This sequence comes from Elymus sibiricus, assembly GCA_039707655.1. Lineage (NCBI taxonomy): Eukaryota > Viridiplantae > Streptophyta > Magnoliopsida > Poales > Poaceae > Elymus > Elymus sibiricus. Next base: position 188,824,072 of record CM077673.1, read on the forward strand.
GTAGAAAAGACGGAGAAGAAACCCTCAAGAGCTAGGTTAGCGATTCCGCACCCTTGTAATAGAGATCATCACCATCAATAACAACAAGCAGGACGTAGGCTTTTACCTCCATCGAAGGGGCCGAACCTGGGTAAACCGTTGTCTCTCGTTCCCGGTCAACCCCATCCAAGCAACCACCTAGTTGCGATGGCTCCCAGACTTAGTCCTTTCCCAAGGACATCTGCCGTGACAAAACCACGACAGTTGGCGCCCACCGTGGGGCTTGCGCATGGTGGTGTAGAGTTCTTGGAGGGAGCTTTCCCAGGGATCGAGGGATACATGATTGGCCGGATGACGAAGTGTCGTCGTGGCAATCACTACATCGATGATTTAGGCTGGGTCCCAAGGCCGGCTCAATCGAGTATGTGTACCGGGCCCTTTTTTGGAAAGATCCACGTCTTCATCGGCAAAATCGGCGAATCAGGACCTGAGCCGGACGTCTGCATCGACATCGTCGAGCCAGCTCCGCGCACCCGACCCGACCGAGCTCAAGCCGACCGAAATCATGTCTTCATAGGCTTCACTCAGGTAGTCAATCTCTCCAACAACTTCGCGACTGGCGAGGGACCCTCGTTTACTCTGATGGCGAGTCCTTGGTTGGAGAAACCGAGTAAATCGCCCCGCTCTTTGATGGTAGGCTCTGGGGCTACTTCAGTGATGAGGCCGCTCCAGAGTCCCTTGAGCCGCATCGGTGAGCCGCTGTTTTCATGGCAGGGACATCAGCGACCCTCGACTCCACGATGACTGGTGTGGCAACTGGGACCGGCACTTCGGCACCGGCTCCAGTTGCGGCCGGCTCGGGCAATACACCAGCTCAAGCTATGGACGACTTGATGACTGCCCTAAGGACACTCCTAGAAACACGAGTAACCGCGGAGAATCAGGCGGAACGTAACACAGGGATGCTCAAGCTTCACGGGCAGATGGCTAAGGTTCATGAGGAAATCGACGCTGAGAATATTCGCATGGTGGAGGTGCAGACTCACATCCACAACGAGACTGAGCGCCTAAAGGCAGAAATATGTCATCTAGTTCTTTATCGGGGCGCTTCAGAGGCAGTTCATTGGAGGAGACATACAACCCGCCTACCCCCTAATTACCAGCCTACACGCCTGTTCAGCATACCACAGCATACCCCAGGGCCCGAGCAGTCGCAGTTGGATCAAACTCGTCAGCCGACTCAACGGTATGAGTCGGCCCACCCGTCACCGGCTCAGTCACCACCTCGTCATTTCTAGACACCGGTGGGTCATTTTTCCAATCCTCTAGACAATATGCTGGTGGCGACTCGCAACCTTGAAGCACTTCCAATCACGGGAAACACCCCAATTGAGATTGAGGCCATGAACGCCATCGAGATGTTGAAGACTGTGGTCACCCAACAGGCGCATTACTCCTATAGTCGTGACTGGGTTCACTCTACCACATATCAGAGTCACAGAAGGAGTCGACATGTGGAGTCCCCCTTAGTCTCTAGCAGTGAATCCAGGCAGCATGCTCAGAATTCCCAAGACCGACCGGTAGTATCAGACGCGCAGGCAATCATCGATGCAGCGGCGGGTCAAGTGCCTCCCTCCACACCCTAGTCAGTTTCTTCCGGGGCGGGTCTAAGAACCAGAACTATCGGATTTCCATGTCTCACGCCGGCTTTACACAATGAGCGTATGCCCAAGGACTTCAAAGGCCCTCGAAAGTTCCCAACTACACGGCTGATCTCGAGCCGGCTGCATGGATAGAGAGCTATGAGTTAGACATGGACATGCTGGATGTCAGTGATGCAGTCTGCACTAAGTACTTGACCATGATGTTGGAAGGACCGGCTCGCACATGGTTGAAAAACTTACCTCCCAATTTCGTCAATACTTGGGCAGAATTGAAGGATCGCTTCATCAAGAATTTTCTAGGAACCTGCAAGCACCCAATGACGATTGTTGATTTACAACATTATATCCAATGTGAAGATGAGTCTGCCCATCACTTGTCTTGCCGGGTCGCAGAGGTTATTCACTCCTCCGATAGTATAACAGCTACCCAGGCTGTCTTAATTTTGGAGAATTTTTTTCACTTCCAGCCTCTTGTTCAGAAGCCGGGGCACCTCAAGCGAAAGGTTCAAGACACGGGAAACCTCTTGGATGTCCTTACTATGTATGCTGAGTCAGACAACACAAAAGACCCTAACTCAGACAATGACAAGTTTGGCAAGGGCAAGAAAAGCGGTGGCGGCAAAGGTCACAGTAGAGCACGTCAGGCCATAACGGGAATCATGATATTCCAGGTAATGGTGGTAAGTGGAAGCATCAGAATTTGTCGCTAACATCAATACTGGCTTCAAGGGTTAGCGACGAAACAACAACTCCGGCAGATCCTACAATCGGAACAAACCTCGTAATTATGAGGAAGCACTTAAAGGTCCTTGTCCCAAACATAGCTTCCCAGACAAGCCGGCCAGCCACTCGTGGGAAAACTACTTCATCATGCAGGAGTTTCGTCATTAGGCTTATCAGAATCACCACAGAGGCGGTGGTGGTGGACGTCCGGGCCAACCCGGCGCCGGCGCGTCTGGGGCCGGCTTCCCAAGAGTCGTCTCATTCGGTGGTTTCGCCAATCCCGTCTTCCAAGGATGAGGCGGCTCGGGGGCTGGTTTCTAGGGTTCTGGTCACAATGGCAGTGCAAATCAACGTTCTGGGAAAGGCAATCAGCAATAGGGCAATCGGTTCGGTTTTCAGAATAACCCTAAACAGCTAAACAACGGACAATATCATGTGTTCACAACTAGCACTTGTAAGCGTGATCGCAAACTTCAGCAGAGAGCCATCAATATGGTCAAGCCCGCTGTCCCCGCATACTTAAACTGGTCAGAACAACCGATAACATGGAGCAGAGATGATCATCTTCCCAGTGTTGATAATCCGGGTGGTCTCGCTCTGGTAGTGGTACCTCAAGTCGGTGGTTAGACGCTTACGAAGGTACTCACGGATGGGGGAAGCAACATCAATATCTTATACGAAGACACTTTCAAACGTATGAATCTTTCGAAGAAACAGCTGCAACCCTCTTCCATGGTTTTTCACGGGATTGTTCCTGGGAAGTCAGCATGTCCAATTGGGCGAATCAAGTTAGAAGTTGCTTTTGGCACGAAGTTCAATTATAGATGTAAATCTCTGACCTTTGAGGTGGACAAAATTAAGAGCCCTTATCACGCCCTCTTCGGACGGCCGGTTTATGCCCTCTTCATGGAACGACCTTGTTAAGTCTATCTCAAGCTCAAGATGCCCGGGCCAGGGGGGACCATCACAGTTGATGGCAACCGAAAAATTTCCCTTGAATGCGAGGAGGGAGATGCAGCTTATGTCGAGTCGGCTTTTGCAGCGGAAGAACTGAAATTCTACACAACCAATGTTGACTCGGCAGACATGACCTCCCTGAAAAAGCCCACCACGGAGTCTGAACCCCTGCTTAAATTCAAGCCGGCCGATGATGCAAAGCAGGTTGATTTTACTCCAGGAGATTCGTCCCAAAAATTCACTATTGGGACTGGCATGTATCCCAAATAGGAAAGCATGCTCATCGAGTTCATCCATGAGAATCGGGACATTTTTGCATGGAAACCTTCTGACATGCCTGGTGTACCGAGAGAACTCGCTGAGCACCACCTCAATGTGGATCCCAAGATGAAACCTGTGCGACAAGACCTCCGTTGTTTTAACAAGGAGAGACGAAAGGCTATTGACGAAGAAGTGGCCCAGCTCTTAGCTGTCGGGTTCATTGTCAAAGTTTTCCACCCTGAATGGTTGGCAATGCCAGTGCTTATTCTTAAGAAAAATGGCACTTGGCGTATGTGTGTTGATTACACATATCTTAACAAAGCTTGTCCGAAGGACCCGTTTGCTCTTCCTCGCATTAACTAAATCATCGACTCCATCGCTGGTTGTGAGAGCTTCTGCTTCCTAGATGCTTACTCCGGCTATCATTAGATCAAGATGGCCATTGAGGATCAGGAAAAGACAACCTTTATCACACCTTTTGGGGCTTTTTGCTATGTTTCTATGCCTTTTGGACTTAAGAGCGGGGGGGCTACTTATCAGCGCTGCATATAGAATTGTTTCCACAAACAGATTGGGTGTAATGTTCATGCTTACGTTGATGATATTGTGGTCAAGTCCCTGAAGAAGGATACTCTGTTGGACGATCTCAAGGAGACCTTTGACAATCTTCGGGTTTACAAAATGAAGCTTAACCCGGCCAAGTGTGTTTTTGGTGTCCCTGCAGGCAAGTTGTTTGGTTTTCCGGTGTCTGAACATGGCATCGACGCTAATCCGGATAAGATCAAGGCTGTGACCTTGCTTGCTAAGCCGGTTAATATCAATGACGTCCAACGTATCATGGGATGCATCGAAGCCTTAAGCCGGTTCATAAGCCGCCTCGGTGAGAAAACGATTCCCCTATACCAGTTATTGAAAAAGACACACAATTTTGTCTGGAGTTATGCTGTAGACAAAGCTTTTGAAGTTCTTAAGAAGCAATTGACTGAGCCGCCCGTCCTCGCTGCTCCGGTTGAAAAATAGCCTATGCTCCCTTACATCGCCTCCAATAATAAAGCGTGAGTGTGGCAGTCGTCGTGGAACGAAAGAAGGATGGGAAGGAATACCCAGTCCAGAGGCGAATCTATTATGTCAGCAAAGTTTTGACTAAGTCCAAGCAACGGTATCCACATTGGCAAAAGCTGGTATTTGGGGTCTTCATGGCTAATCGCCAATTAAAGCACTATTTTCAGGAACACCAAATTACCGTGGTTAGTTCAACCCCTCTAGGAGACACCATCCAGAATCGGGAAGCTACTGTCCGGGTTGCTAAGTGGGCAATTGAGCTTTGACCACACCACCTAAAATATGTGCCTCGATTAGCTATCAAATCTCAGGCATTGGTGGACTTCATAAATGACTGGACTGAATTGCAGGTACCTGAGGAGAAGCCGAATAACACATACTAGACGATACACTTTGATGGCTCTAGACAATTGGAAGGCTCGGGGGCTGGAGTTATCATATATTTTCCATGAGGTGACAAATTTTGTTATGTCTTGAGGCTCATGTTTCCTTGTACTAACAATGCAGCTGAATACGAGGCCCTCCTCCATGGGCTCCACGTGGCTAAGGAAATGAACTTAAGCAGGGTCAGATGTTTGGGTGACTCAGATTTGGTTGCTCAACAAGTATCTGGGACTTGGGATTCAAAGGACCCTCTTATGGCGGCTTATCAGCATGAAGTCACCATCATCCCAGGTCATTTTAAGGGTTACCAGGTTGATCATATTGATCGCCGGCTCAACTAGGTTGCAGACACTCTGTCACGCTTAGGCTCTTAGCGTAAGCCGATTCCACCCAATGTGTTCCTCGATGTATTTCATAGTCCTTCCGTTAAATTTCCATCAGAAGAAGATATTGCTATTCCTGACCCGAAGGCACATCTAGTAGCGGCTCTTCATGCTATTCCTAATTGGACAGTTCCCTATCTGGTTTATCTGACTCATGGTGAGCTCCCAGATGAGGAAATCATCGCCTGACAGATTATCAGACGTTCCAAATCCATGACTATTGTCAATGGCGAGTTACACCGGCGGAGTATTACTGGTGTGTTTCAACATTGTGTTTCCCTTGAGGAAGGCCGTGAGATTCTTAGTGAAATGCACACAGGTGATTGTGGTCACCATGCCGACTCAAGATCCCTGGTGGCCAAGGCTTTCCGACATGGTTTTTATTGGCTTACAGCTCACGCGATGCCGAGGACATTGTGCCGAAGTGCGATGGTTGTCAGAAATTTGCACAACATGTTCATGTGCTGGCTCAAGAATTACGGATGATTCCAATCACTTGGCCGTTTGCAGTCTGGGGGCTAGACATGGTTGTGCTGTTCAAGCCATCCAAGGATAAGAAGACTCACCTTCTGGTGGCAGTTGATAAGTTCACCAAGTGGGTTGAAGCAAAGGCAATCAACAATTGTGATGTTGAGACAACGGTGAAGTTCTTGAAAAGTTGATCTTTCGTTTTGGTTATCCACATAGTATCATCACAGACAATGGCACTAACTTATCCAAGGGGGCAATGGAACAATTCTGCTAACGTGAGCATATCCGGCTTGATTTAGCCTCAGTTGCATATCAACAGACTAATGGACAAGCCGAGCGAGCTAATCAGAAGATATTACGTGGAATCAAACCCAGACTTGTGGTTCCTCTAGAACGAACCCCTGGCTGCTGGGTCGAGGAACTCCCCCTAGTACTTTGGACTACTCCCAACAGGTCTATGGGCTACATGCTGTTTTTCTGGTCTATGGGGCAGAGGCTGTTTTACCAAGTGATATCTGTCATGACTCCCCCAGAGTTGCTGCATATGTTGAGGCAGATAATGAACAAGCTCGTCAGGAATCTCTAGATGCGTTGAGTAAGAACGCGATCTTGCAGCAGCATGATCAGCTATCTATTAACAAGACCTATGTTGCTATCATAGCCGTAGGGTTCGCAGCAGGACTTTCCAGGAAGGTGACTTAGTGCTCCGTTTGATTCAAGACCAAACATGCATGCATAAGCTTTCACCACCATGGGAAGGGCCCTTTGTCATCAGCAAGAACCTCAACAATGGGTCATATTATCTTGTGGACATACGTGAACGTAAAAAGTCACGTACCTCTGAGAAGGAGACTAACATGCCTTGGAATATTGCTCATCTTCGGCCTTATTACACTTAGAGCCACGGGCTCCAGTTCATTGTACATACCTATGTATATATCTTTATGATCAATATAATAAAGCCGGTATCCCCGAAACTCAAGGTCTTTGTCGTTTCATCTTAGAAATTGTGTATGAGTCTTTATTCTTTGATCATAGGTCACATGGGGGCTTCCAACTCATCGAGTTTAGCTATTAACATCCCTCTTGACCCGACATATGCCATTATAAAACTTGGTTAAACCTGCCTGTTTGCTTGATGCTACTCTGAAAAGGTGATCCTGTGTACTCTTGATAAGTCAATCCATGTTGACCCTGAACTTATCAAGGTTAAAACACCGGCTTAAGTCACATGAGAGCCGGCTTACAGAAAGAAAGGATAAACCATAGGCTATCATGCCAGCTTCACTAAAGCAAGATCTGAGCCTCGAAAGCCGGTCTTATGCCACGCCTCAAAAGGCCGGCTTAATATTATGAAACCTTATTTCTATTGCAAATTATATATATATATCTCTTCATATCTTGTTTTACAGTAATAACTATATTATCATCATTTGCCGGGTCAACCATAGAAATCCGGGTTATTATTTTCAGCCTCTGAAAATAAACGACACTATTTTATAGTGCTCGCTTATGGTAAGCTGCAAAATCTGGCTCATTCATGAAGAACAAATGAAAAGAAACATATGCAAGCAACTCGTCACTTAAAAAGAGCCGACCCATTGCCTTCAGAGGATGACAGTTCAAAAGTACTAAGTGCATGATGGCACAACAGATGACCAAGTGTTTTGCTACTCCTATTACAAACCCAACTTGGTCCACAAAATCATCAAGTTTTTTAAGAAAGAGGATTACTCGTGCGCGCCGGATCTCGAATCCTCTGGGTTGATGTCCTTCTGTTGGTCTTCTACACCAGAGGCTTCCAGGTCAACTTGTTCCGGCTCGTCCTGCTTGGTCTGGAGGTCCTCTGGCGTCCACTGGATAGTTGACAAAGCTTTGAAAATTGAGTCCTCATGGATGATAGCATACGGGTCAACGTGAGGAACGAAGGTTTGCTTATGGCATAGAGGAGTCATCACAAAAGGCTTGTACTCAGGCGGGTTGATGCGTTTGTTCTCTTTTGTGTAGCCGGCTTGGTATTTGGATAAGTCTAGATCTTCAGAGAGTTGTGTCGCCAGCGTTCGAGTCTCTTTTACCCATCGTGCATAATCATCATGGGGTAATTCTGAGCCATCCACATTAAACTCCAGAAACCCACCCTCCATCTCAGTCGGCTCCATCTCAGGTACATAAGCCTTCGCACGAGCTAGCACCATGTTAGCCCCAGCACAAGCTGCCGATTTCTTCAATTCCTGGATCCATTGAGGGATTGTTGATAAGTCACTGAGCATATCTTTGATCCGAGAAGCGGGTGTTGCAGCATTTTTCACTGCCATTTTTGAGTAAGCACATCTTGTGTACAATTTCTCTAGGCATGTATATATGGCCTTCAATTTTACTATGGGCAATTGGACATCAATGTCATTTCTTCTACCTGCGCAAAGGAGAGACATATCAATAAGCCGGCCAACAAGCTTAACCCGGATTTTGACTAAGGTAAAATTATAACATACCAAAGATAGCCATAGTCATGTTGGTGATATGGCGCTTTATAGTGGTCAACTCCTCCTGCACCAGGCTGAGTTGGTTTTGTGCATCTTTGGCACGTTTATGCAAGACATCCTTCTCTTTCTCATAATCAGCCTTGGTGTTCTGCAAGACATCAATTGATTGGCGTATTGATTTCCGAAGACCAACCGCCAAGGTTTCTGCTCCTTTCTTGAGCTCTTTTTCTTTCTTCAGCCTCCTCTGCAAGCCAGCCACGGACGACTCAGCCTCGTCCAACATTTCCTGCATATTATAAAGCATCAGATTGCTTACAAAGCCTCGAGCCGCCGTAGGCAGATGACTCGACACTTGGGGGCTACAACATATAAGATTTTCTCGATGATCAAGTCCCATGCAGTTGCAAGCACTCTACATGGCACTTGGGGGCTAATGCAAGTCACTTTTTTCTGACTTATGAGAAGACCCGACTACCTCAAGGAGATGAGTCGGCCCTTGGGGGCTACATGTTGTGTTTTTAAATCTATGGTGATTGCAGATGTCTTAAAGACCCGGCTATCTCAAGAAGATGAGCCGACCCTTGGGGGCTATAGGTTATGTTCTTTACTCTATTATGATTACAACTGACTTAAAGCACCAGCTCGCTATTTTCATAATGACCCGGTCCTTGGGGGCTATGGTCCGTTCTCAAAATTACAGGCTGTTTCGTAAGACCCAGCACAATACTTATTTTACTGCGCTGGCCCTTGGCGGCTACAAGGGTATGTACGATAAAAGGAAAAGGACGGGTATTTCAGACCTCATATTTGCGCTTGAGCACATTTTTGAGGCTCACTTCAGCATCCCGGCTCTCGGACTGCCGGGTCAGGTACTCTTGATGCAGATTGTTAACACCAAGTTAATCATGGCTAGGGAGATCTAGCTTGATTTTCCCTTTGGACAACATTGCTGACTCATCCTTGGCTACAATTTTGGCCAAGGCAGTTGAAGTTTCTGCAGCTTTATGAGCCTCTCCAACAATGATCACTTATGCATCATCCATCGTGTGAGATTGGACAATGTTATCTACCTCTTGCACATGACTGGAGGTGCGAGCAGGACTTGGTGGGTTAATATAATGAGTTGGGTCATCCATATTAGCCTGCTCTTCTATATGGGCTGGCTCTTCCATCGTCACAGGCTCGTCAACATGAACCGACTCATTTTCATGATCCGGCTCAACTCCTAAGTCTGGGTTATCTTGGCCAGCAATTTCAGTTTGGATTTTTGGATGGACCACTGGCGGGTCCTGAATGTTGGGGCCTGCTACGGTAGAAGATGACCCGCCAATCTTCTTATTTACGAAAGCCTTAGCTCTGCAGTCATGAAAGTAACATCTGGTTAAAAGAAACAACTGTGATGATAAAGAAAAAGTGTGGCTCAAAGGTACTTACCCGCGCTTAATTGTAAAAACCGGAAGCTGGGTTCCGGTTGACTCTCCAGAAGAGGGCGACATTTCCTAATACTTTGAATCAGAAGGATTAAGCGGTTGTTTAAAAAGACCGGCTCGTGGATGAGAAGAAGTTGGACTATGAGGCACCTCAATTCATTGTTTGTGGGCGACCGGCTCATGAGATAAGCCGGTAGATAACTCCAAAGAACTGCTCTGGGTCTCGCACTTCAACGTACCGGCTTGTTGAGTATTCTTCAAAAGAAGTTTTGGGTCTAAGTGAGCGTTTGGATGTGAAAACGGAACCTTTCTGACGGCCAGTCTCTTTCTGTTCGGGACATATGTTCCTGAGTCGGATGAAATTGAAATTACCTCGACATTGTCAGCTCGGCTGGTCTTGGTGTTATCCTGAGAGGAAGGAGCGTCAGCAAGTTCAATAAAAAGATGACCAAGTGAGTCGAGCTCTACCTCTGACTCTTCTCCAGCAACTGCTTCACCAGCCGACTTGTCTACTTGCTCAACTTGGGGAGGAGCAGGATTTCGGGCTCTGACTTTCCACAAGTCAGAATTTGCCTGCACGCATGGTAAGCCGGAAGATAAGTACAAAACATAAAGCAAATTATGGAAATAAATGAGCATGTCCAGGAATACTTACTGGAGGAACGGGATTGGACAAACAAAAGGGAGCCAACCCAGTCAAAATTACATTTCTCTTTGGAGTCACTTGCAGTTTCTTTGTGGCTTTGGGTATGCATGACATGGCAAAGCACAACAATCAACTCCTACACCTTAAGTGAAGTTCAATATGCAACGAGTTGCATATTGAAGAAACTCCATAGTTGAATTACATAGTTCACTCCCGTTTAGGCACACGACAATTTTAAATGTTGTTAAACATGGCAAGAGGTGAAGCATAGATAAACTATATATCTAGGCATCTTAAATGAGGTCGGAAACAACTTATAGTATTTCCGAAATGACCCCATATGTTAATTTCGAAATTGGTCCAGATCTGAATTAACCATGTTTTATATTTATTAAACAGCTAAATAAAGAGGACCATGTGATTCTACGCGTCATTCTAGTCGATTTACACATATAGATCATTTAAAATGGAGCTACGGTCTAAAAGATATGAGAAACACAAGATGCATATGTCATGAATGCAAAATGCATGCAAACAACCACCACAAACATGCTAATTCATGGATGCAATAAGATATTATGAAACTACATGAAATTCTAGTCAAGTTACATGTGGAACAGGTTCAAAACGGAGTAACGGTTTAACCACAACAAGCAACACAAGTTATAGACATAATCTGCCCAAAACAGCGACATGGCATTTTGCACACATGAAAACTATAAGCTACAAGATTCTAAAATGCACAAACAAGACATGGGGCTGTAGCCTATATGATGCACAACAATTCATATCATCACAACGAATTGAGTAGAAGCATGGATCACTAGGCAATAAGCTCACAAGACGGCAATAAAATATAACACATTAGGACTTTGTGAAAATAACAGTTTTTAACAGAGCAGTTTTATCATGGAGGCATATTGGCAGCAGCAAAACTATATGCTACAGGTCATATATTGGCATGAAACTTAACAGCATGGTAGATGACATGATGCACTACAATTCATTCCAATATGGCAACATCAAATTATGCACAGATTCATGGCAAACATCAACACAACATGGCATTCTGAAATAACCAGATTCTCACACTTGGTGAAAATTAGAGTAGACATGGGCAACAGTTTTTAACAGATTGACATTTGGACAACAGATATAACTATGATGCAAATCCTATACATGAGAATAAATGGCACAACATGGCAGAGCATAACATGCTTAACAAAAGACTCCATGGTGGCAACAACAAAAGAGTCCTAGAACACTAGCAAATCACATGGCAACATGAAAACAAAATAACAGTTTCAGACTTCGTGAAATTTAACAATCTCCCAAAACTGCAGTTTGACAAGGCAATAACAGTAGCATAGCAATCATTTATAGGCATGGCAAGGACACTAACAGCAACTATACATGGCACACTACAAATCACTCCATTGGCACAACTTTATACGGGGCATGGTTTGCTTAATATGATGCTCGCAAAACTGAATTCATCGCTAACAGCAACCAGTTTCAGATTACGACGAAATGCACTTTTGCAACAGTAATATGGGCATGCAAATGAATCCTAATGCACAAACAAATGGTACCATGTTGTAGAGCACATTGAGTAGAGCAATTTTCATATGATAAACATTCTCATTGGACAAACATGCAAAAACTTAGGGCCCAAACAAAATGATATGATGCTGTAATTCCAGACAGTTTTAAATATTTAGAAATTTCGTTATGTTCGTCGGATAGGCTAACTGGCGAACGAGTGGGGACTAGGGGTTCTCACCAGCGGGCCATCGGGCCGAAGGCTGGGTTGGGCGGACTGGGCCTTGGGCCGACCTACGCGGGCGCTGGCAGGGGCGTCGTCTCCCTCATGCCTCTGCACGAGGTAGAGAGCTTGGCGGCGGCGGCTACCTCCGGTTGGTCGACGGCAGGGCATGGAGAGGCAAGGGAGGGCACAGCGGCGCGGATCTCGCAGGATCCGGCCGGGGCGGATCCGATCCCGGTGGCAGTGGCCTGAGACGGCGGCTGGACGAGGAGATCGGGCGGCGGGGCACCGCTTCGACCGGCGGGCAAGGGGCGGCGGCAATGCAATGCGAGGCAGGCGGCGGCGCGTGGCTCCGGCGGGGGCAGCGTCGGCTCGGGGTGGCGGCAGACCAGGCGCGGCGGCGGCCTCCGGCGGACGGGCGACCGCGGCTGCAGGAGGAGCGGGGGCTCGGGCCCGGGGCGGCTGGGAGGCATGCGGGCGCAGGGCGCCGACTCATCCGGGGCCGATTCGGCCCGGGGCGGGCTGGCTGCGGGCTCCGGCAGGCTTCGGTGGGAGGAGGTTGGCTGGGGGCGACGTGGCAGCCCTAGATTGGCTGGGGCGGCTGCGCGACGGCTGGGTGGCCGCGCTGGGTGGAGCTGCCGGTGACATGTGGCGGCGGTGGGCTGTCATGGCGCGGAAAATGATGAAGGAGGTGGGAGAAGGCCATTTTTGGAGGGCTAGGTGAGCTTAAATAGGCATGGGCTAGGGTTTGAGGGATTTGCTCCGTTTTCGGACCGTACGATCTCGATCGGATGGTCCGGAAGCGGAGGGGGAGCTAGCTGGGCTAGTGGGCTATGGGGAGGGCAAGGGCTGAGATGAGAGGGAAATTGGTTGCCCGTGACATGTTTTATTTAAAAACACCGAAAACGTCCGATAATATATCCGTTGATGATGTTGCTACAGTCGATCGTTGGGGTATCAAACGACCTCTGATTACGACGAAATTTGGTAGGCGGCGTACCTACAATAAAACAAGACTGCACACCAACTTTCGACCCAATCCCGTTCCTCCAGTAAGTGAAGTTCTCTTTATTTTGTTGTTTAATAAATATAAAACATGGTTAATTCAGATCTGGACCAATTTCGAATCACATAGTCCTCTTTATTTTGCTGTTTAATAAATATAAAACATGGTTAATTCAGATCTGGACCAATTTCGAATCACATGGTCCTCTTTATTTTGCTGTTTAATAAATATAAAACATGGTTAATTCAGATCTGGACCAATTTTGAAATTAACATATGGGGTCATTTCGGAAATACTATAAGTTGTTTCCGACCTCATTTAAGATGCCTAGATATATAGTTTATCTATGCTTCACCTCTTGCCATGTTTAACAACATTTAAAATTGTCGTGTACCTAAACGGGAGTGAACTATGTAATTCAAATATGGAGTTTCGTCAATATGCAACTCGTTGCATATTGAACTTCACTTAAGGTGTTGGAGTTGATTGTTGTGTTTTGCCATGTCATGCATACTTGAATGGACATGCATCATATTTGATTGTGCATCATATCTTCAATATGTTGTGGTGTTTATCGTGTGTTGATTGTTTGTTTTGGATTGCTTCTTCTCGATAGAGTTCTGAAAGCATTCAGAGTGTGAGGATTCGTTCGACTACGTCCCGTTCGTCTGCTTCATGGACTCGTTCTTCTTCCAAGCAGGATCTCAGGCAAGATGACCATTTCCCTGGATACCACTACTATCATTGCCATGCTAGTTGTCTCGTTTCTATCTCTATGTCTCGCTACCTACCACTTGTTTGTCAAGCCTCCCAAAATGCCATGATAAGCCTCTAACCCCTCCACATCCCAGCAAAACATTGTTTGGTTATGTTACCGCTTGCTCAGCCTTTCTTATAGCATTGCTAGTTGCAGGTGCAAGTTGTTTCCATGAGAGAACTTGGATATTTTTGAGATATCACAATATTATTGCTATTTAATTTAATGCACATATATACTTGGTAAAAGGTGGAAGGCTTGGTCTTTTGCTCGGTGTTTTGTTCCACTTTTGCCGCCCTAGTTACTTGTGTACCGGTGTTATGTTCCATATTGAGCGCTCCTAACATGCTCGGGGTTGTTATGGGGAACCCCTTGATTTTCGTTTTGGGATAAAACTCGTCTGGCAAGGCCCAACATTGGTACTACATTTGCTCAACATAATAATACTGAACACCGTTAGTAATGCATAGGGAGTTAGCGCTACCCGCGGATTAATCAACATAATAAAGGGGGGCCAGTGCTGATCGTGTTGCTCCCAAACGGGCAGACTGCGGGGCCACCACGGGGAAACTCGAGGGTTGGTTTGACTCGTAGTGTGACCCATCTGTCGTGTCCTTAGAACGAGATACGTGGCTCCTATCGGGTTTGTTGACACGTCGGGCAGCCTTGCTGGATTTGTTTTACATTTCTCGAACGTCGTGTGCGCGGGATTTCGAGGACACTTCGGGCTATCTCGAGGTTGAGATTTTCCATCGGGATTCCGCAAAAACTACGAGTTCTCCCGCGGTTGAGGAGTTCCAACGCAGCTTGTAGTTAGTTTGTGGTGGATGAGTTGGAGCACCCCTGCAGGGTTAAATCTTTCATGAGAGCCGTGCCCGCGGTTATGTGGCAACTTGGAAATTTGTTTAACATCCGGTCATAGAGAACTTAAAGTAAACTCAAATAAAATACACCAACCGTGTGCGTAACCGTGACTGTCTCTTCTCGTGAATTTCTAAACCGAGAGAGAACACGGTGGGGTTATGTTTGACTCGTAAGTAGGTGTTCAGGATCACTTAGTGATCATTATTAGTTCACGTCCGTTTATGCGACGATCACCGCCCCTTATTCTTGTACTCGTAAGTTAGGCACTCAAATAATGCTTAGAGCTTGCTGCAGCCTCACCACTTAACCATACCTCACCCATTAAGCTTTAATAGTCTTGATACCCTTGGAAATGAGATTGCTGAGTCCCTGTGGCTCACACATTAATACAACAACAGTTGCAGGTACAGGTAATGCGATGCTTTGACATGAGCGCGATGCCTGTTTGATTTGAAGTTCTTCTTCTTCTTCATCGATCATAGGATGGGTTCCAGGATGGCAACCTGGGATAGCAAGGATGGATGTCATTTTATCGTTTGATTTCGTCAGTAGTCGGACCCTGCTCTTCTGTATGATGATTGTATTTGCTGTTGTATTGATGTGATCTTGATTTAGCTTGTGGCGAGTGTAAGCCAATACCATATACTCATCTCTTCTTTACATGTACTTGTAATGATATCCATTCTTGCGAAACGACGAGATGCGCTTCTATCCCTGTCGAGGCCCTCGAGCCAAAATAAGGATAGGATCACATCTTGGGCATTTCAAGTTGGTATCAGAGCAGTACCAACCTAGGAGCGCCCTTGATTGATCGAACTTGGCCGAGTCAAGTCTAGTGAAAAACTGTTTTGAGTCTAGTTATATATCGGAGAGTAGGATTCTTTTTACTCCTCTTCTATGCTCTGCCGAGGAATCCTGGCGTAGGAATTTTAATTATTCCCCTCTTCTCACTCAATTTTTTTAGGATCACGCGGGTATTTTGGAACCTCTATGATGTCGATGTGACCGGAATTCTGTTCTGTGTGCCTCCCATACGTATGGATTCGACCCGGGGAGTTGATCTCCAAGGGGTTCTTGTCACATCGTTATCGTTCAGTTTCCTTAGTACCTCAGGACGCGGATGTTCGAAATTGCTCCAATACTATTCGTGGTGCGAAGAGTGTGGCGGCACCCAGTACTGGGGAGCAGGATCACATGTACTGCCATGTTTAGTATCGTTGTGATTATGTGAGTCTGAGGTAGATGAATTTCCGAGGTTTCTCTGGTTATGTGTTGACGAATGTGATACTCTGGTGGGTAGTATTATTGCTAGGAGTTGAGTGTTTTATTCAGTAATTGATCAGTGTATCCATTGCACCAGATTGCATAACCAGAAAGATTTCGGAAGTTCTCAGGTGGGAATTCAAGTAGTTACCTAGGATTATCCTTCCAGCAAATGCAAATGGGTTATGTATTTGTTTCCAGCTTAATCCTCAAGCCCTATCTTTTGTTTTGTTGGAGTATGGTAATTCGAGTTGCTTCGATGTCAAGTGGTGATTTCATATCTTTCCTAACCGGTGGGTTTCTCATCAAGATAAGTCATTCGTCCCCAATATTTTCAAGAATTATCCTCATATTTCTTTCTAGAGTTCTTATTCAATCGTCCCGTGTTTTCTTTGTTTTCCCCACCCTCCCGCCCTTTTTCTTCAACAATTAAATCCTCATTGTCGGTGCACTAGGAATGGGGTACCCAGTGCCCCTAACTTATGCACAGACAGTAGTAGCACGACCCTGCCAACACCGACCCAAGCCAAAGAAGCCGCTCTATGTGAGATCAAGAAGCGCATCAAAGAAGATAACGCCAACAACCAAGCCCCTGGCGGAGGCAGTCTACACTGGCTACCAACGCCGGCAAGCTCAAAACAACATCCCAGGAGGGGCCTAAAACGCACCAGCCACGTCCCCGGTGCCTGCCGGGGACCGAGGCGCGCGCATCTTCAGGAAGACCCGGCAAGCCATCTCCCGGCAGGCGCGAGCCGATCGGCCACCGCTCCACCGCATCGCGATGCCAGTCACTTGTCGATGCGGTGTTGAGCCCTCAGGTGACTAAGTGGCTCTCGCCAAGCACGTGGCAACGCACCGGAAGATAGATTATGCCCAGTTGACACCCGTCCAGAGGCGTGTCAAGACACTAAGCAACAACCAGCTAAGCGGTGGTGGGAGCTTGCCGGGGATGCATCCCCGCGCGCCACCTAGACTAGCAATCATGGTATTTTGTCCTAAATGCCAGAGTTAGGTATGATAGCTCTGTTAGCTATCTAATCGCTAGATAATGACTATTTTGCCACTGTGGTTGCCCCTTGCCCTATAAAAGGAGGCCCAAGGCAACCTAGCTCAAGATTCTGACCTTTGGACACTTGTAATAGCGTAGTAGCTCGCCCGAAGGCAACCATTGCTGGGTTAGAGCGTTGCGTGTGCTTAGTGTTCCCTGAGATCAATCCACCAAAGCAGGAGTAGGGTTTTACGCTTCTCAGCGGCCCGAACCTGGGTAAAAACACCAGCGTACCATCGTCGTGCTGCCCATGGTCTCTGCTCTTTGTGCAACGTGACCTCCCCCTGCCGAACCACAAAGGGGCCTCTGGTTCCATAGGTGATCGTGTGCATCCGTGCCCTGACATCTTTGGCGCGCCAGGTAGGGGGCATGCTTCATTTGCGTGAACCCGAGGCCGTGGACAGCGCGTTGGTCTTCATCACCATCTTCTTCATCCATGGCTCCCAAGAAGAAGACCGGTGCGACCACACATCCTTCCACTTCGAAGGCTCCCACGCATGCGGCCGCGGACTCCATTGGCACCGCGGCGGTGACGAATGAGGCAGGCGTCGTAGGCGATACGGCTAGCGCAGGCGGCGCCACCGTTGTGTCTCCCGCAGCCAAAGCTGGAGCAAGGAACGTCGAAGAAGAGCAACAACAACAACATCTTGGCGAGCCCGCCCCTAGTGCCACAGGAGGGGAGAACAATCCGTCTCCACCTCTGCGTCGCACTGGTGGCCGCGGTCGCAACAGTGGTGCCCATTCTGGGGGCGGCCGTGGCCCTCCAGCAGCGCCTGTTGCAGGCGCGACTTTAGGACACGCGCCTCGCCCGGAGCAAGACGGAGCGCCAAGCGGGACCGTAGACCCACTAGCTCGACCTCCTCCACGTCAGACCACCTCGGCAACTGGTGCACGACGACAAGGGCGCGGCGAAGCTCCTCTTGGTTCCACCAGGAGTCGAGCGACGTCGCGGTCCGCCTCCTTAGCCATGCTAGCCACAGCAGCAGAAGCAATGGCGCGGGCTCAACTACTGCTGAAATTCCCGCCGGCGGCTGACAAGATGGACGAGTGGAGAGCCACCATCGAGAGTTTGATCGATTTCGTCGAAGCCAGCAAGTCGCAGCATGCAAAGCCGTCAAGATACTCGCGGATGGCGAAGGTGGCCCGGAATGACAGTCACGTCAAGGGGGCCGCGCCAACGGTGCAATCCCCTTCGCAACAATAGGCCCAGAGGCAGCCACGACAAGCTCCGCATGCAGACAAGTCTACCGAGGCATCTATGGTATCGTCTGGCTCACACGATCACCGAGACTAGCGGCGTTTCCTGAACGACCAGCGGAGGGAAGACGCGCGCATCACCATCAAGCGGCGCTGGG
The DNA here is from genome assembly GCA_039707655.1 of Elymus sibiricus. Taxonomy (NCBI): domain Eukaryota; kingdom Viridiplantae; phylum Streptophyta; class Magnoliopsida; order Poales; family Poaceae; genus Elymus; species Elymus sibiricus. The sequence goes on from CM077673.1 coordinate 188,842,573, forward strand.
AAGCACACCACCAATCCGACAAGCGCAACGGCCCAGACGCTGGCGACCCCGCGCCCAGTGTTGGCGGGTACCTGCCTTATGAGGTTGGGTGCCCTTCCTTCACTCGCGAGCAGCGACAGGTCCGCTGGCCGTCGGCCCGAGCCTTCAAGCCTAAGCTGACGGAGAAATACGACGGGAAGCTAAACCCGGCAGAGTTCCTGGGCATCTACACGATTGCCGTTCAAGCCGCCAGAGGAAGAGATGAGAAGGTGCTCGCCAATTACTTCCCTTTGGCACTCAGGCCAAATGTGAAATCGTGGCTGATGCACCTGCCAGAAAACTCTATCTCATCATGGGCTGATCTATGCAACGAATTCATCGGCGCCTTCACAGGTGGCCACCAGGAGCCAGGACTGTCGGCGTTCTGGGAATGGGGGTACCCAGACCTGCCTGCCTGCGGCCCAGGGCATGGCCCACTTCATCAGCCAAGCACAACCAGACACATCCCCACTCAAGACAAGGCCCTCGTGAGGACCCCCGGCTCGCGAGGGAGAGCAACACCAAGATCAGCAAGCAGAGGGCCTCCCCAGGCCCCCTCCGGAGCGGAGGAGATCTCTATGCAGGACCCAGCCTTAGGAGTCAAGGGTGACGCAAGGAAGGACAGGCGGGCGCCAGCGCACGCGACGAAGCAGTTTCCCCTTTGGTGCAAAGGGGGCAAGGACGTACGCGGGTTCCCAAAGCACCTCCCAAAGGTTTCCATTCCGGTGCAACGAGATCACGACCACGAGCCCCGCAGGACGGATGTCATCGCCGAGCCCACCTCTGCACCGTCGACAGCTACTTTGCAGGCGAAGACCGCCTTTGGACATGGCGGGGATGTACTCCTGTCCCCCCTTCAAATTTGGCTGTTGTGGGATCCCTTCCCGCCATTGCGATAAGGGAAGAGGACCCGGGCCACCGCTATATATAGAGACTAGGCTACACCGTAGAATGGGACCCGATCCGAAACCAGTCGATCCATCACTCCATCTGGCCCAACACAAAGCCAGCAGAGAGCCAAGAACACCTCAGGGACGCCCTCGCGAGGCTCCTCACCTTGTACTAGTTCATCCACCATAACCTCCACGAGAGGCAATCCACCAAAGCAGGAGTAGGGTATTACGCTTCGCAGCGGCCCGAACCTGGGTAAACCACTGAGTTCATCTTCTTCCTCGTCATCGTTCGAGTTCGCCGTCTTAGCCATCGGGTAGTGAGCTTGGTAGGGCGAAGCTGTAGGGGAATCTCCGCGCACGCCCCTTTGTTCGAACCTTGAGGGTTTTGCGGAGCCCGAAATCCGACATTTGGCGTGCCAGGTAGGGGGCGTGCCGGAGTCTTCTTCAAGCCTCGCTCTTCCCCCGCTCCACCGCTCCGATGGCCAGCACCCAGCAAGCTTCCCCCGGCCACGGCGGATCAGCTTCCACCGACCCCACCGCGGCCGCAGGAGACCCACGCCCCAGCGGCGTAGTGCTTCGCAGTCAGTATCAAGCCACCAGCATCGCCTCCGCCGTCGCCGCCCCTCGCACCACCCAAACTCATGGCGGGCGGGCGGCGCCCTCAGCACCGGCGTCACGCCACACCTATGTGGGGGACCTCGACGCGCACGATGCGCTGCTGCTAGCAAGCGAGATGCTTCGCCACCGCCCGACGCACGGGGGCTTTGACGCATGGGCCGACCACGTCGCAGAGCTGGTCACCGTCGCGCGGAGGGCCGTGGCTCCTCGCTCTTCTTCAAGCGCTGGGGGCTCGCTCGCAACGCCTGTCCCCCAGCCCACCGACGGCCTGCCCCCTCCAGCCCTAGGTGAGCCCGAGCAGGGCCCGCCGCATGCCGTGCTCCTTCTCCTTCGAATTCCGGTGACCGGCTTCGGGGCGCAGCCCGGCCATGACGACCGAACGCGCGGAGGAAACAACGGGGCGCCCCACGCGCGCACTAACACGCGCCTCCGTGACCCAGTGGACCTTCAACAGCCTGGATTGACCAGGCGGGAGCGCGCCATCCTGCGCGGGGAGCAAGCGGCGCAGGCGACCGGGCAAACAAGCAAATACGGCAAGGCGCGTCGGATCGCCGAGGGAGCAACCCACGTCAGTAGACGCGTGGCCCACCCAACGGCGGTGGCAGAGGTAAGCAACTTCGCTCTGAGGCTCGTCGCAGGAGGGTCTGCGGCCTGCGAGCGCAGGGCGGCGCCCCCCCCCCCCCCACCGCCCGGAGGGGCCGTTCCCGGTGCCTCGCCGGACGGCTCGGGACAGAACCACGCCCTTATGTGGAGCCCTATGTACCATGCTACGTCGTACCTCCGGACGGAGGGGTGGGTCAGGCGCCTGCTTTAGGCGCCAACACCCCCCAAGAGTTGGGAGAGCCCCGGGGGTCCTCCCCGAGCCGGGCCTGGGGGCTCCCCCCCGACGGAGCACCGAGCCTGGACGACGCGAGCGGGAGAAAGAGGGAGGGCGCCCTGGGCCCGCTGGGCACGGCGAAAGCCGTCGCCCACGCGAGCAAGCAACGCCGAGCCGAGCCGAGCCCCCGGGCCTCAGGGGTGACAGCCTGGGGGGGGGGGGGGCAGCAAGACGCAAGTAGCGCGGGCCACCCACGGCAACTGGGACACCGGCGCAGCCTTGGGAGGCTGGGCCTCACGAGGCCCTCGAGGCGGCTTCATCGACAAAACACCTCTATGACAGCGCCGGATGCATTGTGCTCATGTTTGGGCCGCGGGAGCGCAATCCTGCGGCTACGCGGGGAGCAATGCATTCGGGTTTGGGTCTTAGAGGCGCGCAACCGAGCAGAAATGCACGGGATGGCTCTCGACGGAGTTGGGAGCAACTGGGCCGTGCGCCCAGGGGCTTGCCCAGCTATCTACGGCCGTGACACTCTCACATAATAATGAGTGGGCTGTATACACCCGGAGCCCCCCTAGGACGCGGAAGGGTTCCTTCCCATGCAACGTGGATGCCCTATGTTCAGCGCTGGGGGAAGACGAAGACCGTGACACTCTCACGTAATAATGAGTCGGCTGTATACACCCGGAACCCCCCGAGGACGCGGAGGGGTTCCTTCCCATGCAACGTGGATGCCCTATGCTCAGCACTGGGGGAAGACGAAGACCGTGACACTCTCACGTAATAATGAGCGGGCTGTATACGCCCGGAGCCCCCCGAGGACGCGGAGGGGTTCCTTCCCATGCAACGTGGATGCCCTACGCTCAGCGCTGGGGGAAGACTGAGGCTAGTCTAGGCGCTGGACGCGGCTGTTATTTGCTCTTCTGATGTTCGAATTTGCCAACTTTTCTGGAACAAAGCTCGGAGCTTAAAAGAAAAAGGGGCGGGAATTTTTCTCTCTATGTTCTCTCGTTTTACCGGTCTTGAATTCTCTCTTTCTGGATTGGTGTTTCGCAAGGAGCCGAGTGCTCCGGGCCTCCCCGAGGCACATCGGGGCTAGATAACGAAGCCCTATCGCCTCAGGGGCACGCATCTTTTAGCCGTCGACCCCCGCTCGGGGGCTCCGACCGCAGCATGGAGTCTCGGGAGGCACCAGGGCTTCCTGAGGCAGCAGCCGGCAAGACGGAATGGGGGATCGCCCGAGCGTCAAAGGGGGCTCCTGAGCATCACGCCTCAGGAGCCTTACCGGTCATATAGCCACTCGTCCCCCTTGATGTCGTCCTTGGTGATCCGGTCGGCATCAAGGGTGTCGAGGCCTGACCCCGTAGTTCCGTCCTTGGTGATCCGGTCGTACACTACGGTGGTCGGGAAATGCGCGGGACTGGGACCTGCCGACGTAGGGCGGCTTGAGCGTCAAAGTGTCGGTGTACTAAAGATCGGGTCCTTTAGTACCCCGTACTTGTGCACGGACATTCGTAGCCATACCTGCGGCAAGACCTGCCGGAGGACGGCTGGAGACAGATGCAAGATATCAAGAAGGCGTTAAAGCTGAAGATCAGAAGACCGAAGGCTGGGCGTCCGGCAAGATCTTGCCGGGCTGGCCCGTCGAGCCCCGGCAAGATCAGCCCCCGGCAAGATCCCACCGCTTCCGCACAGTGCCGCCGCTCCAGCGCAGCGACCAGCCTGTCGTTTAGGGCTTGTCCTCCTGGTTGCGTGTCACGGCGCTGGCCGCGGAAGGGGTTAAGCGGTGCTGATGGGACGAGTCCTTTTTCCATCCCCAAGAAAGGCAGGGACACCTGTTCAGAGCATTGAATGCGTCTTGTCCTAAGACGTTTGTCCTAATGCGTCAGTAGTAATCATGAGATACTGGTAATCATGAGATACTGGTAATCATGAGATACTGTAGATACTTTACACCTCTTGTACTTCGCCACTGTTGGAGACCCCTTGGACATATAAAAGGAGGCCCAAGGCGTAGCTACAGGGGAGGGGGCCAGATCCTGATCCAGACTCGACCCATTCTGTATGCGTAGCTGCTACTGTAGCTCCTAGAACTGGGCCAAGAACATCCACAGTAATACAACCAAGCAGGAGTAGAGTTTTACGCTTCCGAGCGGCCCGAACCTGGGTAAAATCCCCTCGCGTTGATCGTTAGTTCCGCTCTTTGTGCTGTCCTTTCTCCCTTGCCGAACCGTAAAGGGATCCTTCGGTCCCATAGGTGTCGTTTCCCCGACACAAAGGGGGCTCCTGAGCAGCATGCCTCAGGAGCCTTACCGGTCATATAGCCACTCGCCCCCCTTGATGTCGTCCTTGGTGATTCGGTCGGCATCAAGGGGGTCGAGGCCTGACCCCGCAGTTGCGTCCCTGGTGATCCAGTCGTACACTACGGTGGTCGGGAAATGTGCGGGACTGGGGCCTGTAGACATAGAGTGCCGAAAGGGCTCCCAAACCGTCCCACAAACAAGGAGGACGCGTCCCAGGAGGAGCCGCGGACTATCTGGACAACCCGGTCGCGCCTCGCGGCGCCAACAAGATCGTCGCCACCCCACAAGCTAAGTACACTTCCGAACCAAGCAAGAACCCCCTGATCTAATGACAACCCGAGGACGGGATAGGAGTTGTGCGCATTAATGTGGGGATGCAGGTACTGCGGGCCATCACGCATGGCCACCGAGCCCCCTGAGGCCTGAGGCGCCAGGAAAAATGGCACGAGGGAAGGGACCCAGCCGTGACGAGCAGCAAGGCCACCGACTAGGGGAGCGGTGGCCACAAGCAGCACCCCGTGAGAAGACACCCCGCGGGGGCCCTGACGGTCGCCGTCGCCAGGCCGCGGCGGCACTGGCATCAAGCCCCACGCAAGGAAACTAAGCCACGACAACGGCGAGCTGGCAACCAGCAATTTAAGACGAGGAAGGACGCAAACCAAGGTAGTACGCAAAAGACTAACGCCCACGGGGGCAGAATTCTTCTTCAAATATTACAGGCACCAAGAGAAGAAGACATGGGATGCTTAGGGGGAGAAGCCGCCGTCACCACCCACGCCACCGGCCGCCTCAGCATCGGAGTCGTCCACCCTGCTGGAGGCGGGCACCTGGACGAACCGCTCCACCATGGACTCCACATGCGGGCGCACCTCGTCCCGAAGGGGGCACTGGAGCCCGTCAGGCACTGGTTCCCCGACATGCCGGAGGTCAAGCTGTGGGGCGAGGCGGCGCAGGTTGGAGAAGACGAGCGTCAAGGCGAGGTCCAGGAGGTCGCGCGCGTCAGACTCGCTGTCCGCATTCACGCGGGAGACGCCGGTCTCCAGCGCCTCCACCACCTTCTGGAAGAAGTCAAGGTAGCCCCCGTCGGTGCGCACGTTCGGCAGTGCGGGGGCGTCCCCAACGAACCGGCTCACCGCACCGGCCGCGCGGCTGGCAATGTCCCGGAACTGCTTGGCGCATTGGGATTCCAGCAGCCTAGCGTGCGCTGCCTCGTCCTGGGCGGCTTGCACGGCGTCAGCCGCCTCCTGGACCTGGGCCTGGAGGGACGCCAGCTCCGCCCTGGCCTCCGCTTCGCCCCTGAGGGCGGCTTGGAACACGGCCTCGGCGGTCGCCAGCCGGGCCCAGAGCGCCTCCACTTCCTCCTGAAGTTCGCCAAGCCGGAGCTTCTTGGCCGCAGGCGCCCTGAAAGGAGGAAAGAGTCATGCCCGGATCGCTGGGCGGGACGACAAAGGAGGAGGGAGGCGGCGGAGTACTCACTCATCGACCATGGCCCAGCGCCGGCGAACTTGTGCCGGCCCCGAGGGCCCCCACCGCTGCCTCCGGAGGAGGACGAGGGAGCCGGCGGTGCCGCGCGTTTCCCCTTACCCACAGCGCTTCCTCCAGACGCCATGGAAGACGAGAAGATGGGAAGAGGAGAGGGCTTTCTCGGCGGAGCGAAGGAAGCAAGAAGATGCCTCAAGACTGCAATGCCCTTCCCCTGCCAGGGGCGGGGCGGACTTATAGGCGTAACTGCAGCCGCGAGGCGTCGTGGGAGAGCAGGCGTCGTGCGCCTCTCGGGCACCGCAGAGCGGTTCGATCGGCGCTGTACCGTTCGTGTCGCTTCTCCCGCTGATTGACGGGTCACATTTAAGGAAGGGCAATGATGGCCGGCGCTGCGTACGGGCGTAGCATCAATTTGACTTGGAGCGCTTCCTGACGCCCTCGGGGAGCGGGGGCATTGCCGCCCCGGCGCTCGACACATGTAAAGCCTGGCCCGCAGGCGTTTGGGGTCCGCGGCGCTTCTGGCCGCCCTCGAGGCTTCGCCCAGAAGCCAGCTCGAGCGCGCCTTGGGCCCGGGGGCTACTGTCGGCGTTCTGGGAACGGGGGTACCCAGACCTGCCTGCCTGCGGCCCAGGGCATGGCCCACTTCATCATCCAAGCACAACCAGACACAGCCCCACTCAAGACAAGGCCCTCGTGAGGACCCCCGGCTCGCGAGGGAGAGCAACACGAAGATCAGCAAGCAGAGGGCCTCCCCAGGCCCCCTCCGGAGCGGCGGAGATCTCTATGCAGAACCCGGCATCAGGAGTCAAGGGTGACGCAAGGAAGGACAGGCGGGCACCAGCGCGCCAGGTGGAGCAGTTTCCCCTTTGGTGCAAAGGGGGCAAGGACGTATGCGGGTTCCCAAAGCACCTCCCAAAGGTTTCCACTCTGGTGGAACGAGACCACGACCACGAGCCCCGCAGGACGGATGTCATCGCCGAGCCCACCTCTGCACCATCGACAGCTACTTTGTAGGCGAAGACCGCCTTTGGAAAGGGCGGGGATGTACTTCTGTCCCCCCTTCAAATTTGGCCGTTGTGGGATCCCTTCCCGCCATTGCGATAAGGGAAGAGGACCCGGCCACCGCTATATATAGAGACTAGGTTACACCGTAGAATGGGACCCGATCCGAAACTAGTCGATCCGTCTCCCCATCTGGCCCAACTTAAAGCCAGCAGAGAGCCAAGAACACCTCAGTGACGCCCTCGCCAGGCTCCTCTCCTTGTACTAGTTCATCCACCGTAACCTCCACGAGAGATAATCCACCAAAGCAGGAGTAGGGTATTATGTTTCGCAGCGGCCCGAACCTGGGTAAACCACCGAGTTCATCTTCTTCCTCGTCATCGTGCGAGTTCGCCGTCTTAGCCATCGAGTAGTGAGCTTGGTAGGGAGAAGCTGCAGGGGAATCTCCGCACACGCCCCTGTGTTCAAACCTTGAGGGTTTTGCGGAGCCCGAAATCCAACATTTGGAACACAGGGGCGTGTGCGGAGATTCCCCTGCAGCTTCGCCCTACCAAGCTCACTACTCGATGGCTAAGATGGCGAATTGGCACGATGACAGGGAAGAAGAGGAACTCGGTGGTTTACCCAGGTTCGGGCCGCTGCAAAGCATAATACCCTACTCCTGCTTTGGTGGATTGCCTCTCGTGGAGGTTATGGTGGATGAACTAGTACAAGGTGAGGAGCCTCGCGAGGGCGTCCCTGAGGTGTTCTTGGCTCTCTGCTGGCTTTGTGTTGGGCCAGATGGAGAGATGGATCGACTGGTTTCGGATCAGGTCCCACTCTACGGTGTAGCCTAGTCTCTATATATAGCGGTGGCCCGGGTCCTCTTCCCTTATCGCAATGGCGGGAAGGGATCCCACAACGGCCAAATTTGAAGGGGGGACAGGAGTACATCCCCGCCCTGTCCAAAGGCGGTCTTCGCCTGCAAAGTAGCTGTCGACGGTGCAGAGGTGGGCTCGGCGATGACATCCGTCCTGCGGGGCTCGTGGTCATGGTCTCGTTGCACCAGAATGGAAACCTTTGGGAGGTCCTTTGGGAACCCGCGTACGTCCTTGCCCCCTTTGCACCAAAGGGGAAACTGCTCCGCCTGGCGCGCTAGCGCCCGCCTGTCTTTCCTTGCGTCACCCTTGACTCCTAAGGCCGGGTCCTGCATAAGGATCTCCGCAGCTCTGGAGGGGGCCTGGGGAGGCCCTCTACTTGCTGATCTTGGTGTTGCTCTCCCTCGCGAGCCGGGGGTCCTCACGAGGGCCTTGTCTTGAGTGGGGCTATGTCTGGTTGTGCTTGGCTGATGAAGTGGGCCATGCCCTGGGCCGCATGCAGGCAGGTCTGGGTACCCCCGTTCCCAGAACGCCGACAAGGACAGCCCAACGACCTGCAAGTCCTTCTGCAGAAGGAAGGAGAGACCCTGCGCAAATACATCCAGAGATTCAGCCGAGTGCACCGCAATATCCCGGAGATACACCCCGCAACCGTGATTGCCGCGTTCCATTCGAACGTGCGCAAAGGAGGATGCGGGCCAAGATGAATGTAAAGCTCCCCAAGACCGTCAATGAGCGGTACACGTTGCCGGACAAGTGTGCTTGTGCTGAGGAAGGAAGGCGACTCCCCGGAGAGGAGGCTGGTGAAGTCGACTCAGATGATGACGATGATGCCCCCGGCTCAAAAGGGAGTAGCCGAAGACATAATAAGAAGCGCAAAGGGAAATCAGTGTTGGCTGTGGAGAGCTCTGGTAATCTTGCTGCCCGCAAGAAGGCCAAGGCCGAGACCGTCGGCAAGGGAGCTACCCCGTGCGCTGATTGCCGGGAGGCCGCAGCAGCAGAGAAAACCGGGAAGTCCGACGGGCTGTACTGCAAAATCCACCTCACAAAGGGCCATGATCTCCAAGAATGCCGCCAAGTTGAGCAGCTTGCTGAGAAGCAGAAGGCTGAATATGAGAAGCGCGACAAGGAGAAGGTCCAAGATGGAGCTGCCGGGAAGGGCCATGGTAGTAGAGGAGGTCGCCGCGGCAAGGCCCCACATCAGAAGGAGAAACCTGCTAGAGGCCATGAGAGGAAAGAAGGAGATGATATGAGTAATGATGAGGATGATGAAGGATCCAGTGATCAAGAGTTCCAGAAGGCAACTGAAGCCATGTGTGTTGACGGGGGTGCATTCTTGCATTCCTCTCACCGCCAGCTCAAGCAATGGGCGCGTGAGATCAAGGCTGTGGAGCCAGCTGCAGATTCCAGGAGGCCACTCAAATGGTCCCGCACGCCTATCCTCTTTGATGAAGAGGATCATCCTGATCGCACCACTGCGGTCAGATGTTTGCCGTTGTTGGTCTTCCCAACAATCCGCAACCTCAAAGTATCCAAGATGTTAGTTGACGGTGGGGTAGGGTTGAACTTGATTTCCCCTAAGGTGGTTGAAAAGCTGCAAATCCCTGACGGAGAGCTCAAGGCCACGGGAACGTTCCAAGGAGTCAACCCCGGCAGGAGCCGACCCAAGGGAAAGATCACTTTGCTTGTGATGTTTGGCGGGGAGTTGAACTACCGGACCGAGAAGGTGGTGTTTGATGTGGTTGAGCTCCCCCTACCTTACAACAGAATTCTTGGTCCCCCAGCTCTGGCTAATTTCATGGCAGCATCCCACTATGCTTACAACACTTTGAAGATGCCAGGGCCCATAGGAATCATTTCCATCCCATCTGATAAAAAGGATGCAGTCATATGTGTGGACAAGATGTATCGAGATGCGGTAGCAGCTGAAGTTGCAGGAGCACCAGCTCCCGCCAAAGAATAGAAGAAAGAGGAGAAGCCTAGAAGAGACGCCGGCAAGGACTCCGGGAAGGGCGCCTCTTCGGAGTGCGCTGCCCCTGTCGACGACCTGCCGGAGAGTTCCACTAGCAAGAGATCCAAGGTCACCTTTCTTGCGACAAAGAAGATCCCTGCAGGGCAGGATGGCGCTGACGGTACATTTACCATCAGTGCCACCCTTACTGACAAATAGGAAAACGTGCTCATTGCCTTCCTGCGGGCAAATGTCAATGTGTTTGCCTGGCAACCATCTGACATCCCCGGTGTTCCCAAGGAGGTAATTGAGCACCACCTTGCTGTCTGCCCCCATGCCAGGCCCGTCATGCAGAAAGTTAGGAAGCAAGCCTTGGAGCGGCAGTAGTTCATTGCCGAGGAGATCAAGAAACTTGAAGCAGCTGGTTTGGTCAGAGGAGTGTTGCATCCGACATGGTTAGCCAACCCGGTAGTGGTGCGCAAGGAAAATGGGAAATGGAGGCTTTGCATTGATTACACTGACGTAAACAAAGCATGCCCGAAGGACCCTTTTCCCTTGCCGCGCATCGACCAGATTGTTGATTCCACTTCCGGGTGTGACTTGCTTTCCTTCTTGGACGCATACTCCGGGTACCACCAGGTATTCATGGCCAAGGAAGATGAGGAAAAGACCGCTTTCATAACTCCGTGTGGCACGTACTGCTTTGTACGTATGCCTTTCGGGTTAAAGAGCGCTGGTTCTACCTTTGCAAGGGCCATGCAGATTGGATTTGAACCTCAGTTGCACAGGAATGTGGAAGCTTACATGGATGACATAGTAGTCAAGACCAAGGATGAAGCAACTCTCATACAAGACTTGGAAGAAACCTTTGTCAACTTGCACAAGATCAACTTGAAGCTCAACCCTGAGAAGTTTGTGTTTGGTGTCCCATCCGCCAAGCTGCTTGGGTTCTTGGTGTCTCAGCGAGGAATAGAAGCGAATCCCGACAAGATCAAACCAATTGAGCAGATACAAGCACCTAAGTCTGTCAAGGATGTAAGGCGCCTGGCTGGATGCATTGCCGCGTTGAGCAGGTTCATCTCCAAATCCGCTGAGCGTGCCCTGCCTTTTTCAAGGTTCTGAAAAAGGCCGGCCCGATGAAGTGGACCCCGGAAGCAGAAGCAGCGCTGCAGGACCTAAAATCTTACCTTTCCTCCGCTCCTAGTCCGTCTGGAGACCGAAGATGGCACCACGGTGCTTAACTCATGAATATTGAGCATCTTCGTAAGTTCTACCCGTGAGGCGCGGCTGCCGGGCTCAGCCCCCGGCGGCTAGCTTTTTTACAAGCTTTGCCGAAGCTGCATGTAACCCTTTGTACAAAGCCAGGCACAGTCCCTGTGCAACAATAATAAACCTAGGCGTTGCATCATATCATTGCATTGCATGTTCATTATGCATTTTTATGATTGCGATGTCATCGCCTTTTTAATTTCTAGAGATTTGCTAGAGTACTTGTTAAGCCTATAATCCTTGTTGCCGCATTCTCTCCTCAAAGGATAGAGGCCTCTTGCCCTGCATGTTTTGCCACTAGGAAAACATAGAAGGAGGGCAAAGGAAAAAGGACGGTGGCCCAGCGTACTCTAGAAAGGGATACTGCCTAAAAAGAGATAAGTCTAATCGCATATCCCTAGTTTTATGATTGTTTTCTCCCTTAAAGGAAACCCTTGCTCTCTTTTCAATATGTTCGGTGGAGTCCCCCACGTGGTGAAAACCCTTGTCGGGACGAGCCATTCCCCAGCTTCTGATACTTATCAGCTGTGGGGGGCCACGCCGATACCGACAAGGAGCCCTGCCGGGGAACAATGCCAACCTGCTGTCGGGGGATCGCTCCCCTTTTGGCGGTCGTGGTTAGTAGTGACCCGGCAAGCGGTTCCGTGCGGCAAGGACAAACATACTAACACAACAGAAACAAAGGGAGAAAAGGATGGTACTCAGGGAGGAGAAATAACATTCATTCATTTGTTGATACAAAATGGATCAAGATACATTGAAGAGCCCCTTCCTAATAAACCTTTATTTGACTTTCTCCCCTAGGAGCAAGTTACAAAAAGAAAAAGGGCGAAAGGGAGACCTAAGCAGAAGCCCAGCCTGACCCCATCAAGGCTGTCGGGGAACAGCTCGGTGGGACCACAGGCAAAGAAGACGAAGCCGAAGTCCACGAGCCTGCCAGGGTCCAGCTGAGAAGGAGAGGCGGTGACCAAGTCAAGAAGCCCCGGCAAATCGCTTTGCCGGGGGAAGGGGGGGGGAGCTCGATGACTGATGGTGCGGCCGGCGGTCAGCTGGAGCCCAGGTCATCGTACTCCGACTTGACAGCCTGGAGCTCGCTATCGCCGTCTTCACCGACACTGTCCTCCTCGTCGCTATCGCTCGAGGAGGATCTTTCGTCACCACTCGAGCTCTCTTCATAGCAGCCGAGACGAGCGCCCGAACGCCCATAGATCTTGATGGAGAGCGTGTCGGCCTCCACCAGCTTGAAGAGGAGGATGTACCCGCCTGTGACATTGTTGGCGCGTGCAAAGGTCTTCCACTAACGCCTGAAGAACATAACACGGGGCGCCAGAAACTCGACGTCGACCCCCGCGGTGCCATTGCAGCTGCCGTGCACGCGCAACCACATCGCGTGCGGCTTGTCAACCTCCATCACCCTGGCGAAGGGACGGGGGAGTCGCAAGCGGCTGCGAGGAGGGCCACACAGCCCGATGACGAACTCCAGCGCCGTGCTTTCAGTATGTTCCGCTGCTAAGGAAGAAGCCGCCACCGGAGGAGTGTCCGGGACGGCGCTCCGCCTCCCCCGACCACGAGCCCCGTGCTGGCCCCGGCCTCTTCCAGCCCTCCCGCCACGCACGCTGGAACCACCTCCCGTCGTCACGGCTGAAGCGGCGGCATGATCCTGAAGGGAAGCTCTCGTTGTCCCAGCGGAAGCTGAGAGTAGTCCTCGCCCCCTCGTCATGGGGAGAACTAGCGTGTCCAAGGACTAACCAAAAGAGAAGGACAAGCAGTGTGGGATTGGGAATAAGGAGGAGATGGAGATGGATGAGCATCGCCGCCGTGACCCCCTAATTTATAAGGGAGGGCATGGGGGCTGGCTCTCCCCCGCTCTAGAGCGGCCGCCCATCTCCACCAATCCCACTACCCACGACTCATTGGCGAACAGGTAACCGCCCCATTGCTCCAATCCATGGCACTGCAGTTTCTGCCACGACCAGGCCTTTAAGTCACGAGTGCCCACCGCAAGCTCCCCGCTATGCATGCAGTGCGCGTGGCAAAAACGGCCTGAGGTAGTGGGTCAGTGCTGACTAGTAAATTGGCGGTTACTCCCTCACATTGGACGTCTGTGCATAAATTTTGGGCCTAACCCAACGGCACCGGGCGAGCACGTGTGGGCCAGACCCGGGGGCTCTTGTCGGTGCACTAGGACAGGGGTATCCAGTGCCCCTGACTTATGCAGAGGCAGTAGTAGCAAAACCCGTCAACACAAGCCACCACACCAGCAAGCAAGCATTCGAGACCCAGACTCCGGCAGCAGCAACCTACAAAAGGCCAAGCAACGCCGGCAAGACCAACTCAACTGCCCAGGAGGGGCCAAAGGCGCGCCAGCCACGTCCCTGGTGCTTGTCGGGGACTAAGGCGCGCACATCTTCAAGAAGAACCGGCAAGCCATCCCCCGACAAGCGCGATCCGATCGGCCACCGCTCCACCGCATCACGACGCCAGTCACTTGTCGATGCGGTGTCGAGCCCTCAAGTGGCTAAGTGGCTCCTGCTAAGCACGTGGCGACGCGCCGGAAGACAAATTATGCCCAGTTGACACCAGTCCAGAAGCGTGTCAATACACTAAGCAACAGCCAGCCAAGCGGTGGCAAGAGCTAGCCGGGGATGCATCCCTGAGCGCCACCTAGACTAGCAATCATGGTATTTTGTGCTAAATGCCAGATTTAGGTATGATAGCTCTGTTAGCTGCCTAATCGCTAGATAAAGACTGTTTTGCCACTGTGGTTGCCCCTTGCCCTATAAAAGGAGGCCCAAGGCAACCTAGTTCAAGATTCAGACCTTTGGACACTTGTACTCACGTAGCACCTCTCCCCGACGGCAACCCTTGCTGGGATTGAGCACTGCATGTTCTTCGTGTTCCTCTGATCAATCCACCAAAAGCAGGAGTAGGGGTTTATGCTTCACAGTGGCCCGAACCTGGGTAAAAACACCAGCGTCCCGATCGTCGCGTTGCCTCATGGTCTCCGCTCTTTGTGCAATGTGACATCCCCTTGCCGAACCACAAAGGGGCCTCTGGTCCCATAGGTGATCGTGTGCATCCATGCCCCAACACAAGTAGATCAAGTTACCTAGATCAATCCATCATCAAACACCTTCTGCAATAATTTTGTGACCAATGGTTGGAGCACCAAATGAGTTCTCCTTGCTCTCAAATTTTGACCACTGTCCCTCATGACCCCCTTCTACGCCCAGTAAGTTTTTCTTGCCCTTGCTCAATTATTGAGGGGGGTAAAACTCCAAGATTCCCTCTTTTGGACATCATTGGCTTGACCTTCTTCCTTTCTCCTATTATTCTATACATGCATTTGCCCCCAAGTATTACCACAACACCTCTTGCATGCAAATGCACCTATACACATCCAAATATGGCATGCTGATGACCCGCAAGTATAGGGGATCAATCGTAGTCCTTTCGATAAGTAAGAGTGTCGAACCCAACGAGGAGCAGAAGGAAATGACAAGCGGTTTTCAGCAAGGTAATTTCTGCAAGCACTGAAATTGTAGGTAACAGTAGTTTGATAGCAAGATAATTGGTAACGAGCAAGTAACGGTAACGGCAAGTAAGGTGCAGCAAGGTAGCCCAATCCTTTTTGTGGCAAAGGACAGGCCAGAACAATCTCTAGTCATAGGCAAAGTGTTCTTGAGGGTACACGGGAATTTGATCTAGTCACTTTTATCATGTTGGTTTGATTCGTGTTCGCTACTTTGATAATTTGATATCTGGGTGGACCGGTGCTTGGGTGTTGTTCTTACTTGAACAACCTCACACTTATGATTAACCCCCTCGCAAGCATCCGCAACTACGAGAAAAGTATTAAGATAAAATCTAACCATAGCATTAAACGTTTGGATCCAAATCAGCCCCTTACGAAGTAGCACATAAACTAGGGTTTAAGCTTCTGTCACTCTAGCAACCCATCATCTAATAACTACTCTGCAATGTATTCCCTTAAGCCCATGAATGGTGAAGTGTCATGTAGTCGACGTTCACACGACACCACTAAGGGAATCACAACGTACAAATCATCAAAATATCGAACACATATCAAAGGCACATGATTACTTGCAACATGACTTCTCCCGTGACCTCAAGAACAAAGGTAACTACTCACAAATAATAAATATGCTCAAGATCAGAGAGGTATTGAATAGCATAATGGATCTGAACATATAATCTTCCACCAAATAAACCATATAGTAATCAACTACGCAAGGTAATCAACACTACTAGTCACCCACAGGTACCAATCTGAGGTTCCGGTACAAAGATTGAACACAAGAGATGAACTAGGGTTTGAGAGGAGATGGTGTTGTTGAAGATGTTGATGAAGATTGGACTCCCAAAGATGAGAGGGGTGTTGGTGATGACGATGGCTTCGATTTCTCCCTCCGGGAGGGAAGTTCCCCCGGCGGAATCGCTCCGCCGGAGGGCAAAAGTGCTCCTGCCCAAGTTCCGCCTCGAAACGGCGGCGCTCCATCCCGAAAGTCCTCCTTTTATTTTTCTAGGTCAAAAGTGATTATATACCAGAAGATGGGCACCAGAGGTGGGCCGAGGAGGGCACAACCCACCAGGGCGCGCACAGGGGGGCCTGGCGCGCCCTGGTGTCTTGTGCCCACCACGGTGGCCCCCTCTGGTAGTTCGTCACTCCAGTATTTTTTATTAATTCCAAAAATAATCTTCGTAAAATTTCAGCTTCATTGGAGATGTGCAGAATAGGTATCTCTGATGTGCTTTTTTCAGGTCCAGAATTCTAGCTGCCGGTATTCTCCCTCTTTGTATAAACCTTGCATATTATGAGAGAAAAGGTATTAGAATCACTCCCTAAAGCATTATTATTCAACGAAACATAATAAATAATAGTAGGAAGTCATGATGCAAAATAGACGTATCACACGCTCATGTGAAAAATATAAGTAGTTCATCTAAACCTAAGTTTTGGCATCAAATGTAGCTTTGAACTACAAGTGCCAGTTCCACTTGTCTCCGAGGGCTAATAATTTGTGTGCAGATACTCCTTCCATACCTAAGCCGCCCAGACATAATTTTGACACAAATGTCCTGTTTGCTGCTTCAAACTTAATCGCAGTCACAACCACCCCCACCCAGCTCCATCTCATTTGAAACTTCACCAGTGCCCTCTTGCATGCGTGCCTCATGCGGTGGACAACTTTTCCTGACCAAAAAGTTGCGCTGGACGTGCTATGGCGGGGTGACCAAGCTGCTAACCTGCAACAACGGCGCTCTGCCACTTGACATTGTCCTATAGCTTGCGTTCGGCTTAGCAGAGCACCTCGGCGCGCAAGGGGATCCCCCTTGACTTCGCACGCCCCTTCTCGAGGCCAAGAATTGACCAACGCGGCTCTGACCCGCGTGCTCCCCGCGCTTGAGAGCATCTGAGGCGGACCGGAGCTCCCTCTGGTCACCCTTGCTTAAAGACCTCTCCCCGAGCTCCCTCTCGTGCGCTAGGCTGCTCCCCTCGCCCCAAAGACCCGCCTGGCAAACCATTTGAGTTCCCGAGCTCGGTATATCCCCCCATGCCGCCATGGCGCCGCCTCGGCCTCGGGCAAAATTGACATAGCCCCGACCCTGCATTCCTCTCCTCCGAGCCTCACCTAAACCCTCCAGAACCACCGCACTCCTCCCCGCGCTCCATCCTTCCCTCCCAGTGGACGGAGCACCGAACCCATTGTCTCCCTTCGTCGGAATCCACTGCGGCCAAAGCCGCACTCACTCCAGCGCTCCCCGGCAAAAAATGAAGCCCAAGGAGGATGCGGGCCTCTCCCTCGAGCAGGCCGGCGGACGGAGCTTCGCAGGAGGTGGCCCAAGCCGCCTGGACGACCCCGACACGCACTCGGCCCCGCCTCCCCTGCCTCGCCTCTGTTCATGTGGGAGGAGGGAAACGAGCCTGCCAAGCGGGCCCTGCCTGTAGGCGACCCAATGGTCGGGCCCGCGCATAAGTGGAGGCGGTTTTCGCTTTCCGCGCCTCCCCGCGAAGGAGGCATATTCCACAGAATGCACCTCTGACGTGCCCCCCTGCGTGCACGGCCGAGCTGCTGGGCCGGCCCAATGCGCTCGCTGTTATCCTGCGCCCGGGCGCGACTTAGCCCGTTAGGTAATTCTTCTTATTTTTCTTTTATTCCAGAGACTAAAACGTTTCCATAGAATTCAATTCTAATCCAAATTTGATGATTAAAATTTCCAGAGACTCCAAAAATCTTGCTCTATTTAGCTAGCCATGGTGAACATTTTTCCCATGCATTGTTTGTGTTAGATCTAATATATAGCTCCCTTTCACATGTATTTCATCTTAGAAAAACCCTAGATAATTCATCCCAACTCCAAATCCTGTGAAACCAATTCCTAAATGCTTCTAAAATCATGCCCTATTTAATGAGTGCCTAAACTCATTTTTATAAAAATGTTCTCTATAGACTTCTTATAGGATCATTAATCCCTCCATTTCCACCTTTCAAAAATCCTCATTGATCCAAATCTAGTATAACCTCTTTGGTTATTTTTCTTATAGCCAGAGGTGTCAAATAAAATAAACTTCCTATTTTAGAACACTTTTATTTTCCTTTTTGCTTTTTTGCTTATTATGGTTGTTTCCGATTGTAATTGACGAAGTAGACGGAGTGCTTGGAGTTGGAGCAGAAGCTTGTGAAGACCTCGAAGACTTTGTTGAGCCAGGCAAGCACCCTTTGACCATGTTGATGAACCTACTTTTATGAATGTCATTCTAGTATTTTGATCGTTGCATGAAATGGCATGATGATGTGGTGACCACCTTGTTGGGTTGTCTCCGATGCATTGCTCATTGATACTTGCATTGATCATGACCCTACCTTTCTATGAGGGTTATGCGGGTGGGAAATAGTTAGGTGCAAGTAGTTGGTACACAAAAATGGGATGGGATTATTCATGAGATGGAAGGCAAATGTTTTACCAAAGACTTTTACGGAAACCCCATCGGGTGCCACTAATGCCCGAGGGAGATGATGATGTGCTAGGTAACCGCTTGAGAAAGAAGTGGTGTACTGAGGCAAGCTTGAGCGTTGTTTTCAAAAAGGGATTTGATTAAGTTACGACTGTGACTCCAACATTACATGTACAACCACGATACCCCTTATGGTACGGGGCTTTGTTGATTACCTTGGTCGATGCTAGCAGATAGCCCGCATTACTAGTGGCGAGAGGGCCAGAGTTACTCTCTCGATACGGGGTGGTGCCAGGTTGGGCGACTATGGCTGTTTTTACATACACCGGGCACACCGTTGCATCCCCTCATGGATGATACAATGTTGAGTGAGTCTCGTGTGATATACATCGTGAGGACGTGGGTCAACGAGTGGACTCTTTGTTTAGTCTCATCAAGGGAAAGGCATTATTCGGGTTCTTACCTCGGGTATGTAATATACCGCGAGTCGTGAATGACACGCAAGTTCCCCGAGTCTTGTGGGTAAAGTGTGCAATCTATGCAGAGTGTAAATGATGCGGAGCATCCCATGGTCATCCCCATGGACCCATCTCCTACAATGCAAGCTCCAACGGGTCCTATGACAAGAGACCGTGCACGTGCAATTCAAAACGAGGTGACTTCTCTCCTATATGATTCTCCTTTTGATGTTCATGGAACTTGGATGCTACCTCAAGCAGAGATTCTATGCATGCTCAGGTACCATGAAGATGGTCTAGAAGACGCTCGGAGTGAAGGACAAGCCCCCATGAAGATGGACACGACGAATGGTGGACAAGAGCTACAAAAGGAGGGTACGTCACCCTCCAGGCCCTCGACATCCGGCCAAGGTGCCGGACATCCGGCCCCTGGAGACTGCACAGGCGCCAAGACCCAGCAGCCGAAGCTATAGGACCCGGACATCCGGCCCCAGACCCCGGAAATCCGACCGGACGATGCCAGAACCAAAGCCCCCTGACCAGCCACGCCCCGGACATCCATCCCAAGGCTTCCGGACATCCGGCACCATCTACACAGGGAGCATCAGCAGCCGGTGCCAAGCCCCGGACATACGGCCCCCAACCGAAGCCCCGGACATCCGGCCCCCTGGCCTGGACATCCGGCCCCTATGAGACTGCCACGGGCCAAAAGGCCTTGTAACCTCTCCCTTTCGCCCCCAACTCTACTAGCACTATATAAGGGACCCCTCCTCCTCATTTTAGGGTTAGCAATGTGTTGGCTCATAGACTAGTTGAGCATTGCTCCTTCCATATACTTCTCTTGGAGAGATTGCGACCTCTTGTTGAGAAGATCCTATGGATGTCAAGGTCCCTTAGGGAAGATCCCCTCGTGGATTTCAAGACCCATCTCTCTGGAGTGGGAAGGCTACCGGTACTTGTATCCGTTCATTGAATTCGAACCTTGTATCTCGTGTTCGTTGGATCTAGTGGATGTGTGACTTGAGGATCGTCTTTGAGTGTTTATTTCCCTCTTGATCTTCCTCGCTTTCTCTCCAAGTGTGAAAAGATCAACACCCACGGGTTTGCCCCGTATCATCCTGGTATCACGAGCCAGGTTGATTCACACCTTGGAGTCTCTCCCTCCACTTTCTAGCCAATTTTTGTTTCTTTTGACCTAATTTTGAAAATTCCCACAAAAATAGCCCTACCAAATTTTCTTGAATTTGGTGGTTTTGAGGAGATTTTGTTGATTTGGATCCGTGGATTTCGTTGTGGACAGGTAGATCTAGTGTTTCCCGACCATTCCCATCATTTTTCACCACCAAATTGCCCCAGTTTTGCGAAAAAAATTCGTGTTCACCATCTAGTTCATAGGGATCCCTGAGATTTGATCTCATTTGGGAGGCCCGGACATCCGGCCCAGCCAGCCCGGACATCCGACCCGTGGCAGCCAGCAAGGCTGTTTCGTCTTATTTTTGATAGATTTTCTTCGTTTCCGCCATTTCTTCCGCAAACCCTCAACCATTTCTTCTGCAACCCATTTGCATTTGAGATTTTGAGTCGCAAGCTTCAACACTTCCTAAGGTGTTTCGGCTAATTAGGAGTGGTTCTTCACCGACATCGCCGCTCATCATCGCTCCGGATCGTTGCCAACCACCTCTACCTTGACACTACACCTTAAGCAAGGACAGTAACCGCGATGACACTCTTGACATTTACCCTTGCCATTGCATTGTTACCCCAAGCCTATTTTGTGTTACTTGCCTTTCGAGACTAGCCATTGAGTATTGCCGGGCTATGCTACTTGTGCACTTTAGTGATACATACTCCGCATAGCTAAATTGCGTGCATTTATCATAGTATCATCTTTTGTGTTAACATAGTACCTGCATACATAATTGCTATCTTGGTGTGCATGTCCCGCATTGTGACCATACAAACATCATCGCAAAAAGGAAGAGAGACAAAGCTTTTAAGCAAGAGAAAAAGAGCAAAAGAGCAATAGCATCGCCAATTTTGCATATCATACTTGATCATCTTGGATCACTTGAGGGAGTGACATGTGCCATATACATACATAGCAAGTCGGGCATAGGAAGACGACATGTTTTGTTTCTTATGGGTTGTGCACAAGTTCGTATCATGCCCATTTGAGAAATCGTGCTAGCGTCTCTCTAGTGTTATGCAACACGAGCCTTTTCTGTGGATTCCACATTTTCGCTAATCCTTGGTTGCACGACCCCACTTATCTATCCATGTGTGTGTTTCCGTGTATACTCATTGCTATCTATCTACATTGTCCTACTTGCGAATTTACGAATCTATTTCAACATTATTGAATCTTATCTTTCGGATTGCTTGAAATTTGCGCCACCATCCTAACCAAGCTACTCCATAAGCCTTATTTGTGTAGGTGTGAGAAGGATGATCTTCGGTACCAATTCTACTATTTCCAATTGTACATTGAGTGCTTGATCCGTTTTCAACTTTTGGAAACGGTACTTGGTTTTGCCTCTCTCATTCTTCCACTTATATCTACTTGAGTGTTATGGATAGGACCATGTCGAACCCGACCTTCGAGGAGCATGACGAAGACGAGCACGACTATGTCACCAAGTTGCACTTCTTCGGCACACACAAGGCAACTACCCAAGCTCAAGATGTCTTGAACGACCGCATGGAGCAACTCGCCACTGACTTGCGCCAATCCGAGGGACACATGCGGGACTACCTCGACACCAAGCTCTCAAGCCAAATGGAGGAATTCGTTCCTAGATGGTCAACCGCGCTTCCACAACTTCTACTTCGTCCAAGCGGCACCACTCAAGTCGCCACTCATCGGAGTACTCTTCCGGCACAAGTCCACCACGAGCACGTTCTCATCATAGAGACGACTGCTCCGGTCCAAGTTCTCCACAAGGTCATCAGCATCAAGCTTCGGAGAATCCATTTGGCAATGGATTGCAAGATCGACTACGCGAGCACGACTGTCGTCTTCAACAAGAGCAAGATCAAGAACGACAACGCCAAGAGGAAGAATAACGTCGTCGCCAAGAACAAGCATTGGAAGCACAACGCGTCCTACATGAAGCTACACACGCCTTGCAAGAACACAACCACCAAGCGCGCAAAGAACAAGAGGCCCTTTGGCATGAACGACAAGAAGAAGCCGTTCGCCAAGAGGAGCAACAAGAAAGAAGAAACCGAGTGCGAGGACCTCGTCAATGGTCTCAAGCACAACACATCGAGACCAATGATGACGAAGCCCCAAGGAAACAACAACAACGTAAACTCGACAACAACAATGATGTAGCCCCTCCAAGACAATGGCAACGCCAAAACAATCACAATGAAGAACAACGTTTCGGCAAGCTCAATTTCACCATGCCTAAGTTCTCCGGAAGCAATGATCCCGAAGACTACCTCTCATGGGCGCTCAAGGTTGACAAGATATTCCATTTGCACAACTTTGAGGAAGAGAAGAAGATCGCCATGGCTTCCCTTGAATTCCAAGACTACGTTCTCATTTGGTGGTAACAAGTGATTGAGAGAAGAAGAGAAAGTGGTGAACCTCCTATCACCAATTGGGCCCAAATGAAGGATCTCATGAGAGCTTGCTTCGTGGTTACACACTATAACCGTGATCTCTTCAAGAAGCTACAACTACTCAAGCAAGGCACCGAGTCGGTAGAAGAGTACTATCAAGAGATGGAAATTGCCATGATACAAACCAATGTCAAGGAAGATGACGGGCAAACAATGGCGCGCTTCTTGAATGGCCTCAATTACCAAGTCAAGAAAATTACGGACTTCCAACCATACTCCAACTTACTCAAGCTAGTGCATGAAGCGACCAAGGTGGAACGCCAAGTGCAAGATGACTACAAGAGCTCCAAGTTCTCTTCCAAGACCTACGGTTCAAGTGCTCAAGCTTCTCCGGCCATGATGAAACCTCCAACTACTACCAGTGACATGTCAAGCTACAAAGACAAGACGACTTCGTCAAGCCGCCCTCCTACAAGCAACTACAAATCGAGAGCTTCATCCTCTACATAGACACCGGATGCTACCGCTAAATCAAGCTCCTTCAAGTGTTTCACGTGCCAAGCCCGAGGCCACAAGACTTACGAGTGTCCAACAAGACGCACCATGATCCTTCAAGACGATGGCACTTATGACTCTATGAGTGACGACGAGATGGAAGCATTGGAGCACATGTCCATGCATCGCCGAGTCAATTAAGATGAAGATTCGCAAATCTCCGAGCCCTGCTCTCGTTGTTTCCAAGGTTTTGACTCTACAACAACAACAAGATGAGGACCAACAGTGCCACATATTCCACACAAAAGCGGGCATCCAAGGAAAATCCGTCAAGGTCATCATCAACGGCAGAAGTTGCCACAATTTGGCAAGTGAGGACCTTTGTTCCAAGCTCGAATTGGTCAAGAAGAAGCACCCTCGCCCCTACAAGGTCCAATGGCTAAGTGATTCCGACACTCTCCATGTCGAACACACCGTGCAAGTTTCCTTCGAAATAGGCGCTTATGAAGACACCTTGGAGTGTGATGTGGTTCCCATGTCCGTTTGCCATCTCCTCCTTGGTAGACCTTGGCAATAAGACCGCGGCGTCATCCACAATGCCTGGACCAATCACTATAGCTTCAAGATGAAGGGCAAGCAATATGTGCTTCGACCAACGACTCCAAGTCAAGTCACCGCCGACAAGCATGCTTCATCCCATCATGGAGACAAAAGTGAGAGAGTGATCCACCTGAAAGAGAACGAGAGCCACAAGCAAACTTGAGCGACTCCACAATGAGGGACAAGAAAGATCTAGTTCTTCTAGCCACCAAAAGATATTTGAGGGATGTGAGTGAGAGCCCATCAAGTGTACTTAACTTGGTGCTTGTGTGCAAAGATGAGGTCGTGGTCGTGAGGACTAATACTTCACAACATCTTCCTCTTGTTTTGTCTCATTTATTGCAGGAATTCCAAGATTTTTTCCCCGATGAGCTACCTCCGGGACTACCACCAAAAATAGGGATCAAACACCACATCGACCTCATACCCGGAGAACCGCTTCCTAAAAAGGCACCCTACCGCGTCAACCCCGAAGAAACAAAGGAGATACAAAGGCAAGTCCAAAAACTCCTAGATAAAGGGCATGTACGTGAGAGTTTGAGTCCTTGTGCGGTTCCGGTGATACTAGTACCTGAAACGACTCCAACGTATCGATAATTTATGAAGTATTCATGCCATAGTTGCCTATGTTTACAATACTTTTATATGGTTTAGATGCACTTTATATAACTTATTTAGAACTAACCCGGACTAACGCTGTTTTTAGCACAATTACCATGGTGTTGTTTTTGTGCAGAAAATGGAAGTTCTCGGAATTGCCTAAAACTTTTTTATGATTTTTTATGGAGAAAATAAAAAATACAGTAGCGAAGAACCACCGGAGGGGAGCCACCCGTGGGGCACAAGCCATTAGGGCGTGACCCCCCTAGGTCACGCCCTGATATGTGGTGGGGTCCACATGGCTCTGTTGCGCGTGATTCCAATGCTCAAAAATCCTATATATCCCAGAAACCCCAGAAATAAAGAGAGACTCTCCGTTCCGCCGCCGCAACCCTTTGCATCAATGAAAAATCCTCCAGTACCCTGCCAGAGAGGGGAAACAATCACCGGTGGCCATCTTCATCATCCTGGCGGAGGCCATGACGAGGAGGGAGTAGTTCACCCTCGGGGCTGTGAAAGCACAATATGCTCCCTTGGTGGTTTTGATAATTCATGACAACATACATTGTCTCTTCGACTAATATTTCTACCTAGTGTATTTCAGGTAGAAGTCCATAGAGAGAGATGGGTTGGCAAAAAAGATTGTGAGGAGATACCCCTAGATGCAAGGAAATGGATTGGCAAAGCTTCAAGCAAGAGGACTCAACATTTTACTTTGTGAGAAATCACCTTGAGTCCATAGGAAAGCTAATACTATTAAAAGGGGGTAAGGTACGGTTGGTGAACAAGATGCTCCACGTGCACACGTGATAGTCACCAAAAACACCCACAAACTCTTCCACAAAAGTCTGTCCAAGCCTATCATGCAAATTGGTGCCGCCAATTTTTTCCACTCGGTCCCACCGATTTCCACCTCAGACAGACCCATGCCAAACCCTAGATCTTTGGTGCAACCGATTCTGCTTCGGTGCCACCGAGTTCAGCTTGCCAACTTTCTGTTACCTCGATTCTTAAAATCGGAATTTCCAAGATTTTGGATCGGCATCACCGAGTTTTGGAAACTGACCGTTGGTCACCTAATCTGTACTGCCAAGATCTATGTATCGGTCTCACCGAGATTCAAAAGTTGCTACCTTTGGAGCAACTCGGAACCACCAAGTTTTATACTTTGGTCTCACCGAGTTGGTCACTTTAGGTGTAACGGTTGGATTTTTGGGGATGCCTATATATACCCCTTCACCACTACCCACTCGAAAGAGAAGCACTTAGAACTATTCCATACTTGCCCCATCCAATTTTCTGAGAGAGAGCCACCTACTCATGTGTTGAGATCAAGCCATTCCATTCCATCCATATGAATCTAGATCTCTAGCCTCCCCAAGTTGCTTTCCACCAAATCAATCTCTTCCACCAAAGCCAAATCTGTGAGAGAGTGATTGTGTGTTGAGGAGTCTATCATCTTGAAGCACAAGAGCAAGGAGTTCATCGACATTATCGAGCCTATTACCTTTTGGAGGGTGGTGCCTCCAAGATTGGTTAGGTGTCGCTTGGAAGCCTCCTACTTCGTGTTGTGGAGTTGAACTAAGAAGTTTCTACGGGCAAGGAGATCGCCTACTTCGTGAAGATCAACCCATAGTGAGGCTAGTCCTTCGTGGATGGAAGCCATTATGGAATAGTCAAGGTTGCTACTTCGTGGACCCTTATGGGTGGAGCCCTCCGCGGACTCTCGCGACCGTTACCCTCCGTGGGTTGAAGACTCCAGAAACGTGGATGTACGATAGCGCCACCTATCGGAACCACGGGAAAAATCCTCGCGTCTCCAAATTATGTTTGATCTTCCTATCTCCACTCTCTCTTACATGTGCTTGTTTACTTTCCGCTGCCATACTTGTTGACTAGCATGTGTAGGGTGCATTAGACTTGTTATAATCACTAAAACTGCCCACCAAATAACTTCGGAAAAGGTTAGGTTTTAATTCTTGCAAGTAGTCTATTCACCCCCCCTCTAGACACACACTTCTAGTGATCCTACAAGTGGTATCAGAGCATTGGTCTCCATTGCATCGGTTTCATCACCGTGGAGGAAGATGGATGTGTCTAGTTTGGAGACTTTGAGTTGTAGAGTTCCTATCCTTGATGGGGAGTACTATAGTCAATGGAAATTTAAGATGCTTGAGCTATTCAATGAATTTCATTTGAGCAAGTATGTTAAGAACCCCTATGTACCTCCCATTGATCCTTTACATCCCACACACGAAGAGGAAATTGATATGCTATGCAATCTTAGAACTGTTAATCTTATCATTAGAGGATTGCCTAGGATTGTGCTTAATCAAATGAAGAATTTTTAATGTACTTATACTTTGTGGAATGACTTGGAGAAACGATATCCAAGTTATTCATTGAGTAATCTTGATGAAGTTCTTCATAAGACTATTGTCTTTCACAAAATTATGCCTAGTGATCCCAAGTTTGATGACTATCTATTTGAGCTTAGAGACCACATGCGTGCTAAAGGAGATGTCATAGCTATCAACAACATCATTGTAGAAGCCATTCGCATTCATAATCTTGAACATTGTCATGATCACAACCCTAACGAATTTCTTGCTTCTCATGACGAGGACTTCCCACTTGATGATGACAATGTGGAACATGGATACTATGATGAAGATGAGTTGTTCGACATCGAGCATGAGAAGATCATGAAGAATCTAAGTCTCATGGCAAACTTCAAGGATTACATGTCCGGAGGAAAAGAGTGGATTCTCGATAGTGGATGCACTGATCATATGACCGGAGATAGAGAGTTGTTTAAAGAAATGACACCAAACCATGGACCGCGAAGGTACATAACTTTTGGAGACAACTCCAAGGGTAAGGTACTTGTTCTTGGTAAGGTGGCCATATCCCATGATATCTCTATTGAAAATGTCATGCTTGTTGAATCCCTTGGCAACAATCTTCTTTCCGTATCTAGACTTGCCGACTTTGGTTTTAATGTGCTATTCACGAAAGTAAATTGCCAAGTGTTTCGTCAAGATAATCACAACATGGTCTTTACCGGTTTCCGTAGAGGTGATCTATATATTGTCAATTTCACTAAGAGATCCAAACCTCATACTTGTCTTATTGCAAAATCTTCTAAAGGTTGGCTTTGGCATAGAAGACTAGGACATGTTGGCATGCGTAATCTAGACAAGCTTATCAAAGGTGATCATATACTTGGTGTTAAAGATGTTATCTTTGACAAAGATAGACTTTGTAGTGCTTGTCAAGCTGGAAAGCAAGTAGGTGGAAGTCATCCCGTAAAGAATATCATGACTACTAGGAGACCACTTGAGTTACTTCACATGGATCTTTTTGGTCCCAATGCTTACAAGAGTCTCGGTGGAAATTCCTATGGTCTAGTTATAGTTGATGATTTTTCCAGATTTACGTGGGTATTCTTTCTTGATGATAAGTCACAGGTACAAAAGGTCTTCAAGAAATTTGCTCGCAAAGCGCAAAATCAGTTTGAGGTGACGATCAAGAAGGTTCGGAGAGATAACGGATCGGGGTTCAAGAACACCCATGTAGATACCTTTCTTGACGAAGAAGGTGTTTCACATGAGCTCTCGGCTACGTACACGCCTCAACAAAATGGACTTGTTGAGAGGAAGAACCGGGCTCTTATCGAGATGGTAAGAATGATGCCTGAGGAATACAAGACGCCGAGACACTTCTGGGCAGAAGCCATGGAAACAGCATGTCATGCCAAAAACCAACTCTACTTGCACAAGCTTCTCGATAAAACGGCATACGAGCTACTCACCCGTAACAAACCCCAAGTTGAATACTTTCGGGTATTCGGCTCCAAGTGCTACATTCTTGATAAGCATCGTCGTACTAAATTTGCTCCCAAATCTCATGAAGGTTTCCTACTTGGTTACGGATCGAACTCTCACACTTACCGTGTCTACAACAACTTCACTCGAAAAGTTGAAGAGACGGTAGATGTGAAGTTTAATGAATCTAATGGTTCGCAAGTCGAACAATTTCCAAATGATGTAGGAGATAAGGATCCTTCGGAAGCTATCCAAGACATGTCCATCGGCAAGATTCGTCCCATGGAGGTGAAGGAAAGTACTTCGTCAACTCAAGTGGAAGCCCCTACTTCACGTCAAGGTGATCCTCAACACGACATGGAGGCATCCACAACCGGTACACGACAAGATGAAGATGAGGAAGTACATCATGAAGATCCACCACAACCTCCTTCACCACCACCTCAAGGAAACGACACCTTCAACAACAACGAAGATGAAGGAGATGATGATGAATGAGCTCCACCATCCAACAAGACGAAGCTACCTCGAGTTCGGGCAAGAGTGACCAAGAACCATCCTCTAAACCAAATCTTCGGTGACATACAAACCGGGAGAATCACTCGCTCTAAAACTCGCTTAGCTAATTTTTGTGAGCATTATTCTTTCATCTCTAGCATTGAACCCTTGAAGGTTGAACAAGGACTTGAAGACCCGGATTGGGTGAACGCCATGCATGAAGAGCTTCACAACTTCGAGAGAAATGAAGTGTGGACACTCGTGGAGAAGCCCAAGGACGAGCACAACATCATCGGAACCAAATGGGTGTTTCGGAACAAGCAAGATGCAGACGGTCAAGTTGTACGCAACAAGGCGCGTCTCATAGCCCAAGGATATACGCAAGTCAAAGGCATGGACTACGGTGAGACCTATGCCCCCATCGCTAGACTTGAAGCTATTCGCATTCTTCTTGGTTATGCTAATCACCATGATATCACGCTTTATCAAATGGACATTAAAAGTGCCTTTTTAAATGGTGAGATTGAAGAAGAGGTCTATGTCAAACAACCCCCTGGTTTTGTGAATCCCAAGAAACCTAATCATGTTTACAAGCTTCGTAAAGCTCTTTATGGTCTTAAGAAAGCCCCACGTGCTTGGTATAAATTCTTAACGAAGTTTCTCATTGAAAAGGGTTTTGAAATTGGTAAAATTGACGCAACCTTATTCACTAAGAGAGTTAATGGTGAATTATTCGTGTGCCAAATCTATGTGGATGATATTATCTTTGGATCTACTAACCCACAATTTAGTGAAAGATTTGGAAGGTTGATGTCCGAGAAGTATGACATGTCCATGATGTGTGAGCTGAAATTCTTCCTTGGTTTGCAAATCAATCAAACGAGAGAAGGAACTTTCATCTCTCAAACCAAGTACACCAAGGACTTAATCAAGAAGTTCAACATGCAAGAGTGTAAAGATATGAAAACTCCTATGCCTACTAGTGGACATGTTGATCTTAACAAGGAGGACGAATCGGTTGATCAAAAGGTTTATTGATCTATGATTGGTTCATTGCTATATCTATGTGCCTCCCGTCCCGATATTATGCTTAGTGTTTGCATGTGTACTAGATATCAAGCTACACCTAAAGAGTGTCATCTTTTGGCTGTGAAACGTATTGTGAGATATTTGATACAAACACCAAACTTTGGCATTTGGTATCCCAAGGGATCTTCCTTTAACCTTGTTGGCTATTCCGATTCGGACTATGCCGATGACAAGGTTGATTGAAAATCCACCTCGGGTACATGTCAATTTCTTGGTAGATCTCTTGTGTCTTGGTCCTCCAAGAAGCAAAAGTCGGTATTTCTATCTACCGCCAAAGCTGAGTATATTGCCGCCGGATCGTGTTGTGCACAATTGCTATGGATGACACAAACGCTTAAGGATTATGGAATCCATGTGAAAAATGTTCCATTACTTTGTGACAATGAAAGTGCTATTAAGATTGGTCATAATCCCATGCAACATTCTCGAACTAAGCATATTCAAGTTCGACATCATTTCATTCGTGATCATGTTGCCAAAGGAGATATTAATCTTAAGCATGTTCGTACCAACAAGCAATTGGCCGATATCTTTACTAAACCACTTGATGAGAAAGTGTTTTGCCACTTGAGGAGTGAGTTGAACATCATTGATGCTTCAAACTTGAGTTAAGCTCACTCGGATGCATGCAAGGGGATGAGCTTACTTGACCATTCCATGCTATCATTACAATGAATCTCACATAACTTGGAATTCTATGCTCCCTTGTATTGCATCTAACATTTTGTAGGTACTTGGAAGAACAACACTCCACAAGATTGCCATCAACTCATACCTTAAGCAATCTTGTCATGGCCAAGTATCCACAACCCCGTTTGATGATGGAAGGAAGAGGACAACAAAAACATATCCTTGACACATATTTGAATTTGACAATTGGTATCGTGTCATGTCATGTTCTTCCTTGCATGACTAACCTATGTAGGTGATAAGTGAACCAAAACAAACAAGGATTGCTCCCAACTCAAGATGATCTTCATCAACATCGAGCATCCACAACAAGTTCACCTACAAGCCACGTCATCAACATCACTCAAAGGTAAGTACTCATATCCTTGAAAAAGCTTTACTCCAAGTCATGAGTTAAAGCCACTCAAGTGATATGAAAACATTAAATTGCTTAATCGAAAAATGGTAACCCCATTTTGAGCTTAACGATGAGTATGACCTATGATCAAGTATTCTTACTTGGCTCCTAAGTCAATATACTCTAATATAGGTGACCTAGTCACCGTCCATCATCTAGATTAAGTATCTTGTTTGGTTCATTCATTATTTGCAAGATTTCTTAGAACCACTCAAATCTTCTCTAGTTGATACTTCTTTGTAAATTCTTTTGTATTTCCTTTGCAAATTTTTTTAAGATTTTATTACAAGTTTTCTAAAAATCTTTTGAGAATTTCTAGTAATTGCCAAGTTTCTGTTATATTCTTGAAGCCTCCGATTCAAATGACTCGGTTCTACCGATCAAGCAGATAGGGTGCAAATACACGTCTCGGTTCCACCGACTTATTTGCCTCGGAGCCACCGACTTTGCTATCTTTTCAATCCTTTGTTAAACTTAGCAATTCTCCATTTCTTCGATGATCCCTTATTTTAAAAAAAGAGGGGGGGGGGACTTTATTCTAGGATCCCTAACTCAAAGGAGGAGAAGTCTTACAAGCTCTCAGTGAAAGAGGGAGAAATTATTCTCTATGTTCCATCAGTTTTTAATGCTCTCTATGATCCTCATTCTTTTCTGTGAACCCTACATTCTATGACCCTTGTTCTCAAGGATCCCTTCTTACTCGATGATCCCTGTGTTTGACCCCGTGTATGGACCTTTTTGGAAATTAATGCCAAAGGGGGAGAAATATCAAAGCTTCAAATGCAAAGGGGGAGATACATGCTTCATTGCAAAGGGGGAGAAACAATCAAGGGGGAGAATACCAAAGTAGGTAGAGAATTTTCGTTGTTTCCCAAAGGAGAGAGAGCATGCCTAATCTCGTTCTATTTTGATACTCTTACTTGCTATTCTCATGTTAGACTTGTCTTGGCCTATCCAATCCCAATATCTACATGCTAAGATTCAGGGGGAGAGGATGACCTACTATTTCATATCTAGGGGAGAAAGTTCTAAATGATCTTGGAGACATATCAATCTTAAGGAATACTACCTTCTACATGTTCTCCACATCTTGGTACTATTGAACTCTATTACTTTTTGATTGGTAGAATACTCTTGTGTTTCCTAACATTGTTTTCTCAAGTGTATTTCTACTACAAGAATGCTCAAGAACTCAAGGTAAGTATATGCATCAGATCCTTGATCAATATGATCTCTTGCTTCTTGCACATATTGTTTGCTAGAGTGAAGCCTTGAACAAGGATGTAACTCATTCACATGTACTTGATGCATATAGCCAAGCTACACAAGACTCATTATATCCCTTCTACTATATGTGTGTCCATGCATTCCAAAGCAACTATCCTTTAAAGGGATTGCACACATTTAGGGGGAGCAAGTCTAAGTCATGTGTCTCTCAAAGTCTTCAAAGTCCATAGAGAGAGATGGGTTGGCAAAAAGGATTGTGAGGAGATACCCCTAGATGCAAGGAAATGGATTGGCAAAGCTTCAACCAAGAGGACTCTACATTTTACTTTGTGAGAAATCACCTTGAGTCCATTGGAAAGCCAATACTATTAAAAGGGGGTAAGGTACAGTTGGTGAACAAGATGCTCCACGTGCACAAGTGATAGTCACCAAAAACACCCACAAACTCTTCCACAAAAGTCGTTCCAAGCCTATCATGAAAATCGGTGCTGCCAATTTTTTCCACTCGGTCCCACCTATTTCCACCTCAGACAAACCCATGCCAAACCCTAGATCTTCGGTGCAACCGATTCTGCTTCGGTGCCACCGAGTTCAGCTTGCCAACTTTCTGTTACCTCGATTCTTAAAATCAGAATTTCCGAGATTTTGGATCGGCATCACCGAGTTTTGGAAACTTACCGTTGGTCACCTAATTGGTACTGCCAGATCTTTGTATCGGGCTCACCGAGATTCAAAAGTTGCTACCTTTGGAGCAACTTGGTACCACCGAGTTAACTTCGGTGTCACCGAGTTGGTCACTTTAGGTGTAACGGTTGGATTTTTGGGGATGCCTATATATACCCCTTCACCACCACCCACTCGAAAGAGAAGCACTCAGAACTATTCCATACTTGCCCCATCCAATTTTCTGAGAGAGAGCCACCTACTCATGTGTTGAGATCAAGCCATTCCATTCCATCCATATGATTCTTGATCTCTAGCCTCCCCAAGTTGCTTTCCACCAAATCAATCTCTTCCACCAAAGCCAAATCTGTGAAAGAGTGATTGTGTGTTGAGGAGTCTATCATCTTGAAGCGCAAGAGCAAGGAGTCATCGATATTACCGAGCCTATTACCTTTTGGAGGGTGGTGCCTCCTAGATTGGTTAGGTGTCACTTGGAAGCCTCCTACTTCGTGTTGTGGAGTTGAACCAAGAAGTTTGTACGGGCAAGGAGATCGCCTACTTCGTGAAGATCTACCCATAGTGAGGCTAGTCCTTCGTGGACGGAAGCCGTTATGGAATAGTCAAGGTTGCTACTTCGTGGACCCTTATGGGTGGAGCCCTCCGTGGACTCTCGCTACCGTTACCCTCCATGGGATGAAGACGCCATAAACGTGGATGTACGATAGCGCCACCTATCAGAACCACGGGAAAAATCCTCGCGTCTCCAAATTGTGTTTGATCTTCCTATCTCCACTCTCTCTTACATGTGCTTGTTTACTCTCCGCTGCCATACTTGTTGACTAGCATGTGTAGGGTGCATTAGACTTGTTATAATCACTAAAACTGCCCACCAAATAACTTGGGAAAAGGTTAGGTTTTAATTCTTGCAAGTAGTCTATTCACCCCCCCCCTCTAGACACACACTTCTAGTGATCCTACAGGCTGAGGGTATGTACGAGTAGCTATGTGTTCAATCTCTCTCTCTCTCTCGTGTTCTTGAGATGGCACGATCTTGATGTATCACGGGCTTTGTTAATATAGTTGGATCATATGATGTTTGTCCCTTGCTATCACGTTGTGATGAATTGAATCTTTCCCTTTGAGATCTCGTTATGTTGGATTGAATATTTTGGTTTGAGAACGCTTGATGTACGTCTTGCGTGGGATACCCGTAGTGACATTGGGGTATTCTATTGATTCACTTGATATATGTTGAGGCATGAACTTGCGGATTCCGGTGACCTTGGGGAGTTATGCATAGGGGTTGATTGCACATTTTAGAACCACGTTCTCCGATAGAAATCTTGGGGTGCTCCTTGAAGTTCTTTGTGTTGGATTGAATATGATAGACCAGAAATTGTTTGATGCATGTCGCATAATTTACCCACGGATACTTGAGGTGACATTGGAGTATCTAGGTGACATTAGGGTTGATTGACATGTATCATTGGTGTTGTTCTAGTACGAACTCTAGGGCTGTTTGTGACACTTATAGGAATAGCCCAAAAGATTGACCGGAAATAATAACTTTGAGGTGGTTCTACTACCTACACCAATTTCATCTTATTGTTCTCCGCTAGATAGGAACTTTGGAGTGATTCTTTGTTGCATGTTGAGGTATGATCATATGATTCAACTGTGTTAGCATTGTTGGGAGATTGCAATAGTGAAAGTATGAACCCTAGGCCTTGTTTCCAAGCATTTATTCAAAGTTTTGCTCGTTGTTTTACATTTGTTACCTTGCTGTTTTTATATTTTCATATTACAAAAACCTATATCTACCATCCATATTGCACATGTATCACCATCTCTTCGCCGAACTAGTGCACCTATACAATTTGCCATTGTATTGGGTGTGTTGGGGACACAAGAGAGTTCTTGTATTTGATTGCAGGGTAGTTTGAGAAAGAGCATCATCATACTACACCTCCCACGGATTGATAAACCTTAGGTCATCCACTTGAGGGAAAATTGCTACTGTTTATCAATCCTCCTAGTCCTCACGTTGATGATATGCTTGATGAACTTAGTAGTGCCACTATATTCTCTAAAATTGATTTAAAAAGTTGTTACTAACAAATATGCATGCAAGAGGGCGATGAGTGGAAAACGGCGTTCAAGACTAAGTTTGGTCTATATGAATGGTTAGGTTATGCCTATGGGTCTTTCCCAAGCACCGGGTACTTTTATGTGTGTTATGCATTATGTCTTGCGACATCTCATTGGAGATTGTGTTGTGTTATACTTTGATGATATCCTTGTTTTTAGCAAATCTCTAGAGGAACATGCTCCACACGTTAGGAAAGTATTACAAGTTCTTAGGAATGAAAAACTATATGCAAACATGGAAAAATGCATTTTTGGTGTTGACAAGGTTGTTTTCCTAGGATTTTTGGTATCTTCTAAGGGTCACCTACCCTGGGTAGGGTCATAGACCTCGCATCTAGGACACACCTGGGGTCCTACAAGTTCACGAAAGTCCCTGGACGACCGTAGCACTCAGTCGAATGTACAAGATACACTCGGATCCTTGGAAGTCACTCGGACGTTACCAGCCACTCGGCCTGGTTTAGACACCCGGACGTGAAGAAGCAGAGACGGCGCAGGAACTACAACGTTCGAGGGACTTAACTCACATTAAGTGCTGTAAATGCTACGTTACCTGTAACGCTCATAGTTAACATGGCAGTTTCCAGTAACTCCGAAAGTTACTAGAATTAATGACCCTCTTAATGGCACTCAGCTGGTGTGGCGCACTCTATATAAGCCACCCCCCGACGCCAGAGGAAGGGTTACGAACTCCTTGTAATCAGAAACGTACACAAAGCAACACTTAACCCCAGGGCTCGAGACGTAGGACTTTTACCACTTCCGAGTGGGGTCCGAACTCGTAAAACCCGAGTGTGACAATTGCTCCGTAGCTAGGCTTCCCCCTTACTCGTACGTACCTCCCGTACTACTATCAGTATTAATCCCCACGGTTGGCGCCCACCGTGGGGCGGCAGTTCTAGCAAACTCCGGTGCAAGTGGAGATTCATTTTTTCCGGTTGTCATGTTGGCACTCGGCGGTGAGATTCTCTTTGGCAGCCTTCGCTTCATCGCCGACGGTTCGGCTTGGCTGCACGATGCACCGCTGGACCCTTATGCGTTCCCCACCCGCGGAGCTGTGCATTTCCGCGTGGCGGCACACGGGGTCCTCCTGCGATAGTCATCGGAGCCATACGGCTCAGTGCCGGCCCGTTCAGCGTCCAGCCGCCGCAAGCGTTCTGGACGCTCGCGGCTACAGCGGTGGCTCAAGCACGTCATGGCACGGCAGCCTACTTCCGAGCATGCTGCTGTGCTCGACTCCGGTGAATCCACCGTCAGTTTGTCTCCCACATCGGGCGACGAGCTGTCCGATGAGTCCAAGTGTAAAAGTAGCGGGAATGCCGCTGAGATATTGATGACACATTCCACCAATCACGGTCCCCCGAGGTACTCCGTGGGCAGCTCTCATGGCCGAGATGGAGGCCGTCTCGATGATGGTCCCTCTGACGGTTTTTCCCCCCGGCCTCTCACCCGGGAGCAGCGGGAGGAGAGGAGAAGAAGGGACGATGAAGTCTTCCTCATCCCCATCACGGGAATGTCCCCAGAGGAGATAGCTTTGGAGGCCACACGCCAGGCCACCTTGGCCGAGCGCCAGCGTTTAGAGAGGCTCCAGCGAGCACTCGATGAACGCGTAGCAAGGGAGCAACCAAGCTCCAGTTACAGCAGGCGGCGGTTGTTTCTGAATGACAAGCCGCCCAAGATCCCAGTGACGTGCACTCATATAGAGAACCTAGCCGCGGTCACTCGGATAGCTGAATCCATTCAGCCGTCCGGTTCTGCGGCTGGAGAAGGCATTCAGCAGATTCAGACTCTGCTAAAAACGGCGATGAGATAGAATTCAGAAGTGTCTCAATCGAACCAGTGCATATACAACAAATCCCCTCGGGTAGACACCGTCCAGTCCGCGCACAGTCCACATGCTTACGGAAAGCACCGATACTCTTCTCCTCCGAGAGGTCTGCATGCAGGGCATTGGCGCGATGATCGTGACATCAGTCGGACACCTCCTCCGAGGAGTGGTTCGTATGGCAAGCGGCCTTATGATGACGGACGGCCTCACAGAGAAGACCGCAATCCGACTCCTCCTCGCCCCAGAGGTTATGAGGAAGCTGGCCGACGCCCTCCACTGCTCAATGCCAGATCTAACATCACGTAGACGATGGTGGATGAGAACCGTTTGGCTAGAAACTGAGTTAGCGGATGGGGGACGTCAGGTCTCGAGTGTTTCTGTAGATATATCCGAGAGGCTGAGATTCCCCCCAACTACAGGTTGGCGACGGGGATCGGAAAGTTTAACGGCGAGTCCAAGCCAGAAATGTGGCTCGAAGATTACCGAGTGGCAGTTTGGATTGGGGGCGGTGATGACTTCGTGGCGATGAGGCATCTCCCTCTCATGTTGGAGGGGTCCGCTAGAGCCTGGTTGAACCAGTTACCTTCTAGCAGCATCTGTTGTTGGGAGGACCTGGCGCATGTGTTCATCAAGACATTTGAGGGCACGTGCAAGCGTCCGGGTGGATTAACAGAGCTGCAACATTGTCTCCAAAAGAGCAATGATACTCTTCGAGAGTACATTCAGCACTGGACTACTTTACACAACACGGTTGAGCACAT
The DNA here is from genome assembly GCA_039707655.1 of Elymus sibiricus. NCBI lineage: Eukaryota > Viridiplantae > Streptophyta > Magnoliopsida > Poales > Poaceae > Elymus > Elymus sibiricus. The sequence continues at coordinate 188,879,610 of CM077673.1, forward strand.
TACTGAGCATCAGGCCGTCTGCACTTTCAAGGTAGGCACTCGGTACCGAGAGCTCATCCTCAAGTTTGGCCGATCGGGAGATCTGTCTCTCAGTCGGGCCATGGAAATTGCTAACAAATACGCCAATGGAGAAGAGGAAGGCCGCCTCCAAAGCGGCAAAGGGCGAGCTGGTGATGCCCCTCAATCGGCAGGGAAAGCATGCAAAAAAGAAGAAGCGGAAAGACGATCCTCCAGGGAAGGCAGAAGTGGCTGCAGTTCCTGGTCAGGGGAAGCGAAAGCCCAAGAAAAACAAGAACAAAGACTGGGCTAAAAAGAAGAAGCCCGAGTACAATTCTGAAGTGTTGGATCAGCCCTACGCTATCCACATGAAAAAAGTTGAGGAGGGCAACGTCATTTACACAAAGCACAACACTCGAGAGTGCCGAATGCTCAAGAATGAGATGGGTAAAGAGGCCTCTACAGAAAAAGACGATGACGATGAAGGCGAGGGCGATCCTGAGTATCCTCACATCGACAAGGTCCTGAACATGATCTTCACGGATGTCGAAAGCAAGAGCCGATTGAAGGTCATCAATCGGGAGGTGAACTTGGTAGCTCCGACTGCCGTGAAGTACCTCAACTGGACAAAGACCCCTGTTGCTTTCGATTAGTCCGATCACCCAGTCCACATAGCCACCCCCGGAAGGCAGGCGCGGGTTGTTAATCCGGCTGTAAATGGAGTCCGAATGTGCAAAGTCTTGATGGATAGCGGCAGTGGGCTAAACATAATTTATGCGGACACACTTAGCGCAATGGGCATTCCGATGTCCCGCCGGAGTAAGAGTAACATGCATTTCCAGGGGGTCATCCCTGAGAAGAAAGCCGAGTCACTCGGTCAAATCGCTCTCGACGTCGTGTTCGGAGGGGAGAAAAACTTCCAAAAGGAACGCTTGACGTTTGAAGTGGTTGACTTTCGGAGTGCTTATCATGCCATCCTGGGTAGGCCTGCCTACGCACGTTTCGTGGCCCGCCCATTTTACGTCTATCTTAAACTTAACATGCCAGATCCGAATGGAGTAATCACAGTGACCAACGATCGGAAAGTTGCCGAGGAGTGCCTTCAGCAGGGCTCTAAAATTGCAAATGAACAATTACTCGCAGTCGAACTCGATGGGTACAAGAAAGTGGTGGACGCTGCGGATTTTCTTAAATCTAAGCGGTCGGCAACAGAATCAGCCTTCCAGTCGGCCGGCGAAACTAAGCAGGTTCACATTCACCCCACCGATCCGAGTGCGGCTCCGACTAACATCTCGACGCGACACTCGGTGAAAAATAGGAAGCCGAGCTCATCCAGTTCCTCCGTGAGAACTGGGATATCTTCGCATGGAAGCCGTCTGACATGCCGGGGGTTCCCAGGTGACTGGCTGAGCACCGACTCCGAGTGTATCTGAAAATCAAACCAGTCAAGGAGCACTTGCGCCGATCGTCCATCGAGAAGCGCAAGGCGATTGGTGAAGAGATCGCTCGGCTCCTAGCTGCTGAATTTATTCACGAAGTCTTTCATTCCGAGTGGCTAGCCAACCCATTGTTCGTGCCCAAGAAGGACAAGTCCCTCCGGATGTCCATCGACTTCAAACATCTCAATCAGGCTTGCCTGAAAGATCATTTTCCTCTACCCCGCATAGATCAAACAGTAGATTCCACCGCTGGATGTGAATGTCTGTCCTTCTTAGATGCGTACTCCGGGTACCATCAGATCCGAACGTATGGAGCAGATGAAATAAAAATAGCTTTCATCACCCCATTCGGGTTTTCTGCTATATCACTATGCCATTTGGTCTCAAGAATGCTGGGGCGACTTTTATGCGCATGATTCAGAAATGTTTGCAGGAGCAAATCAGTCGATAAGTCGCGGCTTACATGGATGACATCATGGTAGAGTCCAGGAAAGGTTTTGACCTCCTAGCGGACCTCGCTGAAACCTTTGCAAACCTTCGCCGTTTCCAAATAAAACTCAATCCTACAAAATGCACATTTGGAGTTCCCTCGGGCAAGCTACTCTATTTTCTCGTTTCCGAGCGAGGGATTGATGCTAATCCTGACAAAATCGGCGCCATCGTCCGAATGAAGAAACCTGTCCGTCATCATGACGTTTAGAAGCACACGGGATGCCTTGTAACCCTGAGTAGATTCATATCTCGTCTCCGTGAGAAGGCCTTGCCGCTTTACCGATTGATGAAGAAGTCTGATACCTTTGAATGTGTCGTGGTTTTGTCACGACAAGATGTCCTCGTGAGAGAACTTAGGTGTGAGGCCATCGCAACTAGGTGGAGGCTTGAGAGGGGTTGGTCAGAATCGAGAGACGCGAGTTTCCCAGGTTCGGCCCCTCTGGTTGAGTTAAAAACTACGTCCTGGTTTGTGTGTATAGATGATGAGGATGATCTCGATTACAAGGGTGCTGTTTTGCTACCTCTAGTCTCGAGAGCCTCTAATCTGTCTATCTCTAATGACTTGACCTTGTCCCTCTTGGGGTGCCTTACCCCTCCTTATATAAGTTGAAGGGGTAGGTTTACATGTAGAGTCCTACTGGGAGTAGGACTAGGACTAGTCTCTGTTGAATCCTAATTCGGGTCTTGTTTCTCTTGTGAGGGAATTCTTCGTCTTCTTGGGCCTTCTCTGTGAGCCGTCCCTCCAGGTCTCTCCATGAGCCGCCTTCCACAGGGTGCACACTGGGCATTGGGCCTTGACATCCAGGTTGACCCGGTAAACACGGTGACTTTATAAGCCGCCAAATGATGGGCCGGGTTATACTGCTGGCCGTGTCAAACCGTGGGTAATATCCCCGACATTAGCCCCCAGGTTAGCTTGAAATAAGAATAACAAATATGTTAAGGGACTAGCTTGCTCCACTAGCCAACTTAATTTAATGAATTGGCTCCTTGAAAATCCAGGCTTCTTCTTCATATTAACGAGCCGTCTTCACAATCATCTTGCAGGTCCATCTCCTTTGCAATGAAACATTGGGAATAAAACACCCATACATCGTTGACTCGGCCTCCAATGCTTTGGCTTGATAAAAATTATTGGGAATAGAAATCCGTCCATTGTTAAGCCACTTTCAACTTGTGAAGGCGGGTTGCTTATATAGAGTCTGCCGGGTTATGATCTTTGATAAAGCCGGGTCATGATTTTTGATAATGCTGAGGCGGTCTTTCGATGCTTCAGCTCCATGAAGAAATGAGACCAGTCTCGCTCACAATTGACATCTTGAAAGTGTTCTTCGATTTTTTTTGATATATCCATATTACCTGTAGCCCCCAAGCTCCAAGTTTATCAGTTCATGATGACTTGGTGATTTGCAACAATATCTTTGACTGTGTAGCCCCCAAGTGTCGGGTTGTCTTGCCTGTAGCAGTCTGGGACTTGTAATTGTATTATACTTTATAAAGCTCTTCATAGTGTAGCCCCCAAGGGCCGGGTTGTTTTGCTTGCAACAACCTGGGACTTTGAGCTTGGTTTTGAATGTTGTAGATAGATAGCTTTGGAGAAATCCGGGTTGTCATCTGAGTCGCCATATATGGACTAAATGTCTTGAATTTCACATGTGTAGCCCCCAAGGGCCGACTCATAAGTATGTGATGGGTGGGTCTTCAATTTAGACATTATAATCTATTTGAACAGCTGAATACTGTAGCCCCCAAGTGTCGGGTCACATGCCTGCAGCGACTTGGGACTTTAGAAAATTTGATCTGAGGAGTGTAGCCCCGAAGTGCCGGGTCGTATGCCTGCAGCAACTTGGGACTGTAAGAGAATAATATAACCCATCATAATGCACTTCAGAAGTTCTTTTGAACTGATATTGATCTGACTTGAATGAATCCTTGCCCGTGGTTACAATGTAACCCGGTATTTTATTTTTTGAACGAATATCTTGGAACAATGCCTTCGTCCTTGACATGAAATCCTTGCTCGTGGTTGCGGTACAACCCGGCAAATATATGTTTGAGAATCCATGAGTGTTGTAGTTTACTACAGAGCACAAGTTGGAACAATCCAAGAGCCAGTCAATTAGATGACCCGGCATTATATGTGATAGGGCGTCTCTTCGAGAATAGTCATTTCTTCCGAGCTGGCTTAAAAAACCCCAATCATTTAATACTAGTTGTGATGAACCATGATGAAGATCCAACCATTTTGTCTATCAAAGATCTATTTGTTCCTGCAGAGGTTACGATGTAACCCGGTTTGCTGGCCGGTTTGATATGTATGTATGGTGCATGATGCAATGCAGGATGATGTATGTATATGATAACAGAATATGAAGTGCTAGTTTTCAAGGCATGACATAAAGACCGGCTTTTGAGGCTCGAGACTTGCTTCAATGAAGCGGGTGTGATAACCCATGGTTTATCCTAGCTCTCTGTATGCCGGCTCTCATGTGACTCAAGCCGATGTTTTAACCTTGATAAGTTCAGGGTCCAGATGGATTGACTTGTCAAGAGTACACGGGGTCACCTGGTCGAAGTCGCATCGAGCAAACTGGCAGGTTTAACCATACAGGTATTGGCTTGTACCCGAGTTAAGAGGGTTGTTAAAAGCTAACTCGTTGAGTCGGAAGCCCTCAAGTGACCTATGATCATGGAAAAGCTCAGCGTAGGATATACAGGAGACAATGCTACTACTGCAAAACTTCTGGGGTCCAGATAAGCCGGCTTTATTCCATTGATCATAATATGATAATATGATGATCCAATGAGGCAGGATACCTATGTTAGAACAGCGCATCATGGCAGCTGGTCCTCTTTGGCAACCTTTATTTTTTCGCTCATAAGGCAGGGCACCCATGTTCGAACTTCGCATCGTGGCAGCTAGTCCTCTTGGGCGTCTTTTAATTTTTTAGCTCATAAGGCAGGGCAACCATGTTTGAACTGCGCATCGTGTCATCTAGTCCTCTTGGGTGACTTTTAATTTTTCGCCAATCAAGCAGAAGCCCCCGGGACCTGGTTATCTTCCCGGCCATAACCCGGGGTTCTTGAATTTTTTGAGCCTGGTTGAATCTGCCGAGTCATGACTGTGTAGCCCCCGAGTCTTAAGTCGACTCGAGGAGGCGGCTTGAGAGTCTTCTGTTGGGGAACGTTGCATGGGAAACAAAAATTTTCCTATGCACACACAAGATCTATCCATGGAGATGAGCATCTACGAGAGGGGAGATCGGATCCACATACCCTTGTAGATCGCTAAGCGGGAAGCGTTAAGAAACGCTGTTGATGTAGTCGAATGTCTTGGCGATCCAAATCACAAGCCGTCCCACGATCCAATCACTATCTAGCGCCGAACGGACGGCACCTCCGCGTTCAGCACACGTACAGCTCGATGACGATCTCCGCCTCCTTGATCCAGCAAGCGAGGGTGGAGAGGTAGATGAGTTCTCCGGCAGCACAACAGCGTGGTGCGGTGGTGGTGAACTAATCCGGCAGGGCTTCGCCAAGCTCTACCGAACTAATCTAGAGGTGGAAGACAATCTAGAGGGGACAGGGCAGCACGTGGCTTTTCAGGTGTTGGGCTGCCCTCAAACCTCCACTATATATAGGAGGAAGGGGTGGGAGGAGGCGCCCTAGGGTTTCCCCTAGGGCCTTGGCCGCCGGCCAAGGAGGTGGAGTCCACCTCCAACTTGGAGGTGGGGCGCGCGGGGAGGAGTCCTACTCCAACATGGACTCCTCCCACCCTTCCACCTTTTCGCCTCTTTGGCGCATGGGCCCTCATGGGTCAGCCACCCAGCCCATCAGGGGCTGGTGCGCCACCTCTTGGGCCCATGTGCCCCCCCGGGGTGGGTGGGCCCCCCCGGTGGACCCCCGGAACCCATTCGTCACTCCCGGTACATTACCGGAAATACCCGAAACTTTTCCGGAACCCAAATACCACTTTCCTATATATAATTTTTTACCTCCAGACCATTCCAGAGCTCCTCGTGACGTCCGGGATCTCATCTGGGACTCCGAACAACTTTCAGTCACCAACATACATAACTCAATAATACCGAAACGTCACCGAACGTTAAGTGTGCAGACCCTACGGGTTCGAGAACTATGTAGACATGACCGAGACACCTCTACGGTCAATAACCAATAGCAGGACCTGGATGCCCATATTGGTTCCTACATATTCTACGAAGATCTTTATCGGTTGAACCTCTATGTCAAGGATTTAGTTAATCCCGTAGGTTCTTCCCTTTGTTCGTCGGTATGTTACTTTCCCGAGATTCGATCGTTGGTATCCCCATACCTAGTTCAATCTCGTTACCGGCAAGTCTCTTTACTCGTTCCGTAATATAAGATACCGTGGCTAACTCTTTAGTCACTTTTCTTGCAAGGATCATTGTGATGTTGTATTACCGAGTGGGCCCTGAGATACCTCTCCGTCATACGGAGTAACAAATCCCAGTCTTGATCCATGTCAACTCAACAGACACCTTCAGAGATACCTGTAGAGCATCTTTATAGTCACCCAGTTACGTTGTGACGTTTGATACACACAAGGTACTCCTCCGGTGTCAGTGAGTTGCATGATCTCATGGTTAGAGGAACAGATACTTGACATGCATAAAACAATAGCAATAAGCTGACACGATCATATGCTACGTCCATAGTTTGGGTCTTGTCCATCACATCATTCTCCTAATGATGTGATCTCGTTATCAAATGACAACTCAAGTCTATGGCGAGGAAACCTTGACCATCTTTGATCAACGAGCTAGTCTATTTGAGGCTCACTAGGGACACAGTGTTGTCTATGTACCCACACATGTATTTGAGTTTCCTATCAATACAATTCTAGCATGGATAATAAACAATTATCATGAACAAGGAAATATGATAATAACCAATTTATTATTGCCTCAAGGGCATATTTCCAACAGTCTCCCACTTGCACTAGAGTCAATAATCTAGCTCACATCACTCTGTGATTTACATTGTAATGAATCTAACACCCATACAGTTCTGGTGCTGATCATGTTTTGCTCGTGGAAGAGGTTTAGGCAACGGGTCTGCGATATTTAGATCCGTGTGTACTTTGCAAATCTCTATGTCATAATGTAGATGCTGCTACCACGCTCCACTTGGAGCTATCCAAATTACTGCTCCACTATACGTATCTGGATTGCTACTCAGAGTCATCCAGATTGGTGTCAAAGCTTGCATCGACGTAACCCTTTACGACGAACTCTTTATCACCTCCATAATCGAGAAACATTTCCTTAGTCCACTAGTTACTAAGGATAATTTTGACCGTCGTCCAGTGATCCACTCCTGGACCACTCTTGTACCCCTTGACAGACTCATGGCAAGGCACACACCAGGTGCGGTAAACAACATGGCATACTATATAGAGCCTACAACTAAGGCATAGGGGACGTCCTTCGTCCTTTCTCTTTCTTCTGCCGTGGTCGAGCTTTGAGTCTTACTCAAATTCATACCTTACAACACAACCAAGAACTCCTTCTTTGACTGACCTATTTTGAACTCCTTCAAAAACTTGTCAAGGTATGTATTCATTGAAAGTTTTATCAAGCGTCTTTATCTATCTATATAGATCTTGATGCCCAATATTTAAGTAGCTTCATTTCAGGTCTTCCTTTGAAAAACTCCTTTCAAACAACCCTTTATGCTTTCCAGAAATTCTACATTATTTCCCATCAACAATATGTCAACGACATATACTTATCAGAAATTCTATAGTGCTCCCACTCACTTTCTTGTAAATACAAGTTTCTTATAAACTTTGCATAAACCCAAAAACTTTGATCACCTCATCAAAGTGTATATTCCAACTCCGAGATGCTTGCTCTAGTCCATAGAAGGATTGTTGGAGCTTGCATACCTTTTAGCATCCTTAGGATCGACAAAACCTTCTGGTTATATCACATACAACCTTTCCTCAAGGAAACCATTGACGAACCGATGTTTTGACATCCATCTGCTAGATTTCTACAAGGACCGCCTCTATCGAATCCGATTCAACTAATGTGGGAGAGACAGACACCCGCCAGCCATCTTATGCAACAAACTTACATGTCAGTCGATGGAACCGGTCTCTCGTACGTGGACGAGTAAGGTTGGTTCGAGCCGCTTCATCCCACAATACCGCTGAATCAAGAAAAGACTAAGGAGGGAAGCAATCTGAATATCAACGCCCACAAACTCCTTTGTGTTCTACTCGTGATCTCATATATGCATAACTGTTGGGGAACATTGCATGGGAAACAAAAAATTTCCTACGCACACACAAGATCTATCCATGGAGATGAGCATCTACGAGAGGGGAGATCGGATCCACATACCCTTATAGATCGCTAAGCGGGAAGCGTTAAGAAACGCGGTTGATGTAGTCGAACGTCTTCGCGATCCAAATTGCAAGCCATCCCGCGATCCAATCACGATCTAGTGCCGAACGGACGACACGTCTGCGTTCAGCACACGTACAACTCGATGATGATCTCCGCCTCCTTGATCCAGCAAGCGAGGGTGGAGAGGTAGATGAGTTCTCCGGCAGCACAAAGGCATGGTGCGGTCATGGTGAACTAATCCGGCAGGGCTTCGCCGAGCTCTACCGAACTAATCTAGAGGAGGAAGACAATCTAGAGGGGAGAGGGCAGCACGTGGCTTTTCAGGTGTTGGGATACCCTCAAACCTCCACTATATATAGGAGGAAGGGGTGGTAGGAGGCTCCCTAGGGTTTCCCCTAGGGCCTTGGCCGCCGGCCAAGGAGGTGGAGTCCACCTCCAACTAGGAGGTGGGGCGTGCGGGGAGGAGTCCTACTCCAACATGGACTCCTCCCACCCTTCCACCTTTTTGCCTCTTTGGCGCAAGAGCTCTCATGGGTTGGCCTCCCAGCCCATCAGGGGCTGGTGCGCCACCTCTTGGGCCCATGTGCCCCCCCGGGGTGGGTGGCCCCCCCGGTGAACCCCCGAAACCCATTCGTCACTCCCGGTACATTACCGGAAATACCCGAACTTTTCCGGAACCCAAATACCACTTTCCTATATATAAATCTTTACTGCCGGACCATTCCGGAGCTCCTCGTGATGTCCGGGATCTCATCCGGAACTCCGAACAAATTTTGGTCACCAACATACATAACTCAATAATACCAAAACGTCACCGAATGTTAAGTGTGCAGACCCTGCTGGTTCGAGAACTATGTAGACCTGACCGAGACACCTCTACGGTCAATAACCAATAGCGGGACCTGGATGCCCATATTGGTTCCTACATATTCTACGAAGATCTTTATCGGTTGAACCTCTATGTCAAGGACTCAGTTAATCCCATACGTTGTTCCCTTTGTTCGTCGGTATGTTACTTTCCCAAGATTCGATCATTGGTATCCCCATACCTAGTTCAATCTCGTTACCGGCAAGTCTCTTTACTCGTTCCGTAATACAAGATGTCGTGGCTAACTCTTTAGTTACTTTGCTTGTAAGGCTCATTGTGATGTTGTATTACCGAGTGGGCCCTGAGATACCTCTCCGTCACACGGAGTAACAAATCCCAGTCTTGATCCATGTCAACTCAACAGACACCTTCGGAGATACCTGTAGATCATCTTTATAGTCACCCAGTTACGTTGTGACGTTTGATACACACAAGGTACTCCTCCGGTGTCAGTGAGTTGCATGGTCTCATGGTCATAGGAACAGATACTTGACATGCATAAAACAATAGCAATAAACTGACACGATCATATGCTAAGTCCATAGTTTGAGTCTTGTCCATCACATCATTGTCCTAATGATGTGATCTCCTTATCAAATGACAACTCATGTCTATGGCCAGGAAACCTTGACCATCTTTGATCAACGAGCTAGTCTATTAGAGGCTCACTAGGGACACAGTGTTGTCTATGTACCTACACATGTATTTGAGTTTCCAATCAGTACAATTCTAGCATGGATAATAAACAATTATCATGAACAAGGAAATACGATAATAACCAATTTATTATTGCCTCTAGGGCATATTTCCAACATCTTCATACTTGACTATGGCATAAGCCGGCATAGGGTTGACGACTTGAACGATGGAATTTATTGAATCTGTAGAGGATGTGGTGAGTTGATGATCTTCGTGATGCTCATCAAATATCTTTGGCAAATGTCATGGCCAAATTAAGTGCATATGTCTCTTGACCCATTCTTTGCTATTCTCACTTGGTTCGGTTCTCCTGGTTCCTCCAGGGACATTTGTTTCTTTTTCTTTACTGCTAGCTTTGAATTACTGGCTCAATGGTGGCAGGCTCAAATTGTAGCTTCTCCAGGGATGATTCCTCTTTGGATCTGGCTCTCTTGTTTTCTTTTGTGTTGAAGCAGACTGGACCAGGGGACAGCAAACCAATGCGCCTATCCATTGGGAAACCCGGCGCGAGTGGAATTTGATAATAGATATGTATTTCCCTTTTTTGCTCCATCGTTTGTTGGAGTACACCGGATCGCAGGGGCGGTGGCTCGCACATATTCGTTGGGCGGCTCGAGTGAGCAGGCATGACACAATAGATCAGACCGCGGGGGTGGCGGCTCAGGAGCGTTCGTTGGGCTGCTCGAGTGAGCAGGCGTGGCACCAACGTGTCGGTTTAGACTGAACTGCGACGACGGCGAATTGCGCGCGTCCGTTGGACGGCTCGAGCGAGCATGCGAGGCACCGGTGTGTTGATGTAGACCGGACCGCGGGGACGGCGACTTGCGCACGTTCATTGGTCAGTGCGGCATGAATGGATACTTTTGCATGATGACGTTTACGCGAGCTCTGAATTTTCGGTCTAATCGCCATGTCACCTTTGTAACAAACAATTATCCCGCGTAAAGATACCACATACCACAACAAAGAATTTAATATGTGTTAATAAAATGGATGGAACAGATAGCACCTGGTATTTTATTTTGTGCAGGATGCGTATGGCATCGGTACTGTCCACTTGTATCCTCCCAAAAATAAGGATATAGGGTAGCCAGAGCTTTTTGCCTGAGCTTCTAATAGTATTTTCATAGCTGATAGAAACCAGAATATCAACGACCGGGCGCCACTGGACCATCTTTGTATCCTGAATGTGCCCCTGCTGCGCTGCGACACACTCATGCTCATTCCCTGGCTGTACCTTCCATATCCGCGTAAACTTGTTCCAGCTGATTTTGCGAGCAGCGAACCGGACTCACTGGACGACACGTTCTTTCCCTCACTAATTCAAAGACCCCCTGGGTTACCTCATTAACATATATACCCCTCCAATGTAGCTATGCACTCGAAGTCATCACCGGAGTAATCCCAAATCTTGTCCGCTCGGACCGGAAGGAGTGGAGGAGAAGGTGACGGGGCGGCGACGCCCGGCGATTCGAGGCCATGGCGTCTGAGAGGGATGGCATGAGGCGAGAGGAACCCCGTTAGAGGCGGGCGCGGTGGCGGATCAAGGCGCGTCGGAGGCCGGTGCCACGAAGGCCGGCACAACGGCGGCTTGAGGCGCGTCAGAGGCCGGCTCGGAATCGGAGGAGGCGCGCGCCAGGGCACGAGAAGGCGGAGCCGGCAGCGCCAGGGGGTTCGCGGGCGCTCGACCACGCGGCCGCAAGGGGAGGCGCACGCGTTTAGAGAGGCGACGAAGCTCGGCGATCCACAGTGAGGTGTGCATGGAGGGGAGCAGCTGGAGCCGAAGGGCAACCGGACAGGTGCCGCAGTTGGCGAGGCGACATCGTCGGTGAAGGAGCCCGGAACGGCGAGGCGGCTGAGGCGGAGCAGCAGGGGCAACTTTTGTGGTGGAGGCGAAGCAAGGCGAGGTTGGCTCGGACGAGTGGCATCGGCTCGGGCGAGGTAAGGCAAGGCCGGCTCGATGCGAGACCGAGGCGGCGTGAGCCACGGTGGCGGCAGCAGTCGCGGCGGGTTGAGGCGGAGCCGGCGCAGCGCAGCGACCGAGGCGGGGCGGAGCCAGCCACGGCGAGTCGAGGCGGAGCGGAGCCGGTGCGGCGCAGCGAGCGAGATGGGGCGGAGCTAGCCACGGCGAGTTGAGGCAGAGCGGAGCCAGCGCGGCGCAGCGAGCTAGGCGGGGCGGAGCCAGCCACGGCGAGGCGTGGCGAAGCAGAGGGCTAGCTCGGCGCCAGGCGAGGATGGAGGATGGGGCGAGGATGGAGGCCGGGGGCGAGGTGACGTCGTTGGCGGAGCTTCCCGCGGCAGGCGGAGCAGCAGGGGCGAGGTGGAGGCGAGGCCGCAGCGGTGGAGGTGCGCGAACAGGTGGCAACAGAGGCGAGGTGGAGCGCCAGCGGAGTCAGAGTCCACTTCCGGGACGGAGGTTCCTTGGTGCATCTACACCCATGTCCAGGTCGTGGCCGTCCTGGCGTCTCCAGTCCGTTTCCTCGTAGACTTCTCTTCTCCCTATTTTTTCCCTGACTTATATTGACTCAAACGCGCAAACGGTGTCCAGTTTTGGTCAATCAAATCATCAGGCAAATTCCCGGCGCAGTTGATTCAGGATCGGACTAGTATTTGTGCCTTCTTTTTCATGGCAGATCAGGCTTCCATTCGACTGAACATCGGTATGTGCGTGTGCAACCCCATGGAACAGTAGTACGTACTAGTTTGCCCATCTAAATTTGGAGGTTTGTACTACACGTGAGTAGATCACTGAAATATCTTAATTTATTGTCACTGTCTACCTTTGAGCGATGGATGGAGGTGGCCGTGTCGGATTTCGGGCTCCGCAAAACCCAAAGAGGTTCGAACTCAGGGGCGTGTGTGAAGATCCCAACCAGCTTCTGCCTCAAGCTCACGGCTCCACAGCCTAGCCGAATCGAACTCACTCATTCACGGGGAAGAAGACTAACACGCGGATTTACCCAGGTTCGGGCCGCTGCGAAGCGTAAAACCCTACTCCTGCTTTGGGTGGATTGCCTCACGAGGAGGTTTGTGGATGAACTGGTACAATGGTGAGCGACCTCGCCAGGGCGTTCGGGTGGTTGTCCCTCTGCCTCCTCTACGGCGCAGCCTAGTCTCTATTTATAATGGCCCGGGTCCTCTTCCCTTATCGCAATGGTGGGATGGGATCCCACAACAGCCATTTTAAAAGGGGGACAAGGAGTACACCTTATCCTGACGAAAGGTGGTCTTCGCCTGCAAAGTCCCTGGTCGTGATGCAGAGGTGGGCTCGATGATGACGTCCGACCTGCGGGGCTTGCGGTCTTGGTCTTGTTGCGCCGGGATGGAAACCTTTGGGGGGATGCCTTCGGAACCTGCGTACGTCCTTGCCTCCTTTGCACCAAAGAGGAAACTGCCTCTTCTGTGCCCGCTGGCGCCCGCCTGGCCTGGCTTGCGTCACCCCCGACCTCATGAGGCCGGGCGTTGCACAGAGATCTCCGCCCCTCGGGAGGCAACCTGGGGAGGCCTCCTCCTTCCGGGGGTCTTGGCGTCGTCCTCCTCGTGAGGGTGGGGCTCTCACGAGGGCCTTGTCTTGAGTGCTGCCACGCGCGGGCCGTACCAGGCTGTCGAAGTGGGCCACGCCCTGGGCCGCAGGCAGGCAGGTCTGGGTACCCCCGTTCCCAGAACGCCGACAGCAGCCCCCGGGCCCAAGGCGCGCTTGGGTTGGCTTCGGGGCGAAGCCGAAGGAGCCGACCCAAGCGCCACGGCCCCATTCGCCTGCGGGCCCAGTCTGATGCGTGGCGCGTAACGAGACGCGGACGCCTCCACTTCCCAAAGACTTTGGGAACCGCCCCGAGTCAAGTTGACACAAAGCCTGCGCGCAGCGCCGGCCATCATTGCCCTTCCTTGAATGTCGCCATCTCCTTGTGTCTTCTCTCCCCTCGACCCGCGCGGATGTGACCCGATGAGGGTAGGAGAGGCGACGTGAAGCAGGGTGGCACGCCAGTCGAGTCGGGCACGTGGCGCCTGGGGAGCACGCGCCGCCTCCACTCCCCACGACGCCCCATGGACCGTGGTTGCGCCTATAAACTCGCCTCGCCCGGGGGGTCATGCCATCCTGACACGCCCTCCTGCTTCCCCTTCTTCCTAAGATACCATTCTCTTCTCTTTCCTTCCCTTCGATGGCGTCTGGGGGAAGTGCAGCCGGCGCGGGGAGGCGCACGGGGTCTCTAGCCCCACCACTGCCCTCCGAAGGCAGCGGCGGGGGGCCTTCGAGGCCGACCCAGGCACGCCGGCGCTGGACCGTCACCGACGAGTGAGTGTTCCATCACCCTCCTCGCTTTCTTGCAAACCATGCTTGACACGCCGGACCTGACCGCCCCCTCCTCTCAGGGCGCCCGCGCCCAAGAGGCGCAAGCTCGACGAACTCCAGGAGGAGGTGGACGCGCTCAAGGCCCATCTAGTGGGCGCAGAGGCCGCCCTCCAAGCCGTGCTCATAGGTGAGGAGGATGCCATGGCAGAGCTGGCATCCCTCCAGGCCCAGATTGAGGGAGCAGCCAACGCCGTGCAGGCCGCCAAGGACGAGGCGGCACACGCGAGGATGCTGGAGGCGCAGCGCGCCAAGTAGTATCTGGACATCGCCCGCCGCGCCGTCGGTGTAGTTAGCCGGTTCGTTGAGGAAGACCCCGCGCTGCCGTGCGCACACAGCGACGGGGGTTACCACACCTTCTTCGGCCAGGTGGTGGAGGCGCTGGAGGCTGGCGTCTCCCGGGTGGACGAAGACAACGAGTCCAGCACGCGCGACCTCCTGGACATCGCGCTGACGCGCGTTTTCTCCAACTTGCGCCGCCATGTCCCGGAGCTTGACCTCTCCCGCGTGATGGAGCCGGTGCCCGAGGAGCTCCAGAGGCCCCTCAGGGACGAGGTGCACAGGCAAGTGGAGTCCCTGGTGGAGCGGTTCATCCAGGAGCCTTCCTCCGAAGAAGGCGGTGACTCCGGCGCCGTGGCTGACCGGGGTCACGATGGGGACAGCGCCTCCTCCACCTGAGCTTCCCCTGTTGTTTTCCTTTTGGTTCCTGTTGCATCAAGAAGTACCTGGCCCCTGGGGGCGTTAAACTTTTGTGTTATACCTTCGTTTCTTTTTTAAACCGTCGATTGCTTGTTTTTGTGCGGCGCGTCCTCATCTCTTCCGCGGGGTCCTGTGTCGTCGTTGGTGTGCCTCCACACACCCCTTCGCGCCTTCGCTTGCCTCGCTGTGCCGCTGCCACGTGCCTGGCGGTCCTCGGGGGGCCCGCGGGGGTATCGCGCAGCGTCCAGCGATAGCGGCCCACCGGGACCTCACGAGGTGGGCACTCTTGAGGGGACGTGTGTCGCTCCATGGCCGAGGCTTTAGCGGCGAGGCATAGAGAAGCTGACCTCCCTTGCTTGCGCCGTTCTTCCTGTATCCGGAGCCACAGGAGGCCCCATGGGGCACGCAGTAAACCGTAGCGCCTGCACTTTTACGTTAGCGTTCCCGTCTCATACCCCAATATTTGGGTTGTCATTAAATCAAAAAAATTCCTACTCGTCACGGTTGGGGTACTTAGCTTGGCGGGCCATGGTGAGCTCATGCGTTGAGAGGTGCAGCTAAAGCGCCTGGGGAGCTCGGGGGTCTCGCCAGGGTGGGTCTTCTTCCTTGCGAGCGAGGCGGTTTGGGAGCCCTCTTGTTGCTCTGCGTCGGCAGGGTCCAAACCCACGCATGCGTCGACCGCCGTTGGGGCGTCCGGATCACCAGGACGAGACCAAGGGGTGAGGGGCTACGTGACCAGTGAGGCTCCTGAGTCACGTTGCTCAAGAGCCCCCCTTGACGCTCGAGCGGCCCCCATACCTTTCCTGGCCAGTTTCTGCCTTGAGGGGTGCCCAAGCCTCCTGAGGCTCCATGATGGCGCGCCAGGCCACGGCTGGAGCCCCCGAGCGAGGGTCGGACCCCAGGAGATGGATGCCTCTGAGGCAACATGCGCCTGTTGACTCACTCGAGAGCGCCGCGCGAGGACCAAGATGCCAAGGTCTTGGCGAGGTGTGCACACCGTGCCCAGCCCCCGCTCGCGGGGCGCGTGAGGGGGAGACCGACATGTGTCAATTCAGAAAACGAAACTTCAAGACATAAAAGACTACAAGGAGAAAAATTCCCACCCCTTTTTCAAATAAGGTTGCGAAACTTCGAGTTTAATTCCAAAAAGTGGCAATTCGAATACAAAAAGGAGCAAGGAACAGCCGCGTCCGGCACCTAGGCTAATCTTTGTCTTCGTCTTCTCCCCAGCGCAGAGCGTAGGGCTTCCACTAGGCGTGGGCATAGTTATTGGAGGACAGTGTCATCCGCCAGCGCAGAGCATGGGGCTTCCACTTGGGCATGGGTGGGAACCCCTCCGCGTCCTCGGGGGGCTCCGGGCGTATACAACCCACTCATTATTACATGAGAGTATCACGGTGGGAGATAGCTGGGCGAACCCCCAGGCGCAAGGCCTAGGTGCTCCCAACTTGGGCACGAGCCATCCCGCGCATTTCTGCGTGGTTGCGCGCCCCTATGGCCCAAACATGAGAGCACTGCTCCCCTCGTAGCCGCGGGATTGTGCTCCCGCGGCCCAAACATGAGCGCAATGCACCCCGCGTAACCATAGGGTTGTTGTGTCGGTGAAGCCACCTCGTGAGGCGTCGGTGCGCCGGCCAGGCCGCGTCCTGGAGGCCTCGCAAGGCGCTGCCTCCTGAGGTCCGCGCATGCGCCCCCGGAGCCGCGCGTGGCCCGCGCTGCTTGTATCCTGCCGATCCCCTAGGCGGTTGCTCCTGCGGCCCAGGGGGGCCAGCTGCACGTTGCTTGCTCGCGAGGGTGGCGCCCGCACCGCTCCCCCGCGCATCCCGGGACGCCCCCTCTCTTCCATCGACCTGGCCCGATGCTACCTCAGTGGGAGCCCCCGGGCCCGGCTTGAAGAGGGCGTCCGGGACACCCCCCTACTCTGGGAGGATGCTGGCACCCGCGAGGGGCGTGTGACCCACGGTGTCATCCGCAGCCACGATGCTGCTCGGAACATAGGCCTCCGTGTAAAGGACTTGGCTTCCTCCTGAGCTGTCTCCGTGCGCCCCGCGGTCAGTCTCCCCGGGTGGCAAGACGACACCGTCCGGGCCGCGCGTCCCACAGACCCTCCTGCGCCGAGCCTCCGCCCGAAAGTTGCTTACCTCTGCCGTCGCCGTGAGGTTGGGTGCGCGCGTCTTGACGACGGTTGCCTCCTGGTCATACACCGTGCCTCCGTTACGGTTACCCGCTTGCTCGGAGGCTTGAATCGCCTGGTCCCTGCGCCGGTTGGCGCGCTTGCGTCGGGACGACCGAGGCTGTCGATGGTCCACCAGGTGATGAGCGCGCGCGTTGAGGTGCGCGCGGAGTGTCCCGTCACCTTCTTCATATGTACCAACGGTGGGGCCGGGTGGTGCCCCGAAGCCGGTCACCGGGACCCGGAGGAGAAGGAGCACTGCGTGGGGCGGGCCCTGCTGTTAGTCGATGAAGGGAGCCGTGCGGCGGATGAGCCCCCGGCGCCCAGCGTCGGGGGTTGAAAGGGGAGGCGCAGGGCCCAGGCGTCGAATCCCCCGTCTGTCAGGCAATGATGAAGTAGCTCACTTGCCATCAGCAACGCGTCATGCGCGTTCAGATCTCCCACATGGACACAGGGTGATGTCAGTCCCGTGGGTGGTGCCACGAGGCGGGCGCTCTGCCGCGGCGGCGGGCGTGTGGAGCCCGGAGGCTCCTGGCCGGCACGAGCAGCAACGGCGGTGGCGACGACGCTGGTAGCCTGGTAATGACCGCCCAGCACCGAGCTTCTAGGGCGCGCGTCATGAGAGGTGGCAGCGAGGTTGGTGAAGGTGGAACCACCGGGGCCGAAGAGAACTTGACGGGCGTCGTCCATCGAAGCAGCGGAGCGGAGAGGAAGCAAAGCTTGTAGGAGGATTCTGACATGCCCCTACCTGGCGTGCCAAATGTTGGATTTCGGGCTCCGCAAAACCCAAAGAGGTTCGAACTCAGGGGCGTGTGCGAAGATCCCAACCAGCTTCGGCCTCAAGCTCACGGCTCCACAGCCTAGCCGAATTGAACTCACTCAATCATGGGGAAGAAGACTAACACACGGATTTACCCAGGTTCGGGCCGCTGCGAAGCGTAAAACCGAAAGCACAATATGCTCCCTTGGTGGTTTTGATAATTCATGACAACATACATTGTCTCTTGGACTAATATTTCTACCTAGTGTATTTCAGGTGAAAGTCCAGAGAGAGAGATGGGTTGGCAAAAAGGATTCTGGAGAAACCCCTAGATGCATGGAAATGGATTGGCAAAGCTTCAAGCAAGAGGACTCTACATTTTACATTGTGAGAAATCACTTTGAGTCCATAGGAAAGCCAATACTATTAAAAGGGGGTAAAGTACTGTTGGTGAACAAGATGCTCCACGTGCACACGTGATAGTCACCAAAAACACCCACAAACTCTTCCACAAGAGTCTGTCCAAGCCTATCATAAAAATCGATGCTACCAACAATTTCCACTTGGTCCCACCGATTCCCAACTCAGACAGACCCATGCCAAACCCTAGCCCTTCGGTGCAACCGATTCTGCATCGGTGCCACCCAGTTCAGCTTGCCAACTTTATGTTACCTCATTTCCTAAAATCGGTACCACCGAGTTTTTGGGATCGGCATCACCAAGTTGTGCATTCTGACTGTTGGTCACCTGATCGGTACCGCCGAGAGTTATGTATCGGTCTCACCGAGATTCAAAAGATATTGCCTTTTGGTTACTTCGGTACCACCGATTTTTATACTTCGGTGTCACAGAGTTGGTCACTTTAGGTGTAATGGTTGGATTTTTGGGGATGCCTATATATACCCCTTCACCACCACCCACTCAAAAGAGAAGCACTCAGAACTATTCCATACTTGCCCCCATCCAATTTTCTGAGAGAGAGCCACCTACTCATGTGTTGAGATCAAGACATTCCACTCTATCCATATGAATCTTGATCTCTAGCCTCCCCAAGTTGCTTTCCACCAAATCAATCCCTTCCACCATAGCCAAATCTGTGAGAGAGTGATTGTGTGTTGAGGAGTCTATCATCTTGAAGCACAAGAGCAAGGAGTTCATCGATATTATCGAGCCTATTACCTTTTGGAGGGTGGTGCCTCCTAGATTGGTTAGGTGTCGCTTGGAAGGCTCCTACTTCGTGTTGTGGAGTTGAACTAAGAAGTTTGTACGGGCAAGGAGATCACCTACTTCGTGAAGATCTACGCATAGTGAGGCTAGTCCTTCGTGGACGGAAGCCGTTATGGAATAGTCAAGGTTGCTACTTCGTGGACCCTTATGGGTGGAGCCCTCCGTGGACTATCGCAACCGTTACCCTCCATGGGTTGAAGACTCCATAAACGTGGATGTACGATAGCACCACCTATCGGAACCACGGGAAAAATCTTCGTGTCCCTCATGCGTTTGATCTCCCTATCTCAACTCCTTGCTTCCATGTGCAATGTGTTTATTTTCTGCTACCATACTTGTTGACTTGCATGTGTAGGGTGTGCTAGACTTGCTATAATTGCTAACATCTGCCAAGCAATTAACTTGGGAAAAGGTTAGGTTTTTAATTCCTGCTAGTAGTCTATTCACCCCCCTCTAGACACACACTTCTAGTGATCCTACAAGTGGTATCAGAGCATTGGTCTCCATTGCATTGGTTTCATCACCGTGGAGGAAGATGGATGTGTCTAGTGTGGAAAGTTTGAGTTGTAGAGTGCCTATTCTTGATGGGGAGTACTATAGTCAATGGAAATATAAGATGCTTGAGCTATTCAATGAATTTCATTTGAGAAAGTATGTTAAGAACCCCTATGTACCTCCCATTGATCCTTTAC
Organism: Elymus sibiricus; assembly: GCA_039707655.1. Lineage (NCBI taxonomy): Eukaryota > Viridiplantae > Streptophyta > Magnoliopsida > Poales > Poaceae > Elymus > Elymus sibiricus. The sequence continues at coordinate 188,899,399 of CM077673.1, forward strand.
ATCCCACACACGAAGAGGAAATTGATATGCTATGCAATCTTAGAATTATTAATCTTATCTTTAGAGGATTGCCTAGGATTGTGCTTAATCAAATGAAGAATTTTGAATCTGCTTATACTTTGTGGAATGACTTGGAGAAACGATATCCAAGTTATTCATTGAGTAATCTTGATGAAATTCTTCATAAGACTATTGTCTTTCACAAAATGATGCCTAGTGATCCCAAGTTTGATGACTATCTATTTGAGCTTAGAGACCTCATGCGTGCTAAAGGAGATGTCATAACTATCAACAACATCATTGTAGAAGCCATTCGCATTCATAATCTTGAACATTGTCATGATCAAAATCCTAACGAATCTCTTGTTCCTTGTGACAAGGATTTCCCACTTGATGATGACAATGTGGAACATGGCTACTATGATGAGGATGAGTTGTTCGACATCGAGCATGAGAAGATCATGAAGAATCTAAGTCTCATGGCAAACTTCAAGGATTACATGTCCGGAGGAAAGAGTGGATTCTCGATAGTGGATGCACCGATCATATGACCGGAGATAGAGAGATGTTTGAAGAGATCACACCAAACCATGGACCGCGAAGGTATGTAACTTTTGGAGACAACTCCAAGGGTAAGGTACTTGATCTTGATAAGGTGGCCATATCCCATGATAGCTCTATTCAAAACATCATGCTTGTTGAATCCCTTGGCTACAATCTTCTTTCCGTATCTAGACTTGCCGACTTCGGTTTTAATGTGCTATTCACGAAAGTAGATTGCCAAGTGTTTTGTAAAGATAATCATAATATGGTCTTTACCGGTTTCCGTAGAGGTGATCTATATATTGTCGATTTCACTAAGAGATCCAAACCTCGTACTTGTCTTATTACAAAATCTTCCAAAGGTTGGCTTTGGCATAGAAGACTAGGACATGTTGGCATGCGTAATCTAGACAAGCTTATCAAAGGTGATCATATACTTGGTGTTAAAGATGTTATCTTTGACAAAGATAGACTTTGTAGTGCTTGTCAAGCTGGAAAGCAAGTAGGTGGAAGTCATCCCGTAAAGAATATCATGACTACTAGGAGACCACTCGAGTTACTTCACATGGATATTTTTGGTCCCAATGCTTACAAGAACCTCGGTGGAAATTCCTATGGTCTAGTTATAGTTGATGATTTTTCCAGATTTACGTGGGTATTCTTCCTTGATGATAAGTCGCAGGTTCAAAAGGTCTTCAAGAACTTCGCTCGCAAAGCGCAAAATTAGTTTGAAGTGAAGATCAAGAAGGTTCGGAGAGATAACGGATCAGAGTTCAAGAACACCCATCTGGATACCTTTCTTGACGACGAAGGTATTTCACATGAGTTCTCGGCTACGTACACGCCTCAACAAAATAGAGTTGTTGAGAGGAAGAACCGAAATGTTATTGAGATGGCAAGAACGATGCTTGACGAATACAAGACGCCAAGACACTTTTGGGCAAAAGCCGTGGAAACAACATGTCGTGCCACAAACCGACTCTACTTGCACAAGCTTCTCGGTAAAACGGCATACGAGCTACTCACCGGTAACAAACCCGAAGTTGGATACTTTCGGGTATTCGGCTCAAAGTGCTACATTCTTGGTAAGCATCGCCGTACTAAATTTGCTCCTAAATCTCATGAAGGTTTCCTACTCGGTTACGGATCGAACTCTCACACTTACCATGTCTACAACAACTTCACTCAAAAAGTTGAAGAGACGGTAGATGTGAAGTTTTATGAATCTAATGGTTCGCAAGTCGAACAATTGCCAAATGATGTAGGAGATAAGTATCCTTTGGAAGCTATCCAAGACTTGTCCATCGGCAAGATTCGTCCCATGGAGGTGAACGAAAGTACTTCGTCAACTCAAGTGGAAGCCCCTACTTCACGTCAAGGTGATCCTCAACACGACATGGAGGCATCCACAAGCGGTACACGCCAAGATGAAGAGGAGGAAGTACATCATGAAGATCCACCACAACCTGCTTCACCACCACCTCCAGGAAACGACACCTTTAACAACAACGAAGATGAAGAAGATGATGATGATGAAGAAGCTCCACCATCCAACAAGCCGAAGCTACCCCGAGTTCGAGCAAGAGTGACCAAGAACCATCCTCTAAACCAAATCTTCAGTGACATACAAACCGGGAGAATCACTCGCTCTAAAACTCACTTAGCTAATTTTTGTGAGCATTATTCTTTCATCTCTAGCATTGAACCCTTGAAGGTTGAACAAGCTCTTGAAGACCCGGATTGGGTGAATGCTATGCATGAAGAGCTTCACAACTTCGAGAGGAACGAAGTATGGACACTCATGGAGAAACCCAAGGATGAGCACAACATCATCGGAACCAAATGGGTGTTTCGGAACAAGCAAGATGAAGACGGTCAAGTTGTACGCAACAAGGCGCGTCTCGTAGCCCAAGGATATACGCAAGTCGTAGGTACTGACTACGGTGAGACCTATGCACCCGTTGCTAGACTTGAAGCTATTCGCATTCTTCTTGCTTATGCTAATCACCATGATATCATGCTTTATCAAATGGACATTAAAAGTGCCTTCTTAAATGGTGAGATTGAAGAAGAGGTATATGTTAAACAACCCCCCGGTTTTGTGAATCCTAAGAAACCTAATCATGTCTACAAGCTTCGTAAAGCTCTTTATGGTCTTAAGCAAGCTCCACGTGCTTGTTATAAATGCTTAACGAAGTTTCTCATTGAAAAGGGTTTTGAAATTGGTAAAATTGACGCAACCTTATTCACTAAGAGAGTTAATGGTGAATTATTTGTGTGCCAAATCTATGTGGATGATATTATCTTTGGATCTACTAACCCACAATTTAGTGAAAGATTTGGAAGGTTCATGTCCGAGAAGTATGAGATGTCCATGATGTGTGAGCTGAAATTCTTTCTTGGTTTGCAAATCAAGCAAACAAGAGAAGGAACTTTCATCTCTCAAACCAAGTATACTAAAGACTTGATCAAGAAGATCAACATGCAAGAGTGTAAAGGTATGAAAACTCCTATGCCTACTAGTGGACATGTTGATCTTACCAAGGAGGACGAACCGGTTGATCAAAAAGTTTATCGATCTATGATTGGTTCATTGCTATATCTATGTGCCTCCCGTCCCGATATTATGCTTAGTGTTTGCATGTGTGCTAGATATCAAGCTGCACCTAAAGAGTGTCATCTTTTGGCCGTGAAACGTATTGTGAGATATTTGATACAAACACCAAACTTTGGCATTTGGTATCCCAATGGATCTTCTTTTAACCTTGTTGGCTATTCTGATTCGGACTATGCCGGTGACAAGGTTGATAGAAAATCCACCTCGGGTACATGTCAATTTCTTGGTAGATCTCTTGTGTCTTGGTCGTCCAAGAAACAAAACACGGTATCTCTATCTACCGCCGAAGCTGAGTATATTGCTGCCGGATCATGTTGTGCACAATTACTATGGATGACACAAACGCTTAAGGATTATGGAATCCATGTGAAAAATGTTCCATTACTTTGTGACAATGAAAGTGCTATTAAGATTGGTCATAATCCTATGCAACATTCTCGAACTAAGCATATTCAAGTTCGACATCATTTCATTCGTGATCATGTTGCCAAAGGAGATATTAATCTTAAGCATGTTCGTACCAACAAACAATTGGACGATATCCTTAATAAGCCACTTGATGAGAAAGTGTTTTGGTACTTGAGGAGTGAGTTGAACATCATTGATGCTTCAAACTTGAGCTAAGCTCAGTCGGATGCATCCAAGGGGATGAGCTTACTTGACCATTCCATGCCATCATTACCATGAACTTCATATATCTTGGAAATCTATGCTCCCTTGTATTGCATCTAACCTTTTGTAGGTACTTGGAAGAACTTCATTCCACAAGGTTGCAAACAACTCCAATCATAAGCAATCTTGTCATGACCAAGTATCCACAACCCCTCTTGATGATGGAAGGAAGAAGACAACTCAACCATATCCTTGACATATATTTGATGTGATCACATTTACTAATACTCAATTGATATCATGTCAAATGGATATATCTCGTTCTTCCTTGCATGACTAACCTATGTATGTGATAAGTGAACCAAAACAAGAAGGATTGATCCCAAATCAAGATGAACTTCATCAATCTCGAGCATCCTCATCAAGTTCACCTACAAGTCACGTCATCAACATCACTCAAAGGTATGTACTCATATCCTTGAAAAAGCTTTACTCCGAGTCATGAGATAAAGCAACTCAAGTGATATGAAGACATTAAAATGTTTAATCGAAAAATGGTAACCCCATTTTGAGCTTAACGATGAGTATGACCTATGATCAAGTATTCTTGCTTGGCTCCTAAGTCAATATACTCTAATATAGGTGACCTAGTCACCGCCCATCATCTAGATTAAGTATCTTGTTTGGTTCATTCTCTATTTGCAAGATTTCTTGGAACCACTCAAATCTTCTCTAGTTGATATCTCTTTGTAAAGTCTTTAGCATTTCCTTTGAAGATCCTTTTGACTCTAGGATCCCTAACTCAAAGGAGGAGGAGACCTACAAGCTATCAGTGAAAGAGGGAGAAATTGTTTTCCATGATTCCCTCAGTTTTTAATGCTCTCTATAATTTTCATTCTTTTCTGTGAACCCTACATTCTATGACCCTTGTTCTCAAGGAGCCCTTCCTAATCGATGATCCCTATATCTGACCCTGTGTATGACCTTTTTGGAAATTAATGCCAAAGGGGGAGAAATACCAAAGATTCAATGCTAAATGGGGAGATACATGCTTCAATGCAAAGGGGGAGATATAATCAAGGGGGAGAATATCAAATCTTATGCTTATATAGACAAGGGGAGAATACCAAAGTAGGGGGAGAAGTTCTGTTATGGAGAAGTTTATTCTCTTGCCTAATCTTATTCAAATTTGATACTCTTATTTGTTATTCTCATGTTACAATTTTCTCACCCTATCCAATCCCAATATCTATATGCTAAGATTCAGGGGGAGAGGATGACATACTATTTCATATCTAAGGGAGAAAGTTCTAAAATGATCTTGGAGACATATCAATCTTAAGGAATACTATCTTCTACATGTTCCCCATATCTTGGTACTATTGAGCTCTATTGCTTTTTGATTGGTAGAATACTCTTGTGTTTCCTAACATTGTTTTCTCAGGTGTATTTCTACTACAAGAATGCTCAAGAACTCAAGGTAAGTATATGCATCATATCTTTGATCAAGATGATCTCTTGCTTCTTGCACATATTGTTTGCAAGAGTGGAGTCTTGAACAAGGATACACCTCACTCATATATATTTGATGCATATAGCCAAGATACACATGACTCATTATATCCCTTCTACTATATGTGTGTCCATGCATTCCAAAGCAACTATCCTTTAAAGGGATTGCACACATTTAGGGGGAGCAAGTCTAAGTCATGTGTCTCTCAAAGTCTTCATTATATCCATGCATATCTTTATTTGAAGCTTTGATTGTATGTTGTCATCAATTACCAAAAAGGGGGAAATTGAAAGCACAATATGCTCCCTTGGTGGTTTTGATAATTCATGACAACATACATTATCTCTTGGACTAATATTTCTACCTAGTGTATTTCAGGTGAAAGTCCACAGAGAGAGATGGGTTGGCAAAAAGGATTGTGGAGAAACCGCTAGTTCCAAGGAAATGGATTGGCAAAGCTTCAAGCAAGAGGACTCTACATTTTACTTTGTGAGAAATCACTTTGAGTCCATAGGAAAGCCAATACTATTCAAAGGGGGTAAAGTACTATTGGTGAACAAGATGCTCCACGTGCACAAGTGATAGTCACCAAAAACACCCACAAACTCTTCCACAAGAGTCTGTCCACGCCTATCATGAAAATCGGTGCTACCAACAATTTCCACTCGGTCCCACCGATTCCCAACTCAGACAGACCCATGCCAAACCCTAGCCCTTCGGTGCAACCGATTCTGCATCGGTGCCACCGAGTTCAGCTTGCCAACTTTCTGTTACCTCGTTTCCTAAAATCGGTACCACCGAGTTTTTGGGATCGGCGTCACCAAGTTTTGCATTCTGACCATTGGTCACCTGATCGGTACCTCCAAGAGTTATGTATCGGTCTCACTAAGATTCAAAAGTTACTGCCTTTTGGTCACTTCGGTACCACCGAGTTTTATACTTCGGTGTCACCGAGTTGGTCACTTTAGGTGTAACGGTTGGATTTTTGGTGATGCCTATATATACCCCTTCACCACCACCCACTCGAAAGATAAGCACTCAGAACTATCCATACTTGCCCCATCCAATTTTCTGAGAGAGAGCCACCTAGTCATGTGTTGAGATCAAGCCATTCCATTTTATCCATATGAATCTTGATCTCTAGCCTCCCGAAGTTGCTTTCCACCAAATCAATCTCTTCCACCATAGCCAAATCTGTGAGAGAGTGATTGTGTGTTGAGGAGTCTATCATCTTGAAGAACAAGAGCAAGGAGTTCATCGAAATTATCGAGCCTATTACCTTTTGGAGGGTGGTGCCTCCTAGATTGGTTAGGTGTCGCTTGGGAGCCTCCTACTTCTTGTTGTGGAGTTGAACCAAGAAGTTTGTACGGGCAAGGAGATTGCCTACTTCGTGAAGATCTACCCATAGTGAGGCTAGTCCTTCGTGGACGGAAGCCATTATGGAATAGTCAAGGTTGCTACTTCGTGAACCCTTATGGGTGGAGCCCTCCGTGGACTCTCGCGACCGTTACCCTCCGTGGGTTGAAGACTCCATAAACGTGGACGTATGATAGCAGCACCTATCGGAACCACGGGAAAAATCTTCGTGTCCCTCATGCGTTTGATCTCCCTATCTCAACTCCTTACTTCCATGTGCAATGTATTTATTTTCCGCTGCCATACTTGTTGACTTGCATGTGTAGGGTGTGCTAGACTTGCTATAATTGCTAAAATCTGCCAACCAATTAACTTGGGAAAATGTTAGGTTTTTAATTCCTGCTAGTAGTCAATTCACCCCCCCTCTAGACACACACTTCTAGTGATCCTACAAAAAACCTACTCCTGCATTGGGTGGATTGCCTCAGGAGGAGGTTTGTGGATGAACTAGTAGAATGGTGAGCGACCTCGCGAGGGCGTTCGGGTGGTTGTCCCTCTGCCTCCTCTACGGCGCAGCCTAGTCTCTATTTATAATGGCCTGGGTCCTCGTCCCTTATCGCAATGGCGGGAAGGGATCCCACAATGGCCATTTTCAAAGGGGGACAAGGAGTACACCTTATCCTGATGAAAGGTGGTCTTCGCTTGCAAAGTCCCTTGTCGTGATGCAGAGGTGGGCTCGACGATGATGTCCGACCTGCGGGGCTTGTGGTCTTGGTCTTGTTGCGCCGGAATGGAAACCTTTGGGGGGATGCCTTGGGAACCTGCGTACGTCCTTGCCTCCTTTGCACCAAAGAGGAAACTGCCTCTTCTGTGCCCGCTGGCGCCCGCCTGGCCTGGCTTGCATCATCCCCGACCTCACGAGGTCGGGCGTTGCACAGAGATCTCTGCCCCTCGGGAGGCAACCTGGATAGGCCTACTCCTTCCGGGGGTCTTGGCGTCGTCCTCCTCGTGAGGGTGGGGCTCCCACGAGGGCCTTGTCTTGAGTGCTGCCGCGCCGGGCCGTACCTGGCTGTCGAAGTGGGTCACGCCCTGGGCCGCAGGCAGGCAGGTCTGGGTACCCACGTTCCCAAAACGCCGACAGGCCGTTTGTCGCTTTTTCCAAACCTGTTCCTCTTCCTTTTTTAATATCCAACAAGGACGGTTGCGGTCTGTAGGCATTTGATGCCTAATTTGTATAGCCGACTGCTGATGGGTTGTCCTGTCAACACTTTTAGACACGGCTTGTGATGCGACTCCTGGTGCCCGCACATGGCAATTGTGACATGCCGATTGATTCCAATTAGATCGTGTGTGGTGTAACGCCATCAAAGAACTTCTCAGCCCCATCGTGACATCGGATCAAAACTGATGTAAGGCGCCGCCAAAGCTCTTTCTCATCTCGACCGATGAAACCCGTAGCCGATGTAAATACTTTCACGCAAGTTCTTCTTTATCCAGTTAATCGCAAAATTCTTGATCCCTGAAGATATCCCTCCAAGAACACAACACCACCGTGCTCTGGCCCCACGGTGGGCGCCAACTATCGTGGTTTTGTCACGGCAAGATGTCCTCGTGAGAGAACTTAGGTGTGAGGCCATCTCAACTAGGTGGCGGCTTGAGAGGGGTTGGTCGGAATCGAGAGACGCGAGTTTACCCAGGTTCGGCCCCTCCGATGGAGGTAAAAGCCTACGTCCTGCTTTGTGTATTGATTAATAGGATGATCTCGATTACCAGGGTGCTGTTTTGCTACCTCTAGTCTCGAGAGCCTCTAATCTATCTATCTCTAATGACTTGACCTTGTCCCTCTTGGGGTGCCTTACCCCTCCTTATAAAAGTTGAAGGGGTAGGTTTGCATGTAGAGTTCTACTGGGAGTAGGACTAGGACTAGTCTCTCTTGAATCCTAATCCGGGTCTTGTTTCTCTTGTGAGGGAATTCTTCCTCTTCTTGGGCCTTCTCTGTGAGCCGGCCCTCCAGGCCTCTCCATGAGCCGCCTTCCACAGGGTGCACACTGGGCATTGGGCCTTGACGTCCAGGTTGACCCGGTAAACACAGTGACTTTATAAGCCGCCAAATGATGGGACGGTCATACTCCTGGCCGGGACAAACCGTGGGTAATATCCCCGACAGAATGGACCCGTGAAGCGCAAGCCACATTCGATCAGCTCAAGGCCTTGCTTTCCACCCAGCCGGTGTTAGCTGCTCCGAGCAGCCGAGAGCCTTTGCTCTTGTACATCACGGCTACTAGCCAAGTGGTTAATACTGTCCTCACTATGGAGCGCGAAGAATCGGGAAAAACATTCAAAGTGCAGAGGCCCGTCTATTATATTTCAAAGGTCTTGAATCCTTACAAGCAAAGGTATCCGCATTATCAGAAGCTGGTTTATGGCATTTACCTCACTGTCAAGAAGTTAGCTCATTACTTCCAAGAGCACTCGGTTACAGTTATCAGCGATGCTCCCTTGTCGGAAATCCTGCATAACAGAGACGCCACGAGTCTAGTGGCAAAATGGGCGATTGATCTCCTCCCGTTGGAGATCAAGTTTAAAGCCAAGAAGGCGATCAAGTCTCAAGCACTTGTGGACTTTTTGGCCGAGTGGATAGAGAAGGGACAGCCAGCACCAAGTATCCCCGAACATTGGACCATGTTTTTTGATGGATCTAAGATGCTTCAAGGGTCCGGAGCTGGAGTAGTTCTCGTTTCCCCCAAAGGAGACCGTCTGAGCTACGTCCTTCAAATTCATGTCGACTCATCAAATAGTGAGGCCGAGTATGAAGCCCTCCTGTACGGGATCCGAATGGCTATCTCACTCGGTATCCGACGCTTGATGATATTCGGTGACTCGGACCTCGTGGTCAATCAGGTGATGAAGGAATGGGATATCCGGAGTCCAGCCATGACTGGATACTGTAATGCAGTTCGGAAGTTGGAAAAGAACTTTGAAGGCTTGGAGCTACACCATATACCCCGAGTGAAGAACCCGGCTGCCGATGACCTGGCCAAAATCGGCTCTACTCGGTGGGTCATTCTGAAGGGCGTATTTCTTGAGCACCTGCGTTCTACTTCAGTCAAAGAAGATCCTTTTACCGAAGAGCCCCCACAGGCAGTCGGACCTTCTAATCTGACTGTGGTTGATATTCCGGCTATAGTGGATCTCGTTCAAGAGGTGTTGGTGATCACTCCCGAGTGGACCCAACCTTACTTAGTTTACTTGCTCTGGCAAGAGCTCCGAGAGGATGAAGAGGAAGCTCGACGGATCGTCCGACGATCCAAATCCTTTGAAGTGATGGGAGAGCAGCTATACAAGAAAAGCACTACAGGCATGGCGCAAAAATGCATATCCCCAGAGGAAGGGCTGCAGATTTTGCACGAGATTCAGGAACCTATGGCCATCATGTGTCCTCTCGGACATTGGTCGCAAAGGCGTTTCATGCAGGGTTCTACTGGCCCCGAGCCAACGCAGCAACAAAGGACATGGTCGATCTCTGTGTTGGATGTCAGTTTGACAAAAATCAGACACACAAGCCTGCATCCGCACTCAAGACCATCCCGCTCACCTGGCCGTTTGCCGTGTGGGGTTTATCTATGTGCATACCAGGTCGAGTGGGTTTATCTATGTGCTGGTTGCAGTGGATAAGTTCACCAAGTGGGTCGAAGCGAAGCCCATCAAAAGTTTGGATGTGGCTACTGCCGTTAGTTTCATTCGGCAGATTAACTTCAGATTCGGAGTTCTCCATGATATCATCACTGATAACGGGAATAATTTCTATTCGGATGAATTCCGTGAGTTCTGCTATACTCAGGGTACTCGGGTCAATTATGCTTCTGTAGCTCACCCGCAGTCGAACGGACAAGCAGAATGAGCAAACGAGATGATTCTTCAAGTATTGAAACCCCTATTGATGAGGGATCTGGAAATCGCTGCCGGCGCTTGGGTTGAGGAACTACCGTCTGTCCTCTGGGGTATTCGGACGACTCCGAATCGTTCAACCAAGCGCACTCCTTTCTTTATGGTATACGGGTCCGAAGCCGTTCTGCCGAGTGATGTTCGCCACAACGTTCCCTGAGTGGAATTCTATAATGAAGACGAAGCAGAAGTATCACGCCAGGATGGTTTGGACCTCTTGGAGGAAGAGAGAGAGTTAGCCTTGATCAGGTCGACACTATATCAGCAAGACTTGAGACGCCTTTAGGATAGACAAGTCAGAGGGCATGCTTTTCAAGAAGGCAACCTTGTTCTCCGATTGGATCAACAGAAGCCACACAAGTTAGCGCCTTCGTGGCAGGGGCCTTTAAAAATCTCCAAAGTCCTGAACAATGGAGCATATCGGTTGTATAACTTCAAAACCGATGCGGAAGAGGCCCGGGTGTGGAACGCGGACCTTCTCCACAAGTTCTACACTTAGTATAAAAACACTCTGTCATTCCTGTAATGAACTTCCAAGTGGATTCGATGAATAAAAGTCTTTGCTTTCCATACTCTTTGTCGAAACTTTTTTACTTTTGTTTGTTTTCCTCATCCCAAGTGGGTGCGTGGATAAACTTAGCTGTGAACTTGATTTCGCCTAAGTTAAAATCTACTCCGAGTGAGGACATCGTCCACACTCGGGGGCTTAGCCGCGAACCTGATTTCGCCTAATTTAAAATCTACTCCGAGTGAGAACATCGTTCACACTCGGGGGCTTATCCGCGAACTTGATTTTGCCTAAGTTAAAATGTACTCCAAGGGAGGACATTGTCTACACTAGGGGGCTTAGCCGCGAACCTGATTACGCCTAAGTTAAAAACCTACTGCAAGTGAGGACATCGTCCACACCCGGGGACTAAGCTGCGAACCTGATTTCGCCTAAGTTAAAATCTACTCCGAGTGAGGACATCGTCCACACTCGGGGGATTAGCCGCGAACCTGATTTCGCCTAAGTTAAAATATACTCCGAGTGAGAACATCGTTCACACTCGGGGGCTTAGCCGCGAACCTGATTTCGCCTAAGTTAAAATGTACTCCAAGGGAGGACATTGTCTACACTCGGGGGCTTAAACTGCGAACCTTATTTCGCCTAAGTTAAAAACCTACTCCGAGTGAGGACATCGTCCACACTCGGGGACTAAGCTGGGAACCTGATTTCGCCTAAGTTATTATCTACTCCGAGTGAGGACATCGTCCACACTCGAGGGCTTAGCCACGAACCTGATTTTGCCTAAGTTAAAATCTACTCCGAGTGAGAACATCGTTCACACTCGGGTCCTTAGCCGCGAACCTGATTTCGCCTAAGTTAAAATCTACTCCGAGTGAGGACATCGTCTACACTCGGGGGCTTAGCCGCGAACATGATTTCGCCTAAGTTCGAAACCTACTCCGAGTGAGGACATCGTCCACACTCGGGGACTTAGCTGCAAACCTGATTTCGCCTAGTTAAAATCTACTCCGAGTGAGGACATCGTCCACACTCAGGGGCTTAGCCGCGAACCTGATTTCGCCTAAGTTAAAATCTACTCCGAGTGAGGACATCGTCTACACTCGGGGACTTAGCAGCGAACCTGGTTTGGCCTAAGTTAAAAACCTACTCCGAGTGAGGACATCGTTCAAACTCGGGGACTTAGCTGCGAACCTGATTTCGCCTAAGTTAAAATCTACTCCGAGTGAGGACATCGTCCACACTCGGGGGCTTATCCGCGAACCTGATTTTACCTAAGTTAAAATCTACTCCGAATGAGGACATCGTCTACACTCGGGAGCTTAGCTGCAAACCTGATTTCGCCTAAGTTAAAAACCTACTCCGAGTGAGGACATTGTTCACACTTGGGGGCTTAGCCGCGAACCTGATTTCGCCTAAGTTAAAAAACTACTCCGAGTGAGTACATCGTCCACACTCGGGGGCTTAGGTGCGAACCTGATTTCGCCTAAGTTGAAATCTCCTCCGAGTGAGGACATCGTCCACACTCGGGGGCTTAGCTGCTGACCTAATTTCGCCTAAGTTAAAAATTACGACAAGTGAGGACAGCATCCACACTCGGGAAAAATCGGGCCAAGCGCTCAAAACAGTCAAATAAAGGCATTCAAATGTCATGCAGTTTGAAGCAAAAGTGCAGATAGTTGTAGCCGCAAACTCGACGCGAATATATGGGTACAGAAATCACTCGGCATACCGAGGCAAATACCATTTAAAAGTTCTTTATCCGAGGTTCACTCGGCTGTTGTCGGGGATGCTGCGTCGGTAAAGTTGTTGAGATCGATAACCTCTGCAATCCGAGTGGCTGTCGGTAGGAAGGTCTCCATGAAATCTTCGATCTTGGCGCTCTTTCTGTTGACGACCCTCAGCGACTTCAACTTCTCCTTGTGTACGCCCTCGCAATGCACGCGAACGAGGGAGAGAGCAATGTCTGCGCCAGTGCGGGCTGTAGATTTCTTCCATGATTGCACTCGGCGTGGCATGTCCCGCAGACGGTTGATGAGGGCGTCCAAGTTACTCGGGGACTCCTCTTCAGGGAGACTTCCTTGTCAATCTCCTTGGCTGCTTCGCGTAAACGGTTGAGGAAGATAGCCACCTCTGCAGTGCGCTCGTCGAGTCGAAGCAGCGCAAGAGCCAAGCTATCACGAAGAAGACCCGCACTCGGATCCAACTCCTTCTTGATTTCGGAGGCTTCCTCTTCGGCGTCCAAGCATAGATCTGATGAACACTGGGAGAAAGGGGAGTTAACGGGGGAGGAGAGTTGAAGAGAAGTGATTTGAAACTTGGTCGAGCTGAATACACACCTTTAAGCCTGTCGTTCATCTCGCTGCAGTAGTCCTCAATGAGCTTCTCGAGTTCCAGCTTTTTGGATGCGACTTGCTTCAGCATCGCCTCTGCCTCAACAGCCTCAGCAGTGCTCCTCTTGGCGACATCCTCCAGTGCTTTCTTCTCCTCCACCACTTCTTGAGGGACTTCAGCTTGTCCTCAGCTTCCTTCGTTTTCCGACTGGCCTCCTTCTGGGCAGTTGCCAGTTCACGGTCTTTCTTCTCCATGGCCTCCTTCATGGTCTCTATAGAAATGGAAGCCCGTAGTCTCTTAGTAAGTTGAAGATTCTCACTATGTACATCTGGTGAAGTACTTTCAGTCGGACAGGGAAAAAGGTTCAAGTTCAAAGTACTCGGTCAAGATTCGATTACCTCCGAGTGATCGCTTTTCTTGCTCCAGACGAGAACTCTTGGTCTTCTCAGCTTCGAGACTGCGATGCAAGTCATGTACCTCCTTCTCAAGGGCATTGTAATGAGTCCTGAGCTCGCACACGCTCTGCCGACAAGAAACAAGGAAACATCAGTGATAACAATCAAGCTCAAGTATAAGGTTATAGATCAATATCATTCAGATTTTGAGACTATCGCCGACTGCTTCAGTCAATGGAAGCCTCGGGGACTACACCCAGTGGATGCACTCAGCGCGCCCCCACTGGAGAACTACGGGTTCTAAACCCCGACGGTCAACGTCGAGAGGCTCTGGTCCATGGACCATTACCGCATGCTCTTCGACAAGTATCTCATCATTCGGATCGTGTTGCATTCGGATTTTGAGACAACCGCCGACTGCTTCCATCAACGGCAGCCTTGGGGACTACACCCAGTGGGTGCGCTCAGCGCGCCCCCACTGGAGAACTACGGGTTCTACACCCCGACGGTCAACGTCGAGAGGCTCTGGTCCATGGACCATCACCGCACCCTCTTTGACAAGTATCTCATCATTCGGAACGTGTTGCGGGTTCTACACCCCGACGGTCATGTCGAGAGGCTCTGGTCCATGGACCATCACCGCATCCTCTTCGACAAGTATCTCATCATTCAGAACGTGTTGCAAGCACCGAAATCATTCGGATTCTCAGACTACCGCCGACTGCATCAGTCGACGACAGTCTCGGGGACTACACCCAGTGGGTGCGCTCAGCGCGCCCCACTTGAAAACTACTGGTTCTACACCCTGACTATCAACGTCGAGAGGCTCTGGTCCATGGACCATCACCGCATCCTCTTCGACAAGTATGTCTATAAGATCTCCTACGAATAACAATCGGATTCTCAGACTTTCGCCGACTGCTTCGGTCGACGACAGTCTTGGGGACTCCACCCAGTGGGTGTGCTCAGCGCGCCCCCATAAACACCTAGTGGGTATGCCCCTGACGCAAACCCACTCGAAACTCCAAAAACATCTATAAACATCTACAACGCAAAAATTTTGTCTACAGAAGGTACTTACAAGAGTACTTACTCGGACGTTATTCTCCAAAGCCTCACCAGCGTCGCGTGCCTCCTTCAGCTTGTCGTTCATCAGCCTCAGTTGGATCAACGCCTCCTTACTTGCCCCCACCTGGTCCTCCGGGATGCGCTATAGTCCGATGGCGCTGGTCACAAGTGGAATTGTCAGAGGCATTCTGAGTGCTAATCTGGCTCCCGAAGAGGTTCCCCGAGCTGGTGCTGGTGCTTGAACAGGCAAGACATCCTGCATCACGACATCCACGTTGGTGGTAAGATTCGGTGGTTCGACCCGGTCGTCCACATCGATCTCAATCGCTTCACGTGGTTCTGCAAATATTTGAAGAGCATTCGGGAATAAGTCCAAAGAAGAAATGAAGATTTCAAAGATCATATATGATCAAAATTAAGTGTCACCTTTTGAAGTCGCGGCGTCAACCTCGCCCTTGTCCTTCTCTAGCGAAGCAGTTGACGTGTCAGCTCTGTAGAAGAATCACTCGGGATGTTACCTCATTCGGTCAATCATTTGAAGTGACCGTCGGAATGAAGATACTTACGCGGAATCAACCGGCACGTTCATCTTGGTCTTGGGCAGAACCGCCTTCCGAGGTTTGCTGGAGGTGATCTGCGGCTGCTTGGCGCCCTTCTCTGGGGATAGAGCGGGCTCGGCACGCCCACACTTTGAATTCCTAGCGGGAGGAATGACTACAGAGGACTTGGCGGTACCCGGTCCCCCTGTGTTGCCTCCACGGACCCCAGGGTCCTGGCGCGCCTTCGTGTGGGGCTCGGGAAGGATATCCTCCGAAGGAGAAGACTCCGCCTCGTCTCCTGGTTCCGACTCCTTCTCGTCTCCTCCCCCTTCACTGTCTTCCATATAGTCCTTCTCTCCATCCGAGTCGTCATGGCGCTCGTTGTCGCTTGCCACGTCAGTAGGAGCCTGGTTACCAGCAGGAATCAAGCTCACCATGCCCATGAAGCCCTTTCAAAATAAAAGTTACGTCAATCAAGATTTGATAAATGAAAGTCGCATCACTTGGAAAAAATATGGCACTCGGGATTTATCTCATTCACGGGATTCTTAATCGAGTACGGAGGCACACGCCTCGTGCCCCTGGGGTTGTCTCGAGCTGGGGGTGATGGCCTTGAGCTTGTTCGCCATGGCCTCTTCACTGAGATCCTCCGGGTGCGTACGCGTAGGGTCACTCGGACCCGAGTACTGCCACATAGGGTGGGCTCTGGCCTGCAATGGCTGAATTCTTCTCTGGAAGAAGACGTCCAGCAGGTCCCGACCGTTGATACCTTGCTTCACGAGGGATACCAGCGCAATCACAAGGATGTCTACGTCTACTCTCTCCTCCTTGGACACAGTCAACTTAGGGAGTCGCCGAATGCGTTCGGCCCGAATATGGTGGGAGACCCGACTGACCCTCTCCGACTGGGATGTCCTCACAGTAAAACCAAGTCAACTGCCAACCCTTAACCGTGTCCGGGAAAGTTATCAAAGGGAAACTACCTTTAACCCTCAATTGGATGCCTAAGCCCCCGCATAGCTGAACTACGTTCGTCTTCTCCTCAGTCAAAGTGGTTTTCTTCACACTCATCACTCGGCATGTGAATGGGTGTTTGAATAAACCCCAGTGAGGGTTGTAACCAAGGAAGTTCTCACAGAGAGAAACAAAAGCAGCTAGATAGGTGATGGAATTGGGGGGGGGGGGGAAGATGGTGGAGTTGGGTCCCGAAGAAATCTAAGAACGCACGGAAGAAAGGGTGAGGGGGCAAAGAAAAACCTCGGTCGAGGTTAGTTGTGAGGAGAACCCTCTCGTTCCCGCGCGGCGTGGGCTCGACCTCCCCCTTCTCCAATAGCCTCCAGCTTCCGGCGACCAGGAGACCCTGGCTCTCCAGGTCCTTCAACCGGCTGGCGGTGGTCCGAGAGGCCAGCCAGTCGCCCTGGACAAAGCCAGCCGGGGCGCCCGCGCTTGAAGAGGACTCGCGCAAGGACTTCTTTGCCCTCTCGGCCCTCGCGGTGGCGCTCTTCGTCATCTTCGGCGAGGAGCCACGACGAATCGGCGAATCGGTGGCATGGGCAAAGCTCTCGGCGGAGCAGAGGAGGAAATCAGAGAGGTAGAGAATGAGGATGTTTTTTCCTACCTCCCTCCCGGTCTCCTTTAATACTCCAACTCGGCCTAATCCCGGTCGTCGGATCTGTAGCAACCGCGCAATCAATGGGCGCATGCAGATCCACGATATCTCTGGGGCAACATTGCGGGGACGCGTGGCGAAATTCACGGCGCGAAAATCGAGGCGCCGCGGCCACCTCCCCAACTTTCCTGATACAACCGTCACGATTGCGCGCGCGCTTCCCCACGATTTCGATATCGCCGGAGATTTTGCAGTGCCACGACCCGAGTGAACTCCGTGTTCGCTGGTGCGTTCCGACGCGCCAAAACTCACCGAGTGAACCAAAAAGACCCGTCGAGCACTTGGGCGAATCTTTAACTGATTCAAGAGTACCCGAATGAAGGTCAAACGGAAGGTTCAATAGTCTCATCTTCAAGCCTTAAGATTATCTCTCCTGAGAACTGATCTGCATCAGGTCGAGTGGCTTGAACAGTCAGGCTGTTCTAGTCATTCGGAAGTTACTTAACCTGAACCGGTCGCGGTTTCAATACCGAGTGAGAAATGATCCGACTCATTTCCAAGCGTTCCCGAAACGATGCCAATGTCATGGTACGTTGGTCACTTGACTCCCAAAACCTCAACCGATTCGGGGCCTACTGACGAGGTCACCAACCCTGGGTAGGGTCATAGACCTCGCATCTAGGACACACCTGGGGTCCCACAAGTTCACGGAAGTCCCTGGACGACCGTAGCACTCGGACGAATGTACATCATGCACTCGGATCCTTGGAAGTCACTTGGACGTTACCAACCACTCGCCCTGGTTTAGACACCCGGACGTGAAGAAGTAGAGACGGCGCGGGAGCTACAACGTTCGAGGGACTTAACTCACATTAAGTGCTGTAAATGCTACGTTACCTGTAACGCTCGTAGTTAACACGACAGTTTCCAGTAACTCTAGCAGTTACTAGCATTAATGACCCTCGTAATGGCACTCGGCTGGTGTGGCGCACTCTATAAAGCCACACCCCGACACCAGAGGAAGGGTTACGAACTCCTTGTAATCAGAAACGTACACAAAGCAACACTTAGCCCCAGGGCTCGAGACGTAGGACTTTTACCACTTCCGAGTGGGGTCCGAACTCGTAAAGTCTAAGTGTGACACTTGCTCCATAGCTAGGCTTCGCCCTTACTCGTACGTACCGCCCGTACTACTGTTAGTATTACTCCCAAGACACCTATATCTACCATGCATATTGCACTTGTATCACCATCTCTTCGCCAAACTAGTGAACCTATACAATTTGCCATTGTATTGGGTGTGTTGGGGACACAAGAGAGTTCTTGTATTTGATTGCAGGGTAGTTTGAGAGAGACCATCTTCATCCTACACCTACCACGGATTGATAAACCTTAGGTCATCCACTCGAGGGAAAATTGCTACTGTCCTACAAAACTCTGCGCTTGGAGGCCCAACAAAGTCTACAAGAATAAAGTTGCATAGTATACATCAGCACCTAAGAAAGATGGTAGTATGCGAATGTGTTCCGATTACCATCCTATCAATGCTATAATCGTTAGATAGCGCCATCCTATTCCTCGCCTTGATGATATGCTTGGTGAACTTAGTGGTGCCACTATATTCTCTAAAATTGATTTTAAAAGTTGTTACTATCAAATACGCATGCAAGAGGGCGATGAGTGGAAAACGGCGTTCAATACTAAGTTTGGTCTATATGAATGGTTGGTTATGCCTATGAGTCTTTCCCAAGCACTGGGTACATTTATGTGTGTTATGCATTATGTCTTGCGACATCTCATTGGAGGTTGTGTTGCGGTATACTTTGATGATATCCTTGTTTTTAGCGAATCTCTAGAGGAACATGCTACACATGTTAGGAAAGTATTACAAGTTCTTAGGAATGAAAAACTATATGCAAACATGGAAAAATGCATTTTTGATGTTGACAAGGTTGTTTTCCTAGGATTTGTGATATCTTCTAAGGGTGTTCATGTTGATGAAACTAAAATTGCTGCTATTAAAACTTGGCCTACACCCACAAATTTGCAACAAGTGTGTAGTTTCCTAGTACTAGCCGGTTTCTATCGTCGTTTTGTCAAGGACTTTAGCACTATTGCATCTCCTCTACATGCTTTGAGCAAGAAGCCATTTATTTGGGGACCATCCCAAGACACCGCATTCCATGAGATTAAAAACATGGTTACTCATGCACCTTTGCTTGCCTTACTCAACTTTCTCAAACCATTTGAAGTGCATTGTGATGCTAGTGGTAATGGCATAGGTGGTGTGCTAATGCAAGAGAAGTGCCCAATTGCGTACTTTAGTGAGAAACTTTTCGGTGCTCAACTTAACTATCCCATATATGATAAGGAATTATATGCCTTGGTGAGAGTGTTACATGTTTGGGAGCATTATCTACGACCTCATGAGTTTGTCATACATACCGATCATGAAACTCTCAAGTACCTTAAGGGTCAAACTAAGTTGAACAAACGGCATGCCAAATGGAGTGAATTCATTGAGTCTTTTCCTTATGTCATCAAATACATTAAAGGTAAAGAAAATGTTGTGGCGGATGCTCTTTCCCGCAAATGCATGCTAGTTACTCAACTTGAATTGAATGTCATTGGTTTTGAGCATATCAAAGATTTGTATGAGCATGATGTTTCCTTTTCTACTCCATATGCTAAGTGCCAATTGAAACCTTGCTGGGAAAGCTACTACATAAAAGATGGCTATCTTATGCGTGCTAACAAACTTTGTATACCCGAGTCTTCTCTTCGTTTGTTGCCTTTGCAAGAGGCTAATGGTGGAGGACTTATGGGTCACTTTGGACGTGACAAGACATATTCCACGCTATCCAACAAGTTAGTTTGGCCAAAGATGTTTCGTGATGTTGCACCTTTCACCAACCAATGCTCTACATGTCGCAAAGCTAAGTCTAAAGCTCAATCCATGGTCTTTACATGCCTCTTCCTATACCTTTCCAACCTTGGGAAGGCATTAGTATGGATTTTGTGCTTGGTTTGCCAAGAACTGAAAATGGCCATGATTCCGTTTTTGTCGTTGTGGATCGCTTTTCCAAGATGGCTTATTTCATTCCATGTCATAAGATCGATGATGCTTCACATGTTGCAAATATCTTTTGTAGGGACATCTTACGACTACATGGCGTCCCCAAGACCATTGTCTCGGACCGCGAGGCCAAGTTCCTTAGCTACTTTTGGAAGAATCAAGGTACTTTTCTCTTCGGCCTATAATCCTCAAACCGATGGCCAAACGGAGGTGACGAACCGGACGCTCTCTACTCTCCTACGCGGGTTGATCAAGAAGAACATCAAGGAATGGGAAGAATACCTCCCCATCGCCGAGTATGCCTACAATCGCGCGCGTCACTTCACCACCGGCAGGTCTCCTTTCGAAGTGGTCTACGGCTTCAACCCTTTGTCCCCACTGGACATCCTTCCTCTACAACTCCAAGAGAGCGTCAACATGGACGGAAGCGCAAGGGCAAGCTACATAAAGAAGATGCATGAAGATACAAGGCGCACGTTCGAACGTCAAGTGGAACGCGCCACCAACAAGCGCAACCTCAACAAGCACCCCATGGTGTTCAAGACCGGAGATTTTGTGTGGTTACACCTACGCATGGATTGCTTCCCCGCGGAGCGCAAGTGCAAGTTACTTCCTCGAGACAACGGACCTTTGAAGGTGTTGGCATGCTACAACAACAATGCCTACAAGATCGACATTCCACGCGACAAGTACAATGTGAGCGACATCTTCAACATCAAGGATCTTTCCCCTTTCCATGGTGATGAAGATCTTGATTCGAGGACGGATCTTTCCCAGGGGGGGGGATAATGTGGACCATCCCATGGTCATCCCCATGGACCCATCTCCTACAACGCAAGCTCCAACGGGTCCTATGACAAGAGCCCGTACACGTGCAATTCAAAATGAGGTGACTTGTCTCCTATACGATTCTCCTTTTGATGTTCATGGAACTTGGATGCTACCTCAAGCGGAGATTCTATGCATGCTCAGGTACCATGAAGACGGTCTAGAAGACGGTCGGAGTGAAGGACAAGCCCCCATGAAGATGGACACGAAGAAGGGTGGACAAGAGCTACAAAAGAAGGGCACGTCACCCTCCAGGCCCCGGACATCCGGCCAAGGCCCCAGATATCCGGGCCATGGTGACTGCACAGGCGCCAAGACCCAGCAGCCGAAGCTACAGGGCCCGGACATCCGGCTGCCGGACCTCGGAAATCCGGCCGGACAATGCTAGAATCGAAGCCCCCTTACCAGCCGGGCCACGGACATCCGGCGCCATCTAGACAGGGAGCATCAGCAGCCGCACCGAGCCCCGAACATCCGGCCCCCAACAGAAGCCCCCGACATCCTGCCCCCTGGCCCGGACATCCGGCCCCTGTGAGACTGCCACGGGCCAAAAGGCCATGTAACCTCTCCCTTTTGCCCCAACTCTACTAGCACTATATAAGGGACCCCTCCTCCTCATTTTAGGGTTAGAATGTGTTGGCTCATAGACTAGTTGAGCATTTCTCCTTCCATAAACTTCTCTTAGAGAGATTGCGACATCTTGTTGAGAAGATCCTATGGATGTCAGGCCCCTTCTTAGGGAAGATCCCCTAGTGGATTTCAAGACCCATCTCTCCGGAGTGGGAAAGCTACCGGTACTTGTATTCGTTCGTTGATTTTGAACCTTGTATCTCGTGTTCGTTGGATCTAGTGGATGTGTGACTTGAGGATCGTCTTTGAGTGTTTATTTCCCTCTTGATTTTCCTATCTTTCCTTCCAAGTGTGAAAAGATCGACACCCACGGGTTTGCCCCGTATCAGTAAAACTATTCGAATAGTCGTGTCCATGGTGAAGGATAGTTGGATGACCGCTCTTGGGCTACGTCCATTGTTTTACAAAACTTGGTGTGTGTGTGACTAAAGAGAAACTTGAGCTAAGTCTAATGACTTGATGAGATGATGAAACTAGAGACGATATACTCTGTTTATACTAATATCTGTAACCTGTTCATATGGATATCTACAACCTCATGATGCATGGCTTTACAAATGTTAGGACATGTTGTTGCACTCAAAACTAGCTTTCTGCAAAAATACCTACTTAGGATTAAACCATGCATGATTATCTTGTTCCAAACATGGGCTGCTTGTGAGTACATTCAAAAGTAGTCAAATGTACTCATTGTCTTGCCACTGGTTATTTTATTGGCCATGCTTGAGAGAACAGGATATAATGAAGAGTACCTTGGTGACGGGCATGCGAGCTAGGATGCTTCCCAGTCAAAATGCCTGTAGGGTTAAGGCAGATGGCATGGGTCCGCACTATCGTTGAAGATTTCATCTGCGAGTTTATGATTGGTGTATTGGCCTCCGTGGCCCTATCCATAAATACTTGGCCATTGCGGTCAAATTTATGTCAAACGGTACGTAATGGATGTAAGACTCTTGTTATTTAGTTTCTGTTTGTTCAGTGAGCATTGATCTCTGGGATCACTGTACACGTGCATTCGGTGACTTTGACTTATGAGTCGGGGTCCCCAGACAAACAGTTTGCGATGAGCCAAAATAACACAAATGATTACTCATATAAATATGTGTGTGATAGACGGCATACAAGTCACTTGGATGAACTGTTTATGATCAACCAAAATAATAGAAACAATTTGGCAGATCAAGCTATGTGCGCTAGACGGCATACAGGTCACTCGGATGAACCGCTTGTGATCATCCCAAACAACATAAACATTTAGCCAGATCAAGGTGTGTGAGATAGACTACATACATGTCACTCGAATGAACTGTTTGTGATCATCCCACATAATAGAAATGTTTGGCCAGATGAAGTTGTGTGCGATAGACAACATACAGGTCACTCGGATGAAATGTCTGCAATGAGCGAAAAATAACATAAA
This sequence comes from Elymus sibiricus, assembly GCA_039707655.1. NCBI lineage: Eukaryota > Viridiplantae > Streptophyta > Magnoliopsida > Poales > Poaceae > Elymus > Elymus sibiricus. The sequence continues at coordinate 188,922,392 of CM077673.1, forward strand.
CGATTCGTATTAACAAGATGCGTGTGATACCCAGTAAACAGGTGAGTAATAACAATAGTGTTGTAAGACCGATAATAACACAGATGATTCCTTCTATTAGGGTGAGTGTGTTGTGGACAAACGGTTCCTGGTAAACAATTGTCTGCGATTAATGAAATTATCACCGATGGGTTCGGTAGTTTAATCCGTATGCGATGTGATTTTCTCAGTCTGCACACACATCTATGCTGTGTGTACAGAACAACATGATTGCATAACCAAATAAAACATCCAAATATATAAGTGACTACACGCATAACATTGGCACACCTCAATAAGCTATTACACACATAAAAACATGATTGCATAACCTAATTAAGCATCCAAATACATAAGTGACTACACACGTAACATTGGCACACCTTAATAAACTATTACATACGTAATAAACTATGAGCAACAATCATCAACGCATCTACTTCCCATGATGCTTGCTAGCACCGCTCTGCTTTTGGCTCGAGCCCTCGTCGTCTTCAGGTAGGAGGCACTTCCTCATGTCAACGATCCGCCTTAACATCTCGTAGCATGTGTATGCGTCCTTGGCCGTGGACTGGAGGTGATCTTCATCTAGTCTCCTCATACACTCTCCTCACCCAGGCCTTGTTCTTCTCGGACTTAGACCTCATGTCTTCGTAGTTGCGGTTGACGATGTCCACGGCAAGGTCAACCAGGGAGTCCTTGTCATTCTTTCTGCCCCAAACCCTGTAGTGGCGGTGGATGTCGACAAGCTTCTGGCAGGCCAAGCCCAAAGTCTCGAGCACTTTTAGAATGTTGATGGTGTCCATCGTAGAGAACCTGTAGTCAGGGTTGTTGACAAACCTGGTGAAATGATTGCAAGGCATTGTGGCCAGGCAGTAGTGGTACAGGAGGACGTGATGGCACACGCACAACTAAGCGACAACAACCTTCTGATCATGCCCGACATGACCGCCAGTGTACGTGAGGTGGAAGCCGACCACTTTGTACTTCTCATGCTTAGAAGCAACTCATCCATAGTGTTGATGAAGTCCTCCAGCACGACCGGGTCATTGGTGTACACCACCATGAGGTTCGTCTTCCTGATGTGGGCATCCACATGATGCACGCCGAACTCCATTGGAGCGCTGTTGTATATCCTCTCTATATGTGTCGCTGTTGGTGTGCTTATTGTGTTGTGGGGCGCGAACGAAAGGTTGAAGAGACTATGGTTAATGGCTGTGGATATAAATGGGGGCCTTAGGTGCTGGAAAACCGGCACGTCCAGATGGCAGTTTTTGTAGCGCGTGATTCCATCGTGGCGGATGTAACTGCATCATGGCAATGTGTGCGGCGCAACCGCATGCATATGGCACCCCAAATGTGATCGTGGGACGGCCCCAACCGCGAGACCAGAGCGCCCAGAGGGACTCAAGGTCTAGCACGACCACTTTGTACATGTGCGAGTCAAGCAACAACTCCATAACATGGATGGAGTTGCCTACCTAGATCGGATGGTTGGTGTACACCACCGAGAGCTCCGTGAACCTTCTGTGCATGTCCCGTACAACATGCATGGTGAACTGGCTCTCGTCGTAGGCATGCCGCTGAGAGCGCCGTTGGAGCCGTGCAAGATAGCCTCTCTGTATTTGTGGTCGTGGTTGTGCTTCTTAAGGTCGTGGTTGTGCATATTAAGGAAAAAATAGTATTGTCAATATACGAGTCTCATACGATGCCATTTGAATGATTGTATCACAAATGACAGAAATATTACAAAGGTTCAAATTCCAGCATTACAAGGTTCAAATTCAAAGATTACAAGGTTCAAACTAATATTAGAATTGAAATTTAGACTGTGCAGAAACTTTGTCATGCAGCTCTAGACACCCATGCTGATTAGCTGAACATGAAAATATGAAATATTCAAACTGGTATTAAGAAGTTTCGCAACTTCATTTTTTCTGCAAAGGTCCACCACTGACATATCATGTATGGGCTTGCAATAAGGACTTTCGATTAGTTTGTGAACTGATTTGCCAAAATGAAACTGAACTCTTGCAGAACCTTTTCCATTCTGTCGTACTCGCCGACGCTAATCAGCATACCATTCATTTTTGCGCGATGAATGTATGGCAAATCTCACTGCCTTTAGAACACTTTCTCTCACAACAATGAACCTGGCGAATGTAATCTCCGGTAAGGTCCCTCAGTAGGAGTTCAAACGAATTTTTGAGAGATGGAGCTCAAGGCATTCGAGGGGATTGTTATACTGCATCACATTATCCACTACCGGGCCCGATCGTACCTACAAAAGAAGAGAATGTATTAGTGCCTGAACACACAAGGACCGCTTTGATTTATAGGGTTTCTAAAATACATGAATAGAGTCACATGCCATCTTCGATGTTGCATGATTAACCTAGGTGTTCGATTATAGTATAGAAAAACATTGGATTCTTCACAAGAGGTCAGAGTGGATGGAAATTTTCCTTTGAAAACTAGTACAGATGAATCCAAATGCTTATTTATTGTAACCACATGAATCAAGCAACCACTATAGGAAAAAACATGGATGTATTGAAATCCTACAATATTCCTTCAGAAATTGTAGTACATTCGTCATTGTAAACTTGGCAAACGGGACCAAAAATTGAACTCCCTTGTGGTTGACATTTAACAGGAAAGGAACATCATGTCGATATATAGCTTCTCCAGGCATGAAAAGCATCTCAGGAATCTGGCAACTTGGTCCAGGTTGGGTCCGGAAAGTTCTAGTGCAAAGACCTTCACTGTGCTTAAATATATGGTCGAGCTTGTTAGAATCATTTTTTGGGTGATAAATGAACATACATCTTGAAAATAGAAAAAAAAAATTAATTTTAAGAAGGAGAAGAAGGCGACCTTTGTACCTGGACGGTTATGGATCCAACAGCAAGTTCAGAGAATTCGACAGACAAGTAGCCAAACACTGTCAACTTTGACGCATAAATGACCCTGATTCTTGTTGGACCTTCTTGAATAATTACAAGTAATCTCTCAAGTAAAGGCATGTCCTCAATGACCATTTGGTGGTTCACCTTCTGTGATCTGCTGCAGCACCAACAATACACACAAATTGGCCGGAGACTCATGGTGGCTATGTTGAGGCTACCTCAACCAATTGATTGCCTGAAGCTGATGGGACTTGAGCGTTGCACCGCTGTGAAGCAGGCGCTCCATGTTGTCCTTAGGGATGCAGATAGTGGCAAGCTCATGGAGATTCAGTCAAGGGAGAAAAAGAGCAGGCCCGGCATTAATCTCGGGGAAATGGAAATTCAATGAACCTGGCAATGCGCAGCGTTGGTGCGAGGCGCAACATGAATGGTGGGAGTGAACGCATATGCCCATCATTAAAATTTAGCTCCTCGAGCTGATTTAGGGCGATCAATAATAACCAGTCGTCAAGCTTGACACGGTCCTTGACGTTGGAATGGAACTTGCCTATGGTAAGGCCTCTGATTCGGCCTTAGTGCATGTAGAGGATCTTGGACAATGCATCCAAGTGTTTCCAATAGCCATTGCAGAGCCTGTGCTCGTCGACGAGGTCGAGAGGCGTGCAACACCATAGGGGGAACCATCGCCGGGAGCGGATGGTTGTCCGCACGTCATCATCGATTGGGAGGTAGGAGATGATGAGTGCCAACATATCATTGAGGAGGCCGCTAATGAAGTCTAGGCCTACCGGAGGCGCTTGTGGTTCTAGCTCGACCCCCCTCGGCTTGATGGCAACCTCGTCCTCCACCTCGAGAGTCTTGTCACCGGCGGTACTTTCTAATATGAGTAGAGTAGTGGGAGGATAGGTATTATGTAGTTAGAACATGGTAGAAGAATAGTGTATTGGTAATTAGAAGTTACTAGGTAGGAATACGTTTAACAGATTTAGAAAATGAAACCCCAATTGGTTGCTTAAATACTACATAGTTACTTTGATATTTCTACGCAAGTCAACATGCAGATTCTTGAAAGAACACTTACTTCGAACAAAGTCTGGATGGATGATATCGTCGGGGAAGTTAGCATTTATGATATGACCAGGCTCTTTTAGGTGCAGTGCAATTTTAGTGCCAGCTTTGAGTACATAAAACTTAGAATTTTCTGTCCAAAGGCCCGCTTCAAAATAGGAGTGAAAATCTTCATCAAGTTTTACAGAAACAACGATTGTAAATCCATGGTTTGTGTTCAATATGACATCTCTGGAGTCTTCTGTTATGTAAAGGCCAAGAGTTTGTACTACAATTGTTGTTGCAAAGCAAGGGATGTACTGCAGGAATAGATAAGATTGTTAAGGAACAGGGTAACATGCTAATATGGGAGTAATTAAAAGAACAATACATCAGTTGAAATCAAAGGACAAAAAATTATAAATAAACAGATAATGTAACCATGACGTCATGCAAATATGAGAGTAATCGAAAGAACAAAACATCATTCATTTGCTTAATATAGAAGAAGAAAAAAAATCCCCTTTGACGTATATGCTGCATGGGTCACTGATGACCCACAAGTATAGGGGATCAATCGTAGTCCTTTCGGTAAGTAAGAGTGTCGAACCCAACGAGAAGCAGAAGGAAATGATAAGCAGTTTTCAGCAAGGTATTCTCTGCAAGTGTTGTAAGTAACAGTGGTAGATAGTTTTGTCGCAAGATAATTCGTAACAAGTGACAAGTAACAATAGTAGCAATGGTGCAGCAAGGTAGCCCAAACCTTTTTGTAGCAAAGGACATGCCTGAAAGTACTCTTATATTAAGCAAGTGCTCCCGAGGACACGTGGGAATTTCTGTCTAGTCATATTCATCATGTTGAATTGATCCGCGTTCGCTACTTTGATAATTTGATATGTGGGTGGACTCGTGCTAAGGTGCTGTTCTTACTTGAACTAACAACCTACTTATGATTAACCCCTCTTGCAAGCATAAGCAACTACGAAAGAAGAATTAAGATAAATCTAACCATAGCATGAAACATGTGGGTCCAAATCAGCCCCTTATGAAGCAACACATAAACTGGGGTTTAAGCTTCTATCACTCTGCAACCCATCATCTACTTGTTACTCCACAATGACTTCCCTTAGGCCCATAACATGGTGAAGTGTCATGTAGTCAACGTTCACATGACACCACTAAGAGAAGTAACAACATACATATCAACAAAATATCGAACGCATACCAACTTCACAAGATTACTTATAACAAGACTTCTCCCATGTCCTCAGGAACAATAGTAACTACTCACACATCATCAATATGTTCAAGATCAAAGGAGTAATAATGATAATTAAGGATCTGAACATAATCTCTTCCACCAAGTAATCCAACAAGCATCAACTACGAGATGTGATCAACACAACTAGTAACCCTCAGGTACCAATCTGAGATTTCGGGACAAAGATTGAATACAAGAGATGAACTAGGGTTGGAGATGAGATGGTGCTAGTGAAGAGGTTGATGAAGGTTGGTCCTCCCGCGAAGGAGGAAGCATTGGTGATGATGATGGCTTCGATCTCCCCCTCCCGGAGAGTTATTTCCCTGGCAGAATCTGACCGCCGGAGTGCAACAGGGCCTCTGCCCAGGTTTCCGCCTCGAGATGGCGGCGCTTCGTCCCGGAAGGTTGCTTATGATTTTTCTAGGGTAAAACACACCATATAGGAGAAGAGGGGCATCGAAGGACCAATAGAGGGCCCACAAGCCATCTGGCCGCGCCCCCAGGGGAGGCGCGGCCTGTTGGCTTGTGGCCTGCTGGCAGCCCCTCTCCGGTATATTTTTGCTAAAGAAAATTTTAAATATTCCAACAATATTGACCATAAATTTTCAGGTCATTCTGAGACTCGTGATATTTTTTGCCTTTTTCTCGGTTTTTCGGTCCAGAATTCCAGTTTCCAGATATTTCCCTGCTTGTGATGTACCTTGCATATTCAGAAAGAATAAAAATAAGAATTGCATGATAATGTGGAATAATGGACAAAAATAAGGTAGATAGTGGTAAGAAATCATGATGCAGAATGGACGTATCAACTCCCCAAAGCTTAGACCTCGCTTGTCCTCAAGCGAAAGCCGAACTCTAAAATAATGACCACATAATTTGAGAGAGAGGTGTCGATAAAAACAGAATACGGACATGAGAGCATCATGAATATCATCATAGAAGCAAGTTTTCAATCATATAACCTCCCATGAACAAGTAACAATCTATTCACAACTGAAGAAATATAGGGCAAAATATTTATTGAGAACCAACAAGCAATGCAATTAGTCCTTGAGATGATCATAGCTTTTGCAATCGAGAGAAGAGTCTATGTAAGAGCTTATATTTCTAGCAAGTTCACATATTCAACTATGATGTAACCTTCTATGATTGCTAACATACATTGCATATTTTTGGAACAAGTGACTCCGCGGGACACATAGGAAGATGGGTACTTTAATGTTCTTGCCACCCAACTTATTTACCTCAAGGATAATGTCAACAATAATGGAACATGATCATTTACATTCAGCTAGATATATTTGTTTGAATCTTTCCTCAACATATAATGCTTGCCACTAGATAGTTTGGAGAATAAGAACAAGGGAAATATTAATGACCGCTGCATGAAAATAAAACTTGTAAGAACATAAAAGATAGAGCCTTCGTAGAGGGAAGCAGAGGTTGTCATGAGCTTTTATTTGTTTGATATGTTTAATCTCTTAACATAAAGGAACATCACTTCATATTGCCCCTTGTGATAGCAAACTTTATTATGCATTCTGTCGCTTTTATTACTTCACCATCACAAGATCGTACAAAGCTTACTTTCCCTTACAAAAAAAGATCTTACATGATTAGAGGCAGTTTTTATTGCCTTGTGAAACAATGACAACTTACTTGAAGGATCTTATTAAATCCATAGGTAGGTATGGTGGACTCTCATGGCAAGAAACTGGGTTTAATGGTTATGGATGCACAAGTAGTATCTCTACTTAGTGCTAATCTTTGGGCTAGCAAAAGGTCCTAAGCAAGCATCACATGTTAAAGGATTCAATACCATATAACTTCTATGCAAATGTAAACAAGCATGATCATTATGTTGTCTTCCATGTCCCACTTCAACACTTGATCATTATGTAATATTTTAATGGAAGCTCAGAATCATAGAAGGTGTTCATGATAGTATATTTATATGTAAATCTTTTCTTCTCTTCCACACTTTTGCATAGATCATATCAATTACTAACATTATGTTTGTTGGTTTCCGACACTTCTTATGCTTATACCTCTTTTTCTATGTGAAGTCATTACTTCTCAAGAGATAGGCATATGATTATTTTCTCTATTCTTTTTATTTGTTTGCTAAGATGATGGGTGCAAGTGAAGAAGGGACATACGATCTCAACTAACTTTATTATATAACTCTCACACTCGATTACAAGGATAGGTAGAACTCAAAGCAAAAACTCTAAACAAAGAAAATCTGAAATTTAACTCCCTAATTCACAAAAAACTAAAGATCGAACTAAGATAGAAAGTGGTGGTAAAAAGTGATGGTGGTACAATACGGGGGCACCCCCCAAGCTTGGAAGAAGCTAGGGGTTGTGCCCATGCCCATGTACTCAAGTATTCTTCGGTGATGGTGGTGATGTGCGGAAATCCTCCATCTTCCAAGGCATAGGCTCCCCATCATGGAATGAAACTGTGGTCTCCGGGATCCTGAAATCAGCAGTTAGGCTCATCCTTTTAAACCTGGATTCATACTCATAGTTTTGGAGTTGGAGTTGATAGAGTTGATCTTGGAGGTGTTCAATCCGATCTTGATGCTTGGCGAGAGCCTCCCCTACGCTTTTGGTGTCCATCTTGTTTTCACGGATCAAGTCTGTGATCATAGAGTGATTAGCACTCAAGCCACGTTCAACCATCCCTTGACACTTGAAGATTTCCTTCTCCACTTGTGCAAGCCTGGCCTTCTCGCTTCCCTCCTTCTTCGGGCCTTGAACGTCCCGGCTGGTGAGCAGCCCCTCACGCATCTTAATGGTCTGAGGGTGCCTCATCACCTCCGACAGGTAGGGATTGATGACCTTCTCAAAGAACTTGTCCTTGGTTGGCAAAGGGGAAGTCATAGCGATCTAGATCTATCAGAAAAATAGCCCGAAACAAGAATAGAGGAAAATCTCGCGAGGCGGTGGTCAAAACATCCGGGAGTATATATAATGATTTTTTCTAGGTCAAAATACGTGTTCCAGAAGAAATCGGAGTCTGGAGGCCACACGAGGGACCCACAAGCCATCTGGCCGCGCCCTCAGGGGGGTGGCCTGTTGGCTTGTGTCTCCCTCATGGGTCCTTCCGACTCCGTTTTATTTTTGTAATTTTTCTAAAATACCAAAAATGACATAAATTATTATTATGGAATATTTGGAGTCGGTTTACTTACTATACCACATACCTACCCCCTTTTCAGGTTTCTGGAGTGTTCCGGAAGACTTCCTTGATGGGTTCTTTTGGTGTGATGACTTGGATGACATTTGTTTCTTCATTAATGGGTGCACCTCAAATATAATGCTTAATTCTTTGCCCATTCACCACTCTCGGATTCTTGCCTTCGAAGTTGTTGATTTTTATAGCTTCGAAGCGATAAACCTCCTCAACAACGTATGGGCCTTCCCATTTGGAGAGGAGTTTTCTTGCAAAAAATCTGAAACGAGAATTGTATAAAAGCACTAAGTCTCCTACATTGAATTCTCGTTTTTGAATTCTTTTGTCGTGCCATATTTTAACATTTTCTTTAAATAACTTAGCGTTTTCGTAAGCTTGTGTTCTCCATTCATCAAGTGAGCTAATATCAAATAACCTCTTCTCACCGGCAAGTTTAAAATCATAGTTAAGTTCTTTAATTGCCCAATAAGCTTTATGTTCTAACTCAAGAGGTAAATGACAAGCTTTCCCATAGACCATTTTGTACGGAGACATACCCATAGTATTCTTATAAGCAGTTCTATAAGCCCAAAGTGCATCATCTAGTTTCTTAAACCAATTCTTCCTAGATCTATTAACAGTCTTTTGCAATATTAATTTTATTTCTCGATTATGCAATTCAACTGGACCACTAGACTGGGGATGATAAGGCGATGCAATCCTATGGTTAACATCATATTTAGCTAGAAGTTTACGGAAAGCACCATGAATAAAATGTGAACCACCATCAGTCATTAAATATCTAAGAAATCCAAACCTCAGGAAAATAATATCTTTAAGCATTTTAATAGACGTGTTATGATCAGCACTACTAGTTGGAATAGCTTCTACCCATTTGAGGAAGGAAAAGGTCCCATAAAGTCAAAGCCCCAGACGTCAAATGGTTCAATAGCAAGTTAATAATTCATAGGCATTTCCTGACGCTTATCGATGTTGCCGATCTCTGGCATTCATTGCATGAAAGGACATACTTACGAGCATCTTTGAAAAGAGTAGGCCAATAGAAACCAGATTGTAATACCTTGTGTGCAGTTCGGTCACCGGCATGGTGTCCTCCATAAGCTTCAGAATGACATTTCCGAAGAATCTGTTCCTGTTCATGCTTAGGTACACATCGTCTAATAATACCGTCTACTCCCTCTTTGTAAAGATGTGGGTCATCCCAAAAGTAATGTCGTAGGTCATAAAAGAAATGTTTTTGTTTTGTTGATATGTGACTCTAGGTGGATTGTATTTAGCAACAATATAATTAGCATAATCAACATACCAAGGAGCGCTACGTGAAGAATTTATAGCAGCATTGTTCATCAGGAAAGCTATCATCGATAGGAAGTGGGTCATCAAGAACATTTTCCATCCTAGACAAGTTATCTGCTATGGGATTTTCAGCTCCTTTTCTATCAATGATATGCAAGTCAAACTCTTGAAGTAAAAGTACCCACCTAATAAGCCTGGGTTTTGCATCTTTCTTTTCCATAAGGTATTTAATAATAGCATGATCGGTGTGAACAGTTACATGGAATCGACAATGTAGGGTCTAAACTTATCACAAGCAAAAACAACTGCTAAAAATTCCTTTTAATTGGTAGCATAATTCCTTTGAGTAGAATCTAGAGTTTTACTTGCATAATGGATAACATTTAGCTTCTTATCTACTCTCTGCTCTAGGACCGCGCCAACAGCATAATCACTAGCATCACACATAATTTCAAATGGTAGGTTCCAGTTAGGTGGTTGAACAATAGGTGCAGAAATTAAAGCATTCTTAAGTATTTCAAAAGCTTCTACACAATCATCATCAAAAACAAAAGGAACATCTTTCTGAAGAAGATTAGTTAACCTCCTAGAAATCTTAGAGAAATCTTTAATGAAACTCCTATAAAAACAAGCATGACCAAGGAAACTTCTTATACCTTTGATATCTTTAGGGCATGGCATTTTCTCTATCGCATCAACTTTAGCCTTGTCTACCTCAATGCCTCGTTCAGAAATTTTATGCCCAAGCATTATGCCTTCATTAACCATAAAGTGGCAGTTCTCCCATTTCAAGACAAGACTAGTTTCTTCACATCTCTGCAAAACTCGATCAAGATTTCTCAAGCAGTCATCAAAAGAAGTCCCATAGACGGAAAAATCATCCATAAAAACCTCAACAATCTTTTCACAAAAGCCAGAGAATATAGCAGTCATACATCTTTGAAATGTAGCAGGTGCATTGCAGAAACCAAAAGGCATACATTTATAAGCATAAGTTCCAAAAGGACATGTAAAGGTAGTTTTCTCCTGATCTTCTTTTGACACAGGTATTTGAGAAAATCCAGAATATCCATCAAGAAGGCAAAAGTGGGTGTGCTTGGATAATCTTTCTAACATTGGATCAATAAAAGGCAAGGGGTAATGATCTTTCTTAGTAGCTTTATTTAATTTTCTAAATCAATTAGCATCCTATAACCTGTTACAATTGTTTGTGGAATAAGCTCATTCTTATCATTCGGGACAACAGTAATACCTCGTTTCTTAGGAACACAATGAACATGACTTACCCACCTACTATCAGCAATAGGATAGATTATACCTGCCTCTAGAAGCTTTAGTATTTCAGTTCTTACCACTACCTTCATCTTAGGATTTAAGCGGCGTTGATGATTAACAACAGGTTAGCATCTAGTTCCATATTAATCTTGTGCTGACATAGAGTGGGGATTATGACCTTTAGATCATCAAGAGTATATCCAATAGCAGCCCTGTGCTTCTTTAGAGTTTTAAGTAATCTTGTTTCTTCATGCTTTGAAAGGTTAGCACTGATAATAACATGATATACCTTCTTTTCATCAAGATAAGCATATTTCAAAGTATCAGGTAAAGTCTTTAATTCAAACACGGGATCTCCTTTAGGTGGAGTTGAATCCCCTAGTATATCAACTGGTAAGTTGTGTTTGAGAATAGGTGTTTGTTTGAGGAGAATCCTATCTATTTCATTCTTTTCATTAATTTGCATATCATTCTCATGGTCTAACAAATATTTTTCTAGGGGATCAGTAGGAGGTACGACAATAGAAGCAAGACCAAGCATTTCATCTTTACTTGGTAATTCCTTCTCATGCATTTGATTAGTAAACTTGGAGAAATTAAATTCATGAGACACATCACCAAATCTTATTTTAACCTTTTCAGTAGCACAATTGATTTGAGCATTAATAGTGTTCAAGAAAGGCCTACCGAATATAATGGGACAAAAGTTATCTTGTTTTGAACGAAGAACTAAGAAATGAGAGAGGGTACTAGACCTTTCCACATAAAACCTCAACATCTCTAACAATCCCAAGTGGCGAAATAGGGTCTCGGTTTGCATGTTTAATAGTAACATCAATATCTTCAATAGTAGCGGGTGCTATGTCATTCATAATTTTTTGATATAAGGTGAACGGTATAGCATTGCCACTAGCACCTAAGTCATACAAGCCATGTTAACAATGATCTCCAATTTTAACTGAGACAACAGGCATGCCTACGACTGGTTTATTCTTATCGAGCTCATCTCTCTCGTTTCTAACAGGTTTTGCGATTCTAGCAGCTTCATCCGGAGGTCGATAACCTGACCATCAATATTATCAACTAAGAGGTCCTTAATCATAGCAACTTTAGGTTCAACATTTATTTGTTCAGGAGGTGTAGATGTCCTAACATGACTTTTATTGACCACAGTTATAACTTTAGCATGTTCCCAAATTCTAACAGGAAAGGGAGGTTTCTCAATGTAAGCAGTGGGAACAACATGATCAACATGACTAATAATTATCTCTTCTTTCTCAATTTTAATTGGTTTCTCTAATGGTGGTTCGATGGGAGGATGATATTAAAACCACTTTTCTTTGGGAAGATCAACATGAGTAGCAAATGATTCACAGAAAGTAGCTACTATTTCAGAGTCAATACCATATTTGTTGCTAAACTCATGAAAGGTGTTGGTTTCCATAAAAGATTTAACACAATCAAAATTAAGTTTTATACCCGACTCATTACCTTTGTCGAGCTCCCAATATTCAGAGTTGCGATTAATTCTTTCCAAAAGATCCCATTTGAATTCAATAGTTTCATTCATATATGAGCCCGAGGAAGAAGAATTCAATAATTTTTAATCATCCTGAGAAAGCCGAGCATAAATTTTTTGTATAATCATTTCTCTTGGAAGCTCATGGTTGGGGCAAGTGTGCATAATAGATTTAAGCCTCCCCCAAGCTTGAGCGATGCTTTCTCCCTTGCGAGGCCAAAGGTTATATATATAATTCCGATCACGGTGAACTAGATGCATTGGGTAAAACTTCTGATGGAATTCCAGCTTCAAGCGATTCCAATCCCATGATTTAATATTATCCAATAGCCTATACCACATTAATGATTTTTCCTCCAAAGATAAAGGGAAAAATTTCTTCTTAACTTCGTCCCTGGACAAACCTGCATGCTGAAATAATCCACAAACCTCATCGATGATATCAAATGGAAATCAGGATGAGTCGTACCATCATAAGGATCAGACAATAGTTTTTCAAGCATACCCGAAGGAATCTCATAATAAATATTTTCAGTAGGTGCAGTAGGTGGAGGAACAATTTCCTCATCTTCCATTCGGGGCGAAGATGCCCCGAACAAGCCACTCAAAGGGTGACTGCTCATAGTGACAAGCAACAGTTCATTTCAGCACGTATAGAAAACGTTTCCTTACCAATTTCCACTTACCAAAGGCGCTTCACTCCCAGGCAACGGCGCCAGAAAAGAGTCTTGATGACCCACAAGTATAGGGGATCAATCGTAGTCCTTTCGTTAAGTAAGAGTGTCGAACCCAATAAGAGTGTTGAACCCAACGCCTCCCGTCAATTCACAAACTTGCTCGCATGCCTCCCGGCCAGCCTGCGCAGTAGACTACTAGCATGCATCCCGTCAAATCACACCTCCTTGCATGGCACGCGAGATGTGTATTGTTTTTCTTTTTTGAGGATTAATTCTGCCGCTTTATTGTTACTTAACCCAAGCTTCAACACGTACATTGTTGTTCTAACGCCCACGGTTTGGATTAATAAACCGTTTGCGATGTTAACACCACAGTTCTATGTTGCATCTATTAACAAGCTCCCGTTTGCAAGAAGCTTGGATGAAAACTTGTCTCAAATTGGACAATTTTTTTAACACAACCTATTGGTTCCATATCATGACAACATGTCAATGTTTCATGAATTCTAGCTTAGCTCGGGATTTACTAGAATTTGAAAACCAAGATTCTCAATTTTTGCGGCAGAGGCACGATGCTGAGATGTTTGAAATTAATTGCCTTTTCTTCCATGGGGACTAAACATGCACCTAACGACACATTTTTTATTTTCAATTCTATTTTAGTGCACTATGGCGTGTGCTTGTAGTTCACCTATGAAATTTACAAATTAAATCCCTAGGGAATCAATTAACAATGCATGAAAATGCCTCAATGTTCTCTAATTTTTTTTCAAATTTTAACACGACACTCCTATTGTCACATGTTCACTGTAGAAATTTTTTGACATGACTCGAAGTGGTGGTAGTGGTGGAATGGGTGGGGGGAAGTGGGTCCAGCACACAACGCATCGTGTGCCTCCGTGTGGGATTGTCTAGTTTGTGAGGCAGGTGCCACATAGAAATTCATGCATTAGATATTTAAAACATCACATGCCCTTTTTCATGCATATGTTCGAGTCACATGAATGCGGTGGTGGTCCTCGCACACTACCTCGTGTGGTTATCAGCGACACACCCAGTCGTTGCCCCCGTGCCGGTTTATCACTTTTACTTGCGGTGAGATGGGTTTAATCAAGGTGGACTCATCTTGGTATGTGTTACGGTGCATATCATTGTGATTTTCCAGACGAAAGTTTGAACGCGTGTGTACACGTGCTCCCACCGGCTCGAAGTAAGTGGCCTACGCGTTGTGAACCTCCATGGGGCACTTTCCGGTTTGCGAAGGTGCCACATCAAAGGTGTGCATTGGGTATTCTAAAATCACACAACACCTCCATGTATATGTTTAGGACACATGGAGGCGGTGGTTGTCCTCGGACACCCCTCGCGCGGTTATCTATGTCGCTCCCATCCGTGGTCCCATGTGGTCCTTCACTTTGACCACAACGAGAGAGGTTAATTAATGTGGATTCTTTTTTGTTTGTATTACGGTAGGTCATGGTGACTCGAATTGGGGAGGGGGGCATATATATACTACGTACGCGTCGTGAACCTCTCTCCATGCGAGAACTTTATGGTTTCTGAGGCAGGTGCCACATCAAAGTTGCATTGGGTAATTAAACATCAGACAACACTTCCGTACATATGTTTGGGCCACACGTAGACGGTGGTTTTCTTCGAACACTGTGTGGTTATCGGTGGCAAGCCCATTCCTGGGCCCACGTGGACGTCCATCACATTGACTGTCAACGAGAGAGGTTAACAAAGTGCATTCTTCTTGGTGTGTTATGCTATAAATATTATAGGTGATGGTGAGTTTCCTGACTAAAATTTTGAGCGCATGCTTATGTATGCATGAATCATTCTCACCGGCGCTCAAAGTGGGTGGGTGGGGGGGGGGGATGGGCTAGCTAGCTATATGCATCATGAACCCCTCGAACTTGCATCTAGTATATGTTCAGACACTCCATTGCGTGGTTATCGGTAGCACGCCCATTCGTGGGCCTGGGAGGCCGTCCATCACTTCGACCGACAACGAGAGAGGTTTGACCAAGGTTGAGTCTTCTTGGTCCGTGTTACAAAAGGTCTTGGTGAGATGCCCTCCCACCGACTCAAAGTGCATGTGTGTGGGGTGGGGGTGGGGGTGGGGGCACTATACTGCGTACATCCTGAACCTCCATGGGGTCGGGGATGTCTGGGTTGCGAGGCGTATGTGCCACATCAAAGTTGTAAATTGGGTATATTTAAATATCACACCGCCCTTTCATACCTATAGTTGGGCCACCCGCAGGTGGTCGTCGTCTCACCCATCTCATGGGGCACACACACCTCTATGGGACCATAGAGTTCACCTTTGACCGAAAGTGCGATGGGGTGGTTTGACCGGTATGGATCCGTATAGGTTTAATTTTCATGTTACGATAGGGTGAGATGCCAGACCTATTCGGGGGCATGCATTCGTAGCTAGGATTCCCTCCCGCCGACACAAAGTGGGGGCAGACGAGACATGTGCCACATCAAAGTTGAGCATTGGGTAGTTAAACATCAAGCCAGCCTTTGCATACATATTTTTGTTCCACGTGCAGGTGTGTTTGTGTTCTCACCCTTTCCTTCATTTTTTTGTGGAATGCTCATATATATTATCATTATAGGAGTAAATACCAAACGATTTGAAGGAAACAACCGTCTGCGATTGTATACTCAACACACATAGTTCCCTCAGACTACCCGTGAGCCACACCCGTGCCCTCTCACATCAGTATAGTGTACTAGTAGCCATGGGATATGATTGGGATCCATGAGGCTTCCCTCACAATCTCAAAAATGTCTACCCTCCTTGAGTGATTTAAAAAATGGTGGTTCCGTGGGTTTTTTTCTATTAGATAGCACACAATTATTATGTTTGGGCTGTGTGCGATGTTTGTTGTTCCCGCGCCGCTTCAATCTTTTCATCTAAATTTTCACTAGCCCACGCATTTCACTCCCGCCTAGTAAAATTTTCAGTAGCCATGACATGTACTCAAACAACACCTTGGCCCCCCTCCATACCCCACCCACACACACTACCCCTCCCTTGCTCGTACCCTAGCTAGCTCGCCGCCGCCGTCGCCCCCCTCCACTGTCAACCTCTACCGGTCTGCCCGTGCATGTTACCCACCGATCTCCATACCCTCATCACCCTGAGTTTCTTAGATGATGACTGCGAAACACCTCCTTTCCCAAAGACACCCACCCCCATCACCATCCACCCACTCTAGAGAGTTGCAACCTAAGCCCGACGACGGTTCCCAGGGAGCTCGAGGAGTGAATGGCCAAAAATAGGTATATCGAGGCCTCTCCAATGGGCGATGTTAAGGTGACCGCCGAGGCCCCTGGGGAAGGTGACTATGATGACTAGACGACGGCTTTAAATCAGTAGGCTCACGCATTTCTATATGTCACAGTAGGTGGCTACGACATTGAGCTGCTCGACAGGGACGGCTTGACGCGGGATATGTCACAGGTTAGTGGCACACCCTCACCCCGCCGGGTTCAACCGCCGTGGATATCCTCCATGACCCCGCCGTTGATCTCCTCTGCTTCGCTGTCAGGCATTTGTCCTCCTTCATCGCCATTGTGCCCCTTTTTTCATTTATGAAGGACACATTCTATGGCGGTGGCTCGGCATCGTCAGCTGCCAAATCAGACCTCATCGACGAAGACAACGACGATAAGGGCACCTTCTCTTCCAAGGGGAAGATCCAATCTGCGACATCAGGGAGGGCACCCTCCAGCCGTGCTCTTCCAAGGGGAAGGAGCCCATCTGTGACAAGTGAGGAAACCCATGATTTGTCTTGCCGTGCCACTTCAAAGGGGGAAAACTGCATATGATTGTGCTAGTGGCCTTTACCATGCTAGGTTTTAACCATGTCATGTTTAATTATTTCAGTCAAGCAAAATATAATGTTCAAAGGTGCAATCTGATATGCTAGAGTATCAATTGTTCGGTTCAATTTCACAAACGCCTATGTTTGGTTGTCTGTAGTGAGCATATACCTTGTTTAAAAGTTTTTGGTTGTTCGTACTGAACATATGTCCAGTTGCAACTGCTATATTGGGTTTCTAGTATGCCATATTTATTTCATTTATTCGTAATGTGATGTTCTGTATGTGCAAGAATGTATTGTGCAGTCCACTTTCATCAATACCAGTTTCAACGACAAAATTGGTTCCTATTAAAGCTGGTGTAGTTAACACACCCCTGTTTATTTCAGTTTTCTGACAATATGACGTTCAATCATACAATTAGATGTTTAAGCACAAGCTATGTTATATGGAATTTCAACAATACCGCTATGAATGACTATATTTGGGTGCTATTAAGCCTATTGTAGTGAACATATGCCTCCTTTAATGTTTTTTGGTTGTTCGGTTGTTTGTGGTAAGCATTTGTCTAGTTTCAATTGCTATATTTGGTTGTTTCTAGTATACCTTGTTTATTTAGTTATTCAGAATGTGCTGTACAATTTGATCAATACTAGTTCAATGGCCATATTTGTTTCTTGGTAAGCCTGGTGTAGGTCACATGCCCCCTATTTTTCACCCTGTGATGTTCAATTATACATTTCGATGTTTAAGCACAAGCTATGTTCTATGCAATTTCAACAATACCACTGTGAATGACTATATTTGGTTGTTGTTAAACCTATTGTAGTGTGCCTTTGCCTCTTTTAATGTTTTTTTGGTTCCCATGGCTATATTTGTTTCCCACGTCTTATATATACTCCCTCCGCCCCATAATATACGATATTAATACATCCAATATGTTAGTATATTGGATGTAATAAAATATTATATAGTGGGACGAATATAGTATTGTACTACATCACTGCGCAATTGTAGTTTATGTTCTAATAGTAACTTGTTGCTTGTAGGTACATATGTCATTGGTAAAGATCTATGCTTCGACCCTTTTTGCATGTGGGGCAATGAGATATTCATGAACCAGCATCAAGTGAGGAAACTAATAAATATTGTTAGTACAATGGGTCAAAAGATGGCAATTAAAATATTTGTTTACAATTTGTCCAAGACGACAGTGATTTGCAGGATGGTAACTAAGAACTTTGTAGCCTTTTTACTTCCCATAATGAGTTCTTAGATGACAATGTCTGAATCTTTTTCGTCAATAGCTGTTCCCAACGTAGTTTACTCAAGATCTCCTCTAAAACTACATGATTGTTGGCCATGCAAAGGTAAATGTATTTCTACCAGACTACAAAGATGATCTAGAAGTCCTTATAAAGATAGTAAAGGATGGGCGGTCGGCCATCACAAGGGGTTGGACTATAGTAGTGCATGCATTAGTCATGGATGACGCACAATATGGGCATTCCGCTTCACCTTTTACATCAATCATAATATCTTTCGCCTCTTTATTTACCCTCTTTAATACAAGTATTCAATCGTCGTTCATCATTCTTTATTTGGTGCTTATGTATTTTTTTGATGTAATTCTTGAACATCTGTACGTGTGAATCGAATAATGCTATTGTTGTTGAACCTATATCTGTATATATGGATATGAAAAAAGCTATTCCCTAATTTCAAATTCAAATTATGTAAAATTTTAAATTGCAGCAATCAAATTAGGGAAAAAATATGCTCTGCATGTCATTACGCCGCACACGGTTTGTAAATCTCAAAAGATGTGATATACCTGATGCTTTTTGACATGTTTCACAGATAGAAAACATGTGCGACCATGCACACAATTGCCGTTTGCGAACCGTGTGTGATGTCAGACAATATCACAAACAGTGCACAATCATAAACTGTTTGTGATAGTGTCTCTATTGCACACGCGTCACAATCGAAAACTGTTTGTGTTGTCATACGCATCGTAAATGTTGCGACATAGAATAGCTTGTGCAATAGTTATCTTGTTGGACACGAGTGCGACAGTCGAACATTTCTTAAACTTTTCCGATGGTTAAATTTTCATCTTAATTATATATCGCAAATAGTGTGGCAATTGTAAATGTGTGTGATATTCCACTTATCATACACGATTTACAATTGTGAACGGTTTGTGATGTGGCGCACATCGGAAACGTTGTGCCACATAATAGTGCTTGCGATGGTAATGTGATCCCACACAAGTCTCAAGGATGGACCGTTTTGCGAAAGATTATATATCTCAAACGGTTGACCGATGACTCTCTTTTGTGATAGATGCGAACATTGCATATGCTTATTTAGACCAAACGTTTGCGTTCTTGTTCCACATTGCCGACGATTTTTCTGTATCATGTGGGATGGACCCCCTATCATCCACACATGCAAGGCGACAGTTTAAAACTCTGTCACGGAAAGGGGGTAAAAATAGTTTGCATAGGACATCGTTGCACCAGTGACTACGAGACGCAAGGTGAACCGCCGCCCGTCATCGTCAACTCTGGGAAAGCCATTGAATCCTCTAGATATCCTGTCAATATGTTTCATCGTGGGTGTGCTTACTGTTATAGGGCACTACCAAAAGTTTTAAGAGATTAAGTTTAATGGCGGCAAGAATAAATGGGTGTCGGACGACCTAGAATATCGGCACATCCGCATGGAAGTTTTTGGAACATGTAACTGCATGGTGGCGCCGCGCACGGTGCAACTCCATGCATATGGTGCCCCAAACATACATGATCGTCCGTTGGCCCCAACCCCAGGCAGTGCACACGGAGGTACACAGGCAGATTGCGCAGAGGGAGACGAGCAAAGAGCATGGAGGGATGCGAGCAGAGCGCGTCGCAGCCGCCTCAACCGTGAGCAATCACATGCATTGAGTAGTTGAACATATAGGGAATGGCTGGCCCGCGGCGTCCTGGGAAACGGTGTCGTGTTTCACATCACACCATGGGCGAACAATCGTTTGTGATGCTGTGTAGAGAACAACCGTTTGCTAGGTAATCAAGTCGCAAATGTTTTATTATTATTAACCGTATGTCTGTGCGTCATTTTTTCCCTCCTCTCGCACGTCTTGTCACCATGTTGCCGCCGAGGATTTGAGTGCATGCTTGAGCACCGCACATGTCGGGGTACGACCATCTATGGGACCATTGGGCCCCTTTTGCGGTTCTACTATGGGGATCTACGCGAGCAAAGAGCAACACCAACTCAAGCGCGATCGGGGTTTTAGACAGGTTCGGGCCGCTCGGAAGTGCAAAACCCTACGTCATGTGTGCTTATGATTGAGTGTAGATGTCCAAAGTTTACAAGGAGCGCCGTCCCCTGGCAAGATGCTCGAGGGTGCTGCTACACGGGCAATTGAACAGGGTTTCGACCTTTGTTTAGGTAGCCATGGACCTCCTTTTATAGGTAAAAGGGGTTACCACAGTGGCTAAAATGGTAAAATACATCTAGGTGAATAGTGTCTATGGTAGTGGGAAATACCTAACCCTGACGGATTAGGACAGACACATTAAATGCGCCATGAGGTGTCACGCTGGCGATGCTCCCCGGCAAGGATTGCCTCTCCTTATGTGGCGTTCGCCCAGCTACCTCTTATTATCTTGACACGCCGTTCGGACGGGTGTCATTAAAGCTATTGTAATTTCCTGGAGTTGCCACGTACCCCGACAAGGTCTACTTAACAGCCTTCCCGCTCGACACCTCATTGGTGGTGACGGCCGGCTCGGTGAGGTGGAGCGGGTACGCTGTAGTGGAGTCTTGCCATGTGTTGAGTCTTCCTCACCGGCAAGAGGGCTTGCCGATGGCTCAGTCTTGTGGCATAGCATTTGGCCGGATGGAGAGTTGCCCGACAGGGCTCATCGAGCCAGATGGGGCTACCGCCTATGCACAAGTCAGTGCGCTAAAGGGCCTGTTGTTTAGCGCATCGACAACACAGGCGTTTTGATTGGTCATGCGTCAGCTCGAAGAGGCGCCAATGAATCGTCGGTGAGCCCGTTCCCGTGCAACCGTGCAAGCTTCCCACCCAACTTGGTGAAATCCCCCAAAACCCCAACACTTACCGACTTGTTATATAAACGCTCACGGCCTGCGACTCTGCTTAGCATTGTCCCCTCCCCTAGTTGACAATGGCACCGGTCCGACGTGCTCGCTCAACCACTCCGTCAGAGGATAGTTCCAGCGGGGAGGCTGCACTGCGGCGGCAACACAGTCCCTAACAACATCTAGTGCGCATGACGGTTCTGTTGGGTGTGCACACACCACCCACAACATGCTCCGCCATCGCTGCCCGACAGCAGCTGGTGCTGTCCGCCATGGCCTCCACCCATCGTTGGCTGCTGGGCCCATCACCCGCTCTTCCACCTTGGCATGAAGGCGGGAGGTGGTGGCTGTGGAAGGCCAACCGCTCGACATTTGCGTCAGCGACCTTGCATGCTACATCAATTTTCCGGGGGAGGAGGAGAAGCGCCAGGTCATGCACGCAATGGAGATTACCCGCGCCGAGGCCAGAGTAGAAGTGGCAACAATGGCGCAGAATGCGGAAATCTACAAGGAGTCGCACCGCTTCGAGGAGGTTCGTTAGGAGCGGCAGAGGGCGTATGAGCTGCACGTGGCTCATGATGGAGTAGCAGCAGGCGCCGGATTCCACTCCTCTAGCTTGTTGGTAGTCTCATCCTCCTCTGCCTCTTACTGAGCACGCTCAGTGGAGGATGCTGCTAGAAGTAGTACAAAGCCCATTAGTAGTATTTATGGGCTATTTTTTTATTTCATCTGACTACAGATATGGTTGAACTGTACTACAGACATAAACATAGATAGTATATAGTTGAACTAGATATTTTAGTATCTGGTTGGCAACAATTGAGGAAAATTTTGTTCGGTTCACCCGTCGAGTTAAACTATTTGTATAAAGAACGACTGCTTAATCTATGAACGAAATCTATGTTTAGTGAATTTCATTTGCAAAATTAGATAGTACTAGTGAACTTCAGCTGCAAAATTTGACAAATGGCAGTGCTACAAGGTTGACAAATGGCAATGTTACTATATTGAAAAATGCCAATGTCTCCAATTTAACAAATGGAAATATACTCAATATGACAGATGCAAATCTAGCTATATTGTCTATAGGAGCACATGGGTCATTAGAAAAAATTGTTTGTGATGATAAACATATGTTGGTAGCAAACTATGTGCGATGCGCAAATCCTTCGCGCCAAATTTTCACTTGGCTTACTGGCAAAGGAACCACAACTCTCACTTAATATATGTGATGAATACTATTCGGAACAGACACAGGTATTCGATCTAAAATGTTTACAATGAGAAGAGATACATGTCACTCAACAATGTATTATTCAGTGAAAAGCATAGATGGTTTTTTATTCACGTTGATAAGTCTGTAGAAAAACACTTACTTGATCAAACCATAGATTTCATTCAGTCACTCTATGACATTACATTCATACGATCGAAATACAAAATTAAACAAAAAAACTAATTACAGTGGCTCTGGTGGCGTCTTGCCCCGGTGTTGGCGTCTTGCCAGATACCGTTTGTCAAGTCTTCAAGCCAACCCGAAAGGTTCTAGATTTATGCATCAAAGAATTGATCGTCCCACGATTGATGGGCAGGTGGCGGGGGGACGACGACTCGTGGCGTTGCGAGGAAGCGGTCGATGGGTGCAGGCGCGTACACGGGCATGGGCGCGACAGGTGCAGGCACATCCATGGGGACCGATGCGGCGCGTGCAGGGGTGCGCATGAGCATGGGCGGAGGCACTTGCGCTGTCACATACATGAGCTCGTGCAGGTCTATGGGGACCTCGCTGACACCCGCGGCTTCCGGCGCTGCGATGGTGCTCGATGACTAGCCCATCAATGCCACGGGGATGGTCGCTAGCACAAGCGCGAGGATGAGAGCTGGGACGGGTGTGGGGGTTGCATCCATTGCGACGAGCTTGTTCAGGGAAGGTGCATGAGGTCCCATTCCTCCGTATTTTCAATCTCCTCCGGCTCAGAGTTGACTTCACCAAACTAGAAGACTAGTGGCATATGATCCTTGTGCGCCATGGCATAGGTGGAGGTCTGGATGATAGGAGGCAGGTAAGAGGGGAATGGGAGGCAAAGAGAGAGGATTGTGAGTGAATGAGCAATAAGGCCTCCTATTAAACAATGTCTCGGGCGCCATTAATGGAGAAGTTGGGAGTGGGGCGGGCAACGATGGAGGTCAAAGGGCTCACTTCCCATGAGCCCGCGCATCGGATTACTCACACGCCTCCCAGTGAGCCTGCACAGCGGACTGCTCGCATGCCTCCCGTCTACTCACACAACTGCCCGCACGCACCTCATAGACAATAAAAAGTGGCACGCTGATAACCCACAAATATAAGGGACCGTTTGTAACCTTTTTTCAATAAGAGTGTCAACCCCAACGAGGAGCTAAAGGTAGGATTTATATTCTCTTCAAGTTCTATCGACCACCGATACAACTCTAAGCACACTAACATTTGCTTTACCTAGAACAAGAATGAAAGTACATTGCAAGAATAAAACTAGAAGTACTTTGAGATAATAAAAGTTAGTTTGTCGATTTAAAGCTTTTAGATAGCGATGAGAAGGATTTGTCCCTAGGAAGTGGATATCTAGATCGATAATCATTGTTGTACTTTTATGAGGGAGAGGCGTAAGCTAACACACTTTCCATACTTGGATCACATGAACTTATGATTGGAACTCTACCAAGCATCCACAACTACTAAAGATCATTAAGGTAAAACCTAACCACAACATTAAGTGTAAAGGCCCCTTTAATCCCATATGCAACAACTCCCTTACTCGGGTTTAAGCTTATGTCCCTCTTGCAACCCACTATAAGAGAATCATGAACATATTGTAAAACCCTACAGCCATAATCCCACACGTGTGCATGACATGAAGGGCACCATAAGACAACACCAAAATAAAACATGCAAATCAAACCAATCACGATCATCATTCAACCCGTAGGACAAAACGAATCTAACCAAATATCATAGGAAAGCAACACATCATTGGATAATAATATGTGGAAAAAATGATGCGGAGCATCCTTCGGTCATCCCCATGGGCACCACACCAACTCATCAAGCACCAAGTGGACCCGCAACAAGAGCTCGCACACGAGACATTGCAAGCAAGGTGAGCTAACTCCTTTTTGAGCTTTACATGAATATGATGGGACTTGGTTGCTACCTCATCACGAAATCTTGTGTATCATTAGGTGCAAGGACGACCCCCACCATGGAGCTAAGGAACCTCACCAAGCCCAAGAAGGACGAGAAGCTTGCACGAGAGGCAGAGACCAGCAACAAGAAGAAAAAGACGCACCGAGGCGACCCCGTGCACATGACCCCTTTTGGACCCCGCACGCATGGCCTATCAAGAGAGTTTATGGATACCCCGTGTGCATGGGCCCCTCCGCTATAGCTGCTGGCTACCCCGTGTGATAAGGGGATGCCCGATATTCTCAGTGAGCTAATGGATCGATGATGAACTTCTTGTATAACTTGTGAGATGCTCATGAACTCTCCAACTGTTCCCCCAATGCTACTGCGACGGATCTTCAACCGTATGGATATTCACAACACCACACACTTGCGTACGTATCCACCGACCACGAATCGGTTCCGCAATCTCCCAATTCCCAATGGAACGGCCGATAGGACATGATTTTCAGTAGAAAAACACCATATCGAAACGAATTTGTTGAGAAAGATATTCGAGGCAAAGAGGAATACAATTTTAGAGGAATGGTTAAAGCAATTCAATCTGGTAGAGGTTTAATAAAAAAGTGGTCTAACCCTAAAAGCCATGACTTACAAGGGTATATAAAGTTCCCTGGACGTCCAACCTAGTGTTGGGGTCCAAAACAACCTTATTTCTAACTTTCCTAATTTTGGTGTACCAAAGAACGGGGTTCCTAGTACCCTGACTTGTGCACCAGACGACCGCGGCTCCGGATCGGCAAGACCTAGTCGGGCTGGATCTGGACGCCAAGCCCCTCCATACGAGGGGTCGGGCAAGCTGGCAAGCCCCTCCTTGCCGGAGGACTCAACTACCTACGCATCCGCCAAGGCCTCTGCCCGCCAATCCGTCACGCCACGCCACCAGGCTGGTTGTCCAATCGCTTAGGTGCCAAGCGGGCATGCGCTTAGGTGGAGCTGGTCGGGGCGCTTGGCAACTCTCCAGATTTACAACAGAACTTTAATGACACCCATCCCACGGCATGGCAAAGGAATAAGAGGTAGCTGGGCGAACGACACAGAAGGAGAGGTAGTCCTATCCGGAAGACATCGCCAGCGCGACACCTCACGGCGCATTTAATGTGTCTATCTTAATCCGTAAGTGTTAGGTGTTCCCCAATATCGATGTAGCCAGCGATTTCGGTAGAGGGATATACATTGTTTATCCCTGTGTAAAGACCATTTTAGCCAGTGTGGTAGCCCCTTGGATTATAAAAGGAGATCCATGGCTACCTTTAGAAAGGTCGACACTCCGTTCATTTACATGCATAGCAACGATCCCTGAGCATCCTTGTCGGGCTGCGACGGTCCTGTATTGTGAACCTGAATAAACCACACCACACAGGACGTAGGGTATTACGCTCCGGCGGCCTGAACCTGTCTAAACCCTCGTGCGTGCATGGTTCGGTGGAGCTCTTTGCGTTAGAGGATCTCGCTTGCCGAACCCCGGAATGGGCCTTGCCGGCCCCATAGATAGTCATACCCCGACATCTTCGGCGCGCCAGGTAGGGGTGCCCCTTTACCTGAACCTTCGCCGACTCCTGCGCATCATTGTCAAAAGATTTTTCAATGACCATGCCTCCCAAGAAGACCAAGCGCGCAGCGACGCCCGCTCCATCCGCGTCCAAGCTGCTCTCGCAAGTGGTCGCCAGCGATGCTGACGGAGGCGGTCCTCACATTCACCGCGCCGGTGAGCGCAACCAGAACACTACGCGGAGCTCCGCGAGCCGCGATCTAGACCCCGCCGTCGTGGAAACACGGAATGCGCCTGCAGCAACCAGGATGGACACCGCGGAAGCGGCGGCGGCTGCAGCAGCAGCAGCGCCGGTGACAAGACCTCCGCCTCAACCCTCACAAGGCAACCGCGACCAACGCCCCCAGGGTGGCGACCCTGGGCGGCGCGCGTACATGACCCCTGTGCTTCCCTCTCAAGACATGCAGGGCCGAGCACGGCAGCAACCTCCTGGAGGGAATGAGCAGCGCGCGACGGCGTGGGCAGACACTCCTCCTGGCACGGCCAGGAGTAAGAGCGCTACCCACGCCTCGCACCGCTCCATGCCCAAGACTCCAGAGGAAGCTCTGGCGCAAGCCCAACTATTGCTGAACTTTCTCCCGCGCCAGAGAAGATGGAGGACTGGAGAGCGACAATCTAGAGTCTGCTGAGTTTCATGAACCGTGACACGTTGGAGGGAGCTGGCCCGTCGTGCGCCCACCAGGCGGCTCCGGGGACTCCCACCACCGGACACGACGCCGGTGGGGCGCACACGGTGCAGTCTCCCCCATAGCAGCGGCAACCTACCCGCTGGACCAACGTACAACACGAGGTGTCGTATACGTCGACGGATCCGTGGATGAACAAAGATCAACACCATGTCTTAAAGGATAGGCGCAAGGAGGATGCTCGCACTACCATCGAGAGGCGGCGTCAAGCATGCCACCAGTCCGATGGTTGCGCAGACCCAGCCGTTGACGCGCCTATGCCGGGGGTGCCCGGAAGCTTCCCCTACGAGGTAGGCTGCCCGGCGTTCGCCCACGAGCTACGGCATGTCCGCTGGCCCTCCAGCAGACCCTGATACGTCTCCAACATATCGATAATTTCTGAAGTATTCATGCCATATTCACCTATGTTTACAACACTTTTATATGGTTTTGATGCACTTCATATGATTTATTTAGAACTAACCCAGACTGACGCTGTTTTCATCAGAATTACCGTGGTGTCGTTTTTGTGCAGAAAACGGAAGTTCTCGGACTCGCCCGATTTTTTTTTTGATTTTTTCTAGAGGAAATAAGCAACATTGGAGCGAAGACCTGCTGGAGAGGGTGTGCCAGTGGGCCACCACGCAACAGGCCACCCCCTAGTGGCGCGGTGAGATATGTGGTGGGGCCCACGTGGCTCCGTTTCGCGCGATTCCAACGCTGAAAAATCCCATAAATACCAGAAACCCCATAAATAAAGAGAGACCCCTCGTTCGGCCGCGACAACTCTCTGTATCGACAAAAAAACAATCTGGAGGCATTCCAGTACCCTTCCTGAGAGGGTAGATCATCTGCGGTGGCCATCTTCATCATCCCAGCGGAGGCCATGACGAGGAGGGAGTAGTCCACCCTCGGGGCTGACGGTTTGTACCAGTAGCTATGTGTTCAATCTCTCTGTCTCTCTCGTGTTCATGAGATGGCACAATCTTGATGTATTACGGGCTTTGTTAATATAGTAGGATCGTATGATGTTATTCCCTTGCTACCTTGTTGTGATGAATTGAATCTTTACCTTTGAGATCTCGTTATGTTGGATTGAATATTATGGATTGAGAACACTTGTTGTACATCTTGCGTGGGGTACCCGTAGTGACATTGGGGTATTCTATTGATTTACTTGATATATGTTCAGGGATCAACTTGCGGATTTCGGTGACCTAGGGGATCTATGCATAGGGTTGATTGCACGTTTTTATACCACGTTCTCCGATAGAAATCTTTGGGTGCTCCTTGAAGATCTTTGTGTTGGATTGAATATGATAGATCTGAAATTGTTTGTTGCATGTCGCATAATTTACCCACGGATACTTGAGGGGACATTGGAGTATCTAGGTGCCATTAGTGTTGATTGATGTGTATCATTGGTGTTATTCTAGTAGGAACTCTAGGGCTGTTTGTGACACTTATAGGAATAGCCCAATAGATTGATCGGAAAGAATAACTTCGAGGTGGTTCTACTACCTACACCAATTTCATCTTACTGTTCTCTGCTAGATAGGAACTTTGGAGTGATTCTTTGTTGCATGTTGAGGGATGATCATATGATTCAACTATGTTAGCACTGTCGGGAGATTGCACTAGCGAAAGTATGAACCCTAGGCCTTATTTCCAAGCATTTATACACCATTTTGCTCGCTGTTTTACACTTGCTACCTTGCTGTTTTTATATTTTTAGATTACAAAAACCTATATCTATCATCCATATTGCACCTGTATCACTATCTCTTCGCCGAACTAGTGCACCTATACAATTTTCCATTGTATTGGGTGTGTTGGGGACACAAGAGATTTCTTGTATTTGGTTGCAGGGTTGCCCGAGGGAGACCATCTTTATCCTATACCTCCCACGGATTGATAAACCTTAGGTCATCCACTTGAGGGAAAATTGCTACTGTCCTACAATACTCTGCGCTTGGAAGCCCAACACGAGTCTACAAGAATAAAGTTGCGTAGTAGACATCAAGCTCTTTTCTGACGCCGTTGCCGGGGAGGTGAGTGCTTGAAGGTATATCTTTAGATCTTGCAATTAAATCTTTTTGTTTCTTGTTTTTCACTAGTTTGGTTTTATAAAAGAAAACTACAAAATAAATATAAATCGATCTTCACCCACTTGCTAATCTTTTCAAAAGACCCGATTATGTTGGAACAATTGCTAGTGAGAGTTCACTAGATTATCTTTATGAGGTCTTGCTTGAAAATCATGAATCTAAAAATTGTGAAATTTATAATTTGATTCATGATAGATCCTTGAATGAAAAGCATGATAGCAATATTGCTAGTATGAATTCTCTGAATATCTATGATGCCAATGATATGCAAAGCCACAAGCTTGGGGATGCTATGTTTGATGAAGATGATGTTTTTAGTCCCCCCAACTTTTGATGAGAAAATTTATTATGATGATGGCATGCCTCCTATCTATGATGATTATGATGATGACATGTATGCTATAAGGAATAATTATAACTATGAAACTTGTCATCATGATTTTAATATTCAATATGGTTATGCCAATCAAGTGTCTCATGATAGCTATTTTGTTGAGTTTGCTCCCACCACAATGAATGAGAAGAAAATTGCTTATGTGGAGAGTAATAAATTTTCTATGCTTGTAGATCCTGAAAATGATGCTTTATGTGATAGTTATATTGTTGCATTGCTTCGTGATGCTACTGAAAATTACTATGAGGGAGGAACATATGCTTGTAGGAATTGCAATAATATCAAGTTTCCTCCCTATGTGTTGAAAATCTTGATGTTATGCTTGTTTTGCATTCCTATGCTAGTTGATTTTTGTTCCAACAAACTTTTTGCTCACAAAATCCCTATGCATAGGAAGTGGGTTAGACTTAAATGTGCTTGTCATGAGATTCATGATGCTCTCTTGCATGTTTCAATTACTATTCCTATGAGAGCATCATTGAAATCATCATGCCTAGCTAAAAGGCATTAAAGTAAATTGCTTGTTGGGAGACAACCCAATACTTTTATCTTCTGTTTTTGAGTGTTCACATCATTACGCTACTGTAGTAATCATGTTTTGTGTCTTTTATTTCAATAAAGTGCCAAGTAAAGCCTTTGGGATAGTGTGGAAACTTGTTGGTTCGATTCTGTGCAAAAGCAGAAACTTTTACGTCTAGCGCATCATTTCTATGATTTTACAGGAGAGTCATAAAATTATTAAATTTTTACACAAAATCTCTATGAAAATTCTCTACCTTTTCCTTATTTTGCAGAATTTTTAGAGTCAGGGAAGCATGGTGTTCATTCAGATCTTTACAAACTGTTCTGTTTTTGTCAGATTCTCTTTAGCATGCATAGTTTGCTTGTTTCAAGTGTTAACATAGCTTATATTTAGTGATATAAATTATGGGAATGATATAATACAGTAGTTATCATGTAAGAATAATTGTGAATCTTGTCTTGACGGTACCTATGTGAATGATCTATATTTACTAAACTAACCCATCTCACGAAGTTCCGTTAAGTATTGTGAGATTGAAGTTTTTAAGTTTTGGGTGAGACACCGATATGAGGTGAATAAGGAGCAGCAAGGACCTAGTCTTGGAGATGCCCAAGGCACACCCAAAGTAATATCCAAGGAAGACTCAAGCGACTAAGCTTGGGGATGCCCCGGAAGATATCCCCTATTTCATCTCCAACATTATCGGTACATCTTACTTGGAGCTATATTTTTATTCGTCACATAATATGTTCTTTGCTTGGATCATCATTATATATTTTTATTTTCTGTTAGGTGTTATTTATAATATTGTTTTTCAATAAAAAGTTCCAAGAATTTCCTTTAGGATGCTTGAATTGCATGTTTGATGTGTGCTGTGTAAAAACAGAAACTTTTGCTGTAGTGTTTGAATTTTCATATTTTATTGGAACGTGGAAAGTTTCTGAAATTTTTACAAAGTATTTTCATATAAATTCACTATGACGTCCTCAATTTTCATAATTTTTTGAGTTACAGAAATACACTACTTTCATAAATTGCTACAGACTGTTCTGTTTGGACAGATTTATGTCATAGATTTGTTATCTACTTATCCTATAGTTTCCATAGCCTATATTGATAGATATAAATTGTGGAAATGATTGTAAACAGTAGATGATGTTTGAAAATTATTGTGCAACTTGTCTTGGCAGTACATGAAGTGTTGATTTGTTTTTATATGTACTAACCTATCTCACGAGTTATTTTCAAGTTTTTTTGGATGAAGTTTTTGAGAATAGGTTAAACCGTGATATGAGACGATTGAACGAGAAACAAAAGCTCAAGCTTTGGGATACCCAAGTCACCCCAAGTAAATATTTCAAGAAGTCTCGAGCATCTAAGCTTGGGGATGCTACGCATGCCACCTCTCTTCATCAAGAATTATCGGTTAGTCTATGTTGAGCCTAAATTTTTATTTGTCCACATGATATGTGCTATTATTGGAGTGCTATTTTTCTTTTTCTTGCTGTTTAAATTAAATACTCAGATCTGAAAATATTTATTGTGAGAGAGAGCCCTCACATAGCTACTTGATTGTTTACCTACTCATTGATCTTCACTTATATCTATTGAGAGTAGTTTGAGGTTTACTTATGTGCTTCACTTATATCCGGAGAGTAAATTGTGAATGAATTGAATATCATAAATATGAAATTATCAATGTGCATTATTCTTAGTAGTAGCTTCACATCTGATTTATAAAGTAAAATCTATTGAAGTTTGACAATCATCAAATTGGTCATACAAGCAATTCATGAATGATTAGTATAAGAAAGAGAACTTTCACATATAAATATATTATGTTGGACACCTTTTATGATTGTGAATACCCATCCATTATTTTGAACCTTGATCAAATAGTTGAAGTTGTACAAGGAAGACAACGTAATGGTTATGTTTGGGTATATTTGCATAGAAGTTATATTGTTATGGATCCACCAACATGTGGTGCTTGTTTAGAACCTTTTGCTAGCGAGAACTTCGTACTAAGTAAAGATACTACTTGTGCATCCAAATCCTTGAGCCAAGTTTCTTCCATGAGAGTCCACCATACCTACCTATATACGGTATTTCACTACCATTCCAAGTAAATTTGCATGTGCCACGTATAAACATTCAAATAAAC
This sequence comes from Elymus sibiricus, assembly GCA_039707655.1. Classification (NCBI taxonomy): domain Eukaryota; kingdom Viridiplantae; phylum Streptophyta; class Magnoliopsida; order Poales; family Poaceae; genus Elymus; species Elymus sibiricus. The sequence continues at coordinate 188,954,183 of CM077673.1, forward strand.
ATCCGTTTTGTGTGCTCGTACCGCTCATATGTCTCCAACGTATCGATAATTTATGAAGTATTCAAGCCATATTCACCAATGTTTACAATACTTTTATATGGTTTTGATGCACTTTATATGATTTATTTAGAACTAACCCGTACTGACACTGTTTTCAGTAGAATTACCGTGGTGTTGTTTTTGTGCAGAAAATGAAATATCTCGGACTCGCCCGAAACTTTTTTGTGATTTTTTCTGGAGGAAATAAGCAACATTGGAGTGAAGACCTACAGGAGGGGGTGTGCCAGTGGGCCACAACGCAACAGGCCACGCCCCTAGTGGCGCGGTGAGATATGTGGTGGGGCCCACGTGGCTCCGTTTGGCGTGATTCCAACGCTGAAAAATCCCATAAATACCAGAAACCCCAGAAATAAAGAGGGACTCCTTATTCCGCCACCGCAACTCTCTATATCGACGACAAACCAATCTGTAGGCGTTCCAGTACCCTGTCGGAGAGGGTAGATCATCTCCGGTCGCCATCTTCATCATCCCGGCAGAGGCCATGACGAGGAGGGAGTAGTCCTCCCTCGGGGCTGACGGTTTGTACCAGTAGCTATGTGTTCAATCTCTCTCTCTCTTGTGTTCTTGAGATGGCACGATCTTGATGTATCACGGGCTTTGTTATTATAGTCGAATCATATGATGTTATTCCCTTGCTACCATGTTGTGATGAATTGAATCTTTACCTTTGAGATCTCATTATGTTGGATTGAATATTATGGTTTGAGAACACTTGATGTATGTCTTGTGTGGGGTACCCGTAGTGACATTGGGGTATTCTGTTGATTCACTTGATACCTACTGATGCATCAACTTGCGGGTTCTGGTGACCTAGGGGATCTATGCATAGGGGTTGATTGCACGTTTTCATACCACGTTCTCTGATAGAAATCTTGGGGTGCTCCTTGAAGTTCTTTGTGTTGGATTGAATATGACAGATCTGAAATTGTTTGATGCATGTCGCATAATTTACCCACGGATACTTGAGGTGACATTGGAGTATCTAGGTGACATTAGGGTTGATTGATATGTATCATTGGTGTTATTCTAGTAGGAGCTCTAGGGCTGTTTTTGACACTTATAGGAATAGCCCAATAGATTGATCGGAAAGAATAACTTTGAGGTGGTTCTACTACCTGCACCAATTTCATCTTATTGTTCTTAGCGAGATAGGAACTTTGAAGTGATTCTTTGTTGCACATTGAGAGATGATCATATGATTCAACTATGTTAGCAGTGTTGGGAGATTGCACTAGCGAAAGTATGAACCCTAGGCCTTATTTCCAAGCATTTATACACCGTTTTGCTCGTTGTTATACACTTGCTACCTGGATGTTTATATATTTTCAGATTACAAAAACCTATATCTATCATCTATATTGCACTTGTATCACCATCTCTTCGCCAAACTAGTGCACCTATACAATTTTCCATATTGTATTGGGTGTGTTGGGGACACAAGAGATTTCTTGTATTTGATTGCAGGGTTGCTTGAGAGAGACCATCTTCATCCTACACCTCCCATGGATTGATAAACCTTAGGTCATCCACTTGAGGGAAAATTGCTACTGTTCTACAAATCTCTGCGCTTGGAGGCCCAACACGAGTCTACAAGAATAAAGTTGCGTAGTAGACATCAGACCCTTCAAGCCCGAGCTTCCCGATAAGTACGAAGGCAAGATCAGCCCTTCCGAGTTCCTCGGCATCTACACCATCGCCGTACAGGCTGCTGGGGGACGCGACAAAAAAGTATTCGCTAACTACTTTCCGTTGGCGCTCAAGCCCAACGTGAGGAGTTGGTTGATGAACTTGCCGGAGGGATCCATCTCCTCTTGGGAGGACCTGTGCAATCAGTTCGTTGGCGTAGACCATGGAGGCCACAAGCTTCCAGGGCAGCCTAGTGACTTGCATGTGCTCCCCAGAGAGAGGGCGAGTCACTCCGCAAATACATCCGAAGATTCATCCGCGTGCAACACAACATCCCTGACATCCACCCAGCCGCTGTGATCGCCATGTTCCACACGAACGGGCGCAACCGGAGGATGCACGAAGAGATCAGCATCAATAAGGTGCGGGATGTCGTCGAGCTATATGCTTTGACTGACAAGTGTGCATGCGCTGAAGAGGGAAGGAGACTCCTCAGAGAGGACGCCGGTGCCAAGGTCGACTCAGACGACGACGAAGACGCGCCGGCCTCCAAGAAAAAGGCCGGAAGCGCAACAGGAAGCACAAGGGAAAAGCAGTGATGGTTGTCAAAGGGAATGACAATTACGACTCCGGAAAGAAGGCCAAGTCCGAGGGATCCGGCAAGAATGCTGCCACATGCTCCGGGGACGACGAGGTCGTGGCACGAGAAAAGACCGACATGCCGTACTACAAGATCCACCTCACCAAGAGCCGCGTCATCACCGAGTGCCGCCAAGTAGAACAGCTTGCCAAAAAGCAAAAGCAAGAGTATGAAAGGTGCGACAAGGAGAAAGGCCAAGATGGTGTAGGTGGTCCGGCAAGAAGAGCAGCGGTGGCCGTGTTGGCCGACGCGGCAAGGCCAAGCAGCGCAAGGAGAAACCTGCTAGAGGCCGAGACAATAAGTCTAATGACGAAGACGACGATGAAGACGGAGGTGAAGAAGAATCTGAAGGACAGGACTTCCAGAAGGCTGTCGATGCCATGTGTGTTGATGGAGGTGCATCTTTGCACTCCTCTCACCGGCAGCTCAAGCAGTGGGCTCGTGAAGTCAACGCGGCAGAGCCAGTGGCAAAGGCAAGAAAACCCCTCAAGTGGTCCAATACTCCCATCATATTTGACGCTGAGGATCACCCTGACCGCATCACTGCTATCAGGTGCGTGTCATTGTTGGTATCACCGACAATCCCCTACCTCAAGGTCATGAAGATGTTGGTCGATAGTGGGGCCGGTTTGAATCTTATATCGCCGGATATAATCAAGCGTCTGCAGATCCCCGATTCAGATCTCAAGCTGACAGGATCCTTCCAAGGGTTTAACCCGGGAAGATCTCAACCAAAGGGGAAGATAACTCTGCTGGTTACGTTTGGCAGTGAGCTCAACTTCATGACAAAGAGAGTAGTCTTTGACGTTGCAAAGATGTCACTGTCGTACAATGGTATTCTGGGCCGACCGGCGTTGGCAAAATTCTTGGCGGCGTCCCACCATGCCTACAACACCCTCAAGATGCCAGGGCCGATGAGTGGCATCATTGTCTGCGCTGACAACAAGGACACAGTCCTCTATGTCGACAAGCTCTTCCGGGAGGCAGTGGGAGTGTCTACCGACGAGGCACCCATTCCTGCCGGCAAATCTCCCTGGGGTAAGAACAAGAACAATAGCTCTAGGGAATCTCGTAAGGACCCCGGGAAGCATGCCAAAAAGTGCACCGCGCTCGTCGAGGACTTGCCGGAGACCTCTGCCGCCTGGAGCGAGAAAGACAAGGTGACCATCCCAAAGACGAAACAAGTGGCTGCACGGGGGAACGATGAAGGCGGCACTTTCAACATAAGTTCCACCCTCGATAGAAAATAGGAAAGCACGCTCGTCACCTTCATGCGGGAGAATGTCGATGTGTTTTCCTAGCAACCATCTGACATCCCCGATGTTCCTAGGGAGGTGCTTGAGCACCACCTTGCCATTTGCCCCCATGCGCATTTCGTCAAGCAGAAGGTCGAAAAGCAAGCCTTGGAACATCAAGAGTTTATTGCGGAAGAGATCAAGAAATTAGAAGCAGCCCGTCTGATCACAGGCGTGATCCACCGACCTTGGCTGGCAAATCCTGTGGTGGTCTGCAAGCGAATGGAAAATGGACACTTTGCATCGACTTCACCGGTGTCAACAAGGGCTGCCGGAAAGACCCATTCCCCCTTCCGCGCATCGATCTGATAGTGGACTCAACCGCTGGCCGCGCCCACTTATCTTTCCTTGACGCCTACTCTGGTTATCTCCGGTTCTTCATGGCTAAATAAGACGAAGAAAAAACAACGCTCATTACCCCTTGCGGAGCGTATTGCTTCATACGCATGCCGTTCGGGTGGAAGAGCGCCGGTTCAACATTCACAACAGCAGTCCAGATTGGTTTGGGCCCACATCTACACAGAAACGTGGAAGCATACATGGACGACATAGTGGTCAAGACCAAGAACAAGGACACGCTGATCCAAGACCTGGAAGAAACCTTTGCAAACCTGTGCAAGATCAATTTGATGCTTAATCCTAAGAAGTGCGTGTTTGGAGGCCCCTCCGGCAAGCTCCTCGGATTCTTCATGTCACAGCGCGGGATCGAAGCCAACACCGCCTAGATTGAGGCAATTGAATAGCTGGAGGCGCCAAAGCGCATCAAGGATGTGCGCCGTCTGGCAGGCTGCATCGCCACCCTCACCATGTTCATTTCCAAGTCTACAGAGTGTGCCCTACCATTTTTCAAGATCCTGAAGAAGGGAGGCCCAATGACATGGACCCCGGAACCGGAGGCAGCGCTGCAAGATTGGAAGAGATACTTATCCTCAACGCCAGTCCTAGTCACGCCGAAGCCGGAGTAGCCGTTGTTGCTATACTTGGTAGCAACAAACCAGGTGGTTAGTGCATCGCTGGTGACGGAAAGGGAAGCTGAAGGGGATGAGACAGAAACTCCAGAGCCTACGATTGGCAAGCTAGAGCCAGCCCAGGCAAGTCAAAGAGCTAATGACACAAGCGTGGCATAAGGGGCAGAACAACAAACTGTGCAAAGGAAGAAGGTGGTGCAACGGCTGATGTATTTTGTTAGCTCTCTCCTGTAGGGGGCTAGATCAAGGTACTCTGGGATGGAGAAAATGCTTTTCGGCCTCCTCATGGCATCCTAGAAATGGAGCCACTACTTCGAAGCACACAACATCACCGTCGTCACTCGGTTCGCGCTGCAATGCATCTTGAGAAACCTGGCGGCAACCGGCAGGATCGTCGAGTGGGCGTTGGAGCTGGCCAGCTTTGACTTGAGCTTTGAGAGCATGGCAACAATCCAAAGCTGAGCCTTGGCGAAGTTCATAGCAGAGTGGACACCAACACCAGACGAAGAAATTCAAGAAACAACCCTTCACGCAAGGAAACACCTCAAGAATGGATCATGTACTTTGACGGAGGTTTTTCGCTGCAAGGCGTCGGTGCCGGAGTGTTGCTCGTTGCACCCACCGGAGAGCATCTCAAATACCTGGTCCAGATGCATTTCCCTAGAGAGGAATCAACGAATAACAAAATTGAGTACGAAGGATTGCTTGCTGGATTACAGATAGCAGCTGATCTCGGTATCAGGAAGCTGATAGTCCGAGGAGATTCACAGCTTGTTGTGTGCCAAGTGAATAAAGATTACCAGAGTCCGCTAATGGAGGCATATGTTGACAAAGTAACGAGATTGGAGGAGCGCTTTGACGGTCTGCAAATGGAGCACGTCCCCCGTGCCGAGAATAGTATTGCTGACGACCTGTCAAAGAGAGCTTCACAGAAGCTGCCTGTGGAACCAGGCACTTTTGTACTCCGACTTACCCAACTTTAGTCAACCCATCAGCTTGGCATAGCAAGAAAAGAAAGGTCAATTCTGGCGACTACTCCCCGGCAGAACCATCCATGGCTGCCAAGGGGGTTCTCGGAAGCGACAACCCGCCTGCCGGTGAACCTCGAGCTCTGGCAGACCCGATGATCCTTGCCGTAGAAGCTAGTGTTCCCGCAGCAGAAGAGATTCCTTGGGTCCTTGTCGTCGAGCCACACGCTCCGGCATGGGCACAACAGATGGTGCAGTACCTTCAGACAGGAGATCTTCCCGAGTAACCAGAAGAAGCCGAAAGAGTAGCCCGAAGGTCGAGCATGTACCAGTTCATAGACAGTACCTTATACAAGAGACACCGAATGGAGTGAAATTGAAGTACATATGCCAGGAAGAAGGACGACATCTGTTGGCAGAGATACACGAAGGGATCTTTGGCTCCCACATCGTGTCATGGGCCCTTGCCGGGAAAGCATTCCACCAGGGTTTCTATTGGCCGACAGCCCTTCAAGATTCATTGGTGGTGGTGACAACGTGTGAAGCATGCCAGTACCACGCCAAGTAAACACATCAGCCGGCACAAGCCCTTCAAACCATACCACTCTCCCGGCCTTTCTCGGTCCGGGAGCTCGACATTGTTGGGCCCCATCCCCGTGCTACCCGGGGCTTCGAGTTCTTGTTCATAGCAATTGACAAGTTCACGAAGTGGACTGAGGTGGAGCCAGTGAGAAAGGTAACGACACAAGTAGCAATCAAGTTTCTTAGAGGAATAGTTTGCCATTTTAGTGTTCCCAATAGGATCATCACCGACAATGGGACACAATTTACCAAGAGCTGCTTCATGCAGTATTGCGAGGACATTGGCACCAAGGTTTGCTTTGCATCGGTTGCTCACCCCGGAGCAACGGGAAAGTGGAAAGGGCAAATGCTGAAGTGCTTCGGGGCCTCAAGATGAGAACTATCGACAAGCTGCACAAGCATGGAAGGCGCTGGATTGATGAACTCCCGGCGGTTCTTTACTCAGTCAGAACGACACCGAATCGAGCAACCGACAAGACCCCCTTCTCCCTAGTTTATGGTGCAGAAGCAGTTCTCCCCATGGAACTCACATACGGGTTACCGAGAGTGCAAACCTTTGACGAGGACCGGCAAGAGCAAGTACGGCAAGATGATGCCACACTCCTCAAGGAAGATCGTCTCCAGGCTGCACTGCTTGCCGCTCGGTACCAGCAAACCCTGCGCCGCTATCACAACCGCAGGGTGCGCGCCAGGAGTGTTGAGGAAGGCGACCTTGTACTTCGACGGATTCAGTCCGTGAAGGGATCAAACAAGTTGACGCCAATGTGGGAAGGCCCTTACCGGGTAGTACGAGTCACCAGGCCTGGCGCACTCTGCCTGGATACCGAAGATTGCACCCCGGTGCAAAACTCGTGGAATATCAAGCATCTTCGCAAGTTCTACCCGTGAGGCACGGTTGCCGGGCCGCCCAGCAACCCCTTTTGTACAACTTGTCCGCCAAGCCGTGTAGTCCTTTGTACAGAGCCAGGCGATGACCCTGAGCGTTGTCAATAAAACTAACTGTTCTACAACCCTTTGTCAAAGTACATATTTACCTTATAGATCTTATGTGATATGTTGTGATCACTTTTAGTTGCGCAAGGCAACTGTTGAACCACTTAGGTTGCTAGCTCGTTCTATTTTCTCTTCTTTCTTTTTCTTAAAGGGAAGAAGGGGCCCCGCGTGCAAGTTTTCCCGGGGGGAGTGGCAGTACGGACACCTACATGCGCGTTCAAGGACTACCACCTTGCAGCAAGAAGCACATTGAGAAAAAGAGCTAAGTTGCGAAAACTCTTTGAATTTTTTTTGAACTTTTCCCTTGGACAAAATTAGTGCTTGTGTGAGAAAGCCTGCACGCTGAGGGCCCCCGTCGAAATTGTTGCGCGCTCGAGTGTTGGAAGCATGCCCAACATCTTGAGTAGCCGCGGCAAGGACGACGGGGTAGCCTGGCCTTAAGAGGCATCAGCGGAGGGGTGCTTGGGACATGTCCTTAGAAGCACCCACGGTAAGGGCACGCGCACCGGCAAGCACTCCCAGCCAGTGTAAAGGACCGGAAAGACATGCAAGCAGAAATTTTGTTTGTTCACCGAGAGGGAAACGGCCATACATAGACACATGACAAATCATTAACATTTCTTTTAAGATACCCAATACTTTCTCTTCATTTCCTCGCAGGGTTACATTGGGTACCAATTTAAACACAAAAGGAGAGGAAACGAGAGATTGCGGATGGAGCCTCGTTCCTACATTGATCCTAAGCCCTAGATACGGTGCCGCGCACATATAATCAGAGTCCTCCTGCTTGATGTCGAAGGTGCTACCGTCGTCGTCGCTATTGCTAGAGGAGTCATAGTCACTGCAGCTCGAGCTCTTCGCACATCACTCCAGGCGGACGCCAGAATCCCCGAAGACCTTCACGAACAGGGTGGCAGCGCCGTCGAACTTGAAGTGAAGGAGATGCCCAGGTCCAAGACTGCGGTAGCGGGCGAACAACTTCCACTCCCGCGAGAAGAACAGGGCGCTTCTGGCAGAAAGGTGGACGACCACCCAGGCGGGCCCGTTGCAGCAATCGTCCGCCCAAAGCCACAGACCTCGGGGCTGGCTGCTCTCCATGGCCTGTGCGAAAGGGTCGGGGAGGCGAAGCCAACACCGTTGCTGCTGGGGGAGCGCCACGACGAACTCTTGCACCTCCTCCTCCACATGGATCCCCACATGGGGCTTGGGGAGAGGTGCAGCACTGCGGCCGCCGCGACTCGACGGGACCGTACCTCCACGACCCCCGGACACCGTCCCCTGTGGCTCCCGGATGCCGTCCTCCCACGGGAGCTAGTGCCGGCCCTCGCCGCCGTCACCAAGATCCGCCGTCACCCTCGCGGTGACATTGGACCCGCGTCCACGGCCGTGACCCCTCACCATCCCGAAGATGGTGTGCTGGAGAAGACGGAGGAAGAAAGAGCAGAAGATAGTGGTCGGTGGGCTAGAACAGGAGTGCGAATGAGCAGCGTTCCTCCTCGACCCCCCCTCTTTATAGTACCGGCGAACAGGATGGGCTGGCTCTTCGCAACCGAGGACGAGCGTGCACTGGTGCGCAGTCAGTGCGAGCGACCGCCCCCCTCAACAAATACCAGACCCTGCGTATGACACGCGTCGCGCGGGATGCAATAAAGAAAGGAAGACAGAGCGGAAGGAGCGAAGACGCTCAAGCAACATGGGGCGGATCGGAGGCCAACCGTTCGACTTCAAGCATGCTGTTTGAGCGACCGCCCGTCCCCTCCAATACAGAGCGTCGGGTACGGACCCGCGGCACAGGAAGCACCTCTTCTATTCAGACGCGGCGTGGCTTGTCACACACAACCCCTCGAAGAAACCGCCTCGCTCCACCGTTCCGATGAACCGTAGTCAATGCACGTCATGGGTGAAGCGACAATTCATCTTAACCGCAGGTAATTGCGGCCGCATGTGCCTGTGCATTGTTTTTAGGGCCTAGTCCAACAAACGTCATGGATACAAGTGTGGCCCAGGCCTGGGGGCTCCTGTCGATGTACTAAAGAATGGTGTTCCTAGTACCCTGACTTGTGAACCAGACGACCGCGGCCTCCGGATCGCAAGACCCAATCGGGATGGATCTGGACGCCAAGCCCCTCCATACGAGGGGCGGGGCGAGCCGGCAAGCCCTCCTGGTGGAGGACTCGACTGCACACGCACCCGCCAAGGTCACCGCCCGCCAAGTTGTTACGCCACGTCACCAAGCTAGTTGTCCAATCGCTTAGGTGTCGAGCGGGCAGGCGGTTAGGTGGACCTGGTCGGGTCGCGTGGCAACTCTCAAGATTTACACCAGAACGTTAATGACACCCGTCCCACGGCGTGGCAAAGGAATAAGAGGTAGCTGGGCGAACGACACATAAGGAGAGGCATTCCTTGCCGGAAGACGTCGCCAGCGCGCCACCTCATGGCGCATTTAATGCGTGTGTAATAATACATCAGAGTTAGGTATTTCCCACTGTCGCTATAGCCAGCGATTTCGGCAAAGTGATATACATTGTTTATCCCTGTGTAAAGGCCATTTTTGACATTGTGGTAGCCTCTTGGATTATAAAAGGAGGTCCATGGCTCCCTTTAGAAGGGTCGACACTCCGTTCCTTTATGCGCGTAGCGACGCTCCCTGAGCATCCTTGCCGGGGTGCGACGCTCCTGTATTGTGAACCTGAATAAAGCACACAACACAGGATGTAGGGTATTACGCTCCGGCATCCCGAACCTGTATAAACCCTCTTACTTGCATGGTCCGGTGGAGCTCTTTGCGTTAGAGGATCTCCCTTGCCGAACCACAGAAGGGGTCTTGCCGGCCCCATAGATAGTTGTAGCCCGACACCTAATTTAAATGACTCTATCTGGAAAACTGGCAAAAACAGTCATAGTATTTTTTTGATGACTGCGACTCATTCACTTCGAATCGGGGGCTGCGGGTATACAATCTGGAAAGCACATCGTGGATGCTGCACATATATCAGTTTCGGGCCTCCTGAGAGTCAATTCGAGTCCTTTTCTGATTTTCCTTCCCTTTATGTTGTGCACCTGCCTCCCTATCCACCCTCGTGCACTTGCTGATAGTGGACATCAGTAGGCATTTTTCTAGCTGCAGTTTCTCTTGTCCATGGGGTAATCTTCTCTTCTCTTCAAATCTAATCATACAAACATGCAAAGACTTAGGCAGTACAAAATTCTCATTAAGACAAACATCAGATTCAATTAAGAGTGAATTCACCTGCTGTTCTAGTAGCTTTGCACGTGCTCTTATAATTGGCCCAATTATGATTTCATTGGACTTGTTATGTGTAGCAACATCATCAATGGGAAAAGATGGTAAAGGACTAGGGGTGTCCTCCTCGTCCTCCCCCAACTTGAAAAGGCATCGACCTCGACGCGCCAAGGTCTTCTCCATGATATGGAGTCAAATCAGTGACGTTGAACATATTACTCACCCAAAACTCTTTAGTGGGAAGATCAATTTTGTATGCATTATCATTAATCTTGGCAAGCAATTTATATGGTCCATCACCTCTTGGCTTCAACTTGGACTTGCGATGTTCAGAAAATCTATGTTTGCGAAAATGAAGCCACACCATGTCGGTCGGCTGAAACAACACCTCCTTTCTCTTCTTATAAATACGATCAGCTGTGTACTTGCCCTTCTTTTCAATTGCTTCTTTAGTCTTCTTGTGGATCTTCCTCACAAAATATGGCCTCTTGGTGGCCACCATGTTCACTCTCTCTTGAATTGGAAGGGGCAGCAAATCAAGTGGCATAATGGGTTTAAAACCATAGACCACCTCAAATGCATAGAGCTCAGTTGTGGAATGTACCACCCTATTATATGCAAACTCCACATGCGGCAAACACTCCTCCCATACACGCAGGTTATTCTTTATCATGGATCGCAACAATGTGAAGAGTGTACGATTCACCACCTCTATTTGACCATCTATGTGGGGATGACAAGTAGTACTGAATAATAACTTTGTCCCCAGCTATCCCCAAAGTGTCTTCGAGAAGTAGCTCATAAACTTCGCGTCACGATCAGAAACAATCATCTTTGGTACTCCATGTAAGCGCACGATGACCCTGAAAAACAGACAAGCAATGTGCGACGCATCGTTGCTTTTGTGGCAAGCAATAAAATGTGCCATCTTAGAAAAACAATCAACTGCCTCAAAAATTGAATCATGTCCTCTCCTAGTCCTAGGCAATCCTAACACAAAATCCATGCTTATGTCTTCCCATGTTGTACTAGGAGTAGGGAGAGGAGTATACAAACCATGAGATTTCCGCTTGGACTTCGCCTTATTACAAGTAAGGCAATGCTTCACAAATTTGTCCACATCACGCCTCATCTTAGGCCAATAAAAATGATCAGCGAGCATTTTTTGTCCAAAGTGACCCATGAAAAACGCCAGCATGTGATTCCTGCAACAATAGGAAACACACGAACGGTTCTGGAACATAGTTTGTTAGCTCTAAACAAATAGCCATCATGTACGTGATAGTTTTCCCATGCTTTTACATCATGGCACCATTTGTATGGTGCTAAAAAATCAAGATCGGTAGCATATAAATCACGTAAACTCTCTAAACCAGGAGGTTGAACATCCAATTGTGTCAACAACATGTTTTTCCCAGACAGAGCATCAACAACCACATTATCTTTACCCTTTTATATTTAATGATGTATGGGAAAGATTCAATAAATGCAACCCATTTAGCATGACGTTTATTCAAATTGGATTGGCTTATCAAATATTTCAGAGCCTCATGATCAGAATGTATGATAAATTCTTTTGGCCACAAATAATGTTGCCAAACCTCAAGGACACGAACTAGAGCATACAATTCTTTATCATAAACAAGATAGTTCTATTGTGCACCATTCGGTTTTTCAGAAAAATATGCAATCAGTTTACCCTCTTGCATCAGTACACCTCCAATATCAATTCCACTAGCATCACATTCAATCTCAAATTGTTTGGTGAAATCAGGGAGTACAATCAAAGGTGCAATAGTCAAACGATGTTTCAGCTCATCAAATGCATTATTTTGGGTTGCAACCCACACAAATTCAACACCCTTTTTAGTAAGGTTGTTCAAAATAGCAACAATGGTACTGAAATCTTTCACAAAATGTCTATAGAAAACAACAAGACCATGAAAGGTTCTTAGTTGACTAACATTCAGAGGGGTAGGCCAATATTTAATAGCTTCAATTTTAGATTCATCCGCCACAACTCCATTCTTAGAAACAACATATCCTAGAAATATGACCTTATCATTGCAAAATGTGCATTTATCAAGATTGCCATGAGGCTGAGCGACACGGAACACTTACAAAACTTATGGAATATGATCACTATGTTCAGATTCATTGCAGCTGTAAATAAATATATGATCAAAATATATAACCACAAATTTACCGATGAAATGCCTCTAGACATGGTTCATCAATCTCCTGAAAGTACTAGGTGCATTCGTTAACCCAAAATGCACGAATAACCACTCATATAAACAAAACATTGTTTTAAAGGATGTCTTCCATTCATCCCCTTCTTTCATCCTAATTTGATGATAACCACTATGCAAATCAATTTTAGAGAAAAGCACCACTCAATTCATCTAACATATGTTGTAAACATGGAATAGGATGACGATATCGAATAGTGATATTATTTATAGCTCTACAATCTACACACATGCGCCATGTACCATATTTCTTAGGAACAAAAATTACAGGAATGACAGCTCATGAGAATATAACCTTTGTCAAGAAGCTCTTGTACTTGTTTCTGAATTTCCTTTGTTTCCTCGGGGTTGGTGCGGTATGGTGCTCCAATGGGCAGCGATGCCCCTGGTACGAAATGAATTTGATGCCCAATACCTTGCAAGGGTGGTAAACCAATGGGTACTTCCTCTGGGAACAGATCGCTAAATTCATGGAATACATTAGAAACACCAATAGAGAGAGGGGCCATGTCGTTAGAAACCAAAATTTGACCCTTGCACATCAAAACAAGTGGTACAATAGTGGGATCCTCACGAAACTCTCACAAATCAGATTTGGTGGCTAACACAACTAAGGAATTCACCCCCTCACTTTTATTTGTACCGCTCAGATTTGGCTTGTGGCTCTCACTCACTAGAAGTGTATTCTCTCACCTATCTAATCTCTCTCTCTCTTTTTTCATGATTCACATCAATTTTTTGACGAGGTTCATTTATAATTTGCTATGGTGTCATAGGCCTCAAAGTAACCTCCTTGCCACACAAATTCAAATGATACGTGTTGGCTCTCCGATTGAGGCAAACATCTCTATCATACCACCATGGGCGTCACAACAACAAGTGGCACACGGTCATGGGAACCACATCACACTCAATGGTGTCTTTGTTTGGTCCAATCTGAAATTCTACACGCACCGTGTGGCTGATCATCATCTCTCCACTATCGCTAAGCCACTGAATAAAATATGAATTGGGGTGCGGTAAAAAATTCAGTTTCAGCTTTTGCATAACTCCTTACTAGCCAAATTGTGACAACTACCACCATCAATTATAACCTTGCATGCCTTACCAGGACCAACAACAACCTTTGTCTGAAACAAATTGCACCACTGCTCTACTGGATTAGGAGTAACACATAGCACTTTGGGCAAACAAACAATTGTAGGATAGTGTGTAGCACAAGCATCTATTGAACCATCGTCATCTTCCTCCCAAATTTTAGAATCCAGGTCAATATCATCAACGGTTTCATATTCTTTTGTATCCTCATAATCAACATAACCTTTTTATTAGGACAATCTCTCTTAATATGACCCCTTCAACCACATGTATGCTAGCTCATGTCTCTGTTTCTTGCTGTAGAATTAGTAGAAGCAGCAGTACTAGCAGCAGGTTGCCTCGGTTTCTTCGCATTAGATATCACCGAAGCTGATTTGGAAGAAGCATTACCACGGAAACCAGAAGTGGAACTAGAAGTAGGATCCACACTAGCTGTTGTTCGTGGTGTAAAATGACCTCTACTCGCTGTTGTGCAAGATATAAACTTAACATCCTCATCCACTTGCAATTCAGCCTCACGTGCTCGGTGTAACAAATCTATCATGTCATAATATTGGCGACGCCGAACAGTACACTTGATCTTATAGTTCAGACCAGAGAGAAATCACTGCACTGTTTGTTTAGGCTCTTCACTCACTCTAGCAAGCTGCATAATAAGCTCCATCTCCTAAAAATATTCCTAAGTAGAAGAAATACCTTGCCTCCAATTCTGCAATTTGTCATAGAGAGAACGAATATAATTGTGTGGAACAAAATGAGCACATATCTCTTCCTTCATAGCTCTCCATGTAATAACGGGGCGTTCACCGTCTTCAGTTCTGGACTATACAATATTATCCCACAAAAGCAAAGCATAGTCATCAAATTCAGAATATGCAAGTTTTATTTTATGTCCTCGGTGTACTCATGCATGCGCCATAATTTTTCCACCTTTAGCTCCCAATTGAGGTACTCTTCAACATCAGTAGAACCAACAAACTTGGGGACGATGAACTTTGTTTTGCCCGGCCATCATCATCATGGTTGGCTGGTTGTGCGAAAGCATCATCGTCATATCGATGACGCGCACCAAGAGGAGTGAATCCATGGGCTACGGGCATGGCACCATCACGGCCACCACACGACCTCCATTACCACGACCACCATCTTGGCCAGCAACAACCGACTCGTGTGGAGCTTGCCGCCCGCGATTAGCATGCTATAATTGTGCATGACAAGCTGCAACACCTTCAACATTGATAGCATTAGCAGCTACGACACCACCATTGCAACCATGAACACTAGCTTCACCATCATCATCATCCTCACGCTACTGATTTTGTTTGACTATTGCAAACAAGCCAAACCTTGCTGCAAGGTAACTAGAGTCGCCTAAATTTGAGTAACTTTCTGTTGTGTTGCTGTGATGGTTTCAGTAGAATCCTTCAGGTCCAACTCCACATTCTGCACATTCTCATTTATAGGATCGGTTGCACACTGAATTTGTCACTGAAGATGATCGCGAAGACCTTCATATTCATTTCAATGCACCACGGATTTAGCATCCTTTTTCGGTTCTACATCAACAGGCTTAGTGGACACAAAAATCTGGATATATGTGGAAGACTCTCAACTAACTCAAAACTGAAAGAAACAAGGTATCTTACCGTTCCAAAGTGAATTAGAAAAGCTTACCAACTTGTAAGGGCATAACATGCACGGATGTTCTGTAGTGAATACCGAGGGTGAAAGCTATCACACAACGAACTAGGGTATATGATGGAACTTGGTTGGGATAGCTAACGACACCAATTCATGAATCCTAGTGCTGATCGTATGACAAAAAGATTCACGGAAACACACAGTGGAGATAAATTGGGCAAATGCAACTTTGAAACTGAGCTAAAAATTGTGGTATGTCGGAGATGCTCGTGTTGCGGATGTACAAGAGAGACGCTAGGAAAACGCTCCAAATATATAGGCACATCATTGCTCAATTTATTAGTGGAATGAACATGGCAGAATTACTGAAACAACACCACCAAAACTGTACCCAATTTTCATGTATAGCTTTCTTTTTATCCTTTTTCGTTCCTCTTTTTTCTTTTTTTGCCAACAGAAACCTAAGACCGATATGAATTTGCCAAAACAAATGGTGCACTCTCCAAACTCCTATGTGAGAAGCCCATAGAGCACATGATATGGTAGTCTCAATAGGAAAGTGCTAAGCAAAAAGAAGATAGGCTGACTATGGTTATCAAACGGAAACACAAACTGATTTGGATTGGTAATCTAAACAAACAAAAACAGACCCAAACAAACGGTCTTGAAAAAAATAGAAACACTACGACTTGTGGAAGAAAATTCTAGACAAACTATGATGACTCGGATCAGAATATAAGTTACACACATAAATACTACGATCAACAACTAAACCTTGGAACGGATGCTATATAGGCTATGGGAAAAACAATAAACCTAATATTTTTGTATGACTCTTTCAGTATAGGATGAAAACAAAACTAATCAAAGGGATAGATGGATGCTCACTAAGTAAACACTAGAAATTTGATACCAAGATGATAAGGAGAGGCCCGATCTTCTCAGTGAGATGATGGTGTCGATGAGGAACTAGTTGAATAACTGGTGAGACGCTCATGAACTCTCAGGTTGTTCCCCCGTTATCAATGCGACAGATCTTCAACCCTATGGATATTTGCAACAGTACACACTTGCACACATAGCCGCCGACCACGAAGCAGTTCTGTAATCTCCCAATTCCCAAGGGAACGACATATAGCACCTGACTTTCAGTACCAAAACACCCTATCGAAACGAATTTCGTGTAGATAGATATTCCTGATCAATGCAAAGAGGAATGTAATCAAAACCTGGTGTAACCCTAAAAGCCATGACTTGCAAGGGTATATAAACACCCCTGAACGTCCAGCCTAGTGTTGGGTCGAAAACAACCTTATGTCTAACTTTCTTAACTTAAAAGACTCTATCTGGAAAACTGGCGGAAACAACCGCCGCATTGTTTTGACGACTGTGACTTGGTCACCTCGAATCAGGGGCTGCGGGTATACAATCTGGAAAGCACACGAGTCAAGCTTTCCAAATTGTATTTACACGCCTTATTTGAAGAACGAACAAGAATTTTGCATGTATATCAATTTCGGGCCTCCTGGCAGTCAACCAGAGTCTGGTTCCGATTTCCTTCTGTTTATGTTGTGCACCTGCCTCCCTCTCCTCCCTCGTGCACTTGTTGACAGTGGACATTAGTAGGCATTTTCTTGCTTTGATTCTTCATGTTCACGTGCTAAGCTTCTCTTCTCTTAAAATCCAATCATACAAACATGCGAAGACTTACGCAGTGTTAGAATCCAAGTAGTATACGAGATGTATATACATTGTACTCGTATTGTCGTTTATTATATGTAAACAGAACAACGCACCCCTGCTGGGCTGTGCGCTATCCATTAGATCTATCGATCCTTTACTTTCTACATGGTATCAGAGTAGGTTTAGCGAACATGTCTTCCGCCGCTCCTTCCGTCGCTGCCGCCATTGCCATAGGAGCCCCCTCTACTCCCTCCACCTCCAGAGGGATCTTCTCTCCCACCCTTGCCACACTCCTCGCCGTCACCAACTGCGTCAACAACACCCTCGTCGTTAGCACTATGGCTCGCACATCCAGCATCGACAACAACTTAGGCTCCTTCATGGCCGGGGTGATGCCCCTGCTCCTACTCCACCTCCTGTCATAGCTGCTCGGCTCGATCCAGTCTTCCCACCTAAGGTGGCTGACGTGCAAACTCCGGCGCTGTTCCACTTCACCCATCTGCCGACCATCAAGCCATCGGCGGAGAATTTTCTCTACTGGCGAGCGCAGGTCCTTCCTCTCCTCCGTAGCCAAAACCTTCTTGCTATGTCGACGGATCGCTGCCGTGCCTGTCCCCGACCATCTTTGCTACCACGACTGATGCCATGCAACACATGGTTCCCAACCGGACACACACTGTCTGGGTTCAGCAGGACCAAGCCATCCTCCCCGCAATTCAATCTTCACTGACAGAGGGGGTGGCTAGCATGATCCTATTTGCTACGACCTCTCAAGATGCCTGGACAACCCTAGAGAGTAGCTTTTCCTCTCAATCAATGCCCCACTCTATGGTGCTTCGCCGGCAACTCCAAGATACCAAGAAGCTTGATCTCTCAGCCATAGTCTACTTTAACAAAGTCAAGTTGCTCGCCGATACTCTTCCGCTATTAGGAAACCACTCTCTGATGAAGAATTCACCGGTTTTATTCTGGGTGGATTGGATGGTGACTACAACTCACTGGTCGAGGTCGTTCAAGGACGCGACACTCCGATGCCTCCTCAAGATCTTTATGCTCTACTACTCCAGACCGAGCAACGCATTGAATCACGTCATTTGATACGTCTCCAACATATCTATAATTTTTTATTATTCCAAGCTATAATACTATCATTCTAGGATAATTTTTGGGTATTTATTTTCCAATTCATATTATTTTTGAGAACTAACCTATTAACCCTGTGCCCAGTGCCAATTGCTGTTTTCTCCATGTTTTTGGCTTTTCAGGTTTACAGTACCAAACGAAGTCCAATTGCCACGGCACTTTTTAATGATTTTTTCTGGACCAAAAGAAGACCTCAAAACTTTGGGAGGAGACTGGAGGCTGCACGAGAGAGGCAACACACATCAGGGCGCACCCAAGGGGGTGGCCACGCCCTATTGTGTGGTGGCCTCTCCTGGCGTCTCCTGACATTCCTCTCTGGTATATAAATTCTAATATATCCCAAAAAATCTTGAGAGCCTCCCGAAACACTTTTTCCACCGCCGCAAGTCTCTGTTCTGCCGCGTGCCCATCTGGAGCCCTGGACCAGTGCCTTGCCGGAGGGGGGATCGATCTCGCAGGGCCACTACATCAACCTTGTTGCTCCCATGGTGATGTGTGAGTAGTTCGCCACAGACCTACGGGTCCGTAGTTAGTACCGAGATGGCTATCTCTCTATCTATTGATCTTCAATACAAAGTTCACCGCGTCTTCACAGTGATCTATTCGATGTAATCAC
The DNA here is from genome assembly GCA_039707655.1 of Elymus sibiricus. Lineage (NCBI taxonomy): Eukaryota > Viridiplantae > Streptophyta > Magnoliopsida > Poales > Poaceae > Elymus > Elymus sibiricus. The sequence goes on from CM077673.1 coordinate 188,972,992, forward strand.
TTTGTGCGGTGCGTTTGTTGGGATCCGATGAATTGTGGGTTTATGTTTAGATTATTCATGAAAATGATTTGAGTCTTCTCTGAAATATATTATGATTCTTATTTGCATGATTATTATAGCTTCGTAAATCTCTCTGATCTATTGAAATAGTTTGGTCAACTAGATTGATATTTCTTCGGTGAGAGGGGTGCGTTGTAGTGGGTTCAATCTGGCGGTGCTCTATATCCCAATAACAGAAAGGGATAAGACACGTCTTTGTATTGTTTCCACTGAGGATAAAATGATGGGGTTAATTCATATTGATTGAATTCTCTTTGTCTACATCATGTCATCGTTCTCCAAGCATTACTATGTTTGTCATGAACTTAGTACTTAGAGAGGCAAGCATAGAAGGGCTCTCGACGTGGAGTAATAGTAGTAGGTGTAGGTAGGAGTCAGCCTATTTGCTTATGGACGTGATGCCTATATCACTACTACAGGATGGTACAAAGACGACACACCAATCAGAGACCTTTCGACGAAACTGTGTGCGATGCATGAATCACAAACGGTATAGTTCAAGCTCCGTCGCTAATGACACGAACTGTGTGCGATGGTGGATCCATCAAATACGATTCAGAAAATAGTTGAGTGTGCGATATACGGCAGACAGTTTGTTCTTATGAACCGTTTGTGATTAGCGAATATAACAGAAACAGTTAACAAACTACATTTGTGGGCGTAAGATGGCATACAGTTCACTTGGACAAACTGTTTGCGCTGATCCAGCAGAACACAATCGAGTTAGCGTAAGAAGGCGTGTGTGATACCTGGCAAACAGTTCATTCATCAGAATTGTTTGGGAAGACCAATAATAACCCAAACGATTCATACTGACAACCGTGTGTGTTGTGGGTACCCGGCAAACAGTTCATTCATCAGAATTGTGTGGGAAGACCAAAAATAACCCAAACGGTTCATCCTGACAACCTGTGTGTGTTGTGGGCAGATGGGTGCTGCTAATAATTGTATGAGATGTGATTTGCTCTGTTTGCACAACATCTATATGCTCTGTCTACAGAACACCAACATTATTGTTGCATAACCAACTTGAACATCCAGTTACATAAGTGACTACACAACACATGTACATTCCTCAATATAAATTTACAAGAAGTAGACGATCAGCAAATCATACTTTTCTTCTGACGACGGTTGCCGACACTGCTCTGCTTGTGGCCATCCCTCGCCGTCTGTAGGAAGGAGGCACTTCCTCATGTCAATGATCCTCCTGTACATCTCGTAGCTTGTGTACGCGTCCTTGGTCGCGTACTTGATGTGTTCTTCATCAAGTTCGTTCACCCAGGACTTGTGCTAGGCAGACTTGTCCTTGTGGCACTTAGCCTTCAGGTCTTTGTAGTAGGGGTCGGTGATTGCCGCTGCGAGGTCAACCAGGGAGTCCTTCTGCTTCTTCTTCCCGTCGCCCCAGACCCTGTATTGACCTTGGATGTTGACAAGCTTCTAGCAGGACAAGCCCGAAGTCTTGAGCACCTTTAGATTGTTGGTGGTGTCCACCGTTGCGAACCTGCAGTCGGGGCTGTTGACAAACATGGCGAAACGCTCGCAAGGACTTGTGGCCAGGCAATAGTGGTAGACGAGCAGGTGATGGCGCACGCACAACTGGGCGACGGCAACCTTCTGATCATGCCTGGCACGACCGCCGGTGTACTCGAGGTCGAAGCCGACCACTTTGTACTTGTCATCCTCAGCAAGCAGCTGCTCCAACATGTTGATGGAGTTCACCACCACGACTTGGTCGTTGGTGTACACCACCGAGAGGTCCGTCTTCCTGATGTGGGTGTCCACTTTGACAATTTTGGCGAACTGCCACTCGGCGCCGACAGCCGCCATTGGATTCGCACGGGAAGGTTGAAGCGATGAAGAGATTGAGGGTGTGCTTCTTGTGTTGTGTGGCGCGATCGGAAGGTGGAAGAGACGAAGGTAAATGGCCGCGGGAATAAATTGCGCCGCACGGCCTAGAATTTTGGCACGTCCGCATGGCAGTTTTTGCAGTGCTTAACTGCATGGTGGCGCCGGGAGCGGCGCAACCGCATGCATATGGCGCCCCCGAACGTACGTGACCATTTGCGCGTGGACGCTGGCAGAGCGAGCGCGCACAGACGCGAGCACAGCATGCCGCGACTGCATTACCTGCCTCATGAGTAGATTAATTCGCGACGGTGCATATGGAACGACCGTTTGCTTTGTAGTAAAACGCAAATGGTTTTTTATTATTAACTATTTGTGTACTTGTTATTTCTCCCATGTCCGTCCTGTCTTGTCACCGCGTTGCCGCCCGAGGATTCCAGTGCACGCTTCGGGAGCGCGCAAGTTCCCACGCAAGCTTACCGCCCGGCTCGCCGAAATCCCCCAAACATCCAATGCTTCATGAGCGCGCATCGTTTCTTTTGGGCTTCCCATTCCTGGTCAAACGTGCAGGAACGCGCGCAAGCTTCCTGCCCGGCTTGCCTTGGCCGCCTGCTTTATAAACCCTCACGACCGGCGCCTCCACATCGCATTCATCTCCTCCCTGCCCATAGCTTCCCAACTTTGCTTCCCCCCCAATCTCCAATGCCACCTGTCCGTCGTTGTTGCTCCACCACTCTGCCAGAGGGCAGCTCCAGCTGGAGGCTGCACCATGTCGGCGGTGCAGTACCCGAAAGCATGTAGTGCGTGTGGCGTTCTTGTTGGCTGTGCACACGACACCCACAACATGCTCCTCCACCTTTGCCCAAAGGCAGCTGCTGCCGGCGACCGTCGTGGCCCCCACCCCATCGCTGGCTGCCGCTTTGGCCACCCCACCAGCGGCCTCCTTGCCCGCCACCACACCAGCGTACGCCTTGGCAGCCACCGCACGATCAGCCGCCAGGGCCATCACCCGCTCCGCCACCGCGGCCCAAAGGCGGTAGGAGACGGCCGCCGCCAAAGCCCACCAGCTCGGCCTTTGCGTCAGCGGCCTAGCGCACTACATCACCTTCCTACATGAGGAGGAGGTGCGCCAGGTCGATCACGCAAAGAGGCTCACCGCCGCCGTGGCCGCAACAGACGCCGCAGCTGTGGCACGGAATGAGGAGATCTACGCCTAGTCCCGCCGCTTCGAGGAGGTGCGTCAGGAGCGGCGGAGGGCAGCAGCGGCAACCGACAAATTCGACTCCTCCTCTGCCTCTTACTCAACGCGCTCGGCAGAGGAGATGGCTGCTCATAGTAGCACAAAGCCCCTCCAGAGTAGTATTTAGGGGCTAGTTTGTTCAGTTCATCTAGATATGATTGAATTGTCCCACCTACTTTAAATTAGCTAGTCACTACTGGAATCAGGTACTTTGCTGTCTGCTGTGGCGGACGGCAAAGGGCAGTTCCACTGACGGTAAAGGCCTTTGCCGTCAGCCAGCAGACGGCCACAGTTTCGGCACTGTAAACTCCGGTAAAGGGGTTATTTGCCGTCTGCCTAGGCTCAGCGGACGGCAAAGTTTTTTTGCCGTCAGCCTGTAGACGACAAAGAGGCTAGACGGTGTAGCACTGACGTTAGCCCCATTAGGTGGCTAACGACATCTTTTGCCGTCTGCCCCCGGACGGCCACGTCACAAGCCCCTTTGCCGTCTGCCCCCGGACGGCCACATCACAAGCCCCTTTGTCGTCTGCCCCCGGACGGCAAAGAGGCCAAATGGCCCCAGGCCTGGTGTTCCCAGGTTGCACAGGCGGCTGCCACGTGCCACCTTTGCCGTCGGTAGTAGACGACAAAGAGGCATTTGCCGACGGTGGCAGACGGCAAAGAGCCAGTATTGCCTCTTTTTTTCCTGTTTTTGTTATGTTCAAGAATTTTCACAGGCAAATATATGATATATATATATATATATATATATATATATATATATATATATATATATATATATATATATATATATATATTTCACAGAAACAATATCCCTGTCATATGGATATGATCAACCAACAATTATACCAAATTGGAAGTATCAAATGTCACAGTGTTCACCATATTACAATAGTTTCATCCATACATACATAGTTTCATCCATAGGTAGAAAGTTTCAGATAAGTTCATCGATACAAAATGAAAACAAAAAGTAAACACTAGCACTACATCAAATCAAGCTGCCGTGAAGTGAATCAAATCTGCAAAATTGGAAATAAGAAAGTTAGAAGAAGAATACTAGAAGAAGTAGAAGAAGATCTAGAAGAAGAAGAAGAAGATGAAGAAGAAGCGTTTTTCTTCTCTTTCTCTTTCTCCTCTTTTTTTTCTTCTTCTTATTTCTTATTTGTGTCATTTTAGAGCTAACCTAGGTAATTATGCCATTTTTGACCTAACTAAGTTTATTGTGTCATTTTGCAAGAAAATAAGCTAAGTATATGGCATTTATGAGGTTACCAAGGCTATTATGCCATTTTTGAGTTAACTAAGCTTACTATGTCATTGTGGAGGAAACATAGCTAAGTATAGGTCATTTTAGAGCTAACCTAGGTAAATAGGTCATTCTGGAGCTAAGTAAGCTTATTATCTCATTTTGTAGGAAGCAAAGCTAAGTATAGGTCATTTTAGAGCTAACTTAGGTAAAATAGGTCATTTCGGAGCTAAGTAAGCTTACTATGTCATTTTGGAGGAAGCAAAGCTAAGTATAGGTCATTGATGAGCTAACCAGGGTAAACTAGGTCATTTTGGAGCTAAGTAAGATTATTATGTCCCTTTGGAGGAAAATAAGGTAAGTATAGGTCATTTATGAGCTAACCAAGGTAAACTAGGTCATTTTGGAGCTAAGTAAGATTATTATGTCCCTTTGGAGGAAAATAAGCTAAGCATATGACATTTGTGAGCTAACAAAGGTTATTATGCCATTTTTGAACTAAGTAAGCTAATTATGACATAAATGAACTAAATAAGCTAAGTATAGGTCATTATGCATTTGTTAAGCAAAACACTAGAGAAAACTTACCGTCCTCATCATCACGGAGGTGAAGCACCGGGGTTGCTCGGGCTGGTGTCACCTGGAGAAGGATGCCCTGGAGAAGGGTCGTGCGATGCACCTCGGGAGTTATGCTACACCAAATATTATTTGCAAAGTCTCGTTAGCATGATAACACTTAAATTTTAAGACTAGTAACTAATGACCATTCAAATGAAACTAACCGTTCCCGCCGTGGTAATGACTGGCATCGGTGGAGGGGTCTGGCCGTACTTCTCGCACATAGACTGCACATTTGGTTTTGACAAGTCAATCATATTGGTTATTAATGAAACGAACCTGTAGTGCATGATTTGGCTAATATGAAGAAGAAACTTACCACGATGAGCTCGTACATGGACCGGTTAGACGCATCGTTCCATGCCCTCTCCTCTTCCAACAACCTAGCCGTCCTCTCCTCCAAATCCCTCTCCTTCTCTGCCGCCTGCCGGGCCCGATCCTCCAGAAGCGCCTGGGTTGCCTCTCTCTCTTTCTGAAGAGCAGCCTGCAACACAACTCCTCGTTAGCATTGTAATCATCTTTGTTCGCACACACAATGTAATGGAGGAAAGCTATCTGAGTCCGTATGACTAACCTCGATGGCGAGCTCGACTAGCCATGGACGAGGCCTTACTCAGGACAGGAGCTCGTTTGGCGCGCCTTGATCTCTCGGAGAGTGCTAGAAGACCGTATAAGTCCATCTCCAATGGCTATCGAGCCATGGGGCCTCCCGCCGCCAGCTATCATCACCAGCTCTGGATCAATAGGATGCTGGCTCGGGTTAAAGTCCTCCCCTTTCCTCGCCTTGCCCTCATCTTTGTACCTCACGAGCTTGTGGTGGGAGGAGATGTTGGTGAAGTTCTCGGGATCATCGAGATCAGACTCCGAGAATGGCTTGGCCTTCTTGTACGAGGCAGTATGGGCCGTGGAATAGAGGTCATACACCCCTGGCACCTCCGTCTTATTGTAGTTCGCCTAAAAGAGAGAGAGAGAGGAACAAAGTATTAGTAAAGGGCTTAAGCTAGCATCAAGAAATGGATTGCATGAATCATGAAGCAAACCACATACCCAGTTCCGCCCGAACTGATATAAGTTGGCGCTGCCTTGATGGTGTGGCACACCAACCATTTTGTCACGCCGGTTCTGGGCATTGTCGTGGACGACTTGCCATTCGTTTGAGCACCACTGATCCACCAACGCCTCCCAACAATCCATCTTATCCGCACACCATCTCGGGGGCACCTAAGTTAGTAAAGAGAAATTTGAGTGGTACGCCTATGAATCAAATCAAGGAAATTAAGTACAAGGCCTTAAGAATAGGTAATTACCTTCATGTACTTCTCCTTCTCCAGAAACTTTCCGCGGCACGACGACTTGTCCTTCTTAACACCACGCTAGGCGTAGTAGTCTCGAACAGCCTGCGGCCGAGCCTCGTGTCGTAAGTTCTGTAGTAGGCGCCTTCACTCGCCATCGATAACCTTTGCCGCGGCCTCCTCTAGTCCCTCCTCACACCTATAGATGGTCTGCAATCAAACGAGACAACAATGATTAGTACAATAACTAGCTATTGTTGATTTTTAATTGTGTAAAGGAGAAATTACCTAAAACTGTCTGATCAGCATGTCGGCCCTCGTGTGGCACAAGACACCGTCGATCACCTCCACTGGCGGGGCCGGGGCAGCCAAGTAGTGATCCCAGGTTAATCCTAGCTCTGGAAGCTGACCCTCACCGGGCAACATGACAAACCCCGGGAAGTTGTGTCGGCAAAGCACACCAAGGATGGTGTTGGGCCTGCGGACATCGTTGGCGTGATCCCAACCCCTGTAGTATGACAAAGCCAACGCATTAGATATTTGAAGAGCGTGAAGGCAAAAGGTTAAAAAAGAGTAAATGCACTTACTTCTCCCCATTAGGCCTAATCACCGACCTCTGCTAGCGGGTCGCCGGCACGGGCCGGAGCCGTGTACTACCATGCTGGTAGACGGTGGCCCCCTCAACCCCCTCGTCCATGCTATCCCCGCCACCATCAGCATGGCCACTCGGCTCCTGCTGACGCAGATCCGGCCAGGTATCCCATGGGGTCTGCTGGGATGTAGCCTCATCCCTGCTCTGCTCCGGAGTCTCGTGGGATGAAGCGTTTGGGACAGGAGTCTCGTGGGTCGAAGGCTCATCGACCCGAGGCTCGTGGACAGGAGTCCGCATAGCCTCCACCTCAGACACCTCCACCATAGAAGTCCTGTGCTCGGGTGAATCATCCTGGGGGGGCGGCGAGGAAGGCGTATCAGCCTCCGTACGTCTCCCGCGGGCACGTGTACCTCTACCTCCTCCTCTCTTCTTCCCCCGACCTCCTCTCCAGGTGGGCATCGGCGCCGACGAAGAAGCGCCCGCCTGTGTCTGCAAACTAGTGAGCAACGCTCTCAGGAGATTCTCGGGTGGAATGGTAGTACCCCTCCCACCACGCGTTGACGAAGAAGCCGCGGATCGCTATGGACCCGCGTCCACCATCTTTCAACACCCGCCATGACAAAGAGTAAACGAAATTAGTACAACATAAAAAAATTGAATACCGACATGAATAATAATATGTATATAATTTAAGTGTATCATCATCATGTATATAATAATAATTAAATACCTAACATGAACAAATAATAATCTTGATCGTCTATATATGCTCCGGGATCAATAAATGCATCATCATCATCACTATCATCAATAAATGCATCATCATCCACACTATCGGGAACAACATATCAAAGGCCTCCTTTATGTATCGGTCAAGCATTGACAGGTCATCCGCAATAGTAACCTCTTCTTCTTCCGGCTCTTCTTGTTCCGGCTCAGGGGTGAAGTCATATTCACTGTCGCTGTCTACTTCAATGTTCTGGGGTGAAGTAGAGCGGTTCTTGAAACGTTTTTTGGAAAGACGTGTTTCTTCGAAGAATTCTCCTTCATATGTGTCTGGGTTAATGTGAGGTTCATAATCCTCTTCATTGAGGGGAGGTGAGGTGGTCTAAAACATGGTGGCACTTCATAAACGACATCCCAACCATTCAGATTTGGGTCAGTTTGGCAGGCCCAGGGTAGATAGAAAACTTGGGTCGCCTATTGAGCCGTAATATAGACATCGGGAACATCTAAATGGGTGCTTTGTTTGATTTCGACTAGCCCTATATGTTCATGAGTCCTTCTAGTCTCCTTTGGCTGGAACCAATAACATTTGAAGATTACGACGTTCGGTGGGTTTTCACCATAGAATAGAAGTTCATAAATTGCTTCAACTCTTCCAATACTCGGCACCTCCTTCACCGATAGCAGAGACACAACAATTTGTAGCTTTCGGTTGGCCATAGATAGCTCTTTTCCAAAGGTACGAAAGCGATACCCGTTGATGTCGTATTTGTCAAGAACGGACCTTATAGTCAAAACCATTAGCGACTTGTCTCAATTCGGCGTCCATAGACTCTGAATTATCCTACAAGTTTCACATGAAAGGATTGTTGCATAAGCCGCAAATTAGACGAAGAAATGAAATGGTCTAATGGAAATTACCGTTTGTTTGAACCAAGAGATGAAACCGGGATAGCCGCCTCCATGCTTTGCCAGAAGTTCGTACTCTTCGATGGAATCCTTTTGGATCACCGCTCCATCCGAGAATTTGGCGACATATCGACTGTATCAAATATCTGGGAATAAGAGCAGTTCAAAGAATTAGAAGTTGCGAAATAATGTACCGAGAACTTACTCGATGTACGACCACACTTCTGTTAGGTTGTTGAAGATATACAACGAAATGGTCCGCCTGCAGCCAACGGAACTGAAGAGCTGCCTTGCATGTGGGGCACGGGAACGTTCCACGCACACACTAGCCAACGAATAGCGCATAAGCTGGCAAGTCATGCATCGAGTACATGTACCACAGATGCATCATGAAGTTTTGTTTTGTAGCAGCGTCGTATGTCTTGATCCCATTATCCCAAGCTTCTTGCAATTCATCCTTAAGCGACTGCATGTACACATTCATATTCTTCCCCGGATAGTTGGGCCCTGGAATTATCAACGTCAGGAAAATGTTCTTTCTTTGCATAATCTGTCCGGGGGGGGGGATTGAGTGGAATGACAAATACAGGCCAACAACTGTATTGGGTTGCCGTCATACCAAACACATTGAACCCATTCGTGTTGATGGCGACTCGAGGATGCCATGGATATGCCGGTTTATCCTTATGTAAAGCATCGAAGTGCTTCCACGCGAAAGCATCTGAAGTGTGTACCAACATCTGATTCCCATCTGCATCTAGTTCGGTACTTTTGCCCAATTTGTGCCATGTCATCTGTCTGGCCGTCTCTTCGACCATGAAAAGACGTTGAAGTCTTGGTACGATTGGCATATACCGAAGAACATTAACGGGGATTTTGGTCTGAATCTTCTCACCCATAGCGTTGTCTACCACAATATACCTGGAAGACTTGCAAATGGGACAATAGTTCAAGTCCGCATACTCAAGCCTAAATAAGGCACATCCATTCTCACAGGCATCTATCTTCTCATAGGGCATCTTAAGTACACGGAGGATTTTGTCTGACTGGTACAGGTTTGCAGGCAGTACATGGCCTTTGGGTAGAAAGCGTCCAAATATTGTCATCATCGCGTCGTAGCATTCTCTTCCCAGGTTGAATTGAGCCTTCAGAGCCATTACTTGAGCGATGGCATCCAGCTAACAAAGCTCAGTGTGCTCGTGGAGAGGACGTTTTGAAGACTCTAACATTTCATAAAAGGCCTTTGCAGATTCCTCCATCTCATCGTCCGAATCCCGAGCATCATCAAAGTCTTGCACCATGTCTTCGATCCCGGTACCATGCTTGTCGGTGCGACGACGAACCACCTTAGCTCTGGCACGTTGGGAAGACTCACCATGAAAAGTCCACACCATATAATCAGGCGTAAAACCCCACTTATGCAGGTGTTTACCCATTACACCCCCTGTCCTCTTTTTAAAGTTGTTGCACCGGACACAGGGGCACCAGGTTCTTTCCTGGCCATTTGCAAATGCGGCTCTCACAAACCCCTTGGTTTTTGTAAGCCATTCATTGGTTATGTCTTTTTGACTAGTGTGACTGGTGTACATCCATGCACGATCACTCATCTTGCCTAGTTACTAGACACACAAGATATATATATATATATATATAATTCAGCATATATATTCATCAGTTAATCAAGTTTGTCAATTTTCTTACGTCCATGCAACCTACACGCTAATAGGTAAAGATAGGTCCTAATCCCACCCGAGTATGTGTAGATTGGGTTCGTTTTCCCATGCTCTGCTCCGGATCCGACGCAGAATTTCGGCAGCACCTCCCCGCTGTTCTCCTGATACACGTCTCGGCAATAAGCAGAGAGGATGTGTACCCGGAGAACAACAGGGAGGCACTGACGAAATTCTGCATCGGATCCGGAGCAGAGCATATGGGAAAACGAACCCAATCTACACATACTCGGGCTGTCCACAGATAACGTTGGACAATTCGAAAAGATGGTGGTTATAAATATGCAAAGACATGCATATTTATAGATGCCGCCTTTCGAATGGGAGACGCATACTGGTCACGCATGCTGTTGAATTGAAGACACCTATAGCTAGCAAGTTTCATCGGCACGAAGACCGGAACAGAGCAAATTAAGGGGGGGGGAGGAGATGTCATTTGTGCTCACCCACGAACACAGCAGAGGAGCTCGTCCAACGCACAGGGTAGGTCGTCGAACACCAGACCCTTGCAGCGACGAAACAACTACACATTGAAATCCACCTGATCAACACAAATATGATGTTTTCCATAACAAAATCGGAAAATATATGACCTAACACATAATTTACAAAACTATGACCCCGTCGGCCTCTCGAAGGACGAAGAGCACCTTTTCGGTCAACAGGAGGCCGAAGAGGTGTCGGGGGTCGGGGGTCAGTGGCGTCGGGGGCGACGTATTAACAGTTGCGCGGCGTGTCGTGCCGGGGTGTCGGGGTGTCGTGTCTGGGTGTCGTGTCTGAGTGTCGGGGTGTCGTGTCGGGGCGTCGTGTCGGGGTGTCGGGGCGTCGTGTCGGGCTGTCTGGCCGTCGTGTCTGGGTGTCGGGGTGTCGGGGTTCTTGGCAGGGCATCGTGTCGGGGTGTCGGGGTGTCGTTTTCTTCTTCTTCCTCGTCTTCTTTTTTCCTTCTTCTTCCTTTTCTTCTTCTTCCTTTTCTTCTTCTTCTTCTTCTTCTTCTTCTTCTTCTTCTTCTTCTTCTTCTTCTTCTTCTTCTTCTTCGCTTCTTCTTCTCTTCTTCTTCTTCTTATTCTTCTTCTTCTTTTCCTTTTTCCTCTTCTTCTTCTTCTCCTCTTCTCCTCTTTTTCTTCTTCTTTTCCTTTTTCCTCTTCTCCCTCTCCTCCTCTCCTCTTTCTTCTTCTTCTTCTTCTTCTCTTCTTTTTCTTCTTCTTTTCCTTTTTCCTCTTCTCCTTCTCCTCCTCTTCTCTTTCTTCCTCTTCTTCTTCTTTTTCTTCTTCTTCTTCTTCTTCTTTTTCTTCTAGTTTTTTTCTTTTGTTCTTTTCTTCTAAGTTTTTTCTTTTCTATCTAATTTTTTCTAAGTTTTTTCTAACCTAGTAAACTAACTAACTAACTAACTAAAAAAATAAACTAACTATCTAATTTAACTATCTAGTTTAACAGAAAAAAACAAGAAAATAAACTAACTATCTAATTTCTTCTACATTTTTTCTAACCTAGTAAACTAACTAACTAACTAAAAAACCAGGAAAAAACAAAAAAATGTGAGGGGGGGGGGGGCGGCTGCCGGGCACTCACCGGAGTTGGGTGGGGACGGCCTGGGCGGCGGGGGCGGTCGGGGCGGCGGGGGCGGTCGGGGCGGCGGGGGGAGGGGGGAGCCACGGGGAGGGGGCGACGCTGGGAGCCGGCGAGGGGAGGGGGCGGCTCGGGGAGGCGGGCGGCGCGGGGGAGCCGCCGAGGGGAAGGGGCCGGCACAGGGAGGGGGCGTTGCGGTGGTGGGGGCGGCGCAGGGAGGGCGGCGGCGCGGTGGTGGGGGCGGCGCAGGGAGGGGCCGATGCTGGGGGCCGGCAAGGGGAGGGGCGGCGCAGGGGAGGGGGCGGCGCAGGGGAGCCGCCGAGGGGAGGGGGCGGCGTGGGGTGGGGGGCGTTGCAGTGGTGGGGGCGGCACAGGTAGGGGGGCGGCGCGGTGGTGGGGGGCGGCGCAGGGAGGGGGCCGTTGCTGGGGAGAGAGAGTGGATCGAGATGCGGGGGGAGAGTGAGGGGGGTGGAGGGGGGATCCGGCCATTATGGGGGCATCCTCTTTGCCGTCTGCTAGCAGACGGTAAAGAGGGGGAGAGTGAGGGGGGTGGGGATCTGCCGGGGCCGTCAGGGGGGCATCCTCTTTGCCGTCTGCTAGCAGACAACAAAGAGGGGTGAGGCAGATGGCAAAGAGGTTCCCGACGGCAAAGAGGCTGTCCTCTGAACCCACAGTGCAGTGGGCCCCGCCCGAGACCGTTGCCGTCTTCCTGCCCCATCTTTGCCGTCGGCTAGCAGACGGCAACGAGTAGGCTGATGGCAAACAGAACATTTGTCGTCTGCCTTACCTTTGCCGTCTGTTTTCGGCAAGCTGATGGCAAAAGCCTTCTTTGCCGTCTGCCAGCAGACGGCAAATGATCTGATTCCAGTAGTGAGTATATATAGTTGAACTAGCTATTTCAGTACGTGGTTGGCAACAAATGGGGAAAAGTTTGTTCGATTCAGCTGTCGAGTTGAACTATTTTGTACAAAGACCAATGCTTAATTTGTGAATGAAATATATGTTTGCTGAATTTCAGTTGCACAAGTGCACCGTAATAGTTAGCTTGTTCCTGCAAAATTGGACAAATGACAGTGTTTCCAGTTTAACAAATGAAGATTTACCCAAGTCCACAATGCATTGTTGCTGAGGTCCCTTCATTTAATGATTTAGCAACTAAACTCTTGCATGCATTGGTGAGTTTCCTTCATTTAAGTGTTTTGCCAAGGTTCACGTGCTACGCATTGTTTCTTCATGTGGTCACCAAACTCATATCTCTCCTCTTAAGTTCCTTCCCACATCAGATTTTTTAGCAGTTAGCACCAGTACAAGGTGTAGCATTGGGAAGGGCAGACGGGTCATCATTCACAACTGTTTGCGATGACCCATTGAAAAAATTCCTTCGCGCCAGATTTTCGCTTGGCTTAGTAGGGAAGGAACCATTGCCCTCGGTCTGTATACGGGTATTCAGTCTGAAACGTCTTTGATGACCGGCAAAGGACACACCTCCCCGATGAGCGTGCGAAGGACACTGCTTGCACGCCACCCGTCTACTCAAACACATGTCTACATGCTACCTCCTTGCCAATATAAAGAGCGACACGTGGCAGCACATAAATGGTATGTAGGATGTCCACGAATTATAAATAATAAGCCCGTTTGCGATGGTAACGAGAAAGATTTTTGTTCCAAAATGCCTTTGTTCACTATTAATAATGCTTGCTCTTTCTCTTAAAGTGGACAAAAAAACACCACAGCATATTTGTACTTTATATGTCGAGGCCCTGCCCAACATAGACCTTGTGACTGTAGCTCATATTTCAATTATGTACATTAAATGCACATAAAACTCAATAAGTGTATAAAAAGCCATACAAACCCTTAATAATTTCATATTTTTGCAGCACACACCTATTGCTTTATGTGGTTTCTAAAAAAATATCAAGGAGAGAAGAGGCATCGGATGTCGTTTCACCCGCAGATGTGGCATGCATATTTTCCCTATCGGAACCACGTAGCGTATTGTGTGAGAAGCTCCGGTTTGTAAGAGGCTTGTGACAAAACATGTCAAAGTTTGTATTATTTTTTACCACGGCATATGTGTGCCTTGTCATGATACCATTCCTAGTTTCATGAATTTCTGACGGAGTTTTGGATTTACGAAAATTTAAAAACCAAGTTTCTCGATGTTTGTGGTCGAGCAAACATGCTGAAGATGTTTGAAATTCGTTCTCATTTCTTGTATGTGACCTAACACTTGCATCTAGGGACACATATATGATTTTTCAACCCATTTTGCTGCCCCGGACCTTGTGATTGTAGATCAAATTTGAATTATGCACATTAAATAATGCACCAAAAACTCAATTAATGTATTTAAAAGCCAGATGATCCCTTAATGTATTCATATTTTTGCACTTCGCACGCACATGTCTGTGTTGTTTCTATAAAAAAATCAAGGAGAGAAGAGGCATCAGATGTCTTTTCGCCCGCATATGTGGCATGCATATATAATATGTTCCCTATCGAAACCACAAAGCTTCTTGTGAGGAGCTCCGTTTTGTAAGGGGATTGTGCAAGAACAAGTCCTATTTGGACAATTTTTCACCATGGCATATGTGTGCCCTTGCCAAGTTTCATGAATTTCTGACGAGTTTTGGATTTACGGGAATTTGAAAACCAAGTATCTCAATGTTTGCGGCCGAGACAACAAACAATTATATGTTAGAAATCCATTCCCATTTCTTGCGTGGGACCTAAACATTCATCCAGTGAAAGGCATATGATTTTTTCAACCTATTTTTCATGCGTTGGACCTTGTGATTGTAGTTCAAATTTGAATTATACACATTAAACGGCTAGAATACTCAATTAATGTATTAAATAGGTCTCACGAACCCTGGCAAAAATCCATAGTTTAGCAGAACTATCATGTTGCTCTATATGGCGACTCTAGAAATAAATTCAAGGCGAGAAGAGACATCGGATGTTGTTTCACACATAAAAGGTGAACTTTCCCTATCGGAACACACGACTTTCTTGTGAGAATCGCCGGTTTGTAAGAGGCTTTGTGCCAAAATCTGCCCAAAATAGGGCAATTTTTTTACCACAACACACACACAACAGGGCAATTCATGACACCATGCCCAAATTTCATGAATTTCTGTCGAGGTTTGCATTTACATGAATTTAATAAGTTTCCCACTATTTGCGGTCGAGCCAGGATGATGATATGTTTGAAATTCATTACCATTTCTTGCGTGGGACCTAAACATGCAGCCAGGGAAACGTGATTGATTTTTCGACGTATTTTCATGCGCTGGACCGTGTGATTGTAGTTCAAATTTGAATTATGCACATTACATGCCTAGAAAACGCAATTAATGTACTAAAAAGGCCAAACGAACTCTGTACTATTTCATTGTTTAGCACGACACATTCATGTTGCTCTATGGAGACTCTAGAAATAAATTCAAGGCGAGAAGAGATATCGGATGTTGTTTCGCACATAAAATGTGAACTTTCCCTATCGGAACCACATGACTTCTTGTGAGAATCTTCGGTTTGTAAGAGGTTTGTGCCAAAACTTGTCCCGAAGTGGGCGTTTTTTTACGACGGCACACATGAGCCATGACATGACACCATGCAACATTTCATGAATTTATGACAATATTTGTATTTACTAGAATTTGAAAACACGGCTTCTCAAAGTCTACGACTGAGCGAAAATACTGGGAGGTTTGGAATTCGTTTAATTTCCATTTCATGCATTGGACCAAAACATGTATCCAGTGACACATAGATGATTTTCAACCCATTCAGGTGCACTCTAGTATGTGCTTAACTGCAGTTCAAATTTGAAGCATGCACATGAAATGTCTAAAAAACTCTTTAAATGTTTAAAAGGGCCTAAACAACCCTGAATAATTCCATATTTAACAGACACTCCTTTAGTTGCACGTTCACTGTAGATAAATGCTATTGCCATCCAAACACCTTCAATTGCCGATGTAACTTCATTTTTCGTTTCAAAGCAATATGAAAATCAAATACATCGCAAACAGTTCTTGATCATGAAACGTGTGTGATGTAGTATAAAAATATCTTGGGACAATTCTCGTATATGGCTTAGGCCGGAAGCTTCAGTCCACCGCCGACGCGTCAACCACATGGTCACACTTGTTCCCCCAGACCACTGTACTGTTCAAGCGTCGCCGGTGAAAGATGGGGACATGGATCCGCGTCATGAGGGCAACTTCGGTGACCCACTCTGGCAGGGCGGCTGCAGTTGCCGAAACGACAGCTACTGCATCACAGATGGCGACAGCAACATCTGCGACCGGGATAGCAAATGGCGAGAACAGCACAGCAGCTGTTCATTCCTCGACGGCCGTCGTAGCCCTGATGGCGGCTACGCACGCCTATGCCGAGGGTGCCCATGCCCAGATCGTGTTGGTCACCGCACAAATTGCAGCGGCCTTCACTGATAATGGTCGGCAACCTACGTCCAAAGAGTTGGCAATCGCCGAGAGCGCTCGGGCAGCCGTCCATTTGTCGGAAGCCTCCCTTGCCGAGATGGAGGCCGTCAATGCCCGGACCGCGTCCGCCCACACCAGACTCGTGGCGGCCTTTTCCAAAGAGATGGCGGACGCGGACCGCGAGATGCTTACAGAGTATGTGGCAATGGATGCAATGGAGCCCCTTCCCCTAGAGGTCGTCAAGCATGAGTTGGTCATGGAGGATGCGGCAGAGATCGGCAAGCATCAGGCAGAACATTAGGCTTTGTTTAGAGCACTGGTCTTTTGTTAGAGTAGTGTTTAGGTCAACCAGCTCTGTTTAATTGCTCGATTAAGTAAGTGCTGGCTGTGGACTAGGCTCTTTTCTGTAACCAAATTAGCAATTGATATTAAATTATGCGACGACGTAGATGACCATTGTAACGAGGGAAATTCGGACCAAAAGTTTGCCGCCATATCCCCATTCCATCTTCCAATTGAAAATGAAATTGAAGTCCATCACACACAATTTTTTGGCACAAACCGTGTGACATGTAGTACCCAATATTACGTCGGAAGCTTGGAGACAAACATTTGCATGTCCAAGTTCATCACACATGGGGTATAGCACAGGATTCGTTGGTGATGTGTTGATATTGAGAACTATTCTGAAAAATTTGCCCGTTGAAGTTCATCACACAAGGGGTATAACACAGCCATCGTTTGTGATGTTTTGATATCGTAGACGGTTCAAAATAAGGGATTGTGTTCGATGGTGTTTTCCGCGCCAGTTTTTCACTGCACCGAATGCAAATTTTGGGCTGACGTAGAAATATCTACCTCCATCGCCTCCAGTACCAATCAAATGCCACATTTCCCCCTTTTCCTCTACATTTCCTAGTTCAAACCTTCACTGCTTGCTTGCAGTGCCGCCTCCTGGCCGGCGACGCTCCTTCCTGCTGCTCGGCCTCGGCCATCTAGTTAGGTAATCGACACCTCCCCAATACCCCCTCACCCCCTCCACCTCCATCCCACATGGCCCGACCGCCAACGCGACACCTTCCACCCAAATCACCGCCCCATCCTCCAGATAATCGCAGCCGAAATCCATGGTGCACGCAGTATAGTCAGGATCTCAAAGAGCATTTGGCAGTGGAGAAGCAAATCGCGGTTGCACGCGCAGATGAGGCAGCGATGGATTCCATACGTGCCGACCCCCAAATCTTGGAGGAGCATCTTGCCGTTGAGGCCACCGTCGATGCCTCGGCGCTGACGCAGCCACGCGGTTGGCTGCCACAAATGATAGCTCGCGGTCTTTTCTCGAGGGCACTGCCGGTGCGTTCGATGACTTCGATGTGTTTTCTCAGCGTGCCCGTGCTTACCTCAACTCCAGAGCCGGCATGTTGATGTCGGGGTAGGATCAGGCCACTCACCACTACGAGGGGTGCACCCATGGTGTGGAGGCATGGCCCTCTTCCAAGTTGAAGGAGCCCATCATCATCGATATCTCCGACGATGAGGAATAGCTTGTTTTTCTTAGCTTTATCACTAAGGACCTAAATATGTTCACCTAGCTACGCTGGTTAAGCATGTTTAGTTTACCTGTTGCGTGTGCCGCTACTGCCTTTCATTTAGATATCTTAGTGAAATGTCAAATGTAATGCTACTACAACCTGACCTTTTAGTATGTTCTATTGTGCAATGTGGTGCTTAGTTAACTTCATTCATTTGTTGTGGTGATCATTTAACTATTTAGTTCAATTCTGCAATGTGATGTTCAATTGATGTTGGTACAACTTTGTATTGCTATGCATGTGATGAATAAATCGAATTTAGATGTACTAAATACATGTGAAACATATAGAATTGCTATATTTCCTAGTTCTTAGCACGCTTGGTTTAGATAACTGGCTTTTCCATGTGGCTCAAATTACTCTGTTGGATCCGCAATATGTTTATTTTCCATTAACATATTTCACTGATAGTATGCCAAATATCACTTATAACCAGATCAATATTTGTCTTAAATATGTTGGAGGGGGAAACAATGGGGGACACTGAAGTTTACCATCGAGGTTTGCACATCCATGGTCGTTTGGCTAATAGCACATTATTGTGCAATTGCAGGAACCATTGTTATATTAATGTTTTTAATATTTTTTTCTTGCACATGTAGGTCCTGCTGTGAGAGGTTTAGACCCACTCTTCGACCCTTTTTGCATGTGGAGGAAATGAGGTGTCCTTGAATATTAGTTAAGATAAAGAAACTAGCTACGGAAAACAACAAGATGTTTGTCTGCACAATGAAGAAGACATCAATCAACTATAGGATGGTACCATCTCTTTCACCTTGTCCTTTTCCATTTGCGCCATTTCAAATTTTAGAAAAGATATTTATGCATATGTTTGTTTTCAGTACTTCTCAAGGTAGTTCATCGATGATTACGTCTCAAACCACCTGTATGATAAAGAGGAGAGGAAGGTATTCATACATCACCCACGGTATAATCTTGAAGTCTTCCTCGAGAGGACGAAGTATGGGCAGGCAATCATCCACAGGCACTGGCCTAAAGTTGCGAGGACCTTCAACATCATTGAATGCTCAATATTCGCCTACCACTTTAACAGTTTTCTAGATTAGACTCATATGTCTATTTACCGTCTATGATGATAATTAATTTCCAAAGGTTTTAGATGTTGCATTTGAAACTTTGTCCTGTTGTGCAATTGGGTAGCTAGGCAGTATATGCTTATATGATGTTGTACCTTGATGTAATTCAATTATGAAATCCTAGTTGTCGTACTATGAATAAGAAATATATTATGTGCTTGATATGAAATATTAATTTGATTACTAAATGGATTATAAATAATAGAGCAATAAGGCTGATTATTTGGGGTTCCTATTGCAGACGGTTTCTAAGACTATACCGTGGGCGATGACCTCAACAAACCCACACGATTTCTAGAAAGTTGGCGTGTTGGATCGGTGAGCAATCACACATGAATTCTGGTCGACAATTATATGCGTTAGGACACCCAATCACGAACGTTTTCTCATAGCAAGTGTGTGTGATGGGCAGCCTAATGCCAACAGTTTCTTCTAGACACCGTGAGTGATGTTTTGAATAATACAAATGACAGAATTATAACTATCGTGTGTGATGACCAGCCCTATCACAAACGATGTTATGCATAAAATTCTGTGTGATCTGCAATACGAATAGAGACGTAACCTTGGGATTCCCTGGGTGGGATGATAAGCTCATCTCACACGTCTTCCCCAATATGTCTGTTTGTGATGGCCCTTCGATTCGCAAAGGATATATTTTTGACCATCGTGTGTGACCGGGTGCAGGCATGTGTAAAACAAAGGATATATTTTTGCCCATCGTGTGTAACACAAAGGATATATTTTTGCCCACACATGCAAGGCGACGGTTTAAGACTACGTCACGGAAAGGGGTTAAAAACCATTTGTGTAGCACGCGGCTGCACTAGTGTATACACATGATCATTGTCGTGAATAAATTGCATAACTATGCGCTTTTCTATCAATTCCCCAACAGTAATTTGTTTACCCACCGTATGCCTACTACATGAGAGATGCCACTAGGGAAAACTATGGCCCCCAGGTCTATTCACTTAGATATTTACAGAAGCTTTCATTACCTTGCTGCCATTTATTTCTCTTTTATTTATTTTGTAGTTTACAATTATCAACTATCATGCACACACTTCATTTGCTTGCAAATAACCTGTCAAAGGGGATTGACAACCCTCTTGCCCGCGTTGGGTGCAAGTGTTTGCTTCTTTGTGTGTAGTCGCTGAAGACGGGGGTTGCATGCTACTCCTATTGGTTCTATAACCTTGGTTCTCACCGAGGGAAATACTTATTTATACTGTGCTGCATCACCCGCTCCTGTTCGCGGAAAACCCAATGCAGATCAGAAGTACAGGAAGGATTTCTGGCGCCGTTGCCGAGGAGTATCACTAACCTACTATCAAGTACCTTCGCACAAATTATCGTTCACTTGTTCTACTTTTTATTTGCTTTTATATTTTTCTTTCTTCATAAAAATCAAAAATACCAAAATATTTATCTTTTCTACTTTACTTGTTTGCTTGCTTGAAAATTGCTATCATGTCTGAGTTTCAAACTAGTGATACTTCCGCCTGTAGTGTGGAAGCATTAGAACATTCAACTTCACCTATCAATGATAATGCTAAAAGAAATTTTGATGAAGTTGCTAAGGAAAAACTTGATAATCTTGCGAATGATGATCCTTCTAAAGTAGAACCTATTATGCAAAGAAAGAAATTTCGTATTGGTAGTGGTAATATTATTGGAAAAAGTGTGATCCAAGACTATTTCACTTGTGCTGGCTCGTTACCCTTGATAGGAGGATCTATTCTTGTTAGAACTACTAGTTACGCGAATGCCATATCTTTGCTAATAGTTTAATTGGAAAGACAATTCGTTCATATGCAACCCTCCATACATTGGTTGTTTCTAGAATTCTCTAATATTCAAGATGCTCCTACTAAACGGTTAGCAACAATAGTTCTCATTCATGAATTTAATCATATTATGCAGCAAGCAAGATAAATATTTGCTCATTATAGGGTCAATGGTGAGTGCCCACCAATAGAGGGAATCCTCTATGAGATGGAAGAAATAAGAAGATTAAGATCAATGAACTATGTTGCTCATAATGAAAACCTTAGGAAAAAGGTTCCACCTAATGTCTTAATTGATAAGATTTCCAAAAAAAATGACCAAATTATTATTCCAAATCTTTGATTGTATTATGAACTTGAGAGATAATTAAGGAAATATCTTTACCGGAACCTATACAATGAAGAATTTACTATAACTTATGAAAAGGCTAAGGAGGAGCCTCCTTCTCCTCCGGAGATAGATCTCACGGATCCTTTTGTTGTGAAGTTTAGTCCCCTCATTTATTTTTTCTTGCTCATTAGAAAACTTGCTGCTGAAAGAAGGGAATATGATTATAGCATGATGATTTTTTCTCATGATTACTACAACACTTGATACTATGCAATATGCCTAGCTAGGGGCGTAAAACACTAGCGCTAGTTGGGAGGCAACCCAATAGTTATCTTATTGTCTTGCTTTTACTTTTTTTATAACATGATTATTGATTCTGTAATGATTGTGTTTTTTTGTTAAAATTATTTTTTTGAGCCAAGTAAAGCCTTTGGGGTGACTTGCATGATAAGTAGAATTGATACGGTGCAAAACCAGGAACTTTAGCGTCAAGTGCAAAATTTCTCTAATTTTACTAGAATGTCTTTTTGAACTGAAATTTTTACACAGTATTTATATAAAAATTCCTCAGGCTTTCTTAAATTTTCAGAATTTGTGGAGTTACATAAGTATAGTTTCTCTATATATCATTACAGACTGTTCTGTTTCAGACACATTCTGTTTTTGCTTGTATAGTTTGCTTGTTTTGATGATGCTATGGATTGTATCGGGGGGTATAAGCCATGGAGAAGCTAGAATACAGTAACTTATACAATAATAAAATAAGAATCATTTTATAACAGTAACTAAAGTATTTGATATGTTTACTATACTAACGGATCTCACGAAGGTTTCTGTTGAGTTTAGTGTGCTGAAGTTTTCATGTTTTGGGTGCTATCATGATGGATGAAGGAATAAGGAGCGACAAGAGCCTAAGCTTGGGGATATCCCGGAAGGCATCCCCTCTTTCGTCTCAATCCATCAGTATGTCACTTGGAGCTATATTTTTATTCATCACATGATATGAGTTTTCCTTTTAGCGTTGTTTCCTTTAGGGTTTTTTAGCTATCCACAATCGTTGTTTGTTGGGCACACCCACTTGAGAGAGACACAAGATCACCTTGATTTATTACAATACTCTTTGTGCTTCACTTATATCTTTTGAGCTAAGCAGTTGCTCTAGTACTTCACTTATATCTTTTAGAGCACGGTGGCGTATAGATTTTAAAGAAATAATTGCACTCTCGTTCTTCACTTATATTTGTTTGAGAGTTAATAAATAGTGATGGTAATTTGCACGGGTTATAAGACTAGTCCAAAAATAATAGGTATTCAATGGGTGCATAATCAAAACCTTCATGTAGCACGTAAAAGAGAAATTTTGAGTTAATGATATTAATGTGGTAATGTGAAAGGGCATGAGTGCATGATCATTGGTTAGTAAGAGTATCATAAATTAGAGGGTGTTAACTTGTTGTTCATCTAAATATTTTTTATGGCATGGTGATGATGTGTAATCTTTCTTATTTCTCGTTGAAATCCTAGTGTTGTTTAAGTCAGAGGCGCGCGATGGTTAACTCCTCCCAACCTCCTCCCTAGGGGCATGCGAGTAGTACTTTGCTTCGAGAGAGCTAATAAAACCTTGCAATAAGTATGTGAGTTCTTTATGACTAATGTGAATCCATGGATGTACGCACTCTCACCACCTCATATTTTCTATCCTATTCGGTACCGTGAATTACCCATTCTCACCTCGTGGATCGGTGCAACCTTCGTCGGTGCATCCAAACCCCGGAACATGATACGCTCTGTTGCACATAAGCCCCATTATATATTCCTCAACATAGCCACCAAACCTACCTATTATGGCATTTCCATAGCCATTCCAAGATATATTGTCATGCAACTTCCACTGTTACATCATATGACTAGTACTTTCATTGTCATATTGCTCTGACTGATCATATAAGTTGACATAGTATTTGTGGGAAAGCCACCTTTCATCATTTTTTATACATGTTATGCTTTATCATTGCACATCCTGGTACACTGCCAGAGGCATGCATAGAGAGTCATACTATAATTTTTCATGTTGAGTTGTGAGTAAATAAAAGTGTGATGATCATCATTATTAGGGCATTGTCTCAGTGAGGAATAGATGGTGGAGACAATGATTCCCCCACAAGTCGGGATGAGACTCCGGACGAAAATTAAAAGAAAAACAAAAAAAGAAGAAAGAAATAGAAAGAAAAAGAAAAAGAAGAAAAATTAAATGAGAGAAAGGAGAGAAGGGACAGTGCTACTACCTCTTTTTCGGCATCACCTTCATCTTGACTATAGTCGGAGTTGGAGTGGTAGCTACTCTCGGATTGGTTAACGGTATCGGAGTCGGAAACCCATTCACCAACATGAGCTTGATGTATTCTTCTTGTGTAGCTCTTGGTGCACTTGTCCTTCTTCTCTGAGTCCTTGCTTCTCCGGGAGGGTCTTCATTCATAGTGATCTTATCTAGTCCTTCTCTCTCTACGAGGTGATTCATCTCTTGAGTTTTGTCTTCTAGGTGACTCTTGTATTCTTTTTTGGGGGGGGGGGTGCACTCATTGGAATACCGTGCGGGCCTTCCACAATTGTAACAATTTCGGTCACGACTAGAGGAATGCTTCTCTTCGTATCTTGAATTGGAGCTTCTCTCTTCGCCTCTACTCTTGTAGAACTTGTTGAATTTCTTGACCATGAGGCTTATCTCTTCATTGGTAACAAGGTTGTCACTTGAAGTAGCGGGAGTGTCAATTGTAGCTTTGTATGCACCGCTTGACTTGGTGTGAAGTTCTTCTTTGTCCTTGAATGAAATTTCATGAGCAACAATCCTTCCAATGACTTCTGTATGCTTGAGATATTTGTAGTTTGGCATCATTCGGATCAATGTGCACACGGTGTCATACTTTCCATCCAAGCCTCTAAGGATCTTCTTGATGATGAATTTGTCGGTCATCTCTTCACTTCCTGAGCGGGCAATGTCATTTGTGATGAGAGCAAGCCTAGAGTACATTTTCGCGACTCCATCACCATCCTTTATCTTGAACTTGTCAAGTTGACTTTGTAGCACATCCAACTTAGATTCCCAGATGGATTCGGTACCTTCGTGCATATCAACCAAAGTATCCCAAATTTCCTTTGCATTCTAAAGACGGCTTATCTTGTTGAACTCTTCGGGGCACAAGCAGTTGAATAGGATGTCACATGCTTGAGCGTTGTATTGCAACATCTTCAATTTTTCCGCGGTAACTTCACGATCAGGTTCCTTTCCATCACCAAAGAATTCACCTTGCAATCCAAGACAAACAACATCCCATACGACGGTGTTATGACCAAGAATATGCATTTTTATTTTGTGCTTCCAACTAGCAAAGTTTCTACCATCAAAATATGGACCTCTACGATGATAACTTCCCTAACTAGACGCCATACTCTCCTAGGTTGTGAGACCAATGCAATGGAGACCAATTCTCTGATACCACTTGTAGGATCCGAAGTATGTCTAGAGGGGGGTGATTAGACTACTTGACCAAATAAAAATCTAGCCTTTTCCCATTTTTAAGTGTTGGCAAGTTTTAGCAATTGTAGCAAGTCAAGTACACCCTACACATGCAAGTCTAAGAGTATAGCAGCGGAAAGTAAAGACATGCACATGAAAGTAAAGGTAGGAAGAGGAGGATCAAAAGAAATTGATGACATGAAGATTTTTCCCGTGGTTCTGATAGGTGATGCTATCGTATGTCCATGCTACTGGAGACTTCAACCCACGGAGGGTAGCAGTCGCGAGAGTCTACGGAGGGCTCCACCCGTTAGGGTCCACAAAGTACCAACGTCGTCTATTCCATCACGGCTTCCATCCATGAAGTACTAGCCTCACTATGGGTAGATCTTCACGAAGTAGGCGATCTCCTTGACCATACAAACTTCTTGGTTCAACTCCACAACACGAAGAAGGAGGCTCCCAAGCGACACCTAACCAAACTAGGAGGCACCACCCTCCAAAAGGTAATATATGTGGTAACAATGATGAACTCCTTGCTCTTGTGATTCAAAAGATAGTCTCCTCAACACACAATCACTCTCTCATAGATTTACCTTGGTAGAAGAGGTTGATCGGGTGGAAAGCAACTTGGGGAGGCTAGAAATCAAGATTCATATGGTAGGAGTGGAAGGTCTTGATCTCAACACATGAGCATGTGGTTCTCTCTCAGAAAAATGGATGGGGCAAGTGTACGTATGTTCTAAATGCTTCCTCTTCGAGTGAGAGGAGGTGGAGAGGTATATATAGGCATCTCCAAAAATCCAACCGTTACAACATTATTGCCCAACTCGGTGAAACTGGAGTAAAAACTCGGTTGCACCGACTAGTGCAAAATGTGGCAACTTTCGACTTTTGGGTGAGACCAATATATAAATCTCGGTGGTACTGATATGGGTGACCTAGGCAGATTCCAAATCTCGGTGAGACCGATTCTCAAAATTCGGAAATTCTGATTCTTGAAAATAGGATACCAGAAAGTTGGTTACTGGTTTCGGTTGCACCGAAGTGGAAAGTTGGTGACACCGAGACTAGGGTTTTGGCTAGGATCTGTCTAGGGTTAAAACTTGGTGGGGACGATTCTAAAAAGTTGGTGGCACCGATTTTAGTGGTAGGGTTTAGACAGAGATTTTGTGGGAGAATTTCATGTGTATTTTTGGTGGCTAATCTCTAAGCACTTGAGCAACCAAATCATCATAGACACCTCATCCTCTTTTAATAGTATTGGCTTTACTATTGACTCAAAGTGTCATTTCTCACAAAATGTAAAATGTAGAGTCTTCCAACTTGTTGCCAATAGATGTTCCTTGCATCTAGGGGATCTCCTCACAATACTTTTGCCAATCCATTCACGGAACTTTACTGAAATATACTTGGTGGAAACATTAGTCCAATGAAATATATGTTGTTATTAATTACCAAAACCACCTAGGGAGAAGTTGTGCTTTCAATCTCCCCCTTTTTGGTAATTGATGACAACATATAGATCAAAGCTTCGATAGGGATAAAACAATGAGTAGTATCATTGCTTTGAGAAGTATGTGATAAGCAAGAGCTCCCCCTAAATTTGTGCATTATTTAAAATTTGCGTTTGAATGCAAATGCATAATCGATTAGGAGTGTGGGCAACTCTTTCATGTCACATACAACTTGGTGGTTCACATAAATGATATGAATGGATTACAATGCACATGACACCAAATATGAGTGAATGATCATAATATTAACATCACATGGATAGGAAATAGTGGCATCGTCAAGCAAGTGTATGATCAAACACGACGAAGTTTAAGAACAACCAAGTGATAAACTAAACCAAACGTTTTTAAAACAAAGAGAGCAACCAATAGACTAAACACACTCTCTCGAATCCCTATGATCTATACACTTCTCCCCCTTTGGCAACAAGTTACCAAAAAGTTCAAAGTATGTAGAGCTAATCGTCTCGCTGGTCTTGATCTCCTCTAGTAGCTGTTGAAGGAGTCGAAAGAAGGGCGTCGGCGAATGCTTCAACTCAAGTCCTTTGAGGTGGTGGAATAGACGCTAAAGGTGCAGAAGGAGCTGATAGAGCAGCAGCTGGTGCTGACGAGGAAGGCCTCAACCCTGGAGCAGGCACGGTAGACGATCTGGCTTGAGTCTTGAACTGAGTGCTGGGTCGGAGAGGAGGATTATCATCATCACTGGAGTGGGGACTAGGCACTGCATCCACTTCCCGTTTTAGCTCATTGAAAGTTACTGTCAGCTCATCAGCCTTGTTATCAAGATCATGAAATTTCGTCTCCATAATCCTCTCAAGAATCTTCTGGTTCTTGAGCATCTCAGCCACATTCTTTTCGATCCCTTGGATAGAGCTGATTAGATAGGACATTTGATCACTCTTCGTCCTCGGAATTTGTGCACTAGTGGCTCTAGCTGCCTCTACCTCTGCCTATGCCTCTGCCTCTGCAGTAGATGAAGTGGGATGAGAAGGATCCATCACCACAATGTTGTCCTCGAAGTCTAGCAAGAGTGGCAGGTGTGGACGATCAAGTGCATATAGGCTCTTTCCAACTTTGGATTTAATGAGCATGTGAATGTTTAGAGCATATCCACATAATCTCTTCTGATCAGCAGTTGTTCTCTTGATTGTCTCAACAATCAAATCCATCACTCAAAATCTTGTGTGGGTGTCTACATGATGCAGCATGTTGATGGGGTAACCCCTAATGATCTTATCATCTCTAGACTTTGGCATCAAAGTATATCTCATGATGGTGTTGGTAGTGGTTAATCTAGCTTGCAGATAGCAGACAGAGCCAAGATTATGAGTCTTCATATAAGCCAAAGGGATAGAATTATACATATTTGCCATGGAATTGTGACTCATCTTGGCCTCAGTATAGACATCAAGATCTCCCTCTTCAACTTTCGGGAATCCTAAGATGGTGGCCACTCATCAACTCTAGACTGGCATCTGGTTCCCTCGGTCATCCATACTATCTTCCCATCTGGATAGAAATGAGCCGTGGAGTAGAACTGCATGCTCATCTCATCATTCCATGCAGTGAATTCTCTGCCAACAAGTGCATCAATGTATATGGCCTTGAAGTTCTATAGCACATGAGGGAAGTATTCTTCATTCTCCTTAATGAACTTCCAATCAACATATCTCATGTTGCTAACTGCAGGACTCTTGTCTAGCAACAGTCTCATAGAAATCTCGTTGCTCCTTGGTGTGGAAGCAAGCATCTACAACAGGCCTTCTCGTGATAGAATATGGATCAGATGCTCTCCATGACCTGAGCCCTTGATCCTTCCTCTTCTTCATGTCCTCTGCCATTGCGTGATCATCATTATGCTCTGGCAGATGGGGTCTCAGCTTCCTCAACACAGCAACATCTTCCTCTTCATCCATGGTGGAACATCTCTTGTTCTTCTCAGCTAGAGGTATATCCCTTGTGGTCTTCTTTGACTTGGGGGCAGATGGCTTCTTGGGTGCAGTTGGCTTGGCCTTGGATGCAGCCTGGCTAGTCATTGCATCAACCAACAGCTTCTTCTTCTTGGAAGGAGGAGGCTTTGTAACTGGTTCTTCCTCTTCCTCTTCCTCCTGCCCTAATGGGTCCTCATACATGGAAGTTGGTCTGCCAATCACACGAACAATCCTCTTCCTGGCTCTCTTCTGGCCTGGTTTCTTGGGCATGGACTTAGAAGTCCTAGGTGACTCAAGAGTGAGAGTCATACCTGTCCTAGCACTCTCTGGTTCTCTCATAGCTTCAGAGCTAGCATACTCTTTCCTTACAGGCCTCTTGGCAGAAGTGGCCTCACCAGCAGCTTTCTTTTTCCTTTCTTGCTACTTCTTATCTAGGATCTCCTAAGGCACAAAGTTTGAATCTTCTTCATCAAAATTGAGCTTCTTCCTAGCCCTAGTGGGTGCCTTGGGAAAACCATGAGAACTGGGGGTGCCAGGGTCCTCAGAAGATGAACTAGCCTCTGGGCTAGTGCCAGCATACAAATCAACACTTTTCTCTCTGAAATCATTGTCACTTTCCTTTGACCCAGACATGTTGTCCCTGTGAATAGATTATAGAAGAGTGGAATGGATGAGCATCACAAAACACAGCAGTTTTGGAAATTTTTAACTAAAATTCTTAGTCTTAAGTTTCAGCTAAGTGGGTTTCGGTTCTGTACGATCGCAAGTATGTCTAGAGGGGGGTGATTAGACTACTTGACAAATTAAAAGTTCTACCTTTTCCCAATTTTAATTGTAGCGAGATTTTAGCAATGATAGCAAGTCAAGCACACCCTACACATGCATGTCTAAGAGTATAGCAGTGAAAAGTAAAGACAAGCACGTGTAATAGAGGTAAGGGTTAGAAGATCAAACGCAATTGTAGACACGAAGATTTTTCCCGTGGTTCCGATAGGCGGCGCTATACATCCAGGTTTATGGAGTCCTCAACCCACGAAGGGTAACGGTCACGAGAGTCCATGGAGGGCTCCACCCATAAGGGTCCACGAAGTAGCAACCTTGACTATTCCATAACGGCTTTCGTCCACGAAGGACTATCCTCACTATGGGTAGATCTTCACAAAGAAGGCGATCTCCTTGCCCGTACAAACTTCTTGGTTCAAGTCCACAACACGAAGTAGGAGGCTCCCAAGCAACACCTAACCAATCTAGGAGGCACCACCCTCCAAAAGGTAATAGGCTTGATAATGATGACGAGCTCCTTGCTCTTGTGCTTCAAGATGATAGAATCCTCAAAACTCAATCACTCTCTCACAGATTTGGCTTGGTGGAAGGGATTTATTGGGTGGAAAGCAACTTGGGGAGGCTAGAAATCAAGATCCATATGGTTGGCGTGGGTGATCTTGATCTCAACACAAGGGTAGGTGGTTCTCTCTCAGAAAATTGGATGCGGCAAGTGTGGAATAGTTCTGAGTGCTTCTCTTTCGAGTGGTATGTGGTGGAGGGGTATATATAGGCATCTCCAAAAATCCAACTGTTACACCATTATTGAGCAACTCGGTGAAACAGAAGTAAAAACTCGGTGGCACGAAAGTGTTCAAAATGTGGGAACTTTAGGAATCTCGGCGAGACCGATATATGATTCTCGATGGTACCGATATGAGTGGCCGAGGGCAGTTTCCAAACTCGGTGAGACTGATTCACAATTCTGGGAAATTCAAATTCTTGTGAAACAGCTAACAGAAAGTTGTTCACTGGAACTCGGTGGCACCGATACAAAAATTGGTAGTACTGAGAAGGGTTTGTGGCTAGGGTTTGTGTCTAGGCTTTAAACTCAGTGTAGCCGATATGAAAGTTGGTAGCACCGATTTTGAGTGGAAGGGTTTTAGACAGTATCTTTGTGGGAGAGCTTGTGGGTGTTTTTGGTGACTAGCACTTGCGCACGTGGAGCAATTTGTACACCAACAATACCTTACCCCCTTTTAATAGTATTGGCTTTCCTATGGACTCAAAGTGATTTCTCACAAAGTAAAATGTAGAGTCTTCTAGCTTGAAGCTTTGCCAATCCATTCCTTGTATCTAGGGGTATCTACTCACAATCCTTTGCCAAGCCATCATTGAACTTTTTCCTAAGATATACTTAGTGGAAAGCATTAGTCCAATGAATATATGTTGTTATTAATTACCAAAACCACCTAGGGAGAAGTTGTGCTTTTAGGTTCCATCGAGGTTGAGTTTTTGGAGCCACCGAGACACACATTCTCATATGACAGAAACTTGGCAACCCTTTTCGGTTTCACCGAAAAGAGAAACTCGGTTTCATCGAGAATGTTCTTAGTAACCCTAGACCCCGAATCGGTGATACTGATTCATATCAACTCAGTGACAACGAGTCACACATGGCGAAAACCTAATCCTAAATTTTTTTGTTCACCTAATCTAATGGTGATTTCTTCTGGATAGGAGCATTGCAAATCGAGGCTTATCGATGGACTTAATCTAATGCACAAGAATCGGATTGAGGAGCGCAAAAGGGGCCGAAACCTTACCCTAATTCGGAGAAGGTTCCGCGACGGCAGCGACGGCGGGGCAGATTGCCATCGACGGCGGAGGACTCCTGCGGCGAGGGCATACGGTAGGCGAGTGGGACGTCCGGAGACTCGAGCGCGACAACATGGGTTTGCGGAGGACGACGATCTAAGATTGGATTTTAGAAATCGGGTCCGCTGGATATAAATACCCTTCTGTTGTTGGTGTCACCGATTCTAGAATTTCGGTGCCACCGAGTTTCTTAACTGCCAGGGGACAGAGAAACTCGATGAGGCCGAGATTACAAAATTGTTTGTATCGAGGTCAAAAACCTGATCAACCCTAGTGCTTCGATAGAACCGAGTTTGGGAGGTTGATTACACCGAGTGGCACATGGGAGGTTTTGGAAGTTAGCTCTTGTCAAAACTGAACTCCGAGTGCTCTTCGCATAGAGGATCCGAGAAGTGCTTGCTCAAATTTTGTGATAAAGCATGAATAGAATTTGAGACGAGAAAGCATAAATAGATAGATGTATGTACTTTGGCATTCTTGTATATTCAATTTGCAAAAGAAAAATGAAAGCGAATTAACAACAATTGGATATCCTCGAATGAGTAAAGATATGCATACCAACATGCTCACACAATAAGATGTCAAATGAAATATGGGAAACATGTAAAACCACTCTAGTATCTACCAAGCACTTTGGCGATGACGGAGTCATCTATATATGAGTATACTGACTTAGGAGCCAAGTAACAATACTTGATCATAGGTCATACTCATCGTTTAAGCACAAGTTGGGTTACCACTTTTACATAATAATGGTGCATTAGGACTGGGGTACCCAGTGCCCCTGACTTATGCACATGCAGTAGTAGCAGAACCCATCAACATAAATACAGACGAAACTAGCCTTCAAGACCAAGACTCCGGCAGAAGCAGCCTACGCTGGCTAAGCAACGCCGGCAAGGTCGATGCAACGGCCCAGAACGGGCCCGAACCGCGCCAACCACGTCCCCGGTGCCTGCCGGGGACCAAGGCATGCACATCTTCAGAAAGACCCGGAAAGCCATCCCCCGGCAAATGCGAGCCAATCGGCCATCGCTCCATCGCATCGCAAAGCTAGTCATTTGTCAATGCGGTGTCGAGCCATCAGGTGGCTAAGTGGCTCTCGCTAAATATGTGGCGGCTCACTGGAAGACAGATTATGCCCCTTTGACACCCATCCAGAGGCATGTCAAGACATTGGGCAATAGTTAGCTAAAGCGGTGGTAAGAGCCTGCCGGGAATGCATCCCCGCACGCCACCTAGACTAGCATTTATGGCATTTTGTCCTAAGTGCCAGAGTTAGGTATGATGGCACTGTTAGATATCAAATCACTAGATAATGTCTGTTTTTCCACTGTGGTTGCCCCTTGAGCTATAAAAGGAGGCCCAAGGCAACATAGCTAAAGATTCGGACGTTTGGACACTTGTACTCGCATAGCAGCTCTCCCGAAGGCAACCTTGCCGGGTTTGAGAGCTGTGTGTGCTTCGTGCTCCCCCGATCAATCCACCAAAGCAGGAGTAGGGTTTAACACTTCCCAGCGGTCTGAACCTGGGTAAAATACCAGTATCTCATCGTCGTGTTGTCTCACTACCTCTGCTCTTTGTGCAACATGATCTCACCCCTGCCGAACCACAAAGGGGCCCGTGGCTCCATAGGTGATCGTGTGCATCGTGACCCGACATCTTTGGCGCGCCACGTAGGGGATTGCGATATTTGCGTGAACCTGAGATCGTGAGCAGAGCGTCGATCTGGATCGCCGTCTTCTTCATCCATGGATCCCAAGAAGAAGACCGGCGCAACCGTGCATCCCTCCACTTCGAAGGCCCCCTCGCATGCAGCTGCGCACGCCATGGGCACTACGGCGGCGACGAGTGAGGTGGGCGTCGTGGGCGACGCAACTGTCGCAGGTGGCGCCACCGTCGTGCCCCCCGCGGCCAAAGCTGGAGCGAGGAACGCCGAAGAGGAGCAACAGCAGCAACATTTTGGCGAGCTCGGCCCTAGCGCCACGGGAACAGGAAACGTTCAGTCTCCACCTCCCCGCCGTGCTGGTGGCCGCGATCGCAACAGCGGCGCCCAATCTAAGGCAAGCCGCGATCTCCCATCTGCGCCCGTCACAGGCGCGGCTGCTGGGCACGCGCCTCGCCCATGACAAGACGGAGCGCCGAACCGGGCCGTAGACCCACAAGTCCGGCCTCCTCCACGTCAGACCGCCCCGGCGACCGGTGCATGGCGACAAGAATGCAGCGACGCTCCTCTTGATTCCACCAGGACTCGAGCGACGTCGCGATCCGCCTCTCTAGACATGCCGGCCATGGCAGCGAAAGCGATGGCGTGGGCCCATCTGCTATTAAATTTCCCGCCAGCGGCTGACAAGATGGACGAGTGGAGAGCCGCCATCCAGAGTTTGATCTGCTTCGTTGAAGCCAGCAAATCACAGCATGCAGAGCCGCCGCAATACCCGCGGACGGCGACGGCGGCCCAGGCTGACGGTCATGTCGAGGGGGCCGCGCCAACTGTGCAATCGCCTCCGCGACAGTAGAACCAGAGGCAGCCACAACGAGCTCCACATGCCGACGAGCCCAACGAAGCATCTATGGTCTTGTCCGGCCCGCACGATCGCCGGGACCAGCAGCGTGTCCTGGAAGACCGGCAGAGGGAAGATGCGCGCGTCACCATAGAGCGACGCCAGGAAGCACACCGCCAATCCGACAGGCGCAACGGCCCAGATGCTGGCAACCCCGCGCCCAGTGCTAGCGGGTACCTGCCTTATGAGGTTGGGTGCCCTGCCTTCACTCGCGAGCTGCGACGGGTCCGCTGGCCATCGGCCCGAGCTTTCAAGCCTTAACTGATGGAGAAATACGATGGGAAGCTAAACCCGGCGGAATTCCTGGGTATCTATACGATAGCCGTTCAAGCCACCGGGGGAAGAGATGAGAAGGTGCTCGCCAACTATTTCCCTTTGGCGCTCAAGCCAAATGTGAGATCATGGCTGATGCACCTGCGCGAAGAACTCTATTTCATCATGGGCTGGCTTGTGCAACGAGTTTGTCGGCGCCTTCATAGGTGGCCACCAGGAGCCAGGACAGCCCAGTGACCGGCAGATCCTTCCGTAGAAGGAGAGAGAAACCTTGCGGAAGTACATCCACAGATTCAGTCGAGTACACCGCAACATTCTAGAAAAACACCCCGTAGCCGTGATTGCCGCGTTCCATTCGAACGTGCGCAATTGGAGGATGCGGGCCAAGATGAATGTTAGACTCCCCAAGACCGTCAATTAGTTGTACACATTGGCGTACAAGTGTGCTCGTGCCGAGGAAGGAAGGCGACTCCCCGGAGAGGAGGCTGGCGTCGAAGTCGACTCAGATGATGACGATGATGCCCCTAGCCCAAGGGGAAAAAGCCGAAGGCGCAACAAGAAGAATAAGTGAAAGGCTGTGTTGGCCGTTGAGAGCTCTGGTAATCTCCATGCCGGCAAGAAGGCCAAGGCCGAGGCCCCCGGCAAGGGAGCTGCTGCGTGCGCTGATTGCCGGGTGGCCGCAGCGGCAGAGAAAACCGGAAAGTCCGACGGGCCATACTGCAAAATCCAACGCACCAAAGGTCATGATCTCCAAGAATGCCGCCAAGTCTAGTAGCTTGCTGGGAAGCAGAAGGCTGAATACGAGAAGTGTGACAAGGAGAGAGGCCAAGATGGAGCTTCCGGGAAGGGCCGTGGTGGTAGAGGAGGCCGCCGTGGCAAGGCCCCGCAGCAGAAGGAAAAACCAGCTAGAGGCCATGAGAAGAAATAAGGATAAGATATGAGCGATGATGAGGATGATGGAGAAGAGTCCAGTGATCGAGAATTCTAGAAGGCAACTGAAGCTATGTGTGTTGATGGGGGTGCGTCCTTGCATTCCTCTCATCGCCCGCTTAAGCAGTGGGCGCGTGAGGTCAACGCCGTGGAGCCAGCTGCAGATTCCAGAAGGCCACTCAAATGGTCCCACATGCCTATCATCTTTGACGAAGAGGATCATCCTGACTGCACCACTGAGGTCGGATGTTTGTCGTTTTTGGTCTCCCCAACAATCTCCAACCTCAAAGTAACCAAGATTTTAGTTGACGGTGGGGCGGGGTTGAACTTAATCTCCCCTAAGGTGGTTGAAAGGCTGCAGATCCCTGACGAAGAGCTCAAAGCTACGGGTACGTTCCAAGGAATCAACCCCGGCAGGAGCCGACCCAAGGGAAAGATCACTTTGCCTGTGACGTTTCGCGGGGAGTTGTACTACCGAACTTAGAAGGTGGTGTTTGATGTGGTCGAACTCCCTCTACCTTACAATGGAATTCTTGGTCGCCCAGCTCTGGCAAAATTCATGGCAGCATCCCACTATGCTTACAACACTTTGAAGATGCCAGGACCCATGGGAATCATCTCCATCCCATCTGATAAGAAGGATGCAGTTATATGTGTGGACAAGATGTATCGAGACACGGTAGCAGCTGAGGTCGTAGAAACCCCAGCTCCCGCCAAGGAATCAAAGAAGGGGAAGAAGTCTAGTAGAGACGCCAGCAAGGACTCCGGGAATCACGGCTCTTCGGAGTGCGCTACACCCGTCGATGACTTGCCGGAGAGTTCCACTATCAAGAGATCCAAGGTCACCTATCCTGCAACGAAGGTCCTGGCAGAGCAGGATGGTGCTGATGGTACATTTATCATCACTGCCACCCTTAATGACAAATAGGAAAGCGCGCTCGTTGCCTTCCTGCGGGCGAATGTCGATGTGTTTGCTTGGCAACCATCTGACATCCCCGGTGTTCCCAGGGAGGTAATTGAGCACCACCTTGCTGTCTGCCCTCATGCCAGGCCCGTCAAGCAGAAAGTTAGAAAGCAAGCCTTGGAGCGGCAACAGTTCATCGCCGAGGAAATCAAGAAACTTGAAGCAACTGGTTTGGTCAGAAGAGTGTTGCATCCAACTTGGTTAGCCAACCCAGTAGTGGTGCGCAAGGCGAATGGGAAATGGAGGCTTTGCTTTGATTTCACTGACTTAAACAAAGCATGCCCGAAGGACCCTTTTCCCTTGTCGCGCATCGATCAGATTGTTGATTCCACTTCCGGGTGTGACTTGCTTTCCTTCTTAGACGCATACTCCGGATACCACCAGATATTCATATCCAAGGAAGATGAGGAAAAAACTGCGTTCATAACTCCGTGTGGCACGTACTGCTTAGTACGTATGGCCTTCGGGTTAAAGAGCGCTGGTTCTACCTTTGCAAGGGCCGTGCAGATTGGATTTGAACCTCAGTTGCAGAGGAATGTGGAAGCTTAGATGGATGACATAGTAGTCAAAACTAAAGATGAAGCAACCCTCATACAAGACCTCGAAGAAACTTTTATGAACTTGCGCAAGATCAATTTGAAGCTCAACCCTGAGAATTGTGTGTTTGGTGTCCCATCCGGCAAGCTGCTTGGGTTCTTTGTATCTCAGCGAGGAATAGAAGCCAATCCTGACAAGATCAAGGTAACCGAGCAGATAAAAGCACCCAAGTCCGTCAAGGACGTAAGACACTTGGCCAGATGTATTGCCGTGTTAAGTAGGTTCATCTCCAAATCCGCTGAACGCGCCCTGCCGTTTTTCAAGATTCTAAAAAAGGCCGGCCCGATGAAGTGGACCCCGCAAGCAGAAGCAGCACTGCAAGATCTGAAAGCTTACCTTTCCTCCACTCCCACCTTGGTCGCACCTAAACCACAAGAACCGTTTCTGTTATACTTGGCGACAACGAATCAAGTGGTTAGTGCAGCGCTGGTGGCGCAGCGAGAAGTGGATGAAGATGCAGCCGCTGCGACTGATTTCACCAGGAGTGGAACCGAAGCACCCGTGGCAAGACCTGATACAAACCAACGGGAACCTAAGCAAGCAAACGAAGGCAGTTTCAAGGAAGTGGCGAAGAAGAAAGTGGTGCAGCGACCAGCGTACTTTGTCAGCTCCTTGTTACAAGGGGCTAGGTCAGCGTACTCTGGAGTGCAAAAGCTGATCTTCGGCATTATCATGGCCTCGAGGAAACTGCGCCACTACTTCCAAGGCCATGAGATCACAGTTGTCACCCGCTTTCCGCTGCATCATATATTGAGAACCCCAAAGCCACTGGTAGGATAGTTGAGTGGGCGCTATAGTTGATGTAACAACCCAAGTGCAATCCTTGCCATCTTTGTAATATTCCATGTGGGAACCTTCATGTTGTGCCCTTGTGATTTGAGTAATATATTTTGCCTCATGACATTCCTCATGCATCATGGCATCATCACATAAATTATTAGTGCATCATACTTGCTTGTCATGCTTGTGATGTGGTGATGTTGTTGTGAGTGTGTGTGTTGTGGTGTGGTGTGCAAAACTTTGTTGTTTTCCCTCTCCACAATTTCTCAACAACCTTGGCCACTTCTCTTATTTGCAATATTACCAAATAGGATGATTTCACTTGCTCAGTCACCTATTTAAAAATGTTGCACTTCTTCTCTAAAATCTGATATGAATTGTTGTTTAGTTCTCAAACATGTTCTACCAGGTCTGCCTATTTAAAACTTTACAAAACACATTGGTATGCTAATATATGTGGTTTATTTCGTTTGCTCTAAAAATGCCAACTACATTTTTATTAAATAGAGCGTATTGTTGTGAGTTCAAATGAATTTTTATTTCTTTCTCAACCATTTCTCTCTTTTCTCTGTGTTTTTTTTTCTTTCCCTTGTTTTAAATAAAAGAAGAAAGGCCTTTTTTCTTCTGTTCCGAGAGAGCGAGAGGGCCCAGTGCGTGGCCCATGGCCTCCTCGCGGCCCAGCAAGACGGCCCCAGCGCCCGGCTCGCCTCGCCGTCGCCTTTCCACCCTCGACATCTCGCGGCCCCACCTGTAGCCTCCCCTCCCTCACCTTTTCTTCCTCCTCACGTTCGTGCCTCTCTTTGTAGAGAGCACGCACATGGCCACGAGGGCAGAGCCCCATCGCGCGCCCCTCCTCCTATAAAGCTAGGCAACCCGCATCCCTAGGGTTTCCCCCTCCCTCTCATCGCCGCCGCCACCTCTCTTCTCCCCCCCATCGCCTCCTTCTCCTCGGGTCGGTAGCAAAGAAGCAGAGAGAGGTTCAGAGAGAGGAGGAGATCGCGCCGGCCTTCTTCTTCGTCGTCAATGCCTCTGGGGACATCCTCTGCTCCGACCAGGATGCCGGGTAGGTCCCTGTTGCCGTCCACGTCCGATTCCCGGTGCTAGCGGGACAGGAGGACCTCCATCGCCTTCGTCCGAGCGTCGTCTTCGTCGCGGTCCAAGTGCTCCACTTCGTCAGGCTGCGCCGCCCCTTCTTCGCCCCCTTCTTTGCCCGCTCTGTCCATCGAGTCCCTGGGTGAGGCCCCTTTGTCTCCATCCCTTTCCCCGTCGTCCTCATCTCGTAAGAAAGCGCAAGCGCCATGCCCGAGCCGAGCACGAGCTCGAGCTCGAGCCCTACCTTAGCACGCGTAGTTCCCCCTCCGAGTCTATGAAATGGAGCCGCTGCTTGATTCCGCGCCCCCGCCGGTGGTCAGTCCCTCCGATGAGCGCCGCCGGCGCCATCGTCGGTCTCTCTGTCACTGGGCAGAGAAGGCCGATCCTTTATCTGTTTATGTTGCGCTAGCCCCTCCTTCAGAAGAGTGTCAAGTATGTGTGGACTCCTGAGTGTGATGTCGCGTTCAATACACTCAAGGAAAAGCTGACTTCAGCTCCAGTTCTCACTCCTCCAGATGAATCCAAGCCTTTCCAAGTATTATGTGATGCTTCCCTTCAAGGTCTTGGTGGTGTTCTCATGCAAGATAAGAAGGTTGTGGCTTATACCTCGCATCAGCTGAAGCCTAGCGAGAAGAACTACCCCACTCATGATCTTGAGTTGGCGGCGTTGTTCATGCTCTGATGACCTGGAGACATCTATTGTTGGGAAGACCAGTTGAGGTGTTCAGTGACCACAAGAGCTTGAAGTACATTTTCACTCAACCCAATCTCAATCTTCGGCAAACACGTTGGGTGGAAATGATCGAGGAGTACAATCAAAGCATTGAGTATACTCCTGGAAAAGCAAATGTGATTGCAGACGCGCTGAGCAGAAAGGCATACTACAACAGTCTCATTCTCAAGCCTCTCCAACCCGAGCTTTGTGAAGCTTTCCTCAAGATCAATCTCCAAGTTGTTCCGCAAGGATTTCTTGCCAATCTTCAAGTCTCTCCGACCTTGGAAGATCAGATTCACCAAGCTCAGCTTCTTGATGCTATGGTGAAGAAAGTGAAGAAAGGTGTGGCCAAGAGTATTCCAAAGTATAAGTGCTTCCGTGTTGATGACAAAGATACCTTGTTCTTTGAGGACCGTTTGGTGGTCCCAAAAGGTGAACTCAGGAAGGTTATCATGGATGAAGCACATAATTCCCTCCTCTCAATTCATCCAGGAAGTTCCAAAATGTATCAGGACCTCAAGCAAACCTTCTGGAGGACTCGTATGAAAGGTGAGATTCCTCAGTTTGTGAACGAGTGTGATGTTTGTCGCAGAGTGAAGGCGGAACATAAATGTCCAGCAGGCCTCCTTCAGCCTTTGCCCATCCCAGAGTGGAAATTCGATAATATTGAAATGGATTTTTTCACTGGGTTTCCTAAGTCCAAGAGAGTAAATGATGCCATCTTCGTGGTCATCGCCAAGCTAACGAAAGTTGCCCACTTCCTTGCGGTCAAATAATCTATCTCGGCAGCTCAGTTAGCAGAGCTGTACAGGTCCATGATAGTTTCTTTGCATGGTATTCCTCAGCTCATATCCAGAGATCGTGGAAGCATCTTCACTTCTAAGTTCTGGGATTCCTTCCAGACTGCAATGGGGACCAATCTCCGTTTCGGTACAGCTTTCCATCCTCAGACTAGTGGTCAAGTTGAGAGAGTCAATCAAATCCTTGAAGATATGCTCAGAGCTTGTGTGATTTCTTTTGGCATGAAGTGGGAAGATTGTCTCCCGTTTGCTGAGTTCTCATACAACAATAGCTTCCAAGCAAGTTCCGGCAAGGCTCCTTTTGAGATTCTCTATGCCAGGAAGTGTCGTACCCCGCTCAATTGGTCTGAAACCGGTGAGCATCAAATCCTTGGTAATGACATGATTAGTGAAGCAGAAGAAATGTGCCGTGTCATTCATGAAAATCTCAAAGCAGCTCAATCCCATCAGAAGAGCTATTATGATAGTAAGCATCGTGACATGACCTTTCGGATCGATGATTTTGTCTATCTCAGAGTGTCTCCCATGAAGGGCACTCAACGTTTTGGCATCAAAGGAAAGATTGCTCCAGACTTTGTGGGTCCTTTCAAGGTTGTGGGCAAGAGGGGTGACCTTGCCTACCAACTCGAGCATCCTCCAAATTTCTCAAATGTGCATGATGTGTTTCACGTCTCTCATCTCCGGAAGTGCTTCAAGACTCCCGAGCGCACCGTTGATCTCCAAGACATTGATCTCCAAGCAGAGCTATCCTATCATGAGCATCCAGTTGCTATCCTTGAAGAGACCGAGCATCAAACTCGCAACAAATCAATCAAGTTTCTTAAGGTGAAGTGGTCACATCACTCCGACAAAGAAGCCACTTGGGAACGTGAGGACCTTCTCCATTCTGAATTTCCCGAATTCTTCCGTTCCTAGATCTCGGGACGAGATCCTCTTGTAGTTGGGGAGAGTTGTAACGGCCAAAGAGCAATCCTTGCCATCTTTGTAATATTCCATGTGGGAACCTTCATGTTGTGCCCTCATGATTTGAGTAATATATTTTGCTTCATGACATTCCTCATGCATCATGGCATCATGGCATCATCACATAAATTGTTAGTGCATCATACTTGCTTGTCATGCTTGTGTTGTGGTGTTGTTGTTGTGAGTGTGTGTGTTGTGGTGTGGTGTGCAAAACTTTGTTGTTTTCCCTCTCCACAATTTCTCAACAACCTTGGCCACCTCTCTTATTTGCAATATTACCAAATGGGGTGATTCACTTGCTTAGTCACCTATATAAAAATGTTGCACTTCTTCTATAAAATCCGATATGAATTATTGTTTAGTTCTCAAACATGTTCTACCAGGTCTGCCTATTTTTTTACAAAACAGATTGGTATGCTAATATATGTTGTTTATTTTGTTTGCTCTAAAAATGCCAACTACATTTTTATTAAATAGAGCAAATTGTTGTGAGTTCAAATGTATTTTTATTTCTTTCTCAACCATCTCTCTCTTTTCTCTGTGTTTTTTTCTTTCCCTTGTTTTAAATAAAAGAAGAAAGGCCTTTTTTTCTTCTGTTCAGACAGAGAGAGAGGGCCCAGCGTGTGGCCCATGGCCTCCTCGCGGACCAGCAAGACGGCCCCAGCGCCCAGCTCGCCTCGCCGTCGCCTTTCCACCCTGGACATCTCGTGGCCCCACCTGCAGCCTCTCCTCCCTCACCTTTTCTTCCTCCTCGCGTTCGTGCCTCTCTCTGTAGAGAGCACACACATGGCCACGAGGGCAGAGCCCCATCGCGCGCCCCTCCTCCTATAAAGCTAGCCAGCCCGCATCCCTAGGGTTTCCCCCTCCCTCTCATCGCTGCCGCCACCTCTCTTCTCCCCCCCATCGCCTCCTTCTCCTCGGGTCGGTAGCAGAGAAGCAAAGAGAGGTTCAGAGAGAGAGGAGCAGAGCACGCCGGCCTTCTCCGTCATCATCAACGCCTTCGGGGACATCCTCCGCTCCGACCAGGATGCCGGGAAGGTCCCTGTTGCCGCCCGTGTCCGATTCCCGGCGCTAGTGGGATGGGAGGACCTCCATCGCCTTCGTCTGAGCGTCGTCTTCGTCGCGGTCCAAGTGCTCCGCTTCGTCAGGCTGCACCACCCATTCTTCGCATGCTTCTTCGCCCACTCTGTCCATCGAGTCCCTGGGTGAGCCCCCTTTGTCTCCATCCCTTTCCCCGTTCGTTCCTCCCCGATCGCCGCCGTCCTCATCTCGTCAGGAAGCGCAAGCGCCATGCCCGAGCCGAGCGCGAGCTCGAGCTCGAGCCCTACCTTAGCATGCATAATTCCCCCTTCGAGTCCGTGAAATGGAGCCGCCGCTCGATTCCGCGCCCCCGCCGGTGGTCAGTCCCTCCGGTGAGCGCCACCGTCACCGCCGGTGCTGTCGTCGGTCTCTCTGTCACCGGGCAGAGAAGGCCGCTCCTTTATCTGTTCATGTCGCGCTAGCCCCTCCTTCAGTCAAGAGCCGAAGCCCCAGCCTAGTGGTAGCAGCCCCGCTCTACTACAGGGGAGACCCAGGTTCGATCCCCACCTCGGGCTCCTTTTATCAGCTTATTTGTTAGGCACTGACAGTGGGCCTTGGGCCTACTTGTCATCCCCTAGGGCCCTGGTGTCACTGCCATGTGGCCTTCCTTTTTTTGTGTGTTTTGTTTTATTATTTTTATTTTGTTTCTGATTGTTTTGAGATATTTCCTTTAAAGGAAAATTGCCAGATTTGGATATTTCCAAATCTGGCCAGATTCTTAGGACATGCCAAATTTGGCATATAAGTTGTTATAAGTGATATGTTATTTTTTGTGAATACAATTGTGTGAGATTTTTCTACAGAAACCTATGCTTATGATATATGAATTTGGGGTTGAAAAATCCAGAGAATCCAATGGTGGTGTTGGTTTTATCATTTGAGCATGTTTGCAAAAATGTTATTTTGTAATCATATGCCATTTTGTCTTTTTCACATGAATTAATCCTTGCATCATAGGATAATCTTGTCAACATGAAATATGTGCATTAGTGTGTGCTCTAGCCCCTGGTATTTTTGCTTGCCATGATAGATCATGATATGAGTGGCTTTCTTCCTATCAACATGTCACCAAAAATAATGTTTCCAAATGCTTAAATATTTTGTTGCCATGTTATCTAGATGATTCCCATGAATATGTTGCTCCTTTGGAGTTGGCACACTGGCATACATTGTTGAGCTTGTCATCCTCTGTAGATGTGTGCCAAGATCTTGTGGATTAAGCAATTGCATCATATATAAAACTTGCTGTCAACATGCCATTCTGTTAACAAGTCTGTGAATATGCTATTTTCAATATGTCATCTTGTGAGGATGGTAGCCATTGATACATGCATATTTTGATGTTGCCATAATGTAATTAATTGAAGTACATGTTGCCCTCTACCACCCTGTTAATTTTCAAGCCATGAAAGTTCCTGTAGCACATATAAAAGTTGCTGTGAAGATGCTATCATGTTAATTCAGATTCTGTAAAACTGGAATTTTCACCAAGTCCCTGAAAATTGATTCAATATGCCATCTTGTGAGC
The DNA here is from genome assembly GCA_039707655.1 of Elymus sibiricus. Classification (NCBI taxonomy): domain Eukaryota; kingdom Viridiplantae; phylum Streptophyta; class Magnoliopsida; order Poales; family Poaceae; genus Elymus; species Elymus sibiricus. The sequence goes on from CM077673.1 coordinate 189,015,977, forward strand.
TTCATTGCCATTGATCTATGCTTCCTTTCATGTTCCTGTGAATAGATGAATTATTAAGCATGATGTGTACTTCATGTCCATGCCTTGGTTTTGATTTGAAACTTGTTGTAGCTCTGGTTATGTGTGTTGCAAGATGCCATGTTGCTGTTTGTGGACATATTGTGTGTTTGAATGTTTTGTGACTTGTGGGAGCTATACTCCATTGTTTTGTTTTTATTTAGCTCCATTCATGCTAGATTTTCATTTCCAATCCATTAGCATCCTTGCAGTACCAAGGAATAGCCCATGGCCTCCCTCGTCTTTGTTTTTGTCTCCGTTAACATTCGTACCTTGCCGTGAGTGTATCATGAGCTACATTACTCCGTTTGCAACGTTCTACATATGCATTTGCATCGTTTTTACGTGGAGCATTCATATTTGTCATGATCATGCATGTTCAAATAACTAATATTGAGTTCTGTCCAGAATACTAAAGAACTTAATAAATGCATGAGAAACATGACTAGCTTCGGGTTGCCATTTTAAATACTTCAAATGGTTCATGCATCATCTTGGTTGTGCATTGCACTTTGTTTGTATGTTTATTTGGTGCTGTTTCTCTTTGGGTAGACGCGATTGTCGAGCCTGAGTACGAGGACCCCGGAGAGTACAAGTACGAGGACCTAGCTCTTTCTCCCTCTCAAGACCCAACAAGCAAGATGATCGTACCCGGATGCCGACACTAGTTTTGCTATGCTAGATGCCTCGCTTCTACCCTTATGTTTCGTTACCTATCACTTAAACTGCCAGCCTCCTAAAATTGCCATGAAAGCCTCTAACCCCTCCATTTCCTAGCAAAACATTGATTGGCTACGTTACCGCTGCTCAGCCTTATCTTATAGCATTGCTAGTTGCAGGTGCAAGCTTTTCCATGTGCCAACATGGATATCTAGAGATATCACCTTTACTTATGGTTATTTAAATTAATGCATATATATATATCTGGCAACGGTGGAAGGCTTGGCCTTTTGCCCTGTGTTTTGTTCCGCTTTTGCCACACTAGTTCCGAGTACCGGTGTTATGTTCCATATTTTGCGCTCCTAACATGCTCGGGGTTGTTATGGGGATCCCCTTGACCATTCGTTTTAGATTAAAAATTGTCTGGCAAGACCCAACTTTGGTACTACAATTGCTAAACAACTTAATAAAAATGCACAGGGCTTAGCTACCCCATGGATAATTAATCAACAACCCGGGCCAGTGCTCCTCATGAGTGTTGGTCCAACCAAGAGCCACTTGCGGGGCCACCTTGAGGCAACTCGAGGGATGTCTACCAGGACACTGTACGTAGTGCTCATCCGGTCGTGTCCTGAGAACGAGATACGCGGCTCCTATCGGGTTCGGCGACACGTCAGGCAGTCTTGCTGGACTTGTTTTACCTTTCTCGAATGTCTTGCGCGAGGAATTCCAAGGATACTTTGGGCTATCTCGAGGTTGAGGTTTTCCAACGGAATTTCCTAGGAGATTATGGGATCCGTGGTCGAGGTAATTCCCGCGGCGTGTGGTTAGTTTGTGATGGATGAGTTGGAGCACCCCTGCAGGGTTAAATCTTTTCGAGAAGCCATGCCCGCGGTTATGTGGCAACTTGGAAATTTGTTTAACACCCGGTTATAGTAAACTTGAAGTAAACCCAAATAAAATACACCAATTGTGTGCGTAACCGTGATTGTCTCTGCTCGTGAACATGAACTGAGAGAGAACACGGTGGGGTTATGTTTGACGTAAGTAGGTGTTCAGGATCACTTAGTGACCATTATAGTTCACGACCGTCATGCGTAGGCCACCATATTGACATTGATGTTCTCGTAAGTTAGCCACCAAATACATGCTTAGTGCTTGCTATAGCCTCACCACTTAACCATTCCTCACCTATTGGCTTACATAGTTTCGGTACCCGGGTTATGAGATTGCTGAGTCCATGTGGCTCACAAATTACAACAATACAGGTACAGGTGTTGACGAGTACGTGCCAGATGATGTGTCTCAGCTCCAGTGGGAGTACGATGAAGAACGTAGGCGTATGTACATTACGTATCCTGATGAGTAGGGAGCTTCGTGGTGGTGTTCCTGGGATAGCAAGATACTTTTCATTGCTTCTTTTATCGTTTCATTTCGTCCGTAGCCGGACCCTGTCTTCTGGATGAATGTATGAATAATTGTGTGGACTTGTAAGATAGCTTGTGGCGAGTGTAAGCCAACTCATATACTCATCTCTTCCTACGTGTATGCAATGATTTCTGTACTTGCAAAACGACTAGATGCGCTTCTATCCCCGGCGAGGCCCTCGAGCCTTAATAGGGATAGGACCGCATCTTGGGCGTTACAGTTGTCAAGTTTCGGTTTGAAGTATGAGAGCACTTCCACGGTTCAGAGCAGGGCGTTGGCGGAATTCATTGATGAATGGACACCCACGCTAGACGAAGAGATTCCAGAGACAGTTCTCCCCGGCAAGGAAGCACCTAAGGAATGGATCATGTATTTTGACGGTGCTTTCTCGCTTCAGGGCGCTGGAAAAGGCTTGCTCCTCATCGCCCCCACCGGAGTGCATCTCAAATATGTGGCTCAAATGCACTTTCCCTGGGAGGAGGCCACCAATAACACCACTGAATATGAGGGGCTCCTTGCCAGACTCAGAATCGTGGTGGAGTTGGGAATAAAGAAACTGATCATCCGAGGAGACTCTCAACTCATGGTGAAACAAGTCAACAAAGATTATCAGAGTCCCTTGATGGAAGCATACGTGGAAGAGGTGAGGAAACTGGAGGAGCACTTTGATGGATTACAAGCAAAGCATGTGCCACGTGCGGAAAACAGCATCGCTGATCATCTATCAAAGAGCGCCGCACAAAAGCTTCCCGTGGAACCGGGAACTTTTTTCCTCCACCTCACTCAGCCATCAGTATCCCCGTCAACGATGACCAGGAAAAGAAGAAAGCTAAACTCCGGCAAGCATTTTCCGGCAGAGCTTCCTGAAGCCGCTGGTAGAAAGGTTGCCGGGGACAGTCCCGCTTCGGTTGGTGAGCAGCTCCCTCCTGTACAACCCCGGGTTCTTGCGGTCGAGATAAGCGCTCCCACGAATGAGGAGATGCCTTTAGTCCTCATTGTTGAGCCATAGGCTCCAGCTTGGGCACAACATATAGTCCACTTCCTTCAAACAGGAGAACTTCCTGAAGAGCAAGAAGAAGCCGAAAAAGTAGCCTGCCAGTCAAGTATGTACCAGTTTGTCGATGACACTCTGTACAGAAAAAGACCAAACGATGTGAAATTAAGGTGCATTCGCCGGGAAGATGGACTGAAGCTGTTGGCAGAGATTCATGGAGGCATGTGTGGCTGTCACATTGGATCAAGGGCCCTTGCCGGAAAAGCCTTCCGGCAGGGTTTCTATTGGCCCACAGCCCTCCAAGATGCAACCGAGCTACTCACCAAGTGTGAGGCATGCCAGTTCCATTCCAAGAACATCCATCAACCAGTGCAGGCTCTCCAGACGATCCCTTTATCCTGGCCATTCTCGCTCTGGGGGCTCGATATTTTGGGCCCCTTTCCTCGCGCAGTCGGGGGATTTTAATTCTTTTTCATAGCAATCGACAAGTTTACAATGTGGCCTGAGGTGGAACCAGTGAGAAAGGTGACCGCGCAGTTAGCTGTCAAGTTCCTGAAAGGACTGGTGTGCCGTTTTGGAGTGCCCAATAGGGTGATCTCTGATAATGGCACCCAGTTCACGAGCCGCACCTTTATGCAATACATCCAAAGCCTTGGAAGCAAGGTTTCCTTCGCTTGTGTTGCCCACCCAAGAAGCAATAGGCAAGTCGAGAGGATGAATGCTGAAGTGTTGCATGGGCTCAAGACAAGATATTTCGATAGACTGCGAAGATGCGGCAAGCGCTGGATAGATGAGCTGCCGGTGGTTCTTTGGTCCCTCAGAACGACACCAAATCGAGCTACCGGCTAGATGCCTTTCTCCCTAGTATATGGGGAGGAAGCAGTTCTCCCCACGGAACTCATATAGGGGTCACCTCGAGTACTTGCCTACGATGAAGTAGATCAAGAGCAGCTACGGCATGACGATGCCATGGTCCTCGAGGAAGATCGTCTCCGGGCCGCTGTGCGTGCTGCACGCTACCAGCAATCCTGCGCCGCTATCATAGCCGCAGGGTCCATGTCCGTAGCCTTGAGGAAGGCAACCTTTTCCTTAGGCGCGTTCATTCCGTCAAGGGACCAACAAGTTGATGCCGAAGTGGGAAGGCCCTTACCGGGTAGCACGAGTCACCAGACCTGGCGCAGTCCCTCTCGAGACCAAAGATGGCATCAAAATGCTTAGTCCCCGGCAACCACCTTTTGTACAAGCCTTGTCGCAGTGCATGGAACCCTTTGCACAAAGCCACACGCAGACCCTGTGCATGCAATAATAAAGCTAGGCATTGCATCATACCATCGAACTGCATGTTTATTATGCATTTTTTATGTTGTAATGTTATCACCTTTAAGTTTTTGAAATTTGCTAGAGTACTTGATGAGCCTGTGATCCTTGTTACCTCATTCTCTCTCACCAGAGGACAAAGGCCTCTTGCCCTACTTGTTTGACCATCAGGAAAACAAGGAAGAAGGGCAAAGAAACAAGGTCGGCGGCTCGTCATACTCCAGAAAGGGATACTGCCTGAAAAGATAAGTCTAATCGCGTATCCCAAGCTCAGTGCCATTTACTCCCTTAAGGAAACCCCTCTTGTTCCTTTCGAATGTGTACCATGGAGTTCATCACGCAACGGAAACCCTTGTCAGGACAAGCCGTCTCCCAGCTCCTGTCGCTCATCAGCCCTGGGGGGCCGCGCCGATACCGACAAGGACCCTTGCCGGGAAATGATACCAGCCTGCTGCCGGGGGCTCGCTCCCCCTTTGGCGCTCGCGGTTAGCATTGACCCGACAAATAGTTCTGTGCGGCAAGGACAAACGTACTGACACGGTGTAAACAAGGGAGAAAGGGATAGTACATGAGGAAGAGAAATAGCACTCTTTCATTCATTTTCGGTACAAAATGGATAGAGATACATCAGAGGATGCCCCTTTAATAACCCTTTATTTGACTTTCTCCCCAAGGAACAAGCTACAAAAAGGAGAAAGGACGAAAGGAGGGCCTAAGCAGAAGCCCAGCTTGACCCCGTCAGGACCGGGAGGGCGCGGCTCGGCAGTGCCACCGGCAGAGAAGATGAAGCCGAAGTCCACGAGCCTGCCAGGGTCTAGCTGAGGGAGGAGGCGGCACCCAAGTCGAGAACCCCTGGCAAATCGCTCTGCCGGGGGGCTAGCAGACGGTGATGGTGCGACTGGCGGTCAGCTGGAGTCCATGTCGTCGTACTCTGACTTGACGGCCTGGGGCTCGCTGTCACCGTCTTCACCGACACTGCCCTCCTTTTCACTGTCGCTCGAGGAGGAGCTTTCATCGTCACTCGAGCTCTCTTCGCAGCAGCCAAGACGAGCACTCAAATGCCCATAGATCTTGACAGAGAGCATGTCGGCCTCCACCAGCTTGAATCGGAGCACGTACCCACTCATGAAGTTATGGGATGTGCGAAGGTTTTCCACCCACGCCTGAGGAACATGACACGGGGCGCCGGAAACTCGACGTCAGCCTGCACGGCGCAATTACAGCAGCCGTGCACGCGCAACCACATCGCGTGCGGTTTGCCAGTCTCCATCACCCTGGCGAAACCACCAGCGGAGGAGGATCGTGTGTGGCGCTCCGCCTCCCCCGGCCGCGAACCCCGCGCCAGCCCCGACCTTTTCCAGTGCTCCCACCCCGCGCGCTGGAACCACCTCCTGCCACCGCAGCTAAAGCGGCGGCATGATCCCGAGGGGAAACTCTCGTCGCCGCGGCAGAAGCTGGGAGTCCGCCTCGCCCCCTCGTCATGGTGAAGACTTGTGCATCCAAAGACAAAGAAGAAGGGCAAGCTATGGGAACCTAAGATCGAGGAGGAGAAGGGAGTGGATGAGCATCGCCCGTTGTGACCCCCCAATTTATAGGGGAGGGCACGGGGGCTGGCTCTCCTCTGCTCCAAGACAGCCGCCCATCTCCCCCAATCCCACTACCCACTATCACGGGCGAACAGGTAACCGCCCCATCGCTCCAATCCCAGGCGCTGCAGTTTCTGCCACTCCCATGCCTTTGAGTCATGCGCATCCACCGCAAACTCCCTGCAATGGATGCGGCGTGCATGGCGGAAACGACCTGAGGTAGTAGGTAAGTGCTGGCTTGAAAGTCGGCAGTTACTCCCTCATATTGTGCGCCTGTGCATAGATTTTGGGCCCGACCCAATGACGCTGGGCGGGCGCGTTTGGGCCGGACCCGGGGGCTCCTGTCGGTGCACTAGGACTGGGGGTACCCAGTGCCCCTGACTTATGCACAGGCAGTAGTAGCAGAACCCATCAACATAAATACAGATGAAACCAGCCTTCAAGACCAAGACTCCGGCAGAAGCAGCCTACGCTGGCTAAGCAACACCGGCAAGGTCGATGCAACGGCCCAGAACGGGCCCGAACCGCGCCAACCACGTCCCCGATGCCTACCGGGGACCAAGACGTGCACATCTTCAGGAAGACCCGGCAAGCCATCCCCTGGCAAGCGTGAGCCGATCGGCCACTGCTCCACCGCATCGCAACACCAGTCATTTGTCAATGCAGTGTCGAGCCCTCAGGTGGCTATGTGGCTCTCGCTAAATACGTGGTGGCTCACTGGAAGACAGATTATGCCCCTTTGACACCCGTCCAGAGGCGTGTCAAGACATTGGGAAATAGTTAGCTAAAGCGGTGGTAAGAGCCTGTCGGGAATGCATCCTCGCACGCCACCTAGACTAGCATTTATGGCATTTTGTCCTAAGTGCCAGAGTTAGGTATGATAGCACTGTTAGCTATCTAATCACTAGATAATGTCTGTTTTGCCACTGTGGTTGCCCCTTGAGCTACAAAAGGAGGCCCAAGACAACCTAGCTAAGGATTCGGACCTTTGGACACTTGTACTCGCATAGCAGCTCTCCCGAAGGCAACCTTGCTGGGTTTGATTGTTGTGTGTGCTTCGTGCTCCCCCGATCAATCCATCAAAGCAGGAGTAGGGTTTTACGCTTCCCATAAGCCCGAACCTGGGTAAAACAGCACCGTCTCATTGTCGTGCTGTCTCACTACCTCTGCTCTTTGTGCAACGTGATCTCAGCCCTGCCGAACCACAAAGGGGCCCGTGGCTCCATAGGTGATCGTGTGCATCGTGACCCGACACATAAAGCATTTAATGTGTTCACATCTTAAGAGATGCTTTGACTCAAGTCTTAGAGTAAAGCTCCCACTTGATTTGACATCTCCCCTTAGAGGTATAAACTAACCTTGGGTTTGGTCGTTGAAGACATCACGTTGGTGTTGTAGTAGTGAAAGCTCATAGTTGATGAAGATCATCTTGAGTTGGGAGCAATCCATGTTGTTTTGTACTCTTCTTACCTACATGGGTTAGTCCCACACAAGTAACAAATACAAGGATATCTATAGACATGGAGTGAAGCACATTTAGATGATGTCCATTGATTCTCTAATTACCTTGTCCCTTGCTCACCTATGAGCGGTTTTTGACTCCTTGAATCATTGCATAAGGTTGGAATTGATTGCAATGATTCTTGCCAATGATGAATGTGAGTGAATTTGTTGGCGGAGTCACCCCTCAAGAAATTCTCTAGTTCTTCTTCTTTGGGACCCACATCAACTTGATGGGGATCATTGGAGTTCAAGTAGCACTTGTTGAAGTAGAGCTTGTAGTAGGCTTGGGAACCCACTTGACCATGGCTTGGTGTTCATCTTCAAATGTGTAAATCTCCTCTTGAAGCTTGTCATTGCCCTTGAGCTTGTGGTCTTGTGGTGGAAGATCATCTTGATCTTTTGTTCCCTTGGGGATAGTATGATTATACTTCTCCTTTTGAGGAACAAACTTCGGCTTGGGGTATTGACCTTCTTCCCATTCAACTCCATTGGCGTTGAAGTACCAATGCCATGGTTCTTCCGGTATCCTCCATGCTTGCGTACAATCTCCTAAAATTGCTTACATCCGGCAAGACTCTTGTATACACCTTTCTCTATAATTCCTTTCAATAAATCGTTTTCTTGCTCAAGTGTAACTTGGCTAAGAGAATCATTAGTGGAATCAGTGGAGCTACTAGAAGCAACATTATTGGATTTAGCATTAGTATTGTTGCTACTAGATGAAGAACCTTTCTTGCCTTTGTTACTAGTTTGCTTATATTTAACTTGTAGAACAAATGTGGACAAGAGTAGTCGTTTGGCAAGATAACAGGAACTCTTCTTTCGAAGATCGTCATTGATAGCTTTAAGAAACTCATGATCTTGCTCTAAATTTAGCTTCTCGAAGAGTAGCTTCTCATGAGTTCTTAAGAGCTCTCTATGATCTTCTTGAGTAGATTCATGAGCTAACTTAAGTGTGTTTAGTTCTTTAGTTAGATGCTCAATCTCCTTCTTATAATCATCACACGACTTATCTTGACTAGCATGATTATTATCAAGTTCATGTTGACTAACATCACTAGTTTTATCAAAGAGCAAGTCATCATCTCGTAGTAAATCATCCTCATCACTATTGAAGTCAATGTATTCGGGGTGTGATACGTTGGGGCCTTTAGCCATGAAGCAACTGTTGGGTTCTACTGTAGGTGCATCGCATGCAAATTAAAATTTTCCTACGCGCAGAACATCCAACAACATGCTACAGAGATGGATCACAGATCGTTACCAGTAGGCGCGCAGTGCCGTGCAGCGGAAGTAGAGTTGGGGCAGAACGTTCGTGAGGTCCGTCTCCTCTTCGTCCGATCTCCCTCGAACAGCCGGTCACCGGATCCCACGTACAGGTTCGCCGGAGCGGCGTAAGTGCACCGCCTCTAATGGTATCCGCGCATGCAGGAGGAACTCCATGAGGCGGACTGCTAGGTCCGATCACTCAGTTCGGCGCCTAGTGGAGGTGGCTAGTTGCAACACATGCAAAGACCTAATGACGGCACCGAAGCGATCAACCAGATGGGTGTGCCGCACCTCCACTATATATAGGCATCCATCGCGGGCTCAACTCTTGGGCCTCGCACGGATCCTAAAGCCCACGTGTTCCTTCCCTTAAGCGCGTGACATCTTAGGTTCTCGTTCACTTGGTCGCGAGTCAGAACACATCCGGCTCGGCTAGTCGATAGCGGCCTCTAGCAAAGCGTGCCGACTCCAAGTGTCCGATGAAGCTGGTTAGGCAAACCTGTACTTCACACTTCTGTTCCGTTTGCCACATGATATATGTTGTCGTGCTCAAGGCGACATTGTCATCCTTGTTACAGCACGACCCCTTTCTCGTTCCGGTGAATCCGACCAACACTTCGGATTATCTCATAATCCACATCGCATGGCCATGCTTATCCAGGTCGGATCACCCGAGGGGACCAGAGTATATCTCTCCTGATCGGAGGGCAAATCCCATCTTGCTCAACCATGTCTCGTAGCATGGGTCTGGACAAGCCCGAAACCTACCTTTATAACTACCCTGTCACGGAGTAGCGTTTGGTCGGCTCAAAGCAAGTCGGTCACCATCCCGAGTACATGTGCTAGGTCAGGTCTTAGGACACAGAACGTATGTCGTACTAGAGACTCAAAGATGACCTATCGATGTGTCTCATAGTTGGGTCTGTCCAACTCAGACCTTATCTCGACTCGGATCCGACTACATTGAATCTGACCAGATCTTTCTGAGTCCATATTATCCGGCTAGCATTCAATGCTACATGGTCAGTGAGACCGGACCATCCACCGTGTCATATGCTAGTCTAACTGGCTGCGTGTCCACACTGCCCTTTCGACTAGGGACCATTTAGGACAGTCATCATACAATGCATAGTCTCACAAACAAGTCACGTACTTGTTAATACACATCATTGATAATGTCCAAGGACTATCTTTATTCATAAACACATAGGAAATATCATCATACATGACTGCCTCTAGGGCATATCTCCAGCAGTCTCCCACTTGCACTAGATTCAATCAAATAGACATCGAATGCCCATAGCTCTAACGTGCCCCTCATGCTTGGGTTGTGGAAGCGGTTAGTTAACGGATCTGCAACATTTTCATCGATATGAATCTTGCATAAATTAGTATCACCATTCTTTACGAGCTTTCGTATCAGGTGATACTTTCGGTCTATGTGCCTGGTCTTGTGGTGTTATCTCGGCTCCTTGGCCTGTGCGATGGCACCTGAATTGCTGCAATACAGGTCTAACGGTTTTGCCCAGCCTGGGAACACACCAAGATCCTCTAGGAACTTCCGAATCTAAACACCTTCCTTTGCGGCTTCACAAGCCGCAATGTATTCGGCCTTTGTTGTGGAGTCGGCCACCGTATCTTGCTTGGAACTCGTCCAGCTCACTTCTCCTCCAATCATGACATACACGAATCCAGTTTACGATCGACAATCATCCCTGTCGGTTTGGAAACTAGCATCAGCGTAACCCTTTACGCAGACCTCCTCCTCACCTCCATAAACTAGGAACATCTCTTTAGTCCTTTTTAGGTACTTCAGGATAGTTTTCACCGCTGCCCAGTGACTCTCACCTGGGTCAGCCTGGTATCTGCTTGTTAAGCTTATTGCATAGGAAACATCAGGTCGAGTACATAGCATGGCATACATGATGGATCCTATTACCAAAGCATACGGAATCCTACTCATCCGGTTTCGCTCATCAGAAGTCGTGGGACTCTGAGTCTTGCTTAGCCTTATACCTTGTGAGATGGGCAAGAACCCTTTCTTAGCCTCACTCATGTTGAACCGCTTCAACACTTTGTCTATGTACATGCTCTGGCTTAAGCCGAGCAGCCTTCTCGATCTATCTCTATAGATCTTGATGCCTAAAATGTACACTGCCTCTCCAAGGTCTTTCATCGAAAACTTGCCATTCAATGATTCCTTGACTAAGTTCAGTATCGAAACATCATTTCCGATCAGTAGTATTTCATCCACATACAAGATCACAAATACTATCGAGCTCCCACTAGACTTCTTGTATAGACAATAGTCCTCTTCGTTCTTGATGAATCCAAGGTCAATGATGACTTCATCAAAACGAATATTCCAACTCCGAGCTGCCTGCTTCAATCCATAAATGGATCTCTTGAGCTTGCATATTTTACTAGCATTATTTGGATAGACAAACCTTTAGGCTGTATCATGTATACATCCCCCTTTAAATTTCCATGAAGGAAAGCCGTTTTGACATCCATCTGCCATATCTCATAATCGAAATATGCAGCTATAGCTGGTATGATCCTCACCGACTTTAGCATCGGTATCGGCGAGTTGGTCTCGTCGTAGTCAATTCCTTGAACTTGTCCATAACCTTTAGCAACAAGTCGAGCTTTGTGGATCTGAAAATTTCCATCCACATCGGTTTTCTTCTAAAAGACCCATTTGCAACCAGTGGCAATTACGGCAGGTGGCGGATCAACCAAGTCCTAGACTTGATTATCATCCATGGACTTTAACTCGGATCTCATGGCCTCCAGCCATGCCTCGGAATCTGGGCTCACCATCGCTTTCGCATACGTGGCCGGCTCGTCGCTTTCTAGCAACAACGCATCACGCACTCTATGCAATCTTTCCGACCTTCATGGCTCCGGTGCCGATTCCACTACGGGTTCCCTGACCAACTCGGGTATGATCTCATCACCAGTCGAGTCGTCCCCGACTGGCTCTCGAATTTCTTCGAGTCGCACCGTTCTCCCACTAGCTTCCCTAATGAGAAACTCTTTCTCTAAGAAAACCCTGTTTCGAGCAACAAACACTTTGTTCTCTTCTCGGTTGTAGAAGCTGTATCCCAAGGATTCCCTCGGATATCCCACGAATATGCATTTATCCGACATGGGTGTAAGCTTGTCCAACATGAGTCGTTTGACAAATGCTTCACAACCCCAAATCTTTAGAAAAGACAAACTATGCCTCTTCCCAGTCCACATGTCATGTGGTGTCTTATCTACGGATTTTGATGGGATCCTGTTAAGTGTGAATGCTGCAGTTCCTAGAGCATATCCCCAGAATGACAAGGGTAAATCCTATTTGCTCATCATCGATCGGACCATGTCCAACAAGGTTCAATTTCTCCGTTCTGACACGTCGTTTCTCTGCGGTGTACCCGGAGGTGTGAGCTAAGGTACTATACCTCCGCTTTTTAGATGATCATCAAACTCCTGGCTGATGTACTCACCTCCACGATCTGATTGTAGAAGCTTTATTGTCTTGCCGAGCTGATTTTCAACCTTGTTTTGAAACTCTTTGAACTTTTGCCTCATCAAATAGATATATCCATATCTACTCAAGTCGTCTGTAAAAGTCACGAAGTACTAATAGCCACCTCTGGCCGTTATGCTCATTGGACCACACACATCACTGTGTATAAGATCCAACAGCTCGGACGCTCTTTCGCAACTCTTTGCAAAAGGAGACTTAGTCATCTTGCCTAGCAAGCATGATTCGCATGTCTCGAACGACCCAAAGTCGAACGAAGTTAGGAGTCCATCATCATGGACCTTCATCATGCGTTTCAGTCTAATATGTCCGAGCCGACAGTGCAAGAAGTATGTCGGATTTATCTAATTAGGCTTATGCCTCTTGACATTCATGTTATAGACTGGTTCCATTTCCAGATTCCAGATAAATTGCCCATCTACAATGGGTGCAAAGCCGTGGAACATTCCATTCAAATAAAATGAACAACCATTTTCCTTTAAATTGAATTCATAACCCTGACTCATCAAGCATGAGGCAGAAATAATGTTTCGACTAAGTGCGGGAATGTAATAACAATTATTCAATTCCAAAATAAATCCAGAAGGAAGCTTGAGCTGCATCTTGCTGACCTCCAACGCAGCAACTCTTGCTTTGTTGCCGACCCTGATGTCAATCTGACCTTGTGCCACACGCCTAGTTCTTATTAGCCCCACCATCGAGTTGCAAATATGAACAACCGATCCGGTATCAAATACCCAAGAGCTACGAGGTAAGTTAGCAAGTTAAATGTCTATAACGTATGAAACAAGTGTATCTTTGCCTGAAGAAGCATTTCCGGCCTTCTTGCCATGCTCAGCAAGCCACTTGCTACAGTTCCTCTTCCAGTGACCAGTTTCCTTTTAATGAAAGAAAAAGGTCTTTGAGTCCGGTCCAGGCTTCAGCGCAGCGGCGCAGACAACCTTCTCCGTGCCCTTTGCCTTACCCTTTTTCTTGGACCAACTTTTCTTGAACTTAGCCGAGTTCTGCACCATCAACACTTGATGTGTGCCTTTCTTAATATCTTGCTTAACCACCTTAAGCATCCCATGCAATTTAGTGAGCTTCTTATCCATGCCATGCATATGATAGTTCGAGATGAACGTCCCATAGCCAGGTGGAAGAGAACCCAGAATTGCATCCGTGGACAGCTCGTCCCCAAGTGGGAAGCCTAACCAATCCAAAGCTTGCACGTACCCGATCATCTTGATCACATGCAGGCTCAGTGGATCACCCTCTTCCAGCTTACAATCCATCAAGGATTGCCAGACGTTAAACCTTTCGGTCCTAGCCTGCACCTGAAACATGCTCTTGAGACTCTCGATCATATCGAAAGCCTCAACGTTTTCGAAATGTTGTTGCAAATCGGGCTCCATACAAGCCGGCATGAGGCAGCTAATCTCGTTTGACTCATCAACGCGTTTTTGGTGGGAATTCTTGGTTGTGGCATTAGCATTATTGGCAGGTTCCTCTGGAAGTGGATCCTCTAGAACATGTTCCTTTTTATCGTGCTTGAGAACAATTCTCAAACTTCTATACCAGGTGGTAAAGTTTGTTCCATTTAGTTTATCCTTTTCCAGAATTGATTTCAATGCAAAGTTGGGTTGAGCAGGTGGTGCCATTGATCTACAATAGAAAATATGCAATCACTAAGCAATGTGCTTATGTAGAGTAATTCAACCCTTAAACAGAACTACTACCACTGAAGTTAGCATCCCTCCGCAAACTCTCAGTGATTCCGGACCCATCTAGCGTGAGCGACTAGTGAGCTTTAGCATCACTGCTAGCCAACTTGCCTATTCGGTAAGCAACTCCTTGCTAATCGTATCTCTATACGACTCATGTCGGTCGGGTAGGTATCTCATACCCTGGCTCCCGACCTTTTTTGGCACAAGGCACAAAACCATTTTGATATCGTTGTCAAGTTAACCTGATGAAGTGCATGTCCGTGTCCGACACGAACCCTCTAGTTCAACGACACCTAGTAGCACCTCAATTTTATGAACCCACTACTAGACATACTTGACGTGTGAAGGTGCAACATCCGGAATGGCAATGTGATTGATATTAACGAGGGATCTTTCTACCACTTTAACATGCAATCTACAGGAATCAGGTACTTTGCCGTCTGCCATGGCAGACGACAAAGGATAGGTTCGCGGACGGCAAACTCCTTTGCCGTCGGCCAGCAGACGGCCCCACTTCCGGCACAGAAAACCACGGTAAAGGGGCTCTTTGCCGTCTGCTTTAGAATAGCAGACGACAAACATCTTTGCTGTCAGCCATGTAGGACATGCAGACGGTACAGCGAGCGGATGGCACAGTAGTAAGGTTAGCCCCGTTAGGTGGCTAACGGCAGCGTTTGCCGTCTGCCCGCAGTCTACCAGAGACAACAAAGTGGCCAGATGGGCCAGCTGGCCAGATGGGCTACTGCAACACTTTGTCGTCATCCAGCCGATGGCAAAATATCATACTTTGCCGTCTGCCAGCCGACGGCAAGTTTACCAAATGGCTCAGACCTGGTGCTCCCAGGTTGCACAGGTTGCTGCCATGTGTCACCTTTGCCGTTGGTGGCAGACGGCAAAGCTCCCTTTGCCGTCGGTGGCCGACGGCAAAGTGCCTGTATTGCATCTTTTTTTTCTTTGTTTTATGTTAATTCCCTGCATTTGCACAGCACGTATATGATATATACACATTTTCAGAAAGAGGCATAGGCCATGTATCCAACATCATCGTGAAAGAGGCATAGGCCATGTAATCCAACATCATCATGGAATATTTCACAAGAGAACACATAGGCTAGCAAAATACATAGTTTCCAAGTGAATCAAAACACATAGGCTAGCAACATATCCATGCGTCCATCAATGAAAACAGAAAGTAAACACTAGCAGTCCATCAATGGTAGCTTCCAAGTGAATCAAATCTACAAAAAAAGAAGTAATTAAGATAGTTAGAAGAAGAAGACTAGAAGAAGAAGAAGAAGAAGAGTAGAAGAAGAAGAAGACTAGAAGAAGAAGAAGAAGGAGAAGACTAGAAGAAGAAGAAGAAGGAGTAGAAGATGAAGAAAAGGAGCTAACTTAGGTAAATAGGGCAAGTATTAGGTCATTATAAAGGTAATTATGCCATTTTTGAGCTAACTGAGCTTATTATGTCAATTTGGAGGAAAACAAGCTAAGTATATGCCATTTATAACCTAACCAAGGTTATTATGCTATTTTTGACCTAACTAAGCTAATTATGTCATAAATGAAGTAAATAAGCTAAATTATGTCATTTTGGAGGATAATTAGCTAAGAATGTCTTTCTTTGGGAAAATGAGCCAAGTAAGTGGCATATTAGGGCTTACCGTCCTCGTCATCACAGAGGTGAAGCACCAGGGTTGCTCGGGCCGGTTTCACTTGGAGAAGGATGTCCTGGAGAAGGGTTGTGCGATGCGGCTTGGGAGTTATGTTGCACCAAAGATCATTTGCAATGTCTCGTTAGCATGATGACACCGAAATGTTAAGACTAGTAACTAATGACAATTCAAATGAAACTCACCGTTCCCACCGCGTTAATGACTGGCATTTGCGAAGGGGTTTGGCCGGTCTTCTCGCACATAGACTGCACATTTGGTTTTGACAAATCAATCATATTAGTTATTAATGAAACGAACATTACATGCATGATTTGGCTAATATGAAGAAGAAACTTACCACGAAGATCTCGTACATGGACCGGTGAGACGGCTCGTTCCGTGCCCTCTCCTCCTCCAACAACCTAGCCGTCCTCTCCTCGAACTCCCTCTCCTTCTCCACCGCCTGCCGGTCCCTTACCTCCAGAAGCGCCTGGGTTGCATCTTTCTGAAGAGCAGCCTACAACACAACTTCTTGTTAGCATTGTAATTATCTTTGTTCGCACAAACAATGTAATGGAGGAAAGATATCTGAGTTTGTATAACTAACCTCGATGGCAAGCTCGACTGGCCGTGGACGAGGCCTTATCTCAGGACAGGAGCTCGTTTGGCGCGCCTTGATCTCCCGGAGAGTGCGAGAAAACCGTATAAGTCCATCTCCAATGGCTATCGAGCCATGGGGCCTCCCGCCGCCAGCTATCATCTCCAGCTCTGGATCAATAGGATGCTGGCTTGGGTTAAAGTACTCCCCTTTCCTCGCCTTCCCCTCATCTCTGTACCTTATGAGCTTGTGGTGGGAGGAGATGTTGGTGAAGTTCTCGGGATGATCGAGGTCAGACTCAGAGAATGCCTTGGCATTCTTGTACGAGACAGTATGGCCCATGGCATAGAGGTCGTACACCTCTGGCACCTCCGTGTTATTGTAGTGCACCTAAAAGAGAGGAACAAAGTATTAGTAAAGGGCTCAAGCTAGCATCAAGAATGAATTGCATGAATCATGAAGCAAACCACATACCCAGTTCCGCCCTAACTGATATAAGTTGGCGCTGCCTTGATGGTGTGGCACACCAACCATTTTGGCACGCCGCTCCTTGGCATTGTTGTGGACGGCTAGCCATTCGTCTGAGCACCACTCATCCACCAACGCCTCCCAAGAATCCATCTTATCCGCACACCATCTCGGGGGCACCTAAGTTAGTAAAGAGAAATTTGAGCGCTACGCCTACAAATCAAATCAAGGAAACTAAGTACAAGGCGTTAAGAATAGGTAATTACCTTCATGTACTGCTCCTTCTACAGAAACTTTCCATGGCACGACGACTTGTCCTTCTTAACACCACACGAGGCGTAGTAGTCTCGCACAGCCTGCGGCCGAGCCTCGTGCCATAAGTTCTGTAGCAGGCGTCTGCACCCGCCATCGATAACCTTTGCCGTGGCCTCCTCATATCCCTCCTCACACGTGTAGATGGGATGCAATCAAACGAGACAACACTGATTAGTACAATAACTAGCTATTGTTGATTTTTAATTGTGTAAAGGAGAAATTACCCAAAACTGTCTGATCACCATGTCAGCCCTCGTGTGGCACAAGACACCGTCGATCGTCTCCTCTGGTGGGGTCGGGGCAGCCAAGTAGTGCTCCAGGTCAATCCTAGCTCTGGAAGCTGACCCTCACCAGGCAAGGTGACAAGCTTGAGGGATCAATTGAAGAGATGTCTAGAGGGGGTGAATAGACTACTTGCAAGAATTAAAAACTAATCTTTTCCTAAATTAATTGCTGGGCAGTTTTAGCAATTATAACAAGTCTAATGCACCCTATACACGCTAGTCAACAAGTATGGCAGCGGAAAGTAAGACAAGCACATGTAAGAGAGAGTAGAAATAGGAAGATCAAACGCAATTGTAGACACGAAGATTTTTCCTGTAGTTCCGATAGGTGGCGCTATATATCGTACATCCACGTTTATGGAGTCTTCAACCCACGGAGGGTAACGGTCGCGAGAGTACATGGAGGGCTCCACCCATAAGGGTCCACAAAGTAGCAACCTTGACTATTCCATAACGGCTTCCGTCCACGAAGGACTAGCCTCACTATGGATAGATCTTCACGAAGTAGGCGATCTCCTTGCCCTTACAAACTTCTTGGTTCAACTCCACAACACGAAGTAGGAGGCTCCCAAGCAACACCTAACCAATCTAGGAGGCGCCACCCTCCAAAAGTTAATAGGCTTGATAATGATGATGAACTCCTTGCTCTTGTGCTTCAAGATGATAGACTCCTCAACACTCAATCACTCTCTCACAAATTTGGCTTGGTGGAAGGGATTGATTGGGTGGAATGCAACTTGGGGAGGCTAGAAATCAAGACCCATAAGGTTGGAGTGGATGATCTTGATCTCAACACAAGGGTAGGTGGTTCTCTCTCAGAAAATTGGATGCGGCAAGTGTGGAATAGTTTTGAGTGCTTCTCTATCGAGTGAGATGTGGTGGAGGGGTATATATAGGCATCTCCAAAAATCCAACCGTTACACCATTATTGAGCAACTCGGTGAAACTGAAGTAAAAACTCGGTGGCACCGAAGTGTTCAAAATGTGGCAACTTTAGGAATCTCGGTGAGACCGATATATGATTCTCGGTGGTACCGATATGAGTGGCCGAGGGTAGTTTCCAAACTCGGTGAGACCGATTCACAATTCTCGGAAATTCCGATTCTTGTGAAACAGCTAACAGAAAGTTGGTCACTGGAACTCGGTGGTACCGATACAAAAATTGGTAGTACCGAGAAGGGTTTGTGGCTAGGGTTTCTGTCTAGGGTTTAAACTCGGTGTAGCCGATATGAAAGTTGGTAGCACCGATTTTGATTGGAAGGGTTTTAGACAGAATCTTTGTGGGAGAGCTTGTGGGTGTTTTTGGTGACTAGCACTTGTGCACGTGGAGCAATTTGTTCACCAACAATACCTTACCCCCTTTTAATAGTATTGGCTTTCCTATGGACTCAAAGTGATTTCTCACAAAGTAAAATGTAGAGTCTTCTAGCTTGTAGCTTTGCCAATCCTATTCATTTCATCTTGGGGTATCTCCTCACAATCCTTTGTAAACACTCTCTGTGGACTAAGCCTGAAATGAACTAGGTAGAAATATTAGTCCAGGAGAAAATCTATGTTGTCATGAATTATCAAAACCACCAAGGGAGCATATGTGCCTTCACAAACCCCGGGAAGTTTTGCCGGCAAATCTCACCAAGGACGGTGTTGGGCCCGCGGACATCCTAGGCGTGAATCCAACCCCTGCACTATGACAAAGCCAACGCATTAGATATTTCAAGAAACGTGAAGGCAAAAGGTTAAAAAAGAGTAAATGCACTTACTTCTCCCCATCAGGCCTAATCACCGGCCTCTGCTCGCGGGTCGCCGGCACGGGCGGGAGCCGTGTACTACCACGCTGGTAGACGGTGGCCCCCTCAACCACCTCGTCCTCGCAATCAGAAAACCAATCCCCGCCACCATCAGCATGGTCACTCGGCTCCTGCTGACGCAGATCCGGCCAGGTATCCCATGGGGTCTACTGGGACGTAGCATGATCCCTGCTCTGCTCTGGAGTCTCGTGGGACGAAGCGTCTGGGACAGGAGTCTCGTGGGTCAAAGGCTCGTCGACCCGAGGCTCGAGGACAGGAGTCTGCGTAGCCTCCACCTCAGACGGGTCCACCCTAGCAGTCCTGTGCTCAGGTGAATCAGTTGGGGGTGGCGGCGAGGAAGGAGTAGCAGCCTGCGTACCTATCCTGCGGGCACGTGTACCTCTACCTCCTCCTCTCTTCTTCCCCCGACCTCCTCTCCCGGTAGGCGTCGACGTCGACGAAGAAGCGCCCGCCTGTGTCTGCAAACTGTCAAGCAACGCTCTCTGGAGAGAATCGGGTGGAATGGAAGTACCCCTCCCACCACGCGCCGACGAAGAAGGAGCCACGGATCGCTCTGGACCCGCACCCACCATCTTTCAACACCTGCCATGTCAAAGAGTAAACGAAATTAGTACAACATAAAAAATTGAATACCGACATGAATAATAATATGTATATAATTTAAGTGTATCATCATCATGTATATAATAAAAATTGAATACCTGACATGAACTAATAATAATCTTGATCGTCTATATATGCTCCGGGATCAATAAATGCATCATCATCATCACTATCATCAATAAATGCATCATCATCATCACTATCGGGAACAACATGTGGAAGGCCTCCTTTACGTAATTGGTCAAGCATTGACAGGTCATCCGCAGCAGTAACCTCTTCTTCTTCCGGCACTTCTTGTTCCAGCTCAGGGGTGAAGTCGGATTCACTATCGCTGTTTACTTCAATATTATGGGGTGAAGTAGAGAGGTTCTTGAAACGTTTTTTTGGAAAGACGTGTTTCTTGGAAGAATTCTCCTTCATAGTTGTCTGGGTTAATGTGAGGTTCATAATCCTATTCATTGAGGGGAGGTGGTCTAAAACGTGGCGGCACTTCATAAACGACATCCCAACCATTCAGATTTGGATTAGTTTGGCAGGCCCACGGTAGATAGAAAACATGGGTCGCTTGTTGAGCCGTAATATAAACATCGGGAACATCTAAATGGGTGCTTTGTTTGATTTCGACTAGCCCTATATGTTCATGAGTCCTTCTAGTCTCCTTCGGCTGGAACCAATAACATTTGAAGACTACGACCTTCTGTGGGTTTTCACCATAGAATAGAAGTTCATAAATTGCTTCAACTCTTCCATAATACTCGGTACCTCCTTCGCCGATAGTAGAGACACAACAATTTGTAGACTTTTGGTCGTCCATAGATAGCTCTTTGCCAAAGGTAGGAAAGCGATACCCGTTGATGTCGTATTTGTCAAATGAACGGACCTTATAGTCAAAACCATTAGCGACTTGTCTCAATTCGGCGTCCATAGACTCTGAATTAGCCTACAAGTTTAATACGAAAGGATTGTTGCATTAGCCGCAAATTAGACGAAGAAATGAAATGGTCTCATGGAAATTACCGTTTGTTTGAACCAAGAGATGAAACCGGGATAGCCGCCTCCATGCTTTGCCAGAAGCTCATACTCTTCGATGGGATCCTTTTGGATCACCGCTCCATCCGATAATTTGGCAACGTATCGACTGTATCAAATATCCGGGAATAAGAGCAGTTCAAAGGAATTAGAAGTTGCGAAACAATGTACCGAGAACTTACTCGATGTACGGCCGCACTTCTGTTAGGTTGTTGAAGATATACAACGAAATGGTCCTCCATTCTTCGACATTCAACGCTATTGCTTTCGAAGCACCGGCTGGTGCGAGCTTCCCTTTGAATAGGCTGAGGTTGGATCGACCTTTTTTAGCATCGCCAGCATTGTACCGAGGCTTCGTATTATGGAAATGACTATTTTTGGCTTCGTAGTGTGCGGTCACGAAATTTGCCGCCTCCTTAGTAATGAATGCCTCGGCCATCAATGCTTCGATTCTACGTTTATTTTTACATTTTTCTCGAAGCGTCGTCTGCATCCTCTCAGTTGCGCAGCACCAACGATTTTGCATGGGCCCCCCCAATCTTGCCTCGGCCGGGAGATGCAAAATCAAATGTTGCATTGGATTAAAGAAGCCCGATGGAAAGATCTTCTCTAACTTGCAGATCGACTCCGGCGCCAACTCTTACATTTCATCTAGCACGCTAGGCGATAGTTCTTTCGCACAAAGAGAACGAAAGAAATTGCTCAGCTCTGCCAGTACTAGCCATTCATCCTCAGGGATAAAGCCACGCAACATCACCGACATTACCCGCTCAAGCCATATGTGCCAATCATGACTCTTGAGACCAAATATTTTCAATTTGTCAAGACTCGCTCCCCTCTTTAGATTTGTTGCATACCCATCGGGGAACATCAACTGCATTTTCACCCACAAGATCATTTCCCTCATAGCTGGCCTTCCAAGATTGAACCATGCCTTTGGCTTCGTCCAATTCTGCTTTCCTTTTGGTTGTCGCATGTTTTCTAACGGTCTATCACATAGAGCCTCCTGATCGACTCTAGCCTTAGGATTATCCTTTGATTTCCCCTCTATGCCGAACAATGTACCAAAAAGGGCCTCGGCGATATTCTTTTCAGTGTGCATCACATAGATGTTGTGTGGGCAAAGGAGGTCTTCGAAGTAAGGCAGATCCCATAAGCATGTCTTGTGAGTCCAGGCGTGTTCCGAATTATACCCTTTGAAATACCCTAGACGCTCTGGATCAGGCTCGAGAGCGTTTAACTGATCCAGGTTCTGTTGGCCAGTCAACATAGGTGGTGTAGAGTTTTTGACAACTCTATCTTTGATGAAATTCTTCTTGTCTTTTCTGAACTTATGGCAAGGATCCAGGAACTGTCTATGCAAGTCGAAGCAAGAAAACTTGCGACCCGCCTGCAGCCAACGGAACTGAAGATCTGCCTTGCACGTGGGGCACGGGAACCTTCCATGCACACACCAGCCAACGAATAGCGCATACGCCGGCAAGTCATGCATCGAGTACATGTACCACACATGCATTGATTAGTTTTGTTTTGTAGCGGCGTCGTATGTCTTGATCCCATTATCCCAAGCTTCTTGCAATTCATACTTAAGCGGCTGCATGTACACATTCATATTCTTCCCCGGATAGTTGGGCCCTGGAATTATCAACGTCAGGAAAATGTTCTTTCTTTGCATAATCTGTCCGGGGGGGATTGAGTGGAATGACAAATACAGGCCAACAACTGTATTGGGTTGTCGTCATACCAAACACATTGAACCCATCTGTGTTGATGGCGACTCGAGGATGCCTTGGATCTGCCGCTTTATCCTTATGTAGTGCATCGAAGTGCTTCCACGCAAAAGCGTCTGAAGTGTGTACCAACATCTGATTCGCATCTGCATCTAGTTCGGTTCTTTTGCCCAATTCGTGCCATGTCATCTGTCTGGCCGTCTATTCGACCATGAAAAGACATTGAAGTCTTGGTATGATTGGCATATACCGAAGAACATTAACGGGGATTTTGGTCTGAATCTTCTCACCCATACCGTTGTCTACCACAACATACCTGGAAGACTTGCAAATGGGACAATAGTTCAAGTCCGCATACTCAAGCCTAAATAAGGCACATCCATTCTCACAGGCATCTATCTTCTCATAGGGCATCTTAAGTACACGGAGGATTTTGTCTGACTGGTACAGGTTTGCAGGCAGTACATGGCCTTTGGGTAGAAAGCGTCCAAATATTGTCATCATCGCGTCGTAGCATTCTCTTCCCAGGTTGAATTGAGCCTTCAGAGCCATTACTTGAGCGATGGCATCCAGCTAACAAAGCTCAGTGTGCTCGTGGAGAGGACGTTTTGAAGACTCTAACATTTCATAAAAGGCCTTTGCAGATTCCTCCATCTCATCGTCCGAATCCCGAGCATCATCAAAGTCTTGCACCATGTCTTCGATCCCGGTACCATGCTTGTCGGTGCGACGACGAACCACCTTAGCTCTGGCACGTTGGGAAGACTCACCATGAAAAGTCCACACCATATAATCAGGCGTAAAACCCCACTTATGCAGGTGTTTACCCATTACACCCCCTGTCCTCTTTTTAAAGTTGTTGCACCGGACACAGGGGCACCAGGTTCTTTCCTGGCCATTTGCAAATGCGGCTCTCACAAACCCCTTGGTTTTTGTAAGCCATTCATTGGTTATGTCTTTTTGACTAGTGTGACTGGTGTACATCCATGCACGATCACTCATCTTGCCTAGTTACTAGACACACAAGATATATATATATATAATTCAGCATATATATTCATCAGTTAATCAAGTTTGTCAATTTTATTACGTCCATGCAACCTACTCGTGAGGGCCTCCCTCATGCGGTCTAGTGGTGGGCCACGCCAAGCCCACGGCGGGCGCCACATCTTGGGCCGCAGGCCAACGGGCCTGGGTACCCCCAGTCTCACAAGCCCGACAGTAGCCCCCGAGCCTACGGCGTGCGCGACTCCGCCGGTTGGGGGTGGGGCGAAACGGTGCGGGCCCCAACCACCTCCGGGCCAGGCGCGACGCGCGGCGCACGACGGGTCATGGGACACCCCACTTCCAACGGCGCCTCGACAACTGTCCGAGCTAACATAAAGCCTGCGCGCGGCACGGGCTCATCATTGCTCAACCTTGCCTCATGTCCGTTTCTCTACGCCTTCCTTCCGCTGCAAGGCTGCCTCACTTTCGCCGGGCTAGTGTTACCTTCCATCTCGCCGCGTTGTTATGACGCCCCCCGGCAAGAAAAACTGGGCAGCGACGGCGGCGAACAAACGACCGGCGCGGGAGCCTGCCCTGAGCAGGACCACGGTGCCCAATTGTGAGGGGCTCGACATTCTCGGATTTCTTCAACGCCGTACCCTACAAGAAATATGTCAACCTATGACCTTCTATGAGTGACCCTGGAAGAAATGGTCATAAATCTACGACCATTTGAGACCAATTGGTCATAAGCTATTAGGGGGGCTCCAAACCCTAAACCATAATGACCATTTAGGTCAGAAAGGTCGTAATTTCTTACATGAACTGGTCGTAAAGCAGACAGCACTGGTCCACTGCCTTATTTATATCTGATCACGACCAATATAGATGGTCATAGCCTTGTAAATTGTGGTGCATTGCTAGGACTAGGCGCAACCTCATCAGTTTTGCCTATGTGTCATGTCCATGTGTCAATTTTTGCCCTAGGTTGTGAAGCTGCCTACATTTCTGTCATTCCCAAAACTCCCAAAAAAATCACATAAATTCTTTGGATCATATCTGTCGGGGGGATTACCCCCGGGTAGGCTCAAGGAGATGACTCAACATTTTAAAGCATCGGGGGGGCCACCCCCGGTATGCCAAGCTCTGCGAATCAACGAGACAAACGAAGAAGGTAGCTGACGACACTGTAGCTGTCCGGCTCCTCCTGTCCGGTTCCTCCAGTCCGGCTGCTCCTGTCCGGCTCCTCCAATCCGGCTCCTCCAATCCGGCTCCTCCTGTCCGGCTCCTCCTATCCGGCTCCTCCTGTGCGGCTGCTCCTGTCCGGCTCCTCCTGTCCGGCTGCTCCTGTCCGGCTCCTCCAGTCCGGCTCCTCCTGTCCGGCTCCTCCCGGCCGGCTGCCGGCTGCGGCCCGACGAAGTCAGCTCCAGGCGTCCCGTTGGACACGACCTGACGACACTGTAGCTGGCGGACTGCAGAACCTGCCGCCCCGCTACAGTAGGGCACTATTGGTGAATAGTGCCCCGCTGTGCACCCGTCACCTGTCACTTCACTGCGCTCCAACAGTGGCGCCCTGTAGCCTGCATCATGAGTCATATCACTTGTCCTCTCCAATAGTAGATAGTTGGCTGGTGGGCCACCCCTTGTCCCCTGGGCCTCCCTATATAAGAGGCACCAGGGGAGCCTCCAAAAGAAAGACACACACACACTCACGGGAGGCCTCCTCTCATCCTCTTCCTCTCACCCATGCTCACGCACGCATGCACATGAGACCATGGAAAGGAGCAGGCAGCTCCCTCTTCTTCCTCAGACACAGCTCCAGGAGCAACCATGTACCAGATATACCACATATATACAGATATGCAGGAGTAGGGGTATTATCTCCCCGGAGAGCCCCGAACCTGGGTAAACCACCGCGTGCTATCCGCATACCCGTCCCGGATCTTCCACGGCAGCCTTGCTCTCACCTCTCAAGCCATCCCATGGCATCTGCCGTCTCGGGGTACCCCCGGTGAGAAAACGACGACAATATCTTCCTCAAATAATCTAGGAATATTCATTTTCCTATTCTGTTCAGAACAACACTTTGTAAATGAAGTGCTATTTAAATTTTCTTGCTTAACCTCAAAAATTTTGGGCACTCTTTCCTATCCAAATCATCGCCTCATGAAAAAATTCAGCTCCATTTGCCTACTAAATCTTCCTCAGCAAATTTCCAAAGTTTTTGTTCATCTAGAAGCTTTGCGAAGGAAGTACTAGCTAGGCATACCCTAATGAGTTGAATTTCAGCCACATGTTCTATATGTCCAAATCATAGCTGTCCACAAAAATTGAGCCCCATCTAACAATCTATGTGAGCTCACCGACCAATCTTTGTGAAGGCCCGTCTGCCTGAGGACCAAGACGCTAAGCGCGGAGCATGGGCCCAGTACGACCCGACGACTAGGCTTCACGGGGGGGGGGGTGCCTTATGAGAGCTCCTGCCTCGTGAGGCCTTCAGCCAGAGGCACCTCCGGGAGCCTCGCGAGGCTGCCTCCCGGGGTCACCCAACGGGGGCTTTGCGGGGCGTATAAGCCTAAGGTGGCTAACGGGACCTTGTTTCCCTGCGTCCTTCACGTGGGTGACGCACCCCGCACCAAGCGGTGCCAAGAGGCGTGCCAGCGGGCTTGGACGGGGAGATTTTCCCCTTTGGTGCTAAGGGAGCGGGGCCAGTGCGCCGGATCCCAAAGCAATGCCCAAAAGTTTTCCGTTTGGTGTATGAAGGCCAAGGCTAGGGGCTCGCCAGGACAGAGGTCATCCCCGAGCCCACTAGCGCGTCACGAAGGGAGACTTTTGCAGGCGAAGGCCACTTTTGTCAGGATAGCCTGCCGTCTTGTCCCCCTTCAAACTGGCGCTTGTGGTAACGATGAAAAGGAGCAAGGATAAAAGGAGCAATGTTGGTGCACTAGTACAGGGGTACCCAGTGCCCCTAACTTATGCACAGGCAGTAGAAGCAAAAACCCGGCAACAATCAAGACCAGACTCCAGCAAGCTCAATGCGGCAGCCCAAGCCTGGACTGCAACGCGCTAAGCACGTCTGTCGGATTTCGGGCTCCGCAAAACCCCAAGAAGTTCGAACACAGGGGCGTGTGCGAAGATCCCCTGCGGCCTCGCCCTACCTAGCTCGCTACTCGATGACTTCTATGACGAACTCGCACGATGACGAGGAGGCAGAGGCACACGATGATTTACCCAGGTTTGGGCCGCTGCGAAGCGTAATACCCTACTCCTGCTTTGGTGGATTGCCTCACGAGGAGGTTTGTGGATGAACTAGTACAGCGGTGCGACGCCTCGTGAGGGCGCTCTGGTGGTGTTGCCTCTCCTCTGTTGGGTGTCTGTCGTGTCGTCCCTCTCTATGGTGCAGCCTATCCTCTATTTATAGTGGCCCGGGTCCTCTTCCCTTATCACAATGGCGGGAAAGGATCCCAGAACGGCCAAATTCGAAGGGGGACAGGAGTACATCTTTATCCTGACGAAAGGTGGTCTTCGCCTGCAAAGTAGCTATCGATGATGCAGAGGTGGGCTCGGCGATGACATCCTTCCTGCTGGGCTCGTGGTCGTGGACTCGTTGCACCAGAATGGAAACCTTTGGGGGCGCTTTGGGAACCCGCGTACGTCTCTACCCCCTTTGCACCAAAGGGGAAACTATACTGCCTGGCACGCTGGCGCCCGCCTATCCCACCTGGCGTCATCCTTGGACTCCTGAGGCCAAGCGTTGCATAGAGATCTCCGCCGCTCTGGAGGGGGCCTGAGGAGGCCCGTCTCCTACTGGTCTTGATGTTGCTCCCCTCGCGAGATCAGGTCCTCGCGAGGGTCTTGTCTTGAGTGAGGTCTCGCCAGGCCACGCCTGGCTGACGAAGTGGGCCATGCCCTGGGCCGCAGGCAGGCAGTTCCAGGTACCCCCGTTCCCAGAACGCCGACAGTAGCCCCCGGCCCAAGGCGCGCTCGAGCTGGCTTCTGGGCGAAGCTGTTGAGGGCGGCCCGAAGCGCCACGGGCCCAAGATGCCTGCGGGTCAGGCTCGACACGCAGGCTCGACACGCGTTGCGCGCCCAGTGGATGCCGTCCCCACTCCCGAGGTCGTCAGGGACCTCCCAGGTCAAACTGATGCGACGCCTGCGCGCTGCGCCGGCCACCATTACCTTTTCTTGAATACGGCTGCTCCGTCGGCCTTCTCCCTTTGGGCCACGCGGATGTGACCCTTCGGGAGGTGATGAATTGACGTGGGGGAGAGCCGCACACCACCCGGGCCTGCCTCGCGGCGCCCGAGGGGCATCCGACGCCTGTACTCCCCACGACGCTCTGGCTAACAAGGGCTGGGACGCGCAGCGGCGCCATCATTGCCCAGGATGCGAGGGGGCGCTGGTTGGCCCTTGGTCGTATATAAGAGGGTGAGGGTGAGAAAACCCTCAGCACATCTCCATCTTCTTCGCCTCCCAACCTTCAAGTCGCCACTCTCCCAGCTATGGCTCCAGTGAGGAAGTTTTCCGCCGCCGAGAAAGGGAAGGCCTCCGAGGAGAGCCCTGTCTCACCGCCGCCCAGGAGGGGCCGCGGTCGTCCCCGGAAGTATGCCACGACGCCGGTGGTGGTTCCCCATGGGCGCAGGCGTGCTCCAACGCGGCCCGGGGTTACCATCGGCAGCCGTGGGGGGGGGCTCTGTCTAGCGCGGGCGGCCGCAGTAGTCGTTGTGGTGGCGCCCGCGGTGGGAGGCTGGCGGTAGCCACCCGGCCGCCGCACCCGCGTCTCCATTCAGCCGACACGGCCCAGGAGTTTGTGGTGTGGGCGGAGAGGCCAGAGACCACTTGGTTTCAACTCCCGTGCTTCTTCACGGAGGCGCTGCCGGTCGGGGGGCCCGCTGGCCTATGGCTGCAGGCCGACGGCTGCCGCAGCGCGGCCTCGTGGGTGGAGGTCGAGGTCACCCCCGGAGGTTACGTGTACCTGAACCGTGGGTGGCAGACATTTGCCCGCGCCCGTGGCTTGGAGGGGAGGTGCACCCTTCACTTGAAGTACGACGGGGTGGCGATGCTCTTTGTCAAGATCTTCGGAGGAGAGGGCGAGCGCCTGGGATGCTGCCCGGAAGACGACGGCCACGGAGATCTTGGAGGTGAGCTTGCCCTTCACGACGGGCGCCGCGTCTCCAGCAGCAGCGACACCCCCTCCGAGGAGAGCCCGAGCGACAGCGGCAACAACAGCTATGGCGCGCCACCGCGCCGGCGTGCCCGGACCTCGGGGGGTAGCCAGCCGCCGCGGTGTCGCTCCTCTGCTCCAGAAGTGGCCACGCCGGTGTGCCTTCACGGGCCCGTGAAGGAAGAGGAGGACTCCGACTGAGTGCTGGTGGGCCGACGCCAGGGCTCCCGGAGCGGCAGCCCCTGAGGGGGCTTCCTTACTTTCTTTCTCCTCCTCTTCTTCCTTTCCTGTACTCAAAGAACCAAGGGGGGCCCTATGGGTGTGTAATGAGGTTCAGCGCTTGCGCCCTTGTTAGTACCCTTATCGGGTGTCCTGGTTCTTGTGTCATTGTTAATTGAAACATTCTGCTGATCGCGGTTAGGGTACTTAGCTTGACATGCTCGCGGTAGGCTTTTCGTCGGGGAGGTTTGGCTATGGCGCTTGGGGAGTCTGGACGTCCTAGGGACTTCTTCTTCTTACAAGTGAGGCAGGTTGGGAGCCCTTTCGGCACTCTGCGTCTGCAGGCCCCAGTCCCGCACATTTCTCGACCACCGTAAGGGGCGTCGGGATCACCAGGACGCAACTACGGGGTGAGGCCTCGACACCTTGATACCGACCGGATCACCAGGACGACGTCAAGGGGCGAGGGGCTATATGACCGGTAAGGCTCCTGAGGCGCGCTGCTCAGGAGCCCCGATTGACGTTCAAGCAGCTCTACGTCAGCAGGTCCCAGTCCCGCACATTCCTCGACCACCGTAATGTACGTTCGAATCACCAGGACGCAACTACGAGGTGAGGCCTCGACACC
Organism: Elymus sibiricus; assembly: GCA_039707655.1. Lineage (NCBI taxonomy): Eukaryota > Viridiplantae > Streptophyta > Magnoliopsida > Poales > Poaceae > Elymus > Elymus sibiricus. The sequence goes on from CM077673.1 coordinate 189,045,517, forward strand.
CTTGATGCCGACCGGATCACCAGGACGACATCAAGGGGCGAGTGGCTATATGACCGGTAAGGCTCCTGAGGCGCGTTGCTCAGGAGCCCCCCTTGACGCTCAAGTGGCTCCCCAAAAAGAAAATTTGTTTCCTGCCCCGGGAGGCGCGAGCCTCCCGAGGCTCCGAGATGGCGCGTCGGGCCGTGAGTGGAGCCCCCGAGCGAGTATGAAGCGACACGCGCCTGCTGACTCACCCGGGAGCGCCACGCGAGGATCCGGGCGCCAAGGCCTTGGCGAGGTGCGAGCACCGTGCCCCTAGCCCCCGCTCTCGCGGTGCGAGGGGGAGGGAAGCAGGCAAGTGCTCGACTCGAAGAGAGAGAACCCAAGATAGGAAATGGCGATGAAAATAAATCCCTGACCCTTTTCTTTAAAACATGGTTGGAGAAAAACCCCGAGTTTTGTTCCAGAAAAGTTGGCAAATTCGAACATCAGAAGAGCAAATAACAGCGGCGTCCGGTGCCTAGACTAGTCTTTATCTTCGTCTTCCCCCAGCGCGGAGCGTAGGGCATCCACGTTGCGTGGGCATAGCCATTGGAGGGCAGTGTTGTCCGCCAGCGCGGAGCATGGGGCTTCCACTTGGGCGTGGGTGGGAACCCCTCCGCGTCCTCGGGGGCTCCGGGCGTATACAACCCACTCATTATTACGTGAGAGTGTCACGGGTAGAACTTCCGGAGGTGCTAGATGTTCCAGGCATTCTGGATGGGGACCCCGTCCTGAGTCTCCAGGCGCACGGCGCCAGGCCTGGAGACGTGAGCGACCTTGAACGGGCCCTCCCACATGGGCGAGAGCTTGTGCAAGCCCTCCCTGGAGAGGACCCGCCTCAGGACGAGGTCTCCGACTTCGAGGGTCCTGGGGCGTATGTTACGGCAGTGGTAACGCCGTAGCGCCTGCTGGTACCACGCAGCTCGGAGCGAGGCTCGGCGACGGGCCTCCTCCCCGAGCATGAGGTGTGTTCCCCGCGCGGCATCCTGACCCTCCTCGTCGAATGCGAAGACCCGCGGGGATTGGTGCTTGACCTCGTGCGGGAGGACGGCTTCGGCTCCATAGACGAGGAAGAACGGGGTTTCGCCGGTGGGCTTAGTCGCAGTGATGCGGATGGACCACAGCCCAACCCCTGCCGCAGGCTTCAAGCTTCTTCTTGAAACTCCTTGCCTTGAGGCCTCGCAGGACCTCCGCGTTGGCGCGCTCTGCCTGGCCGTTGCTCCGTGGGTGGGCCACCGAGGCGTAGCATATCTGTGTTCCAAGGTTAGCGCAATAGGACCTGAAGAGGTTACTTGTGAACTGCGAACCGTTATCGGTGATGATGCGGTTGGGGACGCCGAAGCGTCTCACGAGGCCCTCGATAAACTTGATGGTGGATCCGGCGGGGATGGTGCGGACGGGCTCCACCTCCGCCCACTTGGTGAACTTGTCGATGGCGATGTATAGGTAGCGGTACCCGCCTGCCGCCCACGGGAAGGGCCCTAGTATGTCCAGCCCCCAAACCGCGAAACGCCAGGAGAGTGGGATTGTCTGTAGGCCCTGCGCGGGCTGGTGAATCTGCTTGGAGTGAAACTGGCAGGCCTCACAAGACCAAACTAGCTCGATGGCGTCGTTAAGTGCCATGGGCTAGTAAAAGCCGGATCGGAACGCCTTTCCTGCAAGGGTGCGCGACGAAGAATGGTGCCCGCAGTCTCCTCCATGGATGTCGGCCAGCAGCTCGCATCCCTGCTCCTTGGAGATGCACCGCAGCGCGACGTCATTCGGGCGCCTGCGGTATAGGTTGCCGTCCTGCAGGCAGTAAGCCGTGGCCTGCCGCGCCACGCGCTCCGCGTCTTCCTCCTTTTCCGACAGCGTGCCGTGAAGTAGGTACGCCCTAAGCTCCTGCGTCCAATCGTCGGCCTGGGGCTCCAGTGCCAGGAGCAGTCGGGCTCCTCAAGCCTGGCCACAGTCCGGAGCCCCCGAGGGCGGCGCTGGGGGGAGCTCCTCACTTCGTGGCGCCAGGTCCTCGGTTGGTGGTGCTGCGGAGGGTTTGAAGAGCCACTCCTCGAAGACGCCTAGCTCCTAGGGCTTGTGGCGCGACGCCCTCTTGGCGATGTCATCGGCCTCCTTGTTTGCACTGCGTGGGATGTGCTGCAATTCCAAGCTTTGAAAACATTTTTCGATCTTACGTACCTCTTCCAAATACGCCTCCATGTGCTCGTCCTTGGGTGTATACTCTTTGTTGGAGAAGTTGACGAGGAGCTGGGAGTCGCCCTTGATGGTGAGGCGCCGAATCCCCAAGGCCGCCGCCGCCTTGAGGCCGGCGATGAGGCCCTCATACTCCGCGATGTTGTTGGAGACCTTCTCTCCACGCTGGAAACAGAGCTGCACAGCGTAGCGGAGCTTGTCCCCTGCCGGGGAGGTGAGCACGACCCCAGCTCCTGCTCCCATGCGCGCGAAGGGTCCGTCGAAATGCATGATCCAACCCTCAGGTGCCTCATCGCCAGGGGTGAGGGACAGGCTCCCGTCCAGCCCCCGGTCAGTTGCGTCTGTCCACTCCGCCACGAAGTCTGCTAGGGCCGCCCCCTTGATGACCCTGGTCGTGCCGAACTCTATGTTGAAGGCCTGTAGCTCGATGTTCCATTCAGCGACTCTTCCTGCCGCGTTGGGGTTGCGTAGGACCTTCTCCAAGGGGTACGCAGAGACGACCTTGATGGGATGCCCCTGGAAGTAGTGGCGCAGTTTCCTCGAAGCGACAAGGAGTGCTAGGAGGAGCTTCTGTTGCATGGGGTAGCGTGAGCACGCGTCCCGCAGCACTGTACTGACGTAGTACATTGGGTGTTCGACGAGGGTGAAGTCCCCTGCGGTGCCCTGCCCCGTGGTGGGTTCAAAAGGCTTGAGCGCCTCGTGGGCCGCCGGAGCGGCCGGGGCCTCATTAGGATTCAGCGCCCCAGGGGCCGTCGGAGCGGCTGGGGCCTCAGGAGCACCGTCTTGGGGAGGGGCGGGCTCCTTGGCATCCTGCGAGCCCCCTTGCTCCATGTCGGGGTGCCCGCCGGCGCCCGTCGATGTGGCGCGCGTGTCGACATGCTCCTCCCTGAATGCCACCAACGCAGCACTGGCGGAGTGGGGGGTGGCAGCCACGTATAGCAGCAGGGGCTCCCGAGGACGAGGTGCCACCATCACAGGCGGGCTCGTGAGGTACTGCTTGAGTTCCTCGAAGGCCACGTCTGCCTCCGGAGTCCATTCGAAGGGGCCCTTCCTTTTCATGATCTTGAAGAACGGCAGGGCCCGTTCGCCGAGTTTGGAGATGAAGCGGCCCAAGGAGGTCACGCAACCTGCCAATTTCTGCATTTCCTTGAGGGTCTGGGGCGCGCTCATCTTGTTTATGGCCTTGATCTTCTCCGGGTTCACCTCGATTCCCCGGTGTGACACCAGGAAACCAAGTAGCTTGCCCGATGGGACCCCGAAGACGCACTTCTCGGGGTTGAGCCTCAGGTTCACCTCCCTCAGGCTGGCGAACGTCTCCTCCAAGTCCTCGATCAGGGTCTTGGCCTCCCTCGACTTGACCACGATGTCGTCGACGTAAGCTTCTGCATTCCTCCCGAGCTGCGGCCCCAGGGCGATGTGCATCAGCCGCTGGAAGGTTGCCCCGGCGTTCCGTAGCCCGAAGGGCATGCATGTCAGAACACTCCGCACGAGGTGAGGAAGGCCGTCTTCTCGACGTCCTCCACCGCCATTTTGATCTGATGGTAGCCCGAGAAAGCGTCCAGGAAGCACAGGAGGTCGCACTCCGCGGTGGAGTCCACGATCTGATCAATGCATGGCAGCGGGAATGGGTCTTGGGGGCAGGCTTTGTTGAGGCTCGTGAAGTCGACGCACATACGCTCCTTTTCGCACTTCTTCGGGACGACCACCGGGTTGGCAAGCCACTCCGGGTAACGCACCTCCCTGATGACCCCGGCCTCCTTTAGCTTGCCGACTTCCTGGGCGATGAACGCCTGCTTCTCCTGAGCTTGCCTCCTTGCGTTTTGCTTCACCGGACGTGCATTCGGGCACACCATGAGGTGGTGCTCGATCACGTCCCTCGGGACCCCCACCAGGTCGGAAGCGCTCCACGCGAACGCGTCCTTGTTTGCACGGAGGAAGGCCACCAACGCCTCCTCTTGCTCGGGGGGCAAGTCGGCGCCGATGGTGAAGGTAGGGCTAGAGTTTCCTTCGTCCACAGGCACCTGCTTCGTCTCCACCCGGCTCTGAGAGAACATCTGCCTCTTCTTTACCAGCGCGACATCGAGGACACCCCCGGAGTCCTCCGTGGCTTGCGCGGTGTCCCCAGTGCTGGGGTGCTACTTCTCGAGCATGCGTTGGTTTCCGTGAAGAGGAACTGGTGATGCAGCAAAGTAGATAAGTATTTCCCTTAGTTGTTGAGAACCAAGGTATCAATCCAGTAGGAGATACAAGCAAGTCACCAATGGATGTACCTACACAAATAATCAAACACTTGCACCCAATGCTATAAAGGGGTTGTCAATCCCTTCACGGTTACTTGCAAGGATGAGATCTGATAGAGATAGATAGAATAGATTGCTTGAACGGAAAGTAAAACAAAAGTAAAAATATTGCAGCAAGGTATTTTTAGTGTTTTTGGTTTTAGATCTGAAAGTATAAGATGGAAAATAGACCCGGGGGCCATAGGTTTCACTAGAGGCTTCTCTGATGATGGCAAGTATTACGGTGGGTGAACAAATTACTATCGAGCAATTGATAGAAAAGCGAATAATTATGAAGACATCCAAGGCAATGATTATGCATATAGGCATCACGTCCGTGTCAAGTAGACCGAAACGATTCTGCATCTACTACTATTACTCCACACATCGACCGACTCCTGCCTGCATCTAGAGTATTAAGTTCATGAAGAACAGAGTAACGCATTCGGTAAGATGACACGATGTAGAGGGATAAACACAAGCAATATAATGAAAACCCCATCTTTTTATCCTTGATGGCAACAATACAATACGTGCCTCGCTACCCCTATTATGTCACTGGGTGAGGACACCGCAAGATTGAACCCAAAACTAAGCACTTCTCCCATTGCAAGAATTACCAATCTAGTTGGCCAAACCAAACCAATAACTCGAAGAGACTTGCAAAGATATGAAATCATGCATATAAGAATTCAGAAAAGACTCGAATAATATTCATAGATAATCTGAACATAAACCCACAATTCATCAGATCTCGACAAACACACCGCAAAAGAGTATTACATCGGATAGATCTCCATGAAGATCATGAAGAACATGGTATTGAAGAGCAAAGAGAGAGAAGAAGCCATCTAGCTACTAGCTATGGACCCGAAGGTCTGTGGTGAACTACTCACGCATCATCGGAGGGGCAATGGAGTTGATGTAGATGCCCTCCGTGATCGAATCCCCCTCCGGCAGATTACCGGAAAAGGCTCCAAGATTGGATCTCACGGGAACCGAGGCTCCTGGCGGCGGAAAAGTGTTTTCGTGGCTCTCTCTGGTATACAGGGAATATTTTGGAATTTATAGGCTGAAAATTAGGGTTGGGGGAGTTGCCGTGGGCCCACAAGCTAGGGGGCGCGGCCCCCCCCTAGGGCGTGCCCCTGTGGCTTGTGGCCACACGGCAGCTCCTCTGCCTTGGTCTCCAAGCTTGGTAGATGTCTTCTGGTCCAAGAAAAATTATTCCGAAGATTTTATTCCGTTTGGACTCCGTTTAATATTCCTTATCTGCAATACTCAAAAACAAGGAAAAAACAGAAACTGGCACTAGGCTCTAGATTAATAGCTTAGTCCCAAAAATAATATAAAATAGCATATTAATGCATATAAAACATCCAAAACAGATAATATAATAGCATGGAACAATCAAAAATTATAGATACGTTGGAGACGTATCATGGGGCGCACCGCGGCCGCCGCTTTGTAGGCGAGCTTGAGTGCGTGGGACGCGTCCTTGGCATTCCCCACGACGGTGAGGATGCCGCCGCTCCCGGGCATCTTGACGACGTTGTAGCCCGGGTGCGTTGCCGTCATGAACTCGGCGAGGGCGGGGTAGCCGAGTATTGCGTTGTACGGGAGGTGGATGTGGGCGACGTCGAAGTCGATCTGCTCCGTGCGGAAGTTGGAGCGGGTGCCGAAGGTGACGGGGAGGCGCACCCACCCCACGGGGACGACGGATCCCCCGACCACCCCAGAGAAGGGCCTTGAAGGTGCGAGTTGGTCACGGGGTAGCTGCAGCGCGTCGAAGGCCTCCACGGAGATGACGTTGAGGCCGGCGCCACCGTCTATAAGGGTCCTGGAGATGGCCACGCCCCTTATGGTTGGCGTGGACAACATGAGGAGCGTTCCGGCGGTCGTCGTTGTCTTGGGGTGGTCATCGGGGCCGAAGGTGATGTCGGTCTCCGGCCACGTCCGAGGCGGTGTGGGCTTGGACCGCGGCCGAATTGCTCCTGCGCGGCAGAAGAACTGCTTGACCACCAAGGATGCACGCGACCACGGGGCCGGCCCCGCGCACCGAGGGCCGACCGGCGTCGGGGATCTCGTCCGCCATGGGATCATCGAACCAGGGCTCGACTATTGCCGTGAGTGGGGAAGCTTCGACATGCCCCCTACCTGGCACGCAAATGTCAGATTTCGGGCTCCGCAAAACCCCAAGAAGTTCGAACATAGGGGCATGTGCGAAGATCCCCTGCGGCCTCGCCCTACCTAGCTCACTACTCGATGATTTCTACGACGAACTCGCACGATGACGAGGAGGCAGAGGCACACGATGATTTACCCAGGTTTAGGCCGCTGCGAAGCGTAATACCCTACTCCTGCTTTGGTGGATTGCTGTAACGCCCAAGATGCGATCTTATCCTTATTTTGGCACGAGGGCCTCGACAGGGATAGAAGCGCATCTCGTTGTTTCGCAAGAATGGATATCACTACAAGTACATGTAAAGAAGAGATGAGTATATGGAATTGGCTTACACTCGCCACAAGCTACATCAATATCACATCAATACAACAACATATCCAAAACATCATACAGAAGAGCAGGGTCCGACTACGGACGAAAACAAACGACAAAATGAAATCCATCCTTGCTATCCCAGGCTGCCGCCTGGAACCAATCCTAGATCGATGATGAAGAAGAAGAAGAACTCCAAATCAAACAAACATCGCGCTCACGTCATATCATCGCATTACCTGTACCTGCAACTATTGTTGTAGTAATCAGTGAGCCACGGGGACTCAGCAATCTCATTTCCAAGGGTATCAAGACTATTAAAGCTTAATGGGTGAGGTATTGTTAAGTGGTGAGGCTGCAGCAAGCACTAAGCATTTATTTGAGTGGCTAACTTACGAGTACAATAATAAAGGGGGAAGATTGTCGAATAAACGGACGTGAACTAGTGATGATCTCTAAGAGATCCTGAACGCCTACTTACGTCAATCATAACCCCACCGTGTTCTCTCTCGGATAAGGACTCACGAGAAGAGACAGTCACGGTTACGCACACAATTGGTGTATTTTATTTGAGTTTACTTCAAGTTTGCTATGACCGGGTGTTAAACAAAGTTTCCAAGTTGCCACGTAACCGCGGGCACGGCTTTCCGAAAGATTTAACCCTGCAGGGGTGCTCCAACTCATCCATCACAAACTAACCACACGCAGCGGGAATAACCTCGACCACGAATCTCGTGATCTTCCTAGGCAATTCCATTGGAAAACCTCAACCTCGAGATAGCCCAAAGTTTCGGAATTCCTCGCGCAAGACGTTCGAGAAAGGTAAAACAAGTCCAGCAAGGCCTCCCGACGTGTTGACGATCCCGATAGGAGCCGCGTATCTCGTTCTCAGGACACGGCGGATAAGCGACGCGTACAGTGGTCTGATAGAAATCACCCGAGTTGCCCCGGGGTGGCCCCGCATAGTGCTCTAGTTTGGACCAGCACCAGCAGCACTGGCCCCCCTGTATTATGTTGAATTAACTCCTTGGGTTCATGACGCCCTATGCTTTAGTAACGGTGTTCAGTATTATTATGTTGGTAAACTATAGTACCAATGTTGGGCCTTGCCAGACAAGTTTTATCCTAAAACTAAAATCAAGGGGATCCCCATAACAACCCCGAGCATGTTAGGAGCGCTCAATTATGGAACATAACACCGGTTCACAAGTAACTAGGGCGGCAAGAGTGGAACAAAACACCGAGCAAAAGGCCAAGCCTTCCACCCTTTACCAAGTATATATGTGCATTAAATTAAATAGCAATAATATTGTGATAGCTGGAAACAATTGCACCTGCAACTAGCAATGCTATAAGAAGGGCTGAGCAAGCGGTAACATAGCCAAACAATGTTTGCTGGGATGTGGAGGGGTTAGAGGTTTTCCTGGCAATTTGGGAGGCTTGACATACAAGTGGTAGGTAGCGAGACAGCGATAGACACGAGACATCTAGCATGGCAATGATAGTAATGGTATCCAGGGAAATGATCATCTTGCCTGAGATCCCGCTTGGAAGAAGAACGAATCCATGAAGAAGACGATCCGAGAAGTAGACGAACGGGACGTAGTCGAACGTATCCTCACACTCCGAACGCTTTCGGAACTCTATCGAGAAGAAGCAATCCGAAACAAACAATCAACACACGATACACCACGACATATGCATGACATGATGCACTTCAAATATGATGCATGGTATGCATGACATGGCAAGCACAACAATCAACTTCTACACATTAAGTGAAGCTCAATATGCAACGAGTTGCATATTGACGAAACTCCACATTCGAATATTTAGTTCACTCTCGTTTAGGTACACGACAATATTAAATGTTGTTAAACATGGGAAGAGGTGAAGCATAAGTAAACTACACATCTAGGCAAGTTTAAATGAGGCCGGAAACAACATATAGCATTTCCGAAACGACCCCATATGTTAATTTCGAAATCTGTCCAGATCTGAACTAATCATGTTTTATATTTTTTAAACAGAAAAATAAAGTGAACCATGCAATTCTACACGTCATTCTAGTCGATTTACATATATGGAACATCTCAAACGGAGCTACGGTCTAAAAGTTATGACCGTCACAAGATAATATGCCATGAATGCAAAATGCATGAAAATGACAACCACAAACATATCAAATCATGAATGCAGCAAGATATTATGATACTACATGAAGTTCTAAGCAAGTTTCATGTAGAACATGTTCAAAACGGAGCTATGGTTCAACCACAACAACCAACACAAGTTTTAGTTCAAATCTGTCCAAAACAGCAACATGGCATATTGCACACATGAAAACAACAAGCTACAAGATTCTAAAATGCACAAACTAAGCATGGGGCAGTAGCATATAACACACACTTCCTTTCATCTTCACATATTATACTCAAAATAGCTATGTAACACATGGTAGGAAGCTCACAACATGGCAACAAAATATAGCAGATTAGGACTTGGTGAAAATAACAGTTTTTAGCTTAGCAGATTTTCACGGAGGCATATTGGCAGCAGTAAAGCTATATGCTACAGGTCATATATTGACATGAAACTTAACAACATGGTAGTAGACATGATGCACTACAATTCATTCCATGGTGGCAAGGCCTAATTATGCATGGAATCTTAGCTAGCATCAACACAATATGGCATTATGAAGAAAACAGATTCTCAGACTTAGTGAAAATTAGAGTAGACATGTGCAGCAGTTTTTAACAGATTGACATATTGGCCAATGAATATAACTATGATGCAAATCCTATACATGGCAACAAATGGCATAACCTGATAGACAATAACATGCTTAACAAAAGTCTCCTTGGTGGCAACCACAAAAGACTTCTAGATCAATAGCAAATCACAAGGCAACATGGCAACAAAATAACCGATTTCCAGACTTAGAAATATTTTGGACCCTCAAAACATCAGATTTTATAGCATGTTGGCAACAAGAAAACAACACCTAAACATGCATTTCTATGACAACCAAAAAAATACCAGGGCCTAGCACACATGTCCAAGGGCATATCTCATGTTCAAAATTATTTCATATGATGCACGGATTAAATCCCACAAAATAGACAAACAGGCATCATGGCAAAAAATGACATGCACTCAAACTTGCTCCAATGACAAAACTAAATGCACAGTTAAATTCTATGGATTTTTTCTACCCCGAAAACATATATGATATGCATAGGTTCATGTAGGAAAATATGTCACAATTAATTATGCAAGTTTATGGCATAAACCGTTTTAGCAAGTTATTTATGCAAATAAATGCAACCAACACATGAAATTATTTTTATCATGCATGAAAATGGGTCATAAATAATCTAGACATTTTTCATATATGTTTTGTTTAATACGATGCATGGCTAAATAATTATGCGCAATGCAACAAACATGCTATTTATGCAAAATAAGGAAAACAACATGTTAAACATTTTAAAACATGGATGAATGTGGCATATTACGAATCTACACAAAATTCTAGTCATTTTTCATATATAGATTATTTCGATACGATGCACGGTTAATTACTTATGAGCATGCAAACAATGATATTTTTCTGTAATTATAATGCCCAGGAATAATTGTCAAAATCGCAGACTAAAAAAAACACTACACGGGCCGAATCTGCAATAGGGCCCGAATAGTGGACACGGGCGCAGGATAGTTACCCAGCGCCCAGGGCGCAACATAGCATGCAGAGCAGGTGGGCTCGAGGGAAGCTCACCATGGCCTCATGGGCCGGTCGCGGGGCAGGGAATGGCGCGGTTGGAGCTGGGCCTTGGCGATGGGGCCCACAAGCGGAGGCAGGTAGGGTCAACGCGACGGATCGGGCAGGGCGAGCGGCGCTCGTCCTCCTCCCGCTCTCGAGCAGAGGCGACGCAGGGGCCTCCGACGGCCATGGCGGCAAGGTCCAGCAGGTTCAGGCGACGGGGAGGCCGGATCCGTGGCCGCAGTTGTGTCCTCGGCCGGTTCCCGACCGGATCTGGAGTGGCGACGAGCTTCGGGCCATCCATGGCGGCGGGGCAAAACGGCGAAGCGAGGCGGCGGCGCGATGCAGCGGCGGGGCATGGCGCAAGGCCGCGCGGAGCTCAGCCGCGGGGAGGCGCGCGGTGAGGCTCTGGCCGGCGGACGGCTCCAGCGTGGCCTCCGGCGAGGGGCGGCGAAGGTTAGCAAGGGCGAGCCCCTGGCTCGGGAGCACTCAAGGGAGACCCGGTGGCTGCGGGCGGTAGCTCGGGCCCGGGCGGGCCTGCGATGGGCTCGGCGGGCCGCGGCGGCTGGAGGGGAGGCCAGGGCAACGGCGCATGACACTTGGCGGCGGCTGGTGATTGGGGTGGCACGGGAAACGATGCGGGTAGGGAGGGTTTTCCAGATTAGGCAAGGATGCATGGCTATTTATAGGTAGGGGACTATGGTTAGGGGTTTTGAAGCCGATTCGGACCCTTCGATCGCGATCCGACGGTCTCGATCGGAGGGGGGTTAGAGTAGGGGTAGTGGGCTGTGTAGTTGGGCTTGTGTAGAGATGAGAGAAAGAATTGTGGCCCGTGACCTGTTTTGAAATACCGAAAAAAACATCCAATAATAACCGGCTATAGTGCCGCTATATGTTTAAAGGTTCGGGGATCAAACGGACTCTGATTGCGACGAAATTTGGCAGGCGGTCTACCTACAATATAACAAGACCGCATGCCAACTTTCGACCCAATTCAAGAATATTTTTGCGCACTTTTAAAAACAATATTTTAACGATGCCGTGGGCGCGTGCGTGTGTGGGTGGTCTCGAAATGGTCGACGACACAAACGGAGAGAACCGGCAACTACGAACGGATGCAAGTTTTCAAAAACGAGTGATGATGCTATGCAGATGATGTGAATGATGCGATGATGAATGCGACAACCACTCGAATCACACGATGACAATGGAATAAAAGGGGAATCTTGTGGAGCATCGGTCTCGGGCTGTTACAATTGCCACACGAGGAGGTTTGTGGATGAACTAGTACAGCGGTGTGACGCCTCGTGAGGGCACTCTGGTGGTGTTGTCTCTCCTCTGTTGGGTGTCTGTCGTGTTGCCCCTCTCTATGGTGCAGCCTATCCTCTATTTATAGTGGCCCAGGTCCTCTTCCCTTATCGCAATGGCGGGAACGGATCGCACAACGGCCAAATTCGAAGGGGGACATGAGTACATCTTTATCCTGACGAAAGGTGGTCTTCGCCTGCAAAGTAGCTGTCGATGATGCAGAGGTGGGCTCGGCGATGACATCCTTCCTACTGGGCTCGTGGTCGTGGTCTCGTTGCACCAGAATGGAAACCTTTGGGGGCGCTTTGGGAACCCGCATACGTCTCTGCCCCCTTTGCACCAAAGGGGAAACTGTACCGCCTGGCACGCTGGCGCCCGCCTGTCCCACCTGGGGTCATCCTTGGACTCCTGAGGCCAAGCGCTGCATAGAGATCTCCGCTGCTCCGGAGGGGGCCTGAGGAGGCCCGTCTCCCGCTGGTCTTGATGTTGCTCCCCTCGCGAGATCAGGTCCTCGCGAGGGTCTTGTCTTAAGTGAGGTCACGCTAGGCCGCGCCTGGCTGACGAAGTGGGCCATGCCCTGGGCCATAGGCAGGCAGTTCCGGGTACCCCCATTTCCACAACGCCGACAACGTCCCCGACGCTTGCCGGGGACCAAGACATGCACACCTCCCAGAAGACCCGGCAGGCCACTCCCCGGCAGGCCTGAGCCAGCCAGCCACCGCTCCATCGCATCGCTACGCCTGTCACTTATCGATGCGGTGTCGAGCCCTCAGGCAGCTAATCAGCTCTCACTAAGCATGTGGCGACACATCGGAATGCAAGTTACGCTCGGTTGACACCCGTCCTGCAGCGTGTCAAGACCATGAGCAACGACCGACCAAGCGGTGGCAAGAGCTTGCCGGGGATGCACCCCCGAGCGCCACCTAGGCAGGTAATCATGGCATATTGTCCTAACTGCCAGAGTTAGGTATGATAGCTCTGCTTAGCTATCTAGTCAACAAATAATGACTGTTTTGCCATTGTGATAACCCCTTGCACTACAAAAGGAGGCCCAAGGCAACCTAGCTCAAGGTTAGCAATCCAGACCCCCGAACACTTGTACTCGCATAGTTGCTCTTTCCCCGACAGCAGTCCTTGCCGGGGTTAGGCGCTGCGCGTTCTTCGTGTTCCTCCAATCAATCTACTAAAAGCAGGAGTAGGGTTTTACGCTTAGCAGCGGCCCGAACCTGGGTAAAATGTCTGTGTCCTGATCGTTGCGCCGTCTCATGTTCTCCGCTCTTCGTGCAACGTGACCCCCCTTGCCGAACCATGACACGTCTCCAACGTATCTACTTTTCCTCACTCTTTTGCCCTTGTTTTGGACTCTAATTTGCATGATTTGAATGGAACTAACCCGGACTGATGCTGTTTTCAGCAGAATTACCATGGTGTTGTTTTTGTGCAGAAATAAAAGTTCTCGGAATGGAACGAAACTTTTTGGAGATTTATTTTGGAAAATATAAAAAATACCGGAGCCAAGAACCACCGGAGAGGGGGCCCAGGCTGGGCACAAGACACCAGGGTGCGCCAGCCCCCTCCCGGCGCGCCCTGGTGGGTTGTGCTCACCTCGGGGCCCCACTTGCCCTATCTCCGCCACTATAAATTCCTAAATTTGAAGAAAAAAACAGAGAGAAAGAATTATCGCGTTTCACGAGACGGAGCCGCCGCCACCTTCTGTTCTTCATCGGGAGGCCAGATCTGGAGCCCGTTTGGGGCTCCGGAGATGGGAATCTTCGGTCTTCGTCATCACCAACCTTTCTCCATCACCAATTCCATGATGCTCCCCACCGGGAGTGAGTAATCCCTTTGCAGGCTTGCTGGTCGGTGAGGAGTTGGATGAGATTCATCATGTAATCGGTGAGGAGTTGGATGAGATTCATCATGTAATCGAGTTGGATGAGATTCATCATGTTGCTGTTGTTCCAACTGCTACAAAACTATTGCTACTACTGTTACCGCTACTGTTACTATTGCTACTGCTATCAAACCTATCATATTACTGTGCTACTGATCACTTTGCTGCAGATATTTATCTCCAGGTGTGGTTGAATTGACAACTCAACTACTAATACTCTCAAGTATTCTTTGGCTCCCCTTGTGTCAAATCTATAAATTTGGGTTGAATACTCTACCCTCGAAAACTGTTGCGATCCCCTATACTTGTGGGTTATCAAGACCTTTTTCTGGCGCCGTTGCCGGGGAGCATAGCAATATTTGTTGAGTCACTTGGGATTTATATCAATCTATCACTATGAAGAATCTGGAGGATACTAAGACCAAGATTTTTCCCTCTACTACGAGGGGGGTAAGGAACTGCCATCTAGCTCTGCACTTGATTCACCTTCTGTTATGAGTAAGCTTGCAACACCACCACATGTTAGTAATCCTGATATGTCGCAAGTTATTGATGATGTTACCTCGGCTATGGGTTATGATATTGATGATGCTAGTACCTGAAGGTTATGTTATGGACGAAGAGATACCTAAAGTTTGAAATGCTTAAGATACTTGAAGGTTATGTTATGGACGAAGAGATAAGTAGAGAAATTATTTCTTGCAAGGATAGAGATGATCTTAAGAAATTACTGTGCAAGTATAAGGAAAAGACTTTGAATGCTAGAATGAAATGTGATCCTAAGTTTGCTACTTTACCTATCTGTGTTACCGATAAGGATTATGAATTCTCTGTCGACCCAGAGTTAATTACTTTGGTTGAATCTGATCCTTTCCATGGCTATGAAACTGAAACTGTAGTGGCACACCTTACTAAGCTAAATGATATAGCCACCCTTTTTGCTCATGATGAGAAGATTCGCTACTATTATATCCTTAAGTTATTTCCGTTCTCATTAAAGGGTGATGCTAAGACATGGTACAATACTCTTGCTCCTGGTTGTGTGTGTAGTCCCCAGGATATGATCTACTACTTCTCTGAAAAATATTTTCCTGCTCATAAGAAACAAGATGCCTTACAGGAAATATTTAACTTTGTGCAAATTGAAGAAGAGAGTCTCCCACAAGCTTGGGGGAGGCTTCTCCAATTGCTTAATGCTTTGCCTGATCATCCTCTCAAGAAAAATGAAATACTTGATATCTTTTATAATGGACTAACCGATACTTCTAGGAACTTCCTAGATAGTTGTGCTGGTTGTGTTTTCAGGGAACGAACTGTTGAACAAGATGAGGAATTATTGAATAACATATTGAAGAACTATGATGATTGGACTCTTCCTGAACCACCGCCTAAACCCACTCCGAAGAAGAGAGGTATCTTATTTCTCAGTCCAGAAGATATGCAAGAGGCAAAGAAATCTATGAAGGAAAAAGGTATTAAAGCTGAGGATGTCAAGAATTTGCCACCTATTGAAGAAATACATGGCCTTGACACACCACCATCTCCGCAGGTGGTAGAGGTAAATTCTTTATTAAAGTTCAATGAAAATGACATTCGTCACAATAAACATCCTAGTCAATGCTTATATGAGTTTGACAACTATATTATGAAGCAAGATCATTTCAATGCCCATGTTCTGAAACAATTGAAATATAATTCTGATATGATTGCTCGCTTGAGTGACTTGCTATTTAGAATCAGTAATGATGTTAGAGGTGTAGGAAAGCATGCCTCTATGGTTCAAAATCAGTTAGAACAAGTTGCTAAGTCTCAAAAAGAATTGCTTGATGAAATGAATAGTAATATGCATGACTTTGCTGCTAGAGTAGTAACTAGAGGAGGTAGAATGACCCAAGAACCACTTTATCCTGAGGGTCACCCTAAGAGAATTGAACAAGATTCTCAGAGAATTAATAGTGATGCACCTAGTCCTTATAAGAAGAAAAAGAAAAAGAAAAATGATAGGACTTTGCATACCTCTAGTGAACCCGAGACACAAAAACCCCCTGATAGTAATGATGTCTCTATTTCTGATGCTGAAACTCAATCTGATAGTGAACATTCACCTAGTGATAATGAAAATGATAATGATGATGTTCATGATGATGCTCAACCTAATAATGATAAAGAATCAGATAATGATGTTGAAATAGAGCCTGCTCCTGATCTTGATAACCCACAACCTAAAAATAAATGTTATGATAAAAAAGACTTTGTGGCTAGGAAACATGGTAAAGAAAGAGAGCCATGGGTTCAGAAACCCATGCCATTTCCACCTAAGCCATCTAAGAAAAAGGATGATGAAGAATTTGAGTGCTTTGCTGAAATGATTAGGCCAGTCTTTTTGCGTACCCGCTTAACTAATATTTTGAAGATGGCCCCCTATGCTAAGTATATGAAAGACATCACCATGCTTGCTAATTATTCTTTTAAGGATGGAGTACCTAAAAAACATGGAGATCCGGGAATACCAACTATACCTTGCTCCATTAAGAGAAACTATGTTAAAACTGCTTTGTGTGATTTGGGAGCCGGTGTTAGTGTTATGCCTTTCTCCTTATATAAAAGACTTGATTTGAATAAACTCACACCTACCGAGATATCATTGCAAATGGCTGACAAATCAACGGCCATACCTATTGGTATTTGTGAGGATGTGCCTGTTGTTGTTGCAAATGTTACTATCTTAACGGACTTTGTTATTCTTGAGATGCTCGAGGATGACAACATGTCGATTATCCTTGGTAGACACTTTTTGAATACTGCAGGGGCTGTTATTGATTGCAATAAAAGTAAAGTCACTTTTCATATCAACGGTAATGAGCACACGGTTCACTATCCGAAGAAGCAATTCCAAGTAAATGGTATAAATGTTATTGAAGAATCTCCGACCATCACTATTGAAAGTTTTCAATTACCTCTACCTACTGTCAAAAAGAAATATGATATACTTATTGTTGGGGATATGCATATCCCCATTGAGGTAACTTAGTGTTTTACGAAAGTTCTTCGTTTTCATGCTAATCGGTAGTGGTTGTTAATAAGACTTGATCAACTTTATTAATGGATCGTTTTTGAGAGGAATCAAAATGCAATTCTTTAGGAGTTCTTCGAGGAGGAGATCCTCGGGAGCCTCGTCAAGTGGAAGGTCAGTTCGACAGTCTTATGTAGAACCAAGCGAAAGCTCGATGCAAGATGCCGCTACCATATCATGCTTGTGGCCTTGCGACTAGTTCATGGAAGGTGCAGGTATTAAGGAGGAGTTTTATCAATTTATCCACAACACAGGGCTTGCTTCCTTCATCACAAATAAGTGTCCCCAACACCTCGAGCTTACGAAAACCTTCACAAAGAAATTTAAATATTTTCCTCGTGAGTCTAGAGTTTTGTTTAACCTGTACGATCACTCCTTCACCATGCCATTAGAGATGTTTAGCAATGCATGTAAACTTCCATTTAAGGGTTCCCTCGATGAACCCACAAAATCTGAGTATGAGTCATTTTTAGTTAATCTTTGCTTTGGCGAAGATAGAGGGGTTACTAAAGGGAGAATTAACAGTATCCATTTTCCATCACTACAATATTTTGCGCTCTTTAACGGTAAATGTGTTGTAGGCAAACAAGATTGTAGTACACTGTGTGCTCATGATTTGAGTCTCCTACACACTGCCATAACTGGGAATAAGGATTATAATCTTGGTGCAATTGTTGCACGGAGGTTGCAGCTCAATGCTGCTAGTGGTAATTTTTATGGAGGAATCTATGCCTCACGTGTAGCTGAGAGATTACATGTGTCACCATGGCCTAATGACCCCATCCTACCCACTCAGTATTTAGACTTTGATGCTATGAAGCGTCATAAGTTCCTTACGGGAACGACCACTAACTATACTTATAATTTGAGATTTTATAAGAAACCCGTTGTGCCTGTTGTTTTGCCTGCTCCTACTCTCTTTGATTTTCACACTAGGGGAAGATATTATGTTCTTGAGAGCGAAGCTTATGAGTACAACGCGGAGGTTAAAGCTGCAAGGATGGCCGCAGAGTCTACTCCAAGGTTCTCAATGAGCCATCACCCATATTATTATTCATACGGATGGTGATTTACCAAGCTAAGCCAAAAGCCTAAGCTTGGGGAGTATGTATTTCCACCGACATTACATTCATGTTCACACATTTCATTCCAGTTGTCGGTGTTCACACTTTTTCATTGTAATATCCATGCTTGATTTGTTTTCTCCCTTTCTTCTTGCGTGTTTGAAAAACTTTGAGAAAACCCAAAAATATTTCCTACTTCTTTTTAGCTTTTCTTTCTAGCTTAGTTTAATTGTAGCATCAAAAGAAAACCCAAAAAGCTTTCTCGCTTCTTCTTTTACTTGTTGGGAGCTTTCCCGTGTAAATAGTTTTTCTTGTTTTTGTTTTCTTTAAATTGCTTGTTTCATGAAAAAATCAAAAACTCCAAAAATATTTCAGTGTGTTTCTCTGAAATTCTTTTCTTTTTACTTGAGTCGTACCGAGGAGAAGACCATGATGAAATTGTTGAGTGGTTCTCATCTGCATTATTGTTTATCTAACAAAGAGACCATGTTACTTTGGCTTCTCGTCTTGAATAAAATGTTTGCAGATTCCAGCTTAGTACACAGCACTCTTGCACTATTATTATCTTCTTATCGCTCGGTCATGCAAGTGAAAGGCAATGATGACGACATTTGATGAATTGACTGTGGCATAGAAAAGCGGGTATGAACTCAACTTGTTTTTGTTTTTGTAAATATGTTTAACCTAGTATCCCTTGATTCAGCTCATTATGATCAAACATGTTTGCAATGATCATTAGAGATTATAGTTGTTCATGCCATGCTTAAGTAGCTAGGAGTGGATAATGATTTATCTTGGGTGTCAACATGCATTAAAATAGTTGTGATGCGGTATGATGATATGGTATCCTCCTCTGAATGTTTCAAGTGGCTTCAGTTGGCACATGTTCACGCATGTAGTTGAATCAAAACCAACATAGCCTTCATGATATTTATGTTCATGGTGTCCATATCCTACTCATGCTAGTATTCAATGTTGATTATATGTAATGCATGTTCATGACCGTCTTCGCTCTCTAGCTGGCCGCTTCTCAATCTAATTGCTAGCCTTCGCCTGTACTAAGCGGGAATACTGCTTGTGCATCAAAACCCTTAAACCAAGTTATGCCAGATGAGTCCACCATATCTACCTATATGCGGTATTACCCTGCCGTTCCAAACTAAATTTGCATGTGCCAGCTCTAAAAATTCAAATGAACATTTGTTTTGTGTGCTTGGGCCGCTCATGAAGCGACAGGGGGCGGTCAGTATCTTCCATGCTAAGCGGGTTATTCTCATGACGAGTGTTTATTCACTTGTCCTTACACGAGAGGGGCGGTAATAGGGATTCCCAGTCCCGAAATCAAAAATAAAAAAAATAATTAAACAAAACTCCCCCATGAATGTTGTTGGTTTGGACAGTACCCGTGGATGCGGCTCACCGTGGAGTGTGATTGTTGGTGGAGGGGGAGTAAACCTTTACTTTTACCGCTTGGGAACCGCCGCTAATTTGTTTAGCATGGAAGATATTGATAACTCTTGGTCGTGACGTTGACAGGAAGGGTGTACCTCTCAAAATTATATCTATCTCTATTTTAAACTCTGAGCTCTGGCACCGCTGCAAATCCATGCTTCCCTCTGCGAAGGGACTATCTATTTACTTTTATGTTGAGTCATCACCTTCTCAAATAAGCGCCAGAACTGAGAGCACTATTGTCATCCTCATGCATTGTGTATAGTTGATGTTGGGTGCAGCATGACTGGATCTTTTCTACCATGAATTACAATGTTTAGTCGCTGCTTGAACTTTGGAGGTGCTCTGCATTTATGTTTTGCGGTCTCAGAAAGGGCTAGCGAGATCATATTGTATCATGATTGTTTTGACAAAGTGTTGGCACTTGAGATATATTATTATTGCTTGCTAATTGCTTATGTTATTGTTATGAGTGAATATAATTCCTAAGAGTTCTTGTTGACATGGTTAGTCATAATCTTTGCTGAAAACCTGGGTGCTACTTAAGCATATATATGTAAACAAGAACAAAAGAGTTCATAAAAGTTTTTCTTTATCACTCTCAGTTTGTCAACTGAATTGCTTGAGGACAAGCAAAGGTTTAAGCTTGGGGGAGTTGATACGTCTCCAACGTATCTACTTTTCCTCACTCTTTTGCCCTTGTTTTGCACTCTAATTTGCATGATTTGAATGGAACTAACCCGGACTGACGTTGTTTTCAGCAGAATTACCATGGTGTTGTTTTTGTGCAGAAATAAAAGTTCACGGAATGGAATGAAACTTTTTGGAGATTTATTTTGGAAAATATAAAAAATACCAGAGCCAAGAACCACCGGAGAGGGGGCCCAGGCTGGGCGCAAGACACCAGGGTGGGCCAGCCCCCTCCCGGCGCGCCCTGGTGGATTGTGCTCACCTCGGGGCCCCACTTGCCCTATCTCCGCCACTATAAATTCCTAAATTTGGAGAAAAAAATCAGAGAGAAAGAATTACCGCGTTTCACGAGACGGAGCCGCCGCCACCTCCTGTTCTTCATCGGGAGGCCAGATCTGGAGCCCGTTTGGGGCTCCGGAGAGGGGAATCTTCGGTCTTTATCATCACCAACCTTTCTCCATCGCCAATTCCATGATGCTCCCCACCGGGAGTGAGTAATCCCTTCGTAGTCTTGCTGGTCGGTGAGGAGTTGGATGAGCTTCATCATGTAATCGAGTTAGTTTTGTTAGGGCTTGATCACTAGTACCCATTATGTTATGAGATTGATGTTGCGATGACTTTACTATGCCTAATGCTTGTCACTAGGGCCCGAGTGCCATGATTTCAGATCTGAACCGTTTATGTTATCATATCTATATCTATGTTCTTGATCCGATCTTGCCTAGTCATATGCACCTATTACATGTTATGATCCGTCAACCCCATAGTGACAATATTTGGGATACTTCGCGTTGATGACCGTAGTTTGAGGAGTTCATGTATTCACCATGTGTTAATGCTTTGTTCCGGTTCTCTATTAAAAGGAGGCCTTAATATCCCTTAGTTTCCTTATGGACCCCGCTGCCACGGGAGGGTAGGACAAAAGATGTCATGCAAGTTCTTTTCCATAAGCACATATGACTACTTACGGAATACATGCCTACATTACATTGATGAACTGGACCTAATTCTGTATTGCCCTGGGTTATGACTGTTACATGATGAATATCATCCAACGAGTTACCGATCCAGTGCCTACGACCTTTCACTTATTGTTCTTGCTAAGTTACTACTGCTGTTGCTGCTATTCCAACTGCTACAAAACTATTGCTACTATTGTTACCGCTACTGTTACTATTGCTACTGCTATCAAACCTATCATATTACTTTGCTGCACATATTTATCTCCAGGTGTGGTTGAATTGACAACTCAACTGCTAATACTCTCAAGTATTCTTTGGCTCCCCTTGTGTCGAATCTATAATTTGGGTTGAATACTCTACCGTCGAAAACTGTTGCGATCCCCTATACTTGTGGGTTATCAAACCACAAGGGACCCTTGGTCCCATAGGTGATCGTGAGCATACGTGCCCCGACATCTTTGCCGCGCCAGGTAGGGGGCGTGCATCATTTGTGTGAACCCGAGTTCGTGAACGGCGAATCGATCTTCATCATCATCTTCTTCAACAATGGCTCCCAAGAAGAAATCCGGTGCGGCCACACATCCCTCCACTTCGAAGGCTCCCTCACACGCGGCCGCCAGTGCTGCATGTGCCCCGGTGGCTGCGGGCGAGGCGGGCATCGTGGATGACGTGGCCGGCGCAGGCGGCGCCCCCGTCCAGTCCTTAGCGGCCGGAGATGGAGCAGGAGGCGCCGGAGAGGAGCAACTACAACGACAACATGGCGAGCTCGGCCTCGACGCCACGGGCGAGGGAAACATCCGTTCATCACCTCCCTGCCGCACGGATGGCCGAGGCCGCCTCAGCGGCGCTCGGTCCGGTGCGAGCCATGACCCTCCGGCCACACCCGTTGCCAGCAAGATTGTTGGGCGTGCAGCTTGGGTGGAACGAGACGGAGCGCCCATCGGAGCCGCAGCCCCGCAGGATCGGCCCACTCCCACCAGAAAGCTCCGGCGAGTGGCGCACGGCATCAAGGACACAGCAACGCTTCTCTTGGTCCTAGCAAGAGTCGAGCAACGTCGCGGTCCGCCTCTTTTGCCATGCCGAGCACCACAGAGGAGGCCATGGCGCGAGTCCAGATGCTGATCAACTTCATGCCAGCGGCTGATAAGATGGATGAATGGAGACCCACCATCCATAGTTTGATTTCTTTCTTTGAAGCCAACAAGACCCAGCATGCGGAGCCGTCGCGACGTACGCAAAAAGCAGCAGCGGCCCGGGCGGCGAGCGCGTCGAAGGTCCCACCCCAACGGTGTAGTCCACTTCGCGACAACAGGCCCAGAGGCAGCCGCAGCAAGCCTCGCATGCTGATGAGCACGACGAGGCATCCATAGTCTCGTCTGGCCCGCGCGACCGCCAGGATCAACGGCGCGTCCTTGAAGACTGGCGGAATGAAGACGCGCGCATCACCATCGAGCGACGCCGGGAAGCGCACCGTCAATCCGAAAAGCGCAACGGTCCAGACATCGGCGACCCCGCGCCCAGTGCTGGTGGGTACCTTCCTTACGAGGTTGGTTGTCCTGCCTTCACTAGCGAGCTGCGACGGGTCCGCTAGCCATCGACCCAAGCTTTCAAGCCTGAGCTACCTGAGAAATACGACGGAAAGCTGAACCCTGCGGAATTCTTGGGCATATACACGATAGCTGTCCAAGCTGCGGGAGGAAGAGATGAAAAGGTGCTCGCCAACTATTTCCCTGTGGCACTCAAGCCGAATGTGAGATCATGGCTGAAGCACCTGCCAGAGAATTCCAATTCGTCTTGGGCTGATCTATGCAACGAGTTCGTTGGCGCCTTCATCGGTGGTCACCAAGAACTAGGCCAGGCTAGCGATCTCCAAGTCCTCCCGCAAAAGGAGGGAGAAACCTTGAGAAAGTATATCCAGAGATTCAGCCGAGTGCACCGCAACAGCCCAGAGATCCATCCCGCAGTGGTGACGGCCGCGTTCCACTCGAACGTGCGCAACAGGAGGATGCGAGCCAAGATTAATTTCAAGCTCCCCAAGACTGTTAATGAGCTTTACACCTTGGCGGATAAGTGTGCTCGAGCTGAAGAAGGAAGGCGACTTCCCCGGGAGGAGGCAGGTGTCGAAGTGGACTCCGATGATGACGACAACGCCCCCGACCCGAAGGGAAGGAGAAGGAAGCACAACAAGAAGCGTAAGGGAAAAGAAGTATTGGCTGTCGAGAGCTTCGGAGACCTCAGTACAGGCAAGAAGGCAAAAGTCGAAACCCCCAGCAAGGGAGCTGCCGCGTGCGCTGATTGCCGGGAGGCTGCTGCCGCTGAGAAGACCGGGAAGTCCGACGGGCCGTACTGCAAAATTCACCGCACCAAGGGCCATGATCTCCAAGAATGCCGACAGGTCGAGCAACTCGTCGAGAAACAGAGGGCCGAGTACGAGAAGTGCGACAAAGAAAAAGGCCAGGACGGCGCTGCCGGGAAAGGAGGTCACCGCGGCAAAACCCCGCAACTAAAGGAAAAACCCGCCAGAGGCCGAGAGAAGAAGTAAACAGACGATATGAGTGAAGATGAGGATGATGATGAGGATTCCAGCGACAGGGAGTTTCAGAAAGCAACCGAAGCCATGTGCGTTGACGGGGGTGCATCCTTCGATTCCTCTCGCTGCCAGCTCAAGCAGTGGGCACGCGAGGTCAATGCTGTGGAACCTACTGCAGAATCTAGGAAGCCACTCAGATGGTCCCGCACGCCTATCATCTTTGACGAAGAGGATCATCCTGACCATACCACTACGGTCGGATGTTTGCCGTTGTTGGTTTCTCCGACAATTCGCAACCTCAAGGTGTCTAAGATGTTAGTTGACGGTGGGGCCGGATTGAACTTGATCTCCCCTAGAGTGGCTGAGAAACTGCAGATCCTTGATGAAGAGCTCGAAGCTACGGGTACATTCCAAGGAATCAACCCCGGCAGGAGGCGACCCAAGGGAAAGATCACCCTGCCTGTGACATTTGGCAGGGAGTTGAACTTCCGGACAGAGAGGATAGTGTTTGACGTCGCCAAAATCCCGCTGCCTTACAACGGAATCCTCGGTCGCCCAGCTCTGGTAAAGTTCATGGCGGCATCCCACTATGCCTACAACACATTGAAGATGCCAGGGCCCATTGGGGTCATTTCCATCCCATCCGACAAGAAGAACGCAGTTATCTGCATGGACCAGATGTATGGCAATGCGGTAGCAGCTGAAGCCACAAAAATCCCAGCTCCCACCAAGGCCACAGAGAAAATAAAGAAGGCTAGCAAGGACACCGGCAAGGACTCCGGGAAGCGCGCCTCTTCGGAGCGCGCTGCACCCAACGATGACCTGCCGGAGAGTTCCGCTAGCAACAAGACCAAGGTCACCTATCCTGAGACGAAGAAAGTCCCGGCAAGGGAGGATGGCACTGGTGGTACCTTCACCATCAGTGCTACCCTTACTAACAAATAGGAAAGCGCGCTCGTTGCCTTCCTGCGGGAGAATGTCGACGTGTTTGCCTGGCAACCGTCTGGCATCCCCGGTGTTCCGAGGGAGGTGATTGAGCACCACCTTGTTGTCTGTCCTCATGCCCGACCCGTCAAACAAAAGGTTAGGAAACAGGCCTTGGAGCGGCAGCAGTTCATTGCCGAGGAAATCAAGAAGCTTGAAGCACCTGGTTTGGTCAGAGGGGTGCTGCATCCCACTTGGCTGGCAAACCCGGTGGTGGTACGAAAGGTAAATGGGAAATGGAGGCTTTGCATAGACTTCACGGACTTGAACAAAGCTTGCCCGAAGGACCCTTTCCCCTTTCCGCGCATAGATCAAATTGTTGATTCCACCTCCGGATGTGACTTGCTCTCCTTTTTTGATGCCTACTCCGGCTACCACCAGATATTTATGACTTAGGAAGATGAGGAGAAGACCGCATTCATAACTCCCTGTGGCACGTACTGCTTTGTGCGTATGCCCTTCGGGTTAAAGAGTGCTGGTTCGACCTTCGCCAGGGCTGTTCAAATTTGTTTTGGACCTCAGCTGCACAGAAATGTGGAAGCCTACATGGATGACATCATGGTCAAGACCAAGGACGAAGCCACTCTCGTACAAGATCTGGAGGAAACTTTCGCAAACTTGCGCAAGATCAATCTGAAGCTCAACCCTGAAAAGTGTGTGTTCGGTGTCCCGTCCGGCAAGCTGCTCGGGTTCTTCGTATCTCAGCGAGGAATAGAAGCCAATCCCGACAAGATCAAGACGGTCAAAAAGATACAGGCACCCAAGACCATCAAAGATATCAGACGCCTGACCGGAAGTGTTGCCGCGTTGAGTAGGTTCATCTCCAAGTCCGCTGAGCACGCCTTGCCGTTCTTCAAAATCTTGAAGAAGGCTGGCCCGATGAAGTGGACCTCGGAGGCACATGCAGTGCTGCAAGATTTGAAGAAATACCTATCCTCTGCTCCCACCTTGGTCGCTCCTAAACCACAAGAGCCGTTGCTGCTATATTTCGCAGCGACGAATCAAGTGGTTTGTGCAGCGCTGGTGGCGCAGCGGGGGGTGGTTGGAGAGTCAGCGGCCGCTGCTGATGCTGCCGGGAGTGGGAAAGAAACATCCGCGGCAGGACTCGACACAGATCAAGGGGAATCTCAGCAAATGATTAACAACGGATCCAAAGAAGTGGCAAACAAGAAAATGGTGTAGCGGCCCATGTACTTTGTCAGTTCCCTGCTACAGGGGGCTAGATCAAGGTACTCTGGAGTACAAAAGCTGATCTTTGGCCTCATCATGGCCTCGAGGAAGCTCCGCCACTATTTCCAGGCCCATGAGATAACGGTTGTCACCCATTTCCCATTGCAACGCAAACTGAGAAACCCCAAAGTCATTGGCAGGATAGTTGAGTGGGCATTGGAATTGTCAAGTTTCGGATTAAAGTATGAGAGCACTTCCACCATTCAAAGCAGGGAGTTGGCGGAGTTTATTGCAGAATGGACACCCACGCCAGATGATGAAGCTCCGGAGACAATCCTCCCTGGCAAAGAAGCACCCAAGGATTGGGTCATGTACGTTGACGGTGCTTTCTCGCTCCAGGGAGCCGGAGCAGGTGTGTTCCTCATCGCCCCTACCGGAGAACACCTCAAGTATGTCATCCAGATGCACTTTCCCCGGGAGGAAGCCACCAACAATACCGCTGAGTCCGAGGGGCTCCTTGCCGGACTCAGAATCACGGTAGAGTTGGGAATAAAGAGGCTGATCGTC
The DNA here is from genome assembly GCA_039707655.1 of Elymus sibiricus. Lineage (NCBI taxonomy): Eukaryota > Viridiplantae > Streptophyta > Magnoliopsida > Poales > Poaceae > Elymus > Elymus sibiricus. The sequence goes on from CM077673.1 coordinate 189,071,961, forward strand.
TGAGGAGATTCTTAGCTTGTGATAAAGCAAGTCAACAAGGATTACCAGAGCCCGCTGATGGAGGCATATGTAGAAGAAGTGAGGAAATTGGAGGAGCGCTTCGATGAACTGCAAACAAAGCATGTGCCGCGAGCGGAAAACAGCATTGCTGCCATCTATCGAAGTGCGCTGCGCAGGACTTCTTGTGGAACCAGGAACCTTTGTTCTCCGCCTCACTCAACCATCAGTACCCCCATCAATGATGTCCAAGAAGAGAAGAAAGCTGAACTCCGGCAAGCATTTCCCGGTAGAGCTTCCCGAAGCCGCTTGTAGAGAAGCTGCCGAGGAAAATCCCGTTCCGGTTGACGAGCAGTTCCCTCCCGCAGGACCTCAGGGTCTAGCGGTTGAGACAAGCACTCCCGGAGATGAAGAGATGCCGTTAGTCCTTGTTGTCGAGCCACAGGCTCCAACCTGGGCGCAGCATATAGTCCATTTCCTTTATACAGGAGAACTCCCCGAAGAGCAAGAAGAAGCCGAAAGAGTAGCCCGTCAGTCAAGTATGCACTAGTTTGTCGATGACACCCTATACAGAAGACGACCAAATGGTGTGAAATTAAGGTGTATCTGCCGGGAGGATGGACTGAAGCTGTTGGCAGAGATTCACGGAGGAGTATGTGGTTCCCATATTGGATCAAGGGCCCTTGCCGGGAAAGCTTTCCAACAGGGTTTCTATTGGCCCACTACCCTCCAGGATGCTACTGAGCTGGTCACCAAGTGTGAAGCCTGCCAGTTCCATTCCAAGAACATCCATCAACCAGCACAAGCCCTGCAAACAACCCCTCTATCCTGGCCATTCTCGGTCTGGGGGCTCGATATCTTGGGCCCCTTCCCCTGTGTTGTCGGGGGCTTTGAGTTCTTGTTCGTGGCAACTGACAAGTTCACAAAGTGGCCTGAAGTGGAACCAGTGAGAAAGGTGACCGCACAGGCAGCTATCAAGTTCATGAAAGGACTGGTGTGCCGCTTTGGAGTGCCTAACAGAGTGATCACCGACAACGGCACCCAGTTCACGAGCCGCGCCTTCATGCAATAGATCCAAAGCCTTGGAAGCAAGGTCTCCTTCGCCTCTGTTGCTCACCCGAGGAGCAACGGGCAAGTCAAGAGGATGAATGCTGAAGTGCTGCGAGGACTCAAGACAAGGACTTTCGATAAGCCGCAGAAGAGCGGCAGGTGCTGGATAGATGAGCTGCCAGTGATTCTTTGGTCCCTCAGGACGACACCAAATTGAGCTACCGGCCAGACGCCCTTCTCCCTAGTGTATGGGGCGGAAGCAGTGCTCCCCACAGAACTCATATACGGGTCACCTCGAGTGCTTGCCTACGATGAAGTAGAGCTAAAACAGCTGTGGCATGACGATCCCACGCTCCTCGAGGAAGACCGTCTCTGGGCTGCTGTGCGTGCAGCACGCTACCAGCAAGCTCTGCGCCGCTACCATAGCCGCATGGTTCACGCCCGGAGCCTTGTGGTAGGTGACCTTGTCCTTCGGTATGTTCAGTCTGCCAAGGGTACAAACAAGTTGACGCCGAAGTGGGAAGGCCCTTACCGGGTAGTACGAGTCACCAGACATGGCGCAGTCCGTCTGGAGACCAAAGATGGCACCAAGGTGCGGAACTCATGGAACATTGAGCATATTCGTAAGTTCTACCCGTAAGGCGCGGCTGCCGGGCTCAGCCCCCGGCAGCCACCTTTTGTACAAGCCTTGCCGATGTTGCATGTAACCCTTTGTACAAAGCCAGGCGCAGACCCTGTGCAACAATAATAAAGCTAGGCATTGCATCATATCATCATCCTTACATGCTCATTACGCATTTCTTTATGACTGCAATGTTATCGCTTTTAAGTTATAAAGATTTGCTAGAATACTTGATGAAACCGTAACCTTTGTTACTGTTCTCACCCTACATGTTTTACCATCGAGAAAATAGGGAAGAGGAACAAAGAAACAAGGATGGCGGCCCATCACGCTCAAAAAGAAGATACTTCTTGGAAAAGATAAGTATATCGCATATTTCCAGTTCAGTACTTCTCGATTTCTCAAGGAAACCCTTAGTATCTTCCTTACTGCGGGTTGCGGAGTCATCCACGTGGTGAAAACCCTTGTCGGGACGAGCTGTCCCCCTGTCTTTGTTTATAAGGGTGACAACGCTGATATCGACAAGGAGCTCTACCGGGGAACAACGCCAACTTGTTGCCGGGGGCTCGTTGCCCCACTTCGGCACTCGTGGTTTGAATGATGACCCGGCAAGTAGCTCCGTGCAGCAAAGACAAAACATACTAATGCAGTATAAATAAGGAAAGGAAAGGGATAGTACTTGCAGGAAGAAAATGACGCCTTTATTCTCATTCATTTCCGATACAAGCGGGATAAAGATTACATAAGAGGGCACTCCTTTTTAATAACTCTTTATTTGGCTTTCTCCCCTAGGGGTAGACTACAAGAGAAAAAGAGCAAAGGGAGGGCCCCAACAGAAGCCCAGCCTGACCCCGTCAGGAGCAGCATTGCGCGGACGGCAGGCCCACTGAAAAAGAAGACAAAGCCAAAGTCCACGAGCCTTCCGGGGTCCAGCTGAGAAGAAGAGGCGGCACCCAAGTCGAGAACCCCCAGCAAATCGCTCTACCGGGAGGAGGAGGAGGAGCGCGATGACGGTGAAGGTGCGGACGATGATCAGCTAGAGCCCAGGTCGTTGTACTCCGACTTGACGGCCTGGGACTCGTTGTCGTCGTCGTGTTCACCGACACTGTCCTCCTCGTCGCTCTCGCTCGAGGAGGAGCTTTCGACATCACTCGAGCTCTCCTCGCAGTAGCCAAGACGGGCGCCCGAACGCCCATAAATCTTGACGGAGAGTAGGTCGGCCTCCATTATCTTGAAGCGGAGGACGTGCCCATCCATAAGGTTGTGGGCTCGGGTGAAGGTTTTCCAACCATGCCTGAGAAGCATGACGCGACGCTCTGGGTATTCGACATCCACCCGCACAACGCCATTACAGCAACCATGCGCCCGCAGCCACAGGGCATGCGGCTTGTCACCCTACATCACCCTAGCGAAAGGGTGAGGAAGGCGTAGGCGGCTTCGGAGAGGACCACGCAGCTTGATGACGAACTCCAGCGCCGTTCCCTCAGCGTGGGTCTCCTCAAGGGGATGGTCTGATGGCGGAGGAGGAAGAGAAGCGGCGCTCCGTCTCCCCCGACCACGGGCCCTGCGTCGACTTCGGCCCCTCCCAGCGCCTCCACCGCGCGCACTCGAGCCACCCTCCGCCTCCGCGGCTGAAGCGGTGGCATGATCCTGACGGGAACCCCTCGTCGTTGAGGCGGAGGTCGGAGGACGCCCTCGCTCCCTAGGCATGCTAGCGGCGAGCGCAGCTCAAGACAAAGAAGCAGAAGGGCGAGCTCTGTGGGTTTGCACTCAAGGAGGAAGAAAGGATGGATGAGCATCGCCCCTCGCGACCCCTAATTTATAGGGGAGGGCGCGGGGGCTGGCTCTCCTCCACTCCAAGGGTCGCCGCCCATCTCCACCAATTCCACCGCCCACGATCACGGGCGAACAGGTAACCGCCCCATTGCTCCAATCCATGGCACTGCAGTTTCTGCCACGATCAGGACTTTAAGTCATGCGCGCCCGTCGCTAACTCCCCGCTATGCATGCGGCACGCATGGTGGAAACGGCCTGAGGTGATGGGTCAGTGCTGACCAATAAATTGGCAGTTACTTCCTCACATTGCGCGCATGTGCACGAAACTTGGGCCTGACCCAACGACACTTGGAGAGCACGTGTGGGCCAGTCCCGGGGGCTCCTGTCGGTGCACTAGTACAGGGGTACCCAGTGCCCCTGACTTATGCACAGGTAGTAGAAGGGAAAACCCGGCAACAATCAAGACCAGACTCCAGCAAGCTCAACGCGGCAGCCCAAACCTGGACTACAACGCGCCAAGCACGTGCCCGACGCTTGCCGGGGACCAAGACATGCACACCTCCCAGAAGACCCGGCAGGCCACTCCCCGGCAGGCGCGAGCCAGCCAGCCACCGCTCCACCGCACCACTACGCCTGTCACTTATCGATGCGGTGTCGAGCCCTCAGGCAGCCAATCAGCTCTCGCTAAGCACGTGGCGACACATCGGAATGCAAGTTACGCTCGGTTGACACCCGCCCTGCAGCGTGTCAAGACCATGAGCAATGATCGGCCAAGCGATGGCAAGAGCTTGCCGGGGATGCACCCCCGAGCGCCACCTAGGCAGGTAATCATGGCATTTTGTCCTAAATGCCAAAGTTAGGTATGATAGCTCTGCTTAGCTATCTAGTCAACATATAATGACTGTTTTGCCATTGTGGTAACCCCTTGCACTATAAAAGGAGGCCCAAGGCAACCTGCTAGCTCAAGGTTATCAATCCAGACACCCGAACACTTGTACTCGCGTAGCAGCTCTTTCCCCGATAGCAGTCGTTGCCGGGGTTAGGCGCTGCGCGTTCTTCGTGTTCCTCCAATCAATCAACCAAAAGGAGGAGTAGGGTTTTATGCTTAGCAGCGGCCCGAACCTGGGTAAAATGTCTGTGTCCTGATCGTCGCGCCGTCTCATGCTCTCCGGTCTTTGTGCAGCGCAACCCCCCTTGCCGAACCACAATGGACCCTTGGTCCCATAGGTGATCGTGAGCATCTGTGCCCCGACAAGCAAGGTATCAACAATGAAAAGGGATCGACCCCCGCTGTGTTCACTCTCACCCTCTAAGCAATCGAGACAAGCAGGAGTAGGGTTTTACAACATGAGGTGGGCCGAACCTGGGTAAACCACCGTGTTCATTGTTCTTCCCCCCAAGCTCGAGCACGCCGGAGCATCGCTGTAGGTTAGCAAGGGAGAGCAGGGTTGGAGAGCCAGCGCACCCTAGAGTTCGAACCTCTCTTGGGTCCCCAGAGCCCCGATTCTAACATTTGGCGCTCCTCCTTCCTTGCGCGAACGTCGTCTCTCTGTTTTCTTCTCTCACCATGGCAACGAAGAAGAGCACCATGGGCGCCGGAGTGCAGGCGGGACCTTCGGCATCGCCCTCCTCCCCCGGAAGTGGCGGGGGTTGACGTCCAAGGCCAACTCCGACACGGTGGCACTGGGCCGCCCGTGATGAGTAAGTGCATCAACATCCCAGATTTTCCCTGTATGCTCCACTTGGGCTAGCGGACCTGATCATTGAACTCCTCAAGGTGCCTGCGCGCAAGAGGCAGAGGGGTGCCTCGCCCGGGTCACCTTCTCGCACACTACTCGCCAGTGAGGCTTTAGCCCCCGCGCCCGGCCTGGCAGGGTCTGGAGGGGCCGCTACCTGGCCCGAAGCAGCGGCGGAGCCCCGGGGGCGTGCGGTCGTCACCACTGCATGCACTCTCCAAGATGCTGCGCGCGAAGCGGAGTTGGCCTGTAGGGAGGCGACCGTCGCCGGGCGGGAGGCCGACGTGGCCCTCCGCGAATGGGAGGCTGATCGGACCGCCTTCGACCAGGAGGTGGAGCGAGAACGCCTCGAGACCCTGGAGGGTCAAGTCCTTGCCGATAAGGCCTCCTTTGAGGTGACGCGCAGCGAGATCCTGGCCCATCTTGAGAGGGGGGAGGCTGCGAGTAGCGCTAATGCCGCCGTGAAGGTTGCTCGGGAGCGGGAGGCCGCTCGGGAGGAGTATCGTGGTAAGCTAGCGCATCAAGAAACCTGCTTTCAGCTCTGACGCGACGAGCTCCTGGGAGAGGTGAATGGGCTCAAGGCCCAGCTACAGGGCACCGAGGCTGACCTCCAGGCTGCCCTTAGGAGCAAGCGGGATGCCGAGGCGGAGTTGGCGTCGCTGCAGGCCCAAGTCAACGAAGCTGGTGACGCCGTGCACAGGGCTAAGGATGATGAGGCACAGGCGCGGAGGATGGAAGCGCAGCATGCCAAACAGTTCCTGGCCCTTGCCCCGCGCGCTGGAGGCTCACTCCGCCGCTTCGACAGGGACGTCACGGAGCTGCCACGTGCACCCAGCGACGGGAGCTTCCTCGATTTTTCCCTCAAGGTAGTGGAGGCACTGGAGTCGGGCGTCTCCAGGATGGACGAGGATCTTGAATCGGGTGCCCGCGATCGCCTGGACTCCGCGCTAATGTGCGTCTTCTACAACCTTCCCTGCATCGACCATGCTTTCGACTTCTCCCGCGTGGTAGAGCCGGTACCTGCGGAGCTCCGGGGTCCCCTCAGGAACAAGGTGTGCAAGCATGTGGAGTCCTTGGTCGAGCATTTCGCTCAGGTCACGCCCTCCGAGGAGAGCGGTAGCCTCGCCGCGGGCCTCTCCAACAGCCATGACAAAGACGGTGCCTCGTGCGGGTGAGTTTTTACGCTTCCTTCCTGTTGCATATATGAACCACCTGGCCCCGTGGGGGCGTGAAGACTTTGCAGGATACATTTGTTTTATGTAGTAGCCGCTTGTCATGTTTGATGCATTATTGTTCCTTCTGTGAGGCCTTCTGCTTTCCCTAGTGTTACCTTAGTACCCCGCGTCGCTGGGACTCAGCCCCCGAGCGAGCCCTGCATCACCAGGGCTCCGTTCTTGCATGCGCCCTAGGCGCCAGGGAGTGTGGAGCCCCCGGGCCGGTGGAGGCCCTTGAGACGCGGTGCTCGAGGCTTCCACCCTCGACGCGCGAGGGGGCCTCGGGACGCTGGTCCCCGACGGCTCCCGAGGGTTTTTAGTACTTGGGCCTTTGCTTCGTCAAGATGTTGCTCCATACCGGACGCACCTCGAGAAGACCTTCTGTGGCACCCCGATAGAGGGCCAATGCACGCCAGCCCCAGGATAAGACCAGGCGCACGTCAAAGACATGATACAGCAATTCCAGGCATAAAAATGGCTTTATTAATATAATGGAGTATTACAATATTGTTGCTTACAACAATATTACATAACTCCAGGGCTAACTAAAGGGCAGCAGAGGGCTTGGTTCAGTGGCAACGACGTCTCCGGCTGGGTTCCATAACACACAGGACTGGCTTGGTTACGCTCTAGCACGACAGACCTTCTCCTGCAACTGGCCACGTGCAAGGCCAGGTGAGTACTTTGAATGTACTCGCAAGACAACCAAATACATAGCATCCAAACAGACAGATGACAAAACAAGCCCTATGCTATATAAGAATTTATCCTAAGCATGGCATATCATGGATCACACATATAATCTATGGCAAGATCATACTAAGTGCCTAGAATACTTACTGTACCGGATACCAACTTACTCTCTTCTGGGTTGTCCCACAACCCTCGAAATACTCATGATCCAACCTGAACTGATTCAGGTTTAATCCAAATCGTGTGGTCATCCGAGCACTCATCATATAGCCATCCCTTGGCTAACATATCTTATTCCTGACATCATCTGATGTCTACCCAAGATGAGTTCTTCCATCATTAATAACACTGCTACGGTTGACCACCTAGTGAGGTCTGGACGGGCTGTCCAATACCGTGGACGGCGCACTTTACCCACACCATGAAGCACCTGGCCACGTGATCCCACTCGGGTGGACCAGCGTTGCCTCAACAAAACCTGCCTGACCCGTGACTCTTTCATCGTACCACCGGCACTCTTCCTCCCCCGGAGGTCAGCCTTGGGTGGCCCCTGTGTCCTCATGACACCTGCCACCGTCGTGGCCAAACTATGTAGACCCAAACGGGGTCTACTGTCCCAAATGGGGACCGCGCGCAAACAACCAATCAACTGGGCTCACAGGGTTATCACCGCCTACCTGATCAGGGTAGCACGCGTGCATAACCCTCCCTCTTTGGAGGTAGCGGTGAAAGATCACGCAATCAACCCCGGTCAGGGCCGTCCCATACCGGCAAATGTGGTTGCACGAGTATGCCCGGACAGGTGAGTCAAGATCAACCGACTAAATATCCTTTATTCAACCCACTCAACATATCCATCATCGTACTATTCCACTCACAATAGTAAGTGCTATCATAGCAAGATCATAGTACTGATAATCATGGCATGAGATCAATCATAATACTAACATGGCAATGATATTAACAATATCATTATTATGGCAATATGGAAATAAGACATGGCACTAGATGAATGGAAATGCTAGTGTCTAATACCGATGTCACCACCGGCGCATGCAAGTGCAGCCTAACAGGCGATACAGATAAACACACAGGTGCAAGCAAAGTCATCACGCAAGTCCGGAGCTCATGGTAAGAGGTTGGCTTGCCTGGGGGTCGACGAATACGCCGGGAAGAAGTGCGATCACCTCGCGGAAGAAATCGCCGGAAAGGGTTCCCTCATAGAGGGGCCAGATATAGGGCAAGGGAAAAATGGTTATTTTCACAGTGTGAACACATATTGAAAATGGTACCATCGGAACGGGCTCGATGAGACGAAAACGTGGGCGCTGGTTTTACCTCGATCGGAGCTACGGTCGCAAAGATACGAGCGTTCGTTCGTTAAGCGCAGAAATGGACAGAATAGTGTCCACTATAGCGCTTAGCGGGTGAACACTCACTATTTAAACAATTCGGCCGGCGGCTGAGGCTGAAAACGTATTTGCTGAAATACGTTTTCAGGACTACGAAAGCGTACTTTAGCTAAAGCACTCAGCAGAATACGCTTTCTATAGATGAAAGCACCTTCAACAAAATACGGCTTTAGCCATACACGGTCAACGGGTCGGCCCGGTCAGCGCCAGAGCCGCTGACACGCGGGGCCCACCATGCTATCCCTCTGGTCGTCTTCTTCCTCTCGACTGGAGGCAGTGGAGGCCTCGGGGCGCACCCTGGTCGTCGCCCTGCTGCACCCGGGGGTCGGCCGACGAGCGCAGCGCCTCGGCCGCGCTACGCCGCGCCCGTAGGTGGCCGAGGGGGCACGCGGCGTGGCCGGCAGCACCGTTGCCGCAGCTCGGCCTAGCGGCCAAAGAAGCTTCGCAGGGAGGGGTGCCCGCAGGACTCCTCCGGCTGGCCGGAGCGCGGCGGCGGCTCTGCTGGCTCCAGGGAACACCGCCCATGCAGAAAGGAAGGAGGGGGAGGGCCTATGGGAGGAGCTCGGCCGTGGGATCGGCGGCGGACATCTCTGGCAATGGCGAGGCTGGGGAAGCTCCAAGAGCTTGGGGAGGGCTGGAGGGCTTGCTGGTCGTCGGGAGGGGCTCGGGAACGCTTTAAATAGCTGCGGGGAGGGACTACACGACGGCGGACGAATCTCCGAGAAGATCATCGCCGCGGTGGTGCTCCGGTGGTCGATAGAGATGGCCAGAAGCTTCGGGACGAGGGGGAGAGTGCTCTGGAGGGATCACGCGCGCGATGGACAACTCGCAGATGCTCCTAGATAAGCCGGGACTCGCCGGAGACAGCTCCCGAAGGGTCCAACGCACAGAGCGCCCATTTGTCCTGCTCTGGTCGTGGTCACCATGTGGCCACGGCGTTGCCACGCAGCACACGAGGCCAAAACATGTCTAGTCTATTCTCCTCGCATCACTGAGTCGACCTATGCGGCTGGATAACTCTAGAGGGGGCTGAGGTGACTAAACCAAGCTCAAATAGTTGCCAACAGCAACCTGTTTGTGCTGTGGTGTGGCCACCACAGTGTACCTCTTGGCTTGATATTGGGCAGAGGTCAATCATCTACTAGGGTCATCATCTTGGCAAAGTCTCAGCTCAAATGGGCAAAGCAAAATGATACTTCCTTTGCAAAGTGGCAATTTGACCAGATTTGGAAATGATGAAGCTGGGGTCAATTGGCTAGATGGCCTTGGATGATTTTTGGTATAGAGAGATGATTTGGTCATGAGAGATGTCTGGACAAGTTTCAGCTCAAATTGATTATCTATAAAGGTACTTCCTTCACAGAGATACAATCTGAACAGAAACTTGAGAAAATTATGGGAAAAGATTGGCTTGGAGAGTTGAGCTTATTTTTGGTTTACAGAAGTAATATATCAATATGTACTTCCCTGACAAATTTCAGCTCAGTTAAATCAAGGAATCAAGCACTTCCTTCACAAAGTGCTAGACTGGGCAGAAATAGAAATCAGATGGTTCTGAGGAATTAGCTAGATTAAAATGGCTCAAACTTGGAGGAGACCAAATATTTAGGCATATGAAGTCACTATAAAAGTTTCATACCATTTGCATAAGCGGAAATGGTACTTCCTTCACAGTGCTCCAATATGGACAGAAACTTGAATAAATTGCTGAGGAAGATTGGCTAGATGGAATGGGCTAAATTTTGGTGGACAAGATTACTTTATCATGATGAATCACCCCGCAAAATTTTATCCCAAGAAGATCAAGGAATCATGCACTTCCTTTGCAAATGGGAAATCTGGACAGAATTTGCAAATGGAAGTGGTGCTCAAAATTTGAATTGGGGGACTTGATATTTTGATGGAAATGGAGAATATATGGATATGAGAAGTTCCACAAATTATTTGGGATTTTTCCTAGCTACCAAAATGGTAGTTCCTTTGGAAAGGCCCCAAATTGGAATATTGGCTTTAAATAGGAAAAGGCAATTTCCCATATTTAATTATGGCCAATATTTTTATGAGAGCTCAATATATCCACAAATAATATCTCCACAAGTTTTCATGACCTCTGGAGATGGATAGATATTTTCCTGGATTTAATTCCTCAGAAAGGCAGAAAGAGGAATTAATTCTAGATGGGAAATATTGCATATGACTTAGCAATATTTTTGCACATCTAGGGTGTATGAGGGAAGAAGGTTCTCTGGAAATTTTGGGAGGATTAACAGAGCAAGGGAAATGGCGGCTCCTTTGTAAACACAAAGGCAGGATTTCCAGTTCCAATATTTCGGAACTAGGGTTTGAATAAGATTCGGGTTTTACCGACGGAGGGTTGACTGGCACATGGGCATGGGAAAGGCACTGAGAGGTTGGGGAATGACTGGATTCACCTGGTCACTTGCCAAATTCCAGAGGAAAAAATTCGGGAGAGAAAAGCTAAGAAGGAATAACAGCACAAAAATCGATAACCCGATTTTGGGGTGTTACAAACCTTCCCCCCTTAAAAGAATCTCGTCCTCGAGATTCCTAGGGTTAGCTTCGAACAAAACTACTACGCCTGCTAGAAAAAAAACCTCTGGGCTAGGTCTTAACCATGTGGTTGAAAACAACCGGGTTAAAAGTACCGAAAACTGGTACACCCAGATCGAAATACGGATATCGCGGGATCTACTCCACAGGTAGGGGCTGCTGGGTAGCCCTGACGTTTTCAGAAAAAGCAAAATCTCCTTTTTCCAAAATGCTCGGGGTACCGCAATGAGCAGTGGCCTCTCTCGCTGACAGGTGGGACCAGGGTCCACTGGCAGCCTTCTTCTTCTATCTCCAGCCAATGGCTCTCTCTCTCGCTCTCTCGTTGTCCCGAGTGCGGCTTAGCACTGCGCACGCCTAGCTCCCGGGGCATAAAGCACCCTACGACGCTAGTGCGCGGGGTGCACGGGGCAACGCAGAGAGCGTGCGCGGCGTGCACGAGGGCAACGTGGAGAGCACTCCCATCGCGGGCCAGCGCCGGTCGGCACTGCTCGCGGATTCGCCTCCTGGACGTCGGTGATCGAGCGGCGCGCGGTCTCCTGGACCTCGCTCACCATACACCGGACTGGGGCTATAAAAACTACCGTGGTTTCTCTCCTCTCTACCTATCACCTCGCACTCTACCTCACTGCTTCTTCCTCTTCTCCTTTTCCTTCTGGTTGCAGGAGCGCGAGGCAAGGCACTAATGGCGGGCGTGGGCTCGGAGCTGATCACGATCCTCCTGGATGGTATGCTGGCGGCGATGGTTGGCGGCTCGCTGTTGCTATGCGAGATGATCCTCGATGATCGCCAGGTTGCTACTGCTAGAGGGGCGTCTAGGGGTCAACTACGCCGTCTCAGGCCGGCGGAATAAGCACGGCTACGGCGGCGAGGGGCGGTCTGTCAACTTCACACATGACGATGACAGAGGCGCCGCTGGGTCTAGGGTTAGTGTGGTGCGGTCAGCGGAGCTCTACCATTGTGGAGACCACACTGCTGGTTGCTCCTTGCTGAACGACGTCCACAATGGGGGGGTCGAGGTCAAATCGGGGTTTGGGTCTTGGGCTAAAAGGGTTGCACCGGTCTATGCTGCAATAAAATTTCCTAGCATTTCTCCGAGATTGCAACCGGCGTGCAGACTTTGCTTCATGATGCACATGCAATCTATTCAGATTAATATGCAGGCAAATGCAAAATGCACATAATAGCAAAATGCAGGCAGAAACAAGCATATTGAGCAGATTATACTACAGCGTTTTAATGCCGGTGGGTGTATGTACTCCTGGTATACATACACCTATACCAGCTCGCATTTTAATTAGGGACTCCAGACGAGTCCGTTGTTATTAGGTGTAAGTGCTCTACTGACTAAAATCTTGTTAAGAGTCCACTGCCAGCTATGTTAAACATTTCTGCTTAACAGAGTGACAGATGAACCAAGCACACAGAGCAAACAGGCATGCATAACATTACAACAGCACACAAGCATAAGCAGTACAGGCAATACAAGAATACAACAACACACAGCATTACTAGGCAGCTAACAACAACGCTCACTCCGAACTACAGAGTCCTAAATGCAGGCGAAGGAACAATCTTCGCACACACATACTCGCGGCATCTCCTGGCTTCGATCACTGCCGAAGCCACAGATGGGCCTACTTCTGCTGGGGCTCTCCCGAGAGACGAAGGCTGAGCCAACTTCCATCTTCATCGTCGGACACCTCTATGGGCTGGGGCTCAACTGCTGGAGCTGCAGCGGAAACTTGACCGAGCACATACCGACGACGAAGTCGCCGGATAGCTCCTTGAATGGAATTTGGGTGGATGTTGACTGGGCGGAATAGGTTTGCAGATTGCGAGGGTGGTACTAGCTGTGAAGGTGGCACTGGGTTTGGCAACAGGGAACGGGTGGTCTGGGATGCAAATTCTCGGGCCGCACGGTATGCTTCCGTAACAACCCGTGTAGTGTCTTGGTCAATGGCTTGGAACTCTCTCAGAATGCCAGAGAGCAGAAGTCCCTGGGCATCAATATACTGGACTAGGCGAGCTGTGGTTGGGTCAACATCTCCCACTATGCTGGAGAACCTGCCAGCTATGTCCGACGAAGATGGAAAATAGCGGAACTCTTGCATCTCTGCTACTTGCGGAAACTGGCTACGAAGACGGGCGAGGGCTCCTGCGGCAGCCATCTGGACAGCCAACGCGGGGGTGGGCATGGGTTTGCCCTGGAAACTCATGGGCTTCCCATCCGCTGTTGGACCTGGGCTGATATACACCTTTGCATAAAATCGGCAAAGGTGGGGAACAGGGTCCGATTGGAACACCAGATACACTAGAGAAGTACTACAGCCAAGGGCTCGATTGAGCATACTCGGAAGGATGGACGAAAAGCCGGGATAACCATTAGCCAAGGTTCGGCTATGGAAAGTGGGCGTGCTGGGGGTCTTGGAAGAACTGGCCATGGCTGCTGGTTTGGGGATACTAGCCTGGGTTCTCTTGCAGGGTTCTGGCTTACTGAATGGAGAGGGCTACGACTCGCAGATGGGAGGGGCTTAAATAGGCAGTCGGCTAGAACACATCAGCATGGCATGGATCCTTCTCGTGCCGGGTAGAAGATACACCGGTACGGCCAACAACCAAGTGGGGTCATGGTCTAATTAAGGGTGGCTGGGTGGGCGGACAGCTGGGTAGGGTCACGTCCATTCCGACTGCGCCGACTGTTGATACACAGTGGCCATCTCGGATGCCAGAGACGGGTCAAATCTATTGGGCTCACTACCGGTTAAACCTAGGGATGGTCTGGTGCTAGGATAACCTATAGCCAGCCTGGCTCTGATACCAAGTCTTGTGGCACCCCGATAGAGGGCCGACGCACGCCAGCCCCAGGATAAGACCTGGCGCACGTCAAAGATATGATACAGCAATTCCAGGCATAAAAATGACTTTATTAATATAATGGAGTATTACAATATTGTTGCTTACAACAATATTACATAACTCCAGGGCTAACTAAAGGGCAGCAGAGGGCTTCGTTCAGCGGCAACGACGTCTCCGGATGGGTTCCATAACGCACAGGACTGGCTTGGTTACGCTCTAGCACGACAGACCTTCTCCTGCAACTGGCCACGTGCAAGGCCAGGTGAGTACTTTGAATGTATTCGCAAGACAACCAAATACATAGCATCCAAACAGACAGATGACAAAGCAAGCCCTATGCTATATAAGAATTTATCCTAAGCATGGCATATCATGGATCAGACATATAATCTATGGCAAGTTCATACTAAGTGCTTAGAATACTTACTGTACCGGATGCCAACTTACTCTCTTCTGGGTTGTCCCACAACCCTCGAAATACTCATGATCCAACCTGAACTGATTCAGGTTTAATCCAAATCGTGTGGTCATCCGACCACTCATCATATAGCCATCCCTTGGCTAACATATCTTATTCCTGACATCATCTGATGTCTACCCAAGATGAGTTCTTCCATCATTACTAACACTGCTACGGTTGACCACCTAGTGAGGTCTGGACGGGCTGTCCAATACCGTGGACACGGCTATTCGAATAGATTTTACACTCTGCAGAGGTTGCGCACTTTACCCACACCATGAAGCACCTGGCCTCGTGATCCCACTCGGGTGGACCAGCGTTGCTTCAACAAAACCTGCCTGACCCGTGACTCTTTCATTGTACCACCGACACTCTTCCTCCCCCGGAGGTCAGCCTTGGGTGGCCCCTGTGTCCTCATGACACCTGCCACCGTCGTGGCCAAACTATGTAGACCCAAACGGGGTCTACTGTCCCAAACGGGGACCGCGTGCAAACAACCAATCAACTGGGCTCACAGGGTTATCACCGCCTACCTGATCAGGGTAGCACGCGTGCATAACCCTCCCTCTTTGGAGGTACCGGTGAAAGATCACGCAATCAAGTCCGGTCAGGGCCGTCCCATACCGGCAAATGTGGTTGCAAGAGTATGCCCGGACAGGTGACTCAAGATCAACCGACTAAATATCCTTTATTGAACCCACTCAACATATCCATCATCGTACTATTCCACTCACAATAGTAAGTGCTATCATAGCAAGATCATAGTACTGATAATCATGGCATGAGATCAATCATAATACTAACATGGCAATGATATTAACAATATCATTATTATGGCAATATGGAAATAAGACATGGCACTAGATGAATGGAAATGCTAGTGTCTAATACCGATGTCACCACCGGTGCATGCAAGTGCAGCCTAACAGGCGATACAGATAAACACACAGGTGTAAGCAAAGTCATCACGCAAGTCCGGAGCTCATGGTAAGAGGTTGGCGTGCCTGGGGGTCGACGAATACGCCGGGAAGAAGTGCGATCACCTCGCGGAAGAAATCGCCAGAAAGGGTTCCCTCACAGAGGGGCCAGATATAGGGCAAAGGCAAAATGGTTATTTTCACAGTGTGAACACATAGTGAAAATGGTACCATCGGAACGGGCTCGACGAGAAGAAAACGTGGGCGCTGGTTTTACCTCGATCGGAGCTACGGTCGCAAAGATACGAGCGTTCGTTCGTTAAGCACGGAAATGGACAGAATAGTGTCCACTATAGGCTTAGCGGGTGAACACTCACTATTTAAACAATTCGGCCGGCGGCTGAGGCTGAAAACGTATTTCCTGAAGTACGCGTTCAGGACTACGAAAGGGTACTTTCGCTAAAGCACTCACCGGAATACGCTTTCTATAGATGAAACCGCCTTCAAGAAAGTACGCCTTTAGCCAAACACGCTCAACGGGTCGGCCCGATCAGCGCCAGAGCCGCTGACACGCGGGGCCCACCATGCTATCCCTCCAGTCGTCTTCTTCCTCTCGACTGGAGGCAGTGGAGGCCTCGGGCCGCACCCTGGTCGTCGCCCTGCTGCACCCGGGGGTCGGCCGACGAGCGCAGCGCCTCGGCCGCGCTACGCCGCGCCCGTAGGTGGCCGAGGGGGCACGCGGGGTGGCCGGCAGCACCGTTGCCGCAGCTCGGCCTAGCGGCCGAAGAAGCTTCGCGGGGAGGGGCGCCCGCAGGACTCCTCCGGCTGGCCGGAGCACGGCGGCGGCTCTGCTGGCTCCAGGGAACACCGCCCACGCAGAAAGGAAGGAGGGAGAGGGCCTATGGGAGGAGCTCGGCCATGGGATCGGCGGCAGACATCTCTGGCAATGGCGAGGCTGGGGAAGCTCCAAGAGCTTGGGGAGAGCTGGAGGGCTTGCTGGTCGTCGGGAGGGGCTTGGGAACGCTTTAAATAGCTGCGGGGATGGACTACACGACGGCGGACGAAGCTCCGAGAAGCTCATCGCCGCGGTGGTGCTCCGGTGGTCGACAGAGACGGCCAGAAGCTTCGGGACGAGGGTGAGAGTGCTCTGGAGGGTTCACGCGCGCGATGGACAAGTCGCAGACGCTCCTAGACAAGCCGGGACTCGCCGGAGACAGCTCCCGAAGGGTCCAACGCACAGGGCGCCCATTTGTCCTGCTCTGGTCATGGTCACCATGTGTCCACGGCGTTGCCACGCAGCACACGAGGCCAAAACATGTCTAGTCTATTCTCCTCGCATCACTGAGTCGACCTATGCGGCTGGATAACTCTGGAGGGGGCTGAGGTGACTAAACCAAGTTCAAATAGTTGCTAACAGGAACCTGTTTGTGCTCTGGTGTGGCCACCACATTGTACATCTTGGCTTGATATTGGGCAGAGGTCAATCATCTACTAGGGTCATCATCTTGGCAAAGTCTCAGCTCAAATGGGCAAAGAAAAATGATACTTCCTTTGCAAAGTGGCAATTTGACCAGATTTGGAAATGATGAAGCTGGGGTCAATTGGCTAGATGGACTTGGATGATTTTTGGTATAGAGAGATTATTTGGTAATGAGAGATGTCTGGACAAGTTTCAGCTCAAATTGATTATCTATAAAGGTACTTCCTTCACATAGATACAATCTGAACAGAAACTTGAGAAAATTATGGGAAAAGATTGGCTTGGAGAGTTGAGCTTATTTTTGGTTTACAGAAGTAATATATCAATATGTACTTCACTGACAAATTTCAGCTCAATTGAATCAAGAAATCAAGCAGTTCCTTCACAAAGTGCCAGACTGGGCAGACATAGAAATCAGATGGTTCTGAGGAATTGGCTAGATTAAAATGGCTCAACCATGGAGGAGACCAAAGATTTAGGCATATGAAGTCACTGTAAAAGTTTCATACCATTTGCATAAGTGGAAATCGTACTTCCTTCACAGTGCTCCAATATGGACAGAAACTTGAATAAATTGCTGAGGAAGATTGGTTTGATGGAATGGGCTAAATTTTGGTGGACAAGGGTAATTTATCATGATGAATCACCCTGCAAAAGTTTAGCCCAAGAAGATCAAGGAATCATTCACTTCCTTTGCAAATGGGAAATCTGGACAGAATTTGCAAATGGAAGTGGTGCTCATAATTTGAACTGGGGGACTTGATATTTTGATGGAAATGGAGAATATATGGATATTTGAAGCTCCACAAATTATTTGGGATTTTTCCTATCTACCAAAATGGTAGTTCCTTTGGAAAGGCCCCAAATTGGAATATTGGCTTTAAATAGGAAAAGGCACTTTCCCCTATTTAATTATGGCCAATATTTTTATGAGAGCTCAATATATCCACAAAGAACATCTCCACAAGTTTTCATGACCTCTGGAGATGGATAGATATTTTCCTGGATTTAATTCCTCAGAAAGGCAGAAAGAGGAATTAATTCTAGATGGGAAATATTGCATATGACTTTGCAATATTTTTGCACATCTAGGGTTTATGAGGGAAGAAGGTTCTCTGAAAATTTTGGGAGGATTAACAGAGCAAGGGAAATGGCGGCTCCTTTGTAAACACAAAGGCAGGATTTCCAGTTCCAATATTTCGGAACTAGGGTTTGAATAAGATTCGAGTTTTACGGGCAGATGGTTGACTGGCACATGGGCATGGGAAAGGCATTGAGAGGTTGGGGAATGACTGGATTCACCTGGTCACTTGCCAAATTCCAGAGGAAAAAATTCGGGAGAGAAAAGCTAAGAAGGAATAACTGCACAAAAATCGATAACCCGATTTTTGGGGTGTTACACCTTCGGACGTTGCTCCCTGAGGGGAGTCCTTTGCGGAGTGCTTCATTGCAGACGTCACGCACTTGCCAGCTTGTGCTTTGGCATCGCGTGTGGGTACTAATCACCAAGGACTTTGGTGGGGTGGTTTGCGCAGGGGTAGGCCCCTGGCCAGGGCCCTTCCTTTGGGGCCGACCGAGCATGAGCGCTGTCCCCAGCCCCCGCTCACGTGAGGCCCAAGGGTAGCTGGTGAGCGAGTGTCGCGGGAGGAGGCCCGTCGACTGCCGCGCCAGGCATGATTCGCCCCGGGGGAGACATGGGCCATGAGAGCATTCCTAGTCGGCTTCTCTGCCCGCGCGGGGCGTGAGGTTCCCGCCGAGGTGCGGTCACGACCACAGCTTGATTGTCTCGCCAGCTCGTAGAATGGGACCTCCACCTGGGCATGGGCATAGATGCGACCCGAAAGTTATTCCGCCAGCACGGAGCATGGGTTTCCACTTGGGCGTGGGCATAGTCATGGTTCGATAGTTATTCCGCTAGTGTGGAGCATGGGGCTTCCACTTGGGTGAGGGCATAGCCACGGTTCGACAGTTATTCCGCCAGTGAGGAGCATGGGGCTTCCACTTGGGCGTGGACATAGTCACGGTTCAACAGTTATTCCGCCAGCGCGGAGCATGGGGCTTCCACTTGGGTGTGGGCATAATCGCGGTTCGACAGTTATTCCGCCAGTGCGGAGCATGGGGCTGCCACTTGGGCGTGGGCGGGAGTCCTCTCCGAGGCCAAGGGGTGATGCTCCGGGAGGCTCCAGGCGTGTACAACCCCAACCAAATTCTTACGTGACAGGGTCACGAGCAGTGATAAGGGAGGGGTTTGGCATTCCAAGCGATGGGCTCAGGAGCTCCTCCCTCGGTCTTCAGGCGGTTTGCGCCTAGTTTTTGGCGCGGTTGCACGCTCTTGTGCCCCATAACATGGGTGTGGCGCGCGCCGCGCGGCCGCCGAAGTGCAGCGCCCGAGGCGACGAAGCGCCTACCCAGCGGCAGCACGAGCTGAGCCGCATTCCGACTGTCCACCTGTGATGGTTCTCCAAGAGGGAGAGACACCAAGGACCCTGGTGAGGTGACGTGCACGGGGGGCCAGTCCGTGAGCCAGA
Source organism: Elymus sibiricus (assembly GCA_039707655.1). Classification (NCBI taxonomy): domain Eukaryota; kingdom Viridiplantae; phylum Streptophyta; class Magnoliopsida; order Poales; family Poaceae; genus Elymus; species Elymus sibiricus. The sequence goes on from CM077673.1 coordinate 189,091,273, forward strand.
GCTCGGTCACTTAGATTTCTTGGCGCTGCAGTGATGGATCCTGGCACAGACACCATGTCTAGCCCCCAGCCACGGAACCATCGAAGGGGTGGTTGCGAGGGCGCGGCAATCCCTTGCGATGGCGAGGCATAAAAACTCAGGGTTTAAACAAGCGACATAAACTCAACGAAGGTTAATAGGGTTCATTACATGACAAGTTATTACCAGCTTGAGGGTAATGCAGCAAATGGGAGGGGGACGCTTAATTTGAAACGAACCAAAAAGTCACTTGGCGCTCGTGCCCCTGTAGGGGCGTAGGACCACTCGACGCAACATGTCGTGGGGGCTCTTTGGGAGCGCCAGGGGGCCTCACGGGGTCTAGTCGCGCCCCCGCCTGAGGCGCAGGATGTACTCGCGCAAAGTCTTCCCGGGAAGGCACCACTACCGCCTCAGGCCATGGTCGGAGGGGAAGGCATTGGAGCGGGAGCGGTCACGTTTGTCCTTGAAATTGGCGATGAACAGCTCGCAGAGCTCGCTCCACGAAGAGACCGATTCCTTTGGCAAGCCCATGAACCACGAGCGTGCGCCACCCTTGTGGGCCATAGGGAACCAGTTCGGCATGACCTTGTTATCGCCACTCATCGCCTGATGCTCAATGTCTAGAGCCCGAGGAACTCCGTGGGATCAAGGACTCCGTCACAGCTCGGGGGCAGCTCGGGCTTGAACTTGTCGGGCCAAACCACCCCGCGCAGCTCGCGGGCGAAGGCTCGGCAGCTCACGCCACCTGAGGGAGCACCGCGCACGTGAGCGGCCAGGCCCTGGCACCCGGCCACCGCTGCATCTTGGATTATCTGACCCTGACAATGGCGCTCCGATTCCCGCTTAGCGGAACCTTGATTGGGCAACGACCGCTTCTTCCCTGGGGGCGAGGCTTCGCGACGCCCGACACCTTCTGCGTCATCTGAGTACCCAATTGTTGCAGCCCGATGAGTGCGCTCAAGGGAACATGCCGCATCCTTCTCGTCCCAGGCGACAATAATGACACCACTGCAGCCCGGCATCTTGAGGACGTTGTAGCCGTAGTGGACTAACCCCATGAACTTGGCCACTGTCGGGTATCCCAGGATAGCATTGTATGAGAGGTAGACGCGCGCCACATCGAAATCGATGAGCTCAACGCGGTAGTTGTCGCGCGTGCCGAAGGTGACGGGGCGGCTGACCCGGCCCAGAGGAGCGGTAGGGCCACGTGTCACTCCAAAGAACGGCCTGGTCGGTGCCAGCAGATTGCGGAGCACCCGGAGCTTCTCGAAGGTCTCGGCAGAGAGCACGTTCAGGCCGGCGCCTCCGTCGATGAGGGTCTTGGGAACAAAGACGTTGTCGATGATGTGAGTGCACAGCATGGGGAGCGCACTCGCGACGTCCGTGCACTCAAGGTGGTCCCTGGAGTCGAAAGAGATGGGCACCGCGGCCACTTGGGAGGCCGCGCGGTCTCCAGCCTGGGGGGGGGAGACAACAGGCTCGCGAGGGACTTGCTTGATCCAGAGGCTCGGCAAAGGTGTATAGGTGCCACCAAGGATACATGCTACCGCTCGAGGCCCCTGGTGGTCTCTGGCCTCTTCACCAGGTCGGCCGCTCCCACTTCCTTCGGGCGGCGGCGACTGATGCAGGATAACAACATCACCCTGGGAGCGCGCTTCGCAAGGCTGCCCGCGCTCGTCCTGGTCCAACGAGCCCCCGAGATGACCGTCTCCGTGGCCGGCACTGGGACCGCGGCGACATGGACGCCCGCCGGCGCGCTTGCCGCGGGGGTGGGGGGGCTCGAGCGCCCGACAGTCCTCGGTGTTGTGGGTGCACACATTGTGGAAGGCACAGAACAAGCGGCCAGCCCCCTCAGGCCCGCCACGATCTGGGCCAAGTCATATCCCAAGCCCCGCCACTAGGACCCAGCAGAGAAGGAGGAGGGTGCGGGGCTGATCATGCCGGGGCTCATCACGCCGAAGCCCGACTGGGTTGCCACACGGTGGCGGGGGTGCCTCACGCGCCACGCTCCCAGCAACAGGTGCCGGGGGCTGAAGCGGGCAGTAGGGTGTCAGGGCCCTGCTAGTGACGGCGACGAGATCACAATGTGGTCTGCCCAAGCGTCGTGGCCGTTGTCTGTTGGGCGGTGGCGAAGCAGTTCGCTGGCCATGAGCAGCGCGTCCTGCGCGTCCAGGTCCACAAAGTGGACACGAGTGGAAGGGGTCGCGGCGGGATGGCCACCTCGCCGCACGGGAGGGTGTGAGGAGTCTCGTTGCTCGTGGATAGCGTGGTTGGCAACGGCGGCAGTTGCGGCGTTGGCGGGGCGGTCACGACCGTCCGCTGCCTGGCGCCTGGCACGCGCACAAAGGGCTTCAGCCATGGGGTTGGCAAGGACGGAGCCGAGACGGGGCTGAAGAACAGTGGCGCACCCCTACCTGGCGCACCAAATGTCGGAATTGGTGCTCCGGGGACCCAAGAGAGGTTAGAACTCTAGGGTGCGCCGGCTCTCCAACCTTGCTCTCCCATGCTAACCTACAGCGATGCTCCGGCATGCTCGAGCTTGGGGGGAAGAAAAATGAACATGGCGGTTTACCCTGGTTCGGGCCACCTCGTGGTGTAAAACCCTACTCATGCCTGTCTGTATCGCTTAGAGGGTGAGAGTGAATACATCGGAGGTCGATCCCTTTTCATCGTTGTTGCCTTGCTCCTTTTATCCTGGCTTTGATCCTCTTCCCCCGAAAACATCAGGCGGGAAGGGTTGCCACAAGCGCCAGTTTGAAGGGGGGCAAGACCGCAGGCTATCCTGACAAAAGTGGTCTTTGCCTGCAAAAGATTCCCTTCGTGACTTAATGGTGAGCTCGGGGATGACCTCCGTCCTAGACAGCCCCTAGCCTTGGCCTTCATACAACAAACGGGAAACCTTTGGGGCACTGCTTTGGGAGCCGGCGCGCTGGCCACACTCCCTTAGCACCAAAGGGGAAAGTATCCCCATCGAAACCCACTGGCACGCCTCCTGGCGCCGCTTGGCGCGGCGTGCGTCACCCATGTGAAGGGGGCAGGGCAACAAGGTCCCGTTAGCCACTTTAGGCTTATACGGCCCGCGAAGCCCCCGTTGGGTGACCCCGGGAGGCGGCCTCGCGAGGCTCCCGGAGGGGCCTCTGGCTGAAGGCCTCTTGAGGTAGGAGTTCTCATAAAGCCCCCCCCCGTGAAGCCTAGTCGACGGGCTATACTGGGCCCATGCTCCGCACGTTGCGTCTTGGGCCTCAGGCAGACGGGCCTGGGTACCCCCAGTCCGAGGAGCCCGACAAAGGTTGATTCACATCTTGGAGTCCCTAACCCCTCCACTTTCTAGCCTAAATTTGTTGCTTTTTGTCCAAATTTGAAAAATCCCACAAAAATAGCCTACCAATTTTTTTTGCAATTTGGTAGATCTTGTGAGATTTTGTTGTTTGGGTTCAGGAAATTGTGGTTTGGCAAGTGGATCACACCCTACCCTCCATCCCACACCCCTTCCACCACCGAAATTTCCACAATTTTTTTCTCCTTCTCCAATTTTGTGTTGTTCTTGCGCTGTCGGGATATCCATGTGCATAGGCCATATACCCCGTGCTCACGAGACCCTGTGCACACGGGCCTCTCAGACCCCAGGTGCAAAGCATCATCATAGAGTTTTTGCCACACCAATTTTTCAACACTTCCCATCCTATACACCACCATTACCCTTCCACGTTACCATCCTTCACCCATATCCCTACACTTCCGCTACAACCCATTTTGTTTTATATGTTGAGTTCCGGCATCAGTTTCCTAAGGTGTTTCAGCTAATTAGGTACGTTACAATATCTACAACACTGTCATTCATCATCGCCTTGGACTCGACATCGACCACGACAACTTCATCTTCACACCAACCGTACACAAGGATAGTAACCTCGAAGACATCTTTGTACATTTCTTTGCCACTTCATTGATACTTGTGTGCCTATTGCGTACCATACCCATCGATACTAGCGAGTTGAGAACTGTCGGGCCACGCTCTTTGTGCACCTTCGTGGTACGCTTAATCCACATAGCTAAATTTAGTGTGCAATCATCTTGTTATCATTTGTGTGCCATAAGTCACTCCCGTGCATATCTAACATCCTTGTCTCATATATTGGCTTGAGCATCATGCATTTTGGCATAGTAAAAAAACTTTTAAGCAAAAGAGGAAAAATGAAGAGCTTGTAAGCAATAACATGGATCCATTTCCCAAAGTACATCATATTGGATAATACATACATGACATACTTGGGATTGAAGACATCATGTTACTCTAATAGGTGGGTGCACAAGCATATCTAGTCCTTTTGAGAAATCGAGCTATTGTCTCTCTAGTGTCCGTGAAACACGAGCATTTTCCATGGTATCACATTTTGTGCTCATTCCTTGGTTGCGTGGATCTCACATATCTTTCATGTGTGTTCTTTTGATCTAGTTGCTTTACTTGCAATTTGTGAACCTCTTCAACATTATCAATATCTTGACTAACACTAGTTTGAATTTTGTGCCACTCATCCAAACCTAGCTTCTCAACAAGTCTTTACTATTTTAGTTGCGAGAAACAAACCTAGTACCAATTCTAATATTATAGCATTACGTTGAGTGAAACTCGATACATCCTCAATCTTCGAAAAAGGTAACTTTGGTATTGTTCTGTCATTTCCTACTCACCTCTACTTGACCATGATGGATAGGTGAAGCACATCCAACACGCTTTTCGAGGATCAAGATGAAAAGAATGACTACGCCACCAAAGGTCATCTCTTTGGCGTTCAATGAGCTCTGTATCAAGAAAGTGAATCTTTGGGCGAACACATCGAGCAACTCGCCACCGACTTACGCAGCCGAAAGCAAGGACCCAGTACTATCTTGACGCCAAGCTAACCACTCAAATGGAAGAATCTCGTGCCATGATGGTCAACCGCGCTTCTTTGACATCTTCTTCATCAAGACGGCGCCACTCAAGTTGACACTCTTCTGACACATCTTTTGACGCAATTATTCCACCAGATCGTTCTCATCATCTTGACGAGCATCAGGATCATCAATATCCACAATATCCATTCCATGGAAATGGGTGGCAAGACCGCCTTCGGAAGCACGAATGACATCATCGCCAAGAACAAGATGCCCTAGAAAAAGGGCAAGCTTGACAAGGCAGCGCCAAGAAAACCAAGACGGTGACACACTACGACAAGAACAACAACGCCATGACGAACAAGCGCTTGATGCATGACGTACTCTCCGAGAAGCCACTCGCACAATTGAAGAGCATGCCCCATAAGCAGAAGAAGCCCATCGTCAAGCGCAACAAGATGAAGCTGCTCATCCTAAGGAGGGCCAAGAAAGGAGGAACTGGGCAAGAATACCTCGTCCTCATGTGGGGCCCCCGACTCATAAGTCAAAGTCACCAAATGCACGTGTACAGTGATCCAAGGATCAATGCTCACTTGACACACAGAAAATGAATAACAAGAGTCTTACATCCTTTACATACCGTCTTACACAAATATTACCTTTGTGGCCAAGTCTTCCTAAACCCGCAGCGGAAATCTTCAACGATAGCGCAGACCCATGCCATCTGCCTTAACCCTATTGGCATTCTGACTGGGAAGCGTCCTAGCTCACCTATTCTCACCAAGGTTCTCTTCACCATTTCCTATTATTTCATTCCTGGCCAATTAAATAACCTGGGACAAGCCAACGAGTACTTTTGAATGTACTCGCAAGAAACCCATGTTTGGAACAAGGTAATCAATGCTTGGCATAACCCTACGAAGGTATTTTCCGAAAAGCTAATCTCGAGTGCATTATCATGTCCTACCATTTGTAAAATCATGCATCATTATGTTATAGACATCCATATTAACAGGTTACATATATCAATATAAACAGAGTATCTCAGCTCTAGTTTCATGTTCTCATCAAGTCATCCGACTTAGTTCAAGTATTTCTTTCTCTCACACACCAACTTCTGTAAAACAATGGACGTAGACCAAGAGCGGTCATCCAACTATCCCTAACCTTGGACATAGCTATTCGAAAAAAATTACACTCTGCAGAGGTTGCACACATTACCCACAAGACTCCGGGAACTTCCATGTCATCCACGACTCACGACATATTACATACACGAGGTAAGCACCCGAACAATGTCTTTCCCTTGACAACACTAAACAAAGAGTCCACTCGTTGGTACACAGTCCTCATGATGTACATCACAAGTACCATCCAATAGGGTACACAACGGTGTGCCTGGTGTCTATGAAAACATCCATAGTCGTCCACCCAGGCACAAACCCGTATCGAGAGAGTGAATCGGCTCTCTCGCCACCAGTAATGCAGGCTCTCTGCTAGCATCGACCAAAGTAATCAACAAAGCCCGTCCCATAAGGGGTAGTGTGGTCGTACATGTATGGTTGGAGTAACGGTCGCAACTTAAACCAACCCCTTTGTGAAAACAACATACACATGTGCCTCGATACATCACTTCCTCATCAAGTGGTTACCTAGCTCAACATCTCCCTCGGGCATTAGTGGCACCCGATGGGGTTTTCAAAAAGGACTGTGGTAAATATTTGTTTTCCATCTCATGCATATCCCTGTCCCACTTGCATAGCAACAACTTAGCATCGTATCTACTTTCCACCTGCATAACTCTCAACAGAGAATAGAGCTATGTACAATGCAAGTGTCAACGAGAAATGCATCGGTGACCAACCCACCAAGCTTGTCACCACATCATCGACATGCTTTTTTGATGCAATAAGTAAAGTGCTATAATGCCATGCACAAAACAATAGTTTCATCATCATGGTCAAAGGGCTCAGCAAAGTCTTCGGGGTCTTCAAAAGCTTCCAGTCTTCTCCAAATACTCCGTCTACTTCGTCAACTAACGTCGGAAACAACCATAATAAGCAACACAACAAGGCAGAAAATAAAAGTGTCCTAAAATAGTAATTTCACTTTTCTAGGACACATATGGTTACATGAAAACTAGCCAATGTAGTCCAACTAGATTTTAAGCACTAGCGACTTTATTAGGATGGAATCAAAAGGGAATAGGGATCTGCAAGGAAACCCAAGATTGCCTTTTATGAAAATGTGTGAAGGCACTCATTAATTCAAGCATGATTTTACAAATAGGAGGGAGTTGGTTTTACTAGATTTGGACAACATATGATCACTTTAGGAATTTTACAAGTTGAGTCATATGAAGAAATGGACCATTTATTAGATCCAACAAAATATACACCCAGAAAAATGTTCACCGTTTTTAGATAAATAGTGCATGATATACAGAGCACAAGAAAATTTGAATCAACTCATTTGGACTTAAAATGAGTTTTCTAGGGATTTTACAAAGTGGCCTTTAGAACGTTAAAATTTGAATCTGTACTTGAACAGTACAAAAAGGTGTGATGGACATGTATGAAAACGACACCAAATAGGTGAGGTTTTTAGAAGAATTTAGGAGTTGTAATTATTGCATTTGGAGTTGTATTTATTGAAATATGAATTTTGGAATCTCTTTGTTAAAAATAAAAGAAAAAACACACTGTTGCAGTGGGACAAAACCAACGTAGTTGATCCGGCCCAGTAGTGGTCCGACCCAGGGTGAACCAGTATGCGCGGCAGGTTTTTATTCAAACATGGATGCGGTCCCAACTGGTTAGTGGGATAGGGTGTAGGACCGAAAGTATGTCTAGAGGGGGGGGGGGTGATTAGACTACTTGACCAAATAATTATTCTACCTTTTCCCAATTTTAAGTGTTGGCAGATTTTAGCAATGATAGCAAGTCAAGCACACCCTACACATGCATGTCTAAGAGTATAGCAGCGGAAAGTAACAACAAGCATGCATTGTAGAGGGTAGGAAAGAAGATCAAACGCAATTTGTAGACACGAAGATTTTTCCTGTGGTTCCGATAGGTGGTGCTATCGTACGTCCACATTTATGGAGTCTTCAACCCATGGAGGGTAATGGTCGCGAGAGTCCACGGAGGGCTCCACCCATAAGGGTCCACGAAGTAGCAACCTTGACTATTCCATAACGGCTTCCGTCCACGAAGGACTAGCCTCGCTATGGGTAGATCTTCACGAAGTAGGCGATCTCCTTGCCCGTACAAACTTCTTGGTTCAACTCCACAACACGAAGTAGAAGGCTCCCAAGCAACACCTAATCAATCTAGGAGGCACCACCCTCCAAAAGGTAATAGGCTCGGCAATGTCGATAAACTCCTTGCTCTTGTGCTTCAAGATGATAGACTCCTCAACACACAATCACTCTCTTACAGATTTGGCTATGGTGGAAGAGATTGATTTGGTGGAAAGCAACTTGGGGAGGCTAGAGATCAAGATTCATATGAATGGCTTGATCTCAACACAAGGGTAGGTGGCTCTCTCTCAGAAAATTGGATGGGGCAAGTATGGAATAGTTCTGAGTGCTTCTCTTTCGAGTGGGTGGTGGTGAAGGGGTATATATAGGCATCCCCAAAAATCCAACCGTTAGACCTAAAGTGACCAACTCGGTGACACCGATGTGTGAAATTCGGTGGTACCGAAGTGACCAAAAGGCAGTAACTTTTGAATCTCGGTGAGACCGATATATAATTCTCGGTGGTACCGATTAGGTGACCAACGGTCAGATTGCGCAACTCGGTGACGCCGATCCAACAAACTCGGTGGTACCTATTTTGTGAATCGAGGTAATAGAAAGTTGGCAACCCAAACTCGGTGGCACTGAAGTGGAATCGGTTGCACCGATGTGCTAGGGTTTGGCATGGGTCTGTCTGAGTTTGGGAATCGGTGGCACCGAGTGGAAATTATTGGTTGCACCGATTTTGGATGTTTGGCTTTGGACAGAGTTTTGTGGAAGAGCTTGTGGGTGTTTTTGGTGACTATCTCTTGTGCACGTGGAGCATCTTGTTCACCAACAGTACCTTACCCCCTTTTAATAGTATTGGCTTTCCTATGGACTCAAAGTGATTTCTCACAAAGTAAAATGTAGAGTCCTCTTGCTTGAAGCTTTGCCAATCCATTTCCTTGCATCTTGGGGTTTCTCCACAATCCTTTTGCCATCCCTATCATTGAACTTTTCCTGAAATATGCTTAGTGGAAACATTAGTTCAATGACATATATGTTTTTATTAATTACCAAAACCACCAATGTGCTTTCATAGGGGCGGGGTGGGGATGACAGGCGGGCCCTGCCTGTCATCTTCATCATGTGGACAGGGAGGAGAGGGCCTCACCGGCGGTGACACAGGGCACGATAGGCAGATCGGAGAGCACCAATGGGTTCTTGAGGATGGCGCGTGTCTCTAAGGGGTGGAGTTGACCACCGGAATTGATGGGAACTCCGGCGACATCGAACCCGAGTGGCGGCCGAAGATCGTGAGGATGAATTGCTCGCCCTCACCTGCAATCCGTTGGATGGAGGGCGGGGTTAGGTTCAGGGGGATGAGAGAGAGCCGGGGGAGAAGAAAAGAGGGCCGGGGGATGCTCTGTACCGTGCACTGGCTGGACGGCCGGAGCGGTGGACCTCGAGCTTGGGTGCTTCTGAGGACGTTGTGGTGGTGCAAGGGCACGATTGGGAGGAGGAGCGGCGATCAGGGGGAAGGAGAGAGTTCGAGGGTGGCTTATATAGCCGAGCGCCCGTATGCCGTGGACGGAGCTCACGGCCGCGGTTTGGGGCACCACTGGAGGCCACGGGCGGGGGGGGGGGGGCTCGGGTCCGTGTCCATGGCGTTCGTGGGCGTGGTCCATGAACAGAGGAAGAGAGAGGGAGGAGCCAGAGGCCGACAGGGTTCGGGCGTGTGAGCTCACGAACCGTTTTACATAAATTTGACCTTTATGGCCAAATCTTCATAGATAGGGCCGAGGAGGCCAAAACACCAATCACAAACTCACAGCGTAAATCTTCATCGATACCATGGACCCATGCCATCTGCCTTAAACCTACATGCATTCTGACTGGGAAGCGTCCTAGCTTGCATGTTCGTCACCAAGGTACTCTTCATCATGTCCTGTTCTTTTATGCCTGTCCAATTAAATAACCATTGGCAAGCCAATGAGTACTTTCAATGTACTCGCAAGTAACCCATGTTTGGAACAAGATAAACAATGTAGGGTATAGCACTAAGTAGGTACTTTTGCAGAAAGCTAGTTTTGAATGCAATATCATGCCCTACCATTTTGTAAAGCATGCATCAACAGGTACAGCTATCCATATGATCAGGTTACATATATCAATATAAACCGAGTTTTTCAACTCTAGTGTCATCATCTCATCAAGTCATCCAAGTTAACTCAAGTAACCCTTTTATCACACATACCAAGTTTTGTAAAACAATGGACGTAGCCCAAGAGCAGTCTGACGTGGCATTAGACTGCGTCGGTGTTTCCCCAAAGAGGAAGGGATGATGCAGCACAACGACGGTAAGTATTTCCCTTAGTTATGAAACCAAGGTATCGAACCAGTAGGAGGATCACACAACACTATGTAAATAGCACTTGCACACAAAGAACAAATACTTGCAACCCGACGCGAAAGAGAGGTTGTCAATCTCTCCACTGTAAAAAGATAGATTAGGTTGTAATAGATTGGATAGATAGATCTCGCAAGAACACAAAATAAAAGAGGCAAATAAAAAGTGCAGCAAGGTATTTTTGGGTTTTTGGAATAATAGATCTGAAAACAAAAGAGGCAAAAAGATAAATCGGAAAGCAATATGTTGGAAAAGTAGACCCGGGGGGGCGTAGGTTTCACTAGTGGCTTCTCTCATGAGTATAGCACACGGTGGGTGAACAAATTACTGTTGGGCAATTGATAGAAGATCAAATAATCATGACAATATCCAAGGCGATGATCATTATATAGGCATCACGTCCAATATTAGTAGACCGAAACGATTCTGCATCTACTACTATTACTCCACACATCGACCGCTATCCAGCTGGCATCTAGTATATTAAGTTCATGGAAAAACGGAGTAATGCAATAAGAACGTGACATGATGTAGACAAGATCTATTCATATAAGAATATACCCCATCTTGTTATCCTTAATAGCAACGATACATGCGTGCCTCGCTGCCCCTTCTGCCACTAGGAGAGGACACCGCAAGATCGAACCCATCACAAAGCACCTCTTCCCATGGCAAGAAAAATCGATCTAGTTGGCCTAACTAAACCAAATATTTGAAGAAGAACTACGAGGCTATAAGTAATCATGCATATAAGAGATTAAAGAAGACTCATATATTATTCATGGATAGAAACTGATCATGAACTCAAAATTCATCGGATCCCAACAAACACACCGCAAAAAGTAATTTCATCAAATAGATCTCCAAGAGACCATTGTATTGAGAATCAAAAGGGAGAGAGTGGAAGCCATCTAGCTACTGCCTATGGACCCGTAGGTCTATGGTGGACTACTCACGCATCATCGCAGAGGCACCAATGAGGATGATGAACCCCTCCGTGATGGTGTTAGATTGGATCTCGCGGTTCTGGAACTTGCGGCGGCTGGATGTATTTTTCGTCGACTCCTCTAGGGTTTCTAGAATACTTGGGTATTTATAGAGCTCAGAGGCGGTGGAGAAGTTTCCCGAGGCGGTCACAACCCACCAGGGCACGCCCGGGGCCCCTCGCGCGCCCTGGTGTCCTGTAGGCGGCCTGGGCTCCCTCCTGGTTACATCTTTGGCCCACTGGCCTCCTTCTGGTCCAAAAAAATCTCCAAAAAGTTTTGTCGCCATTGGACTCCGTTTGGTACTGATATTCTATGAAGTAAAAAAGAAGCAAGAACAACAACTGGCACTTGGCACTAAGTCAATAGGTTAGTCCCAAAAAAATGATATAAATTTGCTATAAAATGATTGTAAAACATCCAAGAATGATAATATAACTGCATGGAACATGCAAAAATTATAGATACGTTGGAGACGTATCAGCATCCCCAAGCTTAATTCCTACTCGTCCTCGAGTAGGTAAATGATAAAAACAGAATTTTTGTTGTGGAATGCTGCCTAACATGTTCATCACATATTATTTTCTTTTGTAGCATGGACATTTGAACTTTTAGATGGTTCAAAGCAATAGTCTAGTTTTGACATAAAGACTTTAATACTCAAGCATGCCAACAAGCAACCATGTCTTTCAAAATATCAACACTAATGAAAGTTATCCCTAGCCCATCATGCTCAATCAGTGATCCATTCATGAAACACACTCAAATATTAACTACACCCAATGCACAAGTATGATCATAGTGCCCCCTAGTTGGTGCTTTATAAGAGATGATGGAGACTCAAATAAAAATAAATATTGCATAAAGTAAATAGATAGGCCATTCTCAATGGGAAGTAGGGATTTGCAGAGGTGCTAGAGCTCAAAGCTTAAATTGAGAGAGGAAAATATTTTTGGGTGGCATGCCTTTCCTGTCAACAAAAATGACAAAGAAGTTCTCAATACTTTCCATGCTAGATACATCATAGGCGGTTCCCAAACATAATGTAATGTTTATTCCTTTTTCCACCATTCTTTCACAATCCATGGCTAGCCATATCCACGGTTGCGTTCCATACCAACACTTTCCAAGGAATTTATTATTTGACAACATAAAGTAAATTTCTTTTTCATTTCGGGACTGGGTATCCCTATTACCGCCGTACTCTCGTGCAATGACAAGTGTATAAACACTCATCTTGAGAATGACACATCTAGCATGGAAAAATATTCCTTACCGTTTCATGAGCGGTACGAGCACACAAAAGGGAAATTCATTTTGAAAATTAGAGATGGCACATACAAATTTGCTTAGAACGGCATGGAAATACCGCATATAGGTAGGTATGGTGGACTCAAAAGGCAAAACTTGGTTTAAGGATTTTGGATGCACAAGTAGTATTTCTCCTTAGTACAAGTGGAGGCTAGCAAATAGATTGAGAAGAAACCAACCAAGAAACGAAAATTCACATAAACGGGCATTGAGCATAACTAACACCGAATAATGCACCATAAGTAGGATGTAATTTCATTGAATAACTATTAACTTTCGTGCTTGCATAGGGAATCACAAACCTTAACACCAATATTCTTACTAAAGCACAATTACTCACCAACATGACTCACATATCACTATCATCATGTCTCAAAACTATTACAAGGAATCAAGTTTAATTTGTCCAATGATCTTCATGAAAGTTTTTATTATATCCCTCTTTAATATCTATCACTTTGGGACTAGTTTCATATATTGCCATTGCTTTTGACAATCTTAACTAAATTTAAGTGAAGAACATGAGCATAAAAGTTCATCGCTCAAAATAATATAAGTGAAGCATGAGAGGATTTCTTTAAAATTTACTAACTCTCAAATTAATCTAAGTGAAGCATGAGAGTGTTTCTTCAAAATTTCAAAGCACACCGTGCTCAAAAAGATATAAGTTCACTAGAGCAATTCCATAGCTCAAAAAATTTAAGTGAAGCATATAGAGCAATTCTATCAAATAATAGCATAATTTTGGCTCTGTTAAATAGGTGTGTCCAGTAAGGATACTTGTGACAAACTAAAAATAAAAACAAGCACAGACTCAAATAATACAAGACGCTCCAAGCAAAACTCATGATATGTGACGAATAAAAATATAGCTCCAAGTAAAATACCGATGGTCGTTAGAAGAAAGAGGGGATGCCACTCGGGGCATACCCAAGCTTAGTTGCTTGTTTCTCCTTGGATATTATCTTGGGGGTCCTGTAGCATCCCAAGCTTTGGCTCTTTTCACTCCTTATTCCTTCATCCATCGTGATCTCACCCAAAACATGAGAACTTCAATCACACAAAACACAACAAAACCTTCGTGAGATCCGTTAGTATAATAAAAGAAATCACCACTTTAAGTACTGTTTCAAACCCATTCATTTTTTATTATTGCATTATACCTACTGTATTTTTACTTTACCATGGCTTATATCCTACAATACAAACCATAGATTCATCAAAACAAGCACACAATGCAACGAAAACAGAATCTGTCTTAAGCACAACAGTCTTTAGTAATCTGTACTTTAACCATACTTCTGTAACTCTAAAAATTCTGAAACATTAGGACAACGTAAAGAATTTATATAGCAACACTGTGTTAAAATTTCAGCTCATTATCACACTCCAGTAAAAAACGAAAATTCGTGCACTGGAGTCAAAGTTTCTGTTTCAGATTCAGCACTGTTTCTACCCATCTTATGAATCATCCTAAAGGCTTTACTTGGCACAAACACTAAATAAAACACAAACATAACAGTAGCATAATAGTGTCAACACTCAAGAACAGAAAGTAAAAGGTGAAAATATATTTATTCATTGGGTTGCCTCCCAACAAGCTCTTTCTTTATAGCCATTAAGATAGGCTAGAGATTTCAATGATGCCCTCGTGAAAGATAATAATAGCAACACAAAGAGAGCATCATGAAGCATATGGAAAACACACTTAATAATAACATACTTCCTATGCATAAGCATTTTATAAGCAAACAAATTATCAAGGCAAGCAAAATCTACCATATGGAAGGAAGAAGAAAGAGACAATAGCAATCTCAACATGAAGAAAGGTAATTTAGTATCATGAAAATTTCCACAACCATAATTTCCTCCCTCATAATAATTACATGTAGGATCATAATCCAATTCAACAACATATCTATCATAAACAATACTCTCTTTATGATCAACATGCATACAGTTTTTATCATCTTCCAAAATAGTGGGATTATCATCAACTAAAGTTATGACCTCTCCAAACCCACTTTTATCAAAAAATTCATAAGATTGAACACTCTCCAAATATGTGGGATTCTTCTTACCTAAAGTTGACGCTCTTCCAAACCCACTTTCGATACTATTGCAAACATTATTATCAATAACATATTCAACATGAGGCTTAAATAAATTTTCAAGATCATAAGAAGCATTATCACCCCAATCATGATCATTGCAATAAGAAGTGGACATGACAAAATTATCATCCCCAAGCTTGTAGTTTTGCATATCATTAACATAATTGACGTTAATAGAATTTATAGTAACATCATTGCAATCATGCTTTTCAATCAGGGAGCTATCATGAATCACCTTATAAATTTCTTCTTTCAACACTTCATCAAAATTTTCATATTCATGATTTTCAAACAAAACATCATAGAGATAATCAAGTGCACTCAACTCACTCGCAATTGGTTCATCATAATTTGGTATTTTGAAAAGATTAGCGAGTGGGTGAGGATCCATATCAACAGATTTTTAGCAAGCGAAGATGCAAGCAAATAGAAGGCACATGGCAATACAAGAAAAGAAAGAGAGATCCAGCGAGAACAAGGCAAATGAGAAAGAAGGCGAAAAAACGGCAAATTTTGTGAAGTGGGGGAGAAGAAAACGAGAGGCAAATGGCAAATAATGTAATTGCAAGGAGATGAGATTTGTGATTAGGAACCTGATAGATGTAGATGACGTCTCCTCGGCGCCAGAGATTGTCACGTTGAAGAGACTGCTTCCTCCCCGGCAACGGCACCAGAAATTCTTTTGACGTGGCTTGAGACTGCGTCAGTATTTCCCCAAAGAGGAATGGATGATGCAACACAGCTACGGTAAGTATTTCCCTCAGTTATGAAACCAAGGTATCGGACTAGTAGGAGGATCACGCAACACTATGTAAACAACACCTGCACACAAAGAACAAATACTTGCATCCCGACACGAAAGAGAGGTTGTCAATCTCTCCACGATAAAAAGATGGATTAGGTTGTAATAGATTGGATATATAGATCTCGCAAGAACACAAAATAAAAGAGGCAAATAGAAAGTGCAGCAAGGTATTTTTGGGTTTTTGGAATAATAGATCTGAAAACAAAAGCGGCAAAAAGATAGATCGGAAATCAATATGTTGGAAAAGTAGACCCGGGGGCCGTAGGTTTCACTAGTGGCTTCTCTCATGAGTACAGCACACGGTGGGTGAACAAATTGCTGTTGGGCAATTGATAGAAGATCAAATAATCATGACGATATCCAAGGCGATGATCATTATATAGGCATCACGTCCAAGATTAGTAGACCGAAACGATTCTGCATCTACTACTATTACTCCACGCATCGACCGCTATCCAGCATGCATCTAGTGTATCAAGTTCATGGAAAAACGGAGTAATGCAATAAGAATGGTGACATAATGTAGAAAAGATCTATTCATGTAGGAATAGACCCCATCTTGTTATCCTTAATAGCAACGATACATGCGTGCCTCGCTGCCCCTTCTGTCACTGGGAGAGGACACCGCAAGATCGAACCCATCACAAAGCACCTCTTCCCATGGCAAGAAAAATCGATCTAGTTGGCCTAGCTAAACCAAAGATTCGAAGAAGAAATACCAGGCTATAAGTAATCATGCATATAAGAGATCAAAGAAGACTCATATAATATTGATGGACAGAAACTGATCATGAACTCAAAATTCATCGGATCCCAACAAACACACCACAAAAAGTTATTACATCAAATAGATCTCCAAGTGACCATTGTATTGAGAATCAAAAGAGAGAGAGGAAGCCATGTAGCTACTGCCTACGGACCCGTAGGTCTATGGTGGACTACTCACGCATCATCAGAGAGGCACCAATGAGGATGATGAACCCTTCCGTGATGGTGTTAGATTGGATCTCGCGGTTCTGGAACGTGCGTCGGCTGGATGTATTTTTCGTTGACTCCTCTAGGGTTTCTGGAATATTTGGGTATTTATAGAGCTCAGAGGCGGGGGAGAAGGATCCCGAGGCGGCCACAACCCACTAGGGTGCGCCCAGGGCCCCTGGCGCGCCCTGGTGTCTTGTGGGCGGCCTGGGCTCCCTCCTAGTTACTTTGGCACACTGGCCTCCTTCTGGTCCCAAAAAAATCTCCAAAAAGTTTCGTCGCGATTGGACCCCGTTTGGTACTGATATTCTGCGAAGGAAAAAACAAGCAAAAACAACAAATGGCACTTGGCACTAAGTCAATAGGTTAGTTTCAAAAAATGATATAAAGTTGCTATAAAATGATTGTAAAACATCCAAGAATGATAATATAACGGCATGGAACAAGCAAAAATTATAGATACGTTGGAGACGTATCACAGTCATCCAACTGTCCTTGACCGTGGACATGGCTATTCGAATAGTTTTACACTCTGTAGAGGTTGCACACTTTACCCACAAGACTCGGGGAACTTCCGTGTTAAGCCACAACTCGCGGTATATTACATACCCGAGGTAATTACCCGAACCATGCTTTTCCCTTGTCCACTCGTTGGTACCCAGCCCGCATGATGTACATCACAATTACCATCATGAGGGGACCAACGGTGTGCCCGGTGTCTGTGAAAACAGCCCATGGTCGTCCTATCAGGCACGATCCAATATCGAGAGAGTGACTTGGCTCTCTCGCCACTAGTAATGCAGGCTATCTGCTAGCATCGACCAAATTAATCAACAAAGCCCCTTCCCATATAGGTATAGAGTGGTTGTACATTTAAGGTTGGAGTAACGGTCGCAACTTAAACCAATCCCTTTTGGAAAACACACACACACTTGCCTCGGTACACCACTTCTTTATCAAGTGGTTACCTAGCTCATCATCTCCCTCAGGAATTAGTGGCACCCGACGGGGTTTTCGAAAAGTCTTTGAAAATACTTTTGCTTCCAACACCATGCATATTCCCATCCCACTTGCGTAGCTTCTAATAGCATCCTATCTACTTCCCACCCACAAAACTCTAAGCAGAAAGTAGTGTCATGCCAATGCAAGTAGCAACGAGAAATGCATCGCAGACAACCCAACAAGGTTGTCACCACATCATCATGCCTTTCCATGCAAAAATCAAAGTACTATATGCCATGCAAGATATAGTTTCATCGACATGGTCAAAGGGATGCTTGCCTGGCTCAGCAAAGTCTTTGGTTTCACAAGCTTTTGGTCCAATTGCAAGCACTCCATCTACTTCATCAACTACCGTCAGAAACAACCATAATAAGCAACACAACAAGAAAGGAAAATAAAAGTGTTCTAAAATAGAAAGTGTATTTTTATTGGACACCATTAGATATAAGAAAAATAACCAAAGAGGTTCTACTGGATCTTGATCAATGAGGATTTCTGAAAGGTGGAAATGGAGGAATTTATGATCCTATAAGAAGTTCACAGAATATATTTTATAAAAATGAGTGAATGCACCAATTAAATAGGGCATGATTTTAGAAGAATTTAGAAAGTGGTTTCACTGGATTTGTGGTTGGGTTGAATTTCCTATGATTTTTCTAACAGACACAATGCATGGGGAAAATGTTCACCATGACTAGATAAATAGGGCATGATTTTAGAGTCATCTAGGAATTTGAATCATCTCATTTGGAGTTATAATGAGTGCTCTAGAGATTTTGCAAAGACGCTTTTAACAGCTCAAATTTGAATTTATACTGGAACAATGCAAAAACTTGCGGTGGAAAAATATGAAAATTGCATCGTTAAATAGGCTCGAATTTTAGAAGAATATAGAAATTTGATTCATTTCATTTGGACATGTATTTTGGCTTGTGCAAATTTTGGAAGTTATTTGAAAAAGAAAAAGTAAAATGAAACTGTTCACCATGGGCCGAAACGGACTGAGCCAAGCTGGCCCAGTGGGAAACTAGCCAGCGTGGGATAGCCACATCAAAGGCGTACTGGGAGGGGGGCACTTACCCTACGTGGAGGGACCTTTAGGAGAAGCCGTCTCCACTTAACCCGAGCGGGTCCATTCAAACACGTTAGTAGAGGCTGACTGGTGGGCCGACGGTCCCACTGGTCGGTCTTCTTCTTCCCGCGCGGCTCTCTTGTGCGGCAGGGGTATAGGAGGCGAGGCCAAGCTCGTGCCGGCGACCTAGGGCACTGCTCCCGGCGCCCGTCGTACCGGCGAGCTTAGGAGGGATCCCGCTACACCCCTGGGTGGGTTTTGAGCCCTGGGGAGGCCCACGCTGAATGCAACTCCGGCTTGGGTGGAGGACACCGACGGTGAAAGCGGGGCGCAGCATTGAGGCCACCGGCAGGGGAGAATGGAGCACGACAGGGTTCAGCGGTGGTGTTGGTGCTCTTGCAAGTCTCACAGGGGGAGGGAGCGACCACCATGCTCGAATTTGAGCGCAGGCCACCGGTGGGGCTTCAGCCATGCAAGCGGATGAAGGGTGCAAGAGGGCGAATGGGTGGTCTGGCATGGTTTACGGGAGGGAGTGCAGAGGGGGGCTCGGGGCTGACTTAAATGGTCGGGGCACGAGTCCACCCTGGATGGCATCCACGACCATGGCACGGCAGCCCCTAGGGTCCACGGGAGCGCTCCGGGGCGTGTTTGGGGGTTTCGTGGACATGGCCTATGTCCAGGGACAGGAAGAGGGAAGCAAGGGGCATCTACAGGAGATCGCGCATGCGAGGCCAGTAACATGCCGAGTGGAGCGGCGCTAGGCATGCGGGGCAGAGCGGCGGAGGGGCAATGTCGGTGTACTAAGAACAGAGTCCTAGGCACCCGGACTTATGCACTAGATGTCGCAGCCTTCACACCGGCTAGACCTTGTCGGGCACGAGCATTCCTCCAACAACAACAAGCGAAAGCCAAGTAACCCCAACAAGATGCCTTGTCGGGGGGCTCAAGGACGCCCGCGCCTGCCAAGGACTCCCCCGCCAAGGCCCAGCTCCACGTTGCCAGGCTGGTTGTCTACATCGACTAGGTGCGAGCGGGCAGGTGGATAGGTGGAACTGTCAGGGGCACGTGGTAGCATGGAGGGATTTGCAGCAGCTTTAACGACACCCGTCCCATGTCGTGGCGAAAGAATAGAAGGTAGTTGGACGGATGGCACAGAAGGAGATGCAATCCTTGCCAGGAGACGTCGCCAGCTTGACACCTCACGGTGCATTCAATGCACCTATCGTAGTCTGTCAGAGTTTGATATTTCCCACTACCACCTCTGTTGACACTCTGGCAAGAGGCAGTGTCCACTGTTCGCCAGATGTAATGACCATTTGCCGCTGTGGTAACCACTTTGTCTATAAAAGGAGGCCCATGGCTACCTTCCCAAAGGTCCAAACCCTGTACATTCTACACGCGTAGCTGCACTCCCGAGGCACCTCTTGCCGCGGCTGTTGCGCCTTGTACTGTGAACACCCATAAACCACAAGAATACATGACGTAGGGTTTTATGCTCCGGCGGCCCGAACCTTTCTAAACCTCCCTCGTACGTAGGGATCTGTGATG
Organism: Elymus sibiricus; assembly: GCA_039707655.1. Classification (NCBI taxonomy): domain Eukaryota; kingdom Viridiplantae; phylum Streptophyta; class Magnoliopsida; order Poales; family Poaceae; genus Elymus; species Elymus sibiricus. The sequence continues at coordinate 189,111,612 of CM077673.1, forward strand.
CTCTGTGTGCCGGAAACCTACCCACCTGATTACAAAGGGTCCTTGCCAGATCCATAGATTGTCGCTTCCCCGACATCTTTGGCGCGCCAGGTAGGGGGAGTTTCTAGCACGAACCT